>CM075670.1:10012500-12412500 GCA_037962975.1 Clitoria ternatea
TCGGATGTATTCATCCGAAGTCAGGCATCTCTCACAGCTTCAGTCGGCATTTAGCCCATCAAATGTATTCACTTGGGAATTTGCCTTGTTTTCACTCAGAATTGTTCTAATTGTGTATCAACCCATCCGACTTATTTTCCATTCGGAAGTTTGCCTTGTTTTCACTCAGAATTTATTCCTATGATGCATCAACCCATCCGACTTCCTTTCATTCAGGAGTTTGCCTTGTTTTCATTCAGAATTCAGAGCTCGACTTCAATCCTTTGGGTGCAATTA
The DNA here is from genome assembly GCA_037962975.1 of Clitoria ternatea. Taxonomy (NCBI): domain Eukaryota; kingdom Viridiplantae; phylum Streptophyta; class Magnoliopsida; order Fabales; family Fabaceae; genus Clitoria; species Clitoria ternatea. The sequence continues at coordinate 10,012,777 of CM075670.1, forward strand.
CTCGGGAACAGGCCTTCTTTTCAATCAGAATGGTTCTTAACTTCAAACCCTTCGGGTAATTTCACTCGGAACCGGCCTTCTTCTCAATCAGAACATGGAGCTCGGACATTTTCACTTGGAACCAGGCTTCTTCTCGCTCAGGATTTTGGAGCTCGGACATTTTCACTCGGAACCGGCCTTCTTTTCACTCAGAACTTGGGATTTGGACATTTTCACTCGGAACCGGGCTTCTTCTCACTCAGAATTTTGGCGAGCTGACCACTCGGATAGTCTCACTTTGCTCGGAACGTCTTTCCTTGTGTCTTTTCTTGAAGCTTCTTCTTTATTTGGAAATTTCTTGACACTTGAGGCCCACTTGGAGACTCCTTATTTGGAGACTTAACATTCGGCCACGTCCCACTCGGACTTACTCGGAAATGATCATTCCGAGTCCTTTCACTCGGAAATGATCATTTCCGAGTCTTTTTTTTTAGGAACTCTTTTCACTTATGGATATCAATCAGAGCCTAAGATAGTGATTGAAAATTCCCCATTTTTGGTGAAAATTGACCGGTCCAAAATAGGTGTTCACAATAACAAATTAGATAATTACGAGAAATTGTCTTTGTTGAGACTTAACAATAAGACTTTCTCATGAATACATTATACTCATTCAAGGAACATGAATAATTTCTCAAACCTCGGTAGTAACACTTGACATTGAAGAACATAATTGTCCATACACTTTATTTGAAGTCTTGTACCATTATGAAGAACTTTTACCTTCAAAGATAATTTATGAGAGAGTAGTTCAGAACAATTGATTGCAGTTAAGATTTATCAAGTAATGACTTTTGTTTTGTACAAAAAAAGGTAAAGGCTTTTGTTTGAAAATTTGAGCATTTCTCCTAGGTACATAAAGAACTTGAACTAAATACACCATTTCTTCCCCCAAGATGTTTTACATAATGTACTTATTTACATTAGATATAACATCTAGTGTCGGAGACATAATACATCTATCCTTAAAATACTCTTCATTATTCATGTTATCCATCATTTTTTTGGCAAACAAAGAAAATTAACCTAACTAAAGAACTATTAGAATAATTGATAAGAATTTGAAATTTTAACTTTTAATTCACATCACTGTGATAAGAGTGTCATATAAAATAATTGATAAGAATATCACAATAAAAATAATATTACATTTAATATATTAGTATAATTATTATTTTAAAACATTAAATATAATAAATAGTTGTAAGTCTTCACTCCCATACTTGTAATATCTATATTCATTCTTCTACTTATATGTATAGGTATGTGTACAATATTACCTACATTAACATATTTACATCCATCTTTGTAAGTTTTTTTTTTTATCATGTCTCGTGAAAACTCCTTTAAAATAAAAGTTTGTTATTCACTCCAACAAAATGAGAAGGGGAATTCGAGAAGTTGTCTTTTCCCTTATATGAAAAGGATTGGGGTGATGTATTTTGAAAATTTAGGTGGTGTCAAAAGAAAAAGTCTTGTCTTTTTTTGAGGGATCCAAGTCATGTCTTTCTAAGTTGTAGAAGTTTGGGCCTTCTTGTTATTGACCAAAAAGAAGAGTGGGCCTGAGCAACATAAACCTAACCTAACCAAGTCGTTGATTTGTTATCTTTCTAAAGAAACTTTTCAGTGCGGTACGGCAGAGGAAGCTATTTAATTAACAGACGGAAACAACACAAGAGAAGACTCCACTTTAGTTTATTATCCATCCACGACTTCACTCACCTTGACTTCACTCTGGCGAAAAAAGGTAACTCACCTTCAACCTCTCTGTTTTTCGCTATCGCCTCCTCGTTGTTGCTTATTTAGTTAGTTTCATCACTTCGAAGTGTGCACATTCATGAATTGGCGGTGCTCATAATAGATGGGAAAGGGTAAACCTAGGGCTGTGGAAAAAGGTGTAGTAGGACCTAGTTTGAGTATTATGTCTAGTGGCTCTTCAACTGTACCCACTGCACCTGTTTATTACCCAACCGAGGATGAATTCAAGGATCCTTTGGAGTATATTTACAAGATTAGACCCGAGGCTGAGCCTTTTGGAATTTGTAGGATTGTTCCTCCTAAGACTTGGAAACCCCCTTTTGCTTTGGATCTCGACAATTTCACTTTCCCTACCAAAACTCAGGCCATTCACAAGCTCCAGGCTCGCCCTGCTGCCACTGACTCCAAGACTTTTGACTTGGACTACTCTAGGTTTTTACAGGATCACTGTAGTAGTAGTAGTAGTAAGAAGTCCAGGAAAAGGGTTGTGTTCGAGGGCGAGGAGTTGGACTTGTGTAAGCTTTTCAATGCCGTGAAGCGGTTTGGCGGGTATGACAAGGTTGTTGATGCAAAGAAATGGGGGGATGTTGCTCGATTTGTTAGGTCTGGCGGGAAGGTTTCAGACTGTGCTAAGCATGTGTTGTGTCAGCTGTACCGGGAGCATTTGTATGATTATGAGAATTTCTACAACCGGATGAATCAAGGGGGTAGTAAGAGTTGTAAGAAGGGTGTGCATGAGGACTGCAAGAGTGATCATGGGGAGCAATCTTTGGTATCCAGGAAGCATCACAAGAGTGCTGATTGTTCAAAAGTTAAGGGTTGTAAACAGGAAGAAGAACATGATCAGATTTGTGAGCAGTGCAAAAGTGGTTTGCATGGGGAAGTCATGCTTTTGTGTGATAGGTGTGATAAGGGGTGGCATATTTATTGTCTTTCCCCCCCATTGAAGCAGATTCCTCCGGGAAATTGGTATTGTTTCAATTGCTTGAATTCTGATAGGGACAGCTTTGGTTTTGTGCCTGGGAAGCACTACTCGTTGGAAGCTTTTAGACGCATAGCAGACAGGTCAAGGAAAAGATGGTTTGGATCAGGACCTGTTTCAAGGGTGCAAATAGAAAAAAAGTTTTGGGATATTGTGGAGGGATTGGTTGGTGATGTTGAGGTTATGTATGGAAATGACTTGGATACATCTGTCTACGGGAGTGGTTTCCCACGCGTAATTGATCGGAAACTGGAATCTATTGATGACAAATTATGGCAAGAATACTCAACTGACCCATGGAATCTTAATAACTTGCCTAAGTTGAAAGGCTCAATGCTTCGAGCTGTTCATCACAATATTACTGGTGTCATGGTTCCCTGGCTATATATTGGGATGTTATTCTCGTCCTTTTGCTGGCATTTTGAAGATCACTGCTTTTACTCAATGAATTATCTGCACTGGTATGCCTTACCCTTAATTTCATATTTTTGTGCTACCCCTGGAAAGTTTCTTTCTTTTTATCTCTTTTGTAATATACATTTTAAATTTTAATTATGACAACCGTCAAGTTATCAGCACTTGTTTGATTTTCAAATGAAATAAAATTGAAAACTTTCTTTCCAGAGTTATGAGCCTGTTTTTTACTTGTATAAATATGATAATTGATAGTGATGTAGTGTTGGAATCTCATTAACTCATCAACTCTTATACAATGAAAAATAACATGATCATAGGTGCAAGGTTTGGTTGTACTAGAGAAGGTTTAACTGTATTAAACTTTTTTTAATCATGTGTACTTTTGATTTGTCACTTAAATCTTGTTGATTCAATAGCAATATTTGTTGAAAAGGAATCACGGATAGTCTCAAGAAGTCTATGATGTCCTCCATTTTTTCTAGTACATTGATAATGAGTGTTAAACCTATGACCTCATGCAAACGAGGCAAACCCCTCATCACTAGTTGAATCTTACTGGCTTTATATTTAGGTTTATCCATACTTGTCAATCCCAAATAGCGGCGCGGAGCGGCCGCCCTTAAAACTGGGATAGCGGAATAGCGGAAAGCGGGATGGCCGCTATTTTGAATAAACTATATAAATATTTCCTATATTTTCTACACATATATATGCAAAAAAAATCACACAAAAATTAAATTTAAAGCCACACAATCATATTCAAAATTTCAAATCATAATAACATTCTTGGACAAACATAAAACATATCATGACATAAAATTAGTTATCACATAAGTCACAATATGAACACATGAAATTTCAGCAACTAAAAGACAATTATCCAAGTTAACAAACTTCAAGTTCCTTTTTAGTTTCCAATCCTAAATCAATTCTAAATTCCTAATATGCATCATCATCTTCATCTTCAAGGTTTGGCTCTTCATCTCCTGCATCATCTTCATCACCACTTAGGTAGATCTCTTCCCCCTCCGATGCAGTGTCTTCACCGTCAAACTCTTCTTCCTCCTCTTCTTCTTGAATTACCTCTTTTCCCTTCCTAGAAGTAGAAGGGGCAGCAGCTGTGCTCCCTCCCTTTTTGCTCCTCCTAGTGTATGTCAATGGCTCAGTAGCCCCAGTAGCTTCAGCAACATCTCTCCATGTCAAGACATCATCATCAATGACCAAATCACATGCACCTTCTTCATCTTCATCCTCCATCCGTCCTAGTACCCACTCATTGGTATCATCTTCAACAGTATCTAGGACAATAGGATCAATCACATCTTGGTAATCAAAACGCTCCCTAAGAGTTTGGTTATACTTAATATAAACCAAATCTTGTAATCTTTGATGTTCTAGCCTACTTCTCTTTTTAGAGTGAACCTAAATAAAAAATTAATGGAAAGATGTTAGAAACTACTAGACATGCTATCAAATTGAATGTATTGAGAAATCTAGTTACCTGCTCAAACATACTCCAGTTTCGCTCACACCCAGATGAGCTACAAGTTAAACTCAACACCTTAATGGCAATAGCTTGTAACTTTGGAGTATGTGATCCAAAACTTATCCACCATTCAGCTGCAATTGAAGAATATGCAACAAATAATCAGAACCAAAATAACAAATAACTCTCAACACCTCATTCAACTCCAATCCTAAAAAACACGCTTACCAGGAGCCATTGTAGATCTCTTCCTTATGGCTGCCTTAATTCCAAAAAGGCCAGCAGCTCTCCTATACAGTGATATCTCATCTAGAGCTTTGTCTTCATCCTCTGAACTAGTGGACAACCTTTCAATACACTTGTACAATCCATCCATCACCTCTGGATCGTTTTCTACTTGTGGGTTGCCATAAAAGAATTGAGGATTTAGGTAATGACCAGCTGCGTGCAATGGATGATGAAGTTGAGATTCCCATCGTCTATCAATGATAGAAAAAATCTCCTTGAACTTAGCTTCATCTCCCTTGAAAGAATTCCTGATACTTTCCTTGGCTCGATCCATAGCTTCATATATATAGCCCATCGCAGGCCTCTTCTCATTGTCAACTAATCTAAGCACCTTCACAATGGGTGCCATTGCCTTTAGACTGTAAATAACATCACCCCAAAAGGTAGGCGTAAGGACAATGTCTGCTACTTTTTTCCCCTTGGTCTCCTTGGCATTGTTGGACTTCAACCACTCATCCGAAATGAACATCTTCCTAAGATCATTCTTCAAATTATACAGCCTTTGCAATGTAAGGAATGTTGTGGCAAATCTTGTGACTCCGTGCCTAACCAACTCCTTCTTATGAGTGAATTGTCCCATAATGTTCAAGGTTAATGTGTGGTTATAGATGTAACCCACAAGAGATATTCCTCTTTTTATGGTCCTCTTCACTCTTGGAAGCTTCCCAATATCCTCTAGCATCAAGTCTAGGCAATGTGCAGCACAAGGAGTCCAAAATAAATGTGTTCTTGTTGCCATCAAGAACTTGCCTAATAGTAAAATCAAACTATTAGTAGTGATACAATACAAAGTATATAAATTATAAAAAATCTTAAAAATTAATAAACTAACTCTTACCAGCTTTCACATAATTACTCCCATTGTCGGTGATCACTTGCACCACATTACTCTCTCCTATCTCCTCAACAAAATCATCCAACAACTTGTAGAGTTTTTCTCCGGTCTTCACATATGATGAAGCATCAACACTCCTAATAAACATAAAACCCCTTGGACAATGGACCAAAAAATTTATCAAGGTTCTATTCTTCCTATCTGTCCATCCATCCGACATTATACTACAACCATAATGCTCCCTCTCTCTCACATGATCCTTCAACAATTCCTTAGTGTACTCCAATTCTTTTTTTAAGAGAGGAACTCTAGCTTCATGATAGCTTGGAGGTTTAAGATGCTTCCCATAATTCCCAATAGCTTCCACCATTAACTTGAAGCTTCTTGTGTTCAATACATTAAAAGGAATTAAGTTCCTACAAAGGAACCGCTCTATATATTGTATTGTTCTAGCTCTTGCTTCCTTGTCACAAGCATCGTTTATGCTTGTTTGTCTTGAAGCCTTACCCCCCAAATGAATGGATGATTCAGGATTTTTAAAATACAACAAGTCCAATGGACCTTTTGGTTTCTTGGCAGTGGAAGCTATTTGTGATGATGCAACTGACGTTGACATGCTTATAGGTCGTTTTCCACCTCGAATGGCAGAAATCTCTTCCACTTCTTCATGTTCCTAGTCAAGATCATCCATCTCTTTCAAATATGCCTCTCTTTCATTTTTTTTGTTAAGGAGGGCAGCCTTAAGAGCCTCTTTAACATCATCTGGACACTTACGACAACTACCGCAGTCCCCTCTCACACCCATTTGATGTCTCTTAGCCCGGGTAATGCCACCCGTTGTTGTCTTGCCACAAAAATCACAAGTGACCTGCTTTCTATTGTTGATGTCCTTCAAGCTGTTCCAATCCAAAGCAATGTCTTGGTTAGGTGTAGGCTTCAAGTGCCCAGGAAGTGGGGAGGGCCTAAACCTGGCAGCATTCCCTTCAACATTTCTTGCTGGAATTCTTCAGCCATTGCAGTTTAGAATTTTTTTCAAACCAGTCCCTTCAAACAGCCTTCAAACAGCCCTTCAACAGCCCTTCAACAACCCTACAATGCTTCAAAACAATCCCTTCAACAGCCCTTCAACAGCCCGCCAGAGAAGAAGAGAAGAAGTGAAGAAGAAGAGAAGTAGAAGCTCGCCGGAGAAGACAGAGTCTCGCCGGAGAAGACAGAGAGCCTCGCCGGAGAAGACAGCAGCTCGCCGGAAATGGTGGGGAAAGGCCGGAAATGGTGGGGACGGAAATGGGGTGGGGGTCGTCGGACAGTGGGTGGGTGTCGCGGAAATCTATTTGTCGGAGAAGAAAGAAGCTTCGCCGGAAATCTGTGGGATTCGTCGGAAATCACTGGGGGACGCCGGAAATGGTTGGGGAACGCCGGAAATGGGGTGGGTAACGCCGGAAAGTGACTGGGTGTCGCTGGAAACTAGCACCAAAGCAGTGGGAAGCAGTTACAGTGAATGAAATTTGAAAGGGTGGCTGCTGTCTTCGAAATAGGGTTTTGCAGAAGGGGAGAAAGCTTAAAAAGCCAAAAATACCCTTTAAAAAAGGGGTTTCAGAGGGGCAAAAGAGGGAAGGCCAGCATAGCGGCCATTTCGCGCCGCGACGGCCCGCGACGTCAGCCCCGCGAATCGCGGCGCTATTTCCGCGATTTAATTCTTCCCGCTACACACCACCGCGTCGCGCCCCACCTCCCCTCCGCTCCGCTCCGCTCCGGCGCGATAGCCGCCGCTCCGGCCGCTATTGATAACTATGGGTTTATCTAACCTATACAACTTTGCACATCTTAAGAGATCAAAATATAGAAAATTTTCATTTAAAAACATCATTAATACCCACCACTCACATTGATCTCTAAACAATCCCCGCATAAATTTCAACAAAACAATTCCACTTTTGACAAACCCTTATATTTGTAATCATAGTAGTCAATCCCAAAAAGCGGAACATAGCAGTTGACCCCAAAACAGGGATCGTGGCGTCGCGGACGCTATTGCTGGGTAGAACACACACACACACACACACACACATATATATATATATATAGAAAACAATAAAACTGAGAAAAATAACTAAAAAACCACTCTAAATGCATAAATTCATAATCGAAAGTCAAAACACACTAAAAACCAGAATTCAAGTCTCATAAGAAATCACTAGGCAACAACAAAAAGCTTAAAAAAACATAAGCCATATCAAGTTATTAACTAAGTCCTAGAAATCAATCATAGTCTTCATCTTCATCTCCAAGTTCCAATGGTTCTTCCTCTCCATTTGAACCTTCATATCACTCCTATACACTTCTCCTTCATCTTCTTCCGTCTCTTCATCATCACACTCTTCCTCCTCTTCTTCTTGAACAACAACAATTTGCTTCCCCTTTCTCTTATTGGTTGAAGAAGGTCCAAAAGATGTCAATGTCGTGGCTTTTTTTGTTCCATCTTCTTCCTCCTAGTATAATGCCTAGGCTCATTGGCTTTGGTAGCTTGTGCCACTTGCCTCCAAGTCAAGCCATCATTTTCTTCATTAGCAAACATCAGGTCATCCTCTTCCTCACCATCTTCATCACCACCCAATTGTCCTAACATTCACTCATTAGTATGGTCATCATCAACTTCCTTTAGGACAATTGGCTCAAGGATGTCCTTTGCATCAAAGCGGTCCTTTAAAGTTTGGTTGTACTTGATGAAAACCAAGTCCTCCAACTTTTGATGCTCAAGCTGACATCTTTTTTTTAGAATGAACGTGTTTTATTGTTTTATAAAACGTTAAGCAACCAAACAAATACTAAAAGAAACACTAATAATGTCACCTAGAAAATTTAGGATGAATCCTACATGCTAAAAGATACTTCAGTTCCTCTCATATCCTGATGAGCTAAAAGTTAATGACAACACCTTGATGGCAATGTTCTGCAAATGTGGAGTAAGTGCCTCATAGGTCTTCCACCATTCAATTGCAATGGGATTAATTAGTTAATTATATGTTTCTGATTTTCATGAAAAACAAACAACTATTGTTATGAAACAAAGGAAAACACTTACAAGGGGCCAAAATACTCCTTTGTCTTATAGCCCCAGCTCCCCCAAGCAATCCATCAACCATAACTTCCCAATTCTACTATAGCCATATATTCATCTCCAGAAGTTTTAGACAACCTCTCAATAACCGTCATGAGACCACGCTTCACCTCCCCGTCCTTCTCGATAGCCAGATTTGAAAAGTAGAATTGAGAATTGAGATAATACCCCTTAACATCCAAAGGATGGTGCAACTGACAATCCCATCTCCTATCAATTATCTCAAAAGATTTCCTTATACTTGCTTTCATCTCCTTTGAATGCATTTTGAATGCTTTCTTTAGCCCTCTCCATAGCTTCATAGATGTAACCCATCACGGGTTTCTTTTCATTATCCACCAATCTCAACACTAGCTCAATAGGCCCCATAGCCTTGAGGCTATAAATCAAATCAGCCCAAAATGTAGGAAGTAGGACTGTATTTGTTGCTTTCTTGGCCTTGGACTCTTTTGCACCCCTTTTTTTAAACCATTCATCTGATGTGAACACCTTACGAAGTTAGGTCCTTAGATTGTATAACCTTTGCAACGTCAAAAAGGTTGTAGCAAACCTTGTAACTTCATGTCTCACCAACTTAGTGCCGTTAGTGAAGTTTCTCATGAGATTCAATGCCAAGGAATGGTTGTAGATATAACCAATAAGCTTGACTCCTTTGTCTATGGCCTTCTTGATCCTTGTAAGCTTGCCAATGTCTATAGTATCAAATCTAGGCAATGCGCAGCACATGGCGTCCAAAATAAATGTGGCCTCTTGGCCTTCAACAACTTACCTAAAAAGATACATTATACAATATTGGACAAATAGTATAATTAGTCCATGCCTAAATTTTCAATTAATGAAATCAAATTAAAATCAAATCAAATTACTGACTAACTTATAGTTGCTTTCGTTGTTCGTGATCACTTGGACAACTCTCAATTTTCCAATCTCCTTCACAAACTTGTCCAGCAACTCATGCACCTTCTCCTTGGTCTTCATATGAGAAGAGACATCAACACTCTTCATGAACATAGTCCCGGTGGACGTATTCACCAAAAAATTAATAAATGTCCTTCCTTTTGACGTAATAGAACATCCATGGTTGCCTTTCCAAACCACATGGTTCTTCATCAACGCTTTGGTGTACTCCAACCCCTTCTCAAGAAGAGGAACTTTACACTCATGGTAGCTCGGGGACTTCAGATTAGGACCATATTGTTGTCCCACAACTTCCAACATTTGCTTGAAGCTCTTTGTATACGCTACATTAAAAGCAATTCCATTTCTGACAAGGAATCACTCTATGTATTGCAAAGCTATTGCCCTTGCCTCCTTAGCACAATGGTCCTTAATATTCGTTTGTTCAGTATTTTTGGCCAATTTTGTTGTTATTGCCAGACCCCTCATCATCCACACATCAATTGGCCCCTTCAAATTTCTGACTTCCTTAAAATTGTTGTTGAAGCTTCACTTGAAGATGCAACCTGCTTCCCTTTTTTGACGGTCCTTATTTCTTGAATGTCTTCCTCCTCCTCCTCTACCCCCCTCCTCATCCTCAAGTTCATTCATGTAAACAATTTTGTTCGCAACCTTTTTGGCAGCCGCTGTCCTTAATTGTTCTTTCACGTCCTGCGGTGTCTTCATGCACTTCCCAACATTCCTAATTGTGCCCAATTGATGCTGCTTAGCTCTAGTTATACCATTGGTGGTGGTTTTCCCACAAAAACTGTGTTCTTTTTGTCCCTCAAATAATTCCAAGTCTAAGCAATGTCAACATTCTTCCCTGTTGGCATGTGCATTTCAGTTTTTGCAGTTGATTGAGGGGTCTCAGATGTGTTTGTAGGCTTTGTACCATCGGTTGCCATTGACAAAGTTATTGGAGTGCTGCTGGAGATGGTTTACAGCAAAAAAGATGAAGAAATAGAAGGAACGGTGGCTGTTGGAGGTCACCGGAGTGTTTTCGAAGGGTGCAGTGCTTGTGGGAATGTCACTAGAGGAAGCAGGGGCGTGGACGACGTTGCCGGAGCTTGCAGGTGCAGTGCTTGAGGTCACCGTAGTAAATCATGGTACCACCTTGTTGTTGCAGTGCTCGCGGGAGTTGCAGACAACAAGTGACCACCTTGCCAGAGAAGCTTGAGCTTGTTGGAGAAGAAGAAAGGGGGTTGACAGGCGTAGAAGAGAAGAGATGGGGCTGTGGGAAAAGAAAATAGAGAAAGAGAGGTGGAGAATAAGAGAATTGAATTGTAAACCCCAAAATAAAAGAAGAGGGAAAGTGAAAATTACCTATTTACCCTTTATAAAACAAAAACGATGTAGTTTTGGTCCAAGGACTGAATAGCGGCCGTGACACACCCTGATTGCCAGTGACATGCAACGCTGCGATAGTGGCTGTCACGCCGCGACACTGATTCGTCCTGGGATTGGAGGAGGATTGCAGGGGAGGGCTTTGACGCGATATCGCGGCCGCTCCTCCACTTAAGAACACTGGCATTCCTTAGTAAAAGATGGGATCAACAGAACTACAGAAATGTTCTTAGCATTCCATATTAGTTATTGCCAGAAAGTTTTATACAGAAAGCAACAGTCCTCCAAGTTTTATACCTGAAACTCTTCTCGTCTGCTTGGTATTGGAGCAGATCTTTAAAGTTACTTTTCTGAGTATAGCTTATTAGTTTTACAAACTGAAAATACATATGCAAAATTTTTATAGCAGCGGGGAAGTAAATCATCTTAATCATCAACTGCTACCTTCATTCAATTATTGATGTTTAGTTCCTGTCAGTGGTGGAGCTTGATAAAATATTTTGTGGGGGCCAAAATAATTTAGTAATATATTCAAAATTGAAAATTGCAAATACATATATTTTGTGCACTATTGGTGTGTGGCATGGACATACAGTATTAGGACCTGAATTCAAACCTAGGTTCCCTTGCTTCTTGATACTTATCCCCCTCCTCCCTTACTGCTATTCCAAAGGATAAAAAAATCGCAAACACACACACACGCATACATATATGTGTGTGTACACAATGCAATAAAAAATTTCAGAAAATTTATCTGTTATAAAAATTTTATATCTTTTTTAGTGGCCATAGCATCTCCGGGCCACCAAGACTCTCCATCACTGGTTCCAATATAGAAGAAAAAAGGGATTTTTTTCTATGATAATCTCATATACATCTTGGTTTCAAAACTTGTCTTGGACAGTTTTCTCATCTTGCAGAAATACATGATTCTTGTTTAATTTTGTATTGCTTTTACATTCTACTGAGGAACTCTACTCATAGATCATGCCACATGTTTTTCTTTTGTATAACTCAGAAATTTCTGGTACTCTAAACATGGGGTCTTAATTTACCGAAGACTTGAATCTAGTTTACAACATAACTGCACATCAAAGAATACATGAATTTGGCATTTTGTTCTCCACTTATCTTTGGTTTTGCTTATCCTTGACACACATTGTGGATCTTGAGCTGCTAGAGTTTGCAACGTGTTTTATGATTTTTTAAAATATATTTGGTTTCATGTGTGCTTTGTGCAATTTTGGCTTGCTTTTTTCTTTTCATGCCCGTAAATTTGGTTCTGATTTCTATTTTTGTTCTAGGGGAGAGCCAAAGTGCTGGTACAGTGTTCCTGGTAGTCAAGCTAGTGCCTTTGAGAAGGTAATTCTTGACTTTTTAATATATATTACTTATACTTTTTCCACCCATTTTTTTTATTAAGAAAATGCATTTAGTTTCCTTTTAATTCTGTTGCTTCTCCAACCTTCCACTTGTTGGATTAGATTTCTGTAGGAACCAGCCAAATTTATTTAGTTCTGTTTTGTAAAACGATATTATAACTTACAGTTTGAGTTAGACTTTTGAACTAGCTAATAACTTATAACTTTCGTAGTTTATAATCTTTCAGGGCACTTATTGAATTAGGGCCGCATGATAGGACTGGCATACAAAGTAGTTAAATTATATTAAATGACTTATAAGGACGTGTGATATTATAAATATAATTATAATTATGTGAGGGGAAAAAGTTATTGAATTAGGGTTCCTCGGAAAAACTACCTTACAAACCTCCGTCCTTGAATATAAGCAAAAAAAGTCAATTCACATTAACTAATAAAAGTAGTTAACCTTATTTATTGCCATTGATATCATCTAAAAAATGTATATTTTTTACTATAGTGTTATTCACTTGAACTTATTTAGACTTTAGAGACTTTACTAAGGAACTGTTTCATTTGAGAAAACCTAAGTAGTTAATCCTAGATCGCGTTGCGTCGTGGCAAAACCCAAAACCAGGATAGCGGCATCACGTATCGCATTGCAAGTCAGCTTTTATCCTATCGCGGGATAGAATAAAAAAATATATTATGTAGACATGTATGAGAAATTAAAAAATATACAAATACATAAAAATTGAAAATCAAAAAATCTAATTGCATAATTGTAAATTGAAAACAGTGATAACAACTGTCCCAAGGATCTAAAATGAAGGAAATACAGAAGCAAAAAATCTTTTAACACAACAAAACAACTAGGAACTAGGAAGTATCAACTACTGATGTGAGTCTCAAAACAGCAAGAAAAGATGAAGAAAAGGTTTCCATCGGAGTGTTAAAGGGGCTGTTGGAGTGTTGGAGATGATAGAAGGTCTGTTGGAGATTACGTAGAGGCAGTTGGAGGTGAGGACGCCTCCAACAGTGGTTGCTAGAGGTGTGCAGCTTGGAAGAGACAGAGAGACCGAGAAAAACAGAGTAACGGAGTGACCGAGGGGTGATCGCAGTGGTCGCTGGAGTTGTGTGCTGTTGCCGGTGTAGTGACAGGGAGGAGGGGTGAGGTGAGAAACCAATGGAGAGGGAGTGCAAGAGGTGAGAGGGGAATAGGGAACGTAAAAACGAGAAAAGGAAGAGGAACACTTAACTAAACACACTGTTTAGGGTTATTATTTATAATTTCAAATTAAGAAAATAAAATAAAAAAGGAACACTTACCTAAACGCATCGTTTAAGTTCCAGCGGTTTTAAAATTGTTAAGTAAAACAGCACTGTTTTGGTGCCCAAAAAACAAAAAAGGACTCCACTACGCGATTGCGTCCGCCACAGCGAAGGATGACCTGCAGACTATCGGTAATGGAGCTCGCCACGTTGGCCAGCACTGAAAATCCTATTGCGCCACAATGTGAGAAAGCGTCGCGATTGCGCCGTTAATGCACATGATTTGAAACATAGGAGAAAACATTTATTGTTTTCTTTATCTTCTGTACAAACTTTTAAAAATAGGAATAAAATGAAAACAAGATGATGTTTATGTAACCAATGGAGAATACAAAATTGAGAACAAGAAACATTTTCTTGAACCAAACAACACCTAGTATAATCATAAAATGGTTGGCCACCTTTTCCTAAATAATGAATACATGGAATTATAGTTGCAATCTGGAGTTTTTTTTTTATATATAGTATAATAATAGTAAACACATTAAAGTGATGATTGAGAAAATTGTTTTTTGAAATAATAACTAATTTTTGCTGTGTTATTGAAATTACGATTGAAATTTTAGACTATTAAATTTGGATATTGGTCCTAACTCAATCTTAAAAACTAGTTCATAAGATAAAAATTACCCTCACCTTATATACTTTTAATTGACCATATCTTTAGATAATGTGAGATTTTCGACACATTCTCTCATAGTCAGGAATGGAGTGTGGACATATATGGGTGGATTACCCTCACCTTATATACTTTTAGTTGACTATATTTTTGAAGAATGTGGGACTTTCAATATGAACAAAGTAATACTCATTATAGAGGAGCCATATTGCTCCCAAAATCTTTGTCATTTCAACCTTCAAATATTTCACTTGAATTTCATGATAGGATGGTGGTTTAAATCTAATCCCATGTCTTGTAATTGTATCACACATTTTAATGAATTTTTCACTCTTCACAACATGAAAGGGAATAACGTTATTGTAGAAGAAAGAAGCAATGTCTAGGCATGCATCCTCCCCGAATCCTTGAAAATAGAATTAATTGTTTGTTGTTTGCTAGCTCCCCTCTTCTTGAAAAGAGTTGCAAGTGTGTCTTGACTGTCTTCCTTTTGCCTTTTTCCCTTTCCCAAATCTTCACTTTCAGCACCCTCTTCAACTTTTCAAAGTCTTTAGTCTTCTTGACAAGCTTTTCTTGCAACCCAAAGACAATGTCTCACATTTCCTTTCAAACCTCATCCGACACTGATTTGCAAACACTAGCATCTTTCTTTATCCCTGCCAGATGATGTTTGAAACGATAAACACCTCCAATAAATTCTTTTTGACATAATTTACACAATTCTTCTTGACCTCTCCAATGGAAACACCATACTTCCACACAGCATCAGTCCTCGTCTGAGCAACATTCCTTTTTTGAGTTTTTCCATTAGTTGTTTCAGTTGCAGGAACCTGAGACGCACCACCACCATTATCGACCCATTTTCCCTTGCTTGAGTTTCCCCACCAGCATCCAAAGCCATTTTTATAAGTAAAACAGAGACCAAAGAGAAGAGAAGAACTAAACAGAACAGGTCTCATGATCGTTGGAGAAGATGGGAGCTGGTTTGGTGTCTTCGAAACAAAACAGAGCAACTCATGTCATCGTCGGAGATGGCTTCACGTCATTAGAGAAGATGGGTTCACTACCCACCCGTTACAACACACAACAATGGAGCAAGGGAGTTCATTTTCAAGCTCCAGAGAGATGAAGCGGATGAAGAACTTTAGGAAACGGAGTTGAAGAGATGAAGAAGAAGTCACGAAAGGAAGAAGCTTTGGGTGGGTGCGAAAATGGCTTGGAACGGGTCGTGTGGGCTTTGGAATGGGAAAGGATGTGGTTCGGTGCCCTAAACAATGTAAAATGTGATTTTTTTCAAACTGGGTCATGGAACCCGACCCATAACCATGACGAGGGGAAAAGATCGGCGCGTGTGACGATTCTACGAGTTTGAGAGTGAAATCAACGATCCAGATCTGATCTTCTTTATTTCCGATTTTCACCCACTCGTGGATCACCCCACCCCTGAAAAATCACAAGATCGTGCGATCTTACGATCTTAATCGTGATTTTCACAACATTGCTTAGCATGTAAATGGTGTGTTTATATTAACTCCCATTCCCTTTTTTACGTTTCATTTGTTGCAAACTTCTCTCAAGCATAGAACTTGAGTGTTGGACTCCCCCTCCCTCTCTCTCAAGCACACATTCACCATCTCCCTGCTCCAGGGACCGCACATCTTTGGCGAGGCACTCGTGGCATCTCCAACGCAACGAACACTCTATTTCTGTTTTTTCTTAAAACAACCTCTGCTACACAACACTCTGTTTCTGTTTTGGTGGCTGTCTTGGCACCAAAACTGTGTTCACGGCCTCAGACACCATTGTTCGTGGCTATCTTAGCTCCGATAGCCCCTGCGACACTCGGACAGCAACTGTTTGCTCTATTTCTGCTGTTTTGCTCTATTTTTTCCACTTGCATGCCTAATAAACAATAGTTGCTATTTCCTAATTGCTAGTTAGTTCCGATCCTAGTCGTTTTGTGCTTCCTTACAAGGCTCTTTGCTTCTTAGTTTCCCTTATTTTGGTCACTTGGTTGGAATGGGTTAGGACTGTTTTTATTTTGGATTTATGCTATTAGATGTGTTTAATTTTAAATTTTGACGTGTTTGAATTTTTTTTTAAATTCTTTTCCAGCATATATACCTGTCTACATTATATATTTTTAATTTTATTTTCTATCCCATGATAGAATAAAATCTCACCTGTGATCTGTGCTGCAATCATGATTTCCCAGTTTTGGGGTTTGCTGTGATGGTCCGTGATCCGGGATTAACAACCTAGGTGTTGATTATTGTTGCTTGAAATAATGTGGCCATTCATATTTTTATTTAATTCAAGTTTTTGGAAGTATTGCTGGTCACATTTCATTTAATGTGAATTTATATCTTTCTAACATGTTAAGTATTAGAAACAATTTTTTTACTCACTCTATAATCTGTTCTTCGCTTTCCTTCCAAAACCCCCCAATCCAAACATTTCATAAATTGTTAATTTTATGAATTGTTAATAATGAAAGTTCATTACTACATGCACAGAAAAAAATTGTTGATGATGATGTCACAAAAATGATCTACTCCCTTGTAGGTGATGAGAAGCAGTCTTCCTGATCTTTTTGATGCACAACCTGATCTGCTATTTCAGCTTGTTACTATGCTGAACCCGTCTGTCTTGCAAGAAAATGGGGTTCCTGTCTACAGTGTGCTTCAGGTTATTATTACTAATTCCTTTGAAGTATAGTTTGCTATTGTCAATGTATAATTTCATTGAAATTGTGAAATCAGAAGATGAATTTATTAAATTGTTGTAAAGGATATGATGTGATGCCATAATGGCAGATAAATAAAATTAGCACTTCAGAGTAAGTGTATCCTTATAATTGAAGTTGTTTGAATATTGTGGGGTGAAGCTGAAGTTATTCTATGCTGAAAGCCACAAAAACAAATTCAAGTTCATTTGTGGTCCAAACTTATGATATTATGTCCTATTCATTACTCCTACCTACATGCATGTTTTCCACAAAAACCTATGCAGCAGTACTACCGCTTTTGCTTGTCATTATCATCTCATCTCTCAATATTTGATCTTTGATATTTTACTCTTCATTTTTTCTGTTTGCCAGGAACCTGGGAATTTTGTCATTACCTTCCCCAGATCTTATCATGGAGGTTTCAATCTTGGTATGCAGCTTTATTTTGCCTCCATCCAAAATTACTAACTTAAATACAATCTGAAGTATATCATGCACTCATGCTTTTGATTTGTTTGTTTTTCAGGTTTAAATTGTGCAGAGGCAGTTAATTTTGCTCCTGCTGACTGGCTACCATATGGTGCTTTTGGAGCTGATCTCTATCAGCGGTATCACAAAACTGCTGTCTTGTCTCATGAGGAGCTTATTTGTGTGGTAGCCCAGGTTTGCACATATTTTAACTTTGTTTCATTTGTCGAATTAATAATTTCTTGATAAGAAAAATCTAAGAATGTGTTTGGTTTATTTTTTTGTTTTCATTGTTGTTACTATAGTTACTAAAATTTGCATCTTACCCATTCTAATTTTTTTTTCAAAATATTGTGAAGAATTTGTTAGTTTTTACCTTTTCCTTTGTAAAATTTAGAGAGCAAGGGATAGAATGAATGAAAACACTGTAGCCTTTTCAGTACTATAATGTAAAATACTGATTGAAACTGAAATCCAGAAAACAAACCAAACAGCCACAACATTTTAGGTAGTATGCAATTTGTGATTTTGGTCTAGCAAACTAAACTTCTCTTGAACTAAGTATTTAGTTTTTACTTTCAATCTCTATTATACACCTACTACAACAACCAAACCTTTTCTCACGCTCACCAAGGGTTGGCTATAGAATCAAACAATGCCATTATGTGCTATTGTGGAATGTAGATCAGTGATGACTGATGAATCAAACAGCCACAAACCGTGATTGGTGACAGCAGAAAAAAAAGTCTTCCTGCTTCCTCTTTTTTGTGTTGGGGGGGGTGGGGTGTATTTGTAAACTGTGATGGCTCCCAATATGGTCAACTTCTTTGCTTGAGCCATAAGGAAACAGCAAAATCTGAACTTGTATTTGACGGAAATCCTTGTTAGATTGTTTTATTTGTTTATGTTGTTTCTAGAACTTTCTATTTAGGAGGTTTCATATTGTCCTCCTATATTATTAATTAAAATAGTGCTCTGATACTTTTCATATTATTAAAGTTTATCTGTTGACTAATCTTGCATACTCTCTTACTTGTTGATTTTCATCATTCAGTATGGTGATGTTGATAGCAGAGTGTCTTCTTATTTGAAGAAGGAACTGTTGAGAATATTGGATAAAGAAAAATCTTGGAGAGAGAAACTTTGGAAAAATGGTATTATTAGATCTTCTCGCATGGCTCCTCGAAAATGTCCCCAATATGTGGGAACTGAAGAAGTATGATTTGTTTAACCTATAGTAATATAAAATGATGATTTGTTATTCCCTTGTTTTCTGATTGTGTTCACTGGTGTCTTGTGTAGGATCCAGCATGCATTATTTGCCAGCAATATCTCTATCTCTCTGCTGTTGTGTGCGGTTGTAGGCCATCAACTTTTGTTTGTCTGGAGGTAAATGAATGTGATTGAGGTATTGATATTGTGTTGAATAGCCATCAACAGTTCACCTTCAACCATTGCGTGAATGTCAAAGCTAAAGAAAACCTGCTAAACAGCAATGAAAGTGTATGAATATGCATTATTATGGTTGAATAATTTGACCAGTTAGTTTCAACTTAAGATTGGAGGAAGAGGAACTCCTATCCGATAGTTGATTCCTATCCACTTAACTTAAGTGGGTTCTCTTCAATATTCTGCCCGATGTGCAGAGTGAACATATCAGAAAACCAACACATCACAAGAAAAGGGGTCATGGGTTTTTTTGTGTTTTGCTTTTGTAAGTTGTTAAATTTGGATATTTAGCCTAACTCAATCCTAAAAGCTAACTAATAGGATGAGAGTTACTCTCAACTTATATACTTTTAATTGGCCATATTTCTAGACAATATAGGACTTTCAACACACCCTCTTACACTCAAGAATGAAGCGTGGACAAATATAGGGGGCCTGTGGAACTTATTAACATAGACCCCCTCACACTTAGGAATGGAGCGTGGACAAATACAAGTGACTCAATAATGGATAGACTCTAATACCATATTAAATTTGGATATTGGGTCTAATACCATACTAAAAGCTAGCTCATAGAATAAGGATTACTCTCACCACCTTATATACTTTTAATTGGGCATATCTCTAAACAATGTGAGACTTTCAACATAAGTGAAAATAAAGTGTATTATGTGATTCTGTTTGTCTTTACTCTTTACAAAACTTGTACTAGTGCTGATAAGGGATGACAGATATAAGAATCACCCTTATTGTCTGGATTTGCATAAGTATGTTAGTTGATTACGGATTTATGGTATTACGTGTCTAGTTTCTTCCTATTGGTTTTTACTTCTCCCCCATCTTTTCATGCATCTCTCTCTTGATAAGTCTCCAACTGAAGTTTGCACTGTCTTTGTACCTGGCAATTGTCTTTTTTCTTTTAAACTGAATTTGACTTTATAAACTCCAACACACATAGTTTCCAATCATTTATTTGTCATTATCAAGTAGGATTGGACATTTTAGTCCAGATAGAATGTATTTGTAACGTTAATATTTTTAGTGGTTGGAAGTCACTTGAACATATTCAAATTTCTTGGATTTGAATAATCTCAGATGGTTTCCTCACGGATTTTGTTTTTATGGATCGGCTGAATTAGTTCTCTCTTGTACAGCACTGGGAACACCTCTGTGAGTGCAAAACTGTAAAACTACGACTTCTCTATCGTCATTCGCTTGCGGAATTGTATGACTTGACATTTTCCATGGACAAATATACTTCCGAGGACAAAGCTGGGTGCCGAAGCGTGAAAAGGCAGCCTTCATGTCCGAGTGCTTTGACCAAAAAGGTGATGTTCACATATACTTATTTCTTTAAAGCCCCAAAATTTCCAAATTATAATATTGTTTCCAACAGTTAGATTTACATATCTTTATGTAATCAGCAGATTTAATGTCCTTTTGCTTCTATATCATTGATGAAGTATGATGTTTATTTTATGAAATTATCAAAACATAATATTTGTATTGTTACATAAACATTTATTTTCTTCTAACAAATTGCTATGTGCAGGTGAAAGGTGGCTCCATTACTTTCACTCAACTTGCTATGGAATGGCTTCTGCAATCTAATACTATTCTTAAGAATGATTTTTTGAGCGATGCTTTTGTTACTGCCCTAAGGAAAGCTGAGCAATTTCTTTGGGCTGGTTCTGAGATGGATTCTGTGAGTTTTATTTGTTACATTTTGAATATACTCCTAGAAAGACCTTATGTGCCATACTTAACTATGTTCTGCTTCGTTATGGCATGTAGGTCCGAGATATGGTAAATAATTTGATTGAAGCTCAGAAGTGGGCAGAAGGGATAAAAGGCTGCGTAACAAAAATTGAGTCATGGTTATGTCATCAAGATTCAGCTGTTAATAAAGTTCATTTAGATACTGTTGAGGAGTTACTGAAATTTAGTCCTGCACCATGCAATGAACCTTGTTATCATAAGTTGAAGGTGCATTTCTTAACAAACTGCTGGTGTGTTTGGTATTTGCAGTTTTCTGCCCATTTTTGTTGAATTTATGTTGACGCAGGAATACGCAGAAGAAGCGAGGTTGTTAGTTGAGGAGATTGATACTGCTTTGTCAGTGTGTTCAAAGGTATTTCCTCCTACGCTCATGCTCATCATATCTTTGATTCATAAATTTATTTTGATTGTACATTTTACATATATGTGGTAGCAATTTATACTGTTGCTAATTATTATGACATCTGATTCATTTTGTTTCTTTTTTCCATTCCATTGAATTTGATATTAATGATTTGTTCTAGATGTCTGAATTGGAAGCTTTATACTCCAGAGCTTGTGGCTTACCCATCTACGTGAAAGAAAACAATAAATTAGAAGGGAAAATTTCTTCAGCCAAGGTAGATGTTAGGACAACAACTTGCTGGTTCTATGTTTATTCTTCTATTTATATTGTTTATAATTTGAAGCTTTTTCTCTCCAAAATGACTATAATTTCACATATGCATAATACATATTTAGAAAGTTAGGGATCTGTTGATACATCCCGACCAAAATGTGTTTGACAACAACATCAACAACGACTTATCCCACTAAGTGACGTCGGCTACATTGATCGTATGATGCCATTATGCCTTATCATTTACCAACTCCTTAGGAATTCCATTCACCAAGAGGTCCTTATTAATAACCTCTTTAAGTGTCCTTTTTAGTCCTCCCCTATCTATCTTTACAGGGCTCCAAAACATCTGCTCAACTCTCTTGACATGTGCTTCTAAGGTCTTCTTTGCACCTACCTAAGCCACTTTAATGTAAATGAGAGAAACTATATTTCCCCTCTAATACTTGACTGATGCAATCGCTCCAAACCTTCAATCCAAAAGCGGAAAATAAAAGAATGATCTGTATTACCATTGCATATTAGGAAAAGATTGCATTTGGTGTTTCCTGTTGTAAATTTCTGCAAGAATGAAATAGGATAGCTATATTTTCTTAAACATGAGGGATATGGTTTCTTAGGAATGAAATTAAATCTGATATGGGAAATTACAAACTTACAACTGCTGGTTTAGTTGTTATGAAGGTGCAATGTTTCTAATTACTTGTAATAAGAGACAACCAAGACTTTATGTTGTTTACTCAGTTTCAGTTTTGCTAGTTGTTAAAGATACCACATGAGCATAAAAAACAATGGACTCTATTTCAAAATATAAGGAGCTAACAAGTGATTTGCAATGAGTTCAAGTGATGTTTATTAATCTTGCTTTATTGGGTAAAGTTTTTTTTTATATTCCTAGTCCTAGGTACAAATCTTGAGATTTTGCTTCTGTTCTAAACTGTCCCATTTTTTGTGTTTGTACTCCAGTTTCTAATTTATTTTTAATGTTGCTAACATGATTTCTTTGAGATCTGTCAGGCATGGCTGGATAGTATCAGAAAGTGCATTTCAGCAAGACATCCTGCTGTAAAGGTTGATGTTCTTTACAAGTTAAAATCAGAGGTAATGAGAACACTGGAAACTACTCTGGCTTTGTTCCTGTGTGAACAATATAATGTTAAAACAAAAGCTTAAGTTCATGTGTGAGTGAGGGCTTATACGAGTAATAGAGGAAAATAATTGTTATTACCTATGCATTTATTTAACTTAATGCATTTTTGGTACTACCTCCGTCTTTGAATATAAGCTACAAAAAAAATTGACCTAGAAGATAAGCAGATTTAGCTAACTTTCATTAAGTGCCAAAGTATCCCTAAAATGCCCTTAATTAATGCACACTTTAATTTTCAATACAGAGACTAAACCTTCTTAACAAGTTCCAATGAAGGGTATTATAGTAAAACACATTTTTTTAGATGAATTCAATGACATCAAAAGATGGTAACTACTCTTCTTAAATGGTGTGAGGTACTCTTCATTACAACTAACTATTCAGTTTTTCTCTATCACAATCACCCTTCCTCTGAGTATTGCCTTTCCTATTTCTTCTTCTTCTTCTTCCTAATCACAAGTTCTGCCTATTGTCACATGTCTATTCCTTCCAGTATAAACCCTCCAGCCACTATTAGTATTTAGTTGGCTGAGACACAGTCATATCACATTATTTTGATTGTTTGCACAAGTAATGCATTGCTGAACCAATTTATACATGTTTAACACACACACACACACATACATATTCTTAAACTTGGATATTAGGTTGAACTCAATCCTAAAAAGTAGCTCATAGAATAAAGATTACTCTCCCCTTATATTCTATTAATTAGTCGTCAATGTGGGACTTCCAATATATTTCATCACAAGACACATATTATTCATTAAATGAGTTACATGGAGATTATATTATGAATGGGGTTCACGGTTTCAAATTTTCAACAGTTTGAGAGCCTTCTAGTTCAACTTCCGGAGATAGATGTGCTTCAGAATCTATTAAGCCAAGCTGAATCTTGCAGTTCTCAATGCCGTGAGATGTTAGATGGTCCTATGGTTCTCAAGGTTTGTATGTTATGTGTTCTTCTCTTCTGATCATTTGTTATGGTTAAAAGGTATAACTTTATTAACTATGAAACTCTACAGAATGTTGATTTGCTACTAAAGGAATGGGACAATTTCACAGTTGATGTACCAGAGCTGAAGCTTCTAAGGCAATACCATTTGGATGCTGTTTCATGGGTTTCCCACTTTAATGATGTTTTAGGCAGAATTCACATGATGGATGATCAACATGATGCAGTTGATGAGTTAAAAAACATTTTTGAAGAAGGTTTATCTTTGAAAATTAAAGGTATTGTGGATTCTTGTAGCTTTATTATAGTTAAGATTTTTTCGAGACCCATGCATTTGTTTATTTTCTTCTTGTCAATTTACAGTGCTCCAAGGTTTGATTTATATTTTGCAGTTGATGAGTTGCCATTAGTAGAGATTGAGCTAAAGAAGGCTAATTGCCGGGAAAAGGCTGTGAAGGTAAGATATTATGTTTGTTCATACTAAAGCTGTTGTTTCATTTCTCTCTTTTTTTTATAGAACTGGTTCAAAATATATATGAAAACTGAAATATTTATTCAGGACACATCTCAGACTATCACTCAATATCAGATTGATATTGGAAGTGAGAAAGAGATGTGTAAATACATCGAAACAGAAAGTAACCTTCTGGTATTTGAGAGGCCTGAATCCTCTTGCTGAAATTCCCAACATAAAACTCCAGTCTTCACTACTCTCCCCCCAGTTCTAATCTCTGCCTCTTCTCCATGTGTTTCTAAAATTCTGTTTCCACACCACACTTCCTGTTCCTGCTGTATACTTTATTTAATATTTTCAGTCTGGAATGTCTTGTCAGGCATCATCAGCCTACCTCTTTGTACTAACATCACCTCACTCCAATAGTGAACCCCAAATCAACATAGAAATGTTCCCAATACGGAACTCCATCCTATTTTTAGCTATCTAACACACACACACAGCTTTTCTTTAATATTAAAAGATAAAGGTTTCCTTGCATGCAGGGGTTAATAAACTTTGTTATATCACACGCTGAAGCGATTCTTGCAACAGTGAAAACTGATTGAATTATTGAAATTGTATGAAATTGGTGCAGGCACATAATTCATATATGCCTCTGGAATTCATTCAGCAAGTGTTGAAGGAGGCCACTATGTAATTTTTAACTCCTCTCCTCTGCTAAACTGACACATCGTTAGATTTTATTTAATTCAACTTTTTTTTGTTATTGATTCTTAAAGGCTACAAATTGAGGGAGAAAAACAATTTGTCAATTTGTCTTCCGTGCTTGCTGTTGCCATGGCTTGGGAGGAAAGGGCTAGGGAGATGCTTTCACATGAGGCTCCTATTTCGGATTTTGAGGACTTGATCAGGTTCAACAATGCTTGCATTTTTATTTTATATTTACTAGCTTTAGCAATATCATTTATGGTGGATGATAATTTATGTTTTGTGTCCTTTTTTACAGAGCTTCAGAAAACATATTTGTTATTCTTCCTTTGCTAAATGATGTTAAGGATGCATTATCAGAAGCTAATTCATGGTTAAGGAGTTCAAAGCCATATTTAGTCTCTTGTACTGGTGCTTCAAATTCTGCATGGAAAGTTGAGGACTTGCAGGTTTATCTTTTGTCCTGTTTGTTTTGTGGTTTTACTCTACTGAAAACATGATCACTTTAAATATGACATTTTAATTCTCTTCTTTTAGATGTTGGTTTCTCAATCGAAGCACCTTAAAGTATCTATGGAAGAAAGAAGGATGCTTGAATTAGTTTTGAAGAACTGCAAAATATGGGAGTGTGCAGCATGTTCTCTACTAGATGATGCTCAGAACTTATTTGAATTGGATAACTCTCCACATGAAATTAGCAGTGGTTTGGTGTCTAAAGTGGAAGATTTGATTGCAAGAATCCAATCTACCATAACATCAGGTGTATCACTTGGTTTTGGCTTCAATGAGATTTCAAAGCTTCAAGCATCTTGTTCTACACTGCAATGGTGCAGAAGAGCCCTGTCTTTCTGCAATCACTCTCCTTCTTTAGAGGTTACAATTTCTCCCTAGTCACATTATGTTTTTTAAGTCTTGCAATTTGACAAATTTGTCTATTCTTGACTTAATTTTGCATAAGCATATATATTCTCACCGATTATTAGTGTTTGACTTTACCTTTATCGTGAACATGCTTGCTCCAAATTTACCCTGTCACAACACAATATTCAGTGTCCACCTAATTTGGTTAATTGGTTTATTTGATAAGTTATTCGGAGCATGATATTAGCTTGATCTCTTGACAGTGGTTATATTGCATCGATGATCTGGATATGCCTTATAGTATACCTGGTTTTATGCTGATATCATATCAGATGACAAATGAGCAATTGATTGTACTGTGCTGCTACAATCTCAGTTTTTCTTTATGTGGGTCATTGCTTCATAATTTTTTCCTCCTTAAAGATTGTTCTTTTTCAATTACTGTTTTTACATGGGACATGGGCCATGGCACTTGATTTGGGTTAGAGATCAGGTGTTTGACAAATTGACATCTATTTGGGGTGAAGTACATGGCCTCTAATGGAGTTTCCCTGAAGTTATGTTGAGGAATTAAGCATCATTTTTCCATTTAATTTCTTTTTCTTAGCTGTTTTTTTATTCTTTTCTTAGGTATCCTTGTAATTCTTTCTCTTATCCTGCTGAGTTTCTTTACCAAAAAGGTTCTCCTTAATACTTATTTATGTAAGTTGCATGATAATCATGTAGGATGTTTTGGAGGTTGCAGAAGGTCTTTCACATTCCTTGGTTTCTGGTACTCTGTTGAAAGTATTGATGAACGGGGTTGAATGGCTTAGTAGAGCATTAGAGGGGGTATCTGGACCTCGCAATTCTAGAAGATGCACGTTGACTGAAATTCAAAATATTCTCACTGATTATCCGGTACTAAATTCTGTAAATTCCTGCCTTCCCTATTTTGTTATTTTAATGATTTGATGCCCTTGTTTTGTTTGATTTATTAAATACTAAAGTGAGCAAACACTGGAAATTTAGAATTTTTTTATAAATAAATGAAAAGGTAAAATTAAGAGTATCCTTCATAGGTATTTGACCCTTCCTTTAGAAGAAGAAATAAAGAGTATAGTGAATGAGATTGTGGATTATGTCAAGAGGAGAAAAAATGGTTTTAGTTTTTAACTTGGTTTTGGAGAGAGGTTACAATGAGGTTAGTTGGGGTTTCTTAGATTAAATTCATGATTGAAATAGCTGTGATACTGGATGTAGAAGTTTTATTTCCGATATCTCTTGTCTCAATTCCAATTTTATGCTTGGCTGAACTTTTGAGATCCTGTGATTTGTAAAGTCTCTATCCACTACTCCTTGATTAGGTTGCTCTTACTCAGATTTATTTCCCTAATAGCCCCCTTTATCATGTATTTTTTTTATAACTAGTTGCAGTGGGTGTTACTGCTTTTGTAAACATGTCAACACACCCATCATTTATCAAAGTTAATACCACCTCCGTCCTTTATTATAAGAACTTCTTGAAAGATTTCTTTGGTCCTTAATATAAGAACCTCTACAAATTGTTAACAGCATTAATTAATTTTTTCCCAAAATACCCTTAGTAGTCAGTCACCTTTTTTGTAATTTGAAAAATAATAAACGTAGTTCATTAATGTTAAGTAATTTCTCTCTCCAATCTAATTGGACAACTTAGCTTCTCAAAGCAAGTATTAGAGTTGTCTTTCTCTATATGAAGTACAATTCATTCACAGTCGTAAACTACTGAAGTGTCAATTCATTCACAGGTGTTCTCAAAATTTTTTTAGAAATGAAAAATGAACTTTGAAAATTAAAATAAAGTCATTAATGAAGAAAGAGAGTAACATTGTGAGACCCAATAGTTATAATGGTATTTTTGGAAAATTAGTAAAATTTATAGACAAATTAAATGACCTTAATTAGATTGACCATATTTTCTTAAAAAATGGAATTAGTTGAAAGGTTCTTATGATAAGGGACGGAGATAGTATTAATTGAGACTTGAGACTCTTACTAACTGGCAGTTGTACCTGTGCAAAGGACTCAATAATTATAAGAAATTATGTTATGAAAATAAATCATTGTATTATAATTATGAATTCTTTAAAATATTCTTAAAATCTTTTGTTTAGAAATTATGATAATTGAAAATATTTTTGTATTTATATCTTTGGGTAAAAAATATAAAGTAGAGAATTATAAATAATAGCAATAGGACATGATTTGTAAAGCTAAAATTTAAGTAAAAAGATCATAGTGCTATTATTAGTTCAATGCACAGGCTACTAGAAGATCTTAAAATATAAAAATGAATGAATATCTTTGGGTAAGAAAGATGAAGTAGAGAATTATGAATCTTAGCAAGAGGACTTGACTTGTAACACTAAAATTTAAGTAAAAAGATCAGTGTTAGTATTAGTTCAATGCACAGGCTATTAGAAGACCTTCAAATATAAAAGAGAATGAATACATACATGTGTCTGTGAGTGTACCATATATGAGGAAGATCCATGCCCTGTAAGATCATCTTGGCTGACTTAGGTTGGTTCTGAGATAATGAAGTCTGAAACAAGTAGTGTGAGGATTGAAAATTAGCTCTGCAAAAGCTTCCTTTATATGCCTTTTAATTTCTCCTTTTCAGAAGTTACTGCATTGTATTTATGGCATGTTTCTGGTATCGTGGGTCTGCACTTTCAATGGAGTTGCTATTACTGGCAACCAGACAATTATATTGTATTTTCAACTTGTTTTCTGTTTTTGTTTTATCCTGCCGAGTTATATTTTCCTCTTGCTATAGAATGTCTTTTTCCGTAATAGATGAAGTAGTTGTTATCTCAACTAATGTTATTTGGTATATGGTTTTAATCATTTAATTAACAGTGATGTCCCCGTTGGAGAGAAAACATTTTAGCTTTTCTAAATTATGGTGGTTGATAAAAATTGTTTTGGCATCTACTACTTACGTCTACAACTTTCGTATGCAGACTATTAACATGACCTTCACAGCAGTTAATTGTCGACTTGAAGAAGCCATTACGGAACATAAGTAAGTCTTATTTGTTACCTGTAGAATTAATATGGTATTTTATATTGGTTGGTTTGTTTCTGGTCTTCTGAGTGGTAATTTACCATTCTTTTGCTATTCTTTAGATGTTGGTCTCTTATTGTAACTTATAATGTCTCCACTCTTCATTAAGGTTTCAATTAAATTTCTAGATATTTTGGTTTTGCATTTTTTATTTTTTTATAGAGCTTTTTTTGAATCCATTATCATTTTCAATTTGATCATTTGCCCTCTAGCATTGCACTCTGAACTATGTCTATCTTGTTGTATGTGCTATCTTAGCCAATAATATATTGTTCAATCATGTCAAGCACTGTTGACTAAGTGGATGAGGAATTGTGCTTTTCCAATTATTTGTGTTTAAATAGTTGATATGCCTACTTAATTGTATTTTATGTCTTCTTTAGACTGTGGCAAGAGCAAGTGCTTCAATTTTTTGGTCTAAGTTCAAGGGAACGATCTTGGTCTTCAATATTGCAGCTCAAGGTAAGTTCTTTAGATGTATGAGGTAGACTTTTTTAGTCATGTTATTCATCAACAAATGGACTTGAGTTGCATTTCTGAGTGGTTCTGTTGGTTGGTCATTTCTAAAGCACCACTCAATGGTCAGGAGTTTCCTTGTATATGTTTGCAAATTGGTTGTGTGTACTTTCTCCATTTCCTGTCGATGGGGATTTGATTTAACATGCCCTCCTTCATAAGTTGTCTGTTATTTTTTACAGCACTTTTCTTTTAAGATTTCATTCAATTGTTTTTAATTATATATTATATATATTCTTAGGATCTATGGAATATCAAGCTTATTCTTTCATTAGTTGTGAAATTTCTGATTGAAAAAATGAAAGCTTTCACAACTTTCGTGAAGCCTTTACTGATTTGTGTTTTGTAGTAGGATTTGACATATTACTGGTCACTTTCATATCACTGACATTTACTTATGTTCAGGAACTTGGAGATACTGTTGCCTTTGGTTGATATTCCATGGATTCTAAGAATAGATATAAAATATATAATTAAAAACAATTAAATGAAATCTTTAAAAAAAGGGTGCTGTAAAAAATAATGGACAAATCGTGAAATTTCTGATTGAAAGCCTTTACCGATTTGTGTTTTGTAGTAGTATTTGACATATTACTTGTCACTTTCATATCACTGACATTTACATACATTCAGGAACTTGGAAATACTGTTGCCTTTGGTTGCTCTGAACTAGATTTGATTTTATCTGAAGTTGAGAAGGTGGAAAAATGGAGAAATAGATGCATGGATGAAATAGGAACTCTAGTCCAAAATGGGGATTCACTACTTCATGCACTAGAGAAGGTTTTGATTTAAAATATTTTCTTTTATGTAAACGTAACCTATTTGTGTAATGCATTTGCTTAGCACCTTGCATGATGTTTTCAGATAGAACAGACTCTAGATAGATCGTTGTTCATATATGACAAGTTGCAAGATCTGAGACAACAAAACAGATGCATCTACTGCTTTGCTGATTCTGTAGATCAGGAATTTCTTACTTGTTCCACTTGTATGGACTGGTAAAGTACTTTTGCCTAGTTTTTAATTATAAAACTAGTAGTTCTATAGCCCTGTAAATTAAATCAGTCAATAGCCCTGGTTACTTTTATTGTTCCATCACCCCGTAAATAACAAGAAGAAGATTGAATTCTACTCTTAGCAATTTTAAGTGCTGCATAGTTCTGAGTAAACACTTATTTTTTGTTTTCACTTTTAATTACAAAACCGTCGCCTTGTTTTCTGTTTTCAAAAGTCTGTATAAGAAGAATTAATTGGTATAAAAAATATATTTTTGTTGCTTCTGTACTTTTATTTCATTATTAAAAATTTATATTGATTTATTTGTTCTCTGCGTCATTATCTTTCATATGGACAGCTATCATTTACAGTGCATTGGACCTAGAGAAAAAGATGCAGGCATTCAAAATTACAAGTGCCCTTATTGTGAAATATTGAAGAATGAATCCCATTATTCTGATGGAGGTGCCCTCCTGGTAGGAATTTATGTCTTTTTGGCAGTAGTCATGTAGCCCTTTTTTTTCCAATAAACTCGCGTTTACACACCTATTCTTTTTTTATGCAGAGGTTTCAGAAGAAGCATATTGAATTGAATGTTCTCATTGAACTCATGTCTGATGCTGAACATTTCTGTTTATGGTAATTTGATTTGCATTAAATCCTTATGTGCATCATGATCATGTATAAATGACCATTTGTTTATTCAATAAGATTAGTTACTCAACGGACACTAAAGTCTCACATGGAAATACTGAATTTTCAAAAGCTGGTATGCTGTATATATAATTACAAATCTAACTATATTGTTAAGTGGACACATATTTATGATAGAAGAAGAATTATTGTCAAAATTTAAAATAAAAAAGGTCTTTTAGTCACAATTTCTTTGTAAAGAATCCACTAAGCTTGCTTGGCATATCACTTGCTAAGTAGCTCCCCTGAAAACATTTCATCGAACATTTTTTGTTGTACTTGCTCTCAAAATGCTGTAACATTAAATGCAACAAAATTATCAAACAGTTCTTAGATATGTTATATTCTTGGAGCAGTCTTTAACACTTTGTGCTGATAGTTGAACATGATTTCTACTAAAATTCCCTTGACTATTTTTGCTTGACACTTGCTTTGGATTGTTTCAACTTTTCTTTATATATACAATTTCTTGGGTGCCATTAATTTAAATATAAAATGTGAGACCTGCAAAAAGATAATCTTAATTTCCAGTTTAGGTTAGAAGCAGAAATTCCTGTAAGTCATGTCTCAATTGAAATATTGTAAATATGGTAACGGGTTTGTAGGATTGATTGTGTTTGTAAATAGGATTGATTATGATTGAACTCTTAATTATGTAACAGCTTACTTAGGGTAACTGGATATTGTGTATTTATTATTATCCTACTATAAATTCAATGTGCTTTGCTGTGTATTGAAACACACAGAATTCGTTCAATGATCTCTCATTTCCCTTTCTCTCAACATGGTATTTAAAGCCTAACGTGAAAAATCTCGAATCCGTGTCTTCCCGATGAACTCACTATCCTCCCGTGCCTAAATTTTTTTGATAACCATATGTTCGTTCTGGTTTTCATTCTCCAATGTGGGCCTCCTTTATCGGTCCATCTTTGCCATTGTTGTGGGTCATTAGTGTTGTTGTATGACCTCTATTTTGGCTGATGACCCCACCATCAACTTCGTCTCTCTGAGACCGGTCTGTCCCCGTCACTATTGTCAACAACCGCCTCCATGTGCAGCCGTCCTCTGCCGCACATGGCTGTGTGGATGGCTGCCATCTTAACCCACAGTTGTGCGCCTGAACTCGTCTCTACTTGGTCCCAAATCCACCCTTCGTTTTTTGTTCCGGTCCATGCATGACGTTGGTTGGCCATTGGCTGTATGCTTTCTCTCGTTGTCAGATTTTCTTTCTTCTCATTCATTCATGGCCTCTTCCGCTACTCTGAAGGCTAATGCCCAAAATTTTTCACCAGCTATGTCAATGCTGTGCCGCTTAAGAGTTCTATCTTTTGCACAAATTTGATAGTATCGCCTTCCTGTGATGACTGTGTGAAAAGGTATGAAGAGCATCAAGGCTCGATTTTATCGCTTATGTTGCGCATACTAGTAATTTGTTTGCTGACATCTTTCAAACCACTTCTTTCGATCCATGTCTTTGATTCTAAGACCACCGATCATATCACTGGTTCCAAGACCCTTTTCTCTTCCCTTTCTTTGGTTATTTACCTTTTGTCACTATGTCAAATGGTTCTTAAACACAGTCCTAGGGTATGGTATTGGGCATCTGCTTCTGTCACTTTCTGTTGGTAATGTTCTTTATTTCCCTGGTTGTCCTTTTAATATGTTATCTATTAGTTGTCTTGCACAATCTTTTGATTGTGTAATTTTTTTCACTAAAGATTCTGTTTGCCTCCATGGCCGGAGTTTGGGACAAAAGATTTAATAATGTGGTTCAACAGTTTGGTATGACTTGGAGGGAGGCTGACCACTTTTGTCTTCTATCACCACACAGCTGTTGGATGCATCTTCCTAATTGTCTATGTTAATGACATTGTTATCACAAGTAGTTATCATCTTGGAATCACACAAGTGAAACATTGAAACCTCTTTTATGGCAGATAAAGGATCCTGGCAAAATAAAATATTTCTTTGGAATAGAAGTGACACAATTTAAAAATGGATTGTGATATCCCAAAAAGTATGCAATGGACATTCAAGAGGAAACGGGAATGTTGAATGTCAATTCTGTTGGCATTCCTATGGATTCCAATGGCAAGCTTCTACAAATTAGCGGGGCCCCTTGCAGTAAGTGTGGTAAGCTAGTTCCTTAATTCTCCAAGGAACATTAGAAAATGCAGTGACTCCATTGTTTGATATGTCAAAGGAGCTCTAGGAAATGGTCTTTTGTATGAAGACAAAAGACACACTCGACTAATGGGATATTCATATTTAGATTGGGCAAGCTCTTCTATTGATAGAAGGTTGACTCTTAGGTATCGTGTATATATTGGAGATTGTTGAAAGCCCGACATTGACTAGAGATATGACCAATTAAAAGTATATAAGGTGAAGGGTAATCCTCATCCTATGAGCTAGCTTTTAGGATTGAGTTAGGCCCAATACCCAAATTTAAGAGAGATAATCTTATCTCTTGGAAAAGCAAGAAGTAGAATGTTGTAGCCATATGATAGAACTAACAAACTAGTTGAGTTGGTTTGTTGTAGCTAGAAAACTAATTCAGTTAGTTTGTTATAGCTAGAAAACTAATCCAGTTAATTTGTTATAGCTAAAAGAGGGTATATAAAGGAAATCTGTGAGGAGGGCAGGGGCAAGAAGGAATATTCAATGGCAGTTAGTTTTTTGTCTTTATTGATCCAGTGCTATCAATTGGTATCAAAGCTCTTCTTTCTTGGGAGAGTTTCATGGTGGGAACAAGAATGGAGGCTAGAGTTGAAATGATAGAGCGAAGTTTTTCAGAATTATAGCGACATCAAGAAGAAGAAACCAAACGTCGTTCGTTAATTGACGCACATATACGTAACATCGAAAACACTGAAGGAAATCTTGCGGAAATTGGAGGAGATGCAAGGAGGTTTTCATCGCAAACCCAATGCAGACACTAGTAGTGAGAATGAGAGTACGGGAGAGGACAATACAAGAAGGAACGATCGATGGAGAAAACTAGAAATCCCAGTTTTCAAGGAGAAGACGCTCATGGCTGGATTAGTAAAATTGAGAGGTATTTTCAGTTACATGGGGTGGAGGAAGAACGCATGGCAGCTGTCATGGTTGCTTTAGAAGGGAGAGCATTATCATGGTTCCAATGGTGGGAATCCTGTTCCGGGATGGTATCTTGGGAGCAATTCAAGAAAGCAGCTATTTGTAGATTTCAACCATCAATGGTGCAGAACCCATATGAGATCTTATTTTGGTTAGAGCAATAAGATACAGTGCAAGAATATCGTGAACAATTTGGGATATATGCAGGACCTTTAAGAATTACAGAGCAAGAATATTTGCAGGGGGTTTTCTTGAACGGTCTCAAAGAAGAGGTCAGGGCAGAATTGAAATTACATGTGATGGAATCCTTGGTAGGGATGATGGACATGACACAACTTATTGACGAAAAAGAATCAAGTGATCTTGAGAAAGGGTAGTGCAGGGAGTATGGGAGGAGGTAAATGGGGAACCTACAAGAGTAATTATTTTCCAAGAATCCACAATCTATGGAGGGGAGCAGGGTAGTAGAATAAAACTCGAGGGAACTACAGGAGGCAACGTGGTCACTCAGGTGGAATCTTTAGCCTCAAAGAACTTAGGTATCAGTTCTACAAATAGACCCACTGAAAATTCAGTAATTAGTCAAAGAGGGAGGAATTTTAAAGAATTATTTGCAGCAGAGTATAATGACAAGCAAAAGAATGGCCTTTGTTTTAGATGCGATGAGAAGTATTCCCCGGAACATGTTTGCGGAAATAAGCAGTTAAGGGTTTTATTGTTAGAAGAAGAACCAGAAGAGACAGCAGATTGGTTAGAAGTGAAATAATTCATGGGAATCCCTAACAGTTTTGCAGCGATAGTTTCCTTCATTTCACCTTGAGGACAAGGTCAACGATTTGGTGGGGAGTATTGATAGAACTAACAAACTAATTCATTTCACCTTGAGGACAATTGCTGGTGCCAACGATTAGTTTGTTTGCAGATTCTGGGAAATGTTTAGGACCAGATCCTATCAGGGTGGGAATCATGATTGGGCAAGTTGCATGTGGCAGGACAATTTTAATACTGTTTTATGTTATGGTGTTATAAAAACAAATGTCATATGACACTTTGTTTTGGGTTCTATGGGGTAAGCTCTTCAGACCGCCACTCACGTCATGACATGTTTCTGGAGTTCCTTTATGGTTTTATCTTTCTTCTTTTCTACATTGTAAAGTGAGTGTGACTGAATTGGTATAGTTTCATGAATCGTTGACTCTTTTTTGGGGAACTATGTGGTAGTCCTGGTTCATTGTAATGGCTGTTGGCTAATAACATCATGTACTTTACAATGATTAGGAGTTTAGGATGATTATTATCTGTGTTCATTTTTCGTTCTACATAATTCAACTGTGGTGTGCATTCTGCACACATGGTTTTCATCACATCCTGCTTGTTTTCTCTTCCTTTAACAATCTTCAATGCTGATTTATGATTATTGGTATAAATTGTACTCATCTGTTTTGTGTATATTGTATATGCAGGATTGGTGAAAGAGATGTTTTGAACCAAATTGTTGAGAAAGCCCTTTCATGCAAATCTTGCTTGAGAGAAACAGTGAGGTTTGCGTCAGTTAATGATGACAAAGATATTGGCATCATCTCTGAAAAATTAGCCACTGCTGTAAAGGCATGTTATTTATTTATTTTTATCACTTTATTTCCCACCCACCCTTGTATGATAAATGAGTTCTCGTTCTAAAATGAATTTTTTTAAAGGTATTATTTTCCTCATTAGGTGTCTTTTCCTGCATTGAGAATCTAATTTAATGTTTTGTTATAACTGTTTATTCCTTTAAAACAAAATTAGTTAAATTTAATTTACATTTTAAATTTTGAATCTCAATAATCTATCAAAATGAAATTACCCTTTGGGATAAGCTGAATGTTAAATTTTGGCATACCATATCAATAAACATGATGTGTCTTGATTCAAATAATCATTTTCATGATTTCTTACTCATTTTTAAAAGTCTTATCTCTCTAATTTGTCTCTAATAAGTATCTTTTTTATTATTAATAGTGAAGCTGGATACCATTCTCTTTATTTTCTATTTATAAATGTTACTTAATTACCACATGCAATGCATGAAAAACTTGATAGTCTTATTTCAATCATTTTTGTTGTCAAACTCAAGAGTCTAGGTAAACTAGTTTGGGTCTTGTAGACTCAACTTAGGAGTTAACTCGTAGTCTCATAAGAATCTACCTTTTGTTAAAATAATGTTTAAATAACAAAACATGTATTTGGCAAAAATAATGTCATAAAAGACTAAAAAACCAACATTCAAACTTAAAATCATAAAATACCATGGTACTTAATATAAGCTAAAATTCCAAAATTCAAAACAAGAGCAAAAGCGCCAAAGGCCAGCACATGCGTGTGCAGATAACACTGACCGCAGCAACAATAGAGAACACCAACAGAGGCACAACTAGAGGTGTGGTTAGGCAGTCGCAGAAGAGGGAAACACCAAAATTAGCGTTTGGATGCAAAACGTAGTCATTTCTAAGAGTTTTAAAATTTTTTCAGTTGCAGCTCATGTACTCATCATAGATTTGTGAGTCTACATGAGTCTGGTTGACTTTAAAGAGCCACAAGTTAACCAATTCCCTTAGGTAGAGCCATCACGAGTTTACTAGTTGACTCATGAGTTTGACAACAATGTTTGCAACTATAGTGTTGTATATATTCTTGTTTATGAATTATCTGTATCATCTGATTTCACGCATAATTGCTGTTACAGTTGAGTTAATTTTGCTTATTTTTCTTATAGGCTTGCAATGTGGCTGTTGTCTATGATCAGCATGATAATTGTGAGCTTGAGCTGGCTTTAGCAAAGAACATTTGGAAACTACAAGTCAATAGATTGTTAGATGGTGTACGAAAGCCCACAATCCAACAGATCCAGAAGCATCTGAATAAGGTATTGCCATTTGCTAGGTTCATATAATGTTTTTTTCTTCTTGTATTGCTATAACTGGATAGCCTGTTCCCTTGTATATTTCTAGTACTTGCTCACTTTTGTCGTTTTATAAAACTGATTGCCCATAAAGCAACTTTGGACCTACTGAAATGTCGAAATGCATGGCAGGGACTGGCAATGGACATATCACCTGAAGATCACTATATGCTGAAACTTACAAATGTGAATTGCTTAGGTTTGCAGTGGGTACAACTAGCCAAAAAGGTTCTTAATTTTTCCTGTGATTTCTCGATGTCCTTTTTCTCGTGCAATGTTCCAGTATATGAATATTAATATCATGGACAGGTGGCAAATGATTCTGGGGCACTCTGCCTAGATAAAGTTTATGAACTTGTAGTGGAAGGTGTAAACTTGCCTGTTGATGTAGATGAGGTACTCAGGGTAAGAGATTATCATTTCTGTATAATTAAAATCAAGATATTGTTATTCACGTCATGGTTTTGGTATGATTCTAATCAAGTTTTGCTTTTTGTTCACAACAGATATTAAGAGCTCGATGCATGCTTTATTGCATTTGTCGAAAGCCCTTTGATCCACAAAGGATGATTGCGTGTTATCATTGTAATGAGTGGTATCACTTTGATTGCATGAAATTGCCATGCACAAGAGAGATCTACATTTGTCCTGCATGTAACCCATGTTCGGAAGGATTGCCTACAAACCATGACAGGTCAGTTTATTGTATTCCCCCC
Organism: Clitoria ternatea; assembly: GCA_037962975.1. NCBI lineage: Eukaryota > Viridiplantae > Streptophyta > Magnoliopsida > Fabales > Fabaceae > Clitoria > Clitoria ternatea. Next base: position 10,050,524 of record CM075670.1, read on the forward strand.
CCCCCCCCCCCCCCCCCCACTAATTAGTTTGAAAGAAGGTTTTTCACATAGCTTTGGAATGCGTTTTGCAGATTTACGAAATAATATTATCTTTTAGTAGGTATTTACAAAGGATTATTAGTTTTCAAGTCCAGATTACCGGCAGAGAAAAACACATTCTATTGCATCATTGTAGAAAGAGTTTGTCTCACATGTGTAATTTTGTACAGGATAAGAGATCAAAAATAAAATTGTTTTATTGAAATTTACGTGGGGATTATTTAAAAATCAGTGAATTGGTATTAATGATGTTTTAAAATGAAAACTTTTCATTTTTTGATCTCTTAACCTGTGTAAAATAATACAGGTTAGATAAATCCTTGTAGAAATTAGACAAATATTCTCCCGGTTTTAAATATAAGCAAAAATAACTAATTTTACTTTTAAAAATGTTAGTTGAAAATAGTTTTACATTAATCATATGAAATATTCGATGTAGTTTCCTAAAATACCTTTAATATTATTTATTACATAAAGAATTAGTTGTATTAAGAATATATAAAAAAATATACATTTGGTTTACAAATATTTAATGACATTAGAAGATGTTAATTAGGACCTTCAAATTTTCCGTCAAAATTCACATTAGTGTCGTTTTCCCCAATTTTCAAGGCAGTATAATTCTAATAAAAAAAATTCACTTTCGGTCCTTTAATCAGTGTTCTTAAGTAGAACATAGATTATGTTTATTGATAAATTACTAGTGTCTGGAAGAATAGTATATATACTCCCTGTGACCCTTTTGATAAGGCTTATTTTTATTGTTTTTTCTTGTCTTTTTTGTAAGATTAATTTTTTACTTTATAATATATATTTATTATTTTTAAAAAATATATACCTTTATTAATTGTGCATTCTCTCTTGATATTAATGTAATTTGAATAGTGCATTTCCCACTTCATTAAAATTAAAGGCAATTTAGTAAGTAAAGAAAAAATAATTAACGTTAATACCTTTAACTAGAATAATTAGATTTTTTATTCCATGTGAAATTAGGTAATTGAATCTTATAAAAAGGATCGAAAGAGTATTGGATTTGTGTCATCTTGTGGGGATGGCATCTCCTTTATGTTTTGGTTTTTCGATATATTTTTGGTGATCGTGTGTTATGCTTTGCAGATTAACTAGTGGTAAATTTGAGGAGCCTAAAACCCCATCTCCCAGGCATATAAATCCTAGAAAGAAGCAGAAGAGGGACGTGCCCGGTCTTAATTGCAACATTTTCGCAGACGGGGATGAAGATAGTAAGTGTAGGTATTCTAGTGGGATAGAATGTCTCAGGTGGCAAAATCGAAAGCCTTTCAGAAGAGCAGCTAAGAAACGTGTTGAACTTAGGAGTCTTTCTCCATTTCTATGCATATCACGATAACTATGCATAGTAGATAGTCATTGGCCATTAAATTGATTCAATTGATTCTTATGGTGTCATCTCAGTCATTTTTAATCCATCTTAATGTGGAAATTTCATTTTTAATTCCTTCTCATTTGCATGTCACACCGTTAGAAATTGGTAGGATAAAAATGGTGTGCATTGGTGTCGCAGGGATTAGGTCTCTATTTTTCATCAAGGGTTAGTTTTTATACAGCTGACAAAAGGTTGGTAGGATTTTGACAGAATCCAGATAGATTTTATTGTGGATATTAGAGAACAGTAGTATCCATGTTCAAGCCCGCGTTACCAATTCTGTCAAAAGGTTCTTGGTTCTTAATCAGAAATATCATTTGTAATATATATATATTGGAATTTTTAGAAATTGTTATAATGAAAATGTTACATAGCAGTAATTAGTGTATAACCCATCACCCGTGCAACACGGATAAATTCTTCTTTGAAAAAAATCATTTGCTTGATAAAAAATAAATATAACTTGTATATTAATATTAGAGTTAAATATTATTTTGGTTTGTGTTTTCATTAAATTTTTTATTTGGTTCTTTAGTGTGTTATTGCTTTTCTTAAAGTTGATTATTAAAGTGTAACCATTAACACAACCATTCATCCTGTAAATAGAAATGTTACGTCATGTAATTTTATTCAGTTTTTTTAAACTTATTTCATTTGTTAATTTCTTAAAATAGACTTTATTTTTATGTTGATCAATTTCAACATATTAAATAACATAAGATTCCAAAACTAAAAATACTAAAGGACTAAACCCTAAACCCTAAAAACATATTTAACCTTTAATAAATATCTTTGTAATATTTAATTATTGCTATGACTATATATATATCTTATATTTAATCTATTAATAGGTTTTTATGAAAAAAAAATTATGTATTGTAGTGTAAATAGTCAGCACTTTTGGAATAAATAATAGCGTACTCACTATTTTAATAACTTTCGTTATAAATAAAATTGATGAAAAAGAAAAAGAAAGAGTGAAATACTAGACATTATTTAAAGAACAATACAAATTCAGATATAGATTTAAGCTCTTACGAATCTAGACGGGAAAGAAATACCGTCTTGATTGGTCCAGGTTGATGAAAAAAATTTATAACAAAAAAAGTTATAACAATTTTTTTAAAAGAAATATTTATTGGCACAATAGAATACTGAATTTCTTTGTTTTTTTTTTTTAAACCTTAGGAATCAAATTTAGGGACTCACAATAACTCAACCAACTAAATTAGTTTCCATTGACAAATTTCTTTAGTTATAGTAATTGACATCAATAAAAAAAAATGAGTCCAATTTTTTACTATTTATTTTATGTTTCATTTTTAACTATAAAATTGTCACATTTTTATTTTGGTTAAATTACTTATCTAGTCATTACTTTTTTATTTTATTTTGTTCATCCTATATATCATTAAAATAAAATAAAATAACTAGAAAATTAATTACGTATCGTTATTTTTCTTCTTTCCCTTTCTTCGTTCACTTTCTCTCATCTCCGCTCCACCTTCCTCACCCCCTATCTAAGCAAATCATCAACAAAAAAATAAGAAACGAAGCTTTCAGCATGTTGTGGATACAAATTGTCTCAGATTTTGTTTGGCCATAGGAGGACTATTATCAAATGGGTCGATCATCCATTAAAAAATATTGTGTAATTTTTTAGAAGATATTTGTTATGCTTATTTATTAGATTAGTATTATCTATTATTCATTAACTTATTATTATATTCTTCATGTGTGAATTGGCCTTAGGCACCCCTTTATATTCAAGTGAACATTCTTGAGGAAAGCAAATGAGGAAGTATTATTTTAAAAGAGGTGAATGAAGTCTTTGAAAATTTCTCATAAATAGGAAGTATTATTTTAAAAGACTCTTTTAACATAAACAAGTTTAAAAGAATTTTTAAGAACTTATGAACAAAAAAAGTTTAACAAATATGATTTAAAGAATAAATAAAAAAATAAAGAGATGATAAAGAGAAGGGATAAGAGAGATCACATCATGACATATCCCGGTTCGATCATTACCACTGTGATCTACTCTAATCTCCTAGTATAAAAACTTGGAATTTTACACTATAATATGAAACAGTTACAAGGTTGTCTATTTATAATTCTTAAACTACCTATCCAATGTAAAACCACCTCTCAACTTGTTTCCCAAAATCAACTAGATCACAAAGGTCTTAAGGTATCCTAGAGATATGTAGCCAAAAAACGAGTCGGATTCAGAGTTAATGGTTCGTTGAAGGCTTGAAGATCAATGCATGGATTTCACTTCATAGGATGCGTCCATATTAATTTCCTCTTCCATAAGATCAACCACACCTTAGTTCCATCTTGTCTTAGGTTCTATTTGATTTGTCCTTTAGTTTTGTTTGTTTTGTCATTAAAATACCTGTTTACACACAAACCTATAGTTTTCCTAAGCATGACAACTTCACACCTCTAAATGCCACGAAATGACACAAACCTTTGAATTTCGTTGACCCAAAGGTTTGAATTTGTACAAGTAGATAGGAATCTACAATAATTACAAAATATACTATAGGAGAACATATCAAGTGAAATGAGAGTTTTTCATGTGAGAGTGAGTAAGACTCTTCTTAATCCTTAGATCATAATAAACAATTGAGATTAAAATTTCAACCAAAATCATTGTCTTCCCTAGTTTCTTCTACCATGGTGACCAACAACTCAAACATTTCTTGGCATCTTTAATTACATCACTAGTACTAGATAATTTCATAAAAGCAGTTTCGCCTTGACTATTAATAAGAAAATTAGTGTCTAGTGAGTAACCTTCCTTTGTCGTTGGTCCACTTATCAAACACTTTTATATTTCTATGGGCTTTTTTAAGATTTAATCATCGATTTTCCTAAATAAGAAAATCCTCACCACATGATAAGTAAGAGAATTTGAACTCTTACCAGTCTCTAACAACTTTTAACATTTGAATAAAAAGTGGAGTCCTTACCAAATTGAATGACAATGCATTACAATATATGTATTTTTATATTTCATGAATGACAGTATATCTATATTTGAACATTGCATTCGTTGTCTGATACTCTGAAGATGTTGAAATTCATTTTCCCTTCTTAGAAAACAACTATATTATTCATCTTCCTATAATAGTTTTTGTTCTTGAGTAGTCAATTCTCAATGAAATCTCCAGCTTTTACTTCCTTAAGATTTATCGTTTATAGAAGTTTATCTTCTGATTCAAAATCACGGTGTAACGTGTATCCCTTCTATTTAGTGTTTTCTTTGTTCTCTAACATCTTCAAAAACACCTCCTTTAATTCATTAAGGACTGAGGTATTGGGAATTACATTCTCTCTTATTCCAATAAGATGGTGTTTCATCCTTATCACTTTATTAGCTTATGTGGAGAAACAACTTCAAAATGGTTCCATGTGATATTTGTATTCTTTTCTTTGTTTGACCCATTAATGCCTACAAAACAATTAAAAAACTAGAAAGCAAAAGGGGGACCAACAAACATATGGGAAATAAAAGCACTTTGATGGGGAAATTATATATATATATATATATGTGTGTGTGTGTGTGTGTGTGAGAGAGAGAGAGTGTGTGTGTAGGGGGATAGTATGTATATATATATATATATATATATATATATATATATATATATTGTGTGTGTGTAAGAGAGAGTGTGTGCGTGTGCGTGGAGGACCATGTAAGTTATTGAATAAAATGCCATATAAGGATAAAAGGACCATGGGAAAGAAGAAGAAATCATAAAAACATAGCCAAGAGGACAAATAGAGACGTGAGGTCATGCGACAACCTTTTATTTCCTTATTTAGGTCTCGCAACCTGATTTTATTTGACTTAAAATTGATGTCATCAAATCATATGAATCAAAGAGTGATTCATGATTTATCCTATACATCACTAAATCATGTGGTTTTAAGTGAAATTCACGCATAAAATGAGTCATACATGCAAGTCGTATGAACAAACAAAATCATATCGTATCACAATATAAATCGTATTATACATATGATTTTGACTACCATGGTTAAACTCGCATCAAGTTTCATCCTGATTGGTTAAAAAATCCAAATCTTATTAAGGCGCTAAATTTTATGTTCACGTCTTACATTTTATTAGATGAGTTTAGGTTGAACATAACCATTTTGTGATGTTACTAATATCATCTTAATCTAAAAGAAATATTTATGATGTAGTAAAAAAATTAAAACATATCAACAAATTCTAGCTTTACTTTACAAGCTTTAGTTTTTATATTTTAATTTAAAATAACTTTTAAACTTAAAAAAATGCCCAAATAAAGTTGTTTGCTCCAACTTAAAAGAGAAGACTGATATGTATAACATTATTTGAAGTGGTTTTAAGTTTTTAGATTTAAAAAACTAAAATTTGATTTTTAGTTTTATATTTTATTTTTATTTTGAATTTTGAAAATGATCCGGTCTTGATACCGGTATCCGATCTACAAGACATATTTCAACGTCTTTGTCAATTCGTCAACATGCAACCGGTGTCATCGGTATACATCCGGACTCTAATTCCGTATCAGGCGCTCTCCCTATACCGGTTGTCCAGGATAACACCATGACACCGGATAACATATACGTCACTATGCAGAAGACAGAAGGCATTGCTACAGGGACCAATCAATAATTCCTTGCACTACGAGCCAAAATCTGCTCACGGGAATGATCAATTTGTCCCTTAATTCTAGCCTATACTCCCTACGCTCAATATAAAATGGCCACTTGACCCAATCATACTGGTAAGTGCGCAATAAAATAATAATTTAAGGTGTTATTGGAGGTTAGTGGTTCCCCACTAACGGATCCTCGAATATCGAGCCAATCAGGTATATGAACTTTCTTCTTCAACGAAGGAAGGGATCTTTTTGACTCTATCAACTTACAATTACTCTCTGAAAACATTCCTCACTTGGAATATCATCACTGACTTGAGCGTCGGAGAATCTTTGCAGGTGACACCACCTTTCGCCCACATCAACGCGTAAGGACGGTGTGAAGCACCTCCAGGACGCCCAATCCGTTCTCATCACACAGAGACGTCGGATACATAAACCAGATACTCATATAACCGGTCTTCAGAGACGTAATCATCTAACTATTTGTGATTGACCCGACACCGGATCTCTTGATCCCGGTTCTGGACAGATCATTGGCACGCCTGGTGGGACCCGATAAAGTTATTCCCATATCTTGTGAAAGAACAAGTAATCGTCAATGAAAGGCGAGGCACATGATTTTGTGGAAAATCAACCTGAAGACAGGACCAACCCCAACGTTTTCAGGAAGCTTAACTTCGATTCTTATGGGGGCAGCGCAAAGAAGATAGTAACAGTGTCTAACCCCGATCCTCGTGATGAGTTGATCAGTCAACTCCAGAGAGAACTCGCAGAATTACGAAGAGAGAGAAGGCAGAGTGAGGACAAGGAGTCATCTCGCACAAGAGACACTCCCCATACAACCGATGGAGAAAAATCCACAACTCTTCAATACTCAAACATCCCCACGTTTGAGGGGAGAGAACAGACCCGCGATTCTGATGATGGAGCCGCTCAGGGAAGGAGAGAGCTAATTACAGCACCCCCTGTAACTTACAAACTCAAAGTTCCTTTTTCAAGGAGACTTATGAGTGTCCATATCCCCAAACATCTTTAAACCACTCAGCCACTCTCCATTGGAAAGTATAATGGCGAAACTGATCCTACTAAGCATCTTGATGCTTACGTATTTGAAGCCATGTACTTAGGGGCTGATGAAGATGTGATGTGTCGAATGTTCCCACGGACATTATCAGAAGAGGCCCTCGGTTGGTTTAAAGGTTTACCTTCTGGATCCATAGATTCTTGGGCTGAAATGGCAGCTACTTTTGAAACTCACTTTGTCATCTCTAGAGATGTGCCCAGGACATCTCATACTTTGGCTCAAATTAAGCAAGGCGAAAATGAAAGCTTAAAAGATTTCCTGAAGAGGTTCTACAAGGAAGCATCCCTGGTTCCTAACCTCACAGAATCCATTAAGCTGCATATCGTTATCGAGGCACTGCAGCCAGGATCAGCCTTTGCTCTCTCACTAGCAAAAAGCCCGCCAACAACATTTGAGGAGTTCAGGAAAAAAGCCTCAAAGTATGTGGGTATAGAGATGCACCTAGAGGCTATGGCTGTGAAGAAAAAGCCACCAACACCACCTTCACAGCCGCGGAGAGATAAGGAGAAAATGAGGTCAGAACGCATGGAGAGGCCATTCAACAACCCCAAGGTTAATAACTCTTCTCCTCGACCTCGAGAAAGGCGTGTTAATTCCTTTAGCCATTATGCACCTCTGTCAGCCAGGCCATCTCAAATTCTGAGAGAAGTAGGATGGCCAGCCTTCAGCATCTATGGCATCAGAAGGCCAGCCCCTATAAAGAGACCAGGGAATCCCCGTAAGTACTGTGACTTTCATGAACAAACAGGTCATTCCACTGATGAATGCCAAGCTCTAAAGAACGCAGTCGAAATGTTAATTAGAGAAGGCAAATTAAAGCAGTACCTGTTCAAAGAAAAATCCTTTGACAGGGCAGATCGGAATGAGAAAAGAGAAAGAGATCCAGACGATGGGGATGACAATAACCGTAATCCGGTTAGAAAATTCTCTACTGCGGAGAAACAAAAAGGTGCAATGACTGATGATACAGCACACAGAGATGACATGCCTCAGCAACAGCGTCAAGGCCGGCGTGAAGTCATTGATATGATCGCTGGAGGGTTCGCTGAGGGAGGAGCTTCAATTACAGCCCGGAAGAATCATCATAGAATGATTCTGTCTGTACAAGGAAAAGTTAAAGACAATTGTCCTTACAGAGAAGGGGTTGAAGCTCTAATAATTTCATTCTCTGATGAGGATTTCGGTTCTACCATTCCTGGTGGAGATGATGCTGTAGTCATCGTTGCAGTCATAGCCAATAAGGACGTTCGAAGAATCCTTGTTGACCAGGGAAGTTCCTGTGATGTTATTTTTTATAATTGCTTTAAAAAGATGGGTTTTAATGACTCAGACTTACAGCCTTACACACAGGAACTAACAGCTTTCAATGGTGCAAAGCAACCAACAAAGGGATACCTTGATACCCTTATCTCCTTTGAAGGTGAGCCAGGAGCCAGAACGGTTAAATCCTGAGTGCTGGTAATCGATGTCGAGTCACCATTCAACGGCATCATAGGACGCCCCACCCTGAATGCTATGGAGGCAGTCGTGTCAACTCCATATCTCCTTATCAACTTTATCGATAAGGACAATGCAGTTTCATCCATCCGAGGTGACCAAGAGATGGCCAGGTACTGTTATAACCTGAGCCTAAATATGACAAAGTTGGAAGCCTCCAACAAAAAGAGGAAACTCAATGATTGTGGGACAGTTGCTGGTTCTGTGAGCCTTGTCGACCTGGACCCTAGGGCGGATTTGCACATTAATCCGTCCAACCCATCAAAGCCCACACCGGATGGAAGTTCCAGGGACATCGTATTGGGAGACTCTCCTAAAAAGGTCACCCATATTAACGACAAGCTAGATACAGAAATGGAGCAGCGACTGTTGATGCTCCTACAAGAGTTCAAAGACCTCTTTGCATGGATTGTAGCCGATATGCCTGGCATAGATCCTACTTTCTGTTGTCATAAATTATCCGTCTACCTAGAGACGAGATCGGTTACCCAAAAGAAGAGAAGATTGGGACCAGAGAAACAAAAAGCAGCTTGCCAACAAACTGAGGAATTGCTGAAGGCCGGATTTATCAGGGAAATCCATTATTCCTCTTGGCTTTCAAATGTAGTAATGGTCCGGAAAGCCAATGGCAAATGGAGAATGTGCATCGACTATGTGGACCTTAATCGTTGCTGTCCAAAGGATCCTTATCCTCTTCCTAACATAGATCGGATAGTGGATGATTCCTCTGGTTACCAATACCTGAGCTTCATGGATGCGTACTTAGGTTACAACCAGATTCCGATGTGCGAGGAGGATCAGGAGAAAACAGCTTTCATCAATGATCGTGGTGTCTTTTGCTACACCGTTATGCCCTTCGGCCTGAAGAATGCTGGAGCCACATACCAGCGCATAATCAATAAGGTGTTTGAGGGCATGCACACCAAACTTGTTGAGGTGTACATTGACGACATCATAGCCAAGACATCGATTGGGGGTGATCATATTGAAGACCTACGCCAAGTGTTTATCCGCTTGAGAGAATTTAACATGAGGCTAAACCCATTGAAATGCACTTTTGCTGTCCCAGCTGGGAAGTTCTTGGGTTTCATGTTAACTCAACGCGGTATCGAAGCCAATCCAGGGAAGTGCCAAATGATTCTCGACATGCAGAGTCCAAAGAATCTGAGAGAAGTTCAATCCCTGAATGGCAAAGTAGCAGCCTTGGCACGGTTCATGCCAAAGATGGCTCACAGGTCACTTCCTCTGTATAAAGTGCTGAAAAAGTCCAAGAAATTCGAGTGGGGACAGTAACAAGAACAAGCATTCCAAGAGCTTAAGGAGGTGTTGTCCAAACCTCCTATTCTTACGAAGCCTGACCCCAAGGACACGCTCATCCTATATTTGGCTATTTCAGATGAAGCTTTGGGCGTAGCCTTAATAAAGGAAACTCCTGATGGACAGAGGCCAGTCTACTTCACCAGCAAAACATTACAAGGTGCTGAGATCCGGTATCAAAAAATTGAAAAAGCCACCCTCGTCGTTGTTTGGGCCTCTCGACGGCTACGTCCGTATTTTCACGCACATCCGATCCTGGTAAGAACGGATCTACCACTCCGCTCTGTGTTAATCAAGCCTGACCTCGCTAGTAGGATGATCAAATGGTCCATTGAACTCTCAGAGTTTGATATATCCTATGAACCTCGAGGCGCTATTAAAGCTCAGGTCCTGGCCGATTTCATTGTGGAAATGACAGGGATAGATCCAGATACACCTTGTGTCCATTGGACCATCTATGTCGATGGTTCATCGAATCAAAAGGGCTCTAGAGCAGGTGTAGTTCTCGAAAGTGACGATGGAGTACACTTGGAGATCTCCCTTCGTTTTAATTTCAAAACTTCCAACAACCAAGCTGAATACGAAGCTTGCTTGGCCGGACTACGAGCTGCGATTGACATCGGAGCCTCTGAGGCGACGCTATGCAGTGATTCACAACTCGTGATTTCACAAATCCTGGGAGATTATCAAGCTCGTGAGCCTCAACTCCAACTGTACTTAAACTGTGTCAAAGAGTTGAGAGAGAAATTCTCAAAAATGGAATTCAAACATGTTCCACGCGAAGAGAATACAAGAGCGGATATACTCTCCAGATTGGCAAGCACCAAAAAGCCAGGCAGCACCACAACGTTGGTCCAGAGTACACTGACATCACCCAGCATTCCTCTTTTCCCTTCTCTGAATGCCATAATGACCAATTCCCTTTATGGTGACACATGGATGGCTCCCTACATCCGTTATTTGGCCGATGGGCAGTTGCCTACTGATGAGAAGGAAAAGAAGAGAATAAGGAGAGAACTGTCATACTTCACTATGATAGATGGTAACCTCTATAGAAGGGCACTCTCAGTACCTTACTTAATATGTCTGAGAGAGAATGAGGTACATGAAGTAATGGAGGAAGTGCACGAAGGACAATGTGGACACCACGCCGGAGGAAGAAGTCTGATGAGAAAAATCCTCAGAGCGGGATATTGGTGGCCCACAATGAAGCAGGACTCCATTGACTTTGTCAAGAAATGCGATGCCTGCCAAAAAATTTCTAATCTTCACCACACACCGGCAGAAGAACTCTTCACATCCGCTGTTCCATGGCCGTTCTACCAATGGGGATTGGATATTTTGGGCCCTTTCCCAACTGCCCCTGGGGGCATCAAATATCTCATTGTAGGGGTCGATTATTTCACTAAGTGGATTGAAGCAGAGCCGGTGGTGCATATTACTTCAGCCCGAACTCGTCGTTTTATGTATGAAAATATCATAACACGATTCGGAGTCCCAGCACGGGTTGTCACAGACAATGGCACCCAATTCACGGACAGGAAATTTATAGATTTACTTGAAGGGTTAGGAATAACCCAGATATTTTCCTCCGTCGAACATCCCCAAACTAACGGCCAGGCTGAGGTGGCCAACAGGGAGGTGCTGAAAGGACTGAAGAAACGTCTTGGTGAAGCCAAGGGCGGATGGACAGACCAATTGTGTCACGTCCTTTGGGCATATCGCACAACGCCTTATTCTTCCACCAATGAATCCCCATATCGCCTGACCTATGGGGTGGAGGCAATGATACCTGTGGAACTGCAAATTGCTTCTACCAGAGTCAAATACTTCTATGAAGAAGGCAATAACGCTAACTTGGCATCAGAAATGGATGTCATACAAGAACTCAGAGAAGACGCATTCATTAGAGATCAGGCCATCAAAGCCAAAGTCGCTCTTTGATATAACAAACGAGTCCAATCAAGGACTTTCAACGTCGGAGATTTGGTTTTAAGGAAAGCAAGTGTGGGAAATAAATTCGCTCATTAAGGCAAACTAGCCCCAAACTGGGAAGGCCCATACAGGGTATCCGAGATTGCTGGCAAAGGCTCTTACCGTCTTGAAAACCTTGATGGCGCTCCAATCCGAAACAAGTGGAATACCCAGAACTTGCGCATTTATTATAGCTAGCTGTTGGAGCAACATGTACTCTTTTCTCCTCACTTAAGATTGTTCAGCGGAGAAATCATTATATCATAATCCCAGCTACACTTTTATTGTAATTCTTATTTTTGCTCAATAAGAATCTCATACGTCAACTTAACTCTTTCGAGTTTTTCTTATGCTGTGATTTTCAGTCTATCCGACGTGCACAGACATATTCAGGACGGATGATCTCAACTACCCATTCTGTAGTTGACGATGTAACTCCTCGAATATGTACGTATAATTGAAGGCCTGGGCATAGTAGGATTGGTCCTCTTGCAAAAACCATACCGAATCCCAGGAAAAGGGCGCAGTAGGATCAGACCTTTATATAAGGCTATACCGAACCCCATTCGAAGGCCCAGATTATAGGATTAAACCGAACTCTGGGTACGGTTAGTAAGTTTGGCTGAACACCGTTGAAGGCTTGGATTGTAGGATCAAACCGAACTCCAAGTACGGTAAGTAGGTATCACCGAACACCGGAGAAGGCTTGGGCGCAGTAAGCTGGTTCTCTTTCAAGACCACGCTGAACCCCGAGTAACGGGCGCAGTAGGTTCAGGATTTGCCCTTATCCGAACCCCGTGTTGAAGACTCGGATTGTAGGATTGAACCGAACTCTGAGCACGACTAGTAGGTTTGACCGAACGTCGGTGAAGAACGGTTAGTAGGATTAAACCGAACGCCAAGAAAGGCGTGGGTTGCAGGATCAAAACCGAACCCCAGTGAAAGGCTTGGACTGTAGGATCGAACCGAACTCCAAATACAACAAGTAAGTGACACCGAACTCTAAATTTCCCAGAAGCACTTCTCCTGGAAATTCTTCAATCGGTAATACTTTCTGTTGAAATTCCTTATTCGGGAACATTTTAACTTCAAAGGCTCGGGTCGTATTTTATCGAAGCCCGACTCATTATTTCCGATTCATGAATAATTCACTCGGCCATGCCTCTATCTGAGGCGTATTCACCCGAAACATTTCGTTCGGAAATTCTCCATTCTTTACCGCACCATGAAGGAATCAGAGATATTCCATTCGGTGCCATGTCACATGGGAATTGGAAATATTTCACTCGGTCTTTTTCCTACTCAGAAACGCTCCACTTGGAGCTATGATATTTAAAAATGCTTCACTCAGTGAAATCCCACGCTAAAGTGCCATACTTGGGATTATTTAAAATCGCTGAAAAGTACTTCCTTCAGGAATTCCCCACTCGGAAATAATTTCCCTTGGAATTCCCTACTCGGAAATGCTTCAAACTCGATACTATACTATTAAAATTCTTTAGTCGGCAATATTTCATTGAAATCCGACTCACGAAGAATCAACCATCACTCTCATTAACTTTACTCGGAAACACTTCAAATTTATTGCCCGACTCATGAATTCTTTAAGTCGAAAATATTTCACTTCGGAGTTTCAATCAGCAATTATTCACTCGGAACCTTCCACCCAAGAAGGTTCACTCAGAAGAATTTCCACTCGGAGCTCTCACTCAGAGGAGTTTCCCATCGGAATTCTCAATCAAAAGAACTCCCACTCGGTGTCCTCACTCGATAGAAATTCCACTTGAAAATATCACAGGAAATCGTCCTTGATGAAAAATAAGACTCAGTTAAAACGTATATGATTTTACTGAGCAACTTGAGGGGTAATGAAATTTCTCGGATGACATGGCCAGAACCAGCCTCACCCGGAGTCACTCATTCAGAGTCAGTTGCTCAGTCGGAACTGATCACCCAATAATGCTTGGGAACAGTATCGAACAACTAACGAGTATTCCGAGTGATGAACACTTAGTAAAACGTTCTCACAATCATTCCCCCTTAAGATTAACATCGCAAGCCGTTCTCAGACAACAACGTGTTTCCTAACAACGACGGCCCCCCATTATGGTACTTATAATCGAAAAGCCTAATCATCAAAGATTAAGGTACGCCCTTTACCAGGCTTATGTATGCCAAACATATGATTTAAGTAAACAATTTTGATACAACAAAAGATATTTTATCTTTTTTATCAAACCGAGCCTTTAGTTATTTAAGTACCTATACATGAGAACTAAACTTGTTTGCTGCTATCCGATGTAGTATTTACGAGTCTACATCCGGATTGGATCATTGCATATACAATGATTCTATTGAAATTACTCTCAACAGACAAGCGTATAAAGCAAGTTGTATTTTCATTGATCAAATCATGAATTACATGAGAGAATTGATTCAGTAATCCGGAGCTGACCCCGGAACACAGCAGATTTGAATCAATAAAAAACTATAAGACAAGGAAGGCCCTATTTATGTTGGCTTGTCTCTCCGCCCTTTCCTTTTCCTTTGTCTCCGGCCTCGCCTCCCCCTTCACCAGCAGCTTTACCTATATCAACACTTGTTCCTTCACTTCTAGACTGCTGGGTGATGGGAGTCAGGAGAGAAGATCCCATTGACTGACCTTTGGGGAGGGGAGCTAACTTATACATGGTGTTTGGCAGTTCCTCCTGCTGAAATGGCAGCTACTTTTGAAACTCACTTTGTCATCTCTAGAGATGTGCCTAGGACATCTCATACTTTGGCTCAAATTAAGCAAGGCGAAAACGAAAGCTTTTAAGATTTCCTGAAGAGGTTCTACAAGGAAGCATCCCTGGTTCCTAACCTCACAGAATCCATTAAGCTGCATATCGTTATCGAGGCACTGCAGCCAGGATCAGCCTTTGCTCTCTCACTAGCAAAAAGCCCGCCAACAACATTTGAGGAGTTCAGGAAAAAAGCCTCAAAGTATGTGGGTATAGAGATGCACCTAGAGGCTATGGCTGCGAAGAAAAAGCCACCAACACCACCTTCACAGCCGCGGAGAGATAAGGAGAAAATGAGGTCAGAACGCATCGAGAGGCCATTCAACAACCCCAAGGTTAATAACTCTTCTCCTCGACCTTGAGAAATGCGTGTTAATTCCTTTAGCCATTATGCACCTCTGTCAGCCAGGCCATCTCATATGATTAAGGTACGCCCTTTACCAGGCTTATGTATGCCAAACATATGATTTAAGTAAACAATTTTGATACAACAAAAGATATTCTATCTTTTTTATCAAACCGAGCCTTTGGTTATTTAAGTACCTATACATGAGAACTAAACTTGTTTGCTGCTATCCGATGTAGTATTTACGAGTCTACATCCGGATTGGATCATTGCATATACAATGATTCTATTGAAATTACTCTCAACGGACAAACGTATAAAGCAAGTTGTATTTTCATTGATCAAATCATGAATTACATGAGAGAATTGATTCAGTAATCCGGAGCTGACCCCGAAACACAGCAGATTTGAATCAATAAAAAACTATAAGACAAGGAAGGCCCTATTTCTGTTGGCTTGTCTCTCCGCCCTTTCCTTTTCCTTTGTCTCCGGCCTCGCCTCCCCCTTCACCAGCAGCTTTACCTATATCAGCACTTGTTCCTTCACTTCTAGACTGCTGGGTGATGGGAGTCAGGAGAGAAGATCCCATTGACTGACCTTTGGGGAGGGGAGCTAACTTATACATGGTGTTTGGCGGTTCCTCCTGACGATCGTCAACCAAAGCTACGAGTTTCCCTCCATGAAACTCATAGAACGGATCAATACCGTTCAGATTAAGTTCCACTTTGGGATTCCGATATTGAATTTGACGAACAGCAAGCCCAAAAGATTCTTCGACTGCCTGGACATAGATATCCACAACCTCTTCCGCTCGGGTATTTGCAGCAGTCAAATCCGCTTTCAGAACTTTGACCTCGTCATTCGAACTCGCCAATTTTAGCAACAACTCCTTCTCCTTACGGGCCCAGTCTTCAACTTCTTGCGAGTAAACGACCTTGGCCTCTTTTAGTTCCTCTCCCAACTTGGCCGAATGCTCCTTCTCCGTACAGAGGCTGGCGTGGCGGTCAGAATTGATTTTCTTCTGATCAAGTGCTTGAGCCTCCAACTCTTTAACAAGATATTTCAGCTTGGAGATTTCTTCGTCTTTCTTGTACCTTTCTTCCTTGGAAGCCTCCAACCGACTTTCCAAGCGAAGAATGGTCGCTCTGTCCCTAACTGCGGCAATGTTCAGGTCGTTAACCTTGCCCGTTAACTGGCCAAGTTTTTCATTATCTTCTGACAGCCTACGAACCGATCTCAGAAGACCGGACAGTTCAGCCAGTTGCCATTGCCTAGCGTCACAAGCTCGAGTTACTTCTCCAGACTCTAAAGTCTTCAGCTTGTACGGAGAATCAGGGATGCATTGAGGCACTGGACCCTCATACACTAGGTATGGGGCAAGATTAGAATTCCCTGGAGGAGGACAGGAAACCTTGGGCGCAAAGTAAGAACTTATTGGCCTGGCGCCAAAGGTAATCACATTGCTGGGGGCAGCCGTTGTTGTCTCTTCAATCCCCTTTCCTTTAGAGGCCCCAGGATCAGCTGCCCCTCCAGAAGTCTTTGGTTTTTTGGGAGAAGGCTGAGACTCCGCTTTCTTAGAAGAGTCATGTTCTGCTTTCGTCCTCTTCTTTCCGGCCTTTGGTTTTTTGGGGGAGGGTTGAGACTCCGGTATGTCAGATCCACCCTCCAATAAAGGAATATCGTCACCAGCAGACGAAGTGAGAATGATAGTCTCGACAGTAGCCTTCTTAGAATTCCGCTTTGGCTGAATATTGTTTTCAGCCGCAACGGATTTCCCTCCAGCTTTGAGGCCCTTCAATTTATCCATCTCTGGTGACTTAGCTTCAATTTCAACTGCATAATCAGATAGAAAAGATCATCAGTAACAGAAGACATCAAGACATAAAAAAAAGAAAAATAAAAAATCACAGAAAATTACGCAAGTATTCTTCGCGGGTAGTTTCCGACCCTAGCAGACGCCTGCAAGAGAAAAACTTGTGCGAGGCGGTGTATGATTGAAGTGCAGAAAGAACGGAGACCAATGTTGGGGTTAACTCATCCTCATCGGTGTAATAAGCCTGGGACGTCAACAAAAAGTGTTCGTGAGTCCAGGCCACGGGAAACTCTTGAATCCCGTCTTTATTCAGCCAAAAAACTGGGTCATTGGGCTTCACACGAATCCTGGTGAAATAAGATTTGAATGAACGCCCATCTACTTTGGCGGAGTCAGTGTATGACTCGAAGTTGATGACTTTGGAGTTAGTCCGGAGGGTTATCAAACTTACTCCTCCCTTCTCCTTATCCACACGACGGACCACTTATGTAAAATAAAAAAGCATGGCCACCGTGGGTGTGAAATTGAAGTGATCCCCAAGCAATTCAAGAGAACGGACTAACCCCCATCCGTTAGGGTGAAGCTGAGAGGGGGCGCAGTCCAAAAATCTCAACACCCCCATCTGAAATTTTATGAAGGGAAGGCGTACACCTAAATTCAAAAATACGAAGTCGTACATGAATATTAACCTCTCATCCGGTGTATGACAAACCCGTTCTGAGGGAAGAGAAGCCAACACCATAAAACGCTTCTTGAATTTCTCCTTTCTGAAAACTGTGAAGCGGGGCTCCAACCTTGCTCCGTCCTCCAGAGCATGGATAGACGGTGTTGAAAGAAATTCACCCGCAACCCAGCAATAAGGACGTTCCTTTTGGAGCTTAACCCAATCAATCCGGTGTGCAACTACATTGCACAGCCCGGAGGCAGTCTTCAAGACATACTGCTGAGATGGTCCTCCACTGCCAGAGGCACTTTTTCCAGTCATCTCCTTTATAGCTAGGTTAAACACCTTCACTCTACGATAAAAACTCACATCATCAGAGAGGTATAAATCAGCACTCCCCTCACTCTCACTAGAAGAGGATTCTGAAGAGGGTATTATCACCCTTTGCCTTGAATAGGGCGATGCCTCCCTCTCTGAATGAAGTGGGTTCGAATGGAAGATCACAGAGATCCTCCCACCACGACTAGAGGAAATTCGAGACAACGCTCTTCCTCCTCTCCCCCTAGGGCCAACGCGGCTCGAGCCAGTGAAACCTCTCCCAGACATTTAGAAAAACTAAAAGAAAATACGAGAAGACGAAGGAAAGGTTACCTAAGAATGAAGAAGGGTGATGAATCAAATATCACACAAGCAAACAATGTCTTCTCGAAAATTTTGCAGAGTTTCGTCAGGAAAGTAAGACTGAGTGATTTCTGAATTCACTAAGTATCCCTTTTATAAGGGGCCAAAAGACTTAATTACGAGTCAAAGGTTATGTCGTTTGCCACTAAACGACGCCATTTTGGTAAATCCAAGGCTGTCGTTTCAGACCTTAAGGCGCGAAATCAACGACGATTCATCAAAAGGGCCTCTCAAATGGGCCTCAGAATTTAAATTTCAGGCCCATGAAGCTCCCTAGTGACGGTTATAAAGACGTGCGCATTTAAGGCAATAATGGCTCGCCCATGATTAAAGGCATTAAATGTCCAATCATGAGAAACGTTGCAACTGTTACTCGAATACCAAGGGTTGTAAGTTTCAAAAACTTTTTGGATTCTCGCACAAAGAATCTTTGTCCATATCCGTCCTTGCAAGAGCCATGACGACGGAACCTTCGTTCCAAGAACGGATATCTACGTGACAACGTGTATCATACGACATCTACACTTCTTCTAAACGACGTAGCTTATATGAGCCACTTTACTAGTCCCTTACACAAGCTAGGGGACAAGTAGAATGATGACCTCGTCTCGATACCGGACTAACAAAATTGAAAACTCAATCCGTACCCTGACGATTGTAACGTATTTGCCCAGGACGGATGATCTCAATCACCTATTCTGTGGATTGACGATGAAACTCCGGGCGTGATGTACACCCCAGGACGGATGATCTCAATCACCTATTCTGTGATTTGACGATGTAACTCCTGGCATGGTGTACTCCCCAGGACGGATGATCTCAATCACCTATTCTGTGATTTGACGATGTAACTCCTGGCATGGTGTACTCCCCATGACGGATGATCTCATTCACCTATCCTGTGATTTGATGATGTAACTCCTGGCATGGACAATTCCCATTGTTATCTTATGATGGAAGCTTCCGAAGTCTCAATCACCTATCCTGTGATTTGATGATGAAACTCCTGTGATCTTGAAGGCTCAATCCGTACTCTTACGATTGAGAGGTATTTCCCCAGGACGGATATTCTCTATCACTTGATCTGTGATTTGATGACACAACTCCTGGCGTGAACAAGTTCCCATCACTATCACTATGATGGAAGACCCAACCATCATCTTTATGTATCTTTGCAGTTCCTTGAGCTCGAAACAATATTCTCACATTGAACAATGGATCGACTCTGTGAACCGTCCTATGAGAATAACACCAATTAATGCTAGTCATCCGTCCTGAGACACCGTTTCTGTGAACAATGGATCGACTTTTTTTCTCCTCAAAAGAATTAAGGATGATGCCCTATGACAGGTACCTATTCCTTAACATACCTGTACTTGGGGACAGTATTCATGTATGTATCTTTTTGTTCTAAAATTATATGATTTTCTGAGGTGATTATTTCAATCCAACCTCAACGTTAGTCATATTGAACGGATTATCAATCACTAAAACGATATATACATCTAAGTTATATTATTCTTCATGAAGTGTTGAAGACAAATTTCTGAAAGGGAATTTTATTCATTCGTGAAAAGCAAGATTACATGTAACGCCGGAGTTGATCCCGGTACACAACTTTACATGCAAAAAATAGCAAAACTACGGAGGGGGGACTTGCTCTTCTGTCTCTTTTTGTCCTTCCCCTTCTCCAGGTTCTTGCGTCCCTTCTTTTGGGATTTCCTTCGGAGCTTTCTCTTCAGGTGCCTCAGTACCTCCTTCAGATGAGATGCCCTCTGGTTTAGGAACAGTAGAATCCGGACCCATACTTTGACCCTTGGGAAGAGGGGGCAAACCGTATAAGGACTCCGGAGGATCTTCAAGATAATCTTCAACCACTGCGAATAGCTTCCCTCCATGAAATTCATAAAATGGATTCATTCCATAAAGGTTTAGTTTCGCAGTGGGATTGCGGTAGAAAACTTGACGTATAGCCAGGCCGAAGGATTCTTCAGCAACCTGGTTGCATATATCAATGGCTTCCCCCGCCTCAACTCTTGCTACAGCCAATTCTTCCTGCAACCTCGAAAGATCTCCATCCGATCCTTGGGACTCCGTGCTCCTAGCCTTCAGTCCCTCGATCTCAAGGAGGAACTTCTTCTCCTTCTGGGATCACTCCTCTGCTTGTTTGAAATAATCCTTCGCAGCAGCTTTGCTTTTGTCTTCAAGATCAGCTTGTTTAGCTTGACTGCTACGGAGTTCTTCTTGTGATTTACCAAGCATCTCCTCCTTCTCCGCCAATTTACCCTCCAAGTCTTTAAGCATGGTTTTGAGCTTGAGATTTTCCTTGTTCATAATATCTCCGAACTCTTTAGACTTGGCAAGGCGATCTTCCATTAATCTTAGGGTAGCTTTATCCTTCCCCGACGAGAGGTTGAGCTGTTCTACTTTATCACTCAGCTCATCAACCTTATCAACATCATCAGCTAACAAACTGAGTGAGTGAAGCATCCCAGTCAGTTCTTCTAACTGCCATTTTCCGGCCTCACACGCCTCCTTGATTTCTTTAGTTTTAAGCGTGGGCCGGAGTTCGTATAACGGCTGAGGAAGAATTGCTGGAGTTGTCCCCCGGTATGAGAGGAAGGGAGTAAGGAATGAAGCAGTTGGGAAAGAGATCGGACTAGATCCAGAGACCCCAGAAGGAATACCCTTATGGAGTCCAGAAGAAACTTCAGCCGCATCTAAGGTCTCTATAGCTTTACCTTTTGAAGCTCTTGCCTTTTTCGGACTCCTTGAAGGTTTATGTTTCTTCGATGGTCCTCCTAGAGGGTCATTCTTGATCTTCCTCCTCCTCTCTGTTATTTTGGGCTGACTCGTAGTTGCGCCAACACCAGTCGAGCCGCCCTCTACCAGCGGAATCTCCCCTTCTACATCCGAGGTCAGAATGATCAACTCGGAACAATCCTTCACAGAATCCTTCTTAGGCAGGATTTTATTCTCGCCAGCTACAGATTTACCTCCTGCTTTCAAGTTTTTCAACTTGTCCATGTCCGGAGATTTTTGCTCTATTTCACCTACATACATAAATAAAATGTGTTAGCAACGAAGAAATGCTCAATGCAGTTAACAAAGGAGGAAAAGAAAAATAAAACGAGAATTACAGAGATATTCATCTCGGACTGCACTTGAACTACTTAAAAGACGTCTACACAAAAATGCTTTAAAGCGTGTAGAATATGCTTCAAGGGCGAATAACACCGTCGCCGTTTCAGTAGATAGCTCAGACTGATGAGTGAAGTATGCTGAAGAGTTCAGGAGAAAGTGCTCATGAGTCCAGCTCAGGGGAAATTTATTAAGACCCTCTTCGTTCTTCCAGAAGACGGGCCTATTCTTCTTAATTGACATCCGGGTAAAGAAAGACTTAAATGACTTCCCGTCAACTTTAGCTGAATCGGTGTAGGATTCGAAGTTCACGAAGGAACATAGAGTCCGGAGTGTGATTAGACCTACACCGCCTTGCTTGTTAGCCCTCCGAACTACCTGAGTGTAGTAGAACAGCATCGCTACGGTGGGTGTAAAGTTGAAGTAGTCTCCCAATACTTCTAGAGCACGGACGAGTCCCTAACCGTTCGGATGAAGTTGAGAAGGTGCACAATTTAGGAACCTTAATACACCCATTTGAAACTCGGATAAGGGGAAACGAACTCCGAGGTGATGAAATACAAAATCATGCATATATACCGAACGCTCATCTGGGACAACGTGGTATATCCGTTTTGTAGGGAGCGGTGCAAATACCCTGAACCATTTTTTCATTTACTCCTCAGCGCAAACTGTAAACCTTGGCTGAATCCGAGCTCCGTCCTCATTTGCATGATGGGAGGCTAAGTTTTTAAACTCGTCAGCTATCCAGCAAAAGGGCCACTTAGCCTGGAGTTCTTCCCAATTTAGTCGAGAGGCGACTACGCTGTACAGACCTTCTGCTGTTTTCAGAACAGTTTGATCCCCAGAGGTTCCTTCTCCAGTCATCGTTTGAGTAGCGTGAACAAAAATCTCTGCTCTACGGTAAAAAGTCACATTGTCAGAAGGGTAACAATCATTACTCATTTCACTTTTCAGAGCGACTATAATCAGAGGACGACTCTGAGAAAGGAAAAGTCACTCTCCACCGTGAGTAAGATCCCTTTTCTGAGCGACATGACTCAGCCCTCGGAAGAATCACAAGGATTCTTCCCCCACGATAATTAGGGTTGCGAGAAGTTAATCTCCTCCTAGTAAGATACATTCTTTTCAAGCAAAAATAGCAGAGCAAAAGAAGACGAAAATAACAGGGGAAAGAAGATGGTTACCTCAGATGATAAGGAAGATGAAGACTGAGAAAAACTTCTCAAAACAAGCAGCAAGCGTCCTTACAAAATTTCTGCAGAGTTTTGCTAAGAAATCAGAAATGAGTGGAACCCAGAATCCACTAAGTGTTTCTTTTATAGGAAACGAAAGGGTTCGGTTACCAACTCTTGAGGTTGTGTCGTTCACGACTAAACGCGTTGATTCACGAGTCA
The DNA here is from genome assembly GCA_037962975.1 of Clitoria ternatea. Lineage (NCBI taxonomy): Eukaryota > Viridiplantae > Streptophyta > Magnoliopsida > Fabales > Fabaceae > Clitoria > Clitoria ternatea. The sequence continues at coordinate 10,073,326 of CM075670.1, forward strand.
AACGACACAGTCGTTCTAAATTCATGGGCGCCAAAACAATATCAATTCGTCAAAGGGCCTGTCCGCTGGGCCCAAAAGTTTTAAAAATTATAGGCCCATTAAGCCCCAAACGACGGTTACTGAGATTTCCGTCTTAAACGCAATAACTGCTCGCACATGTGATTAAAGGCATTTAATGTCTAATCATACGACGCAATCTATGCTTTACAGACGTCACTCGAATATCAAGGGTCTTCAGTTTTCAAAAAACTTTTGGTATTCTCCTGCTGCGAATCTTTGTCTGAAACCGTTATAACAACATCATGACAACGGAACGTTCAACCCTAGGACGGTTCCTCATGATGTAATAATGCTGAACAGCACACATGCATAAAAACGTTTCCTGCAAAGCTATACCGGCATCTAGACCTTTCGCAGGTTAAGTCGCTCATGTGAACAACTACACAGTCCCTCACACAAGCTAGGGGACATATGATCCGGCCTTGATACCGGTATCCGATCTACAAGACATATTTCAACGTCTTTGTCAATTCGTCAACGTGCAACCGGTGTCATCGGTATGCATCCGGACTCTAATTCTGTATTAGGCACTCTCCCTATACCGGTTGTCCAGGATAACACCATGACACCGGATAACATATACGTCACTATGCAGAAGACATAAGGCATTGCTACAGGGACCAATCAATAATTCCCTGCACTACAAGCCAAAATCTGATCACGGGAATGATCAATTTGTCCCTTAATTCTAGCCTATACTCCCTACGCTCAATATAAAATGGCCACTTGACCCAATCATACTGGTAAGTGCGCAATAAAATAATAATTTAAGGTGTTATTGGAGGTTAGTGGTTCCCCACTAACGGATCCTCGAATATCGAGCCAATCAGGTATATGAACTTTCTTCTTCAACGAAGGAAGGGATCTTTTTGACTCTATCAACTTACAATTACTCTCTGAAAACATTCCTCACTTGGAATATCATCACTGACTTGAGCGTCGGAGAATCTTTGCAGGTGACACCACCTTTCGCCCACATCAACGCGTAAGGACGGTGTGAAGGACCTCCAGGACGCCCAATCCGCTCTCATCACACAGAGACGTCGGATACATAAACCGGATACTCATATAACCGGTCTTCAGAGACGTAATCATCTAACTATTTGTGATTGACCCGACACCGGATCTCTTGACCCCGGTTCTGGACAGATCAGAAAAGTTGTTGAATACTTTCATAAATTTAATCAAAACTACTTTACACCTAAATAATAATAATAATAATAATAATAGAAAAATATTAATAGTAACTAATATTATTATTGTGAATCTTCTGCAATTCATGTGTTTTTAGTATCTATTAACTAACAATTACATGAGGTGTTATGGTGGTAAAGGTAACAACAACAACAATGGTGGCGGTAGTTTATCAAGGAAGATATATTACGTTTGGTACATGATGGGCAGGGATGAGAGTTTTATAAAACTTAAAACCGAGGGCCCGTTTGAGGTGTGATTGCAAAATTTTGGCTTTTAGTTTTTTTAAGCAAGCTTGAAAACAAAACATATTTGGTAAGAAAATATGTTAACATGTTTTAAATTATTTTTCAAAATAGTTTTTTAGAATATTTGAAACAACAAAATGTCTTTGTTCTTTGTTTTTAGTTTTATAAACTCCTTACCCTAAACTTTAGACCCAAACAACCACCACTATTGTCTCCATCATTGTCGCAATCACCATTACCCTAAACCATCACATCATTATCACCTCATCGCCACTGTCATGGCCATTATCTCCATGACTGCCACCACCATTCCTCACCTCCACCCACACGCACACACACCCGCACCATCGTGACCATCACTATCTTCACCACCATATTGCCATTATATCCATCACCATCGTCATCACCATTATCACCATCATTGCCGCCATGACTATCCAAAACCTTAACTATCACCATTATCATCATTGTCACCGCTATCACCATCACTATATTATGGTTATTATTTACGTGTAATGATATTGAGATTTAGATTACGAAAGTTTTATATGAACTTTTTAAAATATAAAATCATTAAAATTAAAACATCAAACTAAAAATCAAAATAGTTTATTTTTTTAATTTTAAAATTAAAAACCATCCTGAATAGAAACTAAAATAAAATAGAAAATCTATTTAAAAAAAAACATATCAATTTAAAAATGAGTTGTTTAACACCTTTTTATGAAAGAAATTTTACCTTCAAACAAATTTAGCTTCAAACTTATAAAACCAAAAATAAAAAACTCACCATTACCCTCGAAAGACCCTAAGTTAATATATAATAATTGATAATTGATTTGTTATAAATACAAATAAATTAAGATAAGATGCAACTAGAGCTGGGTATATGGGTTCGGGCCCGTGGACCGGTCCGTTTAATTACTCCTTACGCGGCTTGCGGGTCAAAAAATTGAACCATTTAAAAAACGGGTTCACGGGTTGGGACCGTGTAACCCGTGTTTTAAACGGTTCTAGCCCGTGGGACAATTATGAAATAGATAAAATTATATTAAAAAAAACTCTAAAAAAACCTACCCTAAAGTTAACTTAACTATCTCCTCACACTTTCTTTTCTTTCAAACAACGCCACACGCCCCTAGTGCCCACAAAGTACACATTGTTGCTCTCTCTCTGGCTCTGCTCGCCTCTCTTTGTCTCTGATCTTTCGTGGAGGAAGGAGTTACAGACTCACAGTCTCACGGCTCTCTCTCTCTTCTCGGTTCACACTTCACACCACAAGTCCACCACAACTTAAATCGGCGTTCACGCACCAGTCGACCACGAGTTCACGCACGAGTCATGACGACATCGACAAATCCCTCGAATTTGGTAGTTTACTGTCTGTTTCACTTATTCTTTTTTTTACGACACTGTTGTCTTCTAGTGTAATGTTAATAAATAATGGATGATAAAACTTTTAAATTTAGAATTTCATAAGATTATTTCATGAATTATGGTTGGATTTTTGGTTTTATAAAAAAATGTGTTGAATTATATATGTTTTTAGTTTTATAAAAAATGTCTTGGGCCCAACAATTTTAAAGGAGAAAAAAAATATTAATCATACACGGATGATCCTGACGAGGGTAAAAAAATCAATCCATCTAGTAAGTGGGATGCAACAATATATCTGTTTTAATTAACATAGTACGCGCCTGTATAAATTCGGCGCAACCGCACGGGTCTCAGCAAAAACCTCAAGCAGAACAGTTATGGACTTCGACGACCTAGAAGCGCCGAGCAAGGCTCCTTCTCGACTCTCTAGATTTGCGCCAAAATCAGCAAAGCTCAAACCCAAACTCAAATCGGAACCTGCACCCAAACCTGAACCCCAATCCCAACCATCTTTCTCCAAACCTGAGCCCCAGGAATTCGATTTCTCTGTTAAGAAGAATGAAGACAGTGTCGAAACCGTTCATGCAAAACCAGAATCCAATGGCACCGTCAAAATGGATGTTGAACCTGAACCTAAGTCCGAGACCGAAGACGATCCCATGGACGAAGATAGTGCCGAAGACACTGTCGTGCGCGAAATCGACGTCTTCTTCTCACCTTCTATCGATGCCGACACTCAGGTGCATGTTTGGTTTGCACAATTGCTGCAATTGCTAATACGATTAGGCATCCGAGAGTCTGATTTTTGTTTCTTGCTTTTAGTTGTACATTTTTCAGTATCCATTGAGACCTTCTTGGCGACCGTATGAGTTAGATGAACAATGCGAAGAGGTGAGCATGACGAATAGTGTCTTATATTTTTGGAGAAGATATCGTTGTTAAATCGTTTATTGTGTTTTTGATTGAGTAGGTTAGGTTGAAACGTGGTAATTCTGAAGTGGAGATTGATTTGTCCATTGATCTTGAGTCAAGTAACATTGACAAAGAGATTGTCAACAAATACAACGTCACGAAGCAGGTTTGTTTAACTTTTGCAATTTTAATGCTTCTGTGTTGACTCACTGATTACCGCTAGTATCAGCAACAAAGCAATTGTGTATGTATGTTGCATGTTGCAAGTTGCAAGTTGCAAACTACAATAACCAAATAACCACGTAAATAGTTGAATGTAAAGGCTCCAGGACTCATTGTCGCTGTAATTAGCAATGCAATTTTGTATTTTCTTCTGTGTGTTTTAAAGGAGAGATTCAAGATGTCTTGCTGGAGGCTTGATAATTTAGAACACACGAGTTGCAGTGTATGTCACTGCTCCCTGATAACTTATTCTGGGAAATAGGTCAAGTCTGGTTGCTTTTGCTGGATTTTTTAAGAACATTTAGAGTGTGTTTTGGTTAAGTAGGTTAATTAAGCGTTTAGTTAATAAGAAGTTGTTATTAGACGAGACCTCTTGTAATAAAATTGGCCATAAAACTTATGTAACAAGCTAAAGAGAAGGCGAATTCTGATGAGCTTCACTTGGAGCTATTTCAAATATGCTACAAAGAGTTTATACTTTGTAGAGTCATAGCTCATTTTCATAGACCCAAATAAGTTGTGCATAAGCTCTTTCATGTGTCCTGAATAAAAGGAGGGATAAAGGATGCGATAGAATCAGCCTAAATTATTCAATTTTGTTAGCTTGTCAATGTTACTGGTGCATGATAATTAACATGTTGATATGGTAGTGGGAGTATGTTCTTAGTTTCTGTTTCTGATGATAGTTTGATTGGATGAGGAATGAGTTTTAGCTTGTGAAATGCTTGAATCAACCCCTGGTAAAGGATCTGCTGCATTGCTCCCAAGCATGTTTTCTTGAAACGTTGTAAAACAATACTAAAACTCTCAAAATTACCTTTCGCTTGTTGAAAAGATGAAAATCTTCCATTCATGATAGACTGTTAATGTTTAACATTTTTTTTTAAAAAAATGTGTTTGGTAATCAAGTAACTAGCAACAAGTGACATGAAACTATCAAATCTTTATGACATGAACAATGATACAATTCTGTGAATTTTATAGGCCCCAAGGTGTTCTTTGAACTTTGATCCATGCAGTCAATTCCACTAAGTGGATAATGTTTCATTGGTGTTATTGTTATATGCTATGTTTCTAATTTTTCTTTTTAATCCTTCATATGCATGTACTACATTATTTTGTTTCTTGAATTGCCTGACAATATTTTAACCTATAAGAATATTCAAAGTTGATGCTGGGCCTAGGCCTTGAGTGATTTATTTATGTACTTGTGACTTGTCTTAGAAAAACATTATATAATGTAACTCATAACTATGATGAATTCTTTTTAATTTTTTTCAGACTTTATCAACATCGTGGAAGCCACCTCGTGCAAATGGCTGTGCTGTTGCGCTTCTTATGGGTAATAAGGTACTTATGTGTCACATTCTATTTTGTGATGTCTAATTTAGTTTCAAGGTTATATTATTTAGAATTTTGAAGCATTGTATTTGGTATGATTGCAACATGGGAGACTATTGTCCTATTTATTGAACAGTTAACACCTCTTCCAATAAATTAGGGTGAGCAGATTTTACCCAAAATAGTTGAGGATGAGTTTTTTGTTTTTAGATGAGGTATATCTTATAATGGTTTTGAAGAAAAGGAAGAATAACTACTTATTGTGTTTCATAATGAAAAGTTAATTGAAAAGATGATGCAGCGAGGAGTACTTTATAGGGTTATGCTGGGGTAAGGAGGGAAAAGGGAAGAAAACAAGGAAGATTGAATGCACAACATGCCTCGAAACTAACTTGGCTGCTCCCTCTCCAGAAAAGAAAAAACTTGGAATGGCACCTTAAAAGAAAAAATTATAGAACATGTCCTTTTCAAGACTTAACAGATTGGTTATATGTGTTAGATTCTTACATGATTAACCCAGCAAGTTTAATATTCTTTTTCTTATTTACTTATTTCTGATTATGTATAGCATTTAGAATGTTTCAGACTTCTGACCTATTATATATATATATATATATATGTATGTATGTATGTCTTGTTACTTCTGATAGTTTGAGGATTTTTTATGAATTGTATCACTGTGATATTCAAGTTGATTGCTTAATTTGGACTAGTTTGCAAATTTTCCTACCTTTTTTCTTGGTTACAGTTACACCTGCTTCCAATTAATGCAGTCGTGCAGCTCCGACCATCACTGCAGCATTTTAAATCTGATGGTTTGAAAAGGAAGAGCACTGTCTCCACTGGTGCAACTGCAAATGCTACTGTCAAAATTGAGGCTTCAGTTGAAGAAAAGTCTGTTGCTGGTATATCAAAGAAGCAGGTATCATTTTATTCAGTTCATTCATGTCTGTATGTTATTCATTCTGTTGTTGTATATGCTTGTAGGAACATTGGCTTTTTGTTCATAAAATGATAAACTTACTAAATATCAGTATTATCAATGTCGGATGGCAGTTCATGGTGGTGAGCCAAAAAAAGCCATAAAGTTATGGTGGATGTCATGGCAGTCATGATAAAAAAATCTATATATGCAAAAAAAATACACTGAAAAACACTGCAGAATTAATAACTTTGCAAATCTACAATAACTCAATTAAAACCACAACATAAGAACATTTCAAGTTCAATCAAGTCAAATTAAACATTACATAACTAATCAAAACATAGTAATCATCGACTTAAAGCAAGAAAACAAGTGATATGTTTAAAAACAAACAAGACATAGACTAAAAACTAATCCTCTTCCTCAAGCCCAACATAGTCATTATCTTCATTCCTTTTCTCATCTTCAAAGACAAATCCCTCATCCTCATCTTCATCTAAATCCTCTGAATTCAACTCAGTTTCATATTCTTCTTCACTCTCACTATTGTCCTCAAATTCAGGTTCTTCTTCTTCAAGAATTAGTATCCTTTTTCCTTTTCCCTCATATGATGAACTTTAAGCCACCTTCTTTTCAGACTTGGTAGCAGCACTTGAAGGCTCTGTCCTCCTCTTAGTTTTCTTCCTAGTATATACCCTAGGCTCTCCAACTCCCGAAGCCTCATAAACAGTTGCCCAATTCAGTGTATCATCATCATGAAAGACCAAATCAGCTGCACCATCATCATTATCATCATCCATTTCCCTAACAAGCCATTCATTACACTTATCTATGTCATTGAGTGAGATTGGATCAATTTCATCTCTAACATTGTATCTTTGTGCAAGAGTTTGGTTGTACTTGACATAAACCAAGTCATGCAACCTCTTGTGATCCAATCTATTTCTTTTCTTTGAATGGATCTACATTATATAATTGAAATTATGATAATTAGTAAACTACTAAAGTTTAAAGATAGATGAGATAAGAGAGTAAAATTGAGACGATTACTTGCTTAAACACTTTCAAGAGATTTAAAAGTGAAAATTTAAATATAATTTCAGGTAAATTAGTTATTAGGTTCTCACTAGGAGCAATGGTTTTCCTTTGCTTGCGTGCAAACTCGCATTCAAATTGACCACTACCATCCTTATAAATTGGCAGCTCGGTTAGGATCTTCTCTTGCACATCTGCACTTGGCACCAGCCTCTTGATACAATTAAACAACCCTTTTGTAACCTCTAAATCATACTTAATTTTGGGTTGGAATAATAATAAAACCCTGAGTTTGGATAATGGCTAGCCGCATGCAAAGGATGGTGAAGTTGGCAACTCCGTATACGATCAATGATTGCAAACACATCTTTCTATTTGTTTTCATCTTTGTTGAAGGCCTTCATGATGGCCTCCTTTGCCTTATCCATCATTTCATAGATATAGTCCATGGTCGGTTTTCTTTCCCCATCCGTAAGTCGAAGCACTTGAACAAAAGGTGCCATGACTTTAAGAGTAAAGACCACATTTTTCTAGAAAGTAGGCATTCAAACAATTTTTGTTGCTTGCTTCCCCATAGCTTCCTCACACAACTCTTTCTTCATCCACTCATCGGAGGTGAACATCTTTCTCAAGTTTCCCTTTTGTGGGTGAAGCTTTTCTAATGAAAGAAAGGATGTAGCAAATCTAGTAACCACGTGTCTCACTAACTCCTCCTCTTTTGTGAAATGCCTCAACAAACTAAGGACACTAATGGCCATAAATAAAGCCAACAACAGTTATTCCTTTAACTCTCATATCATGGTAACTAGGAGCTTTCAAATTTTTACCGTAGGCATCAACAACATCAAGCATGTCTTGAAAGGATGAAGATTTGTTTAGGTTGAATGACAACCCGAACATGTACCAAAACCGGGGTATAATTTGGTGAACCCTTTCATTGGCCTCTTTGTCTCAATGTTCCTAGATGCTAGCTTGCCTTCACCTCTCCTTCTTTCTCCTATCAATAGCAAGTTTAGGTTTTCTACAAAATAGAGCAATTGGCCCTTTCTTAGCAATCTTCTTTGAAGCAAGAAGGGAGAAAATCTTGATTCTCTCCTTCATCCTCTTCACTCTTAGCATATCCAGTATTTTCAAGATCAAGATCTCTCATATTGAAACTTTCAGTGGTTTCACCCTTAGCCTTATCTTCCGCCTATTTAAGAAGCTCATCTTTGACATCCGGTGGACACTTCATCCAAGCTTTTACATTTCCCTTCCTCCCAATTAGATGTTGCTTGGCTATGGTTATCCCTCTTTTCATAACCTTCCCATAGAAATTGCAAATAGTTGTGTTGGTGTTTGTTTCCGTAATTGTAAGCCCATATCTCTACCCGGGATCATTCCTATTTTCAGAGGATTGTGTTGAAGCTGATTCAGTTGCCATTTAAGACTAGGAGTGGCTACTGCAACAAGCTGATTGTGTTACTAAAATGACGGTATCAAAAGCAAAATTCTGGAACTGAAAAACTGAAAATGGAAGCAAAAATAGCTACTGCCCAAACACCAAACTTAGAACTGTAAAAATTGAAACTTAAAACTGAAAAAAAGAGCAATGATTAAAGCTAAACTAGCAAGATCCAAGAAAATGAAAACAGCAGAAAATAAAATAGGAATTTGAAAGTAAAATAAAAAGAAAAGTGAAAAATTGAATCTGAAAAATATATAACAAGTAACAAACTTAAAGGAAATTTGCAAATTAAAACTGAAAAAATAAAACAATTAAGAAAGATAAGAAACAGGGAGAGAGCAGAGGAGAGGATGGAAAGAAAAGAGAGTAGAGAGAAGGTGAGTTAGAGGTTCTTACACGGTAGCGCCTGAGAAGGTGAAGCGCGCCGGAGAAGATGAACCAGAATGTTGGAGAAGGTGAAGAAGAACGCCAGACGTTGGAGCAGATGCAATCATGTCGGAGAAGATGGCCCAGAACAACGGAGTCGAAGAAAACACTACTACAGTTTGTGAAGGGTTTGCACGAGAGAAGAAAATGAAGGTAGTTGTTCATTTTTAGGGTTTTTCAACGTTTTGGGTGTCCGGGTTTTGGGTCAGCAGCCAGGTCGCAGCCCCAAAACGTTTTTTTTGTTTTTCGCGTGAATATCCGCCATGGCTTGCTAGACACTGTTATTGCTCCATGTTCATGACAGCTCCATGATTTTTCACCACGCCATGAAGTTTTCATTGCGGACAGTGAAAATTCCACGACAGCATGGCTGATTTTTAACATCACTGCTAAATATTTAGGCACTATCATCTTTTTTAGCCTTCACCATCTTGGTACCTAAATTTAGATATTTGGCCTAAATGAATCCTAAAAGCTAGCTCATAGGATGAAGATTACTTTCATCTTATGTATTTTGGGTAAATTACACAAAGTACCCTTGTGGTTTGTAAACATTACACATTTACAACTCCACCCTTAACCTTTTGGAAAACCTGCAATTTACTCCTAAGTTGAATTTTGTGATGGTCAATATCTCTACTTTATGTAGGACTTTCTCAACACCCCCTCTTATGCTCAAAAATGAACATAGGAAGCATGAACAAATACAGGTGGCTTAATAACGGATCTAGGATAGACTTTGATACCATCTTAAATTTGAATGAGCCTAACTCAATCCTAAAAGCTAGATTATAGGATGAAGATTATTCTAACCTTATATATTTTTAATTTGCCATATCTCTAGTTAGTATGAGACTTTTAATGGTTCCATTTGTGCAAACTATGCTTGAAATCAGAGACAGATTTTGTTTTCTCATTAGAGGGATAGTTGACAAACTATAGCAGGATCAATAAATTCTGTACCATTTCCTTTTCAGTTGCTTGTATTCTGTCAAGGCATCTCTAGTAATTTCCAATTATGATTAGCTAATTGTTTTCTTTTCTTTGTTGCAGAAGCCTTCTGTTGGGCAAAATAGTGATGGTGATGAGGTATACCGGTTGTTAGATCTGCATTGTAATTTGCATGTAACAAATTTTGGTTATAATGAAGGAGGGTTATGTTATTGTTGGAAACTATAAATTAATAAATCAGTTCAACTTTTAGCCTAGATCATTTCAACATAGCAAAGAGACTCGGAATTATTAGCCTAATTTTTCTCTCTTATATATTGCATTTTGCAAATTTTCAATAATCATTCTGTATATAATCCCCAGTCTCAATATGTTTTTCACTCAAATAATCTCCTGACACTAATCATAAATTTAGTATCAGAGCAGGTTCATCCTGTCTGTGTTGTGCGAATTTCTTGCCTCTGCCAAGGTTGAATCTCAGTCCCAAGTCATTGATCCTCGGACTTAGCTCATCAGTTGTCTTCCCTGGGAAAATTTAGCCAGACCCTGTAACCTTGTCACTTGGATAGATGCTGTGCACTATGTTAGGCACAACAGTAGGTGCCTAAGCATAACACACTACCACCATTTTGGCTCTTCTATGGCGAATTGTCTTCTGCCCATGGGAACTCATTACCATTGTCTGCATTTTGCTTGTGGGGGGTGAGGGCCTTGAATTTGTTCAGGGGGTCACCTTACTAATTCTCCTTGATCTGTGTGGCTTGGAAACTCTAATACTAAATGAAATTAATGGCATTATTTGTCATGTGTATCTTGTTTGTTTTAAATTTAGTCAAAATTTCCCCAAAGCTATGTATTTTGTCTTGCAGATGGCAATCCCCTTGTGTTTCCACTGGGTTTTCTGCTCTAAAACAAACACACTTGTAGCGAATCACGTCTAGTTAGATAGTTATAAATAGGAGAAAATGCAGATAATGTTGTGATCAGCCTTAGGCCTGGAGACAGGGTGATAGTTGTTTTCAAAGAAATTGTCAATGAGTTAGAGGAATTTGTGTAATGATTCGAGGATTCACTGATTTTAAAGTCAAACATGTGTATAGGGAGGCAAATACCATTGCTGAATGCTGATAGTTTAGCTAATCTACAACAAGGAATTTGGGATAAACATATTTGATTCCCCTCCTGATTGTTGTAGGCAACAATTGGATCATGATGCATTGGGTCTTTCGTGTCCTGGAGTTATTAATTGTTAGTCAATAAAATGGGCCTTGGCCAAAGACATCACCAAAAAGAAAGTGATGGGGTTCCTTTTAATTTGTATGGGTTCCTTTTAATTTGTATGAGCAATCCAACTATAGCTGTTGTGCCTGTGTTCTTCTTGTTCTCAGATATCCAGTTCTTTAATTTTCTATCCTTTGATGGCTGGCAACAAGAAAAATCACTCATCAAAACCTTGGTCGCCAGTTGCAAATTTCCCTAAAACCTATCAAATTATATTGGTTTTTGGTATTTTTCAAAGCACCCAAAAGTTGCCTTTGCTGTTTCACAACACCCTTACCCCTCATATATCACAACAGACATTTGATTACCTATTTTCTACTATTGAAGCTTTACCCTAACCCTAATATAACCCTTTAGCCATAAGTTTCAAAGGCTTCTTCAGTCTTAGCTTCAATGAAAACTTTGACTAACGCCAGAAGGAATGTACAAAGAAAGATGGTTATTTCAGTGCTTTCTTCTAAGCAAGAGCCACCCCCTCTAATGAAGACATTGATATAATTATATTTATTTAAAGGAATCCTATTCTGAATACAAAAATTGGAAACCTTAATGAACTTTGCTTAAATTGCTTACTATGTTGTATTACAAATTAATTTTCTAGTCACATGAAATGAATTATGAAATGATTGTAATGCATGGATGAAAGCATGTTCTCCTATATGGAATAAAATAAGACTTAATACCACATATTTGCATTTTCTGCTTAGAATTCCTTTCTGGTGATTTATTCTATTTTTACCCCCTGTTTTAGTCAGTCATTTTTTTCCCGTTTCTATTTTCTATATCTTGTGCAGTGCTGGGTTCCTCTCAAGTACCACAGCTACAAGAGTGATATCTCGTATAAATATTTGCAGCAAATGATGGTACAAGAAGGTTCTCCCTTAGATTTTACAATGAGAGCGTAAGAATATGCCCTGTCTTCCTTTTGCACTCTCCTTTATGTAACTAAGCCAATTACTAAATTTGTTAAGTTTGTAAATTTTTGGTTCAAGGTATGACTATGTTACTGCACTGTGTCCTGTAGTGAGCAGCAATGTTTTACCTAAGGGTCCTTCTAAAAGGTACCATCTTCCTTTTATATCAAGCTTATTTCATTTTCAATCCTTATTTTTTTATAAACAATTTGCCATTAGCTATTGTGTATTGGACTTTCACTCCTTTTCTTCTGTACCTGCAAATGTATCCATTGTTTTGGTTATATTCTCTATCCTTGTTTGTGCCCATTTCTTAAGAATATGTATATTCCTTTCGTAATGCTGTATTAATTTTGTTTATTGGTTTGTACTATTGCTACTGTCTTATAGTTTTGACCAGTGTGCTTGGATGTAATTTCAGATATCTTCTATCATTGCCTGTGGAAGAGAGACTTAAGAAAATGCTCATTGAGGTTTGTAACATTGTTAGTTTGAGTCTGATTTCTTTTAGTTGATAAGTAAGGGGAATTTAGATCCAATGATATTCTGCATCTATCTTTCAATGCTAGTTCACTGCTGATTACATTCAATTTTTTAGCAGATATTCTCCATTCCCAATTTGTGCTTACTGTATGAAAAGTGTTTGGGTTTTACAAAGAAGCTACTAGGTTTATAGGAAATTAATCATTGTTATGTATATATTTTAAAACCTAGTTGTACTATATTTTTCAGTTGATATTAGGTTTTCCTTTTAAACGAATGGGTAAAGGGTTTGTTGTTTTGCTCTCTCCCACTCTCTGCATGTGTTAAAGTCTAACTCTCATGTCATGACAATATGAAGACAATAGAGGGAGAGAGAGAAGTTGACAGTTGACCAATGATTTTAAAATTAGATTAGTTATTGAACTGATAAAAGCATTGGTTAGACCAATTATAATTGAATATACTATTGTGCTGTATACTATACTAAGGCAAAAAAAATCCTATGGTCAATTGGAGTTTTGATTGTTTCAAACAGCGTGAAATATCAATATTATCCTTTAGATTTTTCATTTTCATAATTCCATTTCCCCAATTGTATACCAAATGAACACTAAGTAACAAATAAACATTAAAGAATAAGTTAAGGTGAAATTTTGAATCAACATACAAGGGCTATATTTCATGTCTTACATAATATATTATCAATAAAAGAGGAAAAAATATAAATATTAGTTTAATACAATGAACTATGAAGAGTATAATATTTTAAAAATTTTGTATAAAGTAATATCTATGTAGCGGCTAGAGGTTATGCATTAAGTGATATAAAGAATAGAAACTGGCTATGAATTGAGTCAGCCGATTCACCCCAGTTCATGTCTATTTTATAGTTCTCTGACCGGTTAATGGAACTGGACCCAACTAGTCTGTGGAGTGGTTCCTGGTTGAACTAGTTGGTGGTTGGGTCTGATGGTCACAACACACTGAACCAAGTAATATAACAAGTAACAACCACCACCAAGCTCTCCCCCTCAAGGCAGGGTTGGCTTGGCTACATCTTACATGGATCAAATAAGGAATAATGTTCTATTGTTAATCAGGTTTCTGTGTTATTATATATAACATCTCTAACAGAGCTCTTTATGATAGGGTCGTCCACTCCATCGTTTCAGTGCTATTAGGCACTTTGCTCCTGAATTCTCTGAGGAGGAACTTCTGGGATTCCTGCAGCAGCATGCAATATTGGTGTGGGGACTCTGGACTGCAAAAAGTGCCTTGCTATTTCCTCAGGGTGGTCTGGAAGTTATGCCCAGGGATATTGCCTTGCTATTGTTTAGCAAGAATTTGAAAGTTCAGCTTTCCCATGTGAATGTTCGACGTGAGCTTGGTAACCATGTGATAAACTTCCTGAGGATATTTGGTTTGGAAAGACGTGATAAAGATAAATCTACAGGACAATTAATTCCTCACTGGAAGTTCAGAGAGCTTCCTGATGAATCATTCAAAAAACTCTATCCAAATATTGTTGAAAAACAGGAAAAACTTTTTGAAGAATTGGAAAATCAGTTACCTGGTTTTGCTTCTAAAGCTGGAAACCGCAAACTTAGTAAGAATGCTGGGGGAAACCGTAGTGTGAACAATGAGCTTGTTAAATCTGAAAGTTCTGACGTAAGAAGTCTAGGTGGTGTGCCTCATTGGAAGATGATCATGTCAACTGAAACCCGACATGCTCTACCAATCGCCCTCAAGAAACTTTTTCAGACTCACAAAGTTTGCAGGTATGGTGATATGGCATCTTTCCTTTGGTGATCTCCTATCCTGAAATGGTCCCTGGGACAAATTTCTGGAAGCAGATGTTGGTAGTTAACCTAATGCGTCACTAAAAGGTTTTTGTATTTCAACAATCGTGCTTTTTATATTTGTCAACGCTCATACTTTTGCATACTCGGTTTTGTATTATCAACACTGTCTTTTGCCACTTATGCCAGTCCTTGGATATTCATGCCTAAGGAAAAAGCATCTTTCTGATCATGCAATCATTTTGTAGCCCGAGTAATGGCAATCCTGTTGGGGGGAAAATCTGTATGAAATACCAATTGACATGTCCCTTAAAGGGATTTTGTCCCTGCTACAGAATTTCTATATTTTTATCATCTTGTTTGGGTGCCAGTTGTCTTACTCTTAATGCTGCTTGTATTTGTCTTGGCAGCTTCCAAAAGATATGCCAAGGATTGCAAGCCATGGCAGCTTCCCCGTCTACTTTATCAAGGGAAGATTTTAGGATTGCTACGGCTGCAGCTCTTAGTGTCGATGGTCCACATAATGAATTGAAGGCTGTCATAAGTGAAGTTGCATGTGATATCCATGGTTCTTATGTGTTGAAATCATCACAAGATGATCCATTCAGGTTGCTTCTCTCCCTTGCCTCACCCCCCAAAAGGAAAACAGAACGTTATTTTCTCTTCATGGGAGGTGAAAGAATTTTTAAAACAAGTTACACATTTCATATGTATTATATTCTCAGGACTGTATGATCTTTGCAGAGATGTCGTAATTGATTTGCTTCGTGGAAGTGGACCTGATGCCAAGCTTAAGAAGGCTGAAATACTTACGGCTGCTAGGAGCAAACTCGGTAGGGAGGTCAGTAACAATGAATATACCAAGGTAATTTTTATTGTGGTTTTATGAACGCAATACTAAATGAAGTATCTATGATTTTTTTTTTTTATAAACCAAAGTTAATTATTATTTTGTTAGTTTTTTTTTAAGTAGGGATAGTCAAACTCATGACATTCTACCTCCTTTATGATTTTGTTACTGTTAGGTCACCTCATCACTCCTTGAGTACCATTAGATTAAATCAAGCATATATGACCTCTTTTATAATGAACTAAAGTTAAGTATTAAGTTGTTAGTTTTCTGTTAGGGAGGGGTGTCAAACTCATGACCTTCTTCCTCCTCCTTTACGACTCCTTTATTTCTAGACCCCCTATCGCTCCTCAAGTATTGTTAGATTAATAGCGCCTATATATACTGATACTCATGCCTGCTGTATATCTACCCCAATTAATTCAGTAGCATGGGCAGTGGATTAAGTTGAATTTAATGTTTAAGCAGCCAAAATGAAAGAATTAAGCTATGTGATCATCATATTATAGGCTTTTGATCCATTATCAAATTTTAGGAGGTGTTAACCATTGGCATGAATAGTTGGAAGTTTTGGTCCATATATGCATGATCCTAGTGTGTTAAGAGTAATGTATCAAGAGAGCCAATAGAGCTCGGTCTAGCTATTGGTGCCTTGCAGTCAGTGTGTATATGCTGACTCAGCTAAGCTTGTTAGCTGAGTTAGCAGTTATCATTCGTTAATTTTCTTATGTTTTCTCATTTTCGGGTCTATATATTGCTTATTATTCTAATGGTTTTGTTTGTCTCTTTTATTCTTCAGGTAATGAGTGACTTGTGTGTCTCTAAAGGTTCTGTTTGGGTCTTGAAAAGCGGTGATGGAAGTATTCAATGAACTGAGGTCCTTTGGAGTGGGGGTTGAATAAAAAAATATTTACGGCTTCTCATTTTTGGGCGGGAAGAAGAGAAGGCGGTGAGGGCCTGAGGGGTAGGATTGAGCAGCACCTGCTAATGGATCTTCGAGAGTTAGGGATTAATATATATATATATATATATATATATATATGATATTTGACGTGGATCTTAGGAGTTATTGATAAATAGACATTATGCGCAAATATACGCATTTTTTCTAACTTTTTAGATTGAAAAAGGTATGGTAAAAAATATTTAGATTGAAAAAAAATTTGAAAGAAAATATTGCTGCATTAAATTGAATTTAAATTCAAACAAAGAACTACTTTATTTTTTTTGTCTTTTACGATGTTTAAGTTTGTTTCCGAACATGTTATTTTTAGAATTAAAGATAAGAATTTATTTAAATAGACAGTGTAAAGTTTTTTCAATATTAATATTTAATTATGAACTATCATGTAAGTAATTATCTTTGATTTATATAATGATTACTTTAAAAATCATATAAAAATGAATAATGTAAAATTTTTTACATGAAATTAAACTCTAAATATAAATGTAAAGTGTTCTTCCCAAATATATTATTCAAGAATTAATATAATATTAAATGCTCAAGAAAAAGATATAATAGGACAAAACAAGAATAAGAGGATGTATAGAAATATTAATTTGTATAGAAATTTAAAAGAAATAAAAGATGGAGGGAATAAAATATAATTAGAGCCATTGGATAATCAAGTATCATATTTGTTTTTTGTTCGGATAGAGAAAGAGAGTGAAAGAAATAGGGTGAGAGGATTAATAGAGCCACCAGGTAATCAAGTATCATATGTTTATTTGTCCGGATGGAGAATAAGAATGAAAGAAATAGGGTGAGAAGATTAAAAGATACATTGATTGGAAAGATAGAAATATAAGTTGAATTGGTCTAAACCGGGGATTACGATTCGGGGTGGGGACCAGCCATAAAAGTATATGTTTTGAGTGTTTGTACACTGGTACAGTGGGTATCCAGTATTATAATCCGACCTCTTAGTGGGAGAGACCGGTCTAGTTGTCCTGGAGATCCCTCTCACCAAACCTTCGCGTTGATGAGGCGAAAGGTGGTGTCACCTGCAAAGATTCTCCGACGCTCGAGTGAATAAAGAGAATAAGAGAATTTGTGCAATGCTAAGGTATATTGAGAGAATAAGAACAACGTAACCTTGCATGTGTAGGAGAATATGATATTTATAGTTGAGCGTGGAAAATGAATCGTTGGGTTCAAGTGGGCCCAGAAGTTCTGATGCCGTGTGCAGCGTATCAATCAGAGTAGTTCAATGTTCAGTGTGTGGCAGAGGGTAGGTCAATGATCAGTGTACGATTCTGACACAGGAATGAGATAATCCACCTTTTTCGTATATCATGCCTGTAATTGTACTTTGCTCCTTTCAGTGAATGATATAGACATATTCCGCTATGCAGGGTATATATCCTGATAAGTAATGACTCCACTTATCTTATCGGGGTACTAAGGCAAACGGTTATATGTGACGGAGGAATGAGAGCGGATGAAATATCCGGTGTCTCAAATGCAACTTTGGCTGACCGGTTGAGGAGAGGCTCCTACATGGTATCTTTACAGTACGGACATTGACCTGTGATACCGGTTGACCTTCCAGGACGGTCAAGATGACATCCTAGTATGGACGACGGTGTCAGGACCAGATCATCTGTCCCCTAGCTTGTGTGAGGGACTGTTAAGTTACTCATATAAGCTATACTGTCTGCAAGAAGTCTGGATGCCGGCGTGATATGCAAATGATCTTGCAAAAATGCCTACAAGCTTCGTACCGATATTCTGCCTGTCTCACCGTTCTATGGGCGAAGGAACCGCGCTTAAAATGCTCTCACAGCGGATTTGGACAAAGATTTGTAATAAAAGGGGGATCCCAAGAGTTTTCGGAACTCGTAACTCTTGGTATTCGAGTGTCTGCTGGAGCGCATTAATGTTTCTGAATGATTGGACAATAAATGCTTTTCACACACGCGAGTCATTATTGCTCTAAATGGGTAACCGTCGCTATGACTATTTTGGGCCTGAAATTTGAATTTTTCGGCCCATTTCATCAAAACTTTTCTTGAAACGTCGTTGTTTTGCGCCTTAGGGTTTGAAACGACAACGTCGTTTGGCTCGATAACGTTGCGTTTTGCTTCAAACGACACGTCTTCTGACCGACGGTTGGACCTCCTCGTTACCTATAAAAGGACAACTTAGCGATTTCGAGAAATCACATTCGCCTTCAACCTTAGTGAAACTCTGCAGAAATTTTTGGAAGAGATTGTTGCTGGTATTTTGTGAAGTTCTTCCCTTCTTCCAACCCTAACTTCCTTTTAGGTAACCTCCTTTCCCTCTTTTTAACTTCTTCATCTTCATTTCTCTTTGAAGTTTCAACCATGCGCCCTAGGCAGAGCCACGCTGGTCCTTCGAATAGGAGGAGGAGTAACCCTTACAGGCCCTCCGATTATCGTGGTGGAAGGATTTTTGTGGGTCCTTCCAGAGTCGGGCCTCATGGTTCAGGGAGAGGTGAAGCCTCCTCCTCGAGGTGGCCAGTGGTTAGGCTTGACCCTTCTCTCGTTCCGAGGCCACCGGTTCTCAAGGGAGTTCGTCCAGTTCAGACTGGTTTCTTACTGACGACGTAGCGTTCTACCACTGCGCAGACGTTTTTAGTCACGCCGCAGACGAGGCAAAATCCCAATTATGCGTACCCAAGAGGGGTGTATAAATGTCATAGCTCATCGGTTAGATTGGGAAGCCTTAAATAGAACCCATCCTTACTGTTGGGTCGAGGAGGAATTCAAGGAGATTGCCTCTTGGCATGCTCGTTGGTGCGCCGGTGTCCCCACGCTTCAGAGTTTTTGATGACGAAAAGTATCGTGGGAAGTTTTTCGTCTTGGCACCCCAGCCAATGGAACAGATCTGCCACAAAGTACCAGACAAACGTTCTGTGTACATGTATGATTTCATTTTTTAGCATCTCGGAGTATGCTTCCCGCTGAATGACTTTCAAATGGGCGTCCTCAGATTCCTTGATTGCACACCCTCTCAAGTTCATCCCAACGGATGGAGTCTCATCCGGTCTCTTGAGGTTCTGGGTGCCCACTTCAATTTCAAACCCACCGTGGCCATGCTTTTTTACTAGTGCCAGGTGGTCCGCCGTGCAAATAAGAAGGGCGGCCTAGGATTTATCACTCTCCGTTGTGATGCGAAGGTCATCAACTTCAAGTCCTTCACAGAATCAGCGAAGATTGATGGGCGATCCTTCAAGCAATATTACATGAGGATTCACATAAAGTCGGACGAGCCGATCTTCTAGCTTAGCGAGGACGGCATTCCCAAATTCCCCCAAAGCTGGACCCATGAGCACTTCTTGCTCGCTAGCCGAGCCTATTTCACCGATGAGAGTGAACTTTCTTCTCATTCGATCGAGGTCTTGGGCGTTCTGAGAGCATTCACCGCTGCTCATAAGAAGTTCTCAAGCAAACGCCTTCTAGGGTCTGCGTCTAGCAGAGATGTCTATCTAAGTAAATGGCTTAATTTTATTTTATTTTTTTTATATTTGCATATGTTAACTCAATGTCTTCTTGCAAGTGATGTCCTTCTCTTTATTTTACAGATTGGATAGAAAGGAACAACACAGAGATGCTTGCCCTAAAATCTTTGTTGGTTGATGATGGCTCCTCCTTTGAAAACGAGGAAAACAATGTTCAACCTAAGAGGAACGCCATCAAGGCACAGGCCGACTTCATCCCTTTAACCTCCGAGGTGGGCGACGATGTTCCCCTATTGGACTCTCGGGCCAACGAGGAGGATGCCTCTCAAGAAGAGCAGCCAGAGGGGAAGAAGAAAAAGAGTAGGCTTGTTGAAGCCTCCGAGAAACATACTTCCACCGCCGTGCCAGAGAAAAGGCAGAAGATTATTCATGACACCGGCGCGAGGAAGGACACAACGTCTTTTAGGGTGACCCTTCAACCTTCTAACCGTCCTGCTCCTCCATCTTCTCAAAGGGTAAGGATGGATCCGCCCAACTACTCTTTTCTTTCTCCCTTCCTAGTGTATGAAGGACCTTCTCCTGCTGCCCTTCCTCCTCCGTTCTATAAACTCCGCCCCACTTTAGAAGTGGATGAAATGAAAGAAGCCATTGTAGCTAGCAAGTGGCAATTGACTGAGTTAACCGGTCTCCTAAACTCCCTCAGCCGCACTGTCGACAGCGTTAAAGAAGCAGATGAGTTAGCCGGCAAGCTTGAGCATCTGAATATCTCGGCTGCGAAGGATAGGGCTCATCTGAAGACAGCAGAGGAGAAACTAGAGAAGGCTGGGGAGCTAGAATTG
Organism: Clitoria ternatea; assembly: GCA_037962975.1. Lineage (NCBI taxonomy): Eukaryota > Viridiplantae > Streptophyta > Magnoliopsida > Fabales > Fabaceae > Clitoria > Clitoria ternatea. The sequence goes on from CM075670.1 coordinate 10,094,054, forward strand.
GAGCAAACGGCTGAGGTAGCTTCCCTGAGAAAATTAGTCAAATCTCTTGAAGGGAAGATTTCTGAACTTCAAGAGAATCTAAAGGCGGAGAAGCAAAAGAGCTCCAAGCTTTCTGACGACCTGACAACTTCAGAGGCCGGTAAACTCAAGAGCCAGGAAGATTTTGCCGCTAGGGAGAGGGAGTTGCTCAAGCAGCTTGAAGAGTTAAAGGTGGGAAGTGCTGGAACTGATTCCTTAGAGAAGGAAAATGCCAAACTGAAAAAGGACTTGGTTAAAGCCATAAATAGGGCGAACAAGGCTGTAGAGGCTTGTACTGCTGTGGCGTACAATTCCTTTGGCCTTGCTGTCCGCCAGGTTTTCTACCGCAACCCCGGCGTGAAATTCAATCTATACGGTATGAATCCCTTTTATGAATTTCACGAAGGGAAATTAGTTGCTGTGGTGGATGGCAAGCACAAGGAACCCCCTTTAACTTTATATGAGACGCCCCCTCTCCCAGAAGGTCAGAGCGTAGGTCCTTCTGAAGCCACTCCGGATCAAGGGGATCAGCAAAAAGAGCAAGCCCAAGAAGAGGGGACCGGAGCGGAGAAGACCCAGACTAGCTAAGAGGACGACGGAGGTAAGTAGGCATCCACAACGGAAGATCCAAAGCCTTCCTCTTAGTCTTATATTTATTTCCTGTTTTTATTGCTGTGTTCTGGGATCAGCTCCAGTTTTATTTCAACTCATATAAAATTTCCATTGAATGAATGAGATTTTCCTTGAATTTGCCTTTAACATTTGCAAGAAACGTATCGTTATAACATAACTTAGACATATATGCTACGCTTTTACCTTTGCACCATTCGCGAGACCGTTCTGTATAATTATCTTGACGTTGAAATGTAATATGAACCCCGGAGAAAATGATTAAATAAAACTTGAAATAGACAAGTTATAGAACATATAATCATTCATACGTGTACTGTCCCCAAGTATAAGTATCTTGGGGGGTAAATATCTATCATGGGATGCTACCTTTAACTCCTTTGAGGGTGAGAAATTCCATCCGATCTCTATAATGCAATACCGCAGAACGGGTAATAATCATTAACAGATACTAAGAATAGCATTTCGTGCTTAGGAATCTGTAAGAAAAATACTCCAACCATAAGGATGACGGTTGAGTCTTCCATCATAAGGATGATGATGGGAATTGTCTGCGCCGGGAGTTACTTCGTTAATTCACAGAATAGGTGATTAAGATCATCCGTCCTAGGGAAATTACTTCAATCATAAGGACAATGATTGATTCTTCACCAACGTTCAGCCAAACCTACTAGTTGTACTCGGAGTTCGGTTCAATCCTACAATCTGAGCCTTCATGTGGGGTTCGGTACAACCTTGAAAAAGGTTTGATCCTACAACCCATTTCTTGAGGTTCAGTTTATCCTACAACTCAAGTCTTCAACGGTGTTCGGTTTAATCCTACTAACCGTACTCGGAGTTCAGTTTAATCCTACAATCCGAGCCTTCAAATGGGATTCGGTATAACCTTGAAAAGGGTTTGATCCTACCACCCATTTCTTGACTCGAGGAGTTACATCGCCAATCACAGAATAGGTGATTGGGATCATCTGTCCTGAGCTTTTCCTCGTAGACCAGTCAATGCTATAAATTGCAATACAGAAGAGAAAAAGGTGAAATTAACGTAATCATGAATTAGATCTTCATTGAATTGAATGTGAATTACAAAGAAAGCGTAGCTGGGGTCATGCCTCGTTAAAACCTTCTTGAGAAAACCCAATGGGAAAAAACTCAAGTAAGGAAAAAGAGTACATGCCGTCTTACCAACTAGCTGTAATAAATGCGTAAATTCTGAGTGTTCTATTTATTGTGGATCGGTATTCCATCGAGCTCTTCTAACCGGTATGATCCTTTTCCAGTCACCTCAGATACTCTATAAGGGCCTTCCCACGTCGGCGCCAATTTTCCTTAATGGGCGAACTTATTTCCCACACTCGCCTTCCTCAAAACGAGCTCCCCAGTGTTAAAAGCTCTGTATTGCACACGTTTGTTGTACCGGAGGGCGGCCTTCACTTTTATTGCCTGATCCCTGACAAAAGCCTCTTCTCTTAGTTCCTGGAGAACATCTAGCTCCGATGCCAGATTGGCACTATTATTCTCCGCAGACAAGTATTCCACTCTCGTCGATCTTGTCTGGAGCTCCACCGGAATCGCCTCTGTAACATCCCTGTTTTTAGAAACAGTTTTACCCTTATAATTTTTGAATTATGGAAGGTTTGTAAGTAAGAATAAGTCAATATATACCCTGTTGATGGTCTGTGGTATCTCAGAAATGTCATTTTTGTGCATAATAATGGAATTTATATGGACCATTAGTGGTATTATGCAAATTCCGAGTGAAAAAGGGCTCTGTTCCGAGTGACAGAGAGAAATTCCGAGTGAAGGAATGAAATTCCGAGTGAAGGAATGAAATTCCGAGTGTAAGGTTACGTTTTCCGAGTAAACATGATCAAAAGGGATACTACCGAGTGAAATCTTGGTATGGAGAGAAGTGTGTTCAAGAAAACCACTTCTGGGTGAAATTTTCGAGTCAAAACAACCTCGAATGACTCGTTTCCGAGTCAAAACTTGCCAAGTACTTCCTTTTCCGAGTGAAACTCCCCTGAGTGTGAGAATCAGAGAGATGCACGTTCAATTGGAGAAAAACTCATTTCTGAGTAACAAAATCCGAGTGGTTCCATTCGGAAATAAAGATCTGACCGAGTGTTTCAAGAGGACAGTTCCGAGTGAGTGTCCAATTAGGTGGGAGTCGGTTTTGGAAGGCTTTACCGAGTGGAACCCGAGTGAATGAAGACTCAGATTCAGAACAAATTACCGAGTGGAAGTCTGAGTGAGAGAGAACTCGGTCTGGACAGATTCAACCGAGTGAGAAACCAAGTACTTGAGTCGGTTTCAGATGAATTCCGAGCGAGTATGCATGACTCGCTCAAGCGAGTCGGAATTCGCTTGAGCGAGGAGGGATTTTGCCTTGCTGACCCTCTTTTCTTCACTTCGCTCAAGCCAGCATTGTGCCTCGCTCAAGCGAGTCAGAATTCGCTTGAGCGAGATGACTCCTGCAGCCACTTTATTTTCGTACCTGTTGCTGACTGGTCCACTTTTCCACATAAATCCAAAGGGGATTGTCACAAGCGAGTCAACTGCAGGGAAAGTTGCATCAATCAAGCACCTTTTATATATATTAATATATATTCCCTTTCCAATCAGTACAAGCTGACAATGGGAAGAGTCAAAAGTTTCCATTATTTCCACCTAACCTTGAGTCACGGGAAAAGTTGTCTCCCACTTGTCTCCTCCTTATTAATCAATGCCACCATTCATTTCCAAGTTCAGAGCCTGCTGAAATTAACACCAGCTCTCTCTTTTTCCTCCTTCTACGAACAAGCTTCCTCTCTCTCAATTCCTTTCCTCTCCCACTCAGAACAGAAGCAAGGACAGTGAAGGGAACCTCTTTTTCTCATCCAAGAACTCCATTAAGGTAAGGGGGGTATATTCTCGGGTATTCTGGGAAAATTCGAGTGAAAGGAAAGGGTTAAGGAACCTTGTTCCTCACCTTTCCAGGGCAGTTCAGAATTGTTTGATTAAATGTTTTAATGTTTTATTATTGTTTTATGCATTTTATTTGAATATATATATATAATTAAATTGATTGGAATGATTATTATTATGCATGATTATTTAATAAAAAGATATGCTGGTTGTTGGATTGTGAAAATACTAAGGATCCTGAGTGTTCATGTGAATTCCAGCTAGGAATTATAAAACAGAAGTCGGATTCAGTGAGTAATAAGCTCGAATTTTGTGAAAACCGACCGGATCACCTAAAAATACATAATCTCACTCAGTTGTTTTACAATAAACCGACCAGATCATTCAGACAGAACATTTTACTCGGAAAATATCTTATTTTCACTTAGAAAGCACCTTTCAGACTAATTCCACTCGGAATCATATTTTATTCCACTCAGACACTTATTTTCACTCGGATTCATAAACATTTTCACTCAGAAAAATTCTCTCAGTCGGATTTCAATCAGAATTTAAGTTATTTCACTCAGAAAATCCTTTTCAGTATCTGTTTCACTCGGAAAACACTTCTCAGACTGATTTCACTTGGAAAACATAGTTATTTCACTTAGAGACTTATTTTCACTCGGACTCACAAACATTTTTACTCAGGAAACTCTTTTCATACTTGATTTCACTCAGGAAACCCTTTTCAGTAATTTAACTCGGAAAACACATTATTTTTACTCAGAAAAACTCTTCCACAATCATATTTCACTCGGAGAACATTTTTAACTTCACAAAAAAAAACTCCACTCGGATTCGTGTTCATTTTACCCAGAAACTCATCTCAGCCTGAATTTACTTGGAATCCTACTCATTCCACTCGGAATCCTATTGATTACACTCGGTATCTAACTCATTTTACTCAGAAATTTCATTTTCACTCGGAGACAGACTCATTTTACTCGGAAGATCCGGTTCCCAACATTTTCATTCGGAATCAGATCTGTTTCAGTCGGAAAACAGCTTTCCAGTACAATTTCACTCGGATTTTTAGTCAGTTCATTTAGAAAACTCTTCTCAGTATGATTCCAATACTTATTTCACTCGGATTTACCCTTGTTCCACTCGGAAAACCTTGTTTTTAATGTTTTTCGCTTGGATTTTCATTTAGAAACTTTTCTTTAATCCTTTTTAAATTATTGGGAAGTTATAATTATTATTATTGTTCTTATTTCTATTCTTAATATCATTATTCTTATTAATATTATACTTATTATTATTGTTTCTATTAACTAGTATTATTGTTTATTATTATTAATTCAATAAAATAAGGAATATATTATTCTACTTTATATAAAGTATAAATTTGAACCAAAATACAATCGATATATTTGCTCGAATAAGATGATAAAATGGATTGCAACGTCTGAACAAGTTGATGGGATTCAAGAGTTTGTGAATATTATGAAACTGGAAACACATAGATACCCAAGGATCTAATGATAAAAATAATGCATTTCGCATCATGAAAATATTATTGAAGAAGAAAAACTAGAGCATACACCTGGTACGCTGAAGGACATTCACGTTCGATCTCAGTAGAAGAATCTTGGGAGTACGACTGGAACGGCAACCCAATGGCATCAGAGTCGCGCCTGATAGCCGGGTGAGACGATGCAATTCTGGTGTACTTCGACTAAATGACGGGATGTATCTATGATCGTGTAGAGCCAAGTCCCAAGATGAAATAATATATATTGATAAGAACCTGTGAGTTCATTCGTACCCTATGATAATGAATGGAGGACTTGGTGAGCTCCGATCGCTCTAGAATGGAAACGTTGTGCCTAAGAGACAACTTGAGCAGGATGAATTCCAAAGAATGAAAGAATGATGATGGTGGATTGATTTATTGGGCCCACATGCATCATGAAACTTAATTAAGATAAATCATAATAAACCCTACTCATGCATTCCATGATAACATGTTTGATTATTATAATTGTGAATATGCTAATTGTATGATTTATGTGATATTATCTGTTGACTGGATTATGTCCGCACCGGATTAACCATCAGGGTCTTGGGTTATACTCACCCTTACTGTTGAATATTTTCAGAGGAATTAGGAAATCAAGAACCCGAGTATGAAGAACAGCAATATGCTGAACCAAATGAAAGCGCTCCTTAAATAGAATATAAGTAGTTGAATATTTATGGATGACTGTATAATATTTAAGGGTGCCTGCGTGCCCCATTCTGTTAAGAGTACAATTACTTACAGTTTGTGAATGACTATGTGATTATCTACTATTTGCTTCCACTGATCTGCCATCTCTTTATTTAAAAAAAAAATTCACTTTTTCTAAAAACTTGTGACCTCTCAGTTAAATAGGATGAACTTACAGAAGGATTTGTCTTATCTAACCGAGGGTGTTACATTAGTGGTATCAGAGCCTAGCCTCTCCTAGTACGGTATGGTTCGGGGACGAACCAGGCGGAAGCTGGTGAGCATGTGACATCCTGGCGCTGTTGAGGGCGGGGAGTGATCGCCGGTGCATGAGCACGGACAAGGAGCGACTCCTGGCAGGCTTCCAGCGGGGAATGTGACATCCCGGGCACTGTTGAGGGCGGGGAGTGATTGCCGGTGCATAGGCACGGACAAGGAGCGGCTCCTGGCAGGCTTCCAGTGGGAGGGACACATGAACAAACCGAATACATACTAGAATGAGAGGGATCCAAAGACTGTATAGGTATGAGACTATACAGTCGAGGATAGCTTAAAGAAATGAATTCGTACTACCTATACCAACAAATGCATTAGCCTTTTCGGTGGCCTATCACATAAGGACTCCAAAGTTAAGCGTGCTTAACTTGGAGTAATTCTGGGATGGGTGACCTCCTGGGAAGTTATCAGGAAATGTGTGAGTGAGGACAAAAGCACATTGGAAAGGTCTCGTATTGGTCTGTGGGGCGAGTCGTTCATTCCTGAAAAGCGGCTAGGGCGTTACAGCCTCGACCCCGTAGGTAAGACGATATGGAGACTCATTGGTAGAAGAATGAGGTGTAGTACGATATGCTCACAAAACGTGACATAGCTGATCAGTCCATCCCCCCTTTGCTTCACCAAAGCGCTTCTTCAGTCCTTTCAGCACTTCTTTATTGGCTACCTCAGCTTGGCCATCCGTCTGAGGGTGTTCAACAGACGAAAAGATTTGGACTATCCCTAGTCCTTCAAGCAACTCTGTGAACTTCCTATCTGTAAACTGGGTGCCGTTGTCAGTTACTATCCATCCTGGGACGCCGAATCGTGCTATGATATTCTCGTATACAAAGCGTCGTGTCTGTGATGTGATATGCACTACTGGCTCCGCTTCGATAAATTTGGTGAAATAATCAACTCCCACGATGAGCTATTTAATGCCTCTAGGCGCAGTTGGGAATGGGCCCAAGATATCGAGGCCCCATTGATAGAAAGGCCATGGCACCGCGGACGAAGAAAGTTCTTGGGCCGGTGTGTGATGAAGACTAGAAAATCTCTGGCAAGCATCGCACCTCTTGACGAAATTAATGGAATCCTGCTTCATCGTGGGCCACCAATATCCAGCCTTGAGGATTTTTCTCATTAAGCTTCTTCCTCCGGCATGGTGCCCACATTGCCCCTCGTGTACCTCTTCCATTACTCCTTGTATCTCGTTCTCTTTTAAACAAAGGAGGTACGACACTGAGAATCCTCTTCTATAGAAAACACCATCAACCATGGTGAAATATGGCAATTCCCTTTTTATTCTTCTTCTCTCCTTCTCATCGGTGGGAAGCTGTTCGTCAGCTAGGTAACGGATATAAGGGGTAACCCATGAATTCTCGTAGGAAGAATTGACCATTATGGCGTTCAGAGAAGGGAACAAAGGAATGCTGGGCGATGTCAGCGTACTCTGGACCACTGTTGTTGTACTGCCAGGCTGTTTCGTACTTGCGAGCTTCGATAGAATATCTACTCTAATATTTTCTTCTCTTAGCACATGCTTAAACTCTAACACATCGAATCTTCCTTTCAAATCATTCACACAGTTCAAATATAGCTGAAGTTGGGGCTCACAGACCTGGTATTCACCTTGAATCTGTGATATCACCAGTTGTGAATCGCTACACAATGTCACCTATGTTGTCCCCATATCAATTGCCGCTCGGAGTCCGGCCAGATATGCTTCATATTCAGCCTGGTTGTTGGAGGTTTTAAAATTAAATTGAAGAGAGATCTCTAGGTGCACACCGTCATCACTTTCCACGACAACACCAGCTCCACAACCTTTACTATTCAATGACCCATCCACATAAATGGTCCAGTGAGCGCGAGGTGTGGTTGGATCTGCCCTTGTCATTTCTACAACAAAATCAGCCAGGACTTAGGCTTTAATGGCTCCTGGTGGTTCATAAGAAACTTCGAACTCAGAAAGCTCGATAGACCACTTGATCATCCTCCCCGCGAGGTCCGGCTTGCTTAGCACAGAACGGAGTGGCAAATCTGTTATTACCAGAATTGGGTGTGCATGGAAGTATGACCTCAACCGTCGTGAAGCCCATATAACTGCGAGAGCGGCCTTCTCTATCTTCTAGTATCTGCTCTCTGGTCTCTGCAACGTCTTACTAGTGAAATACACTGGTCTCTGCCCCTCTGGGGTTTCCTTGACCAATGTTACTGTGACATCCTGGCGCTGTTAAGGGCGGGGAGTGATCGCCGATGCATGGGTACGAACAAGGAGCGGCTCCTGGCAGGCTTCCAGCGGGGAATGTGGCATCCCGGGCACTGTTGAGGGCGGGGAGTGATCGCCGGTACATAGGCACGGACAAGGAACAGCTTCTGGCAGGCTTCCAGTGGGAGGGACACATGAATGAACCGAATACATACCGGAATGAGAGGGATCCAAAGACTGTATAGGTATGGGACTATACAGTCAAGGATAGCTTAAAGAAATGAATTCGTACTACTTATACCAACAAATGCATTAGCCTTTTCGGTAGCCTATCACTTAAGAACTCCAAAGTTAAGCGTGCTTAACTTGGAGTAATTCTGGGATGGGTGACCTCCTGGGAAGTTCTCAGGAAATGTGTAAGTGAGGACAAAAGCACATTGGAAAGGTCTCGTGTTGGTCTGTGGGGCGATTCGTTCATTCCTGAAAAGCGACCGGGGCGTTACAGTTACTCCCAAGGCTTCATCTGAAATCGCCAAATACAATATGAGAGATTCATTAGGGTCTGGCTTTACAAGATCGGAGGACTCAACAACACCTCCTTAAGCTCTTCGAAAAGCTTGTTCCTGCTCCTGTCCCCACTCAAACTTCTTAGACTTCTTTAGTACTTTATACAAGGGAAGTGATCTATGCGCCATCTTGGGCATGAATCGAGCCAAAGCTGCCACTTTCCCGTTTAAAGATTGCACCTCCCTCAAGTTATTCGGACTCTGCATGTCCAATATCGCTCGGCATTTTCCTGGATTAGCTTCAATGCCACGTTGCGTTAACATAAAACCTAAAAACTTCCTAGTTGGGACAGCGAAAGTACATTTCAACGGGTTCAGCCTCATGCTATATTGTCTCAAGCGTGCAAATACCTGGTGCAGGTCTTCAACATGATCACCTCCAGCTGGAGTCTTGGCAATGATATCGTCAATGTACACCTCCACTAGTTTGGTGTGCATGCCTTCGAACACCTTGTTAATCATAAGCTGGTAAGTGGCCCCAGCGTTCTTTAAACTGAAGGGCATGACGGTGTAGCAGAAGACACCGCAGTCATTGACGAAAGCTGTTTTTTCTTGGTCCTCCTCCCATATCGAAATCTGGTTGTACCCCGAATAAGCATCCATGAAACTTAGGTACTATTAACCAGACGAATCGTCCACCATACGATCAATATTTGGGAGAGGATATGGGTCCTTCGGGCAGCAACGGTTGAGGTCTACATGGTCAGTGCACATTCTCCACTTGACATTGGCCTTCTGTACCATCACTACATTGGAAAGCCAAGAAGAATAGCGGACTTCCCTAATAAATCCGTCCTTCAACAGCTCCTCCGTCTGCTCACAAGCTGCCTTTTGTTTTTCCGGTCCCAATCTTCTCTTCTTTTGGGAAACCGGCCTCATCTCTAGATAGACAGATAGGTTGTGGCAGCAGAAATCAGGGTCCATCCCAGGCATGTCTGCAGTAGTCCATGCAAAAAGATCTTTGAATTCCTGGAGGAGTGCTAACAGACGCTGCTCCATAACTGACTCCAGCTTGTCATTAATGTGTGTGACCTTCTCTGGGGAATCCCCTAAGACAACGTCCCTGGAACCTCCATCTGGCGTGGGTTTTGAGGGATTGAGCGGGTCGATCTTCAACTCCGCTCTAGGATCAAGATCGATCAAACTGACAGACCCAGCCGCTGTTCCTCCGTCATTCAACTTCCTCTTCTTGTTAAACGCCTCCAACTTTACCATATTCAGGCTCAGGTTGTAACAATACCTGACCATCTCTTGATCGCCTTGGAGAGATGACACACCGTTGTCCTTGTCAATGAATTTGATAAGGAGGTGTGGGATAGACACAATTGCTTCCATTGCGTTCAGAGTAGGAAGGCCTATAATCCCGTTGTAAGGGGATTCCACATCGATCACCAGGATCCTGGACTTCACCGTTCTTGCTCCAGGTTCGCCCTCAAAAGAGATAAGGGTATCAAGATACCCCTTGGTGGGCTGCTTCGCTCCGTTGAAAGCTGTGAGTTTTTGTGTATATGGCTGCAAATCTGCGTCATTAAAGCCCATTCTTTTGAAGCAATTATAAAAAATAACATCACAAGAACTTCCCTGATCAACGAGGATCCTCTTGACGTCTTTGTTGGCTATGACAGCGATAATAACTACTGCATCATCACCTCCTGGAATTGTTGGGCCAAAATCGTCATTTGTAAATGACACCACCGGTGCTGTCACGCCATCCCTGAAAGGGCGGTTGTCCTTGGGCTTCCCCTGCATAGATAGGATCATTCGGTGGTGGTTCTTACGAGCTGTGATTGACGCTCCTCCTCCAGCAAATCCTCCAGCAATCATATCAATCACCTCGCGTCGGCCTTGCCTTTGCTGCTGAGGCATGTCGTCCTACTGAGCTCCTTCATTGATTACCACTCCCTTTTGTTTCTCAGCAGCTGTGAATCTCCTGACCGGATTACGACTATTATCGCCCTCGTCATCGCGGTCTCTCCCTCTCTTTTCCATCCTGTCTGGTTCTTCTAAGGATTTCTCCTTAAATAAGTACTGTTTCAGTTTTCCCTCTCTGATGAGGGTCTCCACTGCGTTCTTCAACGCCTTGCATTCATCTGTGGTATGGCCGACCTGTTCATGGAAAGCGCAGTATTTTCGAGAGTTACCAGGTCTTTTCATTGGAGGAGGCTTCCTTATCCCGTAAACACTGAGCGTGGGCCAGCCAACTTCCCTCAAAATTTGAGAGTGCCTGGAGTTCAGCGGGGCATAGTTGCTGAACGAGGCTACATGCCTATCCCGTTGTTGAGGTTGGGTGCTCATGAAATCATCTCTCTGGGCATGCTTCTCTGGCTTCACCCTCTCCTTATCTCTTCGCGGTTGTTGTAGGGGCACTGATGGCTTCAGTCTAGCTGTTGTGGCTTCCAGGTGCATCTCTATGCCCACATACTTCGAAGCTTTCCTCCAAAACTCCTCAAACGTCGCCGGAGGACTCTTTGCCAAAGACAAAGCGAAGACTAATCCAGGTTGCAGAGCTTCAATAACAATATGAAGTTGAATAGCCTCTGTGAGGTTAGGCACCAAAGCTGCCTCTTTGTAAAACCTTTTCAAAAACTCCTCAAGAGTTTCATTCTCTCCTTGTCTGATCTGGGCCAAGGTATGAGAAGTCCTGGGAATATCTCTAGAAATAACAAAATGGCTCTCAAACGCAGCTGCCATTTCCTCCCAAGAGTTTATCGAACCTGAGGGTAAACTCTTGAACCAGCTAAGAGCTTCCTCCGTCAAGGTTCGTGGGAACATCATGCACATCACATCTTTATCTGCTCCCAAATACATAGCCTCATACACATAAGCATCAAGATGCTTAGTGGGATCTGTCTCCCCATTATACTTTCCGATCGAAAGTGGCTGAGTTGTTTGCAGATGCTTGGGGATAGGCGCATTCATGAGCCTTCTTGAAAAAGGAACGTTAAGTCTATACGCTCTAGATGTTACCACCGCCAGCTCTTTCCTTCTTCCACTGACTTTATCTCCAGAGTCTTGTGTTTGCTCCCTCTCCTCGTAAGTGGGAATCTTTGAATACTGAAGGGTAGTAGACTTCTCTCTCGCTGACGTGTGGTGAGTCTCCTCAGCCTGGGACGTCACTTTCTCCCCTGTCATCCTTTTCTCCCTTCTCAACTCCATCAACTCCTCCCTGAGTTGCCTTATAACTTCATCTCGAGGATCAGGGGTTGCAACTAGTACCATCCTCCTCGAGTGGGTCATAGGAGATTCAAACACGAGTCTCCTACCAGCTTGCTGATGGGTTACATCCTCCACGTGACCATCCACAAACTCACGTCCATCTCCTTCCATGGTGAACTACTGAACTTCTGCGAAAAGTGGGAATAACTTTATCGAGTCCCACCGGGCGTGCCAATGAACTGGTCTAAACCGGGGTCTACGATCAGGTGTGGGAACTAGCCACAAAAGTATATGTTTTGAGTGTTTGTACACCGGTACAGTGGGTATCCGGTATTATAATCTGACTTCTCAGTGGGAGAGACCGGTCTAGTTGTCCTGGAGATCCCTCTCACTAAACCTTCATGTTGATGGGGCGAAAGGTGGTGTCACCTGCAAAGATTCTCCGACGCTCAAGTGAGTAAAGAGAATAAGAGAATTTGTGCAATGCTAAGGTATATTGAGAGAATAAGAACAACGTAACCTTACATGTGTAGGAGAATATGCTATTTATAGTTGGAAAATGAATCGTTGAGTTCAAGTGGGCCCAGAAGTTCTGATGCCGTGTACAGCGTATCAATCAGAGTAGTTCAATGTTCAGTGTGTGACAGAGGGTAGGTCAATGATCAGTGTACGATTCTGACACAAGAATGAGGATAATCCACCTTTTCCGTATATCATGCCTGTAATTGTACTTTACCCCTTTCAGTGAATGATATAGACATATTCCGCTATGCAGGGTATATATCCTGATTAGTAATGACTCCACTTATCTTATCGGGGCACTAAGGCAAACAGTTATATGTGACGGAGGAATGAGAGCGGATGAAATATTCGGTGTCTCAGATGCAACTTCAGATGACCGGTTAAGGAGAGGCTCCTACATGGTGTCTTTATAGTACGAACATTGACCTGTGATACCGGTTGACCTTCCAGAACGGTCAAGATGACATCCTAGTATGGACGCCGGTGTCAGGACCGGATCATAGAAAATGATTTTTTTTAGATAGATAAAAAGATGGTGTATGAAAATAAATTAGTTAGATAAAAAATTAATTTAATTATACATAAATATATTTCTTTATTAATAGCAAATATTTTATATAACTTTTATTTTGATTTTTATAATATTTATTAAATAAAAATAAAAATTTAACCATATTTCTTCCAAAATAATTAATTTTTGTTAGGTTTCATTTCTTTTATTTTCCTCTTATTTTCTTTTTTTTTTCTTCCCCAGCAAACCAAAAAATAATAATCTTTTCCATTTCATTTTCTTCCCACCTAATTTTCCTTGTCTTTTTCCACCAAACCAAATAAAGGGTTAAGTCCGTTTGAATGAAAGTGCATGAAATAAAAATAAAAGAAAATAGAAACTATCCATTTGCACATTGCGGTTGTTCAATAGGAACATACTAAATAATAGTCTTATAATGTGCTTTTACTGGAACTTTAGAAAAAAAATTCTTAATAAATATGGTAATTAATTGATAAGAGTCCAATTATTAAATATTTGCATTTTCTTTTTCAATATATCTCTTCAACGTTGGCTCACATAATCGTGAATATAAAAAAAGTAGGATCAATTTCTAATACGGAGAAATTAATTAGTTTCCTTAAAAATTTCAAATTTGGCACAAATATTTTTAAAATATATCATAAATGAACACTTGTAATTTTTAGCCAAGATTTTTTATTATCAATTTCTTAAATGACATTCTTAGTATTGTTAATTAACCAAATCTTTTAAAACTATTTGAAGTGTGACATAGGTGATAAATTATTAAGTAATATTTATAATATTTAATAAGATTTGAATCACGTATGAAAAACGTTTTATTGAGAAAACTAACTTTTTGTATATCATTTATAAAATGCCAGTCCCTAATTAACATTTATCAAGTATGCTGAAATTGTTGAAAGGGAGTTTGATTCGTAACTAAATACAATTTTTTTGGGAACAACAGACAACCTTAAATGTAATTATTAATTTATTGTTTCACAAAACTTCAACCACACGAGGACATTTTATTTTACTATCTATTAATTTATTATATTATTAAATGGAAAAATAATTTTCTATATATTTTTTGCCGTATAATAAAAAATATTTTTTATAAAATTAAATTTCTTTTTTACATAATTTATTTTTATTCACCTTCCGCTTCATATATCCATGTAAGAAAAGATAGCCTTTTCTTTCTTACTTTTTTTCTCTTTCATTTTTTATATTCAAACAACATACTTTTTAAAAATTTTATTTCCACTTCATTTTTTACCTTCATATTTCTTTATTTCATTCTTATTTCTTTCTCTTTCACTCCAAACAAAAGTATAAAGATAAGTGACTATCCGTTACTCTCTCTATCACTTTAGGTATTTCCATACAGATTAAGAAATAATTAAATATATTGTTATTTGAGTAAATATGAATTAAAGAACTCTCATTTAATTATATTATTTTATTAGTAATAAATAATATTTTAACTTACTAAGTTTTATTCATCAAAGTGAAAGCTGATAAAAGAGACACATTAATTATAAGATAATACGGTAGGAAAAAAACTAAATTAGCTATACATTGAACTTTTAAAATGACTAGATTTCAAACAAAAAATAAAGACCAAAATGGCAATAGACATGAGATGGAAGGGGTAGGTGCTAAAAATTGTCTACAATTTAGAGTCTATCTAACATGTGCAACATGATACTACTTGTGACATTAAATATAAATAAAAAACAACTACCTCACATCCTTTAAAAAAATATAATTAACCTTGATGGTTTGGAGAACGGACTTAGAAGGAGGGGTTGAATAAGTTTGTTTACTTTTTCAAACCAAAAAGTGATATTTAAGCATTAATGCGTTAAGCATAACGGATTAGACTTTTGTGAGACGGAGAGCGTGATACTTTGATTGAGCGAGCGTATTTTTGTCAGACTTTTACTATCGAGTATAGCAATAATAATGCACTAGACTTTTGATAGTAAAGAGTAAGAGAGAAAGAGACAATACACAAGCAATTTATACTGGTTCACCTCCAACTTGGAGACTACATCCAGTACCTTCAATTCTAAAGGATTTTCACTATGTAAAAACATTTTACATCAGGTGTTGAGTATTATTGACTTCAGCCACTCCTGGCTTAAACACAACTCGTGCTTCAAGTATTCTTGATACCGACCACTCTTGGCCCTTGAGTATTCTTGACTTCGACCACTCCTGGCCCTTGAGTATTCTTGATTCCAACCACTCCTGGCCTGAGCACAACTCATGCTCTGAGTACTCTTGACTCCAGCCACTCTTGGCTTAAGCAGAGCTCGTGCTTCAACACACCAGATCCCTCTGGATTCCTATGAGTATTATTTTGAAGCACCCATTCCTGGGGAAGACCCAAGTATTCTTTCACGAGGCACTCCTGGCTCGAACCTCGAGTATTCTTTCAAAAGTCTCTCCAGGCCAATAGTGTTTCCCACACTAACAGAGTCTGACAACATACCAGACCTGTACTACCAGAGGATTGGAAGAATTAGCTCAAATAAAATAAGCCCTTTGACTTAGCAAAGTTAAGTGATAAACCATGAAAATGGTTTTATAAAGAAGGAGATAGCTTATTTTCCCATAGGGCTCAGTACATTCAGAGAGTGAAAGATGATTGGAAAATGTACTGAGCCGGAAAGCATGACTTGGGATAATATGCATTTATATGCACAAAGGCATATCCCAAGTTACTATGGCATCTAAGTAGAAAGATGAATAAACATAACAAGCTTTCTTTGTCTTCCTGGCAGATCTTCTAGGTAGAGTTACTCGTTGTTGAGTAAACTGTCATTTCTTCATTTCATATGAGCTTGAGTGCATGAACGTCTGATGCTCGTTCATGATTTTTCTTCTTCTTCCATTACACTTTTTATGGTGTATTCTAGTTTATCTTCTTATTTTCACAAGCTCTCTCTTTTTCATTTTGCTCTCTAGTACTTCTTTTTCTCCTCAACTCTCGGTGATAGATTTTTCTCTCCTCATATGTTCTTCTATGTTTTCAAGAGGCTCTCATGGAGAAGAGATTGATTCTGTTTATATAGAATCATCTTTTTAAGCTCAGGGAGAGTCTGTTAATTATATGACCGTTGATAATTATTGTATAGGGGACAAAAACCTTCTTGTTGAGGTTGCACAAAGAGTAAAAGCTTTTGTTGTCAGAGAGAGACGTTTTGTTCACGCAATATAGATATGAGAGCTTTTAGGAGTGTGCAGTCGTAGGTGGAGTAGATGTAGCACTAGTTTCACTAAAAAAGGAAAGCTTTGATTGGAATCTCTGAATGCGTGAGATAGAGGTGAAACTTAGTTGTTTTTCAGACTAGATTAAAATTCACCCTATTTAGTCAATCTTCCTTTCAAGAGTGTTTTCTTTATACTTCGATGGAGATGACTTGTGACCGTTGATGCTTCATGTATCAGACCGCTTCTAAAGGTTTGAAGGGAGATGGCGGGGTCTGATGCTTTCGTATTTTCTGAAGCTTGAAATGATGTTGTTCAAGTCTGGGTCTGATAAGTTACTCTAATGCGAGAGAATTACTTTTGACGCGAAATGTCAGACCTTTAGATTCTTTTTTTGTCTTAGATTGAAGAGTTCATGTTATGATTAAGTCTTCCAATGCGTAAGCTCCCCTTTTCTTTTGTATCTTAGGCCTTTTCCTGAAACACTAAAACACATGTATCAAGTGATAACAAACGACTTCATTTAAGTTAGAATTCATAATGTTAGTTATCAACAAATCTCAGAGTTCTGGTTTAAATGATTCGACATTGCTCAGACTTTTCTTCAACAAACCTCATTTAATATCACCGATTTCATATAAAAATTGTTTTTTACTAGTATAATGTTCTAAATTGGAACTTGTTAAGGGGTTTTATGGTCCATTTGACAAAACGAGTTTATCGCTTATAACTTATGATTTTTTTAGTAACTTTTAGCTTTTTAGGAGGTTTATTGAAATAGAGCTGTTTTGTAAAACTATCTTAAATTATGTCAAATGACTTTAAATGACATATAATATTTTAATTATGTGAGAGATAAAAATTATCATTAAAAAAGGTAAAATGATTACTAAACAATTAATGAAGGAGCTTATAGTTTTTAAAAAACCATAAACTTCCTCAAGTAACTTTCCAAAAGCTATAAGCTCCTCATTTTTTGTATTTACCAAATAGCTCTAGCAACTTTTGAAAAGTCAAGCTCTTCAAAAAGTTATAAGCTCATTGCGTCAAATGATACTTAGTCTTTCTTGTTAAAAAATTAAAGTGTGTATTAAATAAGAACATTTAAAAATACTTGCAATTAGTGTACAGTTAGTTAGATTTGTTTATATTTTAATATAAAACTTTTTTGTTGTTGTTTATATTCAAGACTATTGTGGTAAGAAATTAGGAAAGTACTAGCTTAGTTTAAGAAGTAAAAATGGAAAGTTTTCATTTAAAAACGTCATATCCTCTTACCCTGATTTTCAAGCAACTCACATAAGTTCCAATAAAAGAATTTCACTTTGGATATCTATGTAAAAAAAATTAAAAGTAAAAAAATATTTGAAAATGATCATAAATTCAATCTTGTGATCTCTAAAACAAACTTAACACCCTTATTTAATACTACATTCATCTCTTAATATAAGATTATTTTACCTAATTCACGCATACTAAGAAAGTTGTTTAGTTTACTTAAAATCATTATTCTTAAGGTTACTAGGACTCCACTTATTCTCTCTTCACTCAATCACTCTCTACTTGCTACTCAATTTGGATAGGAGACATAAAAATCTAATTAATATATCTCATTTATTATTGTATTGATTCCATAAAATTTAAAAGAGTGTCTTATATTAATGGATAAAAATTTTTCTAGAAATGACTTTAGATTAAAGGACAAAGGTAGTTAGATTTTAACAAAATTAGACCCCAACCTCTTATGTTTGAGGTTAGGTTTGAGTAAGTCATTCATGTTTTTTTCACTTAAACTAGTTCCTTACTTTTAAGTTGGTCTAGATTTTACCTAATTAACAAAACATGCTTTTGTGATGCCTATAAGACATTGTAAAAAAACTTGATTTATAGGGGTTAAAATTTTAATTTTTTTAATGATTTTTACCGGCCATAAATCCAAAATAGTAAACCACCCCATAACTAATATGAACCACCTACCATCATTATTCTTCTATTTTTTTTATGACATAAAGAGGTTTAAACACACAAAGATCGAAAAAAGAAAAAACCAAACAATTACAACCTATCAAAGAAAACACCCATTTGGTTGGTCTCCTAAGAGGTGTGAAGGAAGAGAACTAGGAGCATAACCAAAGAGTCTCTCAAAATCTAAAGAGATCCCATATTTAGCCAAAGCATCCATAACAACATTACCTCACGAAAAATATGTTTCCATCTAACCTAAGTCCATTTGATTCCTCAAGAATTTGATTTTACCAAGGGATGAAAATCATGTATGAGACCAGTGATCAGTTTGTATTGTTGCAGCTGAATCGGATTCCAATATATTTTTAAAGCCTCTAGATTTAGCCAATTTGATTCCTTTGTAGATTCCCTAAAGCTCAGCTTGGATGATTGTACAAGATCCCAACTTATAAGTGAAGGCACAAACAAATCCTCGTTCAGCTTGTCTTAACACTCGACGACAAGCACCCACACCAATTTGATTAAGAGATCCATCACAATTGATTTTGATCCAATGAGGAGAGGGTGAAAACCACCTAGTCTAATTTGAGTCATGACAAATTTTTGCAGGGTATATTTTCCTCTCCAACCTTGTAGCTGAGACAAACACATGAATGGAGTGCAGAATACTAGAGATCAAATATTTACCAATGGTCCACTTTTGATAGGAGACAAAATCATTTATTCTCTTCCAAAGCCAATCCGAACAAGGTAGGCCAAGTGTGATACAAATGATGCTTCAGGCAGCCTTATGTGTTCCTTTGGATCCAATCCTCCAAATTCAAGCAGAAAAACCAATCCTTAGCCTGATCTGGAAGTAGCCTCATCCAAACTTCCTTAGAATACCTACAGGATTGAAAAACATGATTAGAATATTCAGGACCCTGACAGCAAATAAGGCAAGAGTCATCTTGGGCTAGATGTCTTTTGGCTCTTTCATAGTTTGTTAACAGGATGTCATTTGCAATTCTCCTTATCAAATGCCTTATTCTTTGAGGTCCTTGCCATCTTCAGATTGCCTTAAACACTGGCCTATAATCAGAAGCAGCATTGTTAGAAATATGTAAATAAGTAGAAGCAAAGCAAAAGGTACCATCAGGAGATAAACTCCAGGAAGCAAGATCAGGTTTACAATTAACACTAAGAGTAGGCATAGATAGAATTTGAGAGATATTGGAAGGACCTTTCCAATCCACTCAAAATTCTAACTCCTTGATGAATTAAGACATTCCTGGACAGATTTGTTAAGACCGGAATCATGGAGAATAGATAGCTTTATCTTAAAGAATACTAGTTTTTGGTAGCCAAGGATCCTGCCAGAATCTAACCTTCCTGCCATCTCCCAATCTCTAGATTAGACCTTTCTGAACATGATGCCAATTGGAAGAGATTCCTCTCCAAAGATTAGAGCATCCATTCCTGTTCATAACTATGGGGATTTGGCTCCAACCACACTTATATTTGCTCCTTATGATCCTCACCCAGAGATACTGATGATTTGAACTCAGGTTCCATGCCACCTTAACCATAGCAGTTTCATTTATATGATGAGCTTGCCTCAAGCTTAGCCCTCCAAGATTTTTGGGTCTGCAAACTTTTTCCCAGCTTAGCAAGTGAATTTTCCTGTTATGATCATTAGAACCCCAAAGAAAATTCCTGCATTGCTTATCTAATTGAGAGCAAACACTTTTAGGGATCCACATTGTCTACATGGTATAAGCAGGAATAGCTTGGAGGACAGATTTGACCAGGGTGAGCCTTGCATATGATAGTCTTAGCTTTCCAAGAACTAAGTTTAGCTTGAACTCTGTCCAAGAGGTTGTAATAGATCTCTACTCATTCTACCATAAATCATAGGGACACCTAAGTACTTTCCAAAGTTCTTAGTGCTAATGTAACCAAAGGCTTGACTTACATCCCTGCTAACATTCCAATGCATATTTTTTGAAAAATAGATTCTGGTTTATTTTTTGACCAGAACTTGTACAAAAATTTTCCAGCACATTCTAATGACTTGAACTTTATCCATGTTAACTTCAGCAAAAAAGGAAAAAATCATCAGCAAAAAGGAATCAATCCTAGTCGGTATACCACATGTCACTTATTTGTAATATGTTTAAGCCACATAAGTTCCAATTGTGCACTGTTTAAGCTGCATAAGCACTATGAAAGCATCATTCTATTAACTAGATTAACAAATGTAATAGAAAGGGTCGATTTAGATCAAGTTAAAAATATAAAAGACTAGTTTGAATAAAAAAAAATGAGAAACTCACTCGAACCTAATATCAAGCATAGAATCAAAGGTCTAATTTTTTCTATACTTTTGATTTGTCATTACGTGTAAAGTTACATTTGTTAATATCAAAATTGTATTAAGTAATTAAAAATATGTTGAAAGGACCAATATAGTTTAATTATTTAAAAATCTACTTGGTAAATCTTTTGATTATTTAAAAAACTAGCATTATGAATTTTCCTTTTGCTTGCTTGGAAAGAAATGAAGGGAGGAAAAAAACCAATATAAACAAGTGGAAATTAATTCCTTCCTAAAAAATACGTTAAAATTGTTGTTTAAAAAATATTAATAATTTAATAAAATTATTAAAAATTCTGAAAAAATTAAAAATATTTTTATGCATAGAAATTTATTATCATACAAATTTAAATTTTCATATAAATTTAATTTATTTTTATAATTAATTTATTTCTATTCACATTCTTTTTATCCATCTTAAAAAAATAAAAATAAATAACTTCTATTCATATCCATATAAATAACATTAACCTCAAAACTTGTTTGCATCCTCTTTCTTTACTTTTAATGAATCACAATGGATAATGGGTGATAAGAGTCTTTGAAGCAATACCTATTATACAAGTACCAAAGTGAGGTTTATAATGGGGAAGTGTATAGAACGTAACTAGTTGGGGTTGGTTGGTATACATCAGTCTCAGTGCGACCAGAGACGCCGTTGCTGTACGAAGAGGTCACATCACACTCTCTTCTCACCATCAGGTTTCTTTATTTTTGGCACTCATTCATGTTAACTTTGAATTAACTTAGGGTTATATTCATTTTTCTTTCCGATTGCGAATGGTAATCCCAATTTTACATGTAGATGAGATGAGGTACTATAAGCCTTTGCAATTGTTTCATGATTTGGTGAATTCAACTAAGAAGGAACGTGGAAGATTGCTTGGCTTGGATGTTGGTGACAAATATGTTGGTCTTGCTCTTTCTGACTTTGATAACAAAATTGCTTCACCTTTCAGGTATCATCATCATTATCACTATCACCTCATTCTCAAATTATTGGCTTTCTCATATGTCTCTGGTGAAATTGTATGACTTGAGCTTTGGATTTTGAAATCTTCGATTTAGTCCTTCACTTCATTAAACGAAGTTCATTTTAGTTCTTTTCAGTGTAAAATAAAGTAGAAAAGGACCAAAATGAATGAATTTATGTAAAGTCAGTTATTAAAAATTCATGCTTTTGAAATTATAAGGACTAAATTGTTGGACTCATATAATTTGGAAGATTCTGAGTTGCTCATATTTTCTGTAAATAATGCATACACTTGTTATCTTCAATGCCAGTGTTCTTGTCAGGAAGAAGACAAACATTAGTTTAATGGCTTCAGATTTTCAGAGTCTGGTGAGCTTCTTCCGTCCTTTGCATTCTAATTAGTTAAACTTTTTTTTTTTTTGTAAGGAATGGTTGTTGAATTGTGGCTCTCGCCTTGAATGTAACCAACCAGGATTAAGTGTTATGCAGATCTCTGAATATTCCTTGAAGGGCTTTGTTATTGGTATCCCATTCGACAAACATCGACTCTCTTCTGATGTATGTTTCATTTCTTTGACCATCTTATGTTTTGCTGGGTTTCTTTTCCTGGTACTTGTACATTTTTTCTAACTATTTTTCCCCTTTAAATCAGGCTGTGAGAGTGAAGCTCTTCATTGATCATCTCTCTAGGACAAAAACGCTTGAAGGTGTAAAGTATACATATTGGAATGAGTGCTTCACATCAAAGGTGGATTCTCATGAGTGCTAATGTCAACTTTAATGAATTTAAATCTGTGTCAAGTCAGACTTCTCCAACGTGACTACAGTCTTTCCCTTGGTTGGTTACTGCTATTATAGAAAGAATCAAATATCTATGATGTCTGAAACTTGTATTTATATTGAACATTGTTATATAGGAAGAAAAAATTTCCACCAAATCCGTGCAAATTAATGTGGTTAAATAAAAGTGGATAAAGAGTATGTCAATGAATGAAAAAATTTTGAGAAACCGGATAGGGAATCACACAGCACATCATTCATACAGTTTTCTTTTCTTACTATGTTTTAATTCCTGAGCATATTTAAAGAGAACCTATTTCATCCAGCTAAGCAAACTAAAAAAATAAGACAAAATCTGAAGTTAAATATTGTTTACAGAATGTGGAATTGCTGTTAAAGCCATTGAACTTCAATTATCCAGTTCTTTCTAAGACGATACTAGACAAGTTTGCTGCAGTAGGAATTCTTCAGGTGAGTTTTTGGGCCCTGCTTCATGATCTACTATTCTGCTATTATACTGTCTTCTTGTGTTACTCATTTTGGAAAAGGCAACGTGTTCACTGTTCATTTGCAATTATACTGAACGTGAAATAAGAATGTATTACACCTCTGAGGCCTCAGATTGGAGTAGTTAAGGTAGGAAAAGGTTTATTTTGTTTTTACGAATTCATCATATGGGATAGGTCTTACAATGAGAGGTTAAGAACTGAAGAACAAGTGACTCTTTTTTATGCAATTATGGGGCAACGTTCCCAACTAGATGGCAATCTGACTAATTTATGTACTACACCAGCATTTTCTGTCTGAATATGGTACTGTTAGAAACAGTTGAAAAGTAAGAATTTTTTTAAGAATAAAATATTTTGAATAGACCCTCCATTATTAGTAAGGGACCCTGAAATTTAATCCAAACTATATAAATGTGATTTTTATATGTTTTTTACGCTTTAGGTTGTTTTTCAAGCAAAATAGTTAGGTTTAGTTTAATCCTACTTACACGTTGGTATTTTACAGGGGTACCTGGATTTCGTCAACAGGAAAATGAAGCTGACAGCAACGAAATAAGACTTTCTTAAAACTGTTAGTTTTCAAGCCTGCAATGCTAATCTCAAACCTTCTTTTTTTCTAAAATGATTGCTACTTAAACTAGTCACTTGCTATATAGTGGTTAGTTTCGTTTCTTTGACTTTTATTATGTACCTCCTCTCCTGTTGGTTTCTCACTATTTGATGAGTTAGTGCTTTATGTATAGGTAGAGGCACGCACCAGAAATCACAACTAGAAACCTCTGAATTAAAAGGTAGGATGGATATACAATTACATCCTTCCGTATTGGGATTAATTTGTTGCATTTTTCTTGCATTGAACTCATTTGTGCAATTCAATATTATATATGATTGATTGAATTGAAAGTAAGACTCACATTTTTTTAAGAGTTTAATCGGCGTACATTGACAGTGTCAAGGTTTTTTACTGTGTCATTCAATTCTAAATCATCATATAAGCAAAACTTGTTGCTTGTGGATACATTAGCAGTTATATTTAAGGTGTTTTAACATTGGTTGGTTGTATAAATTACACCGAGAATGCTTAATTTAAGTTTTTTTAAATTTATATTGTCTTTTGGTTTGATGGATATTTTCAGATATACTTGTATTTTTAACTTACGTTTCTGTGGAATCATTTTTATCCCTTGTTACCTTGTATAACAAACACCTATGTAGGGAAGGGAAAAGCTGACGTCATGGAAAATCAAACTTCAACATCCACATAATATTCATATCATGAAGACTTGAGCCGATGGCAATTGAGATGCAAGCTCCGTGCTAGCTAGATTTTTTTTTAATTTCCGTACTAGATTGAGAAGATTTTGGTTTAACTATGAGAGGGCATGCGAAAAATTTTGCATTATATATGATTTTTTAGAAAATGAATAGCAGGCAGAAAATTCTTTCGGTTTTAATTTCTTCCTTAGATTACATTGTCCGAAATTGTGTGTGAGAGCAGGTCATTATTTGATTAAATGGTTGATATCCTTTGTAGTGACCTGTTAAAAAGATGAGCAATGTTTGGTATTAAATTGCATAATAGTCCCTTAGTAGAATACGAAAACAAATAGTTAAAATATATGATTGGTTTCATCCGCCTATTTTAGTTTTTAATTTGGTCTCAAATTTTTTTTCTCAATTTAGTCACTTATGTTTTAAAACGATTTCAAAATAGTTTTTTTCGATAAAAAAAGTTAATGGAATCTTACTTTTTAAATTGGTTACTGAAAACCCAATTTAAAAAACCGATTTAAAAAGTATAATTCTTAAATAACAATGTTCCTTTCTTCAAGGAAGACATTGAAGACAAGAACATGAATTGGACGCTCGTTATGGATGCTCTATTTTTTTGACTAATTTGTCCTCTCATTTTGTTTTGGTGATTGAAGGTTATATTTCCTCCTTTAAAATCTAAGATGAATGTTATGACAAGATGATGAATTGGACGTTCATTATGGATGCTCTATTTTTGGCTAATTTGTCTTCTCATTTTGTTTTGGTGATTGAAGGCTATATTTCCTCTTCTAAGATCTAAGATGAATGTTAATGGGCATGGTGATGTTGCTAATGATTTTAATCCTTTGAGAAGTTTTTGGCAAGGTGATCTTATTTCGTCTTATTTGTTTTGGGTATGGAAAGGTTGAGCCCAAGGATGAAAAAAATATTTATACATTTGGATATATCTATAAAGGGTACTCGTGAATTTTCTAAATATGTGGATATAGATATTGTACTATAAGTATATATACTTATTTTATAATATGTTTAAATATAAAGACATTTTATTATTTTATAATAAAATTAATATTGCTCAATGATAATATTTTTAATGTATAAAATTATAATATATTACATTATATTATTAATTTATATTATTTTATAAGAAAATAATATTATATTTAGTATATGTCTTTTTATTATTGTTGTTGCTTTCTTTTAAAATATTAAAAAATAAATAAATATCTATGGATATCATTTTCTCTATTTGTGTAGACTTGTACCCATTCATATTTTTGCGGGTACAGACACAAGTATTATGTTACTTGCATTCATCCCGTTGATATTCCTAGTTAAGCCATCTATTTTTTTTTTTAGGGTGGTGAGTGGAAGCTGTAACACCCTCTGTTACACCTTAATAAATTCTAGAAAAATTCGTAATAATTTTTTTTTAAAGATATGTTTGTTAAAAAAGAAACTATCGGAATAAATTATATACATTATTTCTGAAATACCTCAATATTATTAAAACTTTATAAAGTATTTGTACATTCATCCGAAGAAAATAAACATTAAACATTATAAGAAAGAGAGGAAACTCCATGGCCCAAGAGCAGTTGCCTAGTGACATTATTTATTCATTGGACCACGGTATTCATACCGAGCTCCCTTTCTAGAACGTGCTATATATACT
This sequence comes from Clitoria ternatea, assembly GCA_037962975.1. Lineage (NCBI taxonomy): Eukaryota > Viridiplantae > Streptophyta > Magnoliopsida > Fabales > Fabaceae > Clitoria > Clitoria ternatea. The sequence continues at coordinate 10,119,834 of CM075670.1, forward strand.
GTCAATGTTCTTCGATCCTTCCCTCTGTACGAACCATTAATTTAAAACATATGAAACAAAAACATAGAGAAAGGAGTGAGAAACAGAATATAATATTCCCAAATGGGACATAAGCAATAAAGGGTTTTCACAAACTAGTATAATAATATCAATCACAATCACAAGCACAATCAATTTATGAATGTATGAATGATATGCCATATCTTCATCATAACTTATCTATATATGCGGGCCCTTTAAATTTTAATTTGCACTGGGCCAACCAGGAGTTTACACTGTTCCATAATTCCGGATAATAATAACATGAACAGCTCAACTGGCATGGAAACACTTAGAGACTAGTCAGATTGAAAAGGTTTTTATTGTGAAAGTACCCGACACTAGGGAGCTACCCCAGGTCCCCTGAAGCACCCTTTCACACCCTCTCATCCCAAGGCTCACAATTAAGCCTCCTCTAATGTATCCTCGGTTTCTATAATCCGTCCCCAGACAATATCATTTTGTTTCTCTTCGATGATTCATGATGCATGAACTACTCACGTATTTAGTTGGTTAAGGCTTTTAGAAACTCAATTATATTATCAGGGCCTATGGATCACGACATAGCCACCCCAGTAAACTGTACTTTTTCAACTTCTCAAATACGCACATAAAATTTTAGTACAGTTCCTTTTCAAATCACAAATCAAATCTCTTTATAAATTTGAGTTTCAAAGCCTTAAATATATTTCATAACCTGTCAATTCAAAATTAATTTCTAAAAACTTAAATTTGGAATTATCAATATTTAAAACCTTAGTACTTGAAAATTTTGTATAATATTTTTATACATTTAAATAATACGTATATATATTAAAAAAATTTATTTTTATAAAATAAATTCTCTTTCTTTTTCTTTCTGATAAACTAACTAAAAATCTAAATTTTAGTAAAGATATATACATATATATTAAAAGATAAAAAGAGATTTCTAAAAACTTATGTAGTTTTCTAAAAAATTTCTTAAAAGTAATTTGAATAAATATAAAAAAATAAATAAAGAAGTAGGAGATAAGTAATTTCTTACTGAATTTTAGCTTTCCGCATGCTTGCTATATGCTCAAACTCCACAATACAAGATTATCAATCATAATCAAACATTGTCAATCACAATCAAACATCATAAAGCATAAATAAATATTAACAATCATAATCAAATCAAATAATTAAACATCAGTTATAAATATGATAATTTTAAAATTCAATGGTTATTTAAATTAATAAAGTTTGTTTTAAGTTCTATGGTAAATTCCTCGCACAGGTCTATGTAAATCCAAGATAGTCCAGTCCTTACATAGGTCTAGTTCAGTCCATATATGTCATAATAGTCCAAATCCTTGCATAGGTTCAGTCAAGTTCATAATAGTTCAAGTCCTTGCATAGGTTCAATCAAGTCCGCATAGGTCATAATAGTTCAAGTTCTTAAATAATTATTTCAGATATTATGTTACACAAGATGCTTAATTAATAACAATTATTATAAATTTTAAGTTAAAAGTTATTATTTTAAAATAATAATATTGTTATGTTTAAAAGGAGTAGGGGACTCCTCCCAATATTCTTATGTATTTTCATATTATATCCTTAATCTCATCCCCCTTACCTTGATTTGCTACCAAAAGTGAATTCGCTCTGCGCCTCCAAGTTCTAACAAAATATTAATACTAACTTATTTCAGTATAAGTTTAAGATGAAAATTAAGATTGCTATCAGAATGATAAATAGTAAATACGCATAGTAATAATAAATAGTAAAGGTAAATGGTAAGTCATTACTAGTAACGGTAAATAGTAATTTTTTGAATAGTAATAGTAAATAGTAAATTATGAATAGTAACTTTTTGAATAGTAGTGGTAAACGGTAAATCATGAACAATAACAGTGAATAGTAAATTTTGAATAGTAACGGTAAATAGTAAATTTTGAATAGTAATAGTAAATAGTAAATTGTGAATAGTAACTTTTTGAATAGTAATGGTAAACGGTAAATCATGAACAATAACAGTGAATAGTAAATTTTGAATAGTAACGGTAAATAGTAAATTTTGAATAGTAATTGTAAATAGTAAAAATAACACAGTGATAATTTATTTTTACTATAGTAACTTATTCATAATAGTACTAGTATATCAATGGTTTAAGAGTGCTAAAAAAAATAAACTAAAATTATAAAAATAATATAAAAGAAAGTTATTACCTTACACCTCCGGCAAAACTTCTTTTTACCAAAAGAATTTACTCTCCACTAATTTCTTACGCACTATCTCTCTAGATTCTCTCTCTAATTTTTGTGTGGAAATGTTGTAAATGAGCCATCTATTTATAGGAAGAAATTTTCACTATTTAAGATTATTTAATTATTTATTTTACTATTCATGATGTAAGCGATGATGTAATTAAACGATGATGTAAGCGATGATGTCGACAGTGGCATTTTGGTTATTAAATGAAAGGTTAAGGGTATTTTTGTCATTCTAAAAAAAATGAAAAAAATATAAAAATTCCAAAAATTTATAAATTATATAACAATCAAAAAGTTCTAAAGAACTATAATCAAATTCCTTTGAAATTTTATTTTAAATAAGAAATAACGAAATTAGGGGTGTTACAACTCTACTCCCCTAAAAAAATTTCGTCCTTGAAATTTACACTTTTTAGTAAAACAATTGGGGATGAGACTCTTTCATCTCATTTTTTAGTTCCCATGTAGCATCTTCCCCTCTCGTTTCACTCCAAATGACCTTCACGAGTGGAATTTCCTTGTCTCTTAGCTTTTTTATTCTTCTGTCAGCTATTCTGACAGGTGGTGCATCATATGTAAGATTATCTTTAACTTGTATGACATCAGGTTCAATAATATGTGTAGTATCAGATATATACTTTCGTAAGTTTGACACATGAAAAACATTATGGATATTAGAAAGAAAAGGTGGTAATGCTATTTGGTAGGCAAGAGGACTAACTTTATGAATTATTTGATATGGACCAATAAATCTAGGAGTTAGTTTTCGAGATTTCATTGTCCGACCGACCCCAGTCATAGGTGTGACTTTCAAGAATACATGATCACCTTCTTGAAATTCGAGCGGCTTTCTTCTTTTGTCATAGTAACTTTTCTGCCTGCTTTGTGTTGCCTTCATCTTTTCCCGAACTATTTTGATTTTATCCGTGGTTTGTTGTACCAACTCTGGTCCTAGCATCAAGTTTTCACCAGTCTCAAACCAACATAGCGGGGTCCTACATTTTCTTCCATATAATGCTTCAAAAGGTGCCATGCCAATGCTAGCATGGAAACTATTGTTGTAAGTAAACTCCACATATGGTAAGAATTGATTCCAACTTCCTTTATGCTCTAACACACAAGCTCGTAACAAGTCCTCTAGAGATTGGATTGTTCTTTCTGATTGTCCATCCGTCTGAGGATGATATGCTGAACTTAGACGCAGTCTTGTTCCCAAAGCCTTGTGTAAGCTCTTCCAGAATTGCGATGTAAAACGAGGGTCCCGATCAGAAATGATACTTGAAGGAATTCCATGCAATCTCACAATCTCCTCGATATATAATTTTGCCAGCTTCTCCATAGAGTAACGAATATTGATGGGAATAAAGTGGGCAGATTTGGTTAATCTATCAACTATTACCCATATTGAATCATGTCCTAATGGAGTTTTAGGTAGAGAAGTCACAAAGTCCATGGTAATGCTATCCCATTTCCATTCTGGTATTTCCATTGATTGTAGCATTCCAGGGGGTTTTTGATGTTCCACTTTAACCTTCTAGCAAATTAGACATGCAACTACGTACTCTGCCACTGCTTTCTTCATTCCAGGCCACCAAAATAACTTCTTCAAATCTTGATACATTTTAGTAGCTCCAGGATGAATGCTCATATAAATTTTATGGCCTTCTTCCAGAATTGCTTTCCTTAACTCCTCTTGATTAGGGATACACACTCGATCCTTATACCTCAGCAATTGGTCACTTCTTACATTGAACTCGACTTCTTTTCCTTGTTTCAAGAGTTCTTTCTTTTCTTGCAGGAATTCATCATCTCTTTGAGCCTCTAAAACTTGCCTCAGGAATTCACTTGTCACTTGCAACGCTCCTAATTTGTAGCTGTTAACATTAACCTTTACTGCTAGGTTAAGATCTCTGAAGTTTTCTATCAATTCCAGCTCTTTAATCATCATTGTGGACGCATGCAGAGACTTTCAACTTAAAGCATCAGCTACTACGTTCGCTTTTCCAGGATGGTACTGTAACTCAAAGTCGTAATCCTTTAAGAACTCCATCCACCTCCGTTGCCTCATGTTCAACTCCTTTTGGTCGAATAAATACTTGAGACTCTTATGATCACTAAACACATCGAATGTTGCACCGTATAGATAATGCCTCCAAATCTTTAAGGCAAAGACTACAGCGGCTAATTCTAAGTCATGGGTAGGGTAGTTAATCTCATGTTGCCTTAATTGGCGCGACGCATAGGCTACAACCTTCTTGTCTTGCATGAGTACACTTCCTAGTCCTTGTTTAGACGCATCACAGTAAACTTCAAAACTTCGATGTGGATCAGGTAGTACTAACACCGGTGAAGAAGTAAGTCGATCTTTCAGCTCTTGGAAACTATTCTCACATTGTGTCGTCCACACAAAAGGTTGTCCTTTCCGTGTTAGCTTGGTCAGTGGGTATGCTAACTTTGAAAATCCTTCGATGAATCTCCTATAGTATCCAGCCAAGCCCAAGAAACTTCTGATCTCAGTGATTGTGGTTGGTCTCTCCCATTTTAAAACTGCCTCCACCTTGGAAGGGTCTACAGCTATTCCTCCTTGACTAATTACATGTCCTAAAAAGTTCACTTCTTCCAACCAGAATTCACACTTTGACAACTTTGCATACAGTTGTTTCTTTTTCAGAATTTCCAACACAACCTTCAAGTGTTCAACATGTTCTTCTTTGCTTTTAGAGTACACTAATATATCATCAATGAACACCACTACAAATTTATCTAGATATGGATGAAAAATCCTATTCATGTAATCCATGAATACGGCTGGTGCATTAGTTACACCAAAAGGCATTACTAGATATTCGTAATGGCCATAACGTGTTCTAAAAGCAGTTTTTGGTACATCTTCTTTCTTCACCCTTATTTGATGGTATCCAGACCTCAAATCAATTTTGGAGAACACCATGGCACCACGCAGCTGATCCATCAAGTCGTCAATCCTTGGCAGAGGATATCTGTTCTTGATTGTCACCTTGTTTAGTTGTCGATAATCTACACACAACCTCATGCTACCATCCTTCTTCTTAACCAACAACACTGGTGCACCCCAGGGGGATACACTAGGTCGTATAAATTGCTTCTCTATCATCTCTTCAAGTTGTTTCTTCAACTCTGCTAATTCTAGAGGTGACATTCGGTATGGTGCAATTGAAATGGGTCCAACTCCAGGTACTAGATCAATGGCAAATTCCACATCTCTTTCTGGGGGTAAACCAGGGATATCTTCAGGAAAAACATCAGGAAATTCACACACAACCGGCAGATTTTTGATTTTTGATTCTTGCTCTCCTTTCGTTGAAAGCAATAGCATGAATCCTTGAGCCCCTCCTTTTAAAGAGGCACTCACTTGGTTGGCGGTTAGAAATCTCGAATCCTCAGGATTCAAATTCATTGGTTCTTTAAACATTATGGTTTTATTATGACAATCTATTAGAACATGATTGTCAGACAACCAATCTAGCCCAATAATAACTTCTAAGCCAGAAAGGGGTAAACAGAAAAGATTGGCCTTAAAGTCCCTACCATTTATGACAATAAGACATTTCCAACAGGCTTTAGAAGTGACAATGGGATTGTTTCCAGGAGTATGTACAGATAAGTCAAATGGCAGTTCTATCACAGGTAATTTTAGTTTTTCTACACAGTCATTGGCAATAAAGGAATGTGATGCACCTGAGTCATACATAACAGTTAAAGGAATCTTATTAATGATACACTTACCTTCCACCATGGAATCAGAATGAGATGCTTCTTCTCCAGTGATTGCAAAAACCTTTCCTTTTGCTTTCGGCCTTCCGACTGCAATGTGCGCGCCTCCTTGAGTATTTATGCTTGTACTTGCACCTTCAGGGTTTTCCCTCTTCATCTCCGGACAATCCTTGATGTGATGACCTGATTTGTTACACTTAAAGCAAACATAAGTGTTTTTAGGACAATCCCTTTTCAAATGGGGTCCTCCACAGATAAAACATTTAAAATTTGGTGCAGATGTTGGGTAATAGCTTCCAGTTGAAGCTTGGGGTCTGTTAGGAACAGATGCTGCTCCAAACCGGCGAAATGGCGCTTGGTAAGGCTTATTTCTCCTGAAGTCTCTTCTTTGGTGATGGTGAGGTCCTCCACTTCTCATTTCTCCTACCTTGTGAATGGGCTCACGACTTTTGGTCATTCTATCCTTATGATCTTCTTCAAAGATCCTGCAGCGATTTACCAATACAGAAAATTCACGGATTTCCTGCATTCGTATAGCTTCCTTAATTTCTGGCCGCAATCCATTTACAAACTTTGCACACCGATCTCTTTCATTAGTAACATCATTATAATGAGAATGAAAACGAGATAGCTCTTCAAACCTGGATGCGTACTCTCCAACGGTCATATTTCCTTGGGTCAGCGACAGGAATTCGAATTGTCTTTTCTCTTTAACATCAGCTGGAAAGTATTTCTCCAAAAACATATCCTTGAAATAATCCCAAGTGATCTCCACGTCGTTGACTTCGAATTGTCTACGCGTGCTATCCCACCAATGTTCGGCATCCTCAGATAAGGCATAAGTAGCGAAGACTACCTTATCAGCTTCATTACATTGCAATGCTCGAAAGATCTTCTCTATCTTTCGAATCCAGATTTGTGCTCCATCAGGGTTATATCCTCCCTTGAAACGAGGTGGATTGCGCTTTTCGAATAGGTCCAGCCTTCTCAAGGCATCGTTACCTTGACCTTCACGTGCTCCCATTGCATTGATTAAGCGTTCTACAACTCCAGCAAGATCGTTTCCAGCCATTAGTTTCCTGTTTCACAGTAACTGAGATTTGTCACATCAATCACAGTTACTACTAAGTCGGATATTCTATTCTCTATCACCTATACAGAGTTTACAGACAAAGCAAGATAGACCTTTTCCCCAGGTCTATTGGATTAACTGCTCTGATACCACTTTGTAACACCCTCTGTTACACCTTAATAAATTCTAGAAAAATTCGTAATAATTTTTTTTTAAAGATATGTTTGTTAAAAAAGAAACTATCGGAATAAATTATATACATTATTTCTGAAATACCTCAATATTATTAAAACTTTATAAAGTATTTGTACATTCATCCGAAGAAAATAAACATTAAACATTATAAGAAAGAGAGGAAACTCCATGGCCCAAGAGCAGTTGCCTAGTGACATTATTTATTCATTGGACCACGGTATTCATACCGAGCTCCCTTTCTAGAACGTGCTATATATACTGTCAATGTTCTTCGATCCTTCCCTCTGTACGAACCATTAATTTAAAACATATGAAACAAAAACATAGAGAAAGGAGTGAGAAACAGAATATAATATTCCCAAATGGGACATAAGCAATAAAGGGTTTTCACAAACTAGTATAATAATATCAATCACAATCACAAGCACAATCAATTTATGAATGTATGAATGATATGCCATATCTTCATCATAACTTATCTATATATGCGGGCCCTTTAAATTTTAATTTGCACTGGGCCAACCAGGAGTTTACACTGTTCCATAATTCCGGATAATAATAACATGAACAGCTCAACTGGCATGGAAACACTTAGAGACTAGTCAGATTGAAAAGGTTTTTATTGTGAAAGTACCCGACACTAGGGAGCTACCCCAGGTCCCCTGAAGCACCCTTTCACACCCTCTCATCCCAAGGCTCACAATTAAGCCTCCTCTAATGTATCCTCGGTTTCTATAATCCGTCCCCAGACAATATCATTTTGTTTCTCTTCGATGATTCATGATGCATGAACTACTCACGTATTTAGTTGGTTAAGGCTTTTAGAAACTCAATTATATTATCAGGGCCTATGGATCACGACATAGCCACCCCAGTAAACTGTACTTTTTCAACTTCTCAAATACGCACATAAAATTTTAGTACAGTTCCTTTTCAAATCACAAATCAAATCTCTTTATAAATTTGAGTTTCAAAGCCTTAAATATATTTCATAACCTGTCAATTCAAAATTAATTTCTAAAAACTTAAATTTGGAATTATCAATATTTAAAACCTTAGTACTTGAAAATTTTGTATAATATTTTTATACATTTAAATAATACGTATATATATTAAAAAAATTTATTTTTATAAAATAAATTCTCTTTCTTTTTCTTTCTGATAAACTAACTAAAAATCTAAATTTTAGTAAAGATATATACATATATATTAAAAGATAAAAAGAGATTTCTAAAAACTTATGTAGTTTTCTAAAAAATTTCTTAAAAGTAATTTGAATAAATATAAAAAAGTAAATAAAGAAGTAGGAGATAAGTAATTTCTTACTGAATTTTAGCTTTCCGCATGCTTGCTATATGCTCAAACTCCACAATACAAGATTATCAATCATAATCAAACATTGTCAATCACAATCAAACATCATAAAGCATAAATAAATATTAATAATCATGATCAAATCAAATAATTAAACATCAGTTATAAATATGATAATTTTAAAATTCAATGGTTATTTAAATTAATAAAGTTTGTTTTAAGTTCTATGGTCAATTCCTCGCACAGGTCTATGTAAATCCAAGATAGTCCAGTCCTTACATAGGTCTAGTTCAGTCCATATATGTCATAATAGTCCAAATCCTTGCATAGGTTCAGTCAAGTTCATAATAGTTCAAGTCCTTGCATAGGTTCAATCAAGTCCGCATAGGTCATAATAGTTCAAGTTCTTAAATAATTATTTCAGATATTAAGTTACACAAGATGCTTAATTAATAACAATTATTATAAATTTTAAGTTAAAAGTTATTATTTTAAAATAATAATATTGTTATGTTTAAAAGGAGTAGGGGACTCCTCCCAATATTCTTATGTATTTTCATATTATATCCTTAATCTCACCCCCCCTTACCTTGATTTGCTACCAAAAGTGAATTCGCTCTGCGCCTCCAAGTTCTAACAAAATATTAATACTAACTTATTTCAGTATAAGTTTAAGATGAAAATTAAGATTGCTATCAGAATGATAAATAGTAAATACGCATAGTAATAATAAATAGTAAAGGTAAATGGTAAGTCATTACTAGTAACGGTAAATAGTAATTTTTTGAATAGTAATAGTAAATAGTAAATTATGAATAGTAACTTTTTGAATAGTAGTGGTAAACGGTAAATCATGAACAATAACAGTGAATAGTAAATTTTGAATAGTAACGGTAAATAGTAAATTTTGAATAGTAATAGTAAATAGTAAATTGTGAATAGTAACTTTTTGAATAGTAATGGTAAACGGTAAATCATGAACAATAACAGTGAATAGTAAATTTTGAATAGTAACGGTAAATAGTAAATTTTGAATAGTAATAGTAAATAGTAAAAATAACACAGTGATAATTTATTTTTACTATAGTAACTTATTCATAATAGTACTAGTATATCAATGGTTTAAGAGTGCTAAAAAAAATAAACTAAAATTATAAAAATAATATAAAAGAAAGTTATTACCTTACACCTCCGGCAGAACTTCTTTTTACCAAAAGAATTTACTCTCCACTAATTTCTTATGCACTATCTCTCTAGATTCTCTCTCTAATTTTTGTGTGGAAATATTGTAATTGAGTCATCTATTTATAGGAAGAAAATTTCACTATTTAAGATTATTTAATTATTTATTTTACTATTCATGATGTAAGCGATGATGTAATTAAACGATGATGTAAGCGATGATGTCGACAGTGGCATTTTGGTTATTAAATGAAAGGTTAAGGGTATTTTTGTCATTCTAAAAAAAATGAAAAAAATATAAAAATTCCAAAAATTTATAAATTATATAACAATCAAAAAGTTCTAAAGAACTATAATCAAATTCCTTTGAAATTTTATTTTAAATAAGAAATAACGAAATTAAGGGTGTTACAGAAGCCTTTCTTTTTTTGTTGGGTGTGAGGGGACATTTCTTTCAATTTCACTTTTTGTGGATGATGTGATTTTGATTGTGGAAGCATCCCTTAACCAGTAGAGGTGGTGTTGAAGGTTCTTGATATGTTTTGTTTGCTTTCAGGCCAAGAAATTAATCAGGCTAAATCTAGCCTTTTTCTTTTCGAAGTTGGTGGACCATAATCTAGCCTTTTCCTTTTGTGAATGGTATTTAGGATTGTTAAGTGGAAGTTTGGTAGGTTTTCGTAAGCCCAAGACATGAAAAATATGAGTTTAGGGTGCAGATTAATCGATTAAGCACATGATTAATCAATTGAAATTGAAACAAAAGCATCTTAATCGATTAAGGTATCATGCCAATCGATTAAGACTAAAATAGAAGCCTTTTAATTGATTACCCAGGCCATTAGTTGATTACAGCGTTTTGGTTAATCAGTTAACCTTACATGGTAATTGATTATCTAAATTCCAAAATGCACTTAAAATCATGCAGAATATAGAAAAACGTCTAAAATTCCAATTCCATGCACCCTAATTTCTCCATATGATATCCAATCACCACCAAACTTTGACACCATCTATAATGCAACATTTATGACGTGTGGCTACCGGTCGCACTCAAAAATACCTAAATGAATGACATGCGCGAAAACGCGTTTTACCTGTTTTAAGGCAAAAATAGGCAATTCAAGGTTCATTTCCCATTAGATTTGGTCCATTCCAAATCACAGATTCTAAATCACACATATGGACTATTGGAACCATTTCGAGGTATCCAAACTTCACAGAATGCAATATGACCTGCCCAGTTCATGGTTCATGCAAAAAATCCACTTTAAACCATTATATTCCAACTTTGTATCATCAATTCATATTCCAGTGCACAATCAATTTCAATATGATGCATGTACAGTTCTTGCCCATATCAATCATTCAAATGCATCAAAGTGCCAAAACTCAATTTCCTGGGCATAATGCATCAAATGCAATTATGTGGGACCATCCATGGTCAACCACATCCAAGAATCAAAAGAACATCACATAAGCATCATATACATGATTCCAAAATATAATCTAGGCTTCCAGTGAAGTCATCAGCTACCTAGATACACTGTATAGTATATGTACATCATCAAAATAAGTTAAGTACAATGAGCCGACCAAGACTATATCACCAAAACTATACAAAGCATGTACATATGTATGTACACGATGCCTCCTACACAAGTATGGTGCCACCTCACCAATCACCATCGCGTTCCAAACCCACTAAAAAATAACCACATAATAGAGGTGAGCATATTATATGTAAAACAACGATTATTGAATCGGATTTCAATCTATCCAATTCTATATCATATATCAATATACACATTTCAACTCATTGTTCACTATCATAAAACATAATCCACGCTCCATCAATTATTCCTAATATCAATCAAAATCATAAGCTATCTTAAGCTATAACATTCTTAAATAATAATGGACAATGCATATATTCACACGGATCCGAATAACACATGATATTATATTGTTGCAACATAAAAGGCTCTCAGCCATATCTTAAACAATCTCAGCTCTCAACTGATCCGGTTGTTTTACTGGTACCAAATCGTTTGCCTACTTGTGTAACACAATTATTCTTAGTGATAATGGAAATGTTGCGGGCTAACCTTGAGTCTCACTCAAAAGGCTTGCCTTGAGTCCCACCCAAGGTCTTTTGTAGAATCCAATAAAACCACCAACATGGGAATCTCATTTTATACTTACTCATCAATAGTAAGCATCCCATATTATACAACAACATCCATTCAATTATTTCCTTACATCACATGCAATATAATAACATTGATTCCATCGTTTCTTTACATCTCAAGCAATAAAATAATACAACAAGTATGAGTTGAGATAGAATTTATCATAATCATCGAATCCCACAACATATTAACAAGGGGTATAATGTCATTCAAACAATTAGCCATTATATTCACATAATCAACATTATTAACAAAGGGTATAACGCCATTCAAACAATTAGCCACTATATTCACATCATCATAATATCATCAATAGTCATAACATCATAGTTCAATCATGTATAAATAAGCAGGTATACCCTTCACCCATCTATAAACCATACATTTAAAATATAATTGTTCCCCTACCTGAAATAGACGATTCTAGAAATCCAGAAAGCCTTCCAACACTTTTCGGTCACCAACAAGTAAACTCAAAAATTCCTAAAAACCATCAACATTCATTTTAATAACTAATAAGCCACTAAATTCATAATTCAACGCCATAATTTACTAATTGGTGCTTATTTGGTAATTGATAACTCACCAGAATGTGCCGACGGTTCTGATACAAGCTTCTGAAATAACCCTCAAACTATCCACTAATTTAAAACACTCCAAAACCACCAAAGCGATATAAAATTGAGGATTCTTCAATATCCAACGTTGTATGTGTAACATCCCAAAATTTATATAAATACTTAATTGAGAGAATAAATGGTAATTAATTACATATGAGTTAAGTAATGTCCCCAAATTTAAAAATAATTAAATTGAGATTTTTATTGACCATTTATAATTTATTGTGGCTAAAGAGCTAAATTTAATACTCGATTGAGATATGAGTGTCGGATCAAGTATCTCAGATTGAGGTATTGTTGGTCAGAGCTGTTAAGAATATTAATGCAAGTCCGAATATATATTCAGAATAAGTATTGAGCCTGTACAGTGATCCTGTTTGTTGTAAAACGGGAAAGGTTTTAAAGAGGGGCCAAGTTATAACTAAATTCTTTCATTCTTTCCCTATTCTCATGTGTAAATCTCTCTCCGTTCCCTATTCATTTTCTTCACTTTCTTCCTCCCTCACATAAACCCCTTCATTTCTCATCTTCTCCTATAAAACTCATCAAATTTGCAAGTCTCCTTTCATACCTAATTAATTTTTCCACTTCTTCTTCACTTTGGAAGGTGTTTGGAGCTTGGAAACTCTCTCCATTATCCTTCATTTTCATGGGTGTGCTAGGGCTTGGGTTTTCTTGCAGCTTGAGGTAAGTTCCTTCATTCTTTTGGTGTTCTAGGCCCTCGGTTATGGTTTTCGGTTATTGGGAGAATGTTAAATGCATATGGGTTATGGAAAGGGAACCATTTTATGCAAAACCATAAGGTGCGGTGTAATAAATGCAAGGTTAATGAGGGTATTATAGGGTATACGAAAATGGTGATGAATGTGATGGAAGATGATGAATATTAATGATGGTTGTTGGATTTGATGAAACCTTAACACTAGAAATGGGGAAAACATGTAATGTTGTTAAGAGAGTTAATTTTAAGTGAGTGTAAGATGTTTAGAGTGTGAGTGTTATTATTAATGTTAGGAGATACCATTGATGATGGTAGATGATCATTAATGATGGTTGATAGCCATTAATGTGGAAACCCTTTGATGGGTATGGTTTTAAATGCACAATAATAAATATGAACACCAAACCCATGGTGCTTGTGGTGAAATAAATGAAATAGAAAGTAGTTTGATAATGATAATGATATAAACAGCAAGTAGTTAATTAAGAACATTTGAAATCTTAGTGGTTTAGATGGAAATAATTGTATGGTACATTGTGTGATGTAGGAAACGACCTCATTGACGAAGCGGGACCTTTCGACTACGATGGTTTTTACTTCTCTTAAGGTAAAAGGGGGTAACATTTCTAAATGCACGATTTCATCCATTATTGATATGTATGTATGGATTTGTTTCCATAATTTGTCTTGGATGAATATCTCGATGTTTATATGATTGAAATGCATTTGGAATGATTGATGTTATGTGGTGAATGTTATTGGGATAATGATTATGATGTTGAGATTGATTCATGGTAATGTGACTTGTTTATGAATGGCATTGAGACCATGATTGAATTGATTACAAATATATTGAACATCTCATGATGTGAAATTTGATGGATAATATTTGTCATTAACTATTGATGTAAATAAAATCTAATAATAATTGGTAATAATTAAGAATAATGAGAATATTGAAATCCACTAAGTGATGGTGGTGAGTTATTGATTGTGAAGTGGCATTTAGGATGCACGGTGTGAGAATACATCGATTTGTATTTGCATCCATGACATATCATACGCTGTTCGTTTTGGAAAGATAAAGATTCCAACAAGCGGGCCTAGTGGGAGAGCGACCTAGTGCACGGGTAAAATTGTTATTGTTCCCTAGTGATTCAATGGAATCACAAAGATGTCCATAGTTTGATGGAAAGACACCCTATGTGGCGGGCCCAGTGGGTAGGCAGCTCTGTGATGAGCAAGTGACCTCGGAGACCCTATGGGTCATGACTCTCTCCATGTGTGTTTGGGAAGGGCCTGTAGCACTCTTGGCAAGTGAGACCATGTTGTTGATCCGCAAGTGACGGGGTAGCTAGTGCTACACATAGGCAATAGCAATTTGGTACTAGTAAGAGATGATGTTATGCATGCAAAATTAAGAGATAAATGTACAATTTACTACTGCAGTGGGGGCATAGTAGCACACCTATGCTTGACCCACATGTTATATGGTATTGTTCCCACAGTTGGATCCACGATTTGATGATGATTCCTTTGTGCATATGCATTAGCCATAAGAGCATTTGCATATAGTTGGAGATATGCCGAGTTGGGTAGCGCGTGGTGGCGATGGATGATTGATAAGTAAAGAGAAAGAAAATATGGTACTAACCTTGAAACATGGTTATGCTTGATGAGATTACCAATGATTTGATGTATATATGTATAATGTAAATGTGTTGGTTAAAACTCGTGCTATATGTGAAATGATATGATGTATGGTTAGATCATATGGTTCTATTAAGGAATATATGTTGTGCACATGTATATATGTATTATCATAATGTATGATTTTGATCTATTTGGTATATGTTACTCACCTCCTATTTGTTATTTTTAAAGGTCAACGTAGGTATGTTGAAAATCCTACACTTTTGGAGGTTCAGTTTGGAGAAGGTAAATATAGAAGGAAAGTTTGTGTGCCTTGGCCCGCAATTCCTCTATAAAGCATTTGGTATATACATGTTATGTATATGAATATTGAATAGTGATGGATGTGTACTTTGAGGGTCATGTGTGAAAATTAGACCTTGGCGATGGAAAAGGCTAAATTTTGGTTATGATCTTAACAATGGTTGTAGACTATTGTGATATATCAATTTCATGCTACACCAATGAATGAATGATGATGTTTTAAGGATTATGATATTTGAGAATACATATGTAGTTTATGTGAGATAAATATTGTAGATTGTATGTAGGGAAAATGGATAGACTATATTCCCATTTAATGATTAAGACCTCATGTAGATGTTACCCACAATTCATAATATGTATATATGACTTGTATGTATGGTTGATTATGGTCAATTAGGCTTACATTGTATTTTGGCATGCTTGGTTTAGCTTAAATATGCTTAAAGTGCAATTGGTGCATATGATGATTTAGAGTTTGAATTATTGGATGAGACTTGTTGGAACAAGTCATATTTATATGTGTAAGTGTATGTTTATTGATAGTCTAGATCAAATCCTTGCATAATACATTTTTGTATGCCATGTAATTTGATTTACCCATGTTAAAAGCCATTTTCTGTCAATCTCGCTCAAACGAGAATGTTATGTATCTGTACTATGCCTTCTAGTGTGGTTTTGCTCAAGCGAGCATGGTCTCACTCAAGCAAGAGTCAGAGTAATGGTATATGGGTGTTCTTTGCTTAAAACGAGTAAGTACTCGCTCTATCGAGTAAATGGTATTTTGATTCTGCCTCTTTTTTGCTTAAGCGAGAGGCGTCTCGCTCAAGCGAGAAACGTAATTTTGATTCTATTTATTGGTTTTGGAGGTTTTTCGCTCAAGCGAGGGTTGTGTCACTCAAGCGAATATGGGGGTCTGATACTTCAGCCCTACTTGCCCAAGTGAGCTTGCGCTCGCTCAAGCGAGATTCGGGGGCTCACTTAAGCAAAAGATTCCTCGCTTGGTTGTCCTCCTTCCTTTCCTCATTTTCGGGCCTTTTTCTCATATCTTCATATATCGAACTAGGCGTATGCCTTGTATACACATTTTTCTTCAGTTGTAAACATGATTATTTACGTATACATGTTAGGGCAATTATTTCCTGATCCATTTTCCAAAGTCTTAAACTTCGGTTTTCCGTGATTCGAGTCTTGATGTATGACAATATGTTCGGGCATTTAAAATGCAAAAATTTTACTTGTATTTTTATCTATTTAATTATTTTAATTATATCGTGATTTGGGTTCAGGGAATTGGGCGTCATTTACAGTCCGAACCAAGAGAACGATTTTAATCCACTCTAAATCCATGGAATTGAAAGAAATTAAGGATGAGCGCAAATGAGGCAACCATGGCTGAAACTAGTTAAATAATTTTGCCTTAAATTCAAGAAATCAAAGCTCCTCTCCATGGACCCATGACTAGGTATGGCACAAATATCCATCCCCGCGAGTGACTGCACCGCACCACCTCCGTTTGAGTGAGTTTTCCCTTTTTTTTGTTTTGGGGGCAGGGACGGTTTTTACCCGGTAGGGAAAAGTCGGGGGCGAGGATGGTAAAACTAGTATCTGCCCCACCCTCGTGTTCGCCTCGCCTCGATATACTTAAATTACTTAAATACCCTTACTAAATATATATTGCTAGAGATGATTTATTAAACAATGTTTAATAGTTGTGTCCAAAATGATTTATTACTATTTTTATTATTGTATGTAAAATATTTAATAATTTTGTAGATACAGCAACTTTTAAAATACTTGATAAGGAAAAAAAATTATAAAAACAGAGGCGGGGGCGAAGGCAGGGATGGGTTTTTTTAGAGCGGGGAAAGGTTTTTCCGTCATTATAAAAAAATAATGGATGGATAAATTGAGACGGGGGAGGAGGCGGGTTTCCCCGATCCTCATCGGGGACTGGGGTGTGAGTCATTTTATCTTACCCGATGAGGATCGGGGACAGAGACGGTTAGGGTCTAAGATAACTGGGGATGAGGATGGTAGGGGTCAAACCCATCCCTGAACTACCCCGTTGCCATGCGTACCCATGACTGCCGTGAGCAAGAAAAGAAAGGGCACAAGAACTTTGCTTCAATTTGAGTAATTAAGAAGAAGAAATAGTGAAATTGGAGGTGATTCCCGCATAAGAGGAAAAAGGCAATGGCACCATGTAGCTTTCTCTCTTGCATGCATGAAAACAATGAAATTGGCTTTGTCACTTTTCCTCTTCACGTGTGAGTGAAAGTGTGAAGCAAAGGGAGATTGAAATTTGTAGGCATTTAAGGGTATTTTCACATTTTAGCATGTTCAGTTAATTTTTAAAATTAACCAGGTAACTAACGGTTACCCGAAACTTACCCTAATAAATTTTAAAAATTAATGTAACCGTCTGGAAATAATATAACTCATTCGATTTTAATTATTTGGCCAATCTAAATTACTCAAAAATTAAATTTGGGATGTTACAAAATATCAATATTTACATTATATTAAAATTTAATAATTTATAATAATTTAATATATATGTATTATTTCACTTGATTTAATATAATTATAAGTGTAGTTGATACTTGATTTTTAACTCCTAAATATTATTTTTGACTAAATATAACAAGACAAATGATTCAATAAATTTATTTTTTTTATTGCAGTAGTGCATCAGTCTCCTTTTCTTTTGGTTGGAGATAGATACTTTATAAGCACAACTAAATATAGTAAGATAAATGATTCAATTGTCGTTTTTAATATGTCTTACATAATCAATTTAGAAAAAAATTATTATTTTATTTTTACAATTATAATGGAAAATTCATAAGAGTTGCGCGTTAGTCAAAATTTTAATACTTGTTGATAGACCGTCAAAATTAAATTATTCATTGAACATAAAATATTTATATCTTAAGTAACTAAATTTATAAATAATATTAATAATAAATAACATTTCATTGAATATAAAATATTCAATCTTATTATAAATATATATTTAATTTAAGTAACCAAAACATTTACTTATTTTAATAGCTAAGGAGCTGTTTAAAGTTTGAATTGTAAAAACCTTTTTGATTTTTATTCTTGTCTTTTAGTTTTAATTACAAAACTGTTATTTTATTTTTTATTTTTAAAATTTTATATAGAAAATACCGAAAACAACTTTTGTTTCCTATTTTCATTTTATGTTTTTTCATTTTTTCAATACAAATTTTTAAAAATAAGAAACATGATAATGGTTTTATAATTAAAACTAAAAACAGAAACATGAAAATATATAAGAAACATTTTCACAATCCAAATGACTTCTTAATTTTTATGATTTTATCAATCAAAATCTAACTTATTTTATTCTTTTAAATTTGTGTTTGTTTTATTTTTTTAAAAAAATGATCATTTCACTTAATTTTGTCAAATAAAATTGTCAAGTTTAACAAAAGAATAAAATAAAATAAAACTAGGCTAATTCCAAAACTTAAAAGACCAAATTAAATCAGAACAAAGTTAAAATCATAAATTCAAAGGACTAAACTTTAATAACATACTAATATTTATAATTATATGATTTATTATCTTGATATAAAAATTCACTTACAAAATTTAGAATAAATATTTTACAATAAAAATTTAAATCAAAACTAAAATAAAATTGATTTTAATTATACAAATAAAATTATTTTTTAAAATAAAATATTAATATCAATTTATCCATCGTCCTTACAGATAAATATATATTTAGTTTAATTTTTGAGAATTACATTTGAAAATTAGAATTTTTTTAAAAAAACTTAAATATAAAAATATAAAATAAACCCGAAAACAGATAAATATATATGTAGTTTTAATTTTTGGTCACATACTTCCACAGTTCCGCCACATTCAATGCAGATACACCCATTCTTTTCATTTCAGTTTTCACACACGCGCTTACCTCACTTTAATTCAAAACCTCTTTCCATTTTTTTCATTATTTAATTTTTTTTTCTTCTCAACTCAAGTTCCGAGCCTAGTCCCACTCCTTGTCCTTTCCTCCCTCATTTTCCCCCTTTTCCACACCTATCACTGCATTCTTCTGTCAAAACCCTAGATTTTGGATTTTCAAATCTAGGGTTTTGTTTTCTTGAATGTATTACGCCTATGATCCCTGAACTTTCATCTTGTTAGTTTTAGTTTTCTCTCTTCATTCCATGCTTCTGGTTCTTCTACATTTCCCTTCATTAGGCTCTGCATTGGGTTTTCAATGGTTATCCTGTTTTAGGCCTAAAACAATCTTTATTTATTTTTCTATTTGTCTATTTGGGCATTCACATCTCATCTTCTTCATGCTCATTCACTTTTCTTTGCTTGTTTCTTGAATTTCTAGAGCTTCCAAGCTTAAGATCCCTACCATTTTCAAACCTTTATTGTTTTTAACTAGTAGAAAAATACTATCTGATTTAACCTCTATCTTGGGTTTCGTAGTTTAGGAAATTTGTTTGAGTGAAAAAGATTTTAATTTGAGCAAGAAAAGTTAGCGTTTTACCACAAAAACCCTTTAGTAAATGCATGGATGGGAGAGGAGAAGCTATGGCATTTTCTGATGGTTCTGCTCCATATTACATGCAGCATAGAGGAGCGGTTAGTGGGTCTGGGCCCGGAACACAGAGTGGGGGGTTTCAAGCACCTCCTTCTGGGTTCAGACCCTTGTCAAATGTGAGGGGTGACTCTGCAGGTTCTGCATTTTCAGCAGAGCCTCAACGTGCTGGTTTTAGTCATGGCATTACCATAGGTTCCTCTCCTAATGCTGGAGTACCTCCTTCTAGTGAGCCTGTGAAAAAGAAAAGAGGGAGGCCACGCAAGTATGGTCCTGATGGAACTGTTTCTTTGGGACTCTCTCCCATGTCTGCCACTGCTAATTCCACCCCAGGTTCAGCCACACCTTCTGAGAAACGCCCTAGAGGGCGCCCACCTGGAAGTGGGAGGAAGCAACAACTTGCATCTCTAGGTACATTTTTCTGAGGCTTGCTTTGTGGTGTTGATTGCTTGATTGTATATGCTAGTATTGGGATTTAGCTTCTCAAAAGTGAAAGTATCTGAGGTCCCTGAAAGATGTTTACTCTGTTTCTTTGGTCAAATTGTTAGGCTACAGAGATTGACATTGTCAATTTGATAATCATTCTTTTAGGGACCAATTTGTACTTACTGATGATAACTTTTGTGAAACAAAGTAATACAAGTAAAGATCTTTAAGAGACTAAATTTTGCATGTACTCTTAGGAAATTAATGCCATTATTGTGATTAAATAAATGTGCAATATAACAAACTATGGGGTTGATAGATCTCATTTTATGGTAAGTTGGTGGATGCAAAAGTTGGTAAGCGGTAGCCATTTGAATTTATGATTTACATTCTGACTTATGCCAGGTTTTCTATTTTGTAGTCATTATGATATGATGATATAATATGAAGAAGTGGATTTGTGTGTTTTTGTTTCATGCTGTTATTTTTCCATTTCTAGAACTGATAATTTCTATTATTTTCTTCTTTTCTTTTTCTGTTATGTTTTGGAGTTTTTACTATTCTTAGCTATTATTGTGCTTCATGTTTGTGGTCCAGGACTTCAGGTTATTGCTATCTTGTTACTTCTTAATCATAAGTCCTGCTTCAGAAATTTGAAATTATTGTAATTGTTATACAAGTATCACCATCCTTTGCTGATTAAAAAATAAAAGAATACAAATATCATCATCAGGATTTTAATTTGAAGTTCTGTACATTCTACAATACTTATTAATTGCTTGGAAGTCCAGATTCAAGTTTCTGGTCTAAACTAACCCCACATCCTAAAAACAATTTAGACATCATGAAAGCTTAGACATTTAGTTTTTTGTACTTTCCCCTTCCTTTTTGGGAAACTTTCTTTCCATAATTATTTTGATAGTAACCCACTGTAGTAACAAAAATGCTATCTTTATATTTTTTTATATTAAGTTGTAACCTTTTGACAATTTTTATTTTTATTTTCCCAGGTGAATGGATGAACAGTTCTGCAGGATTGGCTTTTTCACCACATGTTATCACTATTGGAGTTGGGGAGGTAGTTATATCCTTCCATTATTTTTTAAGCTATGGAATTTGATTTATTTGTATTGTTCTCTTACTCTATATATCTAAACAGGATATGGGTTAGATTTATTTGTTCTGCTTCCCTCTCTTGCTATTTTGTAAGATATTTTTGAATTTTTTGTGACTCCAAAATCATTGTTGACACCAACATCAGAAAAAATGATTTGCTCAACTGAGAAAAGCTGCCTTTCATGATTTGAGATGTTGTGTTCAGTAATCTATACTCCATACACTTCCAAAAAGCATTAGAAAAGCAACAATGGAGAGAGTAATTATTATTATTATTATTATTATTATTATTATGGAGTGCTTATCTCTTTTTGTTCAGGATATTGATATGATAAATTTATTGTGCCATTCATGGCATGCAATGCAAGCCTCATGGGTGGTTTATGTAATTGGAAGTTTGGAACTCACTGAATGCACACGAAGATGAAGTTCTCAATGGCATATATATTGCAGAAGATTATGAGTTTGTTTGTTTAAGCTATTTTTTTTAATGAAAGAATCACTTGTTTTTGGAAAAAGAAAAAAAGAAAAACCACTTGCAGTTGTTAATGCATTTGTTTTAAGCTTTTGAAATAAAAATTAGAATTTAAAATTTCTGATTATTTTGAGCAGTTTTGAATAGCTGCTAAAAGAAGGCTGAAATCTTATCCACCTTTCAATATAAAAGCACTCTACTGCTGGGCAAAAAAAATATAAAAGCTCTTTACATAATTGTAACCCAGAACAACAATTTTCAATGTTCATAAAATCTCTAAAATATAGATATAAATTTTTTATACATGTCAAAATCACTTTTTAACACATGGGTGTGGGCCCTCTCTAATTGCATGTAAAACTGATGATTCTTAATGGAAGCAATCTAATTTTAATTTCTCCCCTTAAAATAATAAAGGCTTTATTTTTCATGGAAACCTTGTAAATTGTTGCTTATTGTGCAACATTAATCTGGAAGTTCCTTGAATGATAGATATTCTCTGTTTCAGGACATTGTGACAAAGTTATTGGCATTTTCACAGCAGAGACCAAGGGCAGTGTGCATTTTATCAGGAACTGGGACAGTTTCTTCAGTCTCTTTGCGTCAACCAGCTTCTACTGGTGTTAGCGTTACATTCGAGGTTAAGGGATTAAACACTATTACCTCTGGTTACAAATATAAGCAAAAGTAATTAATTTCACACATTTTAAGAATAATAATCAGAAGTAGTTATTTACATTAATGCTATCAAATATTTGATATATTTTTTTAAAATACCCTTATATCATTTATTATATAAAGTATTAGTTATTTTGATATGTATATATATATATATATATATATATATATATAAAAGGAAGATATATTTAGTAGACAAACATTTAATAATATTGAAAATATATAATTTTGTTTATGTTTATGGGGTTAATTTTTTTTATTAAAATTTATTTATATTTAAAACCGGAAGTAGTATCTCCCATACTAGCAATTTTGACAAGTATTATCCACTTTATCTTCTCTATCCCCATTCAATAGTTTAGTGAGTCACTAATGTGTAGCAAGTCCAATTTATTCATAGTTCTGTACAGTTCTTGAAATAAGGCTAACACAGTTGGTTCATGTCATCAATTCTTGTATTGTAATCTGATGTGTAAAACTGCAGCTGTTTGCAGTGGCCTGCAATTACCACATAAGTTGCCTTTGGTTGCTGGTTATAATCATGCAATAATAAACATTTTACGCATCACCTTTTACAGGGCAGATTTCAAATATTATGCTTGTCTGGTTCTTATTTGGTTGCTGAAGAGGGTGGACCTCGCAGTAGAACAGGTGGCATGAGTGTTTCCCTTTCCAGTCCCGATGGTCATGTAATTGGTGGTGCCGTTGCTAGGCTTATTAGTGCAAGCCCAGTGCAGGTATCTTCTTACTTGCTCAGTCATAATCTTAAGCTAGAACAAGTTAAACGACTTGAATGTTTGAATCTGTTTTGAATGAGAAAAGGGTGTTCCCTAATGATTCACATTCTTGTGCATCTTTGGATGCTTTTAGATTAAAAAAAAGGTGACACATTTCTTGCTGCAGGTGGTAGTATGCAGCTTTGTATATGGGGGCTCTAAGCCAAAATCTAAGCAAGGGACCACCAGCAGTTCAGAGCCTCAGAGTAGTGATAGGTTAGCTTCTCCAGCCAGTGCTCCTCCACCTAATCAAAACTACAACTCATCTCCTGCCACTGGCATTTGGCCTGGATCACGACCAGTAGATGTGAAAAGTGCACATCCACACACTGGTATTGACTTGACACGCGGGTGAAAATTTGTTCCACAAGAGACAGTGCAGTTTTGTATATATATTATAACATCTCTTACTGTAAAGGTGAGCATTGTGACTCTTCTTGATGGATATGATCATTAAGGAGTTAGGTGTCAATCTTGACTTGTGCAAAAATGTGCCTGGTGAAACCGAAGTCTAAAAGGTCATAGATTAAGTGGAATTTATCTTGTGTTGACTGTTGAGCCCCTGTTCTACCAATTTTAGGATCCCATTTTCAATGTTAATATCACCCTCTACCTCATGATGTCTCGGTTTTCACATCTCGCCAATTTTTTACTTTTTTTATTATTTTTTTTATGAATTTGTGTTTTAATGCATTAATTTGGTTTTGATATATTTATTAAGTTCTTTCTATAGTGGCTTGGGGTAATGATCAATGAGGCACCTTAGTAAGGTTTACAGCGTTGCTCACTTTAGAACCGTTACAGTTCATAGTCTTAACCAATCAATGCAACATGTTCATTTTATACATGACATTGTAATTTATTTAGTTAGGGACGTGTATGGTACGTGAGTGCGAGTGAACTGAAATAAATAATGCGTTAATTTATTATTTTTTAATTTGTGAAGATTATAATTTATTTATGAAAGTAAATAAGGTATAAAGGAGTGTTGGTTTATAAATTCTCTGCTTCATACATCCCTTCAAGACATTTTTATTTAAACTGTACATTTGCAATACTTTGTTGTTAGTTATTTATGAGATTGAGGAACAGAATATTTTATTTAAGAGCCGTTTCTGTTATTGTTGCATTATATTTGTAAATATCATTTTTCATTTTGTTCCGTTTAGTATAAAGCTGAGAAATAGAGGTATAAAAATATAAAAATTCAAAGGTTAATATTGATATTTAATGTCGTTTGAAATAATTAAAATTCTGTTTAATTTTAGAATTTTTTTTTTAAATTGGTCAAACTGAGATTTGATCAACCCAATAAGAAATTAAATATTTAATGATTCCGGACTACTTGTAAGATGTAATTCTGTATTGATAGCCATTAGATGTAACGATAAACCATTTTAAAAGCAGGTAATAAATATCGAATAATTTATTGACAGATTAAAATAGGTGGATCATTGATGGTCCAAAGTTTAGGTGGTAGATCCTTCTACAAGTTGTGCATGTAAGTTGTAATTCTGTATTGATAGCCTTTAAATATAATAATATAACACTTTAAATGCAGTAAATAAATATTAAAGAAATGTATTGTCAAATTAAAATAGGTGGATCATGGTCGTCCAAAGTTTAGGTGGATCTTTCTGCAAGAAGTTGTGCATGGAAGGGGTAATAAATTAATTATTGATGGCCAGCTTTGTACCATCATTCATCAACCTTTTGAGGAATATTCTTAGAATTTATATATTGAGAAATATACATGAAATTTAGTTATAATCATTTTAAAAAATTAATAAAAGAAATTTAAATAATATCAGTTATTTTATCATAATCCGAATATAGCAATTAAAAGCAGGCATCATATTTCAGGTGGGTTCTGGCATGATCCTTTCTTGTGGGATCAACCATTGTCCTTAGTATGGAAAGTAGTTCTATCAGGGGACCTTTGCTAACCCATGGTATTCAATTATTATTTCCAATAATATTAATGTATGGACAAGATTATGTAGTTATTGACAAAAATGTTATATCTTCATCATCTTGATGAAATTTGACATATATTATGTAATTATTGATTGGATTATAAACTAATATAGTGATTCGAAATTGTGTAATAATTTTTAATTTTGGAGTCCTCTACTACCCTTTATCTTCATTTTATAAGTGTAAAGATGTCAACATCATCTAAAACCTATGTTGCACAAGGAAGGAGAATATCAATCTCTTAAATTTCAAGAAACGAGTACGGTGTACAAACAATTCATAACAAAATATATAGTAAATTGGAGTTTTCAAACCGTAATCCAATATTTTTATAAAATATATTAAACAAAATTTAATAAAAAATTTATGCTACATTTTTATAAAACATCTACTCAACATATTTTTCGTTAAAATTTGTCATTAAAATTAGTATTATAAAACTCGGACAAGTGAGTAACTCAATCAACATACTAAGTCAACTGTTCACTTATTTAATATTTGCGTTAATGATTGAACCGATTAATTTAAAATATATAAATATAAGTAACTATATATATTAAAACATTTAAATGTTCTTTCTTAGAAAATATTCAAATATGATTATCTTATATTTTCTTTATTATCTAATTAAATATTATCATTTAGCACCTAATATTCCAATTTATTATTAGCTCAATTTTTTACTTAACTTACTTACACAGTATATTAAAATATCAGGGGTCCCAGAAAGGAAAGACAAATATAAATGCGAAAGAGGTCATGATTATACCTAGCTCCATTATAATCACAATTGTGTTATTTAATTTAAACAGATGAAACTTTTATGATAAGTTTAACATCGGGAACTAGAAAGTTCTCTCATTTTAATATTAATTTATGTAGTGGAAAGAAAGTAGAAAGTTCTTTTATTATAATCAATTTATTAGTGTTTTACTTCTATGTTTTGGGATATGAATAGTCACCTAGCTACTCTGTAACATCAGAGTCATTCATTTCTAAACTTTTGTTCTGTCTCGAAAATCACATTCCCCTACTTCATTCAAAATCAACTACTACCTCCGGTTCTAAATATAAGCAAATATACCTAACTTCCCACATATTAAGAATAGTAGTTGGAGGTAGTTATTTGCATCAATGTTACCACATATTTGATTTAATTTTCTAAAATACCCTTAGTATCATTTATTACATAAAGAATTAATGGCCTTGAAAATATATATGATGAGGACATATTTGGTAAACAAACATTTAATGACATTGAAAAAGTCTAATTTTGCTTATATTAAGGGACCAAAAAATTCTACTAAAATTTGTTTATATTTGGAACCGGAGGTAGTATTTTTTTTCCTGTTTACTCTCATTTGAAACTATTCTCTTTTATGATGGCCAATCATATGAATCAATTCCAATTCTTTTTCGATCGAGAGATTTACCAACACTGGGGGAGCTATGGAAGAAGCTATTTTTTTTTCTTTTTTATTTCTATTCTCATCCTGGTTCGTTCTGTAATAGTTAGGTTTAATTGGCTCTTCTCCGATTTATTGGTCCAATATCGATCTATTTGTATATCCAATTGAATTTTTAAATTAATTTTTGATTTTTTTTTATAAGAAACAGTCCAAAAACATGAGCGTGCTATTATGGGCTATTTTTAGGATGTTTTGGTAACATTTTTATGTTAAAATTTAATTTATTTTACCACCCGAGGTTAATTAAATATTATCGGAGATAGTTTAAATTTATTTGGGTTTAATTAGGAATTTTTTCTAAAATTATTATAAATTAATTGAGAATTGTTTGTGAGGTAATAAATTTGAATAAATTATTTTAAGTGATTGATTAATAAATTTACATTTAGATTAAATGGTAATGATAAAATATAATTTACTATATGGTAAAAGTAAGTTTAATTAAAAGAAATAAAAAATAGAAAATAAATGGTGAAAGGATGAAATTGCCCCTAAATTTTTAAGTTTCTTTCCTTCCTCTTTCTCCTTTTCTCGCATGCATTCATGCAAGACATAAGCCATTTTTCATTTCCTCCATGGCTGACCATTCGGGGATTTAATTGAAGTCCGATTTCACAATGAAACTTGAAATTGACCGCATATTTGGACCCGTGAGAACAAGGTGAGCACTTTGGTAGCTTCAATTTCCTGTTTTGGTAACTTCTTCTCTAAACCAAGATTCACCCATAACATATGGGGTTTTCATTTTTCTTTGTATTCTTGTATTTTGAGCTTTTAAATGAAGCTTTGGGACGATGAGTATCGATAATTAGTTGATGGGTTTTTGTTTTGGTTCCCGTAGGTTACGAACCAAAGGATCGACGAGGCGTTGGCCAAGAAGGAACCCGAAACCAAGAACGTAATTAAACAAGGTAAGCTTCGGAAGCCTTAAAAGTTTGTTTAGAATGGTTTTAGTAAAGTGGGTTTTGATTTCGGAATCGTTAACTCACTTTGTAATTTCCTTAACTTACAGATATCGGGCTACCCGACGTAAAGAACAAGAGTTGAAAGCCTAAAATCGAGGTAAAAGAAGTGTTCGAAGTGTATCTTAATTTAGAAATATTATTTGACGTCAATTGATGTTCTAAAAAGGAATATAATTAGCATTAATTCGTTACTTTTATTATAATATATAGTTTTTGGATTTTTAATATGTATTGTGTGACATCGTAGTCACTATTGAGGGCGGGGAGTGATCGCCGGTGCATGGCACGGACAAGGAGCGGCTCCTGGCAGGCTTCTAGTGGGAGGGACACATGAACGAATCGAATACATACCTGAATGAGAGGGATCCAAAGACTGTATAGGTATGAGACTATACAGTCGAAGATAGCTTAAAGAAATGAATTCGTACTACCTATACCAACAAATGCATTAGCTTTTTCGGTGGCCTATCACTTAAGGACTCCAAAGTTAAGCGTGCTTAACTTGGAGTAATTCTGGGATGGGTGACCTCCTGGGAAGTTCTCGGGAAGTGTGAGAGTGGGGACAAAAGCACAATAGAAAGGTCTCGTGTTGGTTTGTGAGGAAAGTCGTTCATTCCTGAAAAGCGGTCGGGGTGTTACAGTGGTATCAGAGTCCGGCCTTAGAGCCTAGCCTCTCCTAGTACGGTATAGTTCAGGGACGAACCAGGCAGAAACTGGTGGGCATGTGACATCCCAGTCATTGTTGAGGGCGGAGAGTGATCGCCGGTGCATGGCACGGACAAGGAACGGCTCCTGGCAGGCTTCTAGTGGGGGGGACACATGAACGAACCGAATACATACCTGAATGAGAGGGATCCAAAGACTGTATAGGTATGAGACTATACAGTCAAGGATAGCCTAGCCTTTTCGGTGGCCTATCACTTAAGGACTCCAAAGTTAAACGTGTTTAACTTGGAGTAATTCTAGGATGGGTGACCTCCTGGGAAGTTCTCGGGAAGTGTGAGAGTGAGGACAAAAGCACACTAGAAAGGTCTCGTGTTGGTTAGTGAGGGGAGTCGTTCATTCCTGAAAAGCGACCGGGGTGTTACATATTGTGACTAGACTTGGACCTAGCGAGGTTAAGATTGAAAACGATAAATTATTATATAAGAATTACATGTAGTGAGGAAATGTGGAAAATGGGTAATTAGCATTTGTTGAGAGTGAGTAGAGAAAGTATGTATATATAAGTATATATGTTGAAATGAGTTTCCAATTATAGTATGGAAGGCATAATGTGATGTGTAATTGATATATAGATATTACATGCATGTAGAAATGAGTTCCAAGAAGTTCTACGAGGAAAGTAATAATGTATTAGAAATTGTGAATGAATTACATCTTAGTGATTGATTAATGTCGTGATTGTAATTATATTGATAAGTGTTTACCTCAGTGATTAATTTGAATTTAGCTAAATATTATCACGCCTAAGTGGCTGTGTAATTGCTATAATGTGGGTTGAATATGAATGATGTCTGTGTAGCCTTGTTATTAAAATAAATGATGATGAATAGAGAATTGAGTTATGATGTGTGCATGAGTGACTGCGATTTTATTGATATTAAAGCCTCAGTGGCTAGTGATGAAATAAATTACTTGAGTAGGTGGTTATAAAGTGGTTTACGATGATGGTCTTGTGCCTTTATTAAGAGAATTGAATAATTAAATCAGAGAAAGTGAATTAAAATAATGTTGTGTGGTTTGAACAACTATACAATATATTTTACCCCTCATTTTGGCTTGGTGGTCAAGTGTGGCCCAATTGAGCTACCTAGAGGTTAGGTAGGACCCAGTGGTGAGGTGGGAGCCAAGCAGGGCTCGATGGACTAGGTAGGGTTCACAGGTGATCAGGTAGGACCCCCAGCTAGCAACCGATCCATTGTTTGTGTCTGAATACTATCGAGTCTAACTAAACCTTGAATGACAGTCAATGGTGCATTGTGTGCTTGATAAATGATGATGAATGCTTTATATAATTCCCGATGAATATTTAGAGTGGTAATGATGAATTAATATGTAACCATGTGTGTATTCCTATGCATAGCCTGAGTGGCATGTAATGTTTGTGAGTGCTTGGAGCGTATGAGGATAAATTGATATATGTGTATATACATTGTTATTGTAGCCTAAGTGACTCTTAGTGCTTGAATTATAAATATATACGAATGATAATTGAGTATAGATGCTATGATGAAGGCAGGAGATACTGGGAGAGTGGTTAACAAATCATGTGGTGTATATATATATATATATATATATATATATATATATATATATTGCACTAAGGCTAATGTTATGTCTTTTTTCCATTTTGAGTTTCTATATTGATTAATATGTTCGACACTCACCATTTCTTTGGTTGTTTTCATTTTAGTAACCAATGACAGAAATATCATGGATATCGTAGATACGAGCACCAGGGCAGCCCAAGTGCCAAGGAATAATAGAGGAAGTTATATTGCTGTAAAAGTGTAAATCATGAGTATCTGTTCAAGTAATTGTGTTATGATCAGAAGGTTCAGAGATAAACTTAGAAGGAAGGTTGAATAAGTTTGTGACTCTTTTTGCAAATTAAAACCTTATTAAACATGAGATGGCAACAGACTTAAGGTAGAGACTCAGACTTAAAAAGGAGAGAAGGGATAGAGAGATTTTCACAATGAATATATACTAGTTCACTTCCAAATGTTGAAGCTACGTCCAACCCCTCCAATCTGTCACTATGTAAAAATCCTTTTACATAAACAACAAGGTTAAAAGCCTAAGAAAACTACATCAAAGATACAACAAAAGGGAATAAAATCTCCCTAGAATCCTCTTGAACAAAAGGAACTAAAGTAGGTGGACAAGAACTATGAACAACCAATAATCAAAGGGAAATCATGATCTATCAAGTGTAAAAGGTCAACATATCTATTACCTTCCCTAAAAATATGGTCAATAGTTAAGTTATTATGACACCTAAGAATGCCACGAATATCTTCCATAAAGTGGAGCAATGATGCAAAGATTTGCATCCATGCTTAATAATTAGGTCAAAGGCCAGATAAGGGATCTATCTTAATGATCAGACAAGACACACTTAACTAAATCACAACACAGAGCCCATGCCAAATGCCCCACAACTCAACCTTCAAGATCGAACAAACTCCCACATTACAAAGAGACTAATGAATGGACCTATCATCCTTTCTACTAACAATACCAACACAGGAAGCCTTCCAAGAATCCTGTAAAACCGAGGCATTAACATTCAACTAGAAGAACCCATGAAGGGGAGAGGGGCAACACCATCAGACCAAAGTATCCTTCTTGCTCCACCTATTCTCCACAGAAAAGGATTTTCCAGACCACATTTTCTTTAGATATACAAATTGTATCCCATGAATGAATCTTCCTTCTAGATTGCATTGCACCCCAAATAAAATTATGACATAATCTTTTCACCTTATTAGTCATCACACACTCCCTTAAGGATTGTAATTGTTTGTAAATAATGAACAGAATAGCCAAGTTTGCTAAAGCCACCATTTCCATAATGGATAGAGAATTAATCTTCTATGCATCAAGCTTTTTCTTTACCTTATCAATAATAAAAGAGAACAAACTCATCTCAACCCGACCATGAATAATCATAGCACCCAAATAATTAACCAAATTATGGGTAATTGGAAAATCAAGCCTATCACTTAAATCAAAAGTAAGATCTTTATCTATCGACTATGAGAGAAAAAACACTCAATTTAATTATTCTCTTGTCTCGATAGGAGACAAACTAGATCAAGAGTCTTTATCACACCATGATCAAATTCCTCAATAAGAATCACATCTTCCATAAATACGAGATAATAAACAATTTACAAATATGTAAAGTATAATTCTCAATACAATAAATTTTAAATATTTCACTAATATAAATATTTTATTTCAATAGATGGTTAATAATTTAATCATGTTAACTTGTATAACACTACAATAAATAAATTTATAATCATTATTATTTTAAAATTTAAAATCCAAAGACGCAAGTTTGTTTTGTCAAGGTTGTTCCAATTTGCGATTTGAAATGCCCTAAGGCTATATTTGATAAAATCATAAATAGCGATTTAAACTAACTAATAACTTATTTTTCCAGTTTAAAAGTTTGTTAGAAAAATATTTTTTTGGTAAATAAGCTTATTTTAGGAGTTTGTGACATTTTTGAATAGTTACTTGAAGTAGCATTCGAGCTTATAAGCTTCGACCTTATTTCATTTTTACACATTTATCCCTATTGAATTTTATTTTAAATAACTCATCTATTTTAAAAAATATATCTTTTTTGTCATTCTCCATTAAATAGCTAATTTTACTAAGTACATTTTGATTTAATCAATTAGCTTATCAACTTTAAGATTTTAGCTACCAGCTTGATAGGCCCACAAGTGCATGGGTCTAGCATGTAGTACAAAAGATTGTCGATCCCACATGGACCATGTCACTAAGCACTAGTTGAGTTATTGGACCTTAGTTTAAGCAAATAGTAATTAAGGGTTTCAAAGTTAAAATGTATAAGAATTAAAAATAGTATACTTAAATGATGTAAAAATAATTAATTACAAATTGGGTTTGGATTTACTTAAAAAAACCTAGAAAAAGTGCACTTATGTTTAGACTCACTAAAAAAACCTATAAACTACTTACAAATTGAGCCCAACCTAAAATGATATAAAAAAAGGACCAAAACACTGATAAAACTAACTCCATGGCCTGGGCATGCGCCCGTGGCTTAGCCGTGGAGTCCTAGGCAAATCGTGGACATTGTTTGGCTCAACATCAGGTTTAAATGAGCCCACTTTGATCTTTCTTTGACTTTCCTTTAACCTTGGTTTGTGCTTGCTTTACAAAAAAGGCCTAAAAGGAGGCCTCTTTCACCTAAAAACCTAGAAAACACAAAAACTAAGCAAAAATAGACTAAAATGTAAAATGGAAGGAAAACTAACTAAAAACCAAATATATCCTTAGATTTATTTGAGAAAAATTAACTAAACTAACCCTAAAAAGTGTGCATTTTGAGAGTGTATTACAACTCTAGACTATGTTTGACAAGGTTGTGAGTAGCGCTTTAAGAAAATTTCTAACTATACTAGCTCAAAAAGTTTGTTAAATAAAATAATTTTATTTAGTAAAAGAGTTTATTTTAGTAACTTGTAGTATTTGAATTTATAAACTTCAAACTTATTTTATTTTTTATACTTTTCTTCCTACTTATATATATATATATTAAAATGACTTATATATATATATATATATATATGTATATATATATATATATATATATATATATATATATATATAATTTGGGTGTGATATCAACCTAGACCCTAAACCCTTAAGCTTCGATATTATTTATCCGATATTGACTTGGACGTTGAAGTGTCTTTGCATGTGACACTCTATTTAACCCTGAGACATATGGTTGTTGGATTTCTCACATCAAAACCTTTAGATCCCTATTGAAGTTGAGAATACAATACCAGATTGCACTGAACTGGCATGAAACTGATGTAATACTCGAGAAACCTGACGACCGGTATCAATATATATAATATTATTTACATTTAACAGCTAGTTTTACAAAACATATTTTACTTTAATCAACTAATTTATCCACTAGTTTTGTCAAATATGAATTTGCTTCTTTTCTTTTCCTTCTACCCTTTACCATGCTTATTTTTAGGATGGCAAAACGGGCTGGCCTGCAAAGCCCACCAAATTTGATGGGACGGACAAGAATTTTTAGCCCGTCTCCCGCCACGGCCCGCGGCGGGCCAAAACCTTGGCGGGGCGGGTCTGCCCGACGCGCCCCCGCCAAAAGAAAAAAATTATAAATATTACTAATTTATATTTTATTTTATTAAAATATATACTTTCATTTTCTAAAATTAAAAAAAGTAACATCTCTTACTATTTATACATTTTTTTAATAATATCTTCTTTAATTCTTTTTAAAATTATTTTTCTAATTTTTTAATCTTAATTTGACACTTTTTTAAAAAACTATAATTTTAACTTTGGCGGGCCGGCCCACCATTAAATGAGGCGGACCTTAAATTTTGGTCCGTTTAGTTTAGTCTGGCCTGGCTTTTAGCGGACTTTGACGTGTCAGGCCAGGGCCTGACGGACAGTCCGTTTTGTCATCCCTACTTATTTTCTCCTTCTCTACGTGAGCTTCCTTCTTTGTTTTTTGTTTTATTCTTTCCCTTCCGCCTTCCGTCTCTTATTAATGTGTAAGTTAAAGCTCATGACATTTTAAGTAAAAGTAAGAACACTCTTACACAATGAAAGTGAGAAACACATTTTTTCTGTAACAAAAAGCTCATGACTTTCGATTTAATGCATCCAAGAATACCCACAATTTATTATATTAACAATTAATTAGTTCTATATTTAATTTTTAAAATAATATATAAATATAATTCTATATATAAACTCTCTATGTTAGCACTTTAATTCATAGGGTGCATATATTTTATATCATGCATAAAAGTATTAATTAAAAGTATCATTTTAAATATTTTAAATTATTCAAAACAAATAATCAACGCACATTTTTATATAGTAGATATTTAATTACTTATGAATAAAAAATTATTTTTAACTTTCTATAAAGTCTCCAAATAAAAATTTCCTTAGTTAAATGTCTATTAAAGAAAATAGTTAATATTTTAGTATAAACATATCCAAAGATATATTTTCAGAAAATAATTGTTTGTGTATCGATGCAATAATGGAACTTTGTATTGTGTTTGTGTGAGTGTTTAGCCTTTTTTATATATATTGTTGTTGAAATGTATTTGTTGCTATATATAATGCATTTAAATAATTATAATAGAAAATAATCAAAATTGATAATTTCGTGTATGATAAGAAAAATTTGATTTCACAATTAAATCACACAAAATATATGATTTGGTGTTATTATTAAGTTAAATAATAAGAAAACGTGTAAAAATCATATCATATATTTAAGAATTATTTAAATATGAAATGTACATAAGATAAATTATAATAGAAAATTCAAAATCGAAGCCACCGAAAAAGAAAGTTCAAAATTGATACATTTGTGTATTATAGGAAAAATTTGATTCACAAATCATACAAAACATATGAGTTGATGCTACAAATAAGTTAAATGGGAAAAAGCGACAAATTGATGCAATCTCCATGGGATCTCTCTCCATAAAAATAAATTTATTTTTTAATTTTTTAACATATCTCATGAGCCACATATTAAAAAAATGTTATTTTATTCATAGAAGAAACTAATTATATACTCTAAAAGTTAGATTTAAGAGATTATATGTTATAAATAACAAATTCTCTTTCTATTTTATCTCTTATAATTGAGCAATTTAAATCTAAATATAATAATTTCAAATGATTTCTAACCCTTTTCATGAATTCTATAAAAAATAGTTTTTTAGATAATTCAAATTAAATATTTTAAAATGACATTTGATTATAACACATCAAACATACACATAATTAAAGTAATAATAAATGTAAAATCTATAATTAATTAATGGAAATCATCTTAAAAATAATTATATCAGAAAAACTTTTGTTCCCCATGGAATCAGGTGGGATCCACGACTCCCCCGATCCCCTCCACGCTAGCAAGGAATTAATTATTCTGGTTATAACACATTATAGAAATTAATAAACTTAATTCTTAAGGGATCTCTCTAGGGTTTTTGTACCTAATATTCTCTGTATGTGAACAACTTTCTAAATTAGTCACGTGACATTTTAATTTATATATAAAAGTATAATATAAAATATATAATATATCATACATAAAAGTATAAACAACATTTGAAATGCTAAAATTCACCAAACAAATAAACAATAACTTTTCTATAAAGTAAATAGTTTACTTAATTTTTTTTATTTTTTTATCTTGTCTCCACAAATATAATAAAAATAAGGTAAATGTTAATTAAACAAATAATCTTTTTAATATTATAACGCACATATACATGGAAATATTTTCAGAACATATATATTTTTTTAATAAATTTTCAGAACATATATTCCTTCTCCCTATACATGTGGTATTTTCATTTTGTCCAAACCTTTTCTTTGGGCTATATAAATATGTAATATTTTGCACCTCAATTAATCATTATATTCGCTAATAGGATTTATAATGGAGAAGCAGAGAAAATACTGTCAAAATTGTTCTTGTACTGGCAAGGCAACATGGATAGGAAAGATTGTACCTCTGGATTGTTTTACTTGTGGTAGGATCTTTGTTTGTTGTGGACCTGACTCTCAACAGTTCCAACAACATTCTAAACCATCAAGCAGTACTCAACAACATCAATCTTCAAGTGCTGTAACAGTGAATAATAATCCACCTCCACAACAACCTGTTCATGTCCACCCTCGTGTTATTGACCTTAATCGTACTCCTTCACCAGGCACACCATAGTTGATAGAATTGTTTTTAGGAAAAATATTTCTAACATATTTTAGTTATTTAAGATTTTAGGTTATTATTTGATAAGGGTTAGTATATATGGTATGATTTTGTAAGTTGGTTAGTTTGATTTAGTCTATAAGAGTTTTAATCTATATGTATTATGATTTTTGTGTTAGTTACTCTTGCATGTATTGATAAATTAGAGAAGTTATAAATTTTTATTTTGACTTATACATATTTATCTATGTTGTATAGGAACTGGTACGGTACTAGTAGTTAATATAAATACAAGTATATGGTATGACATTTTTTCAAAATCAAGAGTATAAGTACAACTATATACATATAAAATAAAATAAAATAAGATCATAAATAAAAACAAAATGGACATTAATAATATATGAAATAAGTGCATATTGTTCAACAATTTAATCTAAGAGATAAACTTTGTAGTTTTTAATAAAAAAATATAAATTCCTAAAGGTTTCATAACTAACAACTAAAAATGATAATTTCATCATTCCATTTTCTATCATTAGTGAAAAGTGAACAACTTCTAAATCTGACTCATCAAAGGAAGTGGAAGCAATTTCAAGAAGACCAGCACCATGTAATGGATCCTACTAAGCAAAAGAACTCTTTCTATTCTTAATTTTAAGTTTTGAATTTTTTTAAAAGAATTAAGATGATGTAATTTTAAGAGTAATTGACACCCAATTTTTTTTTAAAGGTTCTCGGTACGTATCCGATATGCGTACCCATTGTGTACCGAAGGCCTACCCGTATTACCCGATACAACTGCGCGAAAAAATTATTATACCCAAGCCATGCATCACATATGTTTATTTATGGTTCTCATTTCCATACATACTAATGTGAGATTTTTTAATATTGTGTTTAAAAATATACAAAATAAAATCTGATTATTTTTCTAGCAAGAATCAAAGTCAGTCTTCAATATGTTAGACGACAAAATAAAATATTTGTAATTTAGTTGGTTGAATAAATTGTCTTTATTATGATTGTTTGAATGGATAAAGTTGATAATTGATTTAGAAGTAAAGCAAGAAATAAAGAAAAATGAAAAACATAATGAAGAAAATATGAAATGGGATAATGTTAAGAAATTAATTCTCTGTGGTGATATATGTATTAAAAAGTCTGAAAATAAAAAATTATAATGTAGGAGAACTAAATCATGTTATTGAATGTTGTGTTTTAACAAGAGAAATTCATATAATATGTAACCTTATGATAATCTTTAAACAAATGAACAAACTTTTATTAACATTTACCGTGAAATATATAGATTATATATCACTAGTACAAAAAATGGCTACAATGACACGATATGATCATGGTCCACGGAAAATCATGTTTGAAAAATATGCGGTGGTATTTTTGTAAATATGATGAAGTTTTTTAATTACGGTTTTGGCATAACCGTGTTCGTAGGAACCAGGTTTTTTAATTTTAATTTTTATATTTTTAAAAAATGTACCTACAATCATGGTTGAGAGGATACCGTGATTATAATGTATCTATAATTACAGTTTTACGGGAAGCCGTGATTGTAGGTCCTCTCTATTTTAATTTTTATATTTTTAAAAAATATACCTACAATCACGGTTGAGAGTATAATCATGGTTTTACGGGAAGCCGTGATTGTAGGTCCTCCCTATTTTAATTTTTATATTTTAAAAAATGTACCTAGAGAAAACTGTGATTATAGTATAATCACGGTTTTACGGGAACCGTAGTTATAAGTGTTTTCAAAATTTAAAATCAGTTTCACAGAGGCTCTTCATTTCACGTTGTTTCTTCCTTTGCACCTGACGCTTCGTTTTCTTCCATGTTCCCTCCATTTTCAGTCTCACGAAAGTCCCATTCCCTCTCATCTTTCTCTGTTAGCTTTCTCCCATCTTTTTCTCTAAGATTTCTCCTCTTTGTTTTCCCATTGCCATTGACGTTTGCATTTGTTTGTGTTCTAGATCTAACGTGGTTCTCTGATATTTTACAGGTTTTCTTTTGCTGTTCCTGTTGTGCGCCATTGACGACCACCACGCAACCCTTCTTTTTTTTTCTCGTTCAAGCATGTAAGGCTTCTTTTTTGTACCTCTCTTCTTTTCTATTTCTTTCGATTATAATGAAGGTTTTGTAAGTTTTTGTTTATTATTGTTTGTTTCTGTTCTCTACGTTTTGCTTATGTTTGTTCCTGTAATGGAGGTTTTCTGTTTTGAAGGTCGATGTTGGGTTTCCATAACCGTGATTATAACTAGTAATGTAAATGCGCGTTTTATGACCACTTTTAATGATGGTTGTGATTGGTAACCGTGATTAAATATGATCTATAACCATGATTGTGAACCATGATTAAAAGCCCTAATCTATTACCACGGCTGTAACAACCACGATTCATGAACCGTGATTAAAAGCTTATTTTAACCGTGATTAAATCCCTTTCTGCACTAGTGTAGGCACCTTACATGCAAAGTAATATAATTGGTTGCAATTTACAATTTTTATATAAAAATTTCAAAGAAATGCGCTCATTTTTCTTTTTAGTAAAGAATTGTAAAGATCAAGTGAAATAGAGGTACATGAAAAGCTTGTTAATACCACAAAGCAATATATTTTTATTCATGAAGATATATTCTTTTTTTAAAAAATCAAATAACCTTTATTTATATAAACTCTATACCAATTGAGTATAAGATATACTCAATACAAACATACAACTGAGAATATTTGTGCTAATACTCAGCATGATTTAATACACATTACCAGATTTGCTATATAACAGATAATAAAAAAATAAAATAAGGATTGCTGCGTCTTTAACCAAGACCAAACTCTAACTTGAACAAGATCAAACACCTTCTCTAGATCTAGCTTATGATCATTAAAGATAATCTTGTTTCTCACTAACCATAAGGACCAAATCACCGTAAACCATATAACACTCCACATTTCCTATTGTACCTTATTACTAGGGAACAATCCAATAAAGCTTAACAGGTGACTTCCACCATCTTTGGTTAACACACCCGAAACACCACACCATTGTAGACATTTAGCCCATATCTTATAAGCTTTAACACAAGAAAATAACAAATGATGTACTGTTTCATCTGAGCTTTGACATATGAGACATATATTCGATACCATCATTCCTCACTTCCACAGTTCAATTCACACTGGTAACCTCTCCTTCATCGTCTGCCACACAAAACTTGTAACTTTAAGAGACACACATTTGTTCTACATACTTTTATATAAATTGTCTATAACCTCATTAGATGTAGATAAAAATTGATAAACAATCTTAATCGAGAACCTTCCACCCACTTCCCCCAACACCCACCTATCATCTACCCCTTCTTTTAATCCTACCTCCTTCAACTCATTTTCCAACTCCCGCACCAAGCTTTCTTCCCAATCAAATAATTGCCGCCTCCACCTCCATCTAACCCCACCCCCTCTCTATTTACCATGATTCCATATCATTTGTGGTTATAGAATACAACTGAGGTAATCGCTCCTGGAATGACATCCTTCCCCACCAATTATCATTCCAAAAACCCGTACTTATACCGTTCCCCACCACTTTCCCTATCATTCTTGACCACTAAAGATATATTCTATTTCTAAATCATAATTCATATCATTGTCACCCTTCACATCCACTTAACATATTAAAGCAAGTAAAGTAAAAACATGATTTGAGAAAATATTTGTTCTTATGCCTACCATGTTTAAATTAATGCAATATGTACTTGATTAATAGCTTTATAAGTTTGGTAAGCTTAACCTTTTCCATTTCACTTTAGTTATATATGTTCTATCTAACTA
This sequence comes from Clitoria ternatea, assembly GCA_037962975.1. Lineage (NCBI taxonomy): Eukaryota > Viridiplantae > Streptophyta > Magnoliopsida > Fabales > Fabaceae > Clitoria > Clitoria ternatea. The sequence continues at coordinate 10,159,956 of CM075670.1, forward strand.
ACAAACAAGTATTAACCGTGAGATGTGTGGATCTATCTTAAAGTTAATTCTTGATTTTTATCCTTTAATCTTGATCAAATTCCATGTCTCCTCCATGAAACAAGCCTTAGCCTAAATGCACTATATATGGAAAGGTGAAAATTCTAATTGAAACTAAGAGAAGAAAATTTAAAATGGGACAGATTTAAAAGAGAGAATTAACACAACTATTGAAGTAGAAGGCTAGGTGTGTTCATCACTTTAGAGATGCGCTATAGATAAGATCATATTATAGAATGCCAAATAACTCGATTTTAGAGAAAGAAGTTTTTTACAAAAATACCTCAAATTCATTCAAATTGTCAAAGTTCTTACATTTAGAAACTCCAACCCTATTTAAAGACTAATCACTAACTTTCATAACAAACTACCTCTAACTAATATCTAACCTAAGATGGTAAAAAGTGGTGCCTATAGTAGCCAAAACCCAATACATGGCCCAAAGCTCCCAACTAGCCTAAAACACTAAAAAGCCCAAAACTGGGCCGTACTAAAAGTACAAAAAGTATTTTTAAGCCTAAGGATGGTTCTCAACCATAACAAGAAAACCTTAGAACAAATACTAATTAAGGAAATGGCCTAAAGATGACCTTCACAAAAGTTCTAAGTCCTATACTAATTGGATCCTTATCATACTTTATCCCGTAAAAAGGGACTCACCCTTAAATCCAAGCTCATTCTTTTAATCTCTCATGACAAGATCAACATCATACCTATAAAGTAAAAAAGAAGGATGAATCCAAGATATGTAACAAAGGAAAAAAGAATCACAAAGATTAAAAAAAACAAAGATATGGAGTTTATTAACCGGGATCAAAGACTAACATTTTCATCCTTGTAGCAATACCAAAGAAAGAAGGTATATCACTAAAGAATGCAATGAGATAATTCCATAGAAACACACATGCAAAACTATGGGGTGTCCCATGAATTATCAAGATGATCATTGTCGCGACTGGGGTCCCGGCGCACGACGCGGACTGGTTAAAAACAATAAAAGAAAATTAAAACTGCATTCCTAAAGAAAATAAAGGGTTAAAGGAGTCGCCACTAATATTTATTAAGGAAAATATTAAGAAAACCTTTAAAAAGCACTGGTTTTTTTTTAAAAAATGAGATTCTATTTAGTCCGTGAGTCAAATTACAGGAGGGGAAGGTATTAGCACCTCACACTGTCCGTAAAAAAAATGGTTACCCAAATTGATCATGCATAATTTTTTCAAAAAAAATGATTATTAAATATTTCACCCTTCATAAAAAAACAACAATGATAAATAATATACATAATAATAAAAAATATATATAAATAAGAATAAAACAAAATTAATAATAAAACATATCTCCTAAATTTTCATTGTTTTTTAGTTCTAAGAAAATAAACAAAGAAATGATTAAAAGACCATAAAATAAAAAAACAATGAGACGTCTTGTCTTAATTATTTTCTAAAAAAAAGTCCATTGATTTTATTGAGAAATATATGGTTCATAAAAAAACAAATAAATAAATGAAAAAGTAAAAAAAACATAAACATAAGAAAGGAAAAAAAAGAATTAAACACACCAACATAAAAATAAAGAAATATATGTACACTTAATTAATTAAAATTGACAAATGAACCTCATTTAATTATTTTTTAAAAAATAAAAAAATAAAAATAGAAAAGTAAGATTAATAAGATGTCTCATCTAAATTAATCTCATTTTAAATTTAAGAGAAAGATAGATGAATAAATAACACACTATTTATTAGTCTTTTTTTGTCATTTTTTATGATAATGATTTTTCTTAATTATCAAAAGGTTACTAAGAGAAAATAATAGGAAATCATGACAATAAAATAAATAAAGAAATAAAAATAGGTAGAAAAATGAATACATAAAAATAAAATGGCAGAAAAATAAATACATAAAAATAAAAGGGGCGGAAAAAGTAAATATATAAAAATAAAAGGGCAGAAAAGTAAATACATAAAAATAAAAGAGCAGAAAAATAAATACATAAAAATAAAGGGGCAGAAAAGTAAATATATAAAAATAAAGGGTAGAAAAGTAAATACATAAAAAATATAGGGGCAGAAGAGTAAATACATAAAAGTAAAGGGGCGGAAAAGTAAATATATAAAAATAAAGGGGTAGAAAAATAAATACATAAAAATAAAGGGTTAGAAAAATAAATAAATAAAAATAAAGGGGCAAAAAATAAATAAATAAAAATTAAGGGGTAGAAAAGTAAATATATAAAAATAAAGGGGCAGAAAAATAAATAAATAAAATAAAGGGGTAGTAAAATAAATAAATAAAAATAAAAATACAGAAAATAAATAAATAGACTAATAATTGCAGGAATGTAAAGTACGGATAAATAAAGTGCAGAAAAATAAATTAAAAGAAATAAAAGTGCATAAAAGTAAATAAAGAAAAATAAAAGTGTAGAAAAGTAAATAAATATGAATAAAAATATAAATAAATAAATAAAGACAAAAAATGAAGAAAAATAAATAAACAGATAAATAACTGCAGGAAGATAAAGTGCGAGAAAATAAAGTGTAGGAATATAAATAAAGAAAAATAAAAGTGCAGAAAAATAAATAAAAATTAAATGATGACAAATAAATAAAGATAAATAAATGTTCTTTTATTAATAAAAAATACCTTAGTATAAAAACAATTAAAGATGAACTAGAACGAAAGTCGAAAAATCAATTCCGTGTAGATTTTCTTTGCTTTTAGCTTTGTTTGGATTCGATTCAAGGGTGTTTGGACACCTGTTACAACACTTAAACAGTATTTTGGCTCACTAAAACTCACATACTAAGACATACTAGAATGAAATGATGCACTCATTTTCCTAACAATAATTACATAACATAATTTTAAGAAACAAAAACTTCTAAGAAATCTCTCAAAAATTTAGCAATCTTTCACATCTTTTTTTCTCTTCCTCCCCAAAATACCTTAATATCACCTTCTATTTATAGAAGAAAATTGGCATTGGATTCTCCATAAAATGACATCACTTTTCTACTTTTCTAATTTGTCAAAATTTGATGTCAATTTCCCCAATTTTCTCCAATTATCCAACCAAACAGGGTCCCACCTCAATTACCACCAATTCTTCTTTCTTTCTTTTTTTTTAATTCTGATTTTCTTTTTCTTTTTTTTATTTTCATTTTTTTGAATTTTTTGGCCTTTTTGTGAATTTTTTTGGGCTTTTTTTTACCTTTTTTGGGCATTTTATTTTTTTATTTTTGGCCCTTTTTAATTTTTTTAAAAAAATTTAATTTTTTTATTTTTTTAATATAAATGCAAATGAGTAATCACTTACTCTTATGGAAATATAAATTATTTATGACACATGTGGAAATAAATAAAGTATCCAATAAAGAAAAATTGCTACCCATGCTATAAGGAGCAAAAAGGTAGTCACAAAACATTGTTTTCCCTCCCTTATTCTTTCCTCCTGGCTTCGGCATCCATCGGCCATTGCTTGAGAGGAATTATGGAAGAAAGTTGATGAAAGGAGAGGTGTGGTAGGAAATAAAGAGGGATTAAGTATTTATAGAAATGGAGAAGAGTTACTATTCCAACGGTCACTATGCAATTTATTATTATTATTATTTCTTATTTTATTTTTTAATAAAATAAAATATGATCCGGGGTGGCAACCTGGAATGAACGAGGTTCTAAGCACCGCACCACGTCACCAATAAGAACTGGTAAGTCATAACCAGGGTCTGAAATCATCAATTGACTATGGACATTTCTCTCAACCCCGGTCAATCACTGACAACCCGATGATCAGTCAGAAGAGGTATGAGCAACCTGACCCCGCAAACACTCTGTAATCATATGTTGACTTAAGCATTGGAGAATCTTCTGCAGGTTCACCTCCGGTGTGTCTTGAAGTTTAAGTACGGATTAAGACATCAATTTTCACATTAACTTGAAGAACCTCGGACTCTCGCTGAACTGAGGTGTAAAATACCGTACTCCACTAGGGTAGTGTAAAACTTAGAGTTAGTGAGGTAACACCGGTCAGGAGACCGTGCTAGGACCTCGGTTAATGTAGTCAACATTGACTCCGGTTGCTAAGACAGATCAAAATGAAATAAATATACTCTTTCTTTTTTCTTTTTTTTCTTTTTTTTAAATATATATATATTTATATTTTGCCGGACAAAAATAGGTGTTCACAGCTGCCGTTTTTACTTCTTTTCATGAAAGAATATGAGATCTATTCATATTATTGATGTGAAAAGAAAGTAAAGACGTGAACACCACTAAGAATTTAAGGAATATTTGACAGCTTTTGACAAGAAGTAAACAACCAAATAAGGTTGTTCTAATATTTGCCCTTGAAAACAACAGTCTAAGGAAGAAGCATCTGGGGCTTGGAAGGAAAATAAACGTCATGGGGGAGTTGCTCCCAACGTTTCGACTAGACGACATAACCTAGGAATTGGTACTTGAAGCTTTGAAAGAAAGTAAATGATATATGAGGTTGCCTTGACATTTTGAGCAGCCTAAGAATGGGTATCTGAGGCTTTAACACAAAATAGATGACCGAGGATGCCCCTGACTGATTTTGATTGAAGTAGCCTAGGGAAGGATACCTGAGGCTTTAACATGAAATAAATGACTGGGGGGATGTCCCTGGCTGATTTTGATCGAAATAGCCTAGGGAAGGATACCTGAGGCTTTGACATGAAAATAAATGACTGGGGGGATGCCCCTGACTGATTTTGATTGAGATAGCCTAGGGAAGAATACTTGAGGCTTTGACATGAAATAAATGACTGGGGGATGCCCCTAACTGATTTTGGTTGAAATAGCCTAGGGAAGGATACCTGAGGCTTTAGCATGGAATAGATGAGTGAGGAGATACCCTTGACTGATTTTGATTGAAATAGCCTAGGGAAGGATACCTGAGGCTTTAACATGAAATAAATGACTAGGGGGATGTCCCTGACTAGTTTGACTGGACGACATAGCTTAGGAATGGGTACCTGAAGCTTTTGAAGAAAAATAAATGACTGGGGGGACGCCCCTAACATGGTTTGAGTAGCCTAGGAATGGATACCTGAGGCTTGGACATGAAGTAAGACTTAAGGGAAATATCTCTGCCACTATGACTTACTGTGGAGGATAAAATTTTTGATGTTTGCAAGAGGAAATGAAACATGAGATTTATACTCATAAAGAATGTGTTTAAGGTCGGGACTTTTGAAGGACTGAGATTTAAAAGAAACCGACTTTTGGTCATATGACTTCACTGAAGGTTCCGAGTGAATACAAGGATTCCCTTTTTATATCTTAGTAAATCACCTTTCCTGGGGTTAGGTGATAGACTAAAACTGTTGATCTTTGACTTTTCATGGGGAACATTTGTCCTCGTTGTAACCTCAATCCTGCATAGAAAAAATAGTCAAGTGGAAAACCAAAAATTAATGATCTCGTATCCCTGGGTGACATCTGCGATCTCCATAGGAATCCATATGACTCATGGCAGAGCGAAATATCTTCAACTAGCAACCATTGTATACTTAAGGAATATCAAATTTCCCAAGATTGAAGTCACTTTGATCCCTTATTATTATTTCATTTATCTTGTTTAAAAATGTTTCTCATCAATTAAATGATCCAGCAGAATGCCTATAAATGAAGAAAATATTACGAGATTATGATAAAAACAAAAATGTTATTTGATGGAATTCTATACACATTTTTTTTACAAGTTTCACATCATGATTCGAATTTACAAAGCACATCAGTATTTGCTTTGACATGTGTATTGCTCCTAAAATTTGGATTCTCTTTATCAGGTATAATATTTCTTAACAGCATCTGAATTCACTGGGAAAGGTAAGTCATCACCATCCATATTGGTCAAAATCAGGGCTCCTCCTGAAAAGGCCTTCTTGACTATGAACGGTCCCTCGTAATTAGGCCTCCATTTTCCCTGATTGTCAGCCTAATTTGGTAAAATCTTCTTCAAGACTAGTTCTCCTTCTTGAAACCAACGAGGGCGTACTTTCTTCTCAAATGCTTTCTTCATACGCCTCTGGTATAATTGCCCGTGACAAAGAGCACTTAACCTTTTTCCTTCTATCAAGTTTAACTAGTCATACCGGGATTGTACCCATTCGGCTTCCTCCAATTTGGCATCCATGATCACTTTTAAGGACGGGATTTCCACTTCGATTGGTAGTACCACCTCCATCCCATACACCAAAGAAAATGGTGTTGCCCCTGTCAAAGTTCGAACAGAAGTGCAGTATCCATGTAAAGCAAAAGGAAGTAATTCACTCCAGTCCTTGTAGGTTTCAACCATCTTCTGAATGATCTTCTTTATATTCTTGTTCGCAGCTTCAACTGCTGCGTTCATCTTTGGCCTGTATGGAGATGAATTAAGGTGCTTGATTTTGAAATCTTCACAGAGCTCTTTCACCATTTTATTGTTTAAGTTTTTACCATTATCAGTTATGATTTGACTTGGCAAACCATATCTATATATCAATTCTTTCTTGACAAACTTGACTACCACATTTTTGGTTACATTGGCATAAGAAGCTACTTCCACCCACTTTGTGAAGTAGTCAATGGCGACCAAAATAAACTGATGCCCATTTGATGCTTTTGGTTCAATGGGACCAATAACATCGATGCCCCACATTGCAAAGGGCCAGGGGGCTGCTAAGACATTGAGGGATGATGGGGGTGCATGGATATTATCTGCATATGTTTGACATTTATGGCATTTTCTGACATAGTTAGAACAGTCTGTTTCCATAGTCATCCAGTAATATCCAGCCCTCAATATTTTCCTTGCCATTGAGTGCCCATTTACATGAGTTCCAAAAGATCCTTCATGAACACTCCTTATAATTTCATTAGCTTCTGTGGCATTGACACATCTGAGGAGGACTGAATCATGATTTCTTTTATACAGTACATCCCCATTCAGAAAGAACCTCATAGCCAAACGTCTTAGAGTTCTCTTATCATTTTCAGAAGCATTTAAAGGATACTCTTGATTTTGAATGTATCTCTTGATATTATAAAACCAAGGCTTTCTATCTGGTTCATCTTTAACCACATGAAAATAAGCAGGCTTGGAACGTCTTTCTACCTCAATAAGGGGCATATCACATTCTCTACTTACATTGAACATGGAAGCCAACGTGGCTAAAGCATCAGCCAACTGGTTATCATCCCGAGGAATATGATGGAAAGAGACTTCATCAACCCTTTGATTAGTTCCATGATATGAGATTGATAAGGAACCAATTTACTATCCCTAGTATCCCATTCTTCTTTCCACTGGTGAATCACTAAAGTAGAATCTCCATATACTTGTAGAGATTTCACCTTTGCTTCAAGTGCTGCCTGAATTCCCAAAACACAAGCTTCATATTCTGCAATATTGTTGGTGCAATCAAAGTAGAGTCTAGTAGTGAATGGGAAAAATTTATCATCTGGTGAGATTAGAATGCCTCCAATCCCATGCCCCAGTGTATTTGACGCCCTGCCGAACATCAAAATCCAGGTCTCCTTGGAAAACTTTTTTTCTTCTGACAACATCATGATGTCCTCATCAGGGAATTCAAATGACATAGGTTGGTAATCATTCAAGGGATGGTGCGCCAAGTGATCAGCCAAAGCACTCCCTCTTACAGCCTTCTGGGTGACATGAATGATATCATACTCAGTCAAAAGAACCTGCCAACGAGCTATTCTTCCCGTCAGAGCCGGTTTTTCAAAGATGTACTTAATTGGGTCCACCTTAGATATCAACCAAGTAGTATAAGATAACATGTATTGCCTTAAGCGATGAGCAGCCCATGCTAATGCACAACAAGTTCGTTCCATAGTGGAATATCGTGCTTCACACTCAGTGAACTTTTTGCTCAAATAGTAAATAACATGCTCTTTTCTCCCAGACTCATCATGTTGCCCCAGTACATAACCCATAGATTCATCTATCACTGTCAAATACAATAGGAGTGGCCTTCCCGGTGTTAGAGGAACCAAGATCGGTGGGGATTACAAGTATTGCTTTATTTTGTCAAAGGCCTCCTGACAGTCATCATTCCATTGTGATGGTTGATTTTAACGAAGCAACTTAAAGATTGGATTACATACAACTGTTAGTTGAGAAATGAAACGAGCTATGTAATTCAACCTTCCATGGAATCCTTGTACTTCTTTTTCAGTGCTAGGAGCAGGCATTTCCATGATTGCCTTTACTTTATCAGGGTCTACTTCAATCCCTCTTTCATTGACTATGAATTCGAGTAACCTTCTGGATTTAGCACCAAAAGTGCATTTGGCAGGATTCAATCTGAGCTTGAACTTTCTAAGACGTTCAAAAAGCTTTCTTAAGTCCTTGATGTGGCCATCTACTATTTTAGATTTAGCAATTATGTCATCCACACAAACTTCTATCTCTTTATGCATCATGTCATGAAACAAGGTTACCATAGCTCTTTGATATGTTGCCACAGCACTCTTCATACCAAAGGACATCACTTTATAACAAAAGGTTCCCCATAAAGTGATAAATGTTGTTTTCTCCATGTCCTCGGGTGCCATCTTAATTTGATTATATCCAGAAAATCCATCCATGAATGAGAAGATAAAGTGCTGAGCTGTGTTGTCAACCAAAATGTCAATATGTGGTAGTGGTAAATCATCTTTGGGGCTAGCCCTATTCAGATATCGATATTCTACACACATTCGTACTTTCCCATCTTTCTTGGGGACTGGGACAATGTTGGCTATCCATTGAGGATATTTTTCAACAACTAGGAAACCTACATTAAACTGTTTTGTGACTTCTTCTTTGATTTTTAAAAGCATCTCAGGTTTTATCATTCTCAGCTTCTGTTTTACAGGAGGGCATTCTGGTTTTAATGGTAACTTATGCTCAACAATACTAGCATCCAATCCCGGCATGTCTTGGTATGACCAAGCAAACATATCATTAAACTCAATCAACATCTCTATCAGAATCTTCCTTTGCTCGATGCTTAGAGAAGTACCAATCTTGAGTTCTCTTTTATTTTCTTCATTCCCCAAATTTATGACTTCAACAATTTCTAGATAGGGAGAAATTTTCTTATCTTCTTGATCTAGCAATCTTAATAATTCAGGTGATGGTTCATTATCTTCCTCATCCTCTCCATTTGAATATTCAAAATCATGATGTGAAAATGTAATTTTTTCATTTGTTGAGGGGTCAGTTTCAGATTTGCAATTTATTTAATATAAAAGGGAATAAGAAAATGGTTATTAGGTTATTTACAAGAAAATAGACAAGAATCCTTAGTGTGCATTTACTTGGATTATTATAATTGATAAAGAAACTTTTTATTGAAAAGAAATGCCATAAGGCTTCAAACATAGTTAAAGGATCAAAGATCACAGAGTAATTAAATTACATGTAACTGATCTCGGGAAACTCAATGGCCTCCCAATTACACAGAATGGTGTCTGACGAATAAGGGTAAACATGACTTTCTTTTCCAGAAAAGTCATTGCTGACTACTACAACTTGATTAGGAGATGTCAAGCCCGCGCTTTTGAAACTCTTGTAGAGGTCACAAATAGGGGATCCTATAGTTCGGGGTTCTCGATTTTCCAAACGAGCCATCCATTTTTCCTTCTTTTCTTCAGCAACCTTCCTTTTCTCTACTGGAGATGGGTAGTATCCTAACCCAAATCTATCCTTGTTTTCTTTAAGGTACACAGGCTCTATTATTTCACCCAAATTCCTCCCAAGTCCCTTTCTTGGCTCATACCCGGCTTTCATCATCATTTTGGCCATCATTAAGGATGCCTTAGGTAACTGAGCTGCTGTCATCTTCTTACCCACATAGGTGGTATGGGCAATTTCTAAAGATTAGAAAGAGGTTTCCAAACTTTCTTCAGTAGCCTCTATATAGGGAGTGGACATGGGCTTACTGATTAGGAAATCCTCTTCACCAGAGACTATAACCAACTTATTATTTATAATGAATTTCAGCTTTTGGTGAAGAGTAGATGGAACAACCCCAGCAGTGTGGATCCAAGGTCTACCCAATAGACAATTGTATGCAGGAATGATGTCCATTACTTGAAATAGGACATTAAACGTGCATGGTCCAACTTGAATTAGAATCTCGATGTCGCCTATGACCTCTCTTCTTGTACCATCAAAAGCCCTTACTACCATGGTACTAGGTTTCATATGTGCTCCGTCAAAAAGAAGCTGTATAAGAGTTGACTTGGGCATTATGTTTAGGGAAGAGCCATTATCAATGAGCACTTTTGCCAAGATGTAATCTCGGTATTTAATAGAGATGTGTAGAGCTTTGTTGTGACCTCTTCCCTCAGGGGGTATTTATTCATCCATGAAAGTTAAATAATCATTAGCTGCAATATGATTGACTATTCCCCCAAATTTCTCGGGAGAAATATCTTGAGTCACATGAGCCTTGCTTAAGACTTTCATTAACATTTCACGATGTGGCTCTGAATCAAGCTACAGGGACAGAAGAGATATCTTAGCAGGGGTACGATTTAGTTAGTCAACTATCTGGTAGTTGCTTTGCTTGATGAACTTCAAAAATTCATAAGCTTCTTCATCTATTACCTCTTGGGGAGGGTCTTGTTCTTTGTTCTTCCCTAGGTTATTCTGCCCTGTTGTTAATTCAGGTTCTTTCCTTAATTCTTCTGGAGCAAAAATCTGATCGCTCCTAGTTATTCCACTTATATTCGTAACTGAAGAAGATGGGTCACTAGTCGGGGGATGAGTGACCACCTCCGCTTTGTACTTCCGTGGTATCGCATGAGTATCTTTGAAAGCAAAAGGAGCGGGTACCCGAGCTGTCATTGACTGGTGATTTACGATTGGTTCGGTCAGAGGTTTCTTGGTGTAATAGACCACCAAAGGAACGGGGTGACTGGGCTTACTGAACCTGTATCATGCTATCCATGGATCATGTTGACATCATCACAAGGGCGACGATAAACTTGTACCAGATGTGTGTCAAGTAATTTTTAAATCACTTCAACAAACTTTCATTAATAGGCATCTGATTATGAACGTCCTCATTAGAACTCTGAGTTTCTGATATTAATCTTAGCACTGGCCCCTTTTCGTCTCCAGTTTTACTGGCAAGAAAAAAAAGATGGCTCGTGGCGACTCTGTATGGACTATCGAGCCTTAAATGTTATGACAATTAAGGATAAATTCTCTATCCCTACAATTGATGAGCTCTTTGATGAGCTCGGAGGTACCTTATTTTTTTCAAAAATAGACCTATGATCAGGATTTAACCAAATTAGAGTGGCTCTTGAGGATACCCACAAGACAACATTTTGCACATTTGTTGGTCACTATGAATTCCTAGTCATGCCTTTTAGGCTTACTAATGCTCCCTGATCTTTCCAAGTGGCTATGACTCACTTATTGAGACCATATTTACATCAGTTTATCCTAGTGTTCTTTGATGATATATTAATTTTTAGCTCTAATCTTATTGATCATGCTATTCATTTGAGGTTGATTTTGCATTTGTTATTAGATCATTCCTATTTGAGAAATTATATAAGTGGTTTTTGCTACACCTATGGTGGAGTATTTGGGACATCTCATTAGTTCATAGGGTGTTTAGCCAGATCCTACTAAAATTTTAGCTATTATTGATTCGTAAGAGCCACATACTCTCATGGCTCTTAGAGGATTCTTGGGTCTCGCTAGGTTCTATAGGCGGTTTATTCGCCACTACGCTACTCTGCCACTACGCCACTCCTTTCACCGATCTTCTCAAATCAAACAATTTTACATGGTCACCAGAGGCCTCTTTGGCCTTTACAAAGCTGAAGGAACATATGTGTGAATTACCTACACTATTACTTCCTAATTTTTCTATTACATTTGATGTTGAGACTAATGCTTCAGCTATGGCTCTTGGCGCTGTCCTCTCCCAACAAGGTCTACCATTAGCTTTCATCAGCAAAAAGCTATCCCCTCAATAACAATAACTTTTTGCTTATTCTAGGGAGATGTTGGCAATCATAGAACCAGTGAAGAAGCGGCACCAGTACCTCATCGGCAGTACCTTCAAAATTATTATAGACCAAAAGAGTTTGAAGGAATTAATGGTGCAAAATATAAATACTGTAGAACAACAAAAATGGGCTTGGAAATTGCAAGGATTCATTTACACCATAATCTATCGCTTAGGGAAGGAGAACCATGCAGCTGATGCCCTTTCCAGAAGTTTTTCAGACTCTGATTCAGACTCCCAGGATTCACCCTTCTGTCATGCTCCTTTTTCACCAGTACCCACCATTATCACTGATCTACAAAAATATTTCCTCACACCTACGGGCACCCAACTCATAAATAAATTACTACAATCATGTCGGTATAATTTCAAGAAAGTTTTGCTCTATTATGGGGACCAAATCTACGTACCTGATTATGCTGGTTGGCGCTCCCAGTTACTCTCAGAATACCATGCTTCTCCACTTTCAAAACACTCCGATGTCAAACCAACCACAACCCGCTTGGCTTCTTCTTTGTTCTGGCCTTCACTTAGGACTGATATTAAAAAAAATGTCAAAACCTGTTTCCCCTGCCAACAAAATAAATATCTTCCATAAAAAATATGGGTTACTGTAGCCTCTTCCAATCCCTACTAATGTTTTGGAGGATATAAGCATGGACTTTATAACAAGTTTACCTTCTTCACACAGCCATACAGTGATTTGGGTTGTTGTAGACCATCTTTCCAAGTTTGCCCATTTTGTTGCCCTGCCTACCTCATTCACCCATGCTAGCTAAAAAACTTATGTCAGAAATCCACCGCCTACATGGCATGCCTAGATCCATCATCTCTGACCGTGATAAAATTTTCCTTAGCTCTTTTTGGACTCTACTCTTTAAACTGCAGGGGACAAAACTAAGATTCAGCTCGGCATACAATCTCGAAACCGATGGTCAAATAGAAGTGCTTAATAAATGTTTAAAGGCATACCTTCGCTGCTTTTTGAGTGACTACCCACGCTTCTGGTTTCGATTTCTACATCTCTTTGAATACTTGAATAATACCACTGTCCGATCCTCCATTGGCATGACACCGTTCCAAGCTCTTTATAGGCGCCTACCCCCAACCATCCCAGATTTCATACCCGGAAGCACTCATCTGAGTGATTTAGAGCCATCCCTGTAGAAAAGACAACAAATATTATCAGTACTAAAAAAAGTCTCATTCAAGCAAGGCAGAGAATGAGCATTCAGGCCAACAAATGTAACATCCTATTTTCATCACAAATAGGAAATAGATATTAATATATATTTCTTGAGAAATACTTACTATAAGTTAGTTTATTATTATCATTTTTTTTATTTTGGTATTTATATTTTTATTATTTGTTTTTTTAAATAATAATAATAATAAATGAAAATATTTTTGAATGAGAATTTTAAAGTGACTTAATTAGTATTCACTAATTAAGAAAATTATATTAAGAATTTTTAATATCTTTACTATTCACCATTTTTATTTTATGTTGTTATATTTTTAAATATTTAAGATTTAACTCTTACTAGAATTTTAAAATAAAATTTTGAAGGAATTAGACTATGGTTCTTTTGAACTTTTTGATCTACATAATATTTATGATTTTCTGGAATTTTTTGAATTTTTTGAATTATTTTAATAAAATAATATATTTTAAATAATTTTAAATTCATATAAAGTTGCTTAAAATTAAAAATATTTACAAGAATGTAAAGTTAAATTATAAGAAAATTTTCTAAAATCGATTTCAAGTAGACTTATCTAAAAATTATCGGTTTGAGAAAAATCTTGATTTTTTCTAATCGTTAAAAAATTAGAAACGTATCAATAAAATTTTATTAACAGAAAATTTTAGATTTTTAAAATTTCAGCTTTATATTACTTATTATAAAATTAGTGAGGACTGATATAATATCGCTAAATTTCAAAAAGGACTCATTTTGAATATTTAAAATATACCGAGTGAAGGATTACTATTTGACTTAATAATTTTGCCGACAGTTACTATGCAAAACACTGTGCATGTATGAAATTTTCAAAAGATGCACAGTAACCAAGAATAAAAAATTCAAAAATGCATAGTACTTTTATATTAAAATAATAGAATGCATAGTAAATTTTTTTCCTATAAATACCGAAGGATTTCTTCTTTAGAATTCATAATTGCAGTTTAAGTTTTCTTAATATAGTAGTGCTAGTGAGATAGTGGTGGAAGTGAGAGAGAGAAGTAAATTTTTTTGGGAGAAGGTTCTGCTAAAATCCTAAGGTAAGAATACTTCTCTTTTATATTTTTTAGGTTATTTTCATATCGTTTTTAGAAATCTGTTATTATACTAGAAATAATATTATTTTAAGTTACTATTCTGCATAGTAAAATACTATTTCAATAGTAAATTACTATTTACTATTACTATTTACCTTTACTATTCATATTTTTATTATTTACCGTTACTATTCACGATTTACTATTTACTGTTCCTATTTACGATTTGCTATTTACCGTTACTATTCACGTTTTACTATTTACTGTTACTATTTACTGTTACTATTCACTATTCAAAATTTACCATTTCTATTTTAAGTTGTAATCTTAATTTTTATCTTGTAATTATATTAAAATAAAATTGGTATGTTTTAGAACTCGGAGACGAGGCGCGCATGGATTTTCAATAACGAATCGGTATACAAGAGGTAAGGGGGAGTGAGATAAGAATATAATATGAAAGACATAAGAATAAAGGGAGGAGTCCCCTACTCCTTTTAAATTTAATAATATGATTATTTTAAAGTAATAACTTCTCAACTTAAAATTTATAATAAATTTAATATATTGTGTAACTTATTCTGAAATATCTATACATGGATCTGAATTATTATAACTTATACGGACTGGACTAAACCTATGCAAGGACTTGGATTTTTATATCCTATATGGATCGAACTAAACCTATGCAAGGACTTGGACTATTATGACCTGTCTAGACTGAACTATACCTATGCGAAGACTGAATTATATATGGACTTATATAGACCTGTGCGAGGAATGGACTATAAGGACTCAAAACCAAATCTACTAATTTAAATAACCATTAAAAATTTGAATTATATTTATGAGCGATATTTAGTTGATTTGACTTGATTATAATTAATTATATTTGATTTCGATTAATGATATTGTGATTTATAATATTAGACTGTGATTAATAATATGCAATTATGATTGATGATATTTGATTGTGATTGATGAGATTACTATACTTGATTGTGGTTGATGAATGATTGATGACCTTGTGATATGAAGTTTGAGCATATAGCAAGCATGCCGGAAAGTTAAAACTCAGTAAGAATTTTCTTACCTTACTCTTTAAATTTTTATTCCAAGAGAAAGTATTTTATAATTATTTTAGTCTTTTATTTCTTCTTAGAAATAATTTTTATTAACTTTATTTTTAATCTCTATAATAAAATCTAGTATTAGAAAGAAGCTATTTTATGAAAATCAGAGGTTGAGACAATTAATTCTTGAATTAAAGAAAATTTTTATAGTTTTAAGTATTCTTAGTTAATGATTTTAAATTATTTTCTTTAGAAATTAGAAGTTTAAAGTAAATTATTTTGGTTTTCCCCAACGAAATAACTAAAGAATATTTTGTGGAGATTTCAAAAACTCAATCTAGTTAATATTCAAATTGAGAAAGATTATGTAAATATGTGAAGATTTTTAAGAGAAAGCTTTGAGATATTTAAGGCTTGGAAACTTAATTTTGGTAAGATTTGAATTTGAAGACTGTACTAAATTATTTCAGTATAACAGAAGTTCAAAGAAGAACTTATGGAAATGTACAGTTTATTGTGATGATTTTGTGAACCTTTATGGTATTTAATAATTGAGTTTCTAAAAGCCTTAACCAACTAAATATGCGAGTAGTTCATGCATCATGAATCATTAAAGAGAAATGAGATGTGATATTGCTTGGGGACGGATTATAGAAACCGAGGATACATTAGAGGAGGCTTAATTGCGAGCCTTGGGATGAGATAGTGTGAAAAGGTGCTTCAGGTGACCTGGGGTCGCTCCCTAGTGTCGGGTACTTTCACAATAAAAACTTTCTCAGTCTGACTAGTCTCTAAGTGTTTCCACGCCAGTTGAGCTGTTCATATGCCATGAAGGCATTTATGTTATTATTATCCAGAATTTATGAAATAGTATAAACTCCTGGTTGGCCCAGTGCAAACTAAAACTTTAAGGGCCCACATGCATAAACTGAATGAGATAGTAGCATAAGCATTGCATAACATTCATGTGATTGTGACATTCTATATGGATGGTTATGAATGAAAATATAAGTGTTATGTATGTGGAAACCCTATATTCATAATTGATTGTATATGAGATTATGACTGATATTACTATATTAGTTTGTGAAAACCCTTATGCTTATGTCTTATCTGTAATATATTATATTTTGTTTCTCACTCCTTCTTGTTTGAATTTTTGTGTCCAAAATATATGTTATATGATATATAGCTAGCAGTCCAAGATGGAAGGATATGTAATTACAAGAGGATAAAGTGGTCTCATCCTCAATCGATTAGATGAAGAGATATGACAAGAGTAGGATTCAAAAAACTCGATGGTTCAAGGACTAGGAAATGATTGTTCACATTTGTAGTAGAGGTATAGTTTAGTTTTATTTTGCCTTATTACAATATCAAGTAGATAATTGTAACAAGGTAAAGGTTAAACTTTGATAAACTCTTTCATTCGGATATAATATTGTAATGATTTATCACTTGTGATTTCTATAAATTATTTTGTCATTATGGACAAATATTGAAAGACAATTTTTTTTACTTTCAATATTCAAAGGAAATCAGATGTATATACGTCCTTGTATACACGAGATAAAGAGTGATAAATATGTATATCTTTCTAAAAGTTTTTTTTAAAAGTAAGAAGAATACATATATATCTCGTGTATATAAGGGGGTGTTACAACAAACATAAGAAAGATATTACCTTTAAGCCTGGTGACTGGGTCTTCCCACGTCTTCACCTTTACCGACAACACTTGTTCGTTCGTCGGACATCACAAAAAATTGCCAAGTATTTCTTCAAGTCGTTCCAAGTCCGTTGTTGTGTAGAGCCTGTAGCGTATGATTTGGCTCTTCCTGACTCTTTGCGCATACATAGTGTGTTTCATGTCTCTATGTTGAGACTCTGCTATGGTGACCTGACCCAAAACTTCACCCCCTTACTGTCTCTCTTGCTCCCCGAAGATGGCACCCCTCCACCGCGGGAATCTTATGTTCAGAACCCTTCCCCTGCACGTCGACCGTTCCACTCTTATAGAGTTTCCACCAGAGACAAATTTTTCTCTCCCCCTAAACCCATATAATGTTTCAAAAACAACTCCCTCTCTCCTAAATGATTCCTTAGACACGGTTCCCACTTCCCAATACACGGTTCTTGTTTTCCCACACGCATTACACCACTAAAAAAACAACTGTTAGCGACGGACGTAATTGGTCGCTAATCAATGGAATTACCGTCGCTAAAACCTATAGCGACGGCATCGCAGACGGGAAAGGGGACGTCGCTAAAACCCTCGTCGAAAACACCGCAGCGACCACATACACACCGTCGCTAAATTATTGACGGCGTTAGGCCGTCGCTAAATTCGTCTCTGCCCCCATAACTCCAGCCGTCGCTAAGTGTAGCCATACAGCGACCTTGAGTCCCCGTCGCTAGTAACAGCCAACAGCGACCACGCTATGCCGTCGCTATAGGTAGTGAGACAGCGACCAAGACATTCCGTCGCTAGTGGTAATGTGTATAGCGACGCCAAAGTCCGTCGCTAGTGGTTGTAAGGTAGCGACCACAATGTCCGTCGCTAGTGGTTGCCAGGTAGCGACCACAACGTCCGTCGCTAGTGGTTTCCAGTTAGCGACCACAACGTCCGTCGCTAGTGGTTGCCAGGTAGCGACCACAAAGTCCGTCGCTAGTTGTTGCCAGGTAGCGACCACAACGAGCCGTCGCTAACGACAGTTTTTAAATTTTTTTAAAATTGATTCAATATTGACTGGTTTTGTTAATTTAGCTTTGAAAATATCTTAATATTTTGTATTTTGTATTGGCTGATAAAATTTTATAATTAAATTAAAATAATTTTTTTGAAGTAGTGAATTATTATTAAAAACAAAATAATATATTAAATTAATTTATGAAATAGGTTGAATTATTAATGATAGGTAGAATAAGGCTTTGTGATTTGAATGTAATAACCAATAAATATTGACATAATAAATAAAGAATGACAAAATAAATACTGAATGAAAATATAACATAACTAAAAATCAAATATACAAATGTGTATAAATAAAAGAACTACAATCAAGGTGGTGGGGGATCCTGGGGTGGTGGTGGGGGCGCCTGGGAAGTGGGGGGAGGTAGCCTCGCCATCAACTGCATCAGTAGCTCCTGCTGCTGAGCAAGTTGCCGACGAGTCTCGGCGTGCTGCTCCTCGGCCCGCTGTCGGTCCGCCTCGGCCTTCTGTCGGTCCGCCTCGTGCCGCTCCAACAGCAACTGCCTCTGACGTCGCTCCTCCTGTAGCTCATCGTTCAGGTTTTGAATTACCTGAACGACCTCAGTCGGAAGACCAGAGGAAGACGAAGAGGAAGGGGTCTTCCCCTTTTTCGCCAGCTGCGTGCCGACGCCACCCAATCCAAACACCCTCCCTTTCTTGTTCACACCGCCAACAGCCTCCATATAGATGGCGTTGTCGTCAGAACAAGATAGGGTGGGAGGAACCTCCCCTTCAGGGGTGGAAGCCACCAGGTCCGCCTCCTTCTCGGCCCTCCTGGCCTGATACGCCTCCTGTAAATTCAAAAACAACGATAGGATTAGTAAGCTGATTTGTAAGTAAATTAAAAGCATGTGTCAGTTAAAAGTAAATACCGCTAGGTCCGTAGTCTTCTGGTTTACCCATGCACCGGCTTTGTTCTTCTTGGTCATTTGCATGACCTCAAACAAAGAAGGCTCCCGGTGCTCCCTCAGCTCCTGTGGTGGACAAAAAACATTGAGATTATTATTTGTAAACATGTAAGACGAACCATAATTGAAATGTTTAACATAAATATACTTACAAATCTTTTCTTGTGCTCGAGGGTTGAAATGCTACCCCCAGTGTAAACCGAGGCTGCAGCATCGGCGGCTCTGTTGGCCCTATTCCGAGCACTCGCCTGCTGGAATGGGACCCCGCCCCACTTCTGGACCATCCCGTCCCAATGGTCCTCCGGGATCCAACGAGGGCGCTCACCCTTGTCCCTCACCTTCCAAAGGGTACTCTTGATGATTTTGGAGGTCTTTGTGGCAAAGACCTTCCTAATCTCATCAATCATACCCTCCGCCCACTGGTAATCACGCTGTAAAATGAATTGAGAAATCAAAATTAATAACGGGTCCATTTTACAAATCAAGTCACAATAAATGAGCTAGGAACTTACCGAGAAGGTGTCAAACCACCTATCTTGCACAACCTTCCCAGCATCTGTCCAAGATATATATGGACCATCCCACTGGGCCTTCAAAACCTTAGTAATCGCTTTGGTAGTGCGACTACTATCAACAAAGCTGTAATGACAACAATTATGTTAGGAGTAAAACAACACACAATCTAGGGAGACACCCAAAATTTCGGCAGAGTCTCCCCTGTAAATGTAACATTTCCAAGTTTAAATAGTTACCCTGTTACAAACAGAAGAGTGCCCAGTACAATTCAATCTATACAAGTACTAATTAAAGTAAGCAACAATAAACCAACAAGTCTTTCAACTAAACCCTAATATAAAGTATCATACAAATAACATAAAAGTATATAAAATTTAGTCACTTACTCGTCTCCGGCCGGCACGGGTACCAACATGGGCAGAGGGGATGCCGGAGGTGGGGTCGCCTGATGGCCATGGTCCTCCAAGCCACCAACTCCAGGAGTCTGCTCTGGGGTGGTCAGCTGTGGGGGTGATGGGGTTGTCTGCTGTGGTGGTGGTGATGGAGTGGTCTGCTGGAGTGGTGATGGAGTGGTCTGCTATGGTGGTGGTGATGGAGTGGTCTGCTGTAATGGGGATAGAGTGGTCCGCTGTGGTGGTGATGGAGTGGTCTGCTGCCCTGGGGTTTGCATCCCCAGACGGGAAGCCGGGGTCCTGGACCCACCACCCCTACTGAAGGGCAGTCGACGTCCCGTCATCTGTGGATAAAATCATGTTCATTTAAAATTTCGGCAGCATTTCGCATTAGTCCCCGAGTACACAGAGATACGTACGGTATGAAACACCGCACGCAGACATGCACCCTGAGGACAATACGAAACACCATAACCGAAATTTTATATGAACATTCAACGTCTTAAGATAGACTATATACAACATTGATGGGTTACGCCCTACTGGTTACAAATTCATACCAAACTGTCCAACTGGGACAATTCAAGATCCAACACAACACGGTACATTAGCCGGTTGTTTTGAAACTTGAACGGGAATCTAATGGGTTCACACACGACTAAACTCTACATTATTAAATCATGAGTTTCATTTTTTAAGTTTCCTAAGAAAGGGAGCCTGTCAAAATTTTGGCAGAGTCTCCCCTGTAAACTGGACATTTCCCAAATTTACGAACAACCTGTTACATACATAAAACTTTCCAGAAATGATAAATATACATACCATACGTATTGTATATGATATTAAGAGTTATGAATACGATCGAGAGACAAGGTTATCAGTACATAAAACCAATGCCTAATGAGCTCTGCTCTCCACTAACAAACAACATTACACATGCATAAAGAATCATGTTATCAGCACACAAAACCAATGCCTAATGAGCTCTGCTCTCCACTAACACACAACATTACACATGCATAAAGAATCATGTTATCAGCACACAACCAATGCCTAATGAGCTCTGCTCTCCACTAACAAACAACATTACACATGCATAAAACTCATTATAAACACATCAAAACCAGTTCCTAATCTCTCTACTAACAAACAACAATTGACATGCATACATATATCGAGAAAGTCAGCGTTAAGGGATTACCTGGGGAAAAAAGTCGGTGATGAATACGAAGCTGAAGAGAGACGATCAGAGACCACGCGTGATGTGTGTTACCCTGTATGACAAACCAAGAAGTCGTTAGACAGTTACAAGTAGCAAGGAAACTAAACAAAGATAGACACGCCAAGCAAATTATAGATTACATAACAATGACTTCTTAATGATCTAGACACTTGGGATCCACGTGAGAATGAGTCCATGAGAGATGCAACGGAGACTACATTTGCATTATTAAACATTCTAAACGTTATTTATAATGGTCTACTGATTCACTTCAGCCAAATAATGAGCGTGTATACTGTGTAACCGGGCCAGGGCTGCTTGACGATTTTATTTATTAGTCTTTTAACTAACATACCAAATTAAGTTGGTTAAGATATATAAAAATATGATCTAAGAGATAGAGTTTTTAATATGAGACTTGAAAAGTTAACGAATGACAAAAGTTAATTGAAATTATTGTTCTAACAATTCAAACAATGTGTAACATCAATCTTCTCTAATAGGTAGTGTCTTTTTTTATAAGGGATACCGAACAAACACTAAAATTCACTAAATTTTAGATTAAAATGATTTTATAAACTGATTTTGTTAAAGCAGAAACTGTAAGGAGGAGTGACTTCAACCAGAACATGGTTCTCATGACTAGAAATCAATTTGGGAAGACTTTCTAAACATATACAATTGCAGTGAAACATGTTTTTAGAAAGTGAAAAATAATTTTAGGCTAATGTTAGTTTGTTAGAATATATTAGAAGTGTTAGTGGAAGAATTCGAACTTACAACCTCTCCCCCTCTTCCTTCTCCCTTCACCCTTCCAAACTTGAAAAGTGAATTTGAAAGGAAACAATGTAAAATAGTGGTCGTGAAAAAGGGGGATCAGGAATCATTCAGAAAACAGAACCTAAACTAAAGCTGTGTGTATAACTCAGGAAATAGAGATGCTAAAATTTCTCCACCATTAGGAAAAAAATGCATTTCAAGGGAGTGGAGTTGAAAGTTGAAACAGAGGTAATGTTAAATACTTCAAACATGCGGTAATATAGATATCAGATCAAATGCTATCCGAATGATAGAGTGCTCCTAATCCCAACAGAAGAAAAGATGCTGCAAATGCCAGATGCAAAACACAAACTTAAGAGCAAGAACCACCAACTTTGCTACTCAACAATAAACTAGAGGAACATCCATAATGCTTAATTTCATTCTCTAGTCATAAACAGGAATCACCGAATGAGCCATTATAAGGGACAAATGAGAAAAGAGATGAGAGGACGAGAGAGTGAGTGAGAGACAAACCTTACCCTGCAATGGCACACGGAGGCTCGACGGAGGAAGAAAGGAGTAGACGTCAGAGAGGGCTTCCGAGGGAGGAGAGGGGGGACGGCGGGTGAGAGGCACACGAACAGGGAAAGGAGGTCCGACGGTGAAGGGAGGGAGGAGAGGGAGACGACGGGTGAGGTAGCAGGTCCGACGAAGGGAGGGAGGAGAGGGAGACGGCGCTGCAAGAGGAATGGGAAAGATAGGGCAACTGACAGGGAAAGGGGTTGCTGTCGAGTTTGATTAAATACTTAGCGACGGCTAATTACCCGTCGCTAACAACGTCACTACAATAAAATGATTAGCGACGGTGCTGTTGCAGGAGGGTGCAGTTGCTGTGTGCGGTTGTCACTGGAGCCAACAATGGCTATTCTTCCTCCTTGCAGCTTGCTGAAGGCTCGCCGGAGACCAAGAGGCAAAAACAGAGCCTCCACCCAACAATAAAAGAAAGAAGACGAAAAGAAAAACCTTCACCCAAGAAGGGGAACTCGCCGGAGAAGAAGGGAACTCGCCGGAGAAGATGAACGGAGCTGCCGGACCATCATTTCCACTTATGTAGCACGCTAGACCAAGAAGGAAGAGATCTGGAGCTATACTAATTTCTTTACTTTCCTTGGTTGTGAACAATAAATAGGTAAAGGGGAGTGTTCTTACCCTTGCTTAATAATTTTTTCATGCATTAGGTTGATATAGATTTCCCTAGAACTTCTATTGCTGTGAGGTACCAAGAATAGTCTTGTTCCTAAAGAATTAAAAGCTGAATTTATACTTAAAATCACATGCAATGGTGAAGACTTTATGAAAATGAAATGGTGCTCTTGAAACTACTCTTGGCTGTCACTTTTGTCTTGGCCTTCTTCCAAATTTTTGTGGTTTAATTCAGTATTTGTTAATAGAAATACAAGTCCAATGGTATAGATAGAAATAAACATGAAACTTTAAATCACCATCAATATTTTTATCAACAAATACCAAGGCAGAACAATTATAAGGTAAATTAATAATAACAAATAGGGTCCTATATGCTGTCATACTCCACTATGAATGTATCTGTCTAACAACTATGAATGCAC
Source organism: Clitoria ternatea (assembly GCA_037962975.1). NCBI lineage: Eukaryota > Viridiplantae > Streptophyta > Magnoliopsida > Fabales > Fabaceae > Clitoria > Clitoria ternatea. The sequence continues at coordinate 10,183,579 of CM075670.1, forward strand.
AGATCATAAGCAGAAAAACTTAATGTCAATCAATGGAAACATCATATAAACACCATCACAGCCAGTAGACAACTGAAACTATCTTAAAAAAGCCTTAAAAAAGAAATATCTGAGCCATTATATGATAATACAGTTATGATGTATTATCTCAGCTATTATATGATAATACAGTTATGAAATATCTGAGCCATTATATGATAATACAGTTATGAAAGATCTCAGTATTATGTGTTCTAATGAATCTGAATAGTATTTCAGTATTTCAGTTCTGTTGGGTGGAAGGGAGACAAAGGACTAAGTTATAAAGGATTAAACATCTTTTACCCTTAAATTATTAAAGATAAAATTAGTTACATTTATAAGGATTAAACATCTTTTACCCTTAATTTAAAATAGAAAACAGAATAAATTTTGGAACAAAACAAACCATCATTAACATTTTCGGTATTGAGAAACCCTTTTTTTTTAGTATTGGGCCCCAAGCAACATATTGATAAAGGCTTGTTTCAAATTTTCAATTACAAAGTTACCAAAAGCAATCCATAAGAAAGGTGCTAAGTTATAAAGGATCACTCTGAAAGCTACTACCTAAGTACAATTAACTAAGTATATAGAATCAAGCCAAAAAAACTACATAGAAACCAAGAGAACATAAAAATACAGCAAAGGGAACAGAGAGTTCCAAGAGCAGAATTCCTAGAGCTATGAAGCACAGAAGCCAACAAAGGCAAAGCCATGGTGCAACCTTGGTCCTCACAATCATTGTATTCATTACTTATTCTAGAGGACTCGAATATCAAGTAGCTCAGTACAATTAACCCCTATGGCATTTGTTAATCCATTAAGCCAAGCCTACTTACTGCAATAAGGTTTGGATACTATAGTTGTGTTCAAATTAGACCTAGTTAAAGGTTAGACTATAACACCAAATACAGTGATTTATTGATTTATGTATTTTGAAATTTGTTTTCTATTTTCAGAAACCAACTTATTTAATAAGAAAAGTTTCCTAAAACTGTTGTAACAAAAATATATCTGTTTTAGATTTTAAAGCCCAAAAACCAAAACATCTCTAAGTTGTTTTTGTTCTCTACTTCTAATATTCCATTATTCGTGTCGAAGACAACTGTTTTAAAAAACAATATCTCTGTTTTAGATTTTTAAAACCCCAAAACCAAAACTCTCCAAGTTCTTTTAGTTCTTTACTTTTAACTTTCTATTATTCATGTCCTTTTGTGTCCAATTTCATCTTCTCTCTTGCTCTCTTCCAACACTTCTAAAAAATAGTCTCAAAAATTGCTTTATAGAATACTTTTTGAAACAACAATCAAATGAATAGCAAAGATTGAATCAACTTAAGTAGGATTAGAACCACAATCAAATTTCCATAAACAAACAAAGATTGAATCAACATAATCATATGAATAGCATTAAAATCAACCAGTCAATGCATTAGAAACATCAGAATGGACCGGCCAAAAAATAAAGTAGAGCAACAAAAACAGAAGAGAATGAACCTGGGTGTATTGGAAATTTGTTGAGGGAGGGGGAACCTGAGAGACAGATAGAAAGCTAAGGGAGGGGGAACCTGAGAGAGAGATGGAAAGCTGAGGGAGGGGGAACCTGAGAGAGAGATGGAAAGCTGAGGGAGGGCAAACCTGCGAGAGAGATGGAAAGTGAAGGGCTTCAATGGCTTCGACGGAGAAGAGACAGAGAACGCAATCAAGGGAGAGGGAGAGGGAAAGTGAAATAGGGTTTAGGGATTCTGAAAATGATGTAGAAATAAGATAGAAAAGGGAAGTGGTGGTATCAGAGACGACGGAGAGGGAGACGGTGGAGAAGACGACGGATGTGAGACGGTGGCTCGTGAGAGAGAGACGACGGAGAAGAAGCTCGCTTCGTGAGAGGGACTGACGGAGGCGGTGGAGGTGAAGGTTCGGTAGCCAGAGAAGAGAGAAAAGGGTTTAGGGCTTGGGGATAGCAGAAGTGATTGACAGGGAAGGTCTGCATCGAGTAAGTTGTAATACTTAGCGACGGAAAGCATCCGTCGCTACCAAGGTCACTGAATTAAAAAAATAATAATATACCACCACTAGCGACGGATGACGACAGGTGTCGCTAATATAACACCACTAGCGACGACTACATCCGTCGCTAAATTCCCTCCAAAATTTTGAAACCCTTCAGGAACCTTAGTCATAAGTATCCAAAAGTAGCGACGGTCATCGGCCACCGTCACTACCTTGTCCATAGCGACGACATATCCGCGTCGCTGATTTGTCAGAAGACATAGCGACTGCAGTGTCACCGTCGCTATAACTTGGCGCCATATATAACTTGGAGGGAAACCAAAAAAATGGAGGGAAATAACTTTAGCGACCGTGTCAGGGACGGGATATGATTTAGCGACGGTATTAGTGACGGTTATTTGCCAAATTTAGCGACGGCGTAGTGTTGGTCGCTAATATGGTCACTATTTTCGTATTCGAAGTCCCTTTTCTTCTTGCCGTCGCTAATGCGGTCACTGATTAGCGACGGTGTTGGGCGGTCGCTATTGGTGTGTAGCTATTAGTTATTTTTCTAGTGGTGTTACATGATGAAACCGTGTGGACCCTGCATGCTTTTGAATTTCCATCTATTCTAAAAAGCTCTTCAGAACAACACCTTGAGGGCAAGGTGATTTTTGATGGCCCGAATAATGATAGGCCCAAAAAAAAGTCAACCTGTTTGGATGAAGGATTACATAACATAGAGTTTGGTTTTCATTTTAGAATTGGCCCATCTGTTTTGGCCCATTAAGATTGTGTTTTCAACATTGGCTATTTAAATTATTTGTACCGTTTTTGTTAGACTATCAAAAAATATATGAAAAAAATATTTTTCTCCCAATTAATTTCTCTCCCTGTAACCACTTTCTGTTTCTTGGTAAGGAAATTATTTCTTTTTCCATATCAACATCACACATGGATGTACTTGAGGGGTGTAAGAGACCTGGTTTGGAATGTTTTAGAACTTAGTTTGTTAACCATGATTCTGGGTATATCTTTAAATAAAGTTCTTTTTATTTGTCATGCTAACATTCTTTTCATGTAACAGAGCATAACTTGATGATCAAAGCAATAATCGACCATAAAAGGGTCATCCTTGTTGAAGAGTTCTTTACGGAAGATACAATGGTTTTTGTCACCAGTTTGATGCGAGTTAGGCCGGGGAAAACTTCCAGAACAAGAGCGCAACAAGTAGACGAATGGTTCATGTAGGTCCTATCTCTTTTATTGCAAGTAGAGATAGGATGATTAATATTCGTTTGTTTTTAATAATTTCATCATTTGGTAAGTCCAATGCAAATTAAATATCATTTTTAACATGTTATATTTGTTCCCCATGACCTATGATTTTATGTAGAGGATGAAAAGAAATAAGGTCAACCATTAGGTGAACGATAAGACAAAGGCGGTGGTTTTAAGCACAAGTAATTTTAATTAACTTTAGAAGTAATGTTATATACAAAGTTTACCCATAACTTCTTCTACTTAAATCAAATAACTTGACTATTTGTTTTCAACGTTATAGGAGGCATTCTTGTGACCTTCTGATCACTTATGGTGTATGCAATGACACCAGAACTTATGTCCTTGAAGCAAAGTTATTTCTAGAAGTAGTATCGGCCAAAAAGTTTTCATACCCAGCTTATCTTTGACTCCTTTAGATAGTAGCCCTTTTAAGTTTTAAAGAAGAAATTTTCCATACTCATTTCCTTTGTAATGAAAAGCAATAAAACTCAAGGGAAGTCTACCTGACAAGACCAGTTTTTTTCTAATGGATAATTCTATGTTACAGCTTCTAGGGTATTGAATCGTAAAGGATTAAAAAATGACAGAGAAAGTATCAATTAATTAATACAACTGCAAATGTATTGAATAAGAAAGTTTTCTGAAATTTATATTAAATTCTTAATTAACATATTACCATATTTATTTTATATCTTCAAAAGTGCATTTATTATTCCTTTTCCTAGCTACACATGTGTTACTTTTGTTACTTTTTATAGGTTATATACTTATAATATTTTAATCAAGTAGGGGTGGGAGTTAGTCCTAACATACATTAGGCTCAAGTCATGACAAATTAATTTGTTAAATGAATCAGTTTTATTTATTTTTTTGAAAATCTACTTAGTTAAACAAGGTTTCAAATCATTTAAAAAACTTTTTAACCTTAACATGAAAACCTATTTAAATAAATGTGCATAATATAATAGCAAAGTATTATTATTATATAGAAGTTTATATAATATTTTGATATTATATATTTGTATTGTATTCAAATGTTTAAACTTGTGTTCTTGAATTATATAAGATTATTTCTATTAATATATTTATACGTATGTTTTTTGATTTGGTATCAATACTGACCCCTAAACATAGATAAGGGTAAGATTGGTCAAAAAGGATAGCAAAAGCCTAAACTGTAAGGTAATCGATATGCTTATTGATGGACACCAGCCAATAAAGTCTGCCGTCAGAATTTCAGAGGCAAAGTGGGCAACTTGCCTAAAAAGATGACCTGAAGTCTTTTGGTTATCAAATCACAAGTTACGCCTTAAGAAGACTATAAATATAACCATTCAAAAACAGATAAGTTAAGTCATTCTATTACTCTCTTGCTGCGTTATTTAGTTATTCCGTTACTAACTTAAGCATTAGAGTTTCCTTGCAGGTACAACATCCACTTGTCCCTGAAGCAAAGAGACCATTGTTCCCAAGCACTGAGATTGAAGGACACAAAGCTTCCATTGAGCCTATGTTTGATAATACCATACTCCCATTCAACCGGTATAAGATTTGAGTGATTTAGGGAGATTGGACACTGGTAAGATGCGGACCACTTTACCCCTGTATACCAAATATTTCATTTATAGATTCATTTAATAAACATTATTACAAATAAACTTTTAAATAAGGTTTAATTAAATAGACCCACTTGGACTTTATAATTAGGCACACTTCAATAAAAACAAGTGAACCTTAGATATTTGATGTGAGGATCCAAGTCGGATATTGTAAAACTTAACCTAACCTATGTACACATTACGTATAAGACTGCACAAGAAATATTATCCTTTAATTTATAAGAGTTCACTTTACTAAATTTTGGATGATTTTATTGCATGTGGATGCCCCATTTCCAAGCTTACTTATTCGGCCACTGATAACTTATAGACGATGGGCAATTATATTAACACCATAATTTCTTTTATTAATAATATTTAGTTTTTTGAATGTAAAATGATTAAACTAATCTTTTGTTTTCTAAATTATTTGCTTAATGGATTTTTTTAAACTATGTAACTAATCTTTTCTAACTTTAAATATAATAAATTCTAATAAATAAATTAGTACAATAACATTTAAAAGAGAATTTGCATAAAAAGTGAATTTAACTATCTAACTTGTTTTATATACTATTTCTCCATTTCAATATCTTTTGTTATTAAAATGACGCTAACGACTAAAAAGATGTGTTTGCCAAAAAAAATAAAAATAAAAAAGAAGTTCTACTTTTGAATACAAGGAGGAAATGTCTTATCCTGTTAAACATTGGTTATGGTGAAAATAAAAGAGAAAAACAAATTCTATTTCTTAATTCTAAAGTGGGTTTATTATTTTAATTTCTGAAGACATGAATAGGCTTGGAGACAGATTGAGCCCAATCCTACACGACCCAAACGGGAGCTTAGGAGAGCAATGGCAAGACAAATATTGATATTTTGTTGTTTCAATTTCCTTGATTTTCAGTATTTTGAATTCTGTTAGTTTGTTATGTTAGAACAGGATTTGAATCTCCTCAATTTCTGCAATGTGTTGAATTCTGTTAGTTTGTTACGTTAGCACAGGATTTGAATTTCCCCAATTTCTACATTCTCTGGTCTTTCTGTTCGCTACGTATCACTTACTGTAATATCTCCATCTTTCACGGTCATGCCACTTTTCTTGTTCTATTTATAGAATCTGTCTGATCTCTAACTTGGATCAACAAGTCACTTTCCTACAACATCTTCAATTATCAGACAACCATGTCTCGCTTAGACTCTGAGGTCCGTACAAATTTAGAGCTTCCATGCATTCACTCTATATTGATTTCTTTCTTCCCCATCTTTTGAGCATGCACATATTGTTATTATTTTTTTGTTGAGAACAACCAATACTAACAATCTTGTGAATCTGGTTTTTTCTCAAAAAACTGTCTGCAGGGAGAACTCAATGAAGAATTAACTCTTGATGGGAGTGTTGATTTGCATGGCCATCCAGCAATTAGAGCCAAATCTGGGAGATGGGTTGCTGGAATTATCATACTCTGTAAGCTCCAATATCATGAACTACGACATTTTTTTCTAACACATTTTATTATTGTTCTTAATTTTAGTTTTATTTTCCCCTTTTGGATCACGGTAAATGGTAATGCATTAAAGCATATATGTATAACCTCTGCGTTCTTATGTCTTATAATTTGCAGTAGCTTGTGGGTGTTTGACAAACTACAATAACTACTTGATATCTATAAGCAGGTAATCAATACAGGAATATCAATCTTAGATACCTATTGTTGGAAGAAATCAAACATAAAATAAGATATTATAATATACAGCACAAAATTTTCTCAAATCCTTAGTAATCTTAAAATTAAATTAATCAATATAAATTAATCTTCAATAAACTCAAGAAATCCAAAAATAAAAAATAAATAAATAAAAATTAAAGAAGTCTAAATTATAGACGACACTATTCTCAAATAGAAAATACCCCCAATACAGTAGTAGAGTTTAGGGAAGAAAATGTTAAAATACCCCATAAATACTATTCTTAGAGAGAAAATACCCCCCGCTACATATTGAGATTGAGATATGATATGAAGTATTCTATCAACATACAGTAAGATCTTCAAACCTCAATGAACACCAATACTCTTTTATTTCAAAGTTTTTAAAAAATGAATCAATTAAGTAATTTAAGAAGAAACGATATTCATATTTTCCCACATCATTCATATATATATATATATATATATATATATATATATATATATTAAAACAACATCAAACTAAAATAAATCATAAACTTTCAAATTAAAATATTGAGCATAATAAGATATTATATACCACCAAACTGATAGATTAGTTGACAAAAGACTATTCTAATTTAACTTGTGGTCTTGAGTTAGTATTATAAAAAATATAGTTACGTTAAATCTTGACAGAAAGAACTTTTCCACCTATCACCTATAATAATATTATCATACTGAAGTTCGAATAAAATATATCAAACAAGAATATAAAAAAAATACTGTATTTTCAACATAATCCACTCGTCGAATTTGAGACCTAGTGCATAAGAACTTTTGGTTAAGAAAATACAGATTTAATTGTCTTGAAGTATATCCACTCAACTTTAATTAGAACTTCCACTTAAGAAGATACAAATCCTTCAAGACGCTCATAGTATAGGTGTCCCTTAGAGATTAACCTATATCAGCCTTAGTACAAGACACTCGCAGTATAGGCTTCACTTGAGAAGATACAAAGCCTTGGTACAAGACATTCATAGTAGAAGTGGTTATACATTGTGCTTGCACATTACAGTGCACATATACTTTTTCATGAGTGTCACTTGGACATTAACCCGTATCTCAAATGGTCCACCCATAAATTTACTAGCTGTGAACTATTCATGACTATCATCCCCACAAAATACTGCCATTGGGTTCATTAAGAGGCATTTTAATGTAATGTTTTAGTAAATAAAATCATTTATACTCAACCTTGTAATTGCCATATGGTTTATAGTAAATATTGCCATAGGAACGAGGATTGAAAAAGCTATGCAAGAAATAAAATTCCATGTACTTTAGTCAATAAACAACTTTGTTATTTCAGTGAATTTTATTCATGGGATTATCATTCATTTAAAAACGTGTATATCTATTATTGTGACTAGTTAATGATCAGTTTTAATTTTATTCTCCTTAATGATTCAAATATTTATTGAGACATCGATTCTTTAATAAACAGATTCACAAGATTACTTTATCTAATAAAATCAACAAATAATGCCATAACATATCAAATATTTAATAAATTTATGTCTTAATTTAAGGTGTCTGTAGCAACTTAAATATACATTGGTATTGAAGGTATAGGTTTATTCAATAATGACAAATCATGTAAAAGATTTTAAAGAAAATTAACCTCAATAGTATATGTACCTAAAGCAATAATTTCAGCATCAAATAATTATTTACTTTGCAGATTTCTTGGATATTGCATATTCGGCCAAAGTCAAAACATATCCACTGGTTGATTTTGTTTTATTGTAATTAGAATTTGCATTGTATATACTTAATAGAATTTTGAGTGGGAAAGAAAATAGAGAGCCAAACATTAAATTGGATTCATTCATTTTGAAAAGATGATTACAATAATAAACTAAATAAGTACTTAGGTAGACCCAAAGAAAAACTAACCACAACTACTCAATAATAAAAAACTAATAAACTATTAACCAACTAATAACAATTCTAACATCCTCTCAAACCAATAAGAAAGAACCAATTATTGGTTTGAAAAAGACTACAAAGGCATTCCTAATAACCCTTATCGAAACACCAATTTGTAAATGAATTTGATCAAACTACCAACATCCTTTTCTTGTCACAGGCACGTAAATGTGTTTTCCCTTGAAGTAAGCATAATCAACACCACCAAAATCAATCTCACCCTTTTCATCTTCCTCTGGTTTGGAAGCCAAATACCATTTGAATACAATATCATCAACAACCTTGCAAGCCACAATTGTTGCTTCAATGTCACTATGTATGCTCTCCAGGATTGGGTGTCTACCAGAATCAATCGCCATTGGTCCATTCTCTCAGCAAGTAGTGTCAACATAGAGGCATTCTCACAAATGTCATCCATAAATTCTTCCAAAAAAACTTTTGTTCTTATGTAACACTTTGTAGCTGCAGATTTATTCCTAACATTCAAAGTCTGCATAGAGAGAGCAGCATCAGCTGCAACGTTTACGAAACAGCATTGCAAGAGTCTGTTAGGTTGGAGTCTCAATAAATGAGCATCAACGATTCTGCTCTCGCCTATCTTCCCTCTCAACATCAACGACGAAACTCAAAACCAAACGCTCGTTATCGAACCTACTATTTAGATTACCAGAGACGCCTTTTCGTGCTCGAGAGGGACTCACTTCTCTAGAAGGGGACCACACAAACAACGTTGTTGACTTACAAAGAAAAGCAGAACGAACCGCGGAACGAATAGGAGAACCTTAAACCCTGCAATTCACAACTCCTCTCAGGAATAAAACAAAACAATTTAACAGCGACCATTTCAGCGTTACAAGCTTAGGAGTAACCATCGCTTTCCTTACAATTCCACTGTTTCTAGAAGTTTCAGATACACAATTTTCGCTGTTCTCCGATCTCGGTGTAACTTCGAGTGCTCGAGCATCTGCCGCTGTTAGATTTTGCAACAACCTAACAATATTCGCCGGTGATTCCGTTTGTTGCTTTCTCAAAGAAAGAAAGGTAGAATCAAAGCTTCGGTTCACGCAATTAGCTTACTGTTGCCATTTTCCCAGCCATCGGTGCTGATCTAGGGACCTATAACTATTGGACAGATCTGAATTTCCGTTTGCTCTCACCGGCATTGGCGTCAGCGTGCTTTTCCAGAAACTCTGCGGCGACGGCGGTTTCGGCGTTCTGACTTGGATCAAGAACGACTTACCCTGGAACAAAATAGACAAATTCATTGTCCTAGTTACCAGAGGCAAATTGCAGCGTCTCGAAGAAGACGAAGTAGACGAAGAAGAAGACATGTAACCAGATGCAACTTCTCGTGCTTTAGGCCTGTGAGGTAGAGCAAGCGTATTGTCCAATTCAGAAGGTAGCAGGGAAGTCCTCGTTGGAGTTGGAGTAGAAGCTCGCTTGGGATTTATCGTCATCTTCATATTGTGAGCCTCATAATCATCATCAAAATCATCGAAGACAGCATAAGCGAAATTACCAAACCTGAATGGATATTTTGCAGGCTTTCATTCCGAAGCAGATTCCTTCGACTTGTTCAAGCAAATTTTGAGAGGATTAAACTTCTTCTTTTAAGTATAGTTAGCCTACATTGATGAGAAATTATGGAATGTAGAAGGAGAAACGAGAGAGGATCGTATATGGTTACTTGTGGGGGCAGAACTGAGAAAGGACCGTTTCTCTATTTAAAGAGAACTTTGATACCATAATAAAATTTTAAATAAGAAAAAAAAGTAAAGAGTCAAACACTAAATTGAGTTTATTTATTTTAAAAAAATAATTATAATGGTAAACTAAATAAATATTTATAAACCTAAAGAAAAACTAACCACAACCACTTAGTAACAAAAAAATAACACACTATTAATCAACTAATAACAATTCTAACAATACTTTTATAATCAGGTGGAAGATCAATAAAAAATAAGTTCTATTTGACTTTAAGAGAGTTTATCCTATATCATATAGAGAGATCTCATAGTCTCCCTGTAGGTTTTAGGAAGTAAGAGAATATAGTCCAAGGATCCGTTTCCTTAACTTTTTTTTAAACTATTTTACTTATTCTATGCTTATTTTGAACATCTATGTTGTTGTTAGAAGTCAAGTTTAAATTAAAAGATTTAGCCATAATAGATCTAAATAAATTATTTTTCAATAGAAAAAACTACTTTCAAATAAAATAACATCTAGGGCTGGTAATCAAAATAAAAAGAATTTTAATCAACTAATTGTATAGTAGTTCTTATAATGTTATATACATCACATAAATAATCTCAAATGATATGAAATTATCCTTCAAATGATTACCCTGGTACTGAAGCCATGCCAACTCATGATGATATTGTTTGAGTAAGGAAATAAAAAGGCAACTCTCCTCCATGTCCAAAAAAGGATGAAAAATAATTGTTCGATATTATTTTGTCATTGTTGTCCAAAAGAAAAAAAAAATTCACTTTTCTCAATCTCTTTTTAAACTGTCAAATTGATATGTAAAAGGGCTAGGGAGGTAAGAATAGTTGAGGTTATTTTTGAAAGTGTGTAAGGGTAGATGTAAAACAAAAGTGAAATAATTAGAATTAAGAAAATGTAATTCTCTAGCACACACAATATTAGTTTATAGGTCTAGAAAACTTTTAAAGTGTCTCCAAAATTAAATTATCCCCAATTTAGTTTTTTAAATATGATAATTTTTAAATAAATATTTTAAATTTGGTTTTTAAATTTTTTACACCGGTTGAAATAATTATTTTACATCACTTTTTAACTGGTGTTAAAAGATTTAATAACAAATATGTGGATTAAATAAATTTATGAGAGATTTCATCTTTGAATACATAGTTAGGGTACCTATCTTCAAAGGATCAATTTATCTATTCTCTTTTAATTAATTAAAATTTTAAATTATAGTCAAATAATTTTTAAATTGTTGTATACTGCACATTCCAAAAATGATATTATTGGATTGAATTAAATATGTTTTTAATGATGTTATGATTTTGGTTATTATAAAATATAAATTTTCTTTTACATCTCTCTTTTTTGAATATTTAGATTTTAGTATTTATTTTAAACTTGAATTCGTTAATTATTAACACAAATAATTAAATTATACATCAATTTGTTCATATGATTTTGATATGTGACAGTTGCATGATCAGGGATGGAAATGAGCTAGATCAATTAGACAGGTCGGCCTATTGGGTTTCAAAGGCTTTTTAGAAAGCTTATGACCTAACTTGTTTACTTAAAAAAGTATTTTTAAAAACCTAGACCTAACATTCTAACTCGACAAGTCTGACCTACATAAGCTTTCAATACGCCAGGCCACAGGCCTTGACGGACGGTCATATCCAATTTCATTCTTACATGTGACTATGATGAATTAAAATACAATTTTTAGTTATTAAAATTATTTATTCAACAATTAAAGTTGCTTTTAAAATTATCAAAAAATAAAAACTATTAAGGTTATTGATCATAAAAAACTGTATTTAAACTTGCCTAAATCATTTAAACAATTTAATTATTCATACCAACTATCAACAAATTTAAAATTTAAATAAAAACTAAAAGTAAAGTATTCAATGATAGAGAAATATACTTTATATAGGACCTATATTTTAATTAGATAAAAATATATTTATCAGCGTTATTGAATTAGTAAAAGGATTTATGATGCAAACAGCAAAAATTATTATATGCGACAGCTCGAGAGTCAAAATATCATGTTCAGGAATCAAGACATGAAAATCACAGTATTCCATTCTGTAAAAAGAAAAGGTAGTTAAGATATAATAGCTTCATTTTAAAAGTGATTTGTTTTGCCCAGTCTTTCAGAGTGTTATCCTACCTATAAAACCATTATTAATTCGAGAGTCTGATTTAGGATTTGTTTGGCTCTGCAATGATAAAATTAAGTTTTGTATTTTCTGATTGATGTGATTTTGTAAAATTGATTTTATGTAAATTAATTTTATATCAACATGATTTATATTTAGATAATAGGTGTTTTAAAAGTGATTAATTTTAATATAGATAGGTGTTTGGAAACTTTTTTCAAACCCTAAATTCTAAACCGGATTGAATTTCAAGCCATTATGATGGATAAAATATGGATAAATGAGGTTGTGTTTGGTTCTACATTGACATACAATTTAGTTTTGATTAAGGTGATTTTGTAAATTTGATTTTGTATTTGTTTGATAACTAGTTGAAGAAATAGAGTTGTGAAAATAAAAAAATTTAATGGTTAACATTAATACTTCATAACTTTCGAGACAGTCAAAACTCCATTAAATCAACAGATATTTTTTATTCCATTAATTAAAATAAGGTTTGGTTCACCATTAAGTTAATCAAACAACCATTTTATCTAGATTAATTTTAAAGTAACATAATTTTTGTTTAGATGTATAATAGACATTGAAAAATAATCTTAGTATATATAGCTATATGTTTGGAAACTTCCATTTAAAATTGATTATATATATATATATATATATATATATATATATATATATATATATATATATACCAAAATGGATTTCATGCAATATTATGATGGAGAGAGACAAGGTATGAGAATATCACTTTTTTACTCTAAGAATTTATATTAGATAAATACAAAAGTAAAAAAAGTTTGCTTTTTATTTTCATGGTGAGGTTAAAACAACTTATATACAACTTACGAAAATAATTTATAATTTTTATAAGTTATTTTTTACTTATTTTAATAAGTTATTTCATATCATTTGTTAAAATAATTTATTTTTAATTTATTTCAATAAATTTTACAATTAAATTTATAATATAAATTCTCTTTTAAAAATAATTTACTACATACACTCTTAATTAAGTATATAAAACCTCAATTTACCTGATCCATGTTTCGATTCAATATAATTGATTATGAAAATTTTATCCAAGCATGTTAGTTAAAATCAATTTCAATTAATACATTACTCCAAAAACGATTCCAAACACAAGGATTTCACTCTTTTAGTCTAATAGTTAATTTCACTCTTTTTGCTTCCATTTCAACTCCATTAAATTATGATTTTGACCCAATAATTGATTTTGAAAATTTTATCTAAATATACTAAAATCAAATTTAATGCATCATGGTTTGTTTAAAATGGTTACAAACACAAAGCAAATCCGTAGCTAAGATTATTACACTATATATAAATTTAACTTGTTGATATAGGACTTTTTAAAATATCAACGAATGATTGATTTAAATAGTACATATTTAATTTTTTTAAAATAAAATTTTAAGTTGGAGCTTTATGAAGAGAGTTAATCTTATCATGTTGAAGACTCAAACATAATTATCTCTAAAGGAATATATATGTAATTAAAAAAAAGTAAGACATTTTAAAATAAAAAGCAAAGAGAATAGATTTAGTCATGCATTGATAAAGTTTTGACATTTTATTTAAATATAAGCTAATTTTATTTTATTAATTTTGATCTTAAATTTTTTAAAATAATCTCTGAATTTTAAATTGACATACAATTTATAGCGGTGTTGAGATTTGAGTAATTCGGCGTAAGATCACCAATTTAAATCCTAGCTTTTATTATAAATAAGAAAAGAAAATATTGACCTGTGTATAGTATTGTCTATATCACATCATCATATTTTTAAATATCTTTCTATTAATTATATCATGTGATGTCAATAAAAAAAATTTTTATCCACAAGATCTATTTGTGAGACACTGTTTTAAAAAAATCAAACATATCTGGTTCTAGTCAACCAACTATTAATATATCACATAATCATTTAGTAATAACATAAATTATTTAAAAATAAATAAATTTTATAAAAATCATAACTAAAAAAAGAATTGGATAACAAAAGGTCAAATTTTATTATGCATTTAGAAATTAATGGAAACATATATATTTTTTAACCTTAGAACTTGTACCGTTTTTTTTTTCTTCCACCGCCCGAGCAAGGTACATGACCATCGTTTCGGACGCAAATTCATATCATTAGTAAATGATCTTATTCTTAACTATATTGTTTTCTCAGAATAAGTGTTGCTTTTGCGATATGTCAGTAGACTATAAGTATCACAAGATTCTCTTTCGTTTTTCCAACTGAATTACCGGTGGACCACCTTGTTAGGAACATGGTGCTAATGCTGCTTGTTTTGTAATTTGTTGATTGCATTAATCAGTGAACCAAGCTTTGGCAACCCTTGCGTTCTGTGGGGTGGGAGTGAACCTAGTGTTATTCCTGAGGAGGGTGGTAGGACAAAGCAATGCTGAAGCAGCTAACAATGTGAGCAAATGGGCTGGAACTGTTTACATCTTCTCACTTGTGGGTGCTTTTTTCAGTGATTCCTATTGGGGAAGATATAAAACTTGTGCTATTTTTCAAGTCATCTTAGTTATAGTAAGCCATTCCCCTTTTATTTCTATATGTTTATAGTTGCCGTATTAATTTTGGCCATGACCTTGATCAATTATATAACAGGGTCTCGTGTCCTTATCTGTATCAACATGCATCTTTTTGATTAAACCTAAAGGTTGTGGGAATGAATCATTTAAATGTGGAAAACATTCAAGCTGGGAGATAGGAATGTTCTACCTCTCAATCTATCTCGTTGGCTTAGGGAACGGTGGTTTTCAACCAAATATAGCCACATTTGGGGCTGATCAGTTTGACGAGGAGCACCCAAGGGAAGCTCACTCAAAGGTGGCAATCTTTAGCTACTACTACCTAGCTTGGAACCTTGGCCAACTCTTTTCAAATACCATTCTGGCTTATTTTGAGGATGTAGGAATGTGGGCTCTTGGTTTTTTGTTGTCTGCAGGCTGTGCCTTTCTGGCACTGATCTTGTTTCTTGTAGGCACACCAAGGTACAGACACTTCAAGCCCGGTGGCAACCCTCTATCCAGGATCTGCCAAGTTCTTGTGGCTGCATCAAGGAAGTCAAGAGTTCAAATGTCATCAACTGGAGAGAACTTATATGACATGGATACCAGTGGCAATAGAAAGATTCTCCACACTCACGGATTCAAGTAAGTTGTGCTTTCTCTATTTTCATGTTGAAATTTTGCTGATTAAAATCCCGATGTTGGTTACAAATCAGACCAAGATATTTTCAGTATTATTGACAATTTTAGATTCTCCTGAGGTGCAAGCAACCTATGGAGCGTGGAAATCTCTCTTCTTCTTCCAAGGGTCGTGGTGTTGGACACATTTCCGGTGTCCTGGTATCCTATATTTTGTATTTCATCTTTCTTGAATTTCTTTCTCTATTTATATACACTTATTGCAGTGTTTTAGCATCCAATATTTTAGAAACTAACCGTATTGAAGTGTGTGTGTGTATCGTGTCGTATCCGATGTCTTTATCCCAGTCAGTGCTCCATAGCAAACAAGTGCCTGAATGTGCAATTGGTTACTGTATTACAGGTTCTTGGATAGGGCAGCTTTTATATCATCAAGAGATCTGGAGGACCTGCAGAGAGGAGTTGGTTACAACAACCCCTGGCGTCTGTGTCCCGTGAGCCAAGTTGAAGAGATGAAGTGCATACTGAGACTTGTTCCTATTTGGCTCTGTACCATAATGTACTCGGTGGTGTTCACACAAATGGCTTCTCTTTTCGTGGAGCAAGGTGCAGCCATGAGAACAACAGTTTCCCATTTCAGAATCCCACCAGCTAGCATGTCTAGCTTTAATATCATTAGTGTGGCAGTTTTTATTTTCTTTAACCGTCGAGTTCTTGATCCATTGGTGAGAAGGCTTAAAAAGAAGTTGTCATCATCATCAGCAGAATCAGATTCTAGTTGTAAGGGATTTACAGAGCTTCAACGGATGGGAGTTGGACTTGTTATTGGTGCAATGGTAATGGTTTCAGCTGGAATAGTTGAAATCTACAGGCTTAAGTATGCAAGAAATGACACCAGCAGCAGTAGCAGCAGTTTAAGTATATTTTGGCAAATCCCCCAATATGCATTAATGGGAGCTTCTGAGGTGTTTATGTGTGTAGGACAGTTAGAGTTCTTCAATGCCCAAACACCAGATGGGTTAAAGAGCTTTGCAAGTGCACTTTACTTGACATCCTTATCGCTTGGGAATTTTGTGAGTAGCATAATTGTTAGTGTGGTCATGAAGATCTCCACTAAGGATCACAAGCCTGGGTGGATCCCCGAAAACCTCAATAAAGGTCACCTAGACAGGTTTTACTTTCTCTTGGCTGCATTGACAGTCATGGACATGGTTGCCTATATTGTTTGTGCAAAGTTGTACAAGACTAGACAACTAGATATTGCTAACCCTGCTGAACAAAATGACGAGGCAAGTATATAGCTTCATTTGCACTAGCATGGTCCTTCACCCCTCCATTTTTTTAAGGAATTATTACTGAATAACGATTCCTACAAGCTTCATTTTTTAAAAATAAATAATTTATAAAAAAGTGTGGAATCGCCACCAAGAATTTTTTTTATTTTAAAAGGATAAAATATTGGGGAAAAAACCCTTTAGAGTTCTAGGTTAAGGAGTTGGTTATGAATATGCTCTATTCATCTGTTCTAAAGAAACAGTACCTTAACTAAATTGCGTAATTATTTTTGAATAATTTAAAAGTGACCCAACAACAAATAAAATTATTTAAAGAAAAGAGAGACCGATAAGAATTAATCTTGCTCCTACGTATTCTAGGTGCAATGGGAAATCAGGGTTATGTAATTATTGTTAAAAAAAGTACTTTTATGATTTTATTTAATCGGTATTATGTATCCCACGACGCCGATATGATTTTTATAACAACTTTATTGGCGACACCAATAAAATTATTCATATAATTCTTTAAAGCAACTTTATTGATGTAACGACACCAATAAAGTTATTCATTAAATTTTTAAAATAACTTTATTAATGTAATACCTGATCCGAAGTGTTAACCAATTTCCTGAGGATAACCGGGGTGGTACTGCAGTGATGCCACGTCATCGGATCAAACTGTAAGAATAGTTCGAATGTCATATCCGAGGTTTAAACCTATGGCAACCACGGTTCCAAGACTATGAATCCGGTTCAATTTTGACAACCAGACAATTAGTCAGAATCGGTATGGGCTGCGTGTCCCTGTAAATGCTATAGCTACAGTAAGTTAGGAAGAAGGTCAAATCAACTTTTTAGTTAAGGTAATCACTATAAATACAACCTATTTATTACTAAAGAGGGATCGAACCTAATCTGTAAGTTACCTCCGTAATATCCCATATTACCATAACAACCGTACTGATTTAAGCATTAGAGAATCTTTTACAGGTTCACCTCTGGTGTGTTCCCTTACCTTGGTGCGGATAAAGAACATCAATATCATCCTTAACTTGAAGAACCTAGGATTCCCACTGAACCTGGGTGTAAAATATTATACTCCACTGAGGCGGTATAAAACTGAGTGCAAGAGAGGTAACTACGGTCAGGATTATTAAACCTTGACCTCGGTTCCAGAACAGAACAATATCATTACACTAATAAAATTGTTTATGATTTTTAGAACAACTTTACTGGTGTAATGTATCCCACACACCAATAAAATTATTCATATAATTTTTAAAGTAACTTTATTGGTGCCTAGAGCTCTAAAGGGTTTTTTTTCTCGTTATTTTACCCTTTTAAAATAAAAAAATCTTTGTGGCGATTCCACACCTTTTTATAAATTATTTTTAAAAAATGAATCTCTTGGGAATCATTATTCTGTCATCCACGTCGTAACAAATAGTTCCTTAAAAAATGGAGGGGTGAAGGACCATGCTGGTGCAAATGAAGCTATACACTTGGCTCATCATTTTGTTCATCGGGTTTGGCAATATCTAGTTGTATAGTCTTGTACAACTTTGCACAAGCAATATAGGCGACCATGTCCATGATTGTCAATGCAAGCTAGGAGAAAGTAAAATCTGTCTAGGTGACCTTTATTGAGGTTTTTGGGGATCCACCCAAGCATGTAATCCTTAGTGGAGATCTTCATGACCACACTAACAAGTATGCTACTCACAAAATTCCTAAGCGATAAGGATGTCAAGTTACACATTAATTTTTTAGAGCGATTTTATTGATGCAATGTATCCCATGACATCAATAAAATTATTTATAATTTTTAGAGCAACTTTATTGATACCACAACACCAATAAAGTTATTTATATAATTTTTAGAGCAACTTTATTGATGTAATGTCCCACAACATCAACAAAATTTTTATATAATATATATTAAATGAACAAACTTACATGTTGTATATACATTATTTTTATTATTTAAAATATATGCTTTAAACAAAATTTAAAGATGGTATATACATATTTCAATCATAAATAAATAAATATATGTATATATATAATGAATGATGGAATAAATAACTAATCAATTAAAGCACAAAAGGAAAACAATAAAAAGATAAATATATCTAACATAAAGACCATGGAAAAATCAAATCTTTTCTAATGTGGAAGATCGGTCAAAGTCGTAACGATAGAATATACTCAGAAATAAGTGTTGCACCACAAAGTATATGTTTTTTTTGTGTTCCCAAAGTGTTACAAGGTGTTGCTTATAGAAAGTACATAATGGAAGAGATGTATGACTAAATGTAGTTTACTTTTCCTATTTGTTTTTTTCTTTTTTCTTTTTTCTTTATTTCTTATTTTTTATTTTTCTATTATTTACTATTCCCTTTAACAAGACACATATTTTTAAGAGCCATTTTTTAAAAGATTTAAAACTTGTTACCTTTTTTATTTTTATTTTTGAAACGGCAACTTGGACGAAATTGAGTAGCAACAGCTAAAGAAATAGTACCTTAATTAAATTGCATAATTATTTTTGAATAACTTAAAAGTGACCCAATGATAAAGAAATAGAAAAAAAAAACATCTACAAAAAAATTAATTTTAAAAAAATGGGCCCGACAAGATTGGATCTTGCTCCTACATATTCCTAAGTGCAATAGGAAATCAGAGGTTACGTAGTTCTTTTTAGCAATTTCATCGGTATCATGTATTTCACGATATTGATATGATTTTTATAGCAATTTAGTGAGTGTAATGTATCCCATGACATCAATAAAATTGGTGTAATGTATCTCACTACGCCAATAAAATTATTCATATAATTTTAAAGCAACTTTATTAATGTAATATAACCCACGACACTAATAAAGTCATTCATATAATTTTTAGAGAAATTTTATTGATATGATGTATCCCACTACATCAATAAAATTGTTTATAATTTTTAGAACAACTTTATTGATGTATGTATTTCACGACGCCAATAAAATTATTTATAACTTTTAGAGTAATTTTATTAGTGTAATGTATCTCACGATACTAATAAAGTTATTTATATAATTTTTAAAATAACTTAATTGATATAATGTATCCCATAACATCAATAAAATTGTTTACATAATTTTAAAGCAACTTTATCAATGTAATGTATCCTATGACATCAATAAAATTGTTTATATAATACATGCTAAAAAAGAACAAACTTACAAGTTGTACATACATTCTAATTAAAACGTATGCATCAAATAAATTTAAATATGATATGTACATATTTCAATCATAAATAAATACACATGAAATGAATGACAAAATAAATAACTAACCAATTAAAGCATAAAAGGAAAACAACAAAAAGATAAATATATCCAATATAAATAATATAATAGATCTAACAATACAAATTAAAATAAAAAAGAAAAGAAAGCATACCTTATTTTTCGAACCAAAGGAAAATTTTAAAGTTAACCTACAGATTTGGTGGCGTCTCTTATTTTTTTAAACTGGGACTTCCGTAGAAAAACCAAATCTTTTATAATATGGAAGATCAGTCAAAGGCGCAACCACATAGTATATTCAAAAATAAGTTCTATCCACGGTTACACTAGGAAGTATATATATTTTTTGTGTGTCTTTAGAATTTAGTAACTTCTAATCTTAGAGCATTCAATGTGAGATTAAATTTAGTTTATTTTTCTATTAATTTTTCTTTTTTTCTTTTCCTTTCTTCTTTATTTTTTTATTTTTCTATTATTTATTATTCCCCTTAAAAAATTTGTTTAACAAGACACACATTTTTAAGAGCCCTTAAGACAAAAGATTTTAAACCTGTTACTCTTTTATTTTTATTTTTGAAATGGCAGCCTAGATAAAATTGGGTAGCAATAATATTTATATTATAGATGTATATATTAATTATAATTAGTGTTTAACCTATAAATTGTATAGAAAAAATTGGTATTCTTTTTTATTTATACTTTTAATGTTAAAAAATAAATTGAATAAAGGTATCATCTAAAATTTGACTAATTATATTTAATTTAAAAATATATATTAAGCATTAATTTTGTATAATTTAACTCATCTTAGTATATGTATAATATTTATATTTATATTTAAAATATACGGTTAAAAGTATATTAATTTAATAATTTAAAATTTTGAAATATTTTTTAATATAAAAGAAATACTTATTCAAAATTTATGACTTTGCCTAAATAAACTTATAATGGTTGGAAATTATGTTATATTTCAAATGTTTTAAATAAAGTTTTATCTTATTTTAAATTAAAAGGAGTAATAAATTATTTTTATAAAATATTATTTATAAGTTATAAATAAACTTTGATTAAGTCCAATATATCTTTAAACTTAGTCAAAACTTATCTCTAAGTTTGTTAAATATTATCCGTAACTTAGTCAGATATTATCTAATTGACTTATACTCCTTAAGGATAGTGTTAACACACGTCTCATCTTATCAAAAATCGAGAATACCCAACAATAATTACCTTTAATTAAATTGATAAAGTTACATATTAAATTAATTTAAAAATTAATTAAATGAATAATAATTAAAATTGTTACCGACTTTGCTTTGCCTGTTGAACATAGGTTTTAGATTGTAGTGGATAAGGGTTAGATGAGTTAGTTATTGATTGGTTATTCTATTATAATAGAATATAAGGAACTAAGTTAGTTACTCTTCAGCTGTAATAATTGATCATAGCTAAAAAGCTTACATATAGTTGTTCTGCTGTAATCTCATATCAATCAATTAAATAGCCTTTACTTGATATTTCTCTCGTGCTCTCTTTGTCTTAGATTTTCAGTTTTCACTTATACACTCGTACTGCTTGTAACAGCCCAATTTTTTAAGCAGTAAATTAAATAGTGAAAAATTAAAATTTCCCAGAGAAATAAGAACTGAAACCTAGAAAATAGGAAATTTAAATATAAATACAAGGATATTTTCAATTTGACTTAAAACGAAAATAAACAAGAATGGAATGTAGAATAGAATAATAAAATAAAATAAAAATCTGCTACAGTAAAATGCTACAGTAAAATGCTACAGTAAACGTCACATGAAAAATGTTGAAGAATGTAGAGAATTCTCCAACTTTCCATCGCCTCATGTCAATTTCGAGATGCTACAGTGATTTGCTACAGTGATGTGCTACAGTGATGTTCTACAGTAATTTGCTACAGTAACCGACATTGAAAGCCTATAAATAGAGCCCCAACCTCCCACATTTCCTCAGACCACAAACCTCACAGATCCTATAACCTTTCATCTCCCTCTTCAAGCTCTCAAAACCTTCATACTTTAATTTCCGTATAAGAAGAAATTACGCAAATTTGAAGATTTGAAGAAATACAAGGGAGTTAGCATAAGGAAAGCTTAACGATCTTCACTTGAGGTAAGAAAGAGGGGATAAGATATTGAATACATGGAAATTAAGTTAGAATTGTTTGCTTAATTGTTTAGAAACTCATATAGTTATATTTTAATTGAATTTGAATTAAATTGTGAAATGGATGCAAATGGTTTAGAATAGAATATTAAACAATTACTATAACATGGAAAATATGTTTCCATATTCTTTGAAATATGAAATATTATGGAAAATATGTTTTCATATGTTTGAAATATGATATGAATATTATGGGAAATGTGTTTCCATATGATTGAATTATGATAAAAATAGTATGGAAAATGTGTTTCCATATCCTTTGAATTACAAATAAAGCATGCCTAATTGATTGTTATTGTTAAAAGTAATTATAAAGGAATTTGATAATTTAATGCATTCATGCATCATATGCATTGGCCGTTCAAAGAATCCGCAGAGGGGTTCTTTGAGGGGGTTCCCGGTGGGGGAACGCGCTCTGTTGAGCACAGACCTCTGCGGTGGTTTTATACCACGGCCGTCTTAAGGGCTAAGCAGTGTGTCCTTAAGGGGGGTCCCGCAACACTTGTTATTGATATTATGATATTGTTATCCGATGTTGGTGTTGCATTATGGGGCGCGGTATCGGTTGGATATCTGTAAAAATGTTATTGTTGGAAATCACTGCAGATGTTCCCACCAGAATGGATCCATCATGCATTTTCATTCATATAAAAGAACGTAATATAATACAAAACACTTGTTTGGCATCTGCATCGCATAGCATCCTACTTGTGGTTGTGGTTGTTCTAATTTGATTTCTATTTATTTAGTATTTTATCTCACTCTTTCTATTACTTGTGGCAACCCTTTAGTGGTTAACCAGGAGGACATGTGACAAGGTGGATGTTGCTGAATATGGATGAATTATGAAGGTTTTTGATGATGATGCTTGCTTGCATGACTACTATTGTTGTATTATATATATGCTATGTTTTGGTACTTTACGTCTTTATATTTTATAAGATCTAGGTGCCTGTTGTAAAATATAATATGTATGGAACTCTGATGTTATGTATAATAATAAGAAGTTAATTATGTAAAGGTTACGTACTCAGATATTGTATCAGTAACCTCTGGAATCAGGTTGTGAATCTCTTGATAATTACCAGGTGAAAAATAAGTTATCTAAGAGATTTTATATGGTAAGGGTAATTATCTTGAGATTTGCAAGTTGGCTCCAGGGTGTTACAACTGAAGTGGTATCAGAGCAATGATTTATAAAATATAAAGAAAACCTTAGGAAGTGACTAGAGATTAACATAAGATAGCTTGAAGTGTGTGAACCTTGATTTCTATTTGTTTGAAATTTGTGTGTTTGTATGTTATGTGTGCTCTTTGTATGTTTCTGTTTAGTATAATTACTAGTTAGATAATGTAAAATTGGTAGAACTCTGAGTATATTAGATACTCAGTAACTGAATGTAGTGGTACTATACCAAAAGTAGCTTGGCAACAAGGAGATGAAGTAAGCATGACTTGGGAACGAGAAGATGAGATGAGGAGTCAATATCCTGAATTATTTTAACAAGGTACGTTTAAATTTCGAGGACGAAATTTTTATAGCGGGGGGAGAGTGTAACAGCCCAATTTTTTAAGCAGTAAATTAAATAGTGAAAAATTAAAATTTCCCAGAGAAATAAGAACTGAAACCTAGAAAATAGGAAATTTAAATATAAATATAAGGATATTTTCAGTTTGACTTAAAACGAAAATAAACAAGAATGGAATGTAGAATAGAATAATAAAATAAAATAAAAATCTGCTACAGTAAAATGCTACAGTAAAATGCTACAGTAAACGTCACATGAAAAATGTTGAAGAATGTAGAGAATTCTCCAACTTTCCATCGCCTCATGTCAATTTCGAGATGCTACAGTGATTTGCTACAGTGATGTGCTACAGTGATGTTCTACAGTAATTTGCTACAGTAACCGACATTGAAAGCCTATAAATAGAGCCCCAACCTCCCACATTTCCTCAGACCACAAACCTCACAGATCCTATAACCTTTCATCTCCCTCTTCAAGCTCTCAAAACCTTCATACTTTAATTTCCGTATAAGAAGAAATTACGCAAATTTGAAGATTTGAAGAAATACAAGGGAGTTAGCATAAGGAAAGCTTAACGATCTTCACTTGAGGTAAGAAAGAGGGGATAAGATATTGAATACATGGAAATTAAGTTAGAATTGTTTGCTTAATTGTTTAGAAACTCATATAGTTATATTTTAATTGAATTTGAATTAAATTGTGAAATGGATGCAAATGGTTTAGAATAGAATATTAAACAATTACTATAACATGGAAAATATGTTTCCATATTCTTTGAAATATGAAATATTATGGAAAATATGTTTTCATATGTTTGAAATATGATATGAATATTATGGGAAATGTGTTTCCATATGATTGAATTATGATAAAAATAGTATGGAAAATGTGTTTCCATATCCTTTGAATTACAAATAAAGCATGCCTAATTGATTGTTATTGTTAAAAGTAATTATAAAGGAATTTGATAATTTAATGCATTCATGCATCATATGCATTGGCCGTTCAAAGAATCCGCAGAGGGGTTCTTTGAGGGGGTTCCCGGTGGGGGAACGCGCTCTGTTGAGCACAGACCTCTGCGGTGGTTTTATACCACGGCCGTCTTAAGGGCTAAGCAGTGTGTCCTTAAGGGGGGTCCTGCAACACTTGTTATTGATATTATGATATTGTTATCCGATGTTGGTGTTGCATTATGGGGCGCGGTATCGGTTGGATATCCGTAAAAATGTTATTGTTGGAAATCACTGCAGATGTTCCCACCAGAATGGATCCATCATGCATTTTCATTCATATAAAAGAATGTAATATAATACAAAACACTTGTTTGGCATCTGCATCGCATAGCATCCTACTTGTGGTTGTGGTTGTTCTAATTTGATTTCTATTTATTTAGTATTTTATCTCACTCTTTCTATTACTTGTGGCAACCCTTTAGTGGTTAACCAGGAGGACATGTGACAAGGTGGATGTTGCTGAATATGGATGAATTATGAAGGTTTTTGATGATGATGCTTGCTTGCATGACTACTATTGTTGTATTATGTATATGCTATGTTTTGGTACTTTACGTCTTTATATTTTATAAGATCTAGGTGCCTGTTGTAAAATATAATATGTATGGAACTCTGATGTTATGTATAATAATAAGAAGTTAATTATGTAAAGGTTGCGTACTCTGATATTGTATCAGTAACCTCTGGAATCAGGTTGTGAATCTCTTGATAATTACCAGGTGAAAAATAAGTTATCTAAGAGATTTTATATGGTAAGGGTAATTATCTTGAGATTTGCAAGTTGGCTCCAGGGTGTTACACTGCTCAT
Source organism: Clitoria ternatea (assembly GCA_037962975.1). Taxonomy (NCBI): domain Eukaryota; kingdom Viridiplantae; phylum Streptophyta; class Magnoliopsida; order Fabales; family Fabaceae; genus Clitoria; species Clitoria ternatea. The sequence goes on from CM075670.1 coordinate 10,209,316, forward strand.
ATACCTTTATGGTATTAGAGTTTTCAAAGAAGTAAAATGTGGTCTCCAGAAGCTGAATATAGAAGCCTTGCAGCATCACCATGGAACTAACATGGATCAATGTAATAAATGCAAGTCAGAGAAGAAATGAATAAGGAGCAAATGACAAATGGAAGTAATACTGATATCTCTATTACCGGAAGGGAAAAGAAGTTTCTCTGCAATAGTAACTACAGAGCCAAATAGAGAGAAAATAACAGAAAATGCAACAATACCGAATACCCCTTCTTCTTCTCTCAGATGCTATGTAACTAATTACCTCCCCACACAAAATCCCTCATGCGTGAATTTGCTATTCTCATCCTTGCACTTTTTCGGTTACCCACAATCATAGGCTCCCTTGACACCTGTCCATTATTCCTAACAGAATTATTCTCCTCTACATCCATTCCCTGAATTGCCCTTGTGCTGTTTTCATTTGTGACATTACCTCCCCCATTAAAAGCAACCTTGCCCTCAAGGTTGAAGTCAGGATACGCTTTCTGCATATAGGTAAGTTCCTCCCAAGTAGCATGTTCTGTATCAATGCCTTCCCATTGTACCAAAACTTGAGAAATATGGTGGCCTCCCTTGAGAATAACTCTAGATTGTAAAATCTCTTGTGGCTGTAATATAGGACCAATGTCATTAGTAACCAGAGGAAGTGGAATATATGATTGTTGATGAGCACCATGGCATGGCTTTAACTGCGACACATGGAAAACAGGATGAATACGAGCGGTTGAGGGCAGCAACAACTTATATGCAACCGGACCAACACATTGGAGAATAGGGAAAGGACCAAAGTATCTCATGCTCATTTTCTGGTTTTTTCTTAGTGCAACAGAATTTTGTCGATAAGGTTGGAGCTTAACCAACACCATATCCCCAACTTTGAATTCCATATGACGTCTTCTCTTATCTGCTTGCTTCTTTATATACTGCTGACTTTTGTGTAAATTGCCTTTTAACTTATGCAAAACAGCATCACGTTGTTGTAACAGCTCCTGCAATGTTGGAGGATCAGTTGCATCTGTAACATACTTGTCAATCCTAGGAGGATCCCTGCCATAAACTACCTTGAATGGTGTCATACCCATATTGATATGGTATGAAGTATTATACCAAAATTCAGCCCAAGATAACAATTTCAGCCACAACTTTGGGTTGTCATAAGCAAAACAGCGTAAATACATTTCCAAACAATGGTTGACCGATTCTGATTGGCCATCAGATTGGGGATGGTATGCACTGCTCATAGCCAATGAAGTACCACTCAACTTGAAGAGTTGTTTCCAAAATTGACTCATAAAAACTTTGTCTCTATCTGAAACAATAGACTTGGGAAAACCATGCAATTTCACTACTGTCTTCATGAACAAATCAGCCATTTGTGCACTAGTGTAATCTGCTTTAAGAGAAGCAAAATGGGCATACTTAGAAAGTCGATCTACCACTACCATGATCACTGTAAAACCATTAGCATTGGGTAATCCCGTGATGAAATCCATTGTGATATCCTCCCATATCTGTGTTGGAATTGGAAGGGGCTGCAACAACCCCTGCCATTGAAATTGTGCAGCAATCCTAGACACGGTTCTGGTAACCCCCGAGTGGCCTCCAAGTGGAGAAGAGTGGAATTCTTGTAATATTTGTTGAACCAAGTCATGCTTTCTAGGAATAACCAGCCTACCATTCCAGTATAACAAATCAGCATGTGTGGAATAATTGGGATGAGGAGGGGTGCCTTTGCGGCATAACTCACGGATGTTATTCAACTCATTATTTTCTACAATCACAGCACGCAATGCTGTTAGAATTTCTAAGTTTGGCTGAGACCATGCCATGAAAAATGTTCTAGATAAGGCATCTGCTGCCCTATTGTCCTTCCCCGGTTTGTACTCAATAGTAAAGTCATAGCCCAACAACTTATGCAACCAAGATTGTTGTTCAGGCGTTTGTAAGGACTGCTGTGTGAGGCTCCTTAGACTATTCTGATCTGTCCTAATTAAGAACTTGTGACCCAATAGGTAATGTCTGAATTTCGCTATCCCTTCAATGATGGCATATAATTCTCTTGTATAAGCTGACTGTTTCTGGAGTCTTGGGTTTAATTTCTTTGAAAAGAAAGCCACTGGATGATTATTTTGACTAAGCATTGCCCCTATACCGATCCCTGATGCATCAGTCTCCAGAACAAAAGCCTTGGAGAAATCTGGCATAGCAAGGACTGGAGCCTAAGTTACAGCAGACTTGAGTGTTTCAAAAGCTGCAGTAGCAGCAATATCCCAATTAAAGTTGTCTTTCTTGAGCAATTTAGTCAAAAGAGCTACAATAGAGGCATATCCTTTTATAAACTTCCGATAATAACCTGTAAGGCCCAGAAATCCCCTTAACTGCTTGAGGTTAGAAGGGAGAGGCCAAGCTAACACAGCTTGAACCTTGGAAGCATCCACGGCTACTCCTTGACCAGAAATCACGTGTCCTAAGTATTCCACTTGAGTAAGACCGAATGAACACTTAGATAACTTCGTAAATAATTTATGCTTCCTTAGTAATTGTAAGACAGCTTCTAGGTGTTGTAAATGAGAAGACCAAGTTGGACTGTACACCAATATGTCATCAAAAAAAACTAGAACAGATTTCCTCAACAACTCTTGAAAGACATCATTCATTAGACATTGAAACGTGGCTGGAGCATTCATCAACCCAAATGGCATAACAAGTCATTCATAGTGCCCATGATGTGTTTGAAATGCTGTCTTATATCGGTCTTCCGCTTTTAATAAAATCTGGTGATAGCCAGACCTGAGATCAAGCTTGGAAAAATACTGAGCTCCAAATAACTCATCAATTAACTCATCTACAGTGGGAATGGGAAAGCTATCTTTGACAGTTATGGCATTTAAGGCTCGATAATTGGTACAGAATCTCCAAGTGCCATCTTTCTTCTTAACCAAAACAATTGGTGAAGAGAATAGACTAGTACTAGGCACTATAATACCTTCTTGCAGCATATCTTTGACCATCTTCTCAATTTGTTCCTTTTGACTGTGCGGGTACCTATAGGGTCTAACCTTAACAGGATCGACTCCTTTAAACAAAGGAATACAGTGATCATGTGATCTGCTAGGAGGAAGGCCAGTAGGGATGGCAAACACATCATGATAGGTATGTAGAAGCAGTGCTAATTCTGGTTCAGTGTTCTCGGGTAATTGCAACAAGTGATCAGTAGCACTATCTGGTTGCTAAAATTGCAGTGTAAATAGTTTAGAAATGGCATGAGTTTTGTGCATCCTACGGAGATGATTGTATTGGGCTGGAGCTGGGAGTTTTAGTTTATCACCATGAAGGGTAATAAAGTTCCCTTCCACAAAGAACTTTAATGTCAAAGCACTGTAGTCTGATATATGGGGGCCTAAAGTAGCTAACCAAGCTGCCCCTAGGACCAAATCTGCACCTGAAATTGGCAGTAAGTAAACTGGTAGTTTTAAAGAGTGCCCTTGGATCTGTACGTCAACTTCCCTTACCATACCTTCCACAGACAAGGAGTTTCCATTACCAACTAAGACCTGAAATCCCATAGTTGGTTCAATGGCTAATTTCAAGCAATGTGCAAGCCGCGGTTGCAAGAAATTGTCTGAACTTCCACTATCTAGTAATACTTGAATCTGCACCCCATTGATGGTACCCTGAAATCGCATAGTACCAATGCCTAAAGCTCCTTTAAAGGCATTAAAAGAAAGGTGATGTTTCTGTTCCAGTGAGTGCATTTGGTGGATATTGGCCTCATCATCAGGTGGGTCAGGTTCTAGTTTCAAGTCCTCATCTTCCTCTAGTTGTAACAATAAGTATTGTTTATTAGGGCATCTGTGGCTAGGTGAAAATTTCTCATCACACGTGAAGCACAATCCTTTCTCCCTTCTCAATTGCATTTCTGCTGCAGATATTTGTTTTACATTGGAGAGCTTCTTTGAATAAGGGTTGGGCTGGTTCATAGTTTTCGGGTTGGGTAGCAAAGGTGGTAGGCTTGTGGATCTGGTTGTTTGGGCTAGGGGTAATGGTTGGTATTTAGGGAAAAAGTGGGCTGCCATGTGTTTCTGTTTAGGTAGGTATTTCTCTTCGAAAAATTTAGCCAAGGAAACAGCACGTAACAAGGAGGTTGGATTTTGAGCAATAACATCTCTATGAATGTCAATCTTGAGGCCACTAATGAAACAATCAAGTAAAGCATCTGCAGTAACACCCTGAACACGATTAGCCAAAGCTGTAAATTCTCGATAATAATCCTGAACCAAACCTGTTTGCATCAGTTTAAAAAGGGTAGAACGAGGGCACTCATAAGGAGATGGGCCAAATTCCAGCTCTAGGGATCGAGTGAACCCTATCCAAGATTGAAATGGATTGTTCTTAGTAAGCAGTTGGAACCAAGGAATCACATCGGCTTCCATATGAACTGCAGCAATGGTAAGACGTTGCTCCTCTGGCGTATTATAAAACGTAAAAAATTGTTCCGCCTTAAAGATCCATTCCAGCACATTTGAACCATTGAAACGCGGAAAATCCAATTTGACGTTACGAACCTGAAACGGTGGCACAGAACTTGCTTTTGATGCTTTCGATGACGTAGTGGCTACATGCAAAGAGGTCATTGCGGCTTCAAGGCTCTCAAAACGAGTGGAATACTCTGTGTGCCGAGATTCTATCAATTCCAACATTCGCGTGACATTTGACGATAGTTGTTTGACATCTGTGGACAGGTCCTTCAATCGAGTGTTTTCAGCCATGACGGAGATGAGTCGAGAATGAAAGCACCAATGTAATAAATGCAAGTCAAAGAAGAAATGAATAAGGAGCAAATGACAAATGGAAGTAATACTGATATCTCTATTACCGGAAGGGAAAAGAAGTTTCTCTGCAATAGCAACTACAGAGCCAAATAGAGAGAAAATAACAGAAAATGCAACAATACCCAATACCCCTTCTTCTTCTCTCAGATGCTATGTAACTAATTACCTCCCCACACAAAATCCCTCATGCGTGAATTTTCTATTCTCATCCTTGCACTTTTTCGGTTACCCACAATCATAGGCTCCCTTGACACCTGTCCATTATTCCTAACAGAATTATTCTCCTCCACATCTATTCCCTGAATTGCCCTTGTGTTGTTTTCATTTGTGACAATCATTTCTCTCCTAAGTGAACTAAAGTTTCCAATCCAGCATCCTCCTATAGTTTCCAATCTAGAACTAAACATCTAGAACTTGATCTTTACTTTGTTAGGGATAAAGTAATAGCCAAGGCTCTAGTTGTGCATCACATTCCCTTCATTGCTCAAACTGATGATGTCCTCACAAAAGCTATTTCTCATAACATCTTTAAGGAGTGTAAATACAAACTTAGGAATCTGCAAAGCCCATCCCTGATTTTGAAGGAGGGGTGTAGAGGATAAGGGTTAGATGAGTTAGTTACTACTTAGTTATTCTATTATAACAGAGTATAAGAAATGTTAGTTAGTTACTCTTCAGTTGTAATCATTGATCATATCTCCAAAGCTAATATATAGTTGTTCTGCTGTAATCTCATATTAATCAATATAATAGCCTTTACCTTATATTTCTCTCATGCTCTCTTTGCCTTAGCTTTTCGGTTTTCATAACATTCATATTGCTTAGATACCTTTACAAAGTTGTTGGTGGATTAAACTTTTCTTGTGTAATAAAATTTTTGGAAGGGGTTGGTGGAATAAACTTATATCAAGAAGTGAAAAGACCATAGAAAATTAAAAATATGTCCCCCTAATCAAAGAATCGAAGAATGAGGTAAAAGAAAACGAAAAAGCTACGGAGTAGTAAACATTTCCTGTCATAAAGATGAGAAAATATTATATGGTTTGGACTATTATATTATTTATGATTTCATCAACTAAATATTTGATAAATATAAAAATTAATAAGAATTCATTAAAAATAAAATTATAATATTATATTTAATAACACATGTTATTTTGTGATTAATTATGATGAATGATCCCAAACTTATAATATTTTCTTTTTAGAGTACTATATATAACACAATTTATAATATATTCTTGAGAATGAGAAATAGTGATTTTAACCATTTTATAGTGTGAACATATTAAATTACTTGATCACCTTATATGTATAAAAGTAAAGATGAAAGATAAGCACATCTCTTGCATAAAATAAAATTACTTAGATATACTTAAAATCAATGGGAAAATATTTTTTAGGTGTGAGAAATAACCATTTCAGTTATTAACTTCATTCTAGAGAGAGTGATAAAAGGTGAAGTGGAATGTGAAAATACTTTATCTTCACTTTATTAAGTAAAAACATGTGTTTTCGGTATTGACACACTTAATCGTTGATGAAAGATCGTTACAAGTGTTGTTAGCCAGTAATTATGATCCCCCTCGTAGGCGAAAAGTCAACCAAAAAAAAGTGTAAGTATCAAACAAATAAACAGAAGAACAGAGTCAATCCTGGTATGCTGCATTTACTCTGGAAGCCCTCTGAAGCAGATTATTCATTGTGACGGAAAATGCATCCTGAAACTTGTCAATTTCAGCATTGTAATCTCCATACACCAATCCAGGCAACAGTTCATAAACAATATACCTCCTCATGTTCTCCCTCTCTCTTGATGAAACATTGCTTAGCCTCTCCACCACATTCACATTCTTTTCTCTCACCTCTTTTTTGTCCACAAACACTGAGTACTTGTCATGGTCCTCTGGTAAGTGCCATGGATATTGGTAGTAAGCAGTGAAAGGATCAAACAGAACTGGTATGCAACCTGATATCAGTGAATCAAAAACAGATTTTCTTGTTGGACTGTCCCCTGGAGGCTGCAAGCAGAACTCAGACTCCACAAAAAGTTCTATAATTGACTCTGCCCCATCACACTTCACAGCACCGCAATTCAGAAAATGGCATTTAGTACCATCTTCCACTGAAGTGCATTGGTCTATTAATATTGACCTTATTTTGTCATCTGCATTAGCTCTTGCTCCCCCTGCGAAGCTTACAAGGTTTTTTCGGTTTGATCTAATGATTTTGAGTTGCCAAGAGATTATGTCATGGTCTGAATGAGGGTGGAAATTGGTTGGATGAGGAATTCCAATGTCATTCACATGCCAAGGTTGGCGTTCTATTAAAAGCTTAATTGGGTTTTGCATTTTGTCAAGCTCTAGTAATCTAGTACCCCAAGGAGACTCACTAGTTCTCCTAAAATCCCATGAAATCTTACCCAACACAAACACATGATCCTTACCCAAATTCCTTTTCCATGGCGCTTGTCTCTCAAGCCACTTCACTAGTTCCAAACTCAAACTATCCTTCACATCATTTGACACATTCTTGAAATGCCATCTCAGGGCATCCAAACCACCATAGAATGGAACATAAAAAAGCTTTGCATGGTTTTCATTGTGAACCCTGCATGGATGCTTCAACACCCTCGAATGGAATATGAGTTCAAGGGAGTACTGATGAGTTTGGTACCATCCTTTGCCAAGCTTTGGAATTGGCTCACCAAACCCCTCGTTGCTGAAATATCTACAGAAATCCTTCCATGGAACCATGTCACGGCATTGACCAACCAAGTCCTTGTGAAACTTGGATGGCAAATCATACACATATATTCCTTGCCCATCACATGTTGCATACTTTTTATCTGATCTCCAAGATCTATGCACCTGCAATTGCTCCTCAACAACCTTAACTGCATTTGCAACCTCCTCGTCTCTAATATCATTGTTAGAGATTCTGCTATTGATAACCACATCTGGGGTGGCTGGAAATGTAAGAGGCTCAGTTGCATTATTACCCTGATCAAGTGCAGGGGTAGTTATAGAAGTACTATTATTGTTGGTGGAAGTTGGAATTTCAAAAGAGGGGTGTGTACCTGCAGAAAGACAATAGAGGCTATTGAGCTTCCTTGTGGAAAAACAAACATGAATGATGTTTCCTGTTATAATGGTGGAGAATGAAGACCACATGTAGATAAGGATTATAAGGAAGGCTAAACCAGAAATTCGACTAAGAAAGTTGTATAGGATTGAAAAGCCAAAATATGATTGCTTTGCTTTTATTTTTCTAGATGATTTTGATCTTTTTCTAGATATAGACACAGCCATTTTCTGGGTTGGAATAATGTTAATTAGTATTCCTTTCCTCTGGTTTTTTATATAAGCAGAGGGGAAATTAATCACGGTTTTGTCATCACCTAATATTTCATCATGCAAGCACGAGGTGACTTTGCTTTATTAAATAATAATATAACATGCACGTCGAGATGTGCACTTGGCTAAATTAATATAATATGCACTATTCACAGATTGGCATATTTCAATTGTTGATGTTCATAATGCACTTTACATTCTTCGTCTCCGCATTGGTGTCAACATTGTATCAAAAGTTATACAAGCATTGAAAGCACATGTAGCAGTGATACTTTTTCAGCTCCAAGTTAGTGATCCATTAAACATGGCTCACACTTCTTGAATGGACTCCTTCACACATTTTAAACACTGACAAACAAAAGTAGTTTTTCATACAATTAAAATAGAAAGGACAACCTTTCTTACGAGTGATGGGAATGTAATTTTAGATGTGACAGGTCTGGCAGGGATCCAACATGTATAGCAAGAAGTTTTAAATGTTAGATTTTCTTATTAATATATTATTATATTAATTTGCCCAGTGAGAGGTTCCTGCTCTCATCTGTGGTTGTCTATATAATCACTATCCTATTAGGTGATTATTACACAGAGTCAGTAACACACTAGACATAAGGCACTCAGATTAAGAATAGTACACGCTCACTATTGGGATTCATGGATCGTTTGTCTTCAGGTACGTCTTCAATCAAAACTTTGTTGACATGATGTGTGTTAAAATTGTGTTATGAATTGTATGTTCATCATAAGAATTTTTCTTCAATTGGTATCAGAGCCTCGTTTAAACATGTATCATGAATGTTAAAAATTAATTGTAAAAAATTTTGTTTCCCATATTTTCCCATGTTGCGTTTCAGTTTTTGGTTTTTTGAATGAATCCTTGTTCATGGATTTGTTTTTTCCGCTGGGCATAATATGATGATCCCACGTTCCTTATCTTTAGCAATTGGCTGTTAGCGCAAGAAAAAAGGAACAAAATGAATAATTGGATAACTACTAAAATATAGCATTAAGTAAAGTGTTATGTGTACCTGTTAACATTATCTATTATGTGAATTAATATAATATATAATATTTGTTAATATTATCTATCTATTAACATTAATATAATATATAATATGTGTTAAAATTATATATTACGTAACACATATTGTTATATATTATATGCGTTACCTATATATTATATATTATATGTTATTAATATCATATGCGTTAATTGATTGATATCATATATTGCTTTAGCGTGCCACTGTTAATTGATTGATATCATATATTGCCTTAGCGTACCACTATATATATGTATATATCTGTTAACATTAAAGCTTGTTACATTCTATATGCGTTTTTTTATTTCAAATTTTATACATGTTGCCGTAATTTTATACATGTTGCCGTTAAACGCGCCATCATATAATATATTGTTGCAGCGTGCCATGATTGTTTGGAATCATATGTACATGCTTACAATTCAAAATACATGCAGTTACTTTTCAAAAATAAAATAAAATAAAATAAAATAAAAATTAATATGCGGTTATATTTCAAATTTTCAATTGATATTGTTTCATTTTGCGTGCCAATATATATCTGTTAACATGTTGTTAACGTTAGTATTCTGTGTTAGTTATATATTATATCAATATCATATGCCTTAATTAATTAATATCATATATATTAATTCTATGTGGCAATATACAATTTTAAATTGTATGATTTCAATTCTATGCGGTAAAATATTGATATATAAAATTTTGAATTATTTTGTACAAATGTCATCTCACCTATCGTGAGACCATTTATACAGGACTTAGGAAAATAAAATAAATATATATCTAAATATTATATTACATTAATAATCCTATCGATGTGTTATTGTTAATGTGATTTGTTAAATACTATGCACTTGTGTTTTTATTTATGTCAATTTTGTACTAATGCCCTATCGGTGTTAGAATTTGGTGACATAAAATTTTATGCATTGTATTTTTTTTTTTGCGAATATTTCTTGTTTATTATAATCTGGGACCCTTAGGCGAGATAGTAATTAATAAGAAATTTTGTGATGGGCATATTATTTGCATGATCTAATTATGCATGTGGCTTATTTTCATATATCAGTATCGATGCCCACTTCGGTTAAAACGTTGAACGGGACGAATTATGAGGATTGGAAGGAGTCTTCGGATTTGTATTTGGCTATGGCCAATATTGACTTAGCTTTGCAGGAAGAAGAACCAAGTGCTCTTACTGCTGAGTCAACTAATGATCAAAAGGCTTATCGTGCAAAATGGGATCATTCGAATCGAGTGTGTTTGATGGTGATAAAGTTTACTATGGAGAAGTCAATCAGACAAAGCATTGTTGAAAACGACAACGCTGCAACTTTTCTGAAATCCATTGGAGAGAAATTTAAGACCTTTGACAAAGCTGAGAAGAGCCACTATTCTTCCCTCTTTGATCGAGCTAGATATGATGGTGTTAGTGGAGTTTGTGAGCACATGCTGAAAATGGTGCACTATCGTAACAAACTAAGGGGGATGAAGCTTGAGATTGACGACAGTTACTTGATTTGGAAAATTCTAGAATCACTTCCTTCCCAGTTTGATGTTTTGAGGACTTCTTATAATACTCAAAACCATGAGTGGACTGTTGATCAGACTATTGCCATTGTTACTCAGGAGAAGGAAGCTATGAAAAAGGGAAAGCCTGGAGTTGTTCAGTTTGCTGACAAACCTCACAAGAATAAGTCTGCTGATTCTACTTCAAAGTCCAAATCTGTTCACAAAAATCATAATGACAAGAAAACAAAGAAGATGGTTCCTAATCTTGGTCCCAACAGAAAATTTTTCAAAGGAGAATGCAAGTATTGCAAGAAGTTCAGACATATGTTGAAGGATTGCTATATCCTAAAGAAGAAGAATCAGAGGGAAGGTACACCTCTTGCTCTAGCTTGTTTTGAATCCAATGTTGTTGATGTTCCTCCTAATACTTGGTGGTTTGATTTGGGCGCAACTATTCATATGGTGAATTCTTTGTAGGGGTTCACAAGCCTGAGGAAACCAAATGATTCTGAATCAAAGATCGTAGTAGGAGATGGAGCTAGAGTTCCTGTTGAAGATATAGAGGTTGTTTCTTTGTGTTTTCCTTCTAGTCATGTTTTGCTTCTGAAAGACGCTGTTTATGTTCCTTTTATTCGTAGAAACCTGATTTCTGTTTCTGCTTTGGACAAGTGTGGTTATTCTTTTGTGTTTGGCAATGGAAAATTGGACATCTTTTTTGCATCTTCTGTTGTTGGTCATGGGGTTCTTTGTGATAATCTTTATATGTTGACTTTTTCCGACATGAGCGTTAATTCTGTTATTGGGCATAAGCGTGGCAGGGTCGATGAGAACTCTTCCATGTTATGGCATAGACGCTTGGGGCATATTTCAAGGCCTCGTATTGAGAAACTCATTAAACATGAGATTTTGCCCAATTTGGATTTCTCTGATTTTGATGCTTGTGTGGCTTGCATTAAAGGTAAGCTTACTGCTAAACCCAAGAACAAGTCTGGGAGTCATCGTGATACCGTGTTAAAGTTGATTCACACTGACATGTGTGGGCCTATTACACCCACTGCTATGGGTGGATATAGGTATTGCATTACATTCATAGATGATTTCTCTCATTTTGGCTGGATAGATCTTCTTCAAGAGAAATCATGTTCCTTGGATGCTTTTAAATCGTTCAACACTGTTGCTGAATTAAAAACTGTGAAGAAGATAAAGTGTGTGCGGTCTGATAGAGGAGGAGAATATTATGGCAGATATGATGAAACCGGAAGGAATCCAGGACCTTTTGCTAGATACCTCTAAGAATGCGACATCGAAGCTCAATACACGATGTCAGGTACACCTGAACAAAATGGAGTGGCAGAAAGGAGAAATCACACGCTTATGGAGATGGTGAGATCTATGATGGGTCCATCTTGCTTACCCGATTTTCTTTGGGGAGATGCCTTGAGAACCGCTATGTACGTTCTTAATCAAGTGCCTAGTAAGTCTGTACCAAAAACTCCTTATGAATTGATGACTGGAAAGAGACCAAGTTTGAAACACTTGCGTGTTTGGGGATGTAAGGTAGAAGTCAGACCCTATAACCCTGCGATGAAGAAGCTTGATCTGAAGACTGTTAATGGCTTCTTCATTGGTTATTGTGTGGGTTCAAGAGGTAGCAGATTCTATTATCCTTCTCACTCTACACGAGTAATAGAGTCTGATCGTGCAGTATTCTTTGAGGATGATTTGGGTAGTGGGAGCATTGCCTCACGACCAGTTGTCTCTGAAGAAGATAGATTTGAAGTCCCTGCACCTCAATTTCCTAGTTCAGAAATCGGTCCAACTCCTTTCATACCTAATAATGAACATGTTCCTATCGTTGATGAGACTGTGGCAGCACCTGTGGTAACTTATCAAGATCCTGACGTTGCCATTGACCATACCCCTTTAAATGATGAAATTATACCTGCACCTGTTACTGTTGAGGCTGTGGTGAGAAGATCTCAAAAAACACGTAAGTCGTCCATACCAGATGATTATATTGTGTATCTTCAGGAACATGAGTTTGATGTCTATGGTGATGATGACCCTATTAGTTTTGAGCAAGCTATCTCTAGCTCTCACGCTTCTGAATGGGTGAATGCCATGCATGATGAGTTAGCTTCTATGACTCACAATAATGTTTAGGAGCTTGTTTCTTTGCCGCCTGGTTGTAAACCAGTTGGATGCAAATGGGTTTTCAAAACCAAGCATACACCATCTGGTGAAGTTGAAAGATACAAAGCTAGATTGGTGGTGAAAGGGTACAGTCAGAGAGAAGGCGTTGATTTTAAAGAAACTTTCTCGTCGGTCTCCACAAATGATTCTTTTAGAGTTGTTATGGCTATGGTGGCTCATTTTGATCTGTAATTGCACCAGATGGATGTCAAAACAGCTTTTCTAAATGGTGATCTTGTTGAAGATGTCTACATGGTTCAACCTGATGGCTTTGCTGAAAAGGGCAAAGAAAATTTAGTTTGCAGGTTGAAGAAATCCCTTTATGGTTTGAAACAGGCTTCTAGACAATGGTACTTGAAATTTGACCAAGTGGTCACTTCTTTTGGCTTCAAGGAAAATGCCTCAGATCAGTGCATTTACCTAAAGATGAGTGGGAGCAATTTTATCATCCTTGTTTTATATATTGATGATATTCTTCTTGCTAGCAGCTGTATTGATGTTTTGAATGAGATAAAGAAAATGTTGAGTAGCCATTTTGATATGAAAGACCTTGGTGATGCTTCTGTTGTCTTGGGCATCCAGATATGTCATGATAGGTCTCGTGGTACTCTTGGATTGTCTCAGAAAGGGTACATTGATAGAATTCTCAGAAGGTTTAATATGTACTCTTGCTCTCCATGTGCCGCGCCTGTTCAAAAGGGTGAGAAACTCTCTAATTCTCAATATGCTCAGAACGACAAAGAGTTGTTTGAAATGGAGAAAGTTCCATACGCTTTCGCTGTTGGGAGCTTGATGTATGCTCAAGTCTGCACTCGTCCTGATATTGTTTTTGCTGTTAATGCTTTGGGCAGATACTTGAGCAACCCAGGTTTGGGTCATTGGAAAGTCGTGAAGAAGGTCTTGAGATATTTACAGGGAACCAAAGATTATATGTTGACCTATGCAAAGTCTGATCAACTTGAAGTCATAGGTTATTTAGATTCTGATTTTGCAGGTTGCCCTGATGACTGTAAGTCTACTTTAGGCTTTATTTTTATGATGGCAGGAGGAGTTGTATCCTGGAAGAGTGTTAAACAGACAATCACAGCTACTTCTACTATGGAGGCAGAGTATGTTGCTTGTTATGAGGCTACCCGCCAAGCTATGTGGCTAAAGAATTTGATTTCTGGCTTCCGCATTGTTGAAAGTATTTCTAGGCCACTTGTAATTTATTACGATAATACTGCTGTCGTACTTCTCTCTCAAATTAATAAGAGCTTTACTCGTTCAAAGTACTTCGATGTGAAGTACTTGTTTGTTAGAGAGAAAGTACTTGAGTTTCAGACTCGAATTGAGCACATTGCTACTCAGAGCATGTTGGCAGATCCATTAACCAAAGGCTTGACCTTTGGAGTTTTTCAGAATCATGTAACCCACATGGGTTTAGTCAAGTCTTTTGATATTTTGGATTAGTGGGAGTTTTATTTTGTAATCTTTTTATTGAAACTAGTTTTATGTTTTGGATATGTTATTATTGATGTCATTTTATTGACATATCTTTTGTTGCATTTTGGATGCTTAGAACATGTGGAAATGAAATTCATATTTCCTTATCTATACCGTTACTGGAATATAAACTATTGTAGTGTATAATGTATATCCCTATCAGATATGATTGTATGCTATTGTGAAATTATTATATTTCTTGGTGATAATTAATAACTTATCATAATAATATAGATTTTGTACTTAATAATTTAATAATGCTATCCAAGTGGGAGAAATGTTAGATTTTCTTATTAATATATTATTATATTAATTTGATGGATTAGCATCATTAAATCATTATATCTATATTGTGTTGATTAATTATATGATATGTAAATATTATGTATATAGATAGATTTAGCTATTGGGCTTTTGTTTGGATGGACCGTGATGGGTTGGCCCATTCTATGTGCCCAGTGAGAGGTTCCTGCTCTCATCTGTGGTTGCCTATATAATCACTATCACATTAGGTGATTATTACACAGAATTAGTAACACACTGGACATAAGGCACTCAGATTAAGAGTAGTACACGCTCACTATTGGGATTCATGGATCGCTTGTCTTCAGGTACGTCTTCAATCAAAACTTTGTTGACATGATGTGTGTTATGAATTGTATGTTCATCATAAGAATTTTTCTTCATTAAATGTTTAAGATATATTCAGATTCGATGTCCTCGTTTACTAGAATGAGTGTTCACCTACAACATTCATTATTTATTATTTGATATTTACTTATCTATTTATAATATATAAATTCAAAAATGCTTGGTGTTACATTGTCATATGACACTTCGATTCATATTGGTTCTGCCCCAGGACAATTTCACTTAGTTGTCATAAAAAATCACTTTAATCCACATTCGTTTCTATTAATACCCAGTTTCATTTTCATATTTATATGTGACTTTAATTTTGATTAAAGAAATTTGAAAAAAACATACACACTTAACCATTCTATAACTCTCTAAATTTTGATTTCTTTTCCTCCTACACTCATCATTCTTATGTTGGAATTAAATTCATAGTACATATTTATAAAGAAATTTTTTGTGTACATATTTTTCCTCAATCCTCAATCGCTACTTTATAAAAATTTTCAAATTCTCAATTTGAGGCTAAAATCCTTAATTCAATTTGAATTTAGATTGTTGTGTTCATATCATGCATTACAGAAGAATGATGTATGATGACATTTGTTTTTAAATTATCAAATATAGTCATCCTTATCATTTTGTATACTAATAATGATTTCATTTTCATGGGAAACCAATATTAAAAAGTATTTGATTTGAGTATATTACCAGCTTTGGTCCCAAGGTAAAACACTGTTACACTTCTAGTAAAATGACAATGGCAACAGAAGGATTCGATATGACTCCACAAGCATGCCATCCAATCTTCTTCTATCCAGGTCAGTTATGACCAATATTGGGGGTAAGAAATCCGAGGTTGATAAGGACATACCAGATCAAAAAGTTGTAAGTGTGACAGAAAAAGACTGAGCGTGACAGCCTTTTCCGTACTGAGTAGGTTGGTAGTGTCAGACGTCATAACAAGGTTTGTTCCCTAAACATACGCCTATAAATACTTGCATTCAATACACATAAGGTACAGTATTTAATACTCAAAATGCTAATTTATTATTGACTTAAGCTTTAGAACACCTAAATTTGCCCCTCAACGTGGATGAACGGTGAACATCCTGGACCTCAAGACTTGCAGATTCTAAGCTCCCACTAAACTCAAAGATATATAATATCGGATCCCACTAGATCGATGTAATTTTGCTTGAAATTTGTGAACACCGCCTCTTTTATAGAGGTGAGTGACAGTTGAGTACTACGTGACATTGTGTTGGTACGAATATGGGAATCACGGAAAAACTGACACCTACGCAGACATTCTTGACACCCTCTGCAGGTTAGTTACAGATGTGCTCCCAGCGAATTTGGCAGGCTCGTCATGACACCAGTCGTGGGATAAGGGCTTTGTCGGAGACTTCTAATATCATTATAAGTTTCATCTAAATGTATCTATGGCTTTAAACATGATTCGATGTTGAAGTCTCTTAAGTTGATATGCAACCCAAATCACTTCTTAATTATACTAGATGGAAGACAATCCTTTTTTTATAAATAAATAATCACTTCTTAATTATACATGATGCGGAAATAAATAAATAAAAGGTAAAGCAATTAAATCCTTTTTTTTCTCGGATATAAACAGTATTGGTGAAGGCTAACTATACGTCAATCGGATTAACCTCAATTTCCGGTTTTATATATTATCACTAATTACTAATAATAACAGTGAATTCTAAAGAAGAGAGAGAGAGAGAGAAATAGCGAAGTACTAGTATTGCGAAGGTGTGGTGTTGTTAAAAATTTATGTAATTTGTTTGGAAAAATTAAGATTTTGTAATTATGATTGGGAAAACTGAGGTTTTATAAATGAGATTTGTGTTTGGATAATATAATTAGAAAAGTTAATTGGAAAGTAATAATTGTATTTGGTTGGTAAAAAATTTAATAAAAGTGGGTTGAGAAAATAATAATTTGAGATAAAATTATCATAAAAAGTAATAGTTTTAATATATATAGATATATGTACATATAAAATTGAAATTTATTATATTAAATATAATTATATGTATTAAAATAAAAATAATTTAACAAAGCAGAAGTTTAACGGTCTGGATTTTGTTGCATGCGTTTTGATTTTACCATTGGTAGAGGGTTTTTATGTAATTGACCACTCTATTGCAATTGGTTGGTGAACTTCTTTAATGGAAGGAGCTTAGCATTTGCTTCTCCCCAACACGTTAGCTGAACAAAACGTCTTCTTTTGAATCAGGAGGTGGGTGTCCAAACGAGCTGAGCATGTTTGCTCCGCAAGGAAGCTTTAAAAAAGTAGTAAATTTATCTTATAGTTTAACGGAGTTTTGATTGTTAGATTTTTTTATTTTCTCAATTTTATTTTTTCAACCGCAAATCAAACATATCTATTATCAAACTGAGGTTGAGGGAGCTGAGTTTAGGGAATGAAAAGGGAAGTTAAGGATTCTGGACAATTAACCAAACAAAATTGAAACAAAGTATGTTTAGTATACAGTTATAAAAATAAAGTTATAAAAATAAAAAATTTAAAAAATAATATTAATTTTTTATATAATTTAAAACAATCAAAATTTTGTTTAGTCATAAAATTATTTTTTTAAAATTAGTCAACCAAAGTTTAGCCAACCCGAATAGAAAACAAAACGCTCCTAAAACTTAGATTGAAGAGTCAGAAGCTCGTCAGAGAAGGAAAAGAATGATGCTGTGGTGACCAGAGTTACTACTGAAGTGTCTTCAATGGATAGTGCAAAGGACAAAAAGTTCTCTCTGTTTCAGTTTCTGACTCGTCCTTTCTGTTTTCCACAATGTGGCCTTCTCGTCCTACAGGAGTTGTTCATTTCATGCAGCCAGTAAATACAAAGATGATGGTAAATTACATGTGAATCCTGTTAATAATTCTGCTTATTCAATAGGATTAACATATAATTTATTCAACAATAAAAATATTTTATTAGCACTCTTTTGAAATGAATGTGGCTAATACATTACTTGCTACTATAACTGGTTGTGTGTATATTTGTTGTGTTACTTTCTGTCTGCATTTTATAATTGGGAGGTGGTCTATCCTAAAATTTAATTAAAACTATAAAAAGACAACAATAAAATACTTACTTACTTTTAGGCACCGAGCCTCTAATGATTTAGGGTAACCCATAAATTTATACTAATTTTTTACTTTTTAATATTAAAATTATATCTTTATTTTTAATTATTAGAGACAGATGAATCTAATCTTTATGATTAAAATAAGGTTTTTAAATTGTTTTAAAATCGGGGATTAACTAAAATCAAGAGATAAAGGTGTTTGAAGAGAAGAAAACGACAGGGACTGTGAAGAAGATAAGGCAGAAGAATGTAGGAAGTGAAGAAGAAAAAAGAAAGTTAAAAGGAAAAAAAGAGAGGTTATTTTATTCTTTTTCAATTTTAAAAGAGTTAAACTTTGGGTTATATTATGGTTATTCATAAAACTAGTTTAAATTATAATAAATGGTTTTAAAAAATATATAATTTTAATTATGTCAGAGATAAAAGTTATTATTTTAAAAAATATAATAAAAAAATAGTAATTAAGTAATCAGTGAGAACTAATAATAAACGATTGTTATAAACAGGGTTATTAAAATGAATTAGTAATTGAC
The DNA here is from genome assembly GCA_037962975.1 of Clitoria ternatea. Lineage (NCBI taxonomy): Eukaryota > Viridiplantae > Streptophyta > Magnoliopsida > Fabales > Fabaceae > Clitoria > Clitoria ternatea. Next base: position 10,228,077 of record CM075670.1, read on the forward strand.
TTGTTGAAGTTAATAGGTCAATAAGCCAATAGTTAAATCAATGAGTTATTAGTTTAACCAATTAAATAAAATAAATATAAGATAAGTTGTGTTGATATATATTAATTAGTATTAAAGTTTCAACAAATGATTTTTATCTAGTGATTTACTCTGTATCTTATGGTGAGGTTTGAATCTTTATTACCTCAATTATAGGGTTTTTATGCAAATTTTAAAACTATGTCCAATAAGCCAACCATACTATTCCATCAAACAACTCAGGTTTCAAATTTGAATTTTATTTAAAATGTAATTTATTTAAATATGATTGAAAAAGTTTTACCTTTTACCTAACTTTAAATATAAAAAATCCCCATACTAACTAACTTTAAAAGTAATTAACTTAGTTTGATGTTTTACCTTTAAGATTTTAGTTTAGGTTTAAAATTTTTTAAAAAATCATTTTTTAATTTTTAGTTTCATGTGTTAGTGTTTATGGTTTTAAATTTTAAAAAATTTTCGTAAAAATTTTATAATTATAAAAAATTACTTTTTAATAATATGTCTAATTTCTTTAATTACTGTTTCTACCTTTGATCTTGTACCTAAAAAAATACTAAGACTATATTTGGGTGTTAGATTTAAGAAAGGAGAGAAAAAGAGGGTTTTTGGTTTCAAAGAGTTTTTAAAAAATAAAAGGGAGAAATTTAGGAATTTTTTTAAATCCTTTATGGTTCTTCCTTTTTCTATTTTTATAAATTCTCTCAAATTGAAACATTCTAAAAGATTTTACAACTTTTAAATAAGTGTTACAGTTTGTATTTAATTAACCCATGCTAGTTAGTTTGCTGGTTAGTAACTAACCATAGTTTGTTAGTTTTTCTATTTTTTTCTCTTCCATAAATACACTCATTGTTGTACTTTGAGAATTAGAATGAATCATAATTTTTCAGCATTGGTTTCTCTTTAGAACTTTTCCTTGCTGTTTGGATTAATTCTCTTTGTGTGGTTCATTCATAGAGGATGCTAGTTTTGACAATAAGAGAGAAACCGGTCATCTCTTTGCGCTCTCCTCCCATCCTCTTCCTTCCCCACCCACCTTAGTGACACCAAGAAAATTAAGGACATATTATAAATATTTCATACTTAAATAATTTTTTTTTAATGTAGAATACCTACATCTAAAACAACAGGAGTTGTTTCAATTGATTGGTTGATTATTCAATCTTGATACGATTTATCATGCAAGCACGTAGTAGTAGGTTTCAATAATATAATGTGCACGTCGTGATGCCCCTTGGGCTAATTATGTGTTTGTTATGCAGTACTTCTCCCATATTCCACTCATTATAATTAATGGTAACGTAAGTATGTATAACATACCATTCATGAAATCCATTCTTAATCAAATTTATTATTTAAATAATATAATTATATATTTCTTATAAATATATTTATAAAATATTAAAATTTATGAATACTATTAAATATATCAAATAATATTTTTTAAATTTATTTAAAAATAAGAAAAATTAAAAATAATATATATTATTAAATATATATTGTTAAATAATTTATTATTATATATTGTTGAATATTTTAAAACTTACTAATATAAAAACACTTGGATTATGGACTATGATCTAATGTTTAAGGTTTTATTGTTTCTTCTCATTCTCATGTTACCTAACTCAAAGATCTATATGTTTTTTTATAAGTTTATATTTATAGTTATAAACTGTTAATCTTACTCATATCTCCTAAATGTGGGATTGAGTGACATTTAAATCCTTCAGCTATAATGAAAATGTCACGTGGGCCTGTTATAACTCAGCAATGACCCCGTTAGAAAAGAAAAGGATTCTATCCCATTGCATTGCACAAATTTGCAGCTAACCAACCCACACATAATTACCAGCTTGAGCTTGCCATAAGGCATAAGATAACACAAATTGTAGCCTTAGATAATAAACATATAGTAAATACCAAACACAAGAAGAAAAAGGAGAAAAACTGGTTTGAAACATTACTTGGTGCCCATTCCGGTTCCCAACTGGCTAATCCCAATTGGTGTTAACTAAAAGCAAGGTTTTATCCGTTTGTGAAACGGAGTTAGAAGATACATTTGATGACAAATGACGCACTATTAGATGGTTTTGTTGTTCAAACTTCATTTTGGTAACTGAGTTATTAAACAAGCACTTATAATACACCGATAATGCAGCAACTTTAGAGCATGCTGTCTGTTCTTGCAGGTAGACGACGGAAGAAATTGATAGGGGCAGAAGGCAACCTGTGGCGAAATCTTGGATGCCTCATGATGTAGAAGCCTGCCAAACCAGCCACAGCTTGAAAAGGAGTAACATACAAAACCAATGCAGATATGAGGCAGAATGTAATGAAAAGGGCTGTAGCACGTGGATCTCTCCAACTTAACAGTGCATGAATCCTCTCTCCCTGGCTTGCCAAATCACCAACCACTGTTTGAATTCTCCCAGACACACTCCTTAAACGATCATACCTCATTCTCACAAGATCCGGGTTCCTGCTAGTTGGAAAAGTGTCAAACTCCTCATCCAACTCATCAGGGTGCACTGCTTCAGCTTGTGAGATTCTTGTGTTCATGTGAGGAGGGTACCTTGGTCGGTATCTGAAGTTCCAAACTCCTATCAGAAACATGTAGAGAAAAACTGTGGGAAGAATCAATTCAGGGAAGCAAACAAGCATTAGGAACAGCAAATGAACCAGCACTGTTGTCACAGGATTCCTCCACATGCAGATGTCACTGAACCACTTCCCAACTGCAAATACACCAGAGAAGACTGTCATTAGCCGGAAAAAGTTCGCCTTGCTCCGGCGCATGCTCCACAGATGTGAGTCCACATCTGACATGTATTCCACCACTTCCTTGCGAAGTGGTGGCTCTGCCCGCCCAAGCCGGGCAGCTACTATGTTCACCGCCTGGTGACGTAACATGTCTAGCTGCATGACACTGAAAGGTCTTACATAGTGCATTTTTGGGAGGAGTGGTTTTGAGTATAGGTAAAGCATGTTTGCAAAAGATGTGCAAGAAAACCGTATTGCCAAGTGAAGTTCACCCATTTTCTTAACCCCAGTTGGGTGAAGAACCAACAATGGATATGAGTGAGTGTAAATCCTTCCTGTTTCCAGAGTTGATATGCGGATTCTGACCTTGCCAATCTTCAAGTCCTTTGAACTGTTACCCTTTTCTCCGATTTGGCTGTTGTCAAATACACCTACAGTGAGCACTGTTGCCTGATCAAAAACCTCCCAAGTGTATTGCTCGTTGTATTTTGGACACAGATTATCAACAATGGTCCTTGTTCTGACCCATTTATGACCATATTTTGCTACACAGTATGTATCAGATGTGCCTCTACTATTCCTTGTTTTCATGGGGTGGAGTCCTACAGCATTCAGAACTCCAAGTTCTAAAATCCCAATTGGTGGCCTCCACAGTTGTTTTGCCGTGGGGCGAAGATCACTGCTATAATGAGTTGACTCATCAAGAACATGATACCCTCCATCAAGACATAGCCGCAGCTGAATTCTGCTAGAAAATTTTTCTTTCTTTAACTGATCAACATCCACAGCAACTGGTTTTTCCAGGTTGAACCATCGAGAATGGATCATTCTGTCATCTGCACGCCTCTCCACTGAGTGAAGTGGTATGATAACCCTCCCAATGATCTCATCTTTCCCAGGGCTCACACGATCTTCAACTGAAATGATCAAATGATCTTCAAAGGGTTCGGCAGCAACAAACAGAAGATCCTCATTCCATATAGCACTCAGCGTCCTGGCTGGAAAGGTCTTTGTTTTCAGCACCTGGTTTCCTATCTGCACCTTCACATACACATCAGGGAAACGGTTTTTCTCCGTAGGGACCAAGTCCTGTGCCTCCACAACATTGACACGCACATACCATAGCCTTGGTGCATGATACACCTTCGAACGCATCACTGCAGAGATAGCAGGTGTGCTGTCAACTGGTGTGGCTGCATCAGAATGCCACGCATCAGAAAATGCCTCATCTGCTTGTGTTCCAATCCACACTGCAAGCATAAGCTCACCTTTTATCTTCTCCCCTTTCTTATCCTCAAGCCGGTACCACTCCGGCGCCAAAGGGCTATCCGGTGGAACTCTCAGAGGAACCTCATTGATGTCAAACCTCACAATCCCCACAAAGTCATCTTTGATGAGATCCTTGTCCTTGATTACAACTTCTAGCACTGATGCTTGCATTCTATCCTTTGAAAATGCAAACACCTGGTTCCATTCAGGACTCTGATTCTTGTCAAAGTGTTTGGTAATACCTTTATAGTTTCCAATCCTAACCTCAACAAATGGATCAAGACTCCCAGTGATATCCATGGAAGGAAGCTCACGAGCCTTCACAACCCTTACATACAGAAAATACATCCTCTCCACAAGATCATATGTACTAGCAGTCTTGTCCTTATGAACAACACGACCCCCGACAACTCTTCCTCCACCAAGATATGGACTTGTTTCTTTGAGTGCAAAATCAACTGGTTGTACTGATGTAGCTGAGTGCATGCGAACCAGCTTCATAGCTTGTGGTTGTTCAGATTTCATTTCATCAGCTTCATACTTTGGTACATAATGGGTGTCTGCAAAGTTAGAGGAATTATGTTGGCTCCGGTGATGGTTTGTGTTAGGGAGATGATGGAATGTGTGTCTTGACTCAACCTTATCATTAGGAAAAGTGTTTGTCATTGAAGTTGGTCGAGCTTCTGCATGTGCTAAGGTGGGATTGTTTGTTGGTATGGACTCAACAGCAGGGGTTGGAACAGAGGATTTTATAGTATGGTCATTGGTGATGTAAACTTTAAGGCCAATCTCTCCTCTTACACGTGAGAAAATACCACGTTTTTCCAATGGGTAGTGCAAGACAACTGCATCAGAGTAAGGGACAAAAGAAGTTCCAGTAAGGCTAACCTTGCCAAGAAATGAAGAGGAGTTGGTAGCTCTGGAATGGCAATGGACATAGACATCAAGAATGAGAGTGTGAAGATTGGAAGGATTGGATATATTGAAGTAGAAGCTCTCATTCCAAACAGGGTTAAGATCCCTTTCTTTGATGGTTGTGCGGTACTTTTGGCCATCAAAGTAAAGTTCCACAAAGGCACTGGATGAACCTTCTCCATCTTTAGGTAATAGATTGTGAGCACTAACCACATCCACTCCTAACTTGAAGTTGTTCATTATTATAATGTGGCAAACAGGTCTCTATTTCCAATGGAGATTTCAGTGAGAACTGCAAAGAGAGGAATAAATAAGTTATGAGCAACAAATGAAATTTCTAGGCTAAAAAATTCTATGCAAATGCAGCAGCATGTTTATTTATACTTTGTTCTTACATGTGTAATAAAACATCTGAGTATGTGATAATTAAACTCGGACCAAAAAGCAGAAGGTATTAAGTGAGTCAAATCCTATGCAAATGTAGGGTTGAGGACACATCCATGCAGGCGCCGCAAAGGAAAACCAATACAATGATGAGCAACTAATTACAAGGATGGAGCAATTTCATAATCTGCATAATTAGATCGAAGTATAAAAATTGAATATGTCTATCATCATACAAAAAGACTTGTGCTACTGCATGTATTAATGCATATTTCCATGACATTTTGTATAATACTAAATTCATCCAAACTACCAACTTTGTTTTGTAGATTAAGACAATTAAAATTGATATGAACAATGAACAAAAGGGAATGCTTTCCAGATTGTCCAACTTCACATTGGTCAAATATGTAATTGTCAACAGTCTGAAGGACTGGGCCATGCAAAAATCTGAAGACACTTGAAAGATATTCTGGCAAGCTGCTTTTGGAAATCCAACCTACTAGGTTTGATGCCAAATATAGAGGCACAAACAAGAAATTATTAATCCAATCTACTAAATTTCGTTCCATAAACATTCATTTCAAAACAAATGCAATAGCTACTGCTACTACTGTTTCACAAAACAAACCGAAATTATATTGAAAATGTGATAAAAAAAAAATCTTAGCAGCAAACATTAGTTCTAATAGAAACCAAAAAAAAAAGATAAAATAAAACTATAAAACCTATACACTTAAACCATCACCTTGAAGAGCAGATTTGGAGGGGATCTAAAGAGAAAGAGGTTTAAGAAGATCTTTGCTCGTCTTGTTCGGAGACTTACAGATCAATGCAAAGCCACTGGTATAAAAAGTAGAGTTGGATAAGTATCAAAGTCTAAACCAAATATGATAGCTTCAATAGTAGAAAGAAAAATGTGGTCAACATTTACCTCTTCATAAATCGAGCTCATGTGCAAACCCCTCGTAGAACTATTCATCTACACGCATTTAAAGAAAACAGCATGTGGCACTGAACACTTTTTCAGCTCCAAGTTAGTGATCCATTAAACACGGCACAAACACATGAGCTTTGTGCAGGTGAGTGAATGGACACTTAATAAATAAAAAGAAATATACATAAAATAGTGTGACTTATAACAACATCATGCACCACTACCCCGGAAAAAAAAATCAAGTCTTTTCTAGAGTTGCTTGCGTTTCAAAAGATAGGAAACTTACAGTAGCAGAATAAGTAAATAAAAAATCTAACAAAAAGTTTCAAAAGTCAAAACTATATATATTCTGAGTATGGTTGAGCTATGGAGCATGAAATGGTAGTGGTTCTAAAAACAGGAGTTAAGTGAGGAATACCTCATTGATGCTAAAGAGAGAACAAGGAGGAAGGAGACAAAAAAAAGGGAAAGCTTAGAATAGGGTGGTGACCACAATGGCATTTGCAGATTACTATAGTTACTAGTGAATGGTGAATGGCAACAACACAAGACAGACTACACTGTCTCCAATGTTTTGGTGCATAAGACAAATGCTGCCTGTGTTTCAGATTCTGACTCGTCCTTTCTGTTTTTCTAGTTTCGTTTATCTGTTAATAAAATGCGACCCTGTGGTGTGGGCCAGTTCATCTCGTTTAATATATCATACCTCTAATCACATCTCATAAATTTACCCTCATTGCACATTTGCAGCTAAGCTAACACTAGTGTATTTCTTGTGTATAAGAGACGATTTGAGCTTATCCACTTTCAATAAATTATAATGCCACTTTTGGCAATTGCTATTCTCAAGAAAAAATATTTCATGTAAAATATTATTTTTTTTTGGGTGTGTACGTCAAGAATATTTTCTATTTTATCTACTTTTTAAAAATAAAAGTTAAAATACGTTGTACATTTGTGTATTTCAATTTTCGTCTTACAAAATGTTTGTTTCATTTTTCATCTTTCATTGTTATTCAGAAATAATCCTTTATTTATTTAAGTATTTTGTTTTAATCCATTATTTTTTTTAACTATAAGTTAATCAAAGAGATCTTTGGGTCATCAATAGAAATGACACCCATCAAAGGCAGAGGCATGGGGTACTTCCCCTCAAAGCTCTTAAGATGTTCAAAGCTTTAGGATGCCGAATGTTTTCATCTTAAGAACTTATTATATCTATTTTTAGAATAATTAGATGAAATGTCAGTAAATAATGTAAAAGATCCGTTAAATAAATTAACTAAAACTTTATAGAAACAAAAACTAAAATTTATTAGTTTTACAAGAACTAACGATATATAAATTCAAAAATAAATATTAAGTGACATGTTTTTAATGACACCTTTTTATAATCATTTTAATAAATTTTAAAGATGTTTAAAACAGTAAAAGTACTTTATTTATGTACCTTATTGTAATTTTCAATTTCTTCTTAACATGTTTTTGCTTGTTTGTTTTGTTTGACATTTTAACCTAAGGAAATTTAAGAAACAATTGTTTTTCTTTTAAGATATATATTTTTTTAAGACAAATCAAATTAATTTGGAGTAAAAATATTACTTAGTCTCTTATATTCTCATATCTCATTCTTTAATTTGTTGGGTTATTGGGTCGGGCATTAAGTTTATGATGGAGATGTTAACTTCTGTATATGTGTCACATTATTTGGCTGTTGTCATACAGCATTGATGTCAAGCTAGACTCAAAACGTATGTGTTTTAACAATTCACACTATCAAGAACTTAATAACATGATTTTAAATACTTGAGAGTCTGACTAATACAATTTGTATGCATATCCCATTTACTCAGTCTTCCTTATTTTGTCCTCCTCCCCTCCATCACAACCCACCACCGCTAGGAACATCAGCTCATCACATCTCCCCATCATCACAACCCATTTGAAAAAACAACTCACTATCACAATCCCTTACCACCACCAACAACCCATACACTCACCAATAAACTTATAAGAAGAAATGAAAAAAAACAAAGGAAAGCATGTTGTTGTAGGAAGCACCTTGATCTTATCATTGTACAATCATTTTCTAATCGCCAATGACACACATCGTTCGAGACATCGCTTGATGTCATTGAGGACCCTGCCTAACATTTTTAGAGACCTTACATTGCTAGACACCTAGTTGCACACCATCTCATGTTCGCACTGTTGGAAACCTCGACCTGTATGCCTCAACGTGGTTTATTACGATGAAGAATGTAGCCATCGTGGGTTGGTGATGGAGAAGGGTTGTCATTGTCAGTTGGCAAGGGAAATGGGTAGCCATTTGTCGAGAGGAAGAATGGTAATTGTGAGTGGAGAGGAAGAGGATGAATTACGGAATTTGTGAACCCTAGTTTTGTGGGATGAAAATGGAAGATTTTTAAAACTTGGAAGACAAAATTGTTCTTGCTCATGCTTTCCATTTATGACACAAATGAACAAAGGGGGTTAGGGTTTCAAATTGAGATTTGTCAACGAAGGAAAACAAAATGAAGGAGCACATGAGGGATATACACAAACTGTATCAGTTTGTACCTCAAGTGTTCAGAATCATGTTATTAAATCCCTGATAGTGTGAACTGTCAAAACACATACGTTTTTTGTTTAGCTAGCATTTATCTTGTGTCACAACTATTAAATAACATGACACATAGTTATAAGTTAACGTCTTTGTTACAAACTTAATGTATATGAACCTAATAATGTGACAGAATGAAGAAATGAGGGATGATGATTGAATTTTTGAAGTGTTAAAGGCTTAATCATAATATGCTAACAATTAATATGATGACTACTTAATGTACTTACTCTTTATTTTACTCTCATATTTATGGAAAATAGTTATTTGGTTTTGTTTATCTCAAAATAATTATTTTATAATTTTTAAATAGAATTAATTTTTGTTGAATTTTATCCTTTAGATAATTATTTTAACTAAAAAATTAATATGAAAGAAAAGTTATATAGAATGCATAATAAAAAAATCATCATATTACTACATTTTATAAAATAAGATAAGTAAATATTTTTGTGTGATGTCCATAAGAAGTAGAGAGAAGCATTGCATTTGAAGGAGATACTTGGTATTAAATTGCAGCATGGGTTACCTTTTCGATTTGGGCTAAAGTGATGGGTTCCATTGACTTTTGCCTGAATTTAATTGGGACAACATCACGTTACGTTCTGTTCAGTGACATTAAAGAGGGAGAGCAATTCATGCACCCAGTAAATACAATGGTGGTTGCTGATAAATCAGAAAAATAAATGTGTTTCACTTCAAATATCCTGTTACATAAATATTCTATATCTCACTTCAAGAATAGGTTCACGCTTTGTTAAACTGCACTCTAAAACAGTGTTTAAGAATAATGTTTTTAAATAAAAAAATTATTTTACTTCTTTAATCAATGTTTTACGGCACCAAAAAATATCATCACCATGGCTTTACCATCACCTAACAACCCTCATCACCACCATACACTAACCCTTTATTGTTATTTTTTATTTTTTTTATCTTTATCTTTATTTATTTATTATTGTTGTTTATTTGTTTATTTTCTGTTCACTTTTTTCTTATTTTAATGTAAAAGAAAAATAAGAATAATAAATCATTTTAATTTTATTGTTTATTTTCATCTTAAGAAATCAAGAAATATAAAAAATGTTTATGGCATTTTAAATCAAATTTGGATCAACAAGATTTGTTTGAGATCCACCTTTGTAAAAAATATACTTTATCTGTACCAATGCTAGTTATGAAGAAAAGTAAGGTTGTGTTTACTTATAGAAAATTATTTTAGTTTTTTGAGAAAAAAATTTCGCTTGTTTTTCAAAATTTTCATTTCCTAGAATAGCTAGAAAAATTTTGAAAACTCGTTTAGATAATGTGACAGTTTTTCAATTTGAAAAACTAGAAAACTAAAAAGTTGTTCAAGTGCACTCAGTTTTCTAAATTTTTTCAAACATTCTTCAATTCAAATTAATTGAGATATTTCTTATATATATATATATTATTTATGACAATATTGTATAGTATATGTATCACATAAAAATTATGACAAAAATTTAAAGTAATATTAAAATAAGAGTAAATGAGTTTGTGTTTAAATATATTTCAAAATAGTTACAGAGAATAAAAAATATTATCATGATACATTATAAAAATCATACAGAATATTAAATATTAAATTTAACAAAAAATAAAAATGTAAATTAATAGATATGGCAGGTTGGTCTTTCCGCTAATAAATATAGATAAAGTTTCTACAGCCCTTTATAATTTCTTTTGTTAAACAGGATTATGGGAAAGCCAATTCAATATTTAAGAATGATAATACTAATTTAAATGAACCAGTGTAAGTTGTCGTGTTTCTAATTTTTAAAAACTTGTAGCATAGAACTTTTCGAATTAGTAGCAGTTTGTTTCATATTCCCATTTGGTTACAACAGTCTTTATCTCGTAATTCAGTTACTTTAACTTGTAATTCAGTTAATGTCATTTCTATTTTTTTACTTTTCTTAGAAAACTTTTTAAAAGAATTTTTGATTTTCTTAAAAAATAGAAAATCAATTTTTTTATTTTTCTATAAAAAAATTTAAATGATTTGTAAATAAATAGTTTTTTTTTATTTTTCTAAAAATAATTTTCTATTTTTCTAAGAAAACTTATGAACTAAACGCAGTATAAGTGTTTAGATTACTCTATCGAGTGCTTTTGTTTTTTTAAAATAGATTTAAAAATGAAAAATATTTCCATTTAATAAAATTATACAATAATTTTATAGTAGTGTCGCATGATTACTTCATCTGCACCAATGCTATAAAATTATGAAGGGAAGTAAGTGTATTGATTAATTTATCTCGTACTTTTCTTTGACATTGTTTTTAAAATATATTTTAAAAATAAAAACTATTTTAATTTAATAAACAATGTAATAATTTTATATTGGTGTATGATGAACTTCATCTACATCAATGTTATCAAATTATGAAGGAAAGTATATGTATAGATTACTCTATCTCGTACTTTTCTTCGACAATTGAATTTTAAAAATTATATATAAAAAAATATTTTTATTTAATAAATCATGTAATAATTTTATAGCAGTGTAGTATGATGAACTTCATTTGCACCAATGCTATAAAATTATAAAGGAAAGTAAGCGTATAATGTAACATCCCATTTTCTACTCAAATAGAAAATAGATACTAATATATCTTTAATGAGAAATACTTACTATTAGTTAGTTTATTATTATTATTTTTTATGAAATTTTAGTATTTATATTTAATTATTTTGTTTTAAAAAATATAATAAAATAATAATAATAATAATAATAATAATAATAATAATATATGTCTTTTGCATGAGAATTTTAAAATGACCTAATTAGTAGTCATTGATTAATGAAATTATATTAAGAATTTTGAATATCTTTATTATTCACAACTTTTATTTTATGTTTTTATATTTATGTTTTTACATATTTATGATTTAACTCTTATTAGAATTTTAAAATAAACTTTTGAAGGAATTAGACTATGGTTCTCTAGAACTTTTTGATCTACATAATATTTATGATTTTCTGGAATTTTTTGAAAATTTTGAAATATTTTAATAAAATAATATATTTTAAAAAAAATTAAATTCATATAAAGTTACTTAATATTAAAAATATTTACAAGAAAGTGAAGTTAAATTATAAGAAAATTTTCTAAAATCCATTTCAAGTAGACTTATCTAAAAGTGGTCAGTTTGAGAAAAATCTTGATTTTTACCAATCGTAAAAAAATAAAAAATGTACCAATAAATTTTTATTAACAGAAAATTTTAGATTTATAAAATTTAAACTATATTACTTATTATAAAATTAGCAAGGACAGATATAATATCGCTAAATTTTGAAAAGGACTGATTTTGAATATTTAAAATATACCGAGTGAAATGTTACTATTTGACTTAATAATTCAGTCGACCTTTACTATGCAAAACATTGTGCATGTATAAAATTTTCAAACTTGCACAGTATCTAGAAACAAAAACTTCAGAAATTGCACAGTAGTTTTATAATAAAATAATAAAATACGCAGTAACTTTCCTGCCTATAAATACCGAATGAATTCTTCGTTAGAATTCATAATTTCAGATTAAATTTTCTTAATATAGTAGTGCTAGAGAGATAGTGGTGGAAGTAAGAGAGAGAAATAATTTTTTTGGAAGGAGGTTCTGCTAAAATAACAAGGTAAGAAAACCCCTCTTTTATATTTTTTAGGGTTATCATATCGTTTTAGAAATTTATTATTATACTGGCTATAATATTATTTTAAGTTACTATTCTAAATAGTAAAGTACTATTTCAATAGTAAATTACTATTCAAATAGTAAATCACTATTTACTATTACTATTTATCTTTATTATTCATATTTTATTATTTATTGTTACTATTTACATTTACTATTTACTGTTACTATTTACGTTTTACTATTTACAGCTACTATTCATGTTTTTACTATTTACTGTCACTATTCACCATTTACCATTTCTATTTTACGTAGTAATCTTTATTTTTATCTTATGCCTATACTGAGATAAGTTAGTATTAATATTTCTAGAACTCGGAGGTGCAAAGCGAACTCACTTTTGGTAGCAATTCAAGGTGAGAGGGAGTGGGATAAGAATATAATATGAAAGACATAAGAATAATGGGATGAGTCCCCTACTCATTTTAAATTTAATAATTTATTATTTTAAAATAATAACTTCTCAACTTAAAATTAATAATAAATTTAGTATCTTGTGTAACTTATTTTGAAATACCTATGCATGGATCTGGATTATTATAACTTATACAGACTGGACTAAACCTATGCAAGAACTTGGACTTTTATATCCTCTATGGATCGAACTAAACCTATGCAAGGACTTGGACTTTTATATCCTATATGGATCGAACTAAACCTATACAAGGACTTGGATTATTATGACCTATTTGGACTTACATAGACCTGTGCGAGGAATAGACTATAAAGACTTAAAATTAAGTTTATTAACTTAAATAACCATTAAACTTTAAATTATGATATTTATGAATGATAAGTAATTTATTTGATTTGATTATGATTGATAAATTGATTGTGATTGGCAATATTTGATTGTGAGTGATGATATTTAATTGTGATTGGCAATATTTGGTTGTGATTTATGAATGATTGATGACCTTGTGATATAGAGTTTGAGCATATAGCAAGCATGAAACTCAGTAAGAATTTTCTTACCTTACTCTTTAAAGTTTTATTCTAAGAGAAAGTATTTTATAATTATTTTAGTCTTTTATTTCTTCTTAGAAATTATTTTTATTAACTTTATTTTTAATCTCTAGAATAAAATCTAGTATTAGAAAGAAGCTATTTTATGAAAATTAAAGGTTGAGATAATTAATTCTTGAATTAAAGAAAATTTTTATAGTTTTAAGTATTCTTAATTAATGATTTAATATATATATATATATATATTCTTTTAGAAATCAGAAATTTAAATTGGTTTTCCCTAATGAAATAACTAAAGGATATTTTGTTATGGTCGAGATTTCTAAACTCAATATAGTTAAGATTCAAATTTGGAAAGATTATGTAAATATGTGAAGTTTTTTTTAAGAGAAAGTTTTGAGATATTTAAGGCTTGAAAACTCAATTTTGGTAAGATCTGAATTTGAAGACTGTACTAAATTTGTTTCTGTATAACAGAAGTTCAAAGAAGAACTTATGAGAATGTACAGTTTATTGACATGATTTTGTGAACCTTTATGGTATTTAATAATTGAGTTTCTAAAAGTCTTAACCAACTAAATATGCGAGTAGTTCATGCATCATGAATCATTAAAGAGAAATGAGATGTGATATTGCCTGGGGACGGATTATAAAAACCGAGGATACATTAGAGGAGGCTTAATTGCGAGTTTTAGGATGAGAGGGTGTGAAAGGGTGCTTCAGGTGACCTGGGGTCGCTCCCTAGTGTCGGGTACTTTCACAATAAAAACTTTCTCAGTCTAATTAGTCTCTAAGTGTTTCTACGTCAGTTGAGTTGTTCATATGCCATGAAGGCATTTATGTTATTATTATCCGGAATTTATGGAACAGTGTAAACTCCTGGTTGGCCCAGTGTAAACTAAAACTTTAAGGGCCCACATGCATAGAATGAATGAGATGATAGTATTAAAAACATTGCATGACATTCATGTGATTGTGATATTCTATATGGGTGGTTGTGAATGAAAATATAATTGTTATGTTATGAAAACTCTACATTCATAATTGATTATGTATATAATTGTGATTGAAATTATTATATTAGATTGTGAAAACCCTTATGCTTATGTCTTATCTGTAAACTATTATATTCTGTTTCTTACTCCTTCTTGTTTGAATTTTGTGTCCAAAATATATGTTATATGATATATAGCTAGCAGTTCAAGATGAAAGGATGAAATTACAAGAGGGTAAATTGGTCTCATCCTCAATCGGATAGGAGAAAAGATGTGACAAGAATAAGATTCAAAATCACATGGTTTGAAGATAAGGAAATAATTGGTTACAGTCGAAGTAGAGGTATTAAATTTTTAGTTTTAGTTTACCTTAATACAATATTAAGTTGGATGATTGTAAATCAATGTAAAGGTTAAACTTTAATAAACCTTATTCTTTGGATACGATACTGTAATCTTTGATCACTTATGATTTTCTGAAAGTTTATTTTATCATTATGAATAATTTGAAACTTTTTACTTTCAAAATTCAAAGAAAATCAGATGTATATACGTCCTTGTATACACGAGATAAGAAGTGATAAATATGTATATCTTTCTAAAAAAAGAGCAAGAAGAATAGATATATGTCTCGTGCATATAAGGGGGTGTTACACTGTACATGCATATAGACAAGACATCAATGCTAAAAGAGTCAATTGAATACTTGAAATCACTTCAAATACAGCTTCAGGTGCAAATTGTCACATATAGTTAGTTATATACATGTTATGATGAGTTTAATTTTCATGCATAGTTTTTATATCTGACAATTTTGGTATACACCAAAAAATGTGTCAATAAATCTTTAAAGACTAATAGAGTAAAAGGATAATGAAGAAAGCAAAAAAGACTAATGTAGTATACCAAAATAGACTATGTAGTATATACACATTAACTGAAAGGAATCACCCGAAAAGCTATGTGCAGCACAAAGCTAAGAGACTTGTTTAGGGAAAGCTGTAATTTTGACACCGGTGGCTACTAGTCCAGATGTTGAAACTAAATTATTCAAAGGAAAATTTTTAGCTTAGATTATTCTGTGTTTAAAGTTATATTTGTTATAACTATAAATAGACTGAGCCTCACTTTGTAATTCACTTTTTCAGTTTTATAGAATATATACAGAATTCAGATTCTCTCTTATCTGTCTATTCTCTTCATCTCAGTTTCTCTCTACTCTTTGTTTTCACTTTGTTAACAACATGTGTGTGTGTGTGTGTGTTGATTGTTAAGTATGGAGCTACAACATAATCTCAAGAACCGGTGAAGGGGAAAGGCCAAGTGTATTGATAATTTTGTCTTCAATGAAAAAATGTTATGTCTTCTAATGTGAATCAGCATAATAACATTTCTTTGGCAATACAAGATGATGAACCTTAGTCATAGGACAACATGAAAACTATAGACATGTATTAATAATAAGCAAGGCAAAAATCTTTCATGAACTGTCCAACCTGAAGTCAATGTCTAAACACGCATACTAAAATATATAGCACTAAATAAGCATTAAGGCCAAGTGTATTGATAATTGATGCATGAATGCTAAAGCTGTCCTACACAAATAATAAATCTCATAATATAATAGAAATGAGTCCTTAGAGCATGTTTTACCAATAAATTCAACCATGCAACATAGAGTTACTTTTAAAAAGAATTTATTTATAGAAAATGCCAAGTTAACTGGTAACAATTTGTAAGTAAGAACACACATAACACTTGTCTTATTAACTCATGATGTGAAAGTAAAATATAGGTAGATAGGAGCTTTAGCCATGCATCACAGCCTGTTTATAATCGATAACACATTGATAGTGTTCTTTAACATATGTGCATGACTCTGTAGCAAAAGTGCGGGATTGGGCTACAAGCTTATGACATGGAGTATACACTCTTTATCTTCAACCTGGATCAACTCATAACCTATTACAAGCTACAAGCACTTTTATTTAAGAAATTATCTAATGACATAAAGTTTTATTTTCCCTTCTTTTTCCATTTGATAATGGTATTAGTAATACATGGAAAAGATCATATCAGAAGGGTTCATTATATCACATATTCAGATTCAGCCTGCAATATACACACCCTTTATACTAAAATATTAACATTTACAAACTGTCGACATTTAGAAATTAGGCATTAATAGATGGTGAGTATTAGCAACTTGAACTCGCCAGCCATATTGATGGCTGATAAGTATGCCAATGTACAATATTAGTTTTAGGCAAAGATGAAGAGCATCATTTAAAGGAAGTAACACATAGAGTCACAAGTCATAACAAAAGAAATGGATATTCTCACTACTTCACATTCAGATTCCATATTTCCGCGCCACTTACTGTTTAAGTCATATGAAATCATACTTTTAAAAACCAAACAATAAAATAAAACCACAAAACATCATATTAGCATATGAAACAGACAATGTACCACAATGTACCACAATCCTCATATTTTCAGCAGACATTAAAAGAAACAGAGAACGTACCACAATGTACCTTCTCGAAGAAAGTACGTTGTCTGAGAGAATGCAGCTTCGAAGCTTCCACGTGTAGGGACGGAGAGAGCCAACTTCAGAGAGAGGGAGGGAGGGAGACTCCTTCGGAGAGAGGGAGACAAGGGGGGATAGCTTTAGAGAGAGGGAGGTCCGACACCTTAGGATAGAGGAAGACAACTTCGGAGAGAGGGAGGGAGATAGCTTCAGAGAGAGGGAGGGAAGGAGGGAGACAGTGGGAGGGAGGGAGGGAGGGGGGGATAAAGGGAGGGAGACAAAGACGAAGGTTAGGGCAATAGATTGGGACAAATGATTAGGAAAAAGGGGTATTCAAATTAGATTCAAACCTTAGCGATGGATATCCACCCGTCGCTGACCCGATCATTGACAAGACCACCTGGCAGACCTAGCGACGGCCAAACAAACACCGTCATTGGACTAAATAAATATTAGCGACCACGCCGACCCGTCACTAAATAACACGTACACCAACCGTCGCCAACCTGAGAGGGAATAAAAAAGTGGGGGGAACTTAATCTAGCTACAGAGAAAGACCCGTCGTGCTACATTTTCCAACAACCGCATACAACCGTCGCTACATGTGCCTCCTCACTTTTTTGGTTTCCCTCCAAGGGTTTTTGTTGGTGCCCAAATGTAGCAAAGGGAAACAAGCAGTCGCTTATGCACCAGTACTTCCATCAATGACGGGAAACAAGCGGTCACCATATCTTAGTAATTGACAGGGTCCCATAGCGACGAAATTACACCGTGGCTACTTTGCATGCCAACCTACAAAATTTAGAGGCAAAGAAAAAATGGAGGGAGATGAATATAGCGACCGTATTGGCGACGGATTCCAGTGTAGCGACGGCTTTTGCTAAAAGTTAGCGACGGTGCTACGGTGGCTGCTAATCTGGTCACTGACTTTCTCTTTAGGGTCACTTTTCACATGGCGGTCGCTAACTTGGTCGCTAAGTAGTGACGGAGTCTGACGGTCGCTAGGGCTAAGTAGCTATTGGTGGTTTTTTTAGTAGTGCAAATTAAAAAGATTATGGTTTCATTCAGTCTGGTATAATACAATATCAAAGATATATCCATGTATCCATATATTATAAAAGAATAGGGAAAAGAGGATGACTTGTCATAGAAGACATACATGTTAAATTTGTTCATGCAACAGAAAGTGTTACATTCATCAATGTCAACATACTAGAAAATAGTGATACCATAGTGTCTCAAAAGAACCATTAAAAATTAAGTCACTAATAACTTGTAAAAAAATGGTTGTATATTTAACGAATTTTATGTGTATCTATATCGTTAATATATATTTTTTACCATTTTTAAAGAAAGTGTTTCAAATAGAGTGGGTTAATATCGAGTTCAGTTGGTCATTTTCATATTGATTGGGTCAGTATGGAATTGCATTGGGCATTTTCAAATAGAGTGGGTCAATGTGGGATTGAGTTAGTTATTTTCATATTGGTTAGTATGAGTTAATCATTTTCGTATAGAGTGGGTCAATATCGAATTGAGTTGGTCATTTTCATATAGAGTTGGTTAGTATGGAATAAAGTTGGTCATTTTCAAATGGAGTGAGTCGGTGTGAGATTGGGTTGGCCATTTTCAAATCGAGCAGGTCAGCATAGAATAGAGTTAGTCATTTTCATATAGTGTTGGTCATTCTCGTATTGAGTAGGTCTATAGAATAAGGTTGGTCATTTTCAAATGAAGTGGGTCAGTGTTGGATCAAGTTAGGCATTTTCATATATAATGGGTTTGTGCCGTATCTAGTTGGTCATTTTCATATTGATTAGTTCAGTATGGAATGCCCAACTCGATCCAACACTGAGCGGTCATTTTCATATTGATTAGTAGATGAGAAAAAGAAGTTTTAGGTTTTCGGTTTTGGAGCTTTGGATTTAGGGTTTCATGTTATTAAAAATTAAGGGAATAGCCTAAGGGGTCTACAATTGATTGACACAAACCCACTATATTCTATACCGACCATGACAAACATGACATTATTTATGTTGTTTTCCTTAAAAACTAAAGAAAGAACAAAGATTAAAATGAACTATTAGTAGATTAGAGGAAACCATTTTTTTTGTAAATAAATTATATCATTATAAAAAATAGGCCTAAACCTAAAGCAACACCATATCCATATGGGCCAACACACAAGGCCACTATAGTAACAACAAAAATCACAGAGCATGCTTTCTAACCCTCTATAAGAAAATGACACGCTTAATAAGGAAATGACTAACCCTATAAGAAAATGACCAATTGAACACTATACTAGCCAACCCTATGTGAAAATGACACTGAACACTATATCGACTAACCCTATGTGAATATGACCAATTGAATCCTATACTGACCCACTTAATATAGAAATGACCCCAATTCAATTCTCCACCACCAACTAAATCCTATACTAACTGAGTATATTCTATACCGGCCCACGCTATACGAAAATGACCAACTAAGTATTATACTGACCAACTTAATTCTACATTGACCTATTTTATGCGCCAATGACTAACTCAATTCTATACTGACCTTCATTTGAATATGATTAACCTTATAAAAAAATAAGACACTCAATAAGGAAATGACCAACCCAATGTGAAAATGACCAACTGAATACTATAATGACTCTGTCTACATGAAAATGACCCACTTAATATGGAAATGACTAATTGAACATTATATTGACCAACCCTAGGTGAAAATGACCAACTGAACACTATACCAGCCAACCATATGCTAAGCAAATGCCCGATCCTTAACCCTAAACGTGTAATCCAAAGACCCCAAACCTTACTCTATATTGAGCAAGCCTATGTAAATAATTGAGTCTATTTTATATTGACCCATGCTATATGAAAATGACCAACTGAGTATTATACTAACCCACTCTACAGGAAAATGATCAACTCAATTCTATACTGACCCACTCCATTTGAATATGACTAACCCTATAAGAAAATGACACACTCAATAAGGAAATGACTAACCCTATGCAAAAATGACCAACTGAATACTATACTGACCTACTCTACATGAAAATGACCCACTTAATATGGATATAACCTACTAAACACTATAGTGACTAACTTAATTTCTATATTGACCTAATCTATGCGTAAATGACCAACTTAGTTTTATACTAACCAACTCCATGTGAATATAACGAACCCTATATGAATATGACTCACATTAAATTAGTAATAGTCTCGCTATAAAAGTTCCAATCTTCACTTGTTTCACTAATTCCAGGTCTGTCATATGGGTTTTCCTTAATGTATTGATGCATATGTTCGGTCTTTGTTAAACCATCTAGATATGCTTTTAGCCCTCCTATCTTTAGTTGTCATAAATAATAGTTATGCTATTAATTAACATACTCAATAAAGTTAAAACACGTCTAGTTTGTAAATACCCATAAAAATTAAGATAATCGGGTTTATACATAAAGATTTGTCATTTTTATCCTTATAAGTAAATGTTTTTGGGAAGACCGAGGTGTATACCTAAAAATGAAAGGTTATGACAAGGAAATAAAAAAGAGAGAGAGAGAGAGAGAGAGAGAGATTATTTACATTAAGCAATGCCTTGTAAGTATAATCATCCAATAGTAATGTATTTGATTCATTGTAAAATCCTTTCTCCCAAGGTAGATCGTAAACACTACCGTTCCAAAGTTTCCACAAATCCTTAAAGATAATCATGTTTTTTATTTCATCAAGGGTTTTGAATATAGTTTCTATGTAATAAGAACATTCTTATAAATTAAAAAATATTTATCAAATTAAGATAAAAAATCTAAAATTAGAAATAAAAAATCAAAAAATTATATTAGAAGAAATTATCCATCCTACCTATTTTGGCAGGTTTGGCGGGGTAGACAATTTCTTTTAAAAATAAAAGGATACCTAACTTTGATTTTAGGCAATCAAGAATGAGCAAGACAGACAAGTTTTTGTATTTATAGTACAAACTAACAGAACAAAAGAATAGCTTATTCTTTATGTTTCTTATTGTAAAATTAACGATATTATCAACATTTCCCCTGAAAACCAAAAAAAAAATCGTCAGTTTATACTGCAAGCAACAATTACCACTAAGAACACAGCATGATGAAATAAATAGAATATAACTAAAATCGTAATGATACAAAACTGAAGAAAAAAATTGAAAGGTAGACATAATTAATAAAGACAAATGTATTAAGGCAGTTGAAGAGTACTTAGTCTTTGATGTTCGTATGTCAATTTCAAAGTTCTCCGAAACAAAATTTCATAAACTTGGCATAATGAGCCTTATGAGTACTAAAATGAAATTCAAATACAATATGAGCAATCAACAAATGATTTGATTCATAAAAAACAACATAGTCTTTAATTGCTCTTTTTCCAAAAGTTGCATCCAATTGCTGATGACAATTCTCTGGAATACCACAGACGATATCTGTTAACAACTCATTTATGTTAAGAACGATAAGTTTTTTCTTCAAATTTTTAATTTAAATTCCTTTCGAAGGATAACTAGATCCATTCTCATTATGTTTCCTCAATAGTGATAAAAATGGTGGATCATAAGTTATAATGATAACATGATATTTTATTATTAACTTACTTCACTTTTTTCAAATGATGATTACAAACTTGGTAAATTTGCCACTTCACTTTTATTCCTTTTACGTGAAGATTCTATAACACTGTGTGGAGATGGTTAAGATAAAGTCGGTTCATGCAATTCTAGTGGTTCATGTTGTTGTGTTTGAATATGCATTACTAGTTAAAAATTGGGCAGCAAACACATTATAAAATTTAAAAGTGAAATTAAAATTAAAATTAAAATTCATAAAGTTAATTGTACAATACCTGGAGTTTCCTCCTCCATGGATATGAGTCGATTCCATCTTTGTGCCTATATTTCTTTATGTAATTTGGTGCTCTTTTTCTCTTTTTTTCCGTCCAACATTGTTAGCCGGAAACTCTTACACCAACTGCTGAATCAAGTCATTGTTCAGATTGCAATTGGGGAACTGTCGAATAGCTAAATGGGGTTAGTGCTTCACCACAAATGAATCTACAATGGTTGTGGTGACCAAGTACCCTAACCACTCTTGGTCATATTACATATTGTCACACTCATTTGTCCATGAGATTTTCTCATACATCTGCTTGACCTAAAAAGATAATTTATAGATAATAATTCTTACTTGAAAAATAGCTAACATTTAATAGTAGAATAAAAATAAGTTTACTGTTACATCATTCTCATTTAAAATCTACAACAAGCCTTCAAAATTTATGTTGCATCTTCGATTATAACCATCTACTATTTTATTTCTCCCGATTAAGTTGGTGAACTCAATAATCATTGGAAATGATAAATTCTCCAAGGATTAAGTAATCATTGATTTGTAGCATAATAGAATTAAGGTCGGTATGCGTACCAAAGTAAAAACTACAAAAAATAGAGATTTAAGCAAATTTACATCGTGTACCCATAAAAAATTATCATAAGTTAGATCGGGAAAGAAATTACCATTAAAACAAACACGAAACCAAAAGGATTAATGTCATTTCTTCTATTGAACTGATTCAAACATGAATATAGGTTGACCCAACTAGTTGTTCCTCAAGCATAATTTTTAATATCATCTACATCTCAGAGAAGACCAATATAGCTTATTCTAATACTAGAATGCGATCCTTGCATTACCATACAACCTATGCTTAGGAGCCCATCATCCTACTAATTTGATCAAACATATTCTCATGCATAGTATTAATTTCAATATATAAATTATTGATTTCATTAACCAAAGTTTGTAGTGATATTATGGACTTATCACAAGCTAATCTAGTGAGTTTAGTAAATTCATTAGCTTTTAATTTTTCATCATGTAAGCAAATAGGTTCACCATCAATAAGTAAACCTATGATTTGAAATATGTCCAATCAATAACTATATTTTCTTATTGACCTAACAAAAAAGTCCTGATTTTGATTTATATCTCTTTGTCAAGGATACAAATAATGGCTTATAAATGGAGACCTTGAGAGACATGTCAAACATCAGGCCAAAACTGTCTGGATAACTAAAAAGACAGTTGACCAAATTTAGACTTTTAGAAGAGTGATCCATCTTCAACTTTTCCTATTTTCTTTTTTTTAGTGTTTGTTGTGGTAGTGACACTAGTATAGACTTATAATTCTTTCATTGATACTTGCTACATTTAGATATGTTTTAGTTCTTACCCTCAAACCCATACCCTATTACAAATAAATACAAAATTATAGCATACATTGTCTACATTCCTATCTTGTAATACCTTATTCTTATATTTTGGCTCTTCAATTAAAGCTTTATATGCTCCATGTCTGATGTGAGCTGGAAAATGTTGTCCCAAACATCATTGGTCCCTATTGAGTCGACCTTATTTCTTTGTTCTTTAGTTTGACCCACATTCACCATAGTTAGCCTTAGCCATTCAAAGAACCCACTTCTTTTATTTTGAAATATGTAGTACAACCAATGTTTGTGTCTTTCTGATTTAAAACTCCAAATAGCAGCCTCTAAATCGAAAACACACAAACATTGGCTGTACTATATATGTGAAAATAAAAGAAGTGAGTTCTTTGAATGGCTAAGGTCAACTATGGTGAATGTGGGTCAAACTAAAGAACAAAAAAATAAGGTCAACTCAATAGAGACCAATGATGTTTGGGAACACATTTTCCAGCTCACATCAAACATGGAGCATATAAAGCTTTATTTGAAGAGCCAAAATATAAGAATAAGGTATTACAAGATAGGAATGTAGACAGTGTATGCTATAATTTTGTATTTATTTATAATAGGGTATGAGTTTGAGGGTAAGAACTAAAACATGTCTAAATGTAGCAAGTATCAATGAAAGAATTACAAGTCCATACTAGTGTCACTACCACAACAAACGATAAAAAAAAGAAAATGGGAAAAATTGGAGATGGATCACTCTTCTAAAAGTCTAAGTTTAGTCAACTATCTTTTTAGTTGTCTAGACAATTTTGACCTAATGTTTGACATGTCTCACAAGGTCTCCATTTGTAAGCCATTATTTGTATCCTTAACAAAGAGATATAAACCAGAATTAGGACTTTTTTGTTAGGACAACAAGAAAATATAGAGTTATTGTTTGGACATATTTTAAATCACAGGTTTACTTATTAATGGTGAACCTGTTTGCTTACACGATGAAAAATATAAAGCTAATAAATTTACTAAACTCACTGGATTAGCTTGTCACTACTAGTGTCAATGAAAGAATTACAAGTCCATACTAGTGTCACTACCACAACAAACGATAAAAAAAAAGAAAATGGGAAAAATTGGAGATGGATCACTCTTCTAAAAGTCTAAGTTTAGTCAACTATCTTTTTAGTTGTCTAGACAATTTTGACCTAATGTTTGACATGTCTCACAAGGTCTCCATTTGTAAGCCATTATTTGTATCCTTAACAAAGAGATATAAACCAGAATTAGGACTTTTTTGTTAGGACAACAAGAAAATATAGAGTTATTGTTTGGACATATTTTAAATCACAGGTTTACTTATTAATGGTGAACCTGTTTGCTTACACGATGAAAAATATAAAGCTAATAAATTTACTAAACTCACTGGATTAGCTTGTGATAAGTCCACAATATCACTACAAACTTTGGTTAATGAAATCAATAATTTATATATTAAAATTAATATGTTAGATCAAATTAGTAGGATGGTGGCCCTCCTAGGCATAGGTTGTATGGTAATGCAAGGATCACATTCCAGTATTAGAATAAGTTATATTGGTCTTCTTTGAGATACAGATGACATTAAAAATTATGCTTGAGGAACAACTAGTTGGGTCAACCTGCACTCATGTTTGAATCAGGTCAAAAGGAGAAATGACACTAATCTTTTTGGTTTTGAGTTTGTTTTAATGGTAATTTCTTTCTCGATCTAACTTATGATAATTTCTTTATGTGTACACTATGTAAATTAGCTTAAATCTTAATATTTTGTAGGTTTTTACTTTGGTGTGCATACCAACCTTAATTCTGTTATGCTACAAATTAATGGTTACTCAATCCTTGGAGAATTTATCATTTCCAATGATGATTGAGTTCACCAACTTAATCGGGAGAAATGAAATGGTAGATGGTTACAAACGAAGATGCAACATAAATTTTGAACGCTTGTTGTAGAATTTAAATGAGAATGATGTAACAGTAAACTTAAGTTTATTCTATTAAATGTTCACTATTTTTCAAGTAGGAATTATGATCTACAAATCATCTTTTTAGGTCAAGTAAAAGTATGGGAAAATCTCACGGACGAATGAGTATGACAATATGTATTATGATCAAGAGTGGTTGGGATACTCTGGTCACCATGACCATTGTAAATTCATTTATGGTGAAGCACCAACCCCCTTTAGCTCTCCGACAATTCCTCCATTACAACCTCAACAATGACTTGAGTTAGTAGTGGGTGGGAGAGTTTTTGACTAACACTGTTAGATGAAAAAAATAAAAGGAACACTAAATTACATAAGAAATGTAGGCACAAAGGTGGAATCGACTCATATCCATGGAGGAGGAAACCTCAGGTATTGTACAATTAACTTAATGATATATAATCATCATTTTAATTTCACTTTTAAATTTTATAATGAGTTTGCTGTCTGATTTTTAACTAGTATTGCATATTCAAACACAACAACATGAACCACTACAATTCATGAACCGACTTCATCTCAATCATCTCCACACAATGTTGTAGAATCTTCACGTAAAGAGAAGATGAAGAGTGGAGTGACATATTTACCAAGTTTGGAATCATCATTTGAAGGAAGAGAAGTAATACTAATAAAATATCATTTTATCATTATAACTTCTGATTCAACGTTTTTCTCACTGTATAGAAAACATAAGGAGAATGGATCTAGTTGTCCTTTGGAAGGAACTCAAGTTCAAAATTTGAAGAAAAAACTTATCATTTTCAATATAAATGGGTTGTTAGCGGATATCACCTAGAGTATTCCAAAAGGATTGTCATCGACAACCAAATGCAACTATTGGAAAAAGAACAAGTAAAGATTGTGTTGTCTTTTATGAATCTTATTATTTGTTGATTGCTCATGTTGTTTTTGAATTTCATTTCAGTATTCATGAGGCTTCACTATGACGAGTTTATGGAATTTTGTTTTGAGAACTTCGAAATTGATATATGGACATTAAGGACTAAGTACTCTTTAACTTTCTTAATACATTTTTCTTCATTAATTATGTCTACCTTTCAATTTGTTTCATTATGATTTTAGTGTATTTCATTCCTCTCGTCATGTTGTGTTCTTAGTTGTAATCATTGGTTGTAGTACAAACTGATGGATATTTGTTTTGTTTTCATGAGAAATCTTAATAATATCATTGATCCTATAATGAGAAATATAAAGAACAAGCTACTCTTCTGTTGGGTTAGTTTTTGTTAACAAAAACTTCTTTGTCTAGCTTATTCTTGATTGTCTAGGATCAAAGTTGGATATCTTTTTATTTTTAAAAGACATTGTCTACCTTGCCAAACCTGTCAAAATAGGTTAGATAGACAATTTCTTTCAATAATATTTTCTTTGATTTCTTATTTCTATTTTAGATTTTCTTATCTTAATTTGGTATGTGTTTTTAATGCACAGGACCATTCTTATTGCATAGAAACTACATTCAAAACCCTTGATGAAAATAAAAATAACATAATCTTCTTTAAGGATTTGCGGAAACTTTAGAACAAAAGTGTTTATGATCTACCTTGAGAGAAAAGATTTACAATGAATTAAATACATTATTGTTTAATGATTCTCCTAACAAGGCATTGCTTAATCTGGTAAATAGTTTCTCTCTCCTTTTTCTTTCCTTGTCATAACCTTTCATTTTTAGGTATACACCCCAGTCTTCCCAGAAACATTCACTTATTAAGGATAAAAATGACAACTCTTTAGATATAAACCTGATTATCCTAATTTTTATGGTTATTTTCATACTAGACGTATCTCAACTTTATATTTTAAATTATGACAACTAAGGATAGGGAGCTAACAACATACATGGGTGGTTTGACAAAGACCAAAGATAATACATTAAGGAAAACCCATATGGAAAACCTGAAATTAGTGAAACAAGTGAAGATTATAACTATTATAGTTAGGCTGTTGCTAATTTTGCTAATTTTTTAAAGTGACCAGGCTTATTATGAGTGTAACTTTTCATTTGTAAAGGTTTATAACTTTGTGATATTTGGTTTATAACATCATAGATTATAGTTTATAACACCATCACATGAATCCAAATCCTTATGTTATCTAATTATTGTGTTAATTTAATATAAAATAAAATATAATGAAAATGATATACTAAAAAATATGAAAAACATGTGCATATTCAAGATAAATGAAACACACAAAGGGTTGGTGGATGTATAATCGAATTGGCCATTTCCATATTGAGTGAGTCAGTATAGGATTCAGTTGGTCATTTTCTTATAGGGTTGATCAATATAGTGTTTAGTTAGTCATTTTTACCTAGGGTTAGTCACTATAAAATTGAGTTGGTCATTTTCATATAGAGTGGGTCATTTTCATATAGGGTTTGTCATATTCACATGGAGTAGGCCTGTATAGAATTGAGTTAGTCATTTACGCACAGAGTGAGTCAATACAGAATTGAGTTGGCCAGTATAGTGTTCAATTGGTCATATCCATATTAAGTGTGTCATTTTCATGTAGAGTGGGTCAGTATAGTATTTAGTTGGTCATTTTCACATAGGGCTAGTCATTTCCTTGTTGAGTGTGTCATTTTCTTATAAGTATTCAAATAGAGTAGGTCAGTATAGACTTGAGTTGGTCATTGACACATAAAGTGAGTCAATACAAAATTGAGTTAGTCATTTTCCTATAGAGTGGGTCAGTATAGTACTCAATTGGTCATTTCTGTATGGCATGGGTCAATATAGAATAGACTCGGTTATTACATAGACTTGGTCAACAATAGTAAGGTTCGGGGTCTTTGGATTACGCGTTCAAGGTTAGGGATCAGGCTTTAAGGTTAAGGTATAGTGTTTAGGGTTGGTGGGTGGAGAATTGAATTGGTTATTTCCATATTGAGTGGGTCAATATAGGATTCAGTTAGTTATTTTCTTATAGGGTTGGCTAGTATAGTGTTCAATTGGTCATTTTCAGTTGGGGTTGGTGAGTATGGTGCTTAGTTAGTCATTTCCATATTGAGTAGGTCATTTTCATTTAGAGTGAGTAAGTATAGTATTCAGTTGGTCATTTTTGCATAGGTTAATCATTTCCTTATTGAGTGTGTCATTTTCTCATAAGGTTGGTCATATTCACATAGAGTAGGTCAATATAGAATTGAGTTGGTCATTGGCGTATAGAGTGCGTCAATACAGAATTGAGTTGGTGGTTTTCTAGTAGAGTGGGTCAATATAGTGCTCAGTTGGTCATTTTCATATAGCGTAGGTGACTATAAAATAGACTCAGTTATTTACATAGACTTGGTCAATATAGAATATGGTTTGGGGTCTTTGGATTACACGTTCAGGGTTAGGGGTCAGGCTTTGAGGTTAGTGTTTAAGGTTAGTGAGTGGAGAATTGAATTGGTCATTTCCATATTGAGTGGGTCAATATAGGATTCATTTGGTCATATTCACATAGGGTTGGCCACTATAGTGTTCAGTGGTTATTTTCACATAGGGTTGGCCAATATAATGTTCAATTGGTCATTTTCATACAGGGTTAGTCATTTCCTTATTGAGTGTGTCATTTTCTTATAGGGTTGGTCATATTCACATGGAGTGGGTCTGTAAAGAGTTGAGTTTGTCATTGGTGCATAAGATGGGTAAATACATAATTAAGTTGGCATTTTTCCTATTGAATGTGTCAATATAGTACCCAGTTGGTCGTTTTTATATATCGTGGGTCAGTATATAATAGACTCGGTTATTTACATAGACTTGGTCAGCATAGAGTCAGGTTCAGGGTCTTTAGATTACACGTTTGGGGTTAGGGGTCGAGCTTCAATGTTAGGGTTTAGTGTTTAGGGTTGGTGGGTGGAGAATTGAATTTACCATTTCCATATTGTGTGGGTTAATATAGGATTCAGTTGATCATATTCACATAGGGTTGCCCAGTATAGTGTTTAGTGGTCCTTTTCACATAAGGTTGGCTAGTATAGTATTCAGTTGGTCATTTTTGCATAGGGTTAGTCATTTCCTTATTGAGTGTATCATTTTCTTATAGGGTTGGTTTTATGGGTTAGGGTTAGCAAGCATGCTCTGTGATTTCTGTTGTTTCTATGGTGGAGTTGTGTATTGTCCATCTGGATATGGTGTTGCTTTAGGTTTAGGCCAATCTTTTGTAATGATATGATTTATTTACAAAAAAAAAAAGAATGATTTGCTCTAATCTACTAATAGTTCGCTCTGATCTTTATTCTTTCTTTAGTTTTTAAGGAAGACAACATGAATAATGTCATGTTTGTCATGGTCAGTATAGAATAGAATGGGTTTGTACCAATCAATTGTAGACCTCTTAGGCTGTTCCTTCAATTTGTTGCTTCCTGAAACCCTAAACCCTAAACTCTAAACCCAAAACCCCAAAACTAAAACTTTTGTTTCTCATCTGCCAATTTATTATTTTAAACCCTTAAATCTTTGACCAAACCTTAAACCCTAAATGTTTTTGAAAATGATCACATTAACCTAATGATCACTCTATTTAAAAATGACTTCTTAGTGTTGGATTGAGTTGGCATTCCATACTGGCCCAATCAATATGAAAATGACTAACTAGATACCACACAAACCCACTTTATGTGAAAATGCCCAACTTAACCCAATAGTGACTGACTCTATTTGAAAATGACCAACTCTATTTTATATTGACCTACTCAATACAAGAATGACCAACACTATATGAAAATATCTAACTTTATTCTATAGCGACCCGCTCGATATGAAATTGACCAACTTAATGTCACACTAACCCGTTGCATTTGAAAATGACCAACTTTTTTCCATATTGCACAACTTTATATAAAAAATGACCAACTACATACGAAAATGATTAACTTTATTTGATACTGTCCCACTCTATAGAAAATAACTTAATTCCATTCTAATCAATTATATACGAAAATGACCAACTCAGTTATATACTTACCACTCAATATGAGAATGACCAACACTGTATAAAAATACCCAACTCAATCTCATAATGACTCATTCCATTTGAAAATGACCAACTTTATTCCATACTAACCCAATCTGACCTACGCTCTATTTGAAAATAACCAACGCAATTCCATATTGACCAAATCAATATGAAAATGACCAACTAAACTCGAAAGTGACCCACTCGATTTAAAAAAAATCTTTTAAAAAAGATAAAAAAATATATTAACAATACAAACACACATACGAAATTCGTTAAATATACAACCATTTATTTTTTTTACAAGTTATTAATAACTTAACTTTTTTTGGTTCTTTTTGAAGATGTTATTAAGCGAGTATGTCATTTTCAAATAGAATGCGGTAAGTTAATATATAACAAAGTTGAAAGTACCTTGGAATTAAATATAACACGTACTGCAGCTTCATTGTCATTGTCGACAAACCTTGCATTTTTATTAGAGAACTGAACATATATAGTAAGCATTTTTTTCCAATCCTACGAAAGAAAGCATAAAACTAAACAATTAAAGAAAAACTCAAAATTAAAATGCAAAACAAAAATAAAAACCTAAATAGAAAATACAAAAATAAAATGTATTTTTTAAATGATAACATGAATAAAAATTATCATACCTTCAACGTAAATAACTCATATGCCGGAAGCAATTCATTTTCCGATGAATAGATGAAGTAAAAACGAAGTAGAGAAGAGATGAAAGATTCTATCTTTACATGGAATATAAGGAGGGAAATTAAGAAGAGTAAGCAAAAGGAAGGTGAAATCGGAAAAGAAAAATAATGAGAGAAACATAACCTAGTTTGAATGAGAGAGAAAGCAATATAAAAAATGAGAATGAGAAAAGAAACTACATGTGAGAAGAAGAAGTGAGAGAAAGAGATATAATAAAGGTTATTGGAAACGGAAAGAGAATTTAACGGGAAAGAGAAGAAACTGATGAAGAATATATAGGTAAGTTATTGAAAAAATAGTAGTGGAATAAACACATTAAATAAAGTTGTAATCCAATGATCGGTAGTTGTCACATAGATCCAACGATCAGCAATAAACCCAATTAAAAAAAACACAAAATGCATTAAACGGGACTCCGAATAACAATATAGATTAGATATTAAGATGCTGACCTAATGACCTATATTATTTCCCGTTGAAATAGTTACAACTTTATATATATACATGATGATAATGTAACTATTATAAAATATCTAATTATTATTAGTTAATATCTCTCTTATCTATTTATTTTAGGATTATTTCTTCAATTTTAAAAAGTTATTTTAAAAAATTATCTCTATTTATTAGATGTTAAGCGAAATTTAAAACCTTTTTTAGTGTATAAATAAGAATCAAGAGTCTCATTTGTAATTCAAGTAGTATTTTAATATATATAAACTCTGTTTTCCTAAAGTAATTTCTTTAGGGTTTACACTTTATACGCTCAGAGTAAACACTAATATTACTTTCAATCATAAAAGGAACAATTTATTTATATGGAAAATAATAAAGTATCCTAAAAGCACTAGCTAAAAAATTAAAAATAAAAAGTTTTAATTTAAAAACATCAATAATTTCTCACTCATCTTAATTTATTAGTAATTACTACATAACTTTTATATATTAAAAGACTTTTGATTCCATAAAAATGCCTTATGATACTTGTCAATGAGACATGTTTCTAATGTAAGGCTAACCCTAGGCCTTGGGAACAAGGGCAATGGCCCAACACTCATTGTGAATAGGGGTCCAAAATAAATAATTTTAATTTATGTAAGAAAAAATAATAAATTTAAATGTAACTTGAACAGTTTAGTGGTAAGGTTATATAAATTTATCCTAAGGGTCCTTGGTTTTATCCCGTGTTAGTGGAGGATGTATCATATGAGAAAAAACATCTATGATTATAGGCCCACATTTGCTTATTTTACTTTCACATAAGAAAATCTTTCTTATAAGATACATTCTTTATATATATATATATATATATATATATATATATACACACACACATACATATATTACTTTTTCTTGTTCCATTATTTTTTATTTTCTCTTTTTCTGTTTCTACAATCTTTTCTACTTTGACGGTTTGATCCCTCTCAATCATACCATACTTACAGTGGAAAATGGTACGTGTTTCAGTTCACCTTTCAAGTCACTTATTAATTAAGTTGTAATTTATGTTGTTATATAAATTATTTAAGAACTTTATTCATGTTGATATCAATATTTTGTTAATTTTTATATTTATAAGGTTTTAATTTTTATTTTCTATAGTCAATGTCAATTATTTAATTATTTTTATATTTTTATTATTTTTATGTTAAGAATGTTTAATTTTTAAATTTTTAATAGTTACTAATTGGTAATTGTTTCGATTTTCATATTAATTTGTTAATTTTATGTTAACAATGTTTAAATTTAGCTATTGGAATTAGCATATACATGTAAAGTTGTGAACAGATATTCAACGTCAGCTTCTCTTTCTAGGTGTTATTGTTCTTTACTCTTTTTCTTGTGTTAATTTACTATTTTATTTATCTTTCATAATATGCCTCCTGAAAAACATTTATTTGGAAGTTAAACAAAAAAAAAACAAAAACGAGAGGAAGAGTTAAATAAATCACAAAGAGGAGCTCTTGATAAATTTATTTTTAAAAAGATAGATTCTCATGAAAATTTAGATTAATCAATTGAAATTGTACATCATTTAAATGAGAATGAAGTTAATGATTTTAGTGAACCTAATAATGTGTCAAATGAATCTAATATGGAAAATATTGACTTGAAAAACTTACTTAAGATCATCAATGTCACAAAAGAGGTTGAATGGTTTGACAATTTTATCTATTGAAAATGATATGTTAGGGAGTATTGATGTTCATGTTCTCATTAATGATTTTGCATCTAAAAATGCTAGAAAAAACCATTTTTATGATAATTTATGTTTTTTTGCTTCGGTGTACGTGGAAGAATGATTTTTTGAAAGAAAACATGAGACTAAGAGAGCACCGTTCATTATTTTTTGGTTTGTTATTATTCTCCACATTAGGATGATATATTTGATTTATATGTTTAGAATTTACAATGACTTTATTAATGTTGATTTAATTATTTAATAAATTTTTTCTTAAAAAAATAACTAAGGGACCTTTATATGTTACGTCGCTTAGAGTCCATCAAATTTTAAGAGTGGGCCTATTCTAATGGAGTGTTTTTTTTGTTTTAAAAATAAAATTTAGCTAAGGACAAATTTCCAAGGTTCAACAAAGTCACAATAGTACGTATAGATTCAACAAGATCCCAAAATCAGTAGAATTTGAACCCGAGTTCTCATAAACCCAAAGATTCAATCATTAACTAACTGGAACAATTTTTATTGACTTTATAATGCAATGATCGATTCAGTTATAGGTGGAAGTATGTTGAAAATATTTAACTTTTGTGATATTTCTATTATATTTAAATTTATTAACTATATAAATACATATGTATGTGAATTTTGTTAATCTTGGTTAAGAACTAACTTTAAGCTTGATAATCTTTTTATTAAAATGAATATATTAATTTATTATACTTTAATTTTGTAATGAAATGATTTCATCTATTCCTATAAAAAATTATCACTTCGAGGGAGCCGCTTAAATTAAGTGGCGGGCACAACTCTAAAAATATAATATTAACCTATAAAAATTAAACTTAAAAAAAAAAGGGCTAGCGATACTTTGTAATTTCTATATGTTTTATTAGAAGTCACAAATAATGTACAGTTTTATCAAAAGCAAAATAAAAATTATTGCACAATTAGAAGAGATTTAGAATTGACAATAAGTTGATTATTGAATCTTGATACCATTGAAATTCATGTCCAAGCGGTTTAGCTTGGTGGGTCTCTTGTAATTCTTCAACAAGAGTGATGAGAAAACAACACTTAGAGAAGAGGCAGCCATTGCACCTCCAGCAATCCATGGAGGTAACCGGAATCTGGTGGATGGGTAAAGGATCCCTGCAGCAATTGGAATGGCTAGAAGATTGTAACCCAAAGCCCAAATGTAGTTTAAACGTATACGTGAGAATGTTTTGTTGGCAAGATCAATGGCAACTATTATATCCTCCAAGTTGCTCCTCATGAGAACAATGTCAGCTGCCTCAATAGCTATGTCTGTGCCAGCACCAATTGCCATTCCAACATCAGCTGCCACAAGTGCTGGTGAGTCGTTTATGCCATCTCCAACCATTGCCACTGTGTACCCACAACTCTGCCAGTATACATGCATGTCAATTTAGTATTACAACTCACAAAACTTAGGTACTTTCTTTTTAGTTGATGGTTTTGTGCTAGAGGAAACTAAGGTATAAAATCTGAGATGCATGTAATATTTGACAGGGTTAAGCAATCATTTGTGACCATGATTTTTCTTATGTACCTGCAATTCTTTAATTTTAGACACTTTAACCTCAGGTTGAGCCTCTGCCATGACAGTTTCAATGCCAGCTTGTCTGGCTATGGAATTGGCCGTTCCCCAGTTATCACCTGTCACCATGATGCTCCTGATTTTCATTGAACTAAGAATGGAAATAACTTGTTTGGCATCAGGTTTCAATGGATCAGAGACAGCCAAAACCCCTGCAACTTCTCCATCCAAAGATACAATAATCCCAGTTTGAGCCAGGCCTTCTGCTTCTGCCAGTATTTCTTCTGCATCTGCTGAAATGGCTATGTTATTGTCCGCCATCAGTTTTTTATTCCCAACCATTATTTCCTTGTTTCCAACTATGGCCTTCACTCCATGGCCTGAAACAGAAACAAAGTCATGTGCTTCTGGCCAGGGATGATTCTGTTCATTTTCTATGATCTTTTTGGCATGCTCAACAATAGCCTTGGCTATAGGATGTTCACTGTTCACCTAATATAGATATATATATGCATTATTTTTAATGTCATTTCAGAGTAAAGAAGTTATTAAGTTTAAAAGTAGATAGAATAAGGCTTGCCTCTGCTGCAGCAGCAAATTCATAGAAATCTTTGAGTGACATACTTTTGAAGACTTTTGTAGTTACAACCACCGGCTTCCCAAATGTGAGAGTCCCTGTCTTGTCAAATACAATGCAATTCACCTGAAAAATTGCAAGTTATGAGTGAAGTTCCTATTACTAATTAGGATTTTTCTAATGTGTCCAATCTTAAGATTAATGAGATTGTGTTACAGTGATTTTTAAGGTAAGTCTAATAGAACTTCTAAAACAGCCTTTCTATCTTTTGATATCTTATTCTGTAGAACCGTGTACAGATTAGAATATTTGTATAAATTACATTGAGCTAAGAAGAGAACAATGTCAAGGACACTGACTGACCTTGTGTGCACTTTCTAATGCTTGGCCACCTTTGATCAATACACCTTGTGTTGCACCAACTCCAGTACCAACCATAACAGCTGTTGGAGTGGCTAGGCCAAGAGCACAAGGGCAGGCAATGACCATGACCGAAATCCCAAACTGAAGTGCAAGCTCAAAGCTGTTCATTGAAGATGGTATCCAAGATTTTGGGTATGCATGTAACTTTCCAGCTAGAAACCAAGAAAGCCATGTTGAAAAAGAAAGCACAATGACCTGAACAAAATAAAAAGCACTAGTAAGGTTAGATGAAATTCCTCTTGACTCAATTAATGAACAACTACAGAGCAAAATCAGAAAAAAGTACTCCCTCAAATGTAGTATCATTTTCTTGAGTTTTTCTTTATCCTTCTTATAAGACCCTATTCAATTTATAATTAGATTTCTTAATAATGTAAAATTAGATAATTGGATATTGTGAAAAGGACTAACGGGAGTATTTGACTATTTTGGTAATACTTGGCTTACCATAGGAACAAAATATTTAGAAATATGGTCTGCAAGTTTTTGAACAGGAGCTTTAGCCATCTGGGCAGACTCAACAAGCCTAACAATCTGCGACAGAGCACTCTCTGATCCAACCCTTGTCACCTTAACATGCAAAACTCCATTCTCATTCAAAGTGCCACCAATCACCATATCACCTTTCCTCTTTGCCACAGGCCTTGCCTCTCCAGTTATGATGCTCTCATTTATGTGGCTCTGCCCCCATATGACAAAACCATCAGATGCTACTTTAGCACCAGGAACAACCTTGATCACATCATTCTTTTGTATCAACCGGCTATCAATTTGCTGTTCACCAACAACATTCCCCTCATCATCATGAGTCAACAAGGTTGCTGTCTCAGGGGTCAAGTCCATTAGCTTTGCAATGGCCTGTGATGTCTTCCCTTTTGCCAACACTTCCAAATACTTCCCAAGAAGGATAAATGAAATAAGCATAGAGCTAGTCTCAAAAAAATCATTGCCCTTGAAATGCCCAGAAAAAGCAGCTCTTTCAACAACATAGACAGAATAGAAGTATGCTGCATTTGTCCCTAAGGCTATCAACACATCCATGTTAGCAGAACCTTTGCTCAATGCTTTATATGCACCAATGTAAAACCTCCTACCTATTATAAACTGAACCGGGGTAGCAAATTCCCACCTCAATAGAAGTCCAATGTTCAGCATATTTACAACCTGAATGTCCAACACTTGTTTAACTCCAGGAATATACATAAGAACCATGGATGTCAAGAAAACAGGAATAGTGAAAGCCAAACTCCACATGAATAATTTCAAGTATCTGTTAATTTCTTCTTGTCTACGTGCTTCTCTTCCTCCATCATTTGGAAATATCACTGCTTTAAAACACCCTGATCCTGTGGACTCTATTACTTCAATAAAGGTTCTAGGCCCTGTCATGTATGGTTTATAAGTTATGGTGATTTTGTTAATGTGTGAATATATGTCTATGGTTTCAACACCAGGGAGTGCATGGAGAGAATGCTCAATGGCATTCAGGGATTGCTCATTTTTAATGCCATGGATTTGAAGTTCTATCTTGCTTATGTGTTCCCCCGTGCTTATTAGCAAGGCTTCAAAGCCTGTGTCTTGTATGGCTTCCATTAGGTGATTGCAAGTGACAATGTTAGGGTCATAGAGAACTTCTGCTTCTTCGGTTGTCAAAGCCACACGTGCTTTTTGGACCCCGTGAAGGGTTTGAAGAGCTGATTCAATAGTGGAGGAGCAAGAAGTGCATGTCATGCCGCTTATGTGTATTCTGCATATTTGACTGGAGGTTTCGTTCGACTCTTCTTCAATGGCTTTGGCTTCAAATCCCGCATCTTCAATTGCCTCACGGATCCTCTCCTCCTGCATTCAAATTTGCATATACATATATGCTTTATAAATGTCCAAGAGTGTAGGTATCATATAGCCTCTATGAGCAAATTTAGCAGTTTATAAATATAAAAGTGAAAATTTTTCACTGTTTATCCCAATATTGAGTTTGTATTATAACAAATCATAATCTTTGGTAATGTAAACGTAAATTATATTAGAAATCAAGCCCCAACAAGCATCTTTGCCCTAAAAACCTATTTTTCTACAATTGTGTTGAATTCTTAGAAGAGGTGATTAACCCCTAAGATTTCATTTAAGCACTCTTTATTAGAAATGTTCTCAGAATCTGATACAATAGATTATTTCTATCTTTTATAACATTATTAGTATTTGGTTTTATTAGGAATTAAACACATGTTATAAAAGTAGAACAAATCATACACTTACACTTGCTTAACAAACTATGTTAGAACTTCATGAGGTATATTATAAATTGCAAAGCTGAAGGGTATATAATAAATCTCAATAAAATGTGGAATTTTATTTCATTTGCAGCTTAAATGCTTCAACCAATATTAATCAAAATAGAATATTTACAGAGTACTAGTAAAATAGTCTTCTATTCATTAATATAATTTTTAATTAGATTTGTCAAAACTAAAAGAATATTGATTTTTTTTTGGTAAAAAAAAGAATATTGATTAAACTGGTATTCTCTTTTGTCTTTTGAAGTATATATTTTTATATTCTATTTTTTTTTTTTTGAAAGATTCATATGAAGTATGAAATATTTACTATAATTAGTGACAATATTTGTTAGTTAAATCATGACAAACCTAACATATGCACTATGATATTAAATCTAATATTTATAAAATTAGATAATAATATTGGATCATAAGAAGATCTGCTAAATAAGTTTTATGCTAAGTGCTATAGTAGAAGCACATAGGCAATGAAATTTTAAGGTACAAGTACAAACGCATTGGAAACCACTTGGCTATATATCTAAAAATGTGATGAACAAGAAGAAGAAAGTGAAGCATATCAACAAAAAGTGCTACAAGGACAGCCACTAACAACAATCAGCCAAAGAAATTTTCGTGTCTCAACAAGCATGCTATGCTACTACCAAATCATTTTCTATTCCTTTTTGTCATATATCCACTGGTACTAATGAAATATGTGGGCTAATCATCAACTTTTTTTATTTTAAAGGCCTAACAAAAAGCATATATATTCGTGCACAAGTGGAACAAGATAGAATAAAAAATTAATTAAATAGGCTATGAAATAATGATGAAAACTTCGTTTAATTATAAAAAATTATTTTAGTTTTTTTGAAAAAGTTTTCTATTTGTTTTTTAAAAATATTATTTCCTAAAATAGCTAGAAAAATTCTTAAAT
The DNA here is from genome assembly GCA_037962975.1 of Clitoria ternatea. NCBI lineage: Eukaryota > Viridiplantae > Streptophyta > Magnoliopsida > Fabales > Fabaceae > Clitoria > Clitoria ternatea. The sequence continues at coordinate 10,267,156 of CM075670.1, forward strand.
TTTTTTTTCATTTTTTAGTTTTGTTGAAAAACTTCTTTACAGACTTTTCTATTTTTCTTAAAAAAATAAAAAAAACCCAATTTTTAGTTTTTTATAAGTTTTTTTTGAATATTTTATAAATATGCACCTTTTTTATTTTTCCAACTTTTTTAAAAATAATTTTTTATCTTTCTAAAAAATTACGAACTAAATACGATATAAATGACCCTCTGTTTGGTCAATCGTTCAATAAGAGTGACTGAAAAAAGGGCATTTCTAAAATACAATAGAACATATGATTGATCTTTCAAGTATATACCAATCATTTTAAACATTATTTAACATTTTTTACGAGTTTAATCTTTCTTTTATATAAGAATTGTCTGAGAAAAAATTAAATTTATAAGACGAATCTGTCCTAAAAGGAATCATTTAAACCGCTTAAATTAAAACCTAAATTAATACAATTTTTTTACTCAACCTATGTATGATGACCCCTCATTTTACCCCTATACTATATTATTCTTAATCTTTGGTGTATTCCACGTAACCCTGATTTCATTTTCAAGAAAAAAACAAACCCGGAAAAGCAACACGTACGTAAGTCACATATGATTTTAACGATCACTCATGTGTATCTGTATATTGTCCAACCGTGCTTACAAATACTCAACATATATAAAATACAATAGTTGCGTCTTTCACATGCATGTAGTATTTCTTTCAGTGTGACAAATAAAGATAAAATGGTTAATATATAAAATACGATACGTATGAAATACTCCTTAAAAATTGTAAAATTTTATTGCTTGTGACTATAATAGAGCGACTTTTTTCAACCAAAAAAAAATGATAGTGCCTTTATTAATTACAACTTAAAAGCGAAATGTTACCATCTTCTCGCTGAAGAGTTAGTCTCGGTAAAAGTGTAAACCCCAGAAAATTAAGCTTACGCTGTGATAAACTATTTTTAAAGCCGGTAAAATGGGTCGGTCCACACCATAAAAAACATAGTGTGTAAACTTTAAAAATAAGTTAAAAATTAATAATTAAAAAAAGAAGCTTGATAACAAAAAAGCTGAAAAAAACGGGTTAGGCCCGTGGGCGACCCAAGTCCTTTTTAAAAAAAATATTAGTGACATTTATTAGTTAATCTAATAATATGAGAAGTACTATTTATTAACTATGTTTTTATAAATAGGTTTTTTAAAAAACATTTGTTAATTTTATAGCATTTGTATATTAGTATTATTAGTAACTTAGTAGTTAATGTTTCATTTATTTTAATTTTTAATTATAGTATAAAAATAAACATATTTTTTTATAAGAAAAGTTATTAATTTTATAGCATTATTTGTCTAGCAATAGTTAATTAATTTCAATAACAAAATTTTGTACAAATGTAGTTTTAGACAAATTCTACTAAGTTTAATTTCAAAGCCCGAATTTATAATGGCCTTTTTTGGTCCGGGCCTAAGTAACCCATAACTCAATAAAACTTAACTCGTTTAGTGTCATCCGCCCAAATTGCGAACTATACGTATTTTAATTCTTTAAAGAATTAAATATTAATTTTCTCTAGTGAGATATCTTTATTGATTTATTCTTTGGTAAACTTTGTTTCACGTACTTTCCTTTCAAAACATGATCACTTAGCATAATATAAGTATATTTTTATATTTTATTGATCTTACACTTTCGTCAAAAGTTTACAAGGGAAAGATAACCAAATTAATTTATTTGGACACGATATATCCTTTATCTCACACACGTAAAATAATAGATATCGAAAGGTCACTCAAATAAATAAACCATCTTAAATGTTACTATTACGTAACTCTTTTTTTTAAGAGGGTTAATGCAAAAATTCAAACTTATGATTTTCCCTCTAGTTCTTCCTTCTCTTTTTTCAATAACTAAGTCAACTTTATATCTCTCGTGAATCTGCTAATTAACTATATACACGTGTTTTTCAGTTTTCTTCACATACTTACGATAAAAACGTGCTTTTCAGTTTCGTTAATTGCCTTATTAAAGAATTATTAGCAGACTTATTATTAATAATTTAATTTGATATCTAATTTTAGATGATACTAAAAGTAAACTATCAAAATTGTATAATAAGTATATCATGTATCCATTGAAATTATAATTATGAAATTAATTGATATATATATATATATATATATATATATATCGTTAGTATAAAGAATTTTGATAATATTATTATTTAACTGTAAACTTCAGTTAAGAAATAATTATTTATTGTTATTAATATTATAATTTCTTTAAAAATCATATTAACTAGAATTATTTTTAGTTGGTTCGCACAGTCAACAATCTTTGCAATATATAAAAAGTTAAACTGTAAATTTTTTTTTTGAAATGATTAGTGAATAAATTAATAATCAACCAGGTAGAAAACTTTGTTTTTTCTTCTGATATCGATCATCTGTAACATGTTTTCTTTTTCTTTCTTTTATCTTTCACTTCTTCCCAAGAATAGTAATTCTAGTTCTTGTTGGAAGAGATGTATCTCTCTCTCTCAAGTAGAAAGACAAAAGTTTCTTCAGATTATTGTTAAGTAAACTCAGAAAAACCAAACATCCAAGACATGAAAATGAAAATGGAAATTGAAATGAAGAGAAACTCACGTCAACCAGAGGCGAGTAGTAGAGAACCTGAGCTTTGTCATTCAAGACGTCAACAACGGCTTGTCGAATGCCCGGTAAGCGTTTGATGGCTTTCTCGACGGATCCAGCACAAGCAGCACATGTCATTCCCGTAACGGAAAAGATGACTTTCTTTGTATCTTGTGATGATGATGTTCCCTTCGGAAGCATAGTGATGGAGGGATAGTGTGGTTCAGGAGATAGGTTCCCGCAGCTATTCATGCATTCCCAACCCATTTTTTGTTCTTTTGCAAAATTATTCAATTTTCTGCGCATCGATTCTTTTCTACCTGGTTATTTATAGAACTAGAATCCAATGAGAAAGGGAAAAGGGTGGGACCCATTGTGTATTTTATTTCAAAATAATAAATATTTAAAAATGTATTTTATTATATATTATACTAATGAAATATTTAACAATGCATTTAAAAATAATAAAATATTTAAGAATATATTTATAATATATTTAATTGTAAAATATTTTAAAATTATATAACTATATTATCAAAATAATATTTAAAAGTATATTTAATTATTTTTTTATTAATAAAATAATTAAAATATATTTAATAACTAAATATAGTTGATAACAATATTTTATTAATAAAAATAAACTATATAAATAATATATTTTTACTAAAATAATATTAAATATTTTAGTAATAATATAGTTAAATATATTTTTAATATTAATATATTTAAAAAAATTCAACTATATATAATAATAATTTACATAATAATATATTTGAAAATATATTTTAGTATATATTTTCAATCACTTTATTATTAAAATATATTATTATTCATAGAAAAATGTTTTTAAAAATATATAATTATATTATAAAATTTATTATTTAAATAATATTATTAAAAATATATTTAATCAATATATATTATTAACTATATACATTAACAATATATATGTATTAATTAATTATTGATAAACATGTGAAAATGGTATCTTTTTATATATTAATATTACTAAACTGGTCTAGGCAGAGATGTGTTATTTGGTGTGGTGACCAACCCTCAAATTGTGTTGTTTATATATATTTTACACTGGTCTAATGGGAATCTGATCTTCTATTCTAGTAGGGATGTAAAAGTATTGGAGTGCTCATTTGATCAATACCATCAACCTTACGCGTTGTGGAGTGAAAATGTGTGTCATCTGTAAGGGCACTCTGATGTTCAAGTCAGTGGAATAATTTCCCAATTCTCAAGCGTAAGTTAGAGTAAAAATATTCTACCTTTTCATTGTTGATTTGTGGGTATTTAGCAGATGAGTCATTTTGTCCCAAGGAGCATTTCATACGCTATGTTAGTACGATTCTAGTCTTTGCAAGAAAGTTGACACACGACAATAAATGTCTTCTAATAACTATACCTATCAATCAGTCACTTTGCAAGTTATTTTTCAACATGTCTTTACATAAGTCAACTTTGATATCCTGATATCGAAAGAATAACTTGTACCGATGTTAGACCATAAATTTCACGCATGATGTCTGATCCGGTCTTAATACCGGTATCCGATCTGCTATACATATTTCAACGTCTTTGATAAGACTTCTACGTGTAACCGGTGTCATCGGTATACATCCGAACTGTAATTCCGTATCAGGCGTTCTCCCTATACCGGTTGTTCAGGATAACACCATGACATCGGACAATACACACGTCACTGTGCTAATGACAAGGATTGTTGCTACAGGGATCGATCAATAATTCCCTACACTACGAGCCAAATTTTGCTCACGGGAATGGTCAACTTGTTCCCTAATCCTAGTCTACATTCTCTACGCTCAATATAAAATAGCCACTTGACCCAATCATGCAGGTAAGTGCGCAATATAATAATGCTAATGGGAGTTGGTGGTTCCCCACCAACGAGTCCTCGTTAATCGAGCCAATCAGGTATATGAACTCACTTCATGATTGAAGTAGGGGATCTTCAGCTCTTTTACGACTGATTACTCTCTGAATACATTCCTTACTTGGAATATAATCACTGACTTGAGCGTCGGAGAATCTTTGCAGGTGACACCACCATTCGCCCACTTCAACGCGTTAGGTCGGTGTGAAGGATCTCCAGGACGCCCAGTCCGCTCTCTCTGCTCAAGGACAACGGATACATACATCGGATACACATACATCCGGTCTATTAGACGGTATTGACATACTATTCGTGACTGGCTTGAGATCGGATCTTTTGACCCCGGTCCAGGATAGATCATTGGCACGCCCAGTGGGACCCGATAAAGTTATTCCCATATCCTTTGACAGAGCAGGTAATCCACCATGGAAGGCGAAGCACAAGACTTCATGGAGAATCAGGCTGGAGATAGAGCCAATCCTAATGCCTTCAGAAAACTCAACTTTGATTCTCATGGGGGCAGCTCAAAGAAGATTGTAACTGTGTCTGATCCTGATCCTCGCGATGAGTTGATCAAACAACTTCAGAGAGAACTCGCTGAATTGCGAAGGGAAAAAAGGCAAAGCGAGGATAAAGAATCATCTCGCACGCGAAACACTCCCCACACAACTGATGGTGAAAAGTCCACCACTCTTCAGTACTCAAATATCCCTACGTTTGAGGGGGGAGAACAGACTCGCGATTCTGAGGATGCAGCTTCCCGAAGGAAGAGAGATTCAACAACAGCACCCCCATTGTCTTACAATCTGAAAGTTCCTTTTTCAAGGAGACTTATGGGCATCAGCATCCCCAAGCACCTTCAAACCACTCAACCACTTTCCATCGGAAAGTATAATGGTGAAACTGATCCAACTAAGCACCTTGATGCTTATGTGTTTGAAGCCATGTACTTGGGGGCTGATGAAGACGTGATGTGCTGAATGTTCCCTCGAACATTGTCTGAGGAGGCCCTCGGGTGGTTTAAAGGCTTGCCTTCTGGATCCATAGATTCTTGGATGGAAATGGCAGCTGCCTTTGAAACCCACTTTGTCATCTCCAGAGACGTACCCAAGACGTCTCATACCTTGGCTCAGATTAAGCAAGGTGAAACAGAGGGCTTAAAAGATTTTTTGAAGAGGTTTTATAAGGAGGCAGCCCTGGTTCCTAACCTCACAGAATCTATCAAGCTGCATATCGTTATTGAGGCATTGCAGCCCAGTTCAGCTTTCGCTCTTTCATTAGCAAAGAGCCCTCCAGCAACTTTTGAGGAGTTCAGAAAGAAAGCCTCAAAATACGTGAGTATCGAGATGCATTTGGAGGCAATAGCTACAAAGAAAAAGCCCCCAACACCATCTCCCCAAACCCAGAAGGGTAAGGAGAAGACGAGGTCAAAACGCATGGAGAGGCCATTCACCAGTCCTAAGGTGGATAACCACCCTCCTCGACCTCGAGAAAGACACGTCAATTCCTTCAGCCATTATGCACAATTGTCTGCCAGGCCGTCTCAGATTCTAAGAGAGGTCGGATGGCCAACGCTCAGCACATATGGCATCAGGAGACCAGCCCCTATGAAAAGACCAGGAAATTCACGTAAGTACTGTGATTTTCATGAACAAAATGGTCATTCAACTGATGAATGCCAAGCTCTAAAGAATGCGGTTGAGACGCTAATTAGAGAAGGCAAGTTGAAGCAATACCTGTTCAAAGAAAAATCCTTTGACAGGGCAGAACGGAATGAGAAAAGAGAAAGAGATCCAGACGATGGGGATGACAATAACCCCAGTCCGGTTCGAAAGTTCTTTGCTGCAGAGAAGCAAAAAGGTGTTATGACTGATAATGCAGCACAGAAAGACAGCATGCCCCAGCAACAACGTCAGGGCCGACGTGAAGTTATTGACATGATTGCTGGAGGGTTCGCTGGAGGAGGAGCTTCAATTACAGCCCGTAAGAATCATCACAGAATGATTCTATCTGTGCAAGGGAAAGTCAAAGACAATCGCCCTTACAGAGGAGGGATTGAGGCTCCCATAATCTCTTTTTCTGACGAGGATTTTGGCCCAACCATTCCTGGTGGTGACGATGCTGTAGTCATCACTGCTGTGATCGCCAACAAGGACGTCCGAAGAATCCTTGTTGACCAGGGAAGTTCCTGCGATGTTATTTTTTATAATTGCTTTGAAAGAATGGGTTTTAAAGACTCAGACTTACAGCCTTACACGCAGGAACTAACAGCTTTCAATGGCGCAAAGCAATCAACTAAAGGGTATCTTGACACCCTTATCTCGTTTGAAGGCGAGCCAGGAGCCAGGACGGTTAGGTCTCGGGTGCTAGTGATTGATGTCAAATCACCATTTAATGGCATCATAGGCCGTCCTACTCTGAATGCAATGGAGGCAGTTGTATCAACCCCACATCTCCTTATCAAGTTCATTGACAAGGATAATGCTGTGTCATCTATCCGGGGTGATCAAGAGATGGCTAGGTACTGCTACAACCTTAGCCTCAACATGACAAAGCTGGACGCCTCTAATAAAAAGAGGAAACTTAATGATGCTGGAACATCGGCTGGATCTGTAAGCCTTGTCGACCTGGACCCTAGAGCGGATTTGAACATTGATCCGTTCAACCCATCAAAGCCCACACCGGATGGAAGTTCCAGGGACATCGTCTTGGGAGATTCTCCAGAAAAGATCACCCATATCAATGACAAGTTAGATACTGAAATAGAGCAGCGACTGCTGGCTCTCTTGCAAGAGTTTAAAGACCTCTTTGCATGGACCGCAGCCGATATGCCAGGCATAGACCCTGAATTCTGCTGTCATAAACTTTCCGTCTACCCAGAGACGAAACCTGTGGCCCAAAAGAAAAGACGATTGGGCCCAGAGAAACAGAAGGCAGCTTGCCAGCAAACTGAGGAGTTGCTGAAGGCCGGATTTATCAGGGAAATCCGATATTCCTCTTGGCTTTCAAATGTGGTGATGGTCCCTAAATCCAATGGTAAATGGAGAATGTGCATTGATTACGTGGACCTTAACCGCTGCTGTCCAAAAGATCCTTATCCTCTTCCTAATATAGATCGGATGGTGGATGATTCCTCTGGTTATCAATACCTGAGCTTCATGGACGCTTATTCTGGTTACAACCAAATTCCGATGTGCGAAGAGGATCAAGAGAAGACAGCCTTCATAAATGATCGTGGTGTCTTTTGCTATACAGTCATGCCCTTTGGCCTGAAAAACGCTGGGGCGACATATCAATGCATGATCAACAAGGTTTTCGAAGGTATGCACACCAAACTTGTTGAAGTATACATTGACGACATAATAGCAAAGACACCGGTTGGTGGCGATCATATTGACGACCTACGCCAAGTATTCACCCGTTTGAGACAATTTAACATGAGGCTGAACCCAATGAAGTGCACATTTGCTGTCCCTGCTGGGAAATTTTTGGGTTTCATGTTAACTCAACGTGGTATTGAAGCCAATCCAGGGAAGTGCCAAACGATTCTAGACATGCAGAGTCCTAAGAATCTCAAAGAAGTCCAATCCCTGAATGGCAAGGTAGCAGCTTTGGCACGATTCATGCCAAAGATGGCTCACAGGTCGCTCCCCTTGTACAAAATACTGAAAAAGTCCAAGAAATTCGAGTGGGGACAGGAACAAGAAAAAGCTTTTCAAGAGCTTAAGGAGGTGCTGTCCAAACCTCCCATTCTCACAAAGCCTGACCCCGAAGACACACTCATTTTGTACTTGGCTATTTCAGATGAAGCTTTGGGCGTTGCCTTGATAAAAGAAACTCCTGATGGACAAAGACCGGTCTATTTCACTAGCAAGACCTTGCAAGGTGCTGAGGTCCGGTATCAGAAAATTGAAAAGGCCGCCCTCGCTGTTGTTTGGGCCTCACGACGGTTACGTCCGTACTTTCACGCCCATCCAATTATAGTGAGAACGGATTTGCCACTCCGTTCTGTCTTAATCAAGCCTGATCTCGCTGGGAGGATGATCAAATGGTCTATTGAACTCTCTGAGTTCGATATATCCTACGAACCCCGCAACGCTATTAAAGCTCAAGTCCTGGCTGACTTTATTGTGGAAATGACAGGGACTGATCCAGATTACCCTCGAGTCCATTGGACCATTTACGTTGATGGTTCTTCAAACCAAAGAGGCTCTGGAGCAGGTGTAGTTCTCGAAAGTGACGACGGAGTACACCTGGAGATCTCCCTTCGTTTCAATTTCAAAACATCCAACAACCAAGCTGAGTACGAAGCTTGCTTGGCCGGGCTAAGAGCTGCAATTGACATCGGAGCTTCTGAGGCGACACTCTGCAGCGATTCACAGCTGGTGATTTCGCAGATCTTAGGAGATTATCAAGCTCGCGAACCTCAACTCCAATTATACTTGAACTGTGTCAAGGAGTTGACTGAGAAATTCTCAAAGGTGGAATTCAAGCATGTTCCACGTGAAGAGAATACGAGAGCGGATATACTCTCCAGGTTAGCAAGCACTAAACGACCAGGTAGCACCACTACGTTGGTTCAAAGCACGCTAACGTCGCCCAGCATTCCTCTTTTCCCTTCTTTAAACGCTATAATGACTGACTCCCTTTACGGAGATACATGGATGGCTCCTTACATCCGTTACTTGGCTGATGGACAACTACCTACGGATGAGAAGGAAAAAACGAGGTTAAGGAGAGAATTACCATATTTCACTATGATTGATGGTAATCTCTACAGAAGGGCACTGTCTGTGCCCTATTTGATTTGTCTCAAAGAGGATGAAGTGCAAGACGTAATGGAGGAAGTGCATGGAGGACAGTCTGGACACCACGCTGGAGAAAGAAGCTTAATGCGAAAAATCCTCAGAGCTGGATACTGGTGGCCCACAATGAAGCAAGACTCCATTGACTTCGTCAAAAAATGTGACGCTTGCCAAAAATTCTCTAACCTTCACCACACACCGGCGGAAGAACTCTTCACATCCGCTGTTCCATGGCCCTTCTACCAATGGGGATTGGATATTCTGGGCCCCTTTCCAACTGCTCCTGGGGGTATCAAATATCTCATTGTAGGGGTCGATTATTTCACTAAGTGGATAGAAGCAGAGCCGGTGGTGCATATTACATCAGCCCGAACTCGTCGTTTCATGTATGAAAACATCATAACACGGTTCGGGGTCCCAGCACGGATTGTCACAGACAATGGCACCCAGTTCACGGATAGAAAATTCACAGATTTGCTTGAAGGGTTAGGAATAACCCAAATATTCTCATCCGTTGAACATCCCCAAACTAATGGTCAAGCTGAAGTGGCCAACAGGGAGGTGCTGAAGGGACTAAAGAAACGCCTTGGCGAAGCCAAGGGCGGATGGACAGACCAACTGTGTCATGTCCTATGGGCATATCGGACAACGCCTCATTCATCCACCAATGAATCCCCATATCGCCTAACGTACGGGGTCGAGGCAATGATACCTGTGGAACTGCAAATTGCTTCCACAAGAGTTAAGTACTTCTCTGAAGAAACCAACAATGCTAACTTGGCATCCGAAATGGATGTCATACAAGAACTCAGAGAAGACGCTTTCATCAGAGATCAAGCCATCAAAGCCAAAGTTGCTCTCCGGTACAACAAACGAGTCCAATCAAGGACTTTCAACGTTGGAGATTTGGTTTTGAGGAAAGCAAGTATAGGGAACAAATTCGCCCATCAAGGCAAATTAGCCCCAAACTGGGAAGGCCCATACAGGGTATCCGAGGTCACTGGCAAAGGCTCTTACCGCCTTGAAAACCTTGATGGCACTCCAATCCGAAACAAATGGAACACCCAAAACTTGCGCATCTACTATAGCTAGCTGTTTCTACACTCTCCTATCCTTATCTTGGATTGAATACTGGAGAATTTATTTTCACAGCTACGCTCTCCTTGTAATTCTTATTTTTGATTTAATAAGAATCTCTCATAGCAATTTAACTCTTTCAAGTTTTTCTTATGCTGTGATTTTCAGTTTATCCGGTGTACAGAAGCATATTCAGGACGGATGATCTCAGCTACTTATTCTGTAGTTGACGATGTAACTCCTCGAATATGCGCAACACACAAGAACATACTCAGGACGGATGATCTCAATTACCCATTCTGTAATTGACAATGTAACTCCTCGAGTGTGTAAGTATTGAAGGCCCAGATTGTAGGATTAAACCGAACTCTGGGTACGGTTAGTAAGTTTGGCTGAACACCGATGAAGGCTCGGATTATAGGATTAAACCGAACTCTGAGTACGACTAGTAGGATAAACCGAACGTCGGTGAAGACCTGAGTTGTAGGATTAAACCGAACCTCAGGGCATGGGTTGTAGGGCTGGTCCTTCTTCAAGGCCACAAACCGAACCCCATTCGAAGACTACATGGGTTGTAGGGCTGGTCCTTCTTCAAGGCCACAAACCGAACCCCATTCGAAGACTACATGGGTTGTAGGGCTGGTCCTCTTTTAAGGCCACAAACCGAACCCCATGCGAAGGCTTGGGCGCAGTAAGCTGGTTTTTCTTCAAGACCACGCTGAACCCCAAGTGACGGGCGCAGTAGGTTCAGGATTAGCCCTGATCTGAACCCCGTATCGAAGGCTCGGATTGTAGGATTAAACCGAACTCTGAGTACGACTAGTAGGATTAACCGAACGTCAGTGAAGAATCGTCATTGGGTAAAACCAAAGACCAATTGAAGAACGGCTAGTAGGATTCAACCGAACGCCAAATATGACATGGACAGTAGGATCAAACCGAACTCCAAACACAACAAGTAAGTTGTACTGAACTCCAGATTAATACTCTCTTATGAAGTTCTTTATTTGGAAGTTTTATATATTCTGAGTCATCAATTCTTCAATTGAGACCTGACTCATAAACTCCGACACAAACAATTCACTCGGGTACGCCACAATCTAAGGCATTTTCACCCGAAATCCCTCAGTCGGAAATATTTGAAGAGGAATTTCTATTTTAAATCCTCACTTTCAAGAACTCTCATGAGAAAACCTCACTCAAGATCATAATCACCCGATGAAACTAGGGGACAGCATCAACGATTCAACAAATATCTTGAGGAATGAACTTTCGTCTAAACGATCTCACAATCATTCCCCTTAAACCGTTCTTGTGACGATGATGTGTTCCCCCACAAGCGGTGATCTTATGAAATTCATCTCGCATGTTTAAGTCCGGTGTGGAGATTTTGTTTTACAATCCGATCTTCACTACTTAAATCCGGAGTGATATAATATACATGCAATCCCTCTATTAAAGTTGTTTTTCACTAAACAAGAATGGAGGTAAAAAACTCTTTTATTGATTAAACGAGAATTACAATTCGTGCAATAATCCGGAGCTGATCCCGGAACAAAGCGAATTTGAATCAATAAAATGAAAAGGGAAACAAGGAAGGCACTACTTTCTCTGGCTTGAGTCTCCTTCCTTCCCTTTGCCTTTGTCTCCGATCTTGCCTTCTCCTGTGCGAGAGCTTGTTCCTGTGCTTATGGGCTTCAGGAATGAAGATCCCATTGATTGGCCTGCAGGTAAAGGAGCGAACTTATAAGGAGTGTTAGGCGGACTTTCATGACGCTTATCAACTATGGCCACCAGTTTCCCTTGATGAAACTCATAGAACGGGTCAATACCATTCAGATTAAGTTTCACCTTGGGATTCCGGTATTGAATTTGACGAACAGCCAACCCAAAGGATTCCTTGACTGCTTGATCGCACATATCCACAGCCTCGTCAAATTCCGCTTTTGTGTCCGCCAACTTTGAGAGCAGCTCCTTCTCCTTACGCGACCAATCTTCGGTTCCTCGAGCATAAACAACTTTGACTTCCTTAAGCTCCTCTTCCAGCTTTGAAGAGCGTTCCTTCTCCGCACAAAGACCGGAGTGGAGGTCGGAATTGATTTTCTTTTGGTCAGCTACTTAGGCCTCCAACTCCTTGACAAGATGTTTTAGCCTGACAATTTCTTCATCCTTCTTATATCCTTCCTCTTTGGAAGCTTCTAATTTATTTTCTAAACGAAGGATGGTTGCCTTGTCCTTAGCAGCAGCAACGCTAAGGTCATTAACCTTGCCAACCAACAAGCTCAGCCTCTCATTCTCTTCTGGAAGCTTGCGAACCGATCTTAAGAGCCCAGATAATTCTGCCAGATGTTTCTGCCCGACATCGCAAGCTTTGCTTATTTCATCGCTCATCAATGAGGGCTTCAGCTTGTACGGAGTCTCAGGAACGACCTCAGGAACAGAACCCTCGTATACCAGATATTCTGCAAGACCGGGGCTACTTTGAAGAGGGCGAGTAACTTTTGGTGCAAAGTAAGTCGTTATTGGCTTTGCACCATAAGTGATCCCGTCGCCGGGAGCATCCGGAGTGGATCCTGCATCCAGAGCGGATTTTTCCACTTTATTTCCCTTTGAAGGCTCCGGAACAGCACCCTCACTTGAAATTTTTTGTTTTTCGGAGAGAGTTGACGATCCGAGGTCCTTGAGGAACCGCGTTTTATCGTTTTCTTCTTCTCTCCGACCTTCTCAGCCGCAACCCTCTCAGATCCGCCCTCCAGTAAAGGAATATCGTCACCAGCAGATGAGGTTAAAATGATGGTCTCCGCTGTAGCTTTCTTCGAATTCCGTTTCGCCTGAATGTCATTTTCGGCTGCCACGAAATTCGCTCCAGCTTTGAGCCCCTTCAGTTTTTCCATCTCTGGAGACGCAGCTTCAATTTCAACTGCAAAACCAAACAACACGGTTAGAAACCAAATACTTCAAGGCATGATACGATAAAATATGAAAATTAGCAAGAAAATTACGCAGATATTCCTCGCGGGTAGACCACGATCCTAATAAACGCCTGCAAGAGAAAAATTGATGCGAGGCGGTGTAGGATTGAAGGGCGGAAAGAACGGAAACTGAAGACGGGCTTAGTTCATCCTCCTCAGTGTAGTACGCCTGGGAGGTCAGCAAAAAGTGTTCATGCGTCCAAGCCACTGGGAACTTCGGAATCCCATCTTCAGTTAACCAAAAAACTGACTCATCAGGGTGAACGCTAATCTTCGTGAAATAGGACTTGAATGAATGTCCGTCAACTTTGGCGGAGTCAGTGTACGCCTCAAAGTTGATAACCTTGGAGAGAGTCCAGAGGGATATCAAGCTCACTCCCCCCTTCTCTTTATTTGCACGACGGACCACTTGGGCAAAATAGAAGAGCATGGCCACCGTCGGCCTGAAGTTGAAGTGCTCCCCAAGTACTTCAAGAGAACGGACTAATCCCCATCCGTTGGGGTGAAGCTGCGAAGGAGCACAGTCCAGGAATCTCAGAACCCCCATCTGAAACTTCGAAAGGGGAAACCGCACACCAAGGTTCAAAAATAAAAAGTCATACATATACAAGGACCTTTCGTCCGGAGTATGACAAATTCGATCGGATGGCAACGGGGCTATCACCACGAAACACTTCTTGTATTTATCCTTCTTGAAGACCGTGAAACGCGGCTCCAACTCCGCTCCCCCCTCTTGAGCGTGAACTGATGCTATTTCACGAAACTCCTCAGCCACCCAGTTGAATGGACGTTTCTGTTGGAATTTCACCCAGTCTATCCGGTGTGCAACCACATTGCATAGGCCGGATTGGGTCTTCAAGATATACTTCCCAGAAGGAGATTCCCCTTCAGACGATTTCCTCCCAGTAGCTTTCTTTGTCACCATTGTGAAAGCTTTGATGCTGCGATAAAATTTCACATCATCAGAGAGATATAAATCCCCACTCTCGACACTTTCACTGGAGGAGGAAGACTCTGAAGAGGGTATAATCACCCTTCGCCTTTGATATTGCGACTCCTCCCTCTCTGTATTCCGTGGCCTCGACTGAAGGATCACTGGGATCCTCCCACCACGAACGCTAGGGTTTTGAGTCAAAGCCCTTCCTCCTCTTCCTCTAGGGCCAACGCCACTGAAGCTAACACCCTTCCCAGGCATTCTCAAATATTGAAAACAGAAACTGAAAACGAAGGGAAAGTGGTTACCTAAGGATAGTGAATTGAAATTCACAGAGGCGGACACGAAGAACTTCTTGGAACTTTTGCAGAGGTTCGTCAAAGAAGCAAGAAGAAATGGTAACTGAGATTGCCAAATATGCCTCCTTCGAGGCACGAAAATTTTTCAAATACCCACTAAACACAACCTGTCGTTTACCCCCAAACGACTCCCCGTTTAGTGGACCAAAATTGTCGTTTAGTACCTCAAAGCGCAAAAATGCCTTCATTTTGTCACAGAACTATCGAAATGGGCCTATTAAAACCAAATACTAGGCCCAACAAGACTATGCGTGACAGTTACTAAGACATACGCACTTAACGCAATAATGGCGCGCCCACGTGAATTAAGGCATTAAATGTCCAATCATTAGAAACGTGGCCACCATTACTCGAATACCAAGGGTTGCGAAATTCGATAAACTTCTGATATTCTCATTGTCGAATCCGCCCTTAAAATCTCATCACTACGGAACATGGTTCCCAGAGCGGACACATACACTTCGATGTAGTCCCGAAATCCAGACGTACTATGATCAATATAGCTCATATGAGCAAGTCAATTACTTCCTCACATCAGCTAGGGGGCTAGTAGAGGTATTACTCGATTTTCGGATGGATGCGAGAATTGCCTAATCCGCACTCCCATGATTGGAGAAGAAATTCACCAGGACGGATGATCTCAATCACTTATTCAGTGATTCGATGATGTAACTCCTGGTACGAAGAACTCCAATAATCATTCCAGGACGGATGATCTCAATCACCTATTCAGTGATTCGACGATGTAACTCCTGGTATGAACAATTCTCATCATCATTTTCGGATGGATGCGAGAATTGCCTAATCCGCACTCCCATGATTGGAGAAGAAATTCACCAGGACGGATGATCTCAATCACTTATTCAGTGATTCGATGATGTAACTCCTGGTACGAAGAACTCCAATAATCATTCCAGGACGGATGATCTCAATCACCTATTCAGTGATTCGACGATGTAACTCCTGGTATGAACAATTCTCATCATCATTTTGAGAAGTATTCACTAAATCCGTAATCCTACAATTGAAAAATGTCTCCAGGACGGATTATCTAAATCACCTAATCTGTGATCTGACAATGCAACTCTTGGTGTTGTGTACTTTTCCAGAACGGACAATCTCAATCACCCAATATGTGATCTGACGATGTAACTCCTTGACATGGTGTACTTGCCCAGGACGGATGATCTCAATCACCTATTCTGTGATATGACGATGTAACTCCTGGCGCCATACACACCTCAAGGACGGATGATCTCAATCACCTGTTACGTGATCCGACGATATAACTTCTGGTGCTGTACACACCTCCAAGACGGATGATCTCAATCACTTATGAAGTGATTTGATGACAAAACACCTGGCATGATCAATTCATATAATCATTCTTATGATGGAAAATTCTGAAAGTCAGTCCGCACTTTCGCTTTCAAGTGGTATTCTCCCAGGACGGATACTCTTTATCACCTATTCTGTGATACAACGACGTAACTCCTGGCGTAGAAAAAACTCCCATCATCATCCTTATGATAAAGGACTCAAACACCACTTCCTTGCAGTTCCCTAAGCTTGGAACAATATTGTCATCTCCTATGAGAGCATTACGGATTAAAAGCAGTCATCCGTCCTGTTACACTACTCTACTGAACAGCGGATCGACCCATCTTTCCCCAAGAGAATTAAGAAAATTAAGGATCACGCCCCAAAGACAGGCACCTTCTTTTTAATACACACTTGGGGACATGTATATATTTATCCATTCTAAATTTTATTTGTTGTTTAATCTTCCGAGGCTATTATTTCAATCCGGCCTTAAGATTAATTATACAGAACGGATTAGAAACGATTTATATATACATGAAACGACGAAGACAAATTTCTTCAATCAAAACTCATTCATTGAAATGAAATTACATACAATAGTTTAAAATCCGGAGTTGATCCCGGTACACAACTATACATGTAAATGAAAACAAAATTACGGAGGAGGAATCTGTTCTTCAGTTTTTTGCGCCTCCTCAGCACCAGGCTCTTGTCCCCCTTCCTTTGGAACCTCCGCAGGAGTCTCACCTCCAGGAGCCTCAGCCCTTTCTTCAGAAGAGGGAACCTCGGACACAGGAAAGACGTAATCAGGTCCCATGGATTGACCCTCAGGAAGAGGAGCCAAACCATACAAGGACGTCGGTGGATCCTCGTGACGACCATCCACCACTGCGACTAACTTTCCCCCATGGAATTCATAGTACGGATCCATTCCATAAAGGTTAAGTTTCGCAGTGGGGTTGCGGTAGAAGACTTGGCGTATGGCTAGGCCGAAGGACTCTTCAACAGCCCGGCTGCATATGTCAACAGCTTCTTCTCTCTCAGCTTTCGCTGTAGCCAATTCTCCCCGCAACTTGGACAGCTCCTCACTAGACACCTCGGACTCCGCTTTCCTAGCCTTCAGTCCCTCTATCTCAAGAAGGAGCTTCTTCTCCCTTTGAGACCACTCCTCAGCATCAGCTTTATGTTTATCCTGGCTGCTACGGAGTTCTTCCTCCTTCTCTGCCACTTTGCCTTCCAAGTTTTTAAGATCGCCTTTGAGCTTGAGATTTTCTTTAGTCATGATATCTCCAAACTCCTTAGACTTGTTAAGACGATCTTCCATTAACTTCACGGTGGCTTTGTCCTTTTCCGAGGAAAGCTTGAGTTCTTTCAATTCGTCACTCAATTCCTCAACTTTATCGGCGTTGCTAGCCAACTCGCTGACTGAAGAAAGCATTCCAGCAAGTTCGGCTAACTGCCACCTTCCGGCCTCACACGCTTCCGTAATTTCTTTAGGACTGAGTGTAGGCCGGAGTTTGTACATCGGAGGAGGAAGAGTGGCTGGAGTAGAACCTTCATAGGAGAGGAAGGGGGTGAGAAACGAGGTAGTTGGGAAGGAGGTCGGCTCTGATCCAGAAACCCCAGCAGCAGGATCCTCCGAAACCCTTTGCTTCTTGGACTGACGCCTCGCAGGATCATTCTGGATCTTTCTTCTCCTCTCAGTAACTGGAGGCTGACCCGAGGCTGCGCCAACATCGGACGTACCGCCCTCAACCAGTGGGATGTCCCCTTCAGCATCCGAGGTCAAGATGATTACCTCAGGACGATCCTTAGTTGAGGGCCTGGGCTTTACTTCATTTTCATGAGCAAAGGATTTACCAGCTGGCTTGAATTTCTTCAGTTTATCCATTTCTGGAGTTTCCTGTTCAATTTCACCTACATGAACAAACACAAGATGTCAGCAACTACAAATATTCTATATATATTTGATAAAGGAGAAAAGATGAAATAAAACGAGAAGTACGCAAATATTCCTCCCGGACTCCGCTTGAGCTACTTAGCAGACGCCTACACGAAAAGACGTGACGACCTGTAGTGTGCGATTCAAGTGCGAACAACACTCTCGACGTCTCACGAGACAGATCGGATTGATCAGTGTAGTACGCGTGTGAGCTCAAGAGGAAATGTTTGTGTGTCCAACTCAGGGGAAATTTGTCAACGTCCTCTTCATCCTTCCAAAATTTTGGTTTGCCCTTCTTAATGGAGATGCGAGTGAAGTAAGTCTTGAAGGACTTCCCGTCAACCTTGGCAGAATCTGTATAAGACTCAAAGTTCACAAAGGAACAGAGAGTCCGGAGAGTCACCAGACCAACTCCACCTTGCTTGTTTGCTCTTCGAACTACCTGAGTGTAGTAGAACAGCATCGCTACAGTTGGCGTGAAATTGAAATGTTCACCAAGGACCTCCAGAGCCCGGATGAGGCCCCAACCATTGGGATGAAGTTGGGAGGGTGCACAGTTCAGGAACTTCAGGACGCCCATCTGGAGTTCGGTTAGAGGAAAACGAACTCCCAGATTATGGAAAATAAAGTCATACATGTATACAGAGCGGTCATTAGGGACGACGTGGCATATCCGCTCTGTCGGAAGTGGTGCGTAAACCCTATACCACTTTTTTGTCTCTTCATCCGTACTCAAAGTAAACCTCAGCTGGATCCGGGATCCCTCCTCATCCGCATGTCGGGAGGCCAGGTCCTTAAACTCACTGGACACCCAGCAGAAAGGCCATTTAGCCTGAACCTCCTCCCAATTCAGCCTTGAAGCAACTACGCTATAAAGACCTTCAGCTGTCTTCGTAATGGCACTATCTCCAGAGGTTCCCTCTCCAGTGGCCATTTGGATTATCTAAATCAAACTCCTTAATCTACGATAAGAAATGAAATGTTGTCAGAAAGTTGCAATCATTACTCACTGCATTTTAAAAGCAATTACAATCAGAGGGCGACTCTGAGAAGGGAAAGGTCACTTTCCACAGTGAGTAAGATCCCCTTTCTGAGCGACACGATTCAGCCTTAGGAAGAATCACAAGGATTCTTCCCCATGACTATTAGGGTTGCGGGAAACTGATTCCCCCCCAGACGAAGCCTACTTTCTTTAACTAAGAAGTAGCAAGACAAAACAAAACCAGATCAACAAGGAAGAGATAGTTACCTCAGATGACAGTGATGAATTTGAGGAACGAAGAAACCCTCGCAATGTAGGCAGCAAAACTCCCTTGCAAAATTTCTGCAGAGTTTCGTTGAGTACACAAAAGCAAGTGGAACCCAGAATCCACTAAGTGTTCCTTTTATAGGAAACGAAGAGGTTCGGTTACCCCCTCTTGAAGTTGTGTCGTTCTCGATAAAACGCACTCGTTCACAAGTGAAACGACACAACCGTTCCAAATTCTTGGGCGCCAAAACGATAGCGACTCAACGAAGGGCTATCCACTAGGCCCAAAAGTTTCGAAAACTTCAGGCCCATTAAGCCCAAAACGACGGTTAATGAGATTTTCATCTCAGGCGTAATAATTGCTTGCCCACGTGATTAAAAGCATTAATGTCTAATCATGCAACGCAATTCATGCTTTACAGCCGTTACACGAACTTCAAGAGCTTTCAATTCCCATAAACTCTTGAAATTCTCACACAACGAATCTTTGTCTGAATCCGTTGTGACCGTACCGAAAGGTCGTTTCTATTAAATTTAGAACGGTTCTTTACGAACGACAACAGATGCTAAGGAGCTGTTACACACGTAAGCTTACCGATATTAAGACCTCTCGCAGGTTGAGTAGCTTATGTGAACAACTATTCAGTCCCTCACACAAGCTAGGGGACATATGATCCGGTCTTAATACCGGTATCCGATCTGCTATACATATTTCAACGTCTTTGATAAGACTTCTACGTGTAACCGGTGTCATCGGTATACATCCGAACTGTAATTCCGTATCAGGCGTTCTCCCTATACCGGTTGTTCAGGATAACACCATGACATCGGACAATACACACGTCACTGTGCTAATGACAAGGATTGTTGCTACAGGGATCAATCAATAATTCCCTACACTACGAGCCAAATTTTGCTCACGGGAATGGTCAACTTGTTCCCTAATCCTAGTCTACATTCTCTACGCTCAATATAAAATAGCCACTTGACCCAATCATGCAGGTAAGTGCGCAATATAATAATGCTAATGGGAGTTGGTGGTTCCCCACCAACGAGTCCTCGTTAATCGAGCCAATCAGGTATATGAACTCACTTCATGATTGAAGTGGGGGATCTTCAGCTCTTTTACGACTGATTACTCTCTGAATACATTCCTTACTTGGAATATAATCACTGACTTGAGCGTCGGAGAATCTTTGCAGGTGACACCACCATTCGCCCACTTCAACGCGTTAGGTCGGTGTGAAGGATCTCCAGGACGCCCAGTCCGCTCTCTCCGCTCAAGGACAACGGATACATACATCGGATACACATACATCCGGTCTATTAGACGGTATTGACATACTATTCGTGACTGGCTTGAGATCGGATCTTTTGACCCCGGTCCAGGACAGATCAATGTCGGTCCCGTATAATGGTTTTAGGTCAAATTACCGTCTGCGCTACATAGCTTATTCCTCTGTGCTACAACTCATTAATGGTGTTGAGGTGAATATATGAATCGTCATGTTTGAATCCAACAAACTAATTAGCCAAAATCAAACTCGACGGAGCGAGTTCAATTGTTTCTTCCACGTTACGTGGTTGCTCCATATCTCAAAAGAATAAAAATACCAAAGAAACTCAAACCTCGATCCTTCCTCTACAAGCAGGGTTTGTTATTTAGGAATTGAGATTTTCTTTACATGCATTACTATACAATATTATTGACAATAACATTAGCAATTTTCTACTACTGAAAAAAGTTTTCCAAAATTAGAAATAGTTAAATCTCACCAAGATTAACTATGTGACTCATATATCAAATAACTATATTATCCATTGATGATGAAATATCAAAATTATCTGATTATAAACTTTTATATTTCTTTGAAACTTCCTCTGGCACACATAGCTCCTTATTTTAATTTTGACTGCAGAATTACTCAAGCCAATCTTCAATTGCTTGGATACCTAAAGCTATTTCCTTGTGCTTCTCATTTGGGGCCTTTAAGCAAGTGAAACTGCCAAATTTATGGACTTTATAAATCCTTAACTATCCTAACTAGAGACAAATAAAAGTTAATTACAAATACTAACACCATTTACATATAAAATGCAAGCAAAAACCATGTTATTAAGGTCAGATTTACAATAGAAAAATATAGAATTCACAACACTAATAAACTGTGTTGGGAAACGTGCATTCCACCTCGTTTATTAAATATTAATATATTATATTCAAATCTTTACATATTTTTATATTATTAAATAACATGTTGTTCTCTAATTTACTAGAGTGAATTTTATATTGGAAATGATTTTCCCCCTTATCTTGTATAAATAAATATATGATATATAAAAATAAGTAAACATATTTTGATTAAAAATTATTTAATGATTATAAATTCTATTATTGGATTATAAAATAATTTTAACTTCTACTAATATATTCAAAATTTTAATTTCAATCAATTCAAAATTTAAAAGATATTATATGAAAATAATATATATTAAAATATTTAATTTGTATTATGTTGGGATTTGACAAGTTTACAAATATTCGTTGTAGTCTTAATTTAAGAGTAAGAGTGTCTATTCATGAGGATTTGTATGATAAATGACAAATATAAATATATACTTATAAAATCACTATAAAACTATGTATGATGTATTTACAAATATACACAATTGGTTGATGTTGGTGGGAGGATATTGTTATAGTGATGAAAATATAAAAATAAAAGTGTCGGGATTAAGTTTCACCATTCTTCATCTTAAGAATAAGTAATATCCTACTTAATTAGTGGGTTTATGCAATTCATGTTGGAAAATTTGGTAGGAATGATAGCATTCTCATAGATTAAGATGTGTAACTGAGGGTTTGTTTGTTTAGGATTCAACAGTTATTAGAAATAAAATACTATTATTAATTAAAAAACATAAAATATACAAAAGTACGATAAATGGATAGAAAAGGAGTAAGTTGCAGTGAAACTGGGAATTATAAGTCAAGTACACAAATATGATTTTGTGAGTGTAATGTAAGTGATGCAGGTGTTGTTGATTGTTGAGTATTTTTGTGATTTGTTGGGTAGTGTGACTACATTGAAATTGGATATTTGGCTTCATAAATTCAAATGAAGTCACCCTTGTGCCCGTTATTGGTTCGCATTTGTTGTTCCCGAGATGCCATTTCGACTATCACCTTTCATTTTTTATTTTCTTTTAAATGCAACCAATCTCTTAAAAATAGTACTACCACCTCTACCAGATATATAGCAGTTTCTTCCGTGACTTCTTCCATCAAGATTAGATTATATTAGATTGGATTGTAGTAATTTTTTAAATAACAAATATAAATTATTAAAAACTGAATCATTCAGTCTAATTCAAACAATTTTTAATCAAATTAGATTAGATTAGATTAAATTTAAAAAATTATTTCAACCGACCCAATCCAAACTAAACCATATTGTAATTTTATGATTGGATCAAATAATCTTTTACTCTCAAACCAATTCAATTCAATCCAATCCGCAAACACTCCTAGTTGGAGTCTTTTGTCGTTCTTGTGTCTCTTTAGGAATTGTTCTTACACATTTTTTTTAAAAATTAACTAAATTATTAACTTATCTTTTTTGTCAAATTAAACTTGTTTTTATTTTTTCATCTTATAGTAATAAATTGATCTCTTCTCCTAATATTTTTTACTCACATCATTTATAATTTTATTTTTTATTTTCATGTATGAGTATATTTTTAACTTACCTAATTATCATCAAATTAACTTTTTCCCCCTATTATCTTTGTATTATGTATTTTATGTTTAGTTTTTAAATCTTTTAAATCATAAAAAAATATTTTTAATTTCAATATAATCTCTTTTGTTACAATAAGGAAATTAAAGACAAAGAAGCAACCAAGCAAAATTAATCTTCTGTATCAACACATTAAAGTGAAATTACACTATTTGGGTTTGAGGTGTCTTTCAAATGAAAAAACAAGTCTAATATTCTTGTTCTTAGATGTGCAATACCATCAGTTAAAAACATTTGAGCTTTTCAGTATCTGATTTAATGAAAACTGTCAATCCCAATTAAGCATCTCTTTCACCAGAAAAATCACATCCATGTGCCACTAAGTGTCATAATCCATGTCGCCATATATAACATTAACTAACTCACCATATTCTGATTCATATCAAATGTTCCTACGTTCCAAGTCCCAAACATGTTTCGTTCCTACCTCCAATGCATAAATTCATGACCCACACGTATACCTGGCTATCCATCATGTTACATCCCTTTTGTTAACTTCTAATGTTTACCTCAGGGTTTGGTAAAATCAAAATAAATTTTTGCTTTTAAAACGTCTCTGGCCATAAACAATAGAAATCTATGGGCTACGTCACTTAAACCACACAAACTCCAATTTTAGCTTTGGTAGTCGATTACAAAAAAAAGTTGTAATTGATTTCACAAAGTTTGTAATCGATTACAGTCAACTGATAATCGATTACCAGAATCATAAAATAGTGGTAATCGATTACAAGAAACCTGTGATCAATTACAGACCTGTTAATCAATTACCAGAATCACAGAATGGTGGTAATTGATTACAAGGAAGATTGTAATTGATTACCATCAGACAGAATGCATAAGTTCTGTAGAATTGACACTTTTACCAATTTTTACCCTACTTAATTTACCTATTTCAACTCTGATTGCCATGAAACTTCATGGACACTACATTTACCCCATTCCGGACTTGTTGGCGCAGTCCATACTTACATATTTCTCCATACGAACAAGATATGTGGTAAAATGTAAATAACTCATTTCGAGGCAATTTGGCACTCCAATACCAACCTAAACCCATTCAATTGGGACCAAAACACCATAACTACATTTCAAACACAAAATATGACTTATATAACCTATTCAGAGGTTCAAAAAATTCTCAAATCAAAATTTCGCTTTCCCAAATCTTTAATTTCACTATGTTTTCAAGTAATTCACAATGACATCAATATCTATTATTGATCTATAGGCAATAAACCTGCCAATGCATACCCTTCATGCCTTAAAACATATTTCAACATACCACTTATAATTATCCAGTTATCGATATGCAACCTCAAACATTTGACAAACCAAACTAAACACCTTAAGTCAATACTTGATTACGATCATTATTCGCCTTACAAAGTCCTATTTATATGCATATATATATATATATATATATATATATATATATATATAGGCTAAAACACCCTTTTAGCCCTCTTAAAGTTCAAGGTTCGAAAAAAAGCCTCTATTAAAAAAACCCTATGATTTTGCCCATTATAAAATTTTTAGGTTTGTGAAAACAAGAAACGTTTGACTTTACTGTTAAGTGATGAGGTGGCTAACGTCTGTGCCACCTCATCACTTACACCTGTCACGTGAAAATATTAATTTATAGTACGTATGTTGTAACATCCTATTTTCTACTCAAATAGAAAATAGATATTAATATCTCTTTAATAAGAAAACACTTACTGTTAGTTAGTTGGTTTTTAACTAATTAATATTTTTATAAAATTTTAGTATTTATATTTAAATATTTTTTAAAATAATAAAACAATAATAAAATAAAAATATATATTGAACGAATATTTTAAAACGACTTAATTAGTATTCACTAATTAAGAAAATTATATTAAGAATTTTAATATCTTTATTATTCACAATTTATATTTTATGTTCTTATATTTATGTTTTTACATATTTAAGATTTAACTCTTATTAGAATTTTAAAATAAAAATTTGAAGGAATTAGAATATGGTTCTTTAGAACTTTTTGATCTCTGCATTATTTATGATTTTCTGAAATTTTTTGAATTTTTTAATAAATATTTAAGAAAATAGCCGAAATGCCACTGCCGACATCATCGCTTACTTATTGCTTACATCATCGGTTGGTAAATACTTACATCATGAATAGTGACTGGTTGGTAAATACTTACATCATGAATAGTGATCGGTGGGTAAATACTTACATCATGGATAGTGACCGGTTGGTAAATATTTACATCATGAATAGTGACTGGTGGGTAAATACTTACATCATGAATAGTGACCTGTTGGTAAATACTTACATCATGAATAGTAAAATAAATAATTAAGTAATCTTAAATAGTAAAATTCTCTTCCTATAAATAGATGGCACATCTATAACATTTCCACACCAAAATTAGAGAGAGAATCTAGAGAGATAGTGTGTAAGAAATTAGTGAGGAGTAAATTCTTTTAGTAAAAAGAGGTTCTGCCGGAGGTGTAAGGTAATAACATCTTTCTTCTATATTCTATTTATGATTATCTAGATTATTCTTTTTAGCACTCATAAACTATTAATATACTAGTACTACTATGAATAAGCTACTACGGTAAAAATAAATTACTATTATGTTATTTTTATAATTTACTATTACTATTCACTATTTACTGTTACTATTCACACTTTACCATTTACTGTTATTATTCAAAATTTATTATTTACCGTTGTTATTCAAAATTTATTAGTTACTGTTACTATTTAAAATTTACTATTTACCATTACTATTTAAAATTTACTATTTACTGTTACTATTCAAAATTTACTACTTTCCATTTCTATTTATGATTTAACATTTACTGTTACTATTTAAAATTTACTATTTACTGATACTATTCAAAAGTTACTATTTACCATTTCTATTTACGATTTATCATTTACTGTTACTATTTAAAATTTACTATTTACCGTTACTATTCAAAAGTTACTATTTACCATTTCTATTTACGATTTACTGTTACTATTTAAAATTTACTATTTAACATTACTATTCATGATTTAATTTATCATTACTATTTAAAATTACTATTTACCATTACTATTGATAATTTACTGTTACTATTTACTATTATTATGCATAATTACTATTTATCATTTCTAATAGTAATCTTAATTTTCATAGTATGCCTATACTGAAATAAATTAGTATTAATATTTTTTTAGAACTCGGAGGCACAGAGCGAATTCACTTTTGGTAGCAATTCCAGGTAAGGGGGAGTGGGATAAAAATATAATATGAAAAGACATAAGAATAATGGAGGAGTCGCCTACTCCTTTTAAATTTAACAATATTATTATTTTAAAATAATAAATTTTAAATTAAATATCTTGTGTAACTTACTCTGAAATACATATGTAAGGATCTGGACTTTTATAACCTATATGGACTAAACTAAACCTATGCAAGGATTGGATTATATGGACTTGCATAGACCTATGCGAGGAATGAACTATAAAGGCTTGGAATTAAGTTTATTAAATTAAATAACTATTAAACTTTAAATTATGATATTTATGAATGATATTTATTTGATTTGATTATGATTGATAATATTGGTGATTGATGATATTTGATTATGATTGATGATATTACAATACTTGATTGTGATTGATGAGTGATTGATAATCTTGTGAAGTGGAGTTTGAGCATATAACAAACATGACGGGAAGCTAAAACTCAGTAAGAATATACTTATTCCTTACTCTTTACAGTATTACTTTAAAAGAAATTATTTATGATAATTTCTCAATGTTTATTCAGAATTATTATTAAGAAATTTTTTTTAATTTTCAATAAAAGTATATAATTTCTATAACTTACCTTTTTCTTCCAAAATAAATTATTTAATTAAATTTTAAAATAATTTTTAGTTATAAAAATAAAGAAAAAGAAATGTATTTAGGAAAATAATATATTCATATATGTATATATATGAAAATATTTGATTCTCAAATGGAAATAAGATACTTCAATAATATTTCATTTTAAACTTTTGAAAATAAGAGTTTTTAATTTCAAAAGTACTTTATTATATATTTTTCAAGTATTATAATTTAAGATGAAAAAAGATTGATAATTCAAACTTGTGTCTAAAGTAAATTAATTTCCCATAAATGCTCTAAAGAAGGTTTGAAATATATTAAGACTTTGAAACTCAAATCACAATAATATTGATTTGTGAGTGATAAAGAAAACCGTGCTGAAAATCTTCTGCGTGAGGCAGAACTTATTTAAGAGTATGGAAATGTACAGTTTATCGGGGTGGCTATGTTGTTATTTGTAGGCCCCAAAGATATAATTTATACTTGAGTTTCTAAAAGTCTTAACCAACTCAATACGTGAATAGTTCATGCATCATGAATCATTAAAGAGAAACGAGATGTGATATTGCCTGGGGACGGATTATAGAAACCGAGGATACATTAGAGGAGGCTTAATTGCGAGCCTTGGGATGAGAGGGTGTGAAAGGGTGCTTCAGGTGACCTGAGGTCGCTCCCTAGTGTCGGGTACTTTCACAATAAAAACCTTCTCAATCTGACTAGTCTCTAAGTGTTTCCATGTCAGTTGAGCTGTTCATATGCCATGAAGGCATTTATGTTATTATTATCCAGAATTATGGAACAGTGTAAACTCTTGGTTGGCCCAGTGTAAATTAAAACTTTAAGGGCCCACATGCATAAACCGAATGAGATAGTAGCATTAAAAGCATCATATAACATTCATGTGATTGTGATATTCTACGTGAGTGGTTGTGAATGAAAATATAATTGTTATGTATGTGGAAACCCTATATTCATAATTGATTGTTTATGAGATTATGACTGATATTATTATATTAGTTTGTGAAAACCCTTATGCTTATGTCTTATCTGTAAGATATTATATTTTGTTTCTCACTCCTTCTTGTTTAAATTTCTGTGTATAAAATATATGTTATATGATATATAGCTAGCAGTCCAAGATGGAAGGATATATAATTACAAAAGGGTAAAGTGGTCTCATCCTTAATCAGATAGATGAAGAGATATGACAAGAATAGGATTCAAAAACTCGATGGTTCAAAGACTAGGAAATGATTGGTCACAATTATAGTAGAGGTATAGTTTAGTTTTACTTTGTCATATTACAATATGAAGTTAGATAATTGTAACAAGGTAAACGTTAAACTTTGATAAACTTTCTCATTCGGATATAATATTGTAATGATTTATCACTTATGATTTCTATAAATTATTTTGTCGTTATGGACAAATATTGAAAGACAATGTTTTTTTTACTTTCAATATTCAAAGGAAATCAGATGTATATACGTCCTTGTATACACGAGATAAAGAGTGATAAATATGTATATCTTTCTAAAAGTTTTTTTAAAAAAAAAACAAGAAGAATACATATATATCTCATGTATATAAGGGGGTGTTACATATGTCTAGGTGGATCATGGGTGACAATTTGTAATTTTCCCCAAATTAACAAACCCTAATTAACCTTTGTGGGAGAACGTTAATAGTGGTTGTCTTCAACCTCTGAACTTCTTAACCAAAATGCAAGAAAAGATGGGTAAATCAAATGTCTCGACTGCATCTTCCTCATCCATGGAGATTCAACACATAAAGGTGTAGGTGTGGGGAGCACCTTGTGCTTCTTGTTTCAAAAACAAAGAAGAACAATGGAAGGGCCTTTTGGAGGTATCCATCTTTCTTAGTAAGTGGAAGAATTTATTGTGTCATCGTTTTCATAACTGGGTTTTTTAATGGTTTGTATTTTCTTGTTTAAGCAATGGTGATTGTGGGTTTTTCAAGTGGGCTCCAACTGGTCAGGTTGAAGGGAGTGAAGGTTGTACATGCAAGTGGAAGCTAGAAAAGATGCTTGAGGAGTTTCAAACTAAGAATGCAAAAAAAAAATCCAAGTTGGTGGCTGAGAAGAACAAAACTTCAATGTTGGTTATGGTTACAGTTGTTTCCTGGGCCATTACGTTGATGATGATGATGATGATGAAGTAGGTCAATGGAGAATGTGGGCATGAGGGATTGAGTGTTAGGGTTAAAAACTGGTGTTGGTGTTTTTGTAAGAGAAACTGTGTATTAAATAGTGTTAGGAAAAAACCCCTTATAATGTTAAGGGCTTAGAGTTTAGCCCCTGTTTTGTGAAAGGTTTAGGGTTTAGCCCCTATTTTAGGTATGATTTAGTCCTATTATGGTGTTGTGGTTTGAATTCATCAGATTTTGTAATGTCATTCAATATTTATGGTTCAGAATCAACAAATGTTATGGTTTGTATATAATGACATGATTAAATTAACATGATTAATTTAACTTGATTAAATTAACATGATTAAATCAACATCAGAAACAATATAAGGACCTTTGCATTACATGAAAATAGACCTATTAGTCAAGTTCCAAACAAATACACATAATATTATAAGGACCTGTTGGTCAGATTCCAAACAAGTACATTACAACAAAATATACATTCAAATGTTAACACTTTGCTAGGTTCCTGGAAAATCATGAGGCTCAGTTGTGGTATCTTGTTGTGTTACACTCTCAATTCCCCTTCCACTTCCACTTCTTCCTCGCCTTCCTTTTCCTCTTTCTCCACCTCTAGGTCTACCCCTCCTTGATGTTGTTGCATGTGCATCAGTCTCAGTGTTTGTAGCATCAGTATCAGCAGGTGCGTCAGTGTAACCATGTAGCTCAGACTGAGCAGGATTGTCATGTGCAAGTGCCTCAGGTGCAGGTTCATCAGCTACAGGTGTATCAGGTGCAGGTGCATCCTGAAATAATTATTGAACACTCAATACAACAGGTGCATGGGTAGGAAAATAACATATTAACATTAAAAAAATGTTACCTTTGTAACAGGGGGGTTTGGACATGTTTTGTTGTGACCAGTACCATTACAGTTTATGCAATGGTATTGGCCTGCAAATCTTGGGCGTTTAGAGGGGTTTTCTTCTTCATAGGGGTCTCTCCTCCTAAGCTTCTTGGGTCTGCCAGGACCCCTCTTGTACAAGGGAAGAAGGACCTCTGGTGCATCAACATGTGGCCATAATGCAGGTCCATTTATTGGTTGGATAATACCACTATAACACCTTGCATATGCTGCCTTGGAGTACCATGGTGACACAAATTGCTTCAGATTATCACCTCTATATTTAAGAGCAGAGATGGTATGTCTACATGGAATGCCATTCAAATCCCACAAATTATAGCTACATGTTTTTTTTTTTTGCCAAATCAACAACAAACCTGTGATCATAATTAGTGTGTTTCAGTTCAAATAGCATCCCCCCCGCCCAAACAAGAATCCATTCCCCATTGAACTCGACTTCTCTCAATAACTTCCTATGTGGTTTTGGCATAATGTCCCCCTCAAGTGTCCATATCTTGGTTCTAAGTTTGGTAAATCTACCTAACAAATGCTACCTTATACACTCCAGC
The DNA here is from genome assembly GCA_037962975.1 of Clitoria ternatea. NCBI lineage: Eukaryota > Viridiplantae > Streptophyta > Magnoliopsida > Fabales > Fabaceae > Clitoria > Clitoria ternatea. The sequence goes on from CM075670.1 coordinate 10,297,648, forward strand.
ATTGTGATTATTGGCTTATCCCTAGAATGCAATATCACTGAGTTGAATGCTTCACAATTGTTGTTCATAATCATATCACAAGTAGGGTAATGGGAAAAATCATGCCTACACCAGGTCTTGATTGGAATTGCCATTAGCCAATCATATGCCCTTTTATCCACCTCTTTTATTTGTTGCATTTTTGCCTCCCAACCTTGGACAAATGTGGCTTTACTTGTGTGACGTCCTATGTCAATTTTACATTTATTTACATCTGTTTAATTATTTTTCACAATAAATTTTTCGCATTTACTGATAGTTAATTAGATCCTAATGTAAAATAATATTTATTTTTCTTAAGCATACTCAAAATAATAAACAATAGTAAATAAGTTAAATAATAAAATGGAATTAATTAAAATAAGTGGAAGAAGAAAATGAAGTCAGGGGTCACTCGCTTGAGCGAGACCCTGATTCGCTTAAGCGAAACCAGTGAAGGTCGCTTAGACGAGTTCCAACTCGCTTGAACGAGTTCCACATTTTAAACCTGATCGAAATACGAGACTTGCAAGGAAAATTCACTAACAATTCAGTCTTTTACTCGGAAATGGTCCTCTCGGTCATATCTCACTCGGGAACAACTTAACCTTCCTTCACTCGGAAGGGGTTCTCTTGATCTTACCTCACTCAGAAACATTCTAACCTTCACTCAGAAGTGGTTCTCTCGGTCACACCTTACTCGGAAACATTCTAACCTTCCTTCACTCGGAAGGAATTCTCTCGGTCACACCTCACTCGGAAACATCCTAACCTTCCTTCACTCGGAAGGGGTTCTCTCAGCCATTCCTCACTCGGAAATATCTTAACCTTCCTTCACTCGGAAGGGGTTCTCTCAGTCATTCCTCACTCGGAAACATCCTAACCTTCCTTCACTCGGAAGGGGTTCTCTCAGTCATTCCTCACTCGGACGAGACTGAATCCGCTCGGGCGAGATTCGTCCAGTAATCAACTATACTACAGCAACCACAATTCATCCATGACCCACAATTATTTACAAAACCTGCCCATAGCAATTTATCATTCACATCTACTATTGGCTCCGTGCCAATATATATATATATATATATATATATATATATATATATATATATCAAACTCATGAAAATCAACACCGATCACATTAGCATCATGAATTCATATCCACATTAGTCAACACACCAATTCTAGATTAGTTCAACACACACAAGCAACATATTATAGCATCACATACACAGAAAACTCATTACATATTACACACATAATGCATTTCATAATTCCTCGGTTCCTTGGCATCAATCCTCCGCTTGGCGCACCTTCGGGGTTCCGGCCTCTTCCTTGTCACTGGTTACTAAATTAAAGAAAACCACAGCAAGGGTGAGTGTTTGGCATCATAATTAATCTAGAACGGAAATTAAATAACAAGTACATGTGTATAAACTCCATCCGATTGCTTTATCCTCAAATTGCAAATCACATTCGGCAAATATAATTAAGTACATACACATCATTACACAATACTAGTAATTCATCAATTATCACCACTGACTCTCACACAAAATAGACGCCTAGTATCCGGATACTAAAGGATCGGCCTTTAGCTGGGGGTCCTACTTGACACTCCGTGAACCCTGCTTGGTTCACCGAGTCCTGCTTGACTCTCCACCTCAACCACTGGGTCCTACTTGACCACTGGGTAGCTCAACTGGGCACAAAAACCACGGGAGCCGGAAACGAGGGGCTATACATACCGTCGGCCGTCCCACACCACACAATCATACATATATAATTCACATTCCTCATATCATATCACAAGTGGCCATCAACAACAGCACATACTCATCAAATGGGCGACCTACTTGTCAAGCCCGTCATCACAAGGCCACTATACACATCAATTCATCACAATGTATAACGCTTTAATCTCACAATCACCATAAACCATACACAACTCACATTCATACATACATACACATGCAATTATCATCTAACAATCTTTCTTACTGTTTTAATATTTAGTTCGACGACCCGAACCCGAAATACGCACTTATTCTAATTAATTACAACCCGAACACCCCCTTACCTCGATTCCGAGCTCCGACGACTCGTTCTTGATGTCGACCGCGTTCTCTAAATGCTGCGTTCAAGGTCCTTCCTCCGAGTTCAACACCCGCTTTGCTAATCGGTCCTCCGACGTCCGCTTTGTTACCTACGGAGGTCGAAACGCAAAACCCATCAACGTTATACCACCCTCATTACTCTAAAGACCATTTTTAAGCTCTCATGCACTAGAGGAGTGGAAAACGGAACCTTACCCCACCATGCATGACCATTCGGTTTAAGGAATAAAGCGAAAGAGACGAGATAACTTAATTTAAAGGGTCCATTATACTCACCTCGAAGCCACAATCTCAAAAACGTGGTTATTTCGAAGTTTCAACACGAAACAGACTTCCTCTTGAAGCATGCGACCTTCGGCAATGGTGAGGGAGGGAGAAGAAGGAAACTCGCGTGGAGAATGAGGAAGAAGAAGGTGAAACCTGATTATTTAAAACCCAGGGGCAAAACGGTCATTTCCTTATTTCTTTTATAATTTCTTTGAAAGTTTTAATTAAACTTTTACCTCCTTCTAATTACACCTCATTTAACCTTTTTGTACTTAGTCAATCAATTAAATTTATTTATTTCTACACTAGTTAATTATTTATAATTTTCTTTATATCAAATAAATCTCTAAAACAATTATTAATATTTTCCGCTACTCATAATTTTACTAAAATATTAGGAATGTTACAACTTGCACCCAACATGAGATACTTTAGCAGGCACCTCTACTGGCACCTCAGTTGGGACCTCACTAGACCTAAAACTCCTCAACTTTTACAGTTCACTCTTGTAAATTTTTTTCCTGGTCACTACTTTATTATGACTCACATAAGGGCTAAACTTTGCTCTCCTAGTTCTACCTTGGGTTTGGTGGGTTTCTTGGGTTTGGGCCATACCTTTTTGGCCTACATCTTTGCACCACCCAAGCAAATAACCTCCTCAGCCTCATTCAAACAATGTTCAACATACATATCAACCTCACATTTCTTATTAATTGCATACTCACCCATCTCAAGTGCATGTAAGTCCCATGTGACACTTTTGTATTCAGACTCTCCTGTTTTCTTCCACCATAATTTAAATTCTCCAATGTACCCAAGGTCTTCAACTAATGACCGTGCCTCAGAAAAGGACCACCTATCCAAGTCTATATTGTGAATGGCCTCTATGTCTTTATCAATGTACAACATCGGTGGTCCCTCATCAAATTTCCCCTTATGATGTATAACAACAGTGAAACTCATACCTAAACAAATTAAAATTAGGAAACTAATAACACTCATCATATTACAATTGGTAAAATAAAACCCGAAACAAATTACAATCAATAAAGCAGTAACACTTATCATATTACACAGTAAAATTCAACCCTAAACAGATTACAATCAGTAAAGCACTAACACTCAAAAAAGCCTTTTTATGGTGTACTACAACAAAGCTGCTGCCTACATTGAATATGCACAACAAAAATTAAACCCTAAACCTACAAAAGACAACAAGCACATGGTCCTCTCATATTCTTAACAAACCATTTGCACAGATTCCCAACAAATTTATAATAGTAGGGTTCCACACTACTACAACATTTATATTACAATACGTACCTGGATACTTCGAATGCTGACCCACACGATGTCCTCTTTTTAGTTGTCTTCAGGTCCCAAACAAGCTTCCACAGCCACGCAACTTTCCACCTTGCACGATAGTGACGTTCAACGAGTACACCAGGCAAAGAGATTCCACAAACACAAGACAAGAATACGAGGGAGAGGGAAACTTTCACAAAGTTTCAAAACGCATGTTTTAGGTTTAAAAAATTTAATTACGTTAATTTATAAATCAACTAAACTAATCCTTAATTTAATTAATGAAACTAGCTTTTAACAAAGTATAGCCATGTCATGTCAAAGGTGTAAGTGATGAGGTGCACAGACGTTAGCCACCTCATCACTTAACAATAAAGTCAAACGTTTCCTTGTTTTCACAAACCTAAAAATTTTATAAGGGGTAAAATCGTAGGGTTTTTTTAATAGGGGCTTTTTTCAGAACCCTAAACTTTGGCTAAAAAGGTGTTTTAGCCTATATATATATAATTTAGATCATCATTTCACATTACTAAATACATCAAACTTCATATTTCATAACATAAAACATAATTCAACATATAATGCATATGTATAAACCATCACTAGGCATCAAAAGTTATTTATCAAATTATGTATAACATATACACACCAAAATATATGGTCAAAGCCATTAAGGCTATCAAATAACTTGAACCACACTAAGTGTGTGTGTGTATATATATATATATATATATATATTATCCACTATGGCTGCAAATGCTTTCCACCTTCATATCACCAGGTAGACTCATCACCCTGCGCATTTATTGCAATTCCACAAGTTGAGGAGTGAGCACTACTCAAATAATAAATAACAATTTAATACCAAAATATTTCATTTATCAAACACATTATCAATTAAGCATCAAAGTTTTTCATAATCAATTCAATCATTCATCTTCAAATATAAGCACAAGGCTTCTAAAGATCAAAATTATCCATCTCCAAATATTTTATCAATACTCAATCACTATGTATAACTCAAAGAGTTTCCAAATGTATGTATGAATGTCAGGGACTTTGAAAATCATTCACTTCAATACATAAAAGCATGTTATGCAGTTCCGTTTTAATCAATAAGCAAATTATAATGCCACGGATAACTCACTTAGTGAATCATAGCACTATAAGCGAGGGGCATCCGGGTAATCAACCGCACAGTGAATCGTAGCACTATAAGTGGTGGTACTCGAGAACTACTTAGTGAATCATAGTATTATAAGCGATAATCTAATAGGCAAATCGTAGTGTTGAGTGAATCGTAGTGCCAATAAATGCATATGATGTCATGAGATGTAATAATGTATATGATGCAAATCTTATTGCATGTAAATAACCAACACCATAGCCTAGCCCCACTAAACCATTTCATATTCTCAATTCAATGATCATTATTCATCATTTTATATATTTCAAATCAACATTTGGAGCTAATCAATACAATTCAATATCATATAACATTTTGGTATATAAAAAATCCAATTCCATCATCATATAAATAAATTTAGCATCACGTGCTATTACATAATGATTTGACATTAAAACTAATTATCCCAATAATGAATTCAATCTAAAACTAAACCAAGGTGTGATATGATTAATCACTAGTAACATCCATCCATCATATGACTTTTATCAAATTCTCCATCATATTTTCTCTAATTCCATTATAAACATAATCATTCTTTTCTAGAATAAAAGTTCGGGTATTGCCAACTTATGTAAATAAATATTTTCAAATTATAATCTAATACCCTGAAATTAAATCCTTATTTATTATTCAGTTAGTAGACCTCCTCGTACGTTAAATGCACCTTTCGGCGATCTGACTTCCAAAACAAACTTCCAATCAATCGATTTCACTTTTAAGAATTCCTAAAATTTAGTTTCGGTCCAATTAGCAACCACCAAGCTATTGAATAACATTTTGAAGCTTAAATTAATTATTTGATAGAGTTTCAATAACTTTTGACTTACTGAAATGTAACAATACTCACAGATAGCTTCCTGATCACTTCTGATACTTAATAACTTCTCCGATCATTTCTGAAATCAATGTCTAATAGCTGCCCAACAATGATTTAGTTAAATTTCAGCCTTTATGATTCAAGACCCACAATGGCTGAATGAATAAGAAAGAAGAAAAGCATGTGATTTCCTACCTTTTAAACATTAATACGCAAAATAGTATTTCCCAAAGGGCTCCAGTTCTTACAGTTCAACAATGGTGGCACACGGCCAAGCTAGAAGAAAAAGAAAAGATTAGGAAAAAGATGAATACACATTTAAAAGTTATGAAAAAAAGAGAGGAAGAATCTGATAAAAAGTTAACAATGTTAATAAAGTTAATAAAATGAAAAGTTTTATCAACAAAATAAAAATAAAAATGATTAAATTGATAGAAAAAACCAAATTAAAAATTAAGAAAACATAAGATGAAAAAATATTTTTTAACTTTTCCTTGCATTTTAATGTTTTTATTTCAATGAAATTAATTCGCTTATAATGGGATTACTTACTACTTGAGACGGGTTTGATATTTCTTCAATTTGAAAAAAATTTAAAACATATAAATTAAGGAATATTTGAAATTGTGAGAAAAAACAGTTAATTCAACCAAATGTCACTAAGTGTCTTAATATCATCTTATAAGATATTTTAATTTATTTGTATAAGCTTTTGAAAACGAGCAGAATATGAAAATGATCAAGAATGTTTTTTTTTATATATATTTGTCAATATGAAAATCTCGCATTGGTTATTCAACTAATCAAAGATTAATTGGATAAGACTATTATATGCATATTTAAAAAAATTCTAAAACTTTTCAATCTTTAATAACACTATATCCTTAAAGACTCAATTTTGACATTTGGATTAAGTTAAAGCTCACCTAGTTAGTGGACCCTTTAAATTTTCTTTAACTTCCTTTGAAGGCCAAAACTAAATTTCTTTTCCCATTTATTACTCTTACGTCTTCATTCTTTATCTTTTTATCACATTTCAAATTTAAAGCATCCACCTTATATTTTACATCCACGCAGCCCAATTGTTGTTTTCCAATTCAGTATAAGATATGTTATTGTCAGATTCTTTTTTCTCTCCCACCATTGAAGGCAAGACCGTAATATAATACAGGGAAATGTTGAGACAGTGCTCTAAGAATTCTTTTAATGGCAATAGAAGATTTTGTGTTCCTCCTTGCTAGTTCCATCACATCATGGTAACAACTTGAAAATATATATTTGATGACGAGAGATAGATTTGACTTTGCTTATTTTATGATATCAAGATCATGCGTTAATCTACTATTAAAAATTAGCATTTATGTTAGCATCAATAAAAGTCTACATTCTTTTTAATTTTAGGATGAAGTACAAATTAATTGTTTTCAAGTAAGTAGATTTTTATTTTATTTTTTATAAAATCATGTTTGAGTCTGAAATATCTAAATTATGATAAGTTAATTTTCTCAGCAATTTTTTTATGTACAAAACTTAAATCTAAAACTAAAAAGTTCAATGTTTGTTGAATTCATAAGGTTAAGACGTAAACCTATATATAAAGTATGTCATGCTTATAGGTAGCTGCTCATAAATTAGGATTACTTTCTGAATTTTTATACTAACATTCAGAGCTTTACGTCTACTAAAAGTAAATATTAAAACACAATTTATTTTATTATCGTATATAATGCTTTGAAACATTACAGTTCTATTAAAAATCTTTTATGTTTTCGCTTTCAGACCTGTAAAATTCCTTAAGCATATACCACTTGTTAAATCAACCACTAATGAAGAACAAATACCTTAATTAATAGTGTTTAAAATTCGTAATTAGTTGTACAACTGAAATGTTCAATGTATATATGATGCAATGACACGCGCACTGACATAAGGGTTGAATCTGCTTATAACCGTTAATTTATGTTCTCATTTAATTCATTTCAGTAAGGTTTTTTAATTTTTTTTAATGAAGCAGTATAAGTAAACAAATATAATCATGAAATTAAAAAGAAATTCAATATATTTATGTTTTGCTAAAATAAAACCTTACACACAGAATTTAGAATAATATAGTTAAAGATAACTGTTTAATATATAAATTTCTACCTCATTTTATCTTATTTGTTTTTCTTTATCACATCATCTATCATTGAGGCTTTTTGGATAACTTTTTAATATATAAATTATTTTTAATGGCATCATAAAATTTAATGATTTACAAAAATAGTTTATTTATTAAATATGCAAGTTTCATATTTATCATTATTTTTTTTAATTATCATTAATATAATAATATTTGATAACATACTACTTTATTTGATTATTTATACAACGATCGAATAGTGTTGATATAGGGACAACTATATTTATATAACCATGAAGTGTTTTTTTTTTATATATTTTTACCTCGATCATTTTATCTATTTTTTTTATAATATTTTATTTTCTTTATCGCATCAAAACACTTATCACATCATTTAGGCTAGGTTTGGTAACTATTTCTGGAAACAGTTTTCGATTTTAAAATTAAAAAATTGTCTGATAACTTGTTTTTATTAATTATTTTAAAAACTAACCCTAAACCCTAATTATTAAAAACTAAATATTTTTAATATTTTTTAAAAAATAATTTCTCTCATAAATAACTTTAAAATGTTAAATTAAGCTTATGGCCATATATTTTAATATGTTTCATATCACTTCAAGTAACTTTTAAATATTAAATGGAACAAAAATTATTTACTAAATTCATTAATTATTTTATTTATAAAAATAATTTAATAACCATTTCACAAAATATATTATCAAACACATGAGTTTAATGGTATCCTTTAGCCGAAATAAAAAAGTAAGGTGTGGAAATCATCTAAAAATTGAATTTTACTTATGGAGACATGAGAGTTTGTGTTGTCTGCAAACTGTGATACCGAAATGGAGCATTGGATCCTCTGAATAATGGTGATGCAGTTCAAAACCTTTTTCCTTTCGTGACAAATTGATAGGGAAGAGCTTGGTGAAGATTGTGCAAGAAGGGATAAATCAGTTGTCAACCTGTTTTTTTTTGTATGATAAAAGTTTCTTGTTAGCAATGGCCTCTGCAATGGTCACTTTGGTGAAGATGGATATGAACATTTGTAATGTTGAAAGAGGGTGGTATGCTAAGGTGTGTATGGAGATTAACTTAAACCAACTAGCTAGTGGTAGGAAGTGCTTTTCTGGATGGACATGTGTTGAAAGTGGTTTATGAAGGTCTTCATATTATATGTGGTCGGTGTGGTTGTTTTGGGCACTATACTAGAAATCTTCTCCGATTGTAAGGGTGGTGGCTGAGAAAAATTCTAATGTTCCTTTGAAGTCTAAGCATGTAGACGCAGCAATGAATATGGAAAAATGGAATTATTATAGGCGATACTAATTTGGATAGGACAAAATTTGAGGAGCCATTAACTTACAATTGTGGGCAATTAGTGAAAGGGCGGCCCTGACCTTAGAAATAAGGGCAATGGCCTTGTGCCCATCATTAATAGATGCTCAAAATAAATAATGTTTAAACACTTTAGTGATAAAGCTACATAAATTTTACCTTTGGGTCATTTAACTAATAAGACAACGACAACTAAGTATTTACAATGCTTGTTATTTGTGTTGTAACTTCTTTCTTTCTTCATAGGTCTAAATCTCTATTTATAACTTACCATTAGTGTGTGACCGTTGCAACACATGGGAATAGAATGATGACTTACTCACTTATAGTATGGGCAACTGTCTTCTTATGCAATGTGAGTGGGAGCATAACAAACAAATGTTGCTTTTTATGCAATGCCTATTCCTCTTTATTCAATGCATGTGTTAGCATTCTGGTTAATGGGGTGAATATTTAAATTGCAACTTGCTTCAGCATGCCTGTCGAGACTTAGCAGACTTTTAAAGATGCCTTGAGTCTTACAACTTGAAGTCCTTTTTAATTCGATGTAACAGAGTTTGAAAGATTTCTTGAAGGACATTTTGACTTGGCAATTTTGTGGCTTGGTTGCATAATGTCCAATCAACAGGCTTACAGATAAGAGTATTGATTCTTGATACTTGTACATGATCTTCATTGAAGCAGACCTTTAAACTTGGGCTTCAAATAGCTTCTTAAAGGTATCATGCTCTAGGAGACTCAAACAAACTTATGTCTTTTGCTTGTTCTCTAAAAGCATCTTCATGAGAAACCTTGGTACTATGTTTTAGCAGACTTAGGATCATTGAGCCATTTTTCCTTATGTTTATCTTCCTCATATTCTTTAGGTTCACAGACTTATTCTTAATTGACCCTTGACATGTATATTAGTTCTTTAAAAGTCTTACTTATAACAACAAACTTGGTTCTAACAAAGACACGTGGAAAATAAAGAATGGCGCAACCCAAACCAACATTAAGATTTAAAATAAAGAATTTGAACGTGATTTCGGAAGAAGTGCATAAGGAGGTTGATGTAACAAATCTTCAATTGAAAGATAAACCCATAGGCTGTGGTTAAGAAAAAAATAATCATTACATCTAAAAAGAAATGTAATCATGTGTCGCTCATAGAAGCAACACTCATGAATAAGAATAATACTAGTGAAGCCAAGTTCACTATTATAGGCGTGATTGTGATAGGAAAGAAGCATCTAGCATTTGTGGATGACACAAGGACCTTACACTACTAGGAAAAAAGTCATTTAGTGATCGAACAAATCAATCACTAAATGCTAAAATTTGATCGTTAAATTAATTAGCAATCAAATTTGTGACCACCATAAGTCAGTCGCTAAAACCTTAATCACCAACAGTTTTTTTTAAGAAAACATTTAAAAGGTTAAGAAGAGATTCTAACTTAAAAAGAAAACTTTTAGATGGTTAATAAGACACTCTTACTTTAAAAAATGATTTAAAAACATTATTTTAACTAACTCTAAAATTGAGAAAACATTTTTCACCATTCTTATCAAAATCGAAACAGATTAGTCAATCCAACTAGTTAAATCATGAAGCAACCAAATTATCAATCTAGGTAAATTCCTTATTACTAATTGTTCGACCATGGTTTTTTTTTAACTTAAACCAATAACTTTACTAGTTCAATGTCAAATCCGCTATGAAAAATATTGTTTTCACATATACAATACCACAAATTCACACACATTTACGTTAAGCATAGCTTCACTCAACTAATTTGTAAATTTTAAAAACCGAATACAAGTTTGAAGACAAGATTATCATCTTCCTTGTTCTTCAATGCCGCCTCATCTACACCCACTACAAAGCTTTTGAAATTGAAGACCCCTTATCCTCATAATCGCTGAGTAGCTGGTATGTAGCAGACAGCAGTGCTTGAATAAATTCAAAAGTAAATCTAATTTTTTAGAAGGAAGAACAAGGCAGTGAGAATTCTTCAATGAAAGAAGAGAACACTTCTTATTTTCTAACTTTTATGCTTAACTACAATCACCAACAACACTTGAGATTATATATATACATGCAAAATTAGCTAAATCAAAACCCTCAGTTGTCAAGCATCATATCACTTGATGCTTCTACACTTATGCCCCGTATCTCAAGGTGGTCCAGCTTCCTCGGTCTCCTGTAATATTTCAACAACAGAGAACAGCAAACAACACTGACAGAGGACGCAGCCATAGCAGCCCCAGCAATCCATGGTGGCAAACGAAACCTTGTCGAAGGGAAAAGAACTCCTGCAGCAATTGGAATGCCAAGCAGGTTATAACCCAAAGCCCAAACGTAATTAAGGCGAATGCGGGAAAATGTTTTCCTAGAAAGGTCAATGGCTGTTATGACATCCTCCAAATTGCTCTTCATGAGCACAATATCCGCAGCCTCAATAGCAATGTCTGTACCAGCACCTATTGCCATCCCCACATCAGCTGCCACAAGTGCTGGTGAATCATTGATACCATCCCCCACCATAGCCACAGTGTACCCAGAAGCCTGAAAGAGAAAAAGGCAATTATGTTAAAACTGCTAATAATGAATTATAAATAGGATTTATTTAACCTTTACAACCTAACACAAGATTTTTTGATTTTCAAGGCAAGACTAATACAATTTTCAATAAAGGCTCTCTCCATTTTTTTTATTTCTTGTGTTGTGCAAGGTTACACAGGTTAGATAAATCCTTATAAATATATTCATGTGAAGCAGCTTCAGCTGTAAAAGGAGACTTCTGTTAATTTAAGCTACATTGAAGTTTATTTAATAAACTATAACCAGGGAGTAGGAAAAAGCAATGGCAGAAAAAGACAGAATTAACAAACACTGACTGCTGAGCCTAAGCAGAAGATACACAAGGATATTTTAGTAACTTTTTAATGAAGAGAAAGAAAGTGTTTGAAAGTAAAAGGAAAAAAAGGCAGTATTATAGGTCAGTGTCATCTCATGAATGAACAACTAACTTCTTAAAAGTAAGATGAAAAGTTGTGATGATTATTTATTTGTACCTGCAAGTCTTTCACTTTCTCAGCTTTCTGCTCAGGTTTGGCCTCAGCAATAACACTTTCAATTCCAACTTCCCTTGCAATAGAACTAGCAGTTCCCCAGTTGTCCCCAGTCACCATGATGCTCCTAATTTTCATAGATTTGAGAATGGAGATGACTTCTTGAGCCCCGGGTTTCAGTGGGTCAGATACTGCTAAAACCCCAGCTACTTCCCCATTAATTGATACTAAAATTCCTGTTTGAGCCATCTTTTCTGCTTCGGCAAGTATATCCTCAGCAACACCAGGAACTGCGATGTTATGGTCAGCCAACAAGCTCTTGTTACCCACAAGTATTTCCTTATTATGAACAGTGGCCTTTACTCCATGTCCTGTGATGGAAACAAAATCCCGTGCTTCCGGCCAAGAAGGGTTCTCTTCATCTCCTCTAAACTTTTTGGCATACTCAACAATGGCCTTAGCCAATGGATGCTCACTATTCACCTGAGATATGCAAGTAACACAAATGACAATTGTTTATGACATGCATATGCTTATATAATGCATGAAATGTAAAAGCATTTGAGCAACAACAAATTAAATCAGAGCTATAGTCTATAGCTATATCAAAAAACTACTCTCAGAAAACAAGCTCCTGGTTTTGCATAGCTATCAATGAGGCTAAGACTTTGAGAAGGAGATGGGAGAAGATGCTGACCTCAGCTGCAGCCACGAGTTCATAGAATTCCCGGAGCACCATTTTTGTCAGTAGCTTTGTATTTACTATCACAGGTTTCCCAACAGTGAGAGTGCCCGTCTTGTCAAAAACAATGCAGTTTACCTACAGTTTGTGACAATAACATATTGGAGCATAAATTATAAAACAGCGTTTTCCTTCACCAGCGTAACATTCACAAACAGCACTAATTCATGTTAGGAACAAAGGAATGACAAGGTATTCACATTAGTACTACTTTCCTAAAACATACTTGATGTTGGATTAGTTATAAGAAATGAGATTGAAGTGGCACTTGATATTTAAAATTAATGATTTCCTATGCATATTTTCTTCTTAACAGTTAACAGTAGAATCACAGTTCAGTTATTTTAATCCCAAAAATTTCAAAAGCAAATCCAGAATCAAAGGTTTTAATCTAATGTCAAATACTGACCTTATGTGCACTTTCTAATGCTTGCCCTCCTTTGATGAGTACACCCTGAGAGGCACCAACTCCAGTCCCAACCATCACAGCAGTTGGTGTTGCTAAACCCAAAGCACAAGGGCAAGCTATGACCATGACAGATATTCCAAATTGCAATGCAAGCTCAAAGCTGTCCATGGAAGATGGTATCCAAGACTTAGGGTAAGCATGAAATCTTCCAGCTAAAAACCAGGCAAGCCAAGTAGTCAATGAGATTAAAATAACCTGCAGAAACATACAACCACAATAATTCAACAAAAACCAAATTACCCAAATAAGAAACAAGAAAAACAATAAACAGGTAATACAATATATTCATTCATAATTATTAATTATTACCAGTGGCACAAAGTATTTGGAAATGCGATCAGCAAACTTCTGCACAGGGGCCTTGGCCATCTGTGCAGACTCAACAAGGCGAACAATCTGTGAAAGAGCACTCTCTGATCCCACCCTCGTCGCCTTCACATGCAAGACTCCATTCTCATTCACAGTTCCTCCAATAACAGCATCCCCTTTCCTCTTTGCCACAGGACGTGCCTCCCCAGTTATCATGCTCTCATTCACATGACTCTGCCCCCACAAAACAAAACCATCAGAAGCCACCTTCGCCCCAGGAACAACCTTAATCACATCATTCTTCTGAACCAACCTGCCATCAATCTCCTCCTCACCAACCACATTCCCATCACCATCCAAAGTCAACAAAACTGCAGTGTCCGGTGTCAAATTCATGAGCTTGGCAATTGCATTGGAAGTCTTCCCCTTAGCCAAGATTTCAAGATACTTCCCAAGCAGAATGAAGGAAATAAGCATGGCACTAGTCTCAAAGAAATCATTGCCCTCAAAATGCCTTGAAGTAGCAGCCCTCAGCACAGAGTACACAGAATAGAAATAAGCTGCATTTGTTCCCAAGGCAATGAGAACATCCATGTTAGCAGAACCACGGCGCAACGATTTGTAAGAACCGTAGTAAAACCTCCATCCCAAAACAAACTGAACCGGGGTGGCAAGCACCCATCTTGCAACCTCCCCAACCGTAACCATATTCACGATTTTAACATCAAGTGCATCCTTAATTCCAGGGACATACATAAGCACCATGGAGGTTAAAAACACAGGCACTGTAAACACCAAGCTCCATAAGAAAGATTTATAATACTGCTTAATTTCCTCTCGTCTATGAGAATCTCTTCCTCCACCTTCTTGAGGAAATATCCTAGCCTTGAAATTCCCACAAGTTTCTTCGATTAGTTTAATGAAGTTCCTAGGTCCTGTCATGTCTGGTTTATAAGAAACTGATATTTTGTTCAACTCTGCAGTTATTTCTACAACTAAAACCCCTGGGAGTGCCCGAAGAGAATCTTCAATTAGTTTCAGATAATTATCAGTTACTTCACCTTCTACCTGAAGGTCAATCCTGCTCAAGTCTTCGCTGGAACTGATTAGAGTGGCTTCGAATCCAGAATCTTCTACGGCTTCTAGAATCTGGTTGTGGGTAACGAGGTTCGGGTTGTAGTGAAGTTGGGCTTCTTCGGTCGCCAAGGCAACCTGTGCTTTGAAGACGCCATGCATTGCTTGCAGAGAAGATTCAAGCGTGGAAGAACACGAGGTGCATGTCATTCCTTTAACCTGTAAGCGGCATACTTGAATTGATTTGTCGTTGGTGGCATCACTGAGTAACGCTGCTTCAAATCCAGCATCTTCAATAGCCTCGCGAATTGTCTCTTCCTATAAAAAATAACAACAATAAATAGTTTTCAAGTTAGTCTCGGAGATTGAATTGAATAAACTACGCAATGTTCATGCGTACTCGGTAACCCAGTTATCAAAATGGAGTTTTGGCCAATAATAACATTTAATGATCAACGTTACACATTCTTGGAAGTATTTTTAACTTTGTTTGACCAAATGATTAAGGGTCTATTTGGTTTCTAATTGGAATTTCTTTTCTAATTTGATGATCAAATCTCAAACAACTTGCAAAATTAATATTAACTATAAGATAACTTTATTTTCATAATTGGATATCACCAAAAGAGTATTAAAAACTTCTTCTGGTCAACCGAGCTGAGTAATCTGTATTGGAACAAAAAAGACTGATAATCATGAGTACTACCTTAAACGTTAATTCGTAAATTTGTTATATAATGCATTGAAAAATGAAAATTGTTATGTATGATGCACTGAGAAACGAAAAGAGAGATAGAGAGAGAGAGAGAGAGGATTTACGGTAACGAAAGAAGGGTAGAAGATGACATGGGCACGGTTGTTGAGGACGTCGACGGTGGCTTGGCGAATGCCGGGAAGGCGTTTGATGGCTTTCTCGACGGATCCAGCGCAGGCGGAGCAAGTCATTCCGATGACGGAGAAAAGGGCTGCTGCCTCGTCGAGGGTGGTGACGGTGGCGGCGGCGGCGGCGTTGGGATATTTGGGCATGGAAGGGTAGTGAGGACGTGGAGAGAGGGTTCGGAAACAACTCAAAGCTAACAGTTTCGCCATTGCCTTTTGCCGCAAACAACGCAAACAAACTAACACTAATCGTTTTTGTTTTTGTAACTAAAGCGAGCGAACGCTAACCTGCGTCCCGCTTTTAAATTACGAAACGTCATTTTCAGTTTTTCTTTGCTTCTTCTAACTCCAATTGCCATTTGACTTTTTTCTTTTAGGTGAAAAATTGCCATTTGACTTTCTAACACGCTGTGTGTATTCTGCGGGCCCTTTACTTTCGTGGGCTTGAAGCAACCTTAGGTAACCGCTAACCCATTGTAAAACTTAAAACAAATTTAGCAAAATTAGATACGGGCCCAAAATTAGGGCTTTTTGAAGAGCCCACTAGCTAACACATGCGCAACCACGTAGGGGAGTTGAAGTGTGTGGTCGAATTTAAAACCTTAGATGCCCATATATCTAAAAGATTTTGCTTTTTTGTAATATTCGAGTTATAAGATGTCTTCGAATACCAAGGTGGAATATTCTACCATACTTAGTGCATAGGATGGGTTATTGTACCATAATCATGGTTTCTATAAAATTCCTAAATCAAGTAAAATATTGATAGAGTGGGGGAGGGAGATGACAGAAAATATATAGATTTTATTATATATTTACATTGTTCACGGAAGCACTAAAAAATCATGATCTTTAGACTTTATCTCATTGCATATTGTATTTAATGGTATTTCTTATATTGGGCCATCAAAGACGTCATGGATTACGTTTAAGTTGACTACAGAACTAAAAGAAAGCCCATAAAATCAGCATGTCCAGTTGGCAATGGTCCACGGTTTTGTTGGGCCCTATCCACGTTTTCCCCAACTTCATATAATATGTCTCACAGGGAATTTCTTTTAATACTGCAACTGTTCTGTATTTTCTTTTTTAGAGCTTTAAATGTTTTTTTTTGGGTCATAATAATAAACGTTTGTATTAAAGAAGAATAAAAGGCTTTAGGCCCAAATAGTCCCACATCTACAAGACCAAAACATAGCAGGCTTGAGGCCTACTACAAACAGAGATGCAATACACATGGCAAAGGGGAAAATAAAACGGGAAGAATGCTGCCTGCTTGCAAACTCAGATTCCCAAACCTCTCATTAACATCTAGGCTAGGATTTACCCTTAATAGGAGAGAATCCTAATCAAGTTGCCAACAGAGGGGGAATTAATTGATGAAGAAAAAATTCCATCTCCAAGTACCGCAGGTGGACCAAGCTATACAGAAGGAGGGATCCGTCTCTTATCTTCAACAAGGATTCGCCTCAAGCTGATAGGGGGGGAGACCCACCAGCATTTTCAAAGAGATTTTTCCAATGAAAGGTTTGCAACTTCATTTGCAGCGGCATTGGCTTCTCTCTTGACCCATAAAATTCCGCAAGAATTGAAGAATTGACGAAGGTATTTAATATCCTGGACAATGGGTTCAATTTCTCTAATTTTGATTTCACCTCTACATGCCCTTACTAGGTTTAAATTATCTGATTCAAGGAAAATGTCTCTGTAATCCAGGTTACGAGCCATGATGATCGCTTCTCGCAAAGCTAGCCCCTCTGCAATAGTCACTGTGGGCGCCCAGTAAAGGGAGGTTTGTCCATATTGCATATCTCCTTGGTGATTACGAATTATTATTCCTGAGGACGATCTCTGCATTGGGCCCTTCCATGCCGCATCAGTGTTGATCTTAAGCCTACCTTGAGGAGGGGGGCGCCAAGAAACCCGAAAGGCTTGAGAAGGTATATGCTGATCTAACTGCTGAGTACTGGAAATTGCTGAGTAGACTTCCTGGGTAGATATGTTTATCTGAGACAAGATCTGGGATGGGTTAGGGGCAGTACCATGAAAGATGAACTTGTTTCTTCCTAACCAGATGTTCCATAGTGTGTAAAAGAATTTTGAAATCAAGATCTGGGAATCAAGAGTTGTATTTAAAAAAAACTTGATTTTTGTTTCTATCCAATTGCATGTAGATGAGATGGATTCATCTCTAGGATTACATTGCAAATTAGAGCCGAACCACACTGGAGAAGTCCAGTGACATAGCAGAAAAGCATGTTCAACAGTTTCATTTTTCTCTACACAAAAAGGGCATGCTGAATCTTCCAAGATCTTTCTTTTCTTCAAATTTTCTTTCACAGAGAGGAGATTGTTGCAGAGCTTCCAAATGAACATTTGGATTTTTCGAGGGACTTTTGAAGCCCATATTGTTTTCCAAAGGTCCATAGAAGGAGTATAGGAAGAAGAAGGTCCCCTATTCAAGTCCTCAGTGAGGTTCTTAATGGCTCTGTACCCTGACTTTAGAGAGTAGTCATCATTTTGAGTATAGGGCCATCTCAATCTGTCCTCCCCTCCACATTCACTAATAGGGGTTTGAAGAGCCACCAACCAAACAGGTTGTGGTAAAATCTGCCTTATTTTAGGAAAGTCCCAACAGTGAGTAGATTGGTTGATTAACTGATCTAAGGTGATATCTTCTTGTATATTCATACCTTGACTAGGTTGACAAATAGATCCATTCCACAACCATCTATTTTTAAAAACAGATATTTGCCTACCATTTCCAATTGACCACTGACCAAGTTTGAGAAGAGCCTCTCTTCCTTGAAGTAAGCTGCACCAGACCCATGAACTGCCTCTAGTTCTGTGTTGTTCCAAGAAACCTTTATCTGGATAGTATTTACCTTTAAGAATTTGCACCCATAAAGCATCAGGGTTATCAAGGACTCTCCATGCTTGTTTAGCCAGATAGGCTGTATTTAGACAACTCAGCTCTTTAAAGCCTAGTCCACCTGAATGTTTACTAGTAGCCAAAGCATTCCAATTCTTCCAATGGATCCCTTTTTTCCTTTTATCATTAGTCCACCAGAAGTTGGAAATTATATAGTTAAGGTTTTTCACCAATCCTTTAGGAAGTCTGACCAATGCCATGACAAAAGCAGGGATAGCCTGAAGGACTGCTTTGATCAATATTTCTTTACCAGCTTGGTTAAGCAGGGATTCCTTCCAGCCTTCAATTTTTGAGAGAATTTTGTTTTTGATCCATGAAAGAGCTTTGGTTTTTGATCTCCCCCAGTCACTTGGGATGCCAAGATAGTTTCCAGCCTCATTACTATGGCTAATTTGTAGAATAGATGAGACTTTTGATTTCATAGCCATAGGGACCTGTTTCCCAAAGATAATTGCAGACTTAGAGATGTTGAGTTGTTGTCCAGAGGATTTTGTGTAAGCATTAAGCACATTCGCTAAGGTATATGCTTCCATCTCTGTAGCCTTCGTAAAAATGATAGCATCATCTGCAAACATTAAATGAGTTAGTTTGGGACATCTAGGGGTAAGAAGCATACCTGCAAGGGATCCCTCCTCCATAGATCTAGTTAGGAGATAAGATAATGCCTCCGCCCCAAACAAAAAAAGGTAAGGGGACAAAGGGTCACCTTGTCTTAGACCTCTTTGGGGTATGAAAGAAGAGCTTCTACATCCATTAAGATTGATACAGTAAGAGACAGACTTGACAAGAGACATTACCAATAGAACCCAACGAGGATCAAACCCAAAGGAGAGAAGAGTAGAATTAAGAAAATCCCAGTTTAACCGATCATAAGCTTTACTTAGATCAAGCTTGATGGCCATGTTCTCCCTAGAACAAGAATTTCTACCTTTTAGGGAGTGAAAGACCTCTTGACCTATGGTAAGATTATCCTGTATTTGTCTTCCTTTTATAAAAGCAGATTGATAAGGAGAGATGAGATTAGGAATGAACTGTTTTAATCTAAGCTGAATGATTTTAGATATAACTTTAGGCACAAAATTACAGCAACTTATAGGTCTAAACTGGGTCACTTTTCAGGACAAGGAACTTTAGGGACAAGAGTAATAAGGGTCAGATTGGTTGTAGTAGGAAGGTTACCAGTTTCAAAGAAATATTTGATAGTTTTGCAGACCTGGTCTTTGACAATCTCCCAATTCTTGTGATAAAAAAGCCCATTTAACCCATCCGGGCCAGGGGCTTTAAGGGGGGAAGAGATCTCACAGCCATTTCAATTTCAGAATCAGTGATAGGAGCCAGAAGCTTCTCATTCATAGTAGCAGAGACCAGTTTTGGAATAACCCGAAGGCAAGAATCCATGTTTTGTGACTCCTCAGCTTTATATACCCCCTGAAAGTAATCCTTAACCATATTTAGAACCTCTGAGTGACCTTCAATCCAATTATTATTCAGATCCCGCAATCTTGTAATTTTATTAACAGCCCTCCTTCTTATAGTAGTAGCATGAAAGAACCGTGTATTGGCATCCCCCCACTTCAGCCATTGAACCCTTGATCGTTGGGCCCAATATATCTCTTCTCTTTCTCTAACATTTTCTATCTGCTTTTGCACTGAAGAAATCTGATTCCAGTTCTCTTGGTCATTGTTGCTTTTAATCAGATTGTCCAATCTATGTTGGAGTCTAGTAATCTCAATATCACTATTTTTGAAGGTTTCTTTGCTCCATAGTTGTAAAGCCTCACCATAACTATTATTTTGAAGCAATAACTGTTCCCAAGGGTTATCCTTAGGTTCAACCTTATTCCAACCCTGCTACACAATCTTGTTGCAATCTGGATGCCCAATCCAAAAAGCTTCAAATCTGAAGTATGAGCCTCCAATTTTTTCTGGCTTCAGGTCAATGAAGAAAGGAGAGTGATCAGATGAGATTGGGGGAAGAGCAGTACAAATACTATGAGGGAATAATTCCAACACTTCAACATTGTAGAAAGCCCTGTCAATCCTTTCCTTTGTAGTTCTGCCATTTCTTGGATTACTAATCCAAGTGAATCTACACCCTTTAATGGGAACCTCTATAAGGTTGCACTTCTTAATCAGGTTTTTGAAAATAGTTATTCTACTTTGGATAGGAGGAACATGACTGAGTTTGTCAACATTATGCAAGCACTCATTAAAGTCGCCCACCACATACCACCCAAAGCCTCTTGGAATGTGAAGCTGGTCAAGATAGTGCCAGAAATTTTTTCGTTCAGTGAAAACAGGGGGGGCATACACAAAAGAGCAGTACATTTTAACATTAGTGGAAACAAAAGTTACAAAAGTGTGAATAACATTAAGAGAGGGCTCTTTAACTTTAACTTTTAAAGAGGAGTCCTACATTAAAGCCAAACCCCCCGAAAGTCCCACCGAATTTACAACAAAACAAGATTGAAAACCCAATAAACTTTTAATAGATTCCACCCGAGCTGCTTGGGCCTTAGTCTCCATAGTGAACAAAAGGGAAAGTTTAAGCTTTTTCTTGAGAGCTTTTAGCTCTCTAACTGTCGCAGGAGAAGCAATCCCGCGACAGTTCCAGCTTAAGAACTTCATGGATGGGTTGGGGGCATGTTTTAGCCCGCCTCCTCGGCCTCAGCAGAATATGGTATGAGGTTGGTCCCATATTGATTTAACTGAAGTGCCTGATACTCAAAGTCTGTAAGTTGCAGTAATCTTCTCTTGATGGGTTGTTTTTCCTCTTGTTCTTCTCTTGATCTTTTAAGGCTCAAAACTTCCTTAATACTATTGCTTAAAATGGACACATATGGGGAAGGGATGAATTTTGCTTTACTTGGGGGGGAATCATCAGCCAGTTCCACATAGTATGTTTGAGTGTTAGGAGAAGAATTGGTCAAGACAGAAGGGGATTTTTGGGTAGACAGGGATTTAGTTAGAGGAGTTGGGCCGGGTTGGTTTTTTGGGCTAAAAAGACTGTAAATTTCCTTTGTAAGGTTTAGTTGTGGGAGGGGAGAGTCTATGTTTGTGCCAGATGGGGTTGGGATATCTTTGGAGAAGGTAGGAAGGTTCAAAAGGGAGGGTTCAGCTTTGAAAGGATCAAAAGGGTTCTCCTCGGGTTGGTTTGGCTAAGAAGAGGTGGGTTATTTGAGGTAGGAGGATGGTTAATCTTTTCTGAATCCTGATGTGTGACATGATCTTCTGCTATCTAACTGGTTTGCTGTCTCACAACTGACCCACACCTACCCTCTTGTGTCATATCATGCTGGTTTATGGGCTCGAGATAAGAAGTTTCTCCTTGCTTCTGAACCACTTGTGCACACTGCTCAATGTCCTCAATCTGTTTTTGCTTACCCTTACCACTTTCTGAAACAACCTTCGGGAAACACCAGCTGTGGGAAGCAATGGAAGTTAAAGACTTGGCTGGAGCTACAGAGAGGTAGGGACCAAACTTAAATTTGCCTTCTTCAAACATGGATTTAATTTTTACCATTTTGCAATTCTTAAAATCGTGCCCAATGATTCCACAATTGAAACAAAGACCTTGAAGCTTCTCATATTTGGCTGGAATAGGGATCAGTTCACCATCTGGGGCCGGAAAGAACAGACCTATAAGAATAGGGCTAGCAATATTGATTCGAACCCTTATTCTTAGAAAACTTCTTAATAACATTCCTTCAACAATAGGGTCTTTCACTTCCAACAGCTCTCCGAATTTCTTACCTAATCTTCTTGCATTATCTATTGTCATATACTCTAAAGGGATATTATGCAATTGAACCCAAAAGGGCACCATATTGAACTCCACCTTGCCCAGTGGCAGCTTAGGATGACACTCTTGCAGACTAAGCAAATAACCCATTATATGCCATGGGCTTCTCTCCAAAACTTGGGTAGACATTTTTGCTTTATTCCACCTGACCATTACAATATTCCTCCCAATTTCAGTAACTTGGAAATCTCCAAAGTGTTTCCAAGAAGCTTCAAGGGTTTTTTGAATAGACATGAAGCTAATTGCTTTAGAAGTCATCAGCTTACCCACTAAAGTATTTTTGTAAAGATCTTTAATCATTTTTTCATTGGATTCCAGCTCAACAATTGACTCATCCCATAACCCAGTTTGATTGATATTTTGCAGGATTTTGGATTTAAATTCTAATCAAGTAAAATACACTTCCAAATTTGAATAGGGGTGATAGGCACCCATTTTGACTTGGCCCACTTGCAACCCTCAAAACACAAATGGGTTGATAAATTATTTAATGGTTAAATTGATAGCCCAATGGGTTAGTATATGAAAATTAGAAAACAAAAAAAAAAAGATTGGTGACGTCAGTCTTCACATTAAAAAATAAATAAATGATTAAACTTCTCATTTGTGTTTGTATGTTTAAAAAGTTCAATTTTCATCTCTATATATTTTAAAAAAATTCACACTAGTTTTCTTTTAGTAAAATTAACATTGTTTATCAAATATGATTAGTACAATGTTATTAAAATCATTTTAAATGTGGTTTGTGGTTGATGGGGTGTGGATGAATAGAGAATAATGAGTTAATATGAAGTTAGTCATTTTAACATTTAATTTTGTTTGTCATAACTTAACGATGAATGGTTAATTTAAATGGGAAAAAGTATTTAAGGGGTCTAATCCTGAAAAAACATTTTTCAATGGGTTAATATTGACTGCACAACATTTCAAGGACTTTTTATTTAATTGAGTTTAGGGTTTAGTTACCTTTACAAATCATATGAAATCAAAACAGAAAGTCTTCATTTGAAGTAACATTAATGTAGTCTCCTTGTAATTTCCAGTGCAAGTTCAAAACAATTTTTAATAAAATTTTGCTCAATTGATTTCTTATTCTGTGAAAAGATTGCAGACGTAGATAAATCATAATTAAGTATCTTTTTACTACATTCATTGTTTCATTAATTGATTATTAATTTTTAAACAATAAAACATTTATGTTATTCTCCCATGAGAAGACACTTCTATATAATTAATAATTTCCAAATTTTACAAATTAAAGTAAGATATTGTCAATCTAGTACATGCATGTATACATTGAGCATTCAAAATGGGTCAGGCCTATTGGGCAAACCCATAAAATGAGTAGGCTTGGACATTAAAAAAAGAGTTAAAATTAAAATAAAGCCTTCTTAAGCCATGGCCGACCCACATCATGTTTCTTTAAAATTTTTGTTATTAACATAAAAAAAATACTCTTTATATTTTTTTATTTCAATTAGGTCTTGTAATTAATATATACAAAAATTTTGGTATATTTTTAGTAGTTGTATTTTTTGTAATTTTTTTTAAAATAATACTAGTCTATTAAAAACATGTCGAAGCCTGAAAAAGCCTGCAAGGCTGATACGGGTTGGGTTGAACTATGTATACAGTACAAGAATCAGGTTGCGTATAGTGGGCCAATAGCTAATGCTATGCACAAAAAAATTGAAGCAATGAGGTGTTTTGCATCCACATCAGGGAAGACACTGAAACAACCACTGATGCAAATGTTATGTCAAATTAGTTGAAACACTATGTAACATTTGCCACTTAAAATGATATTTACAAGACCTTTGAAATAAAAAAAAAAGAATCACTAACTATATATTTTTTCAAAGGGTTTTGCTTGGGTGCCCTCTCTAAATTCAGAGTTTCAATATTCCTAGCCACGTGTCAAAATTGTATGTGATTTAAGTAACTAGAATTGATGCCCTTAGCCTACATGTCATGTCACATGTCGAAATCATGTGTGATTTAAGCAACTAAAATGGATGGACATGATCGTGTCTAACAATTGGTCACTCGTAAATAGTCAATGCATTAAAACATTTTAAATGCCAAAATTTGGATGTGACATGACTTGATCACACAACACATGGAAGAGAAACAAATAGTCTCATCACTAAACTACTTAACCCATTTAAAAATATGACGCAATTATAAGAGATGTATCTTATGAGAAAGGTTTTCTCATATGAGAGTGAGAGAGACGAATTTGGGCCGTATAACCATACATGGATGGTTAAGATTAAAAGTTTTTAAAAGTCACATAATCACTTAAAAGGTCACATGACTTTCTAAAAAACTCACATGATTAATCTCAATCATCCATTGTATGGTTGTACGGTCCATATTTTATCCTCTCACTCTCACATAACTTTTCTCATATGATATATCCTCTGCAACTATATATAGTTATATTATATATGTAGAATGTATATCTGTTAATAAAATTTATCTACAAAATAAACATTTTTATCTTTTTTCATTTAGTGTAAAAACTAAAACTAAAATTAATGAACAAAAAAATGTGGGAATATTTATTTTATAAATAAATTTTATTAATGGATACACATTTTATGAATATAATATAACAATATATGGTTATATTATATCTCTTAAATATAACCTAATGGTGAGGCTTCTCTTCCATTTCTTGCTCAAATCGAACGCTTCAGATGCTATCTTAGAATCCAAACAAAAATGATGACTTGGAAAAATATAGGCATAGATTGAATTGACACATGGCTAGAGACTAATACATGTGACATAAATTCAGGTGACATATGGCTAGGGGGCCAGGGGCATTAGAGCCCTCAATTTACTACGCTTAACAACCGGTCAAACTAGTCACTCATAAATAGTCAACATGTTAAAATATTTATATGTCAAAATTTAAGTGTAACAAGGTTTGATCCTTTAACGTATATAAAGGAGATGGAACATGAGCCTTACAAAATTAAAGGCATATATCATATGAGTTTTTTTAGGAATGGATGCCTGATAGGAGTCTAGTTTGCATTAGTTTTAGGGTCCATTTAGTTTTAATTTTAGTTTATTTTCACCTTATTTTTCCCAAATTGTCATGGTTATTCTTTTACTTCCACACATGTTACTTGGGTAGTTGTTTTTGCATAAACCTTCATTGAATAAGTCTACTAACAAAGGATTTAGAAGATTATTGAATGGGATGATGCAACTAAGAAGAGTTTGAGCTTATCCAAGATCCAAGATTGAAGTTAGGCCAACAATGGAAGACGAATGTACCAAAGGAAGTGCTCTAGAACCCAAAAACGCCCTAAAATTGCATGTTTTCCAAGACATAGAGAAATCCACTGCCAGTGGGAATTCCCACTGGCCGTGGAATACACTCGGAGAAGAAGGAAAATCGAGCTAGAGAAAACCACTGCCAGTGGGAATTCCCACAGGCCGTGGATTACACTGCCTAAAAACCCACTGGCCGTGGATTTTCCTACTGCCAGTGGTTTCTGCCCAGTTTTCTTAATTAATATCATTTGGGTGTAACACAGTGCGATCCACTGCCAGTGGATTTCACATGCTGCAGCAGTTACTTTCAGTTTTTGCCAAATTTTAAGTGGAGAAAGTGGGGTAAAAGAGTGGGGGGTAGACAGAGAAGAGGGAGAGAACAGTTGAAGGGTGAAAAATTAAGGATTCTTCTTGAAGATTTGGAGGAAAGAAACAAGAGAGAAGATCAAGGTTTCAAGCTTGGGGCAAGAGATTGGAAGATTAGTGAGAACTCTTCTTCTACCTTTAATCCTTTGTTTTTGTAATCCTTATTTTCTGAATTATGGGACAAACTCTTGTAATTTGTGGATTGGTAACCTCTTCCATGAGGAACTAATTTCCTATTCTTAGGATTTGGGGGAAAATATGTGTGTATCAAATTAGGTTAATCTATTTTCCTTTGTTATTGGATTTCTGTTTTATATTCAATATCATGAGGTCTTAATGCTTCTAATTACTTAGACATAAGGTTAGATGAATTTAAACAATATGGATGATTGAGAGATCGGCATATCGTTAGAACGCATGAAATTGGACCTAGGGATTTGGGTTATGAAAGTAAGCAAAACTCTTTGAGGAATAATGGGATTCTCATAGAACCTAAAGGACCTAATTAACAAATTAAACGCGGTTCTTTGATAATTAGGTACGTTAGTGAGGTTTCGAGAGGAATTCACTAATTAGCTAGGGAAAATCCGCCTTAGGAACAAAAATT
This sequence comes from Clitoria ternatea, assembly GCA_037962975.1. Classification (NCBI taxonomy): domain Eukaryota; kingdom Viridiplantae; phylum Streptophyta; class Magnoliopsida; order Fabales; family Fabaceae; genus Clitoria; species Clitoria ternatea. The sequence continues at coordinate 10,324,351 of CM075670.1, forward strand.
GAATAACAAAGAAAAGGGTAATTTTAGATTTGGTACATGGCATATGAACCTCCTGATTCCCAAGAGCTTTTTTTTAATCTTGATTTGAAAAGAAGGATTTCTATTTTAGTTTTCTTCCAATAGTGTTTAGTTCTTGGTTAATTTTACTGCACCTTTTACTTTGAAATGAATCGCCTAGATAATTAATTCACTGTAAGTTGGTACTTGGGCACAATCCTTGTGGGAACGATAACTTTTTATTACGCGATACCTCATGCGCTTGCGGTTGGCTATCAATGCCCTCAGCCACGTGTGTGATTTAAGCACCTAGAATGGATGCCCCTAGCTACGTATCAACTGAATTTATACCACATGTATTAGTCTCTAGACACATGTCAACCTGTCTATGCCACATATTTTTTTAAGTCATTATTTTTGTTTGGATTATAAGATAATACTTGAAGCGTTCAATTTGAGCAAGAGATGGAAGGAAAATCTCACCACTAGGTTACATTTAAGAAATGTAATATAACCATATATTGTTATATTATATTTGTAGAATGTACATCCATTAATAAAATTTATTTACAAAATAAATATTTCCACCTCTTTTCGTTCATTAGTTTTAATTTTTATACATTCTACACATATAATAGATATACATTCATTAGTTTTAATTTATTTGTAAATGTTTATTTCATAGATAGATTTTATTAATAGATATACATTTTACACATATAATATATGTAACATCCTAAAAATAGGATTTATTATTAAAACGTGGTTTAAAGATGGATTTAAAGGCAAATGGGAAATTAATTTGAACAATTGCCAAAATAACGGATATGTCCCAACATTTATCGTAATGACCGATGCGTCCCTAAATGTTTTAAAAGCTGAATTTCTCCTCTTTTCTTCTCAAAATTTCGTGAGAAAAGGGAGAGCATAGTTCTTCTTCATCTTCTTCTTCTTTCCATCCTAAATCATCATCTCTAATCAATTTCTTTACAATTTCTTATGCAAATCACTAAATTGAAGAGGAAATCATTCACTTTTTTCACTTCTTCTCTTTAAGAGGTAGCTTGGATCAAAAAGAGAGTTTGAACTCTCCAATTCAAGGTAAGATAAAGAACTTTTATGTAGAAACATGATTTGATCCATAAATCTTTCAATTCCTTAAGTTTTATAGAACTTGGGATCCATTGAAATGGAGGAAGAGCTTAGGTTTCTAGAAATCATGAGCTTTGCGTGAGAAAAGAGAGTAGAGATAGCTTTTTGATGGTTAATCCTAGAGAATTGAAGTTTGATGAATGATATTTCAATAAACTAGGTAGCTTCAGAAGATTTCGGAGCTAGAAGTTTGGTTCGGAATTTACGAACGGCGAACGGATTATATTCAATAGCTCGAGGAGCTTCTGGAATCATTTATTCTAGGTAGGGGGAGCGTTTACATTTTAAATGCATAGTTTATGAACGGATTCGAGACAGTATTGTTGTGATTAGTGAGAAATCCCGAATATGTGATATGTGTTATATACTTGTGTTATAGTATTTTCCGTTCATATGTGACTGTTATTGAGAAATTGAATTGGCATGAGACATGATTTGCATGTGTGAATTTATGATGATACCTATGCATGAGATGCAGTAGGAAATATGATGATGATATGTGATTAATGATGATGATATGAATGATATTTATGAAATGAATTGGTGATTTGAATGGCATGAGATGCTATATAAATGATATTCATGAAGTTTTCATGATATATGAATGCATGAGATGCATATTGATAAAGCATGGGATGCTTGTGTGATGAATAAATATGAAATATAATTGTGGTTTCGAGGATTCCACAAAAAGACCTTGGGTGGGACTCAAGGCAAAGCCTCTTGAGCGGGGCTCGGGGTTTAGCCCGTGACACTACCGTTGTCGCTGAGAGTGATTGTGTCACGTGAAAGGGCAAACGGTTTGGTACCAGTAAAATGGTTGGATCAGCTGAGAGCTGAGTATATGATTGAGAGCTAGTGTTGCAACACAAATAAAAAACTTAATAATGGACCCATTTGATTGAGCATGTGTAAGCATTGATATATGTTATTGAGAACAACATGATGATATGATCATTTGAGGTATATGATTGAATGATATATGATGAGATAGTACGATGATGATTATGATTTATATGTGGTTATGAATTGGACACTTGATCCGATTCAATAACTGTCATTTAACATGTAGTATGCTCACCCCTTATTTATGGTTATGTTTTTCAGTGGATATAGGACACAACGATGGTATATGAGGTCACTCAGCATGTGTGGAGCATTATGTATATATATGTATGGTACATGATGCACATAGTTGTTTTGTAGCAGCCTTGGCCGGCTCTTGTATTTACCTTTTTGTTATGCATATGTGAGTATGTGTATGTATGAATATGTAATGAATTAGATGGTTCGCAGCTTCAATTAGAAGCTTAGAATCCATTTTGAGTATATACATGTTGTTTGATAGATGTTAATGATGTTTGATGATGATGGATAGTGGAGACCATGGATGGTTCCACTATATGTATATGAGATTTCTATATCCAGAAATTGTGGACATAAATATGAGATGCTATATTGATGCATACAATGTCCAGGAATTGTTGTGGTATGAGAAATGACAATTGGTTATATATTAGAGTCATGATCGTGTGTTATGCATATGGTTTTCATGCATATTGAATAAATGATATGATCAAATATCAAATTATAAGGATTGGATGGCATATAATAGTTTGAATAACATCTATACATAATTTGTGACTTGTAGAAATTGGAATTGGTCAATTCCATTGAGAAATAACCCTTGAATTGCATTAAAATGGCTTAAAACGGGTAAAACGTGTTTATACGCATAAGTCCCTCATTTTTGGGAATTTTTGAGTGTGGCCAGTGTCCATACGTCATAAATGATGTATATAAGTCGGTGTTAAAATTTGGTAGAGTTTGGAGTTGACATGAAAGAGTTAGGATGCTTAGAAGTTGAAAAATTGAGCAAAATCTGCATAATTGCTATCTTAAATCGATTCAGAATAGTCTTAAATCGATTCAAGGGTCACTGGAAGTGTTGGAATCAATTTACACAAGTTTTGAATCGATTCAAAGGCCTCTGGAAGTGCTTGAATCGATTCATACGTGCCTGAATCGATTCAAAGCCCTGTTATGGCCACTGTTATGTTGTTTTTCCAACTACTCTGTTTTCTTTGCTGTTTTTGGCCCGTTTGGCCATCTTAATGACATTTTTAGCCTCCAACTTCTTCATGAAATAGATAATTGTGTTACGGAGGTGTGAAAATTGGTCTCACTTCAATTGGAGTTTTCTAACTCTCATAAGGCGTAAAATACCAGACCCACTACGCGGTAAATTTCAAATTTAAGAGGGTTTTGAACCCAACTTTTTATGGTTGTCAAATTGGGACTAATAGGTGATATTTATGATATATTCCACTATTTTTAAGACTAAAAATGAACTCTCTCATATGCCCACATGTTGAAATTTGCTAATGCCTTGTTAAATCTCAATTTGCACCGGTTTAGGAACTAATTGATGTCTATTGAATCATGGGTGGTTTCCCTCACTTCTTTATGAAAATTTTAAATTATTTAGGCTTATGAAACCCACCAAATCACCACCTATGATTGATATTAAGTTGTATGGTCCCTAAACCCTTGTCCCGATTCTGGATTGAATCGTGAAAATTTCTTTGTGTTTTCGGGCTTGTTTTTATTAAGTTAGGATGTTTTAATATAACTATATATAATTACATTATATTTTTTAAATGTGTCAGATAGTTTAGTGGTGTGACTCTTTTTTCTCTCTAATTTGGCATCAATTCTAGTTACTTAAATCACACAATTTTCACACGTGGCTAAGGGTATTGAAACCCTCAATTTAGAGAGGGTATCCAAGAATTTCTAATTTTTAAAACCCTTACATGCCCTTATCCATGTGTACTAGTTGTTCCAGTAACCGCAACATATTACACTTTTCTAATTTTTATCTCTCTTTACTTGCTTCAAATCCAATAGTAAGGTTTAGAATGGGTCTTGTAGAACTAAAATTTAATTTCACTTTCACTCAAAATCTTTGTGCATTGGTATCTCACACATGGACACCTTATTATACCACCTTCTAAAGAATGATAAACTCTACTGTACATCCACAAATGATCCATTACAAAATATGTATTTTCAACATACTACTAAGTTACAAATACTTATTGTATTATTCAAACTTGCTTAACAAACGTTAGATTTCAAAATTCAAAATTTTTGTATTTTAAATTTATAAATTTATAACTTTTTATATTCTAAATTTCTAAATGTTATAATTTTAAACTTTAAATTTGTAATATTCTAAATTAAAAAATTCTCATTTTCTATATTCGAAGTGTCTGTATTTTAAATTTCTAAAATTAAATTTCTAAAGTTACGAATTTTAAACTTTTAAATTTTAAGATTCTAAATTTAAAAATTCTTTTTTAAAAAAATATTTAAATTGTAATTTCTAATGAATATTGTATAAATAATTTATCAAAGATTCTCGATGTTAAATTCTCTCATAAAAAAGTATCTTAACCAATAAGAATACCATCATTTTCAAAAGTATATAACATAATAGAGCTCTTATAAGTATCCCAATGAATTTTAAAACTTGACACTTAGGACAGCAATTATGTCACTAACCTTCAAGAAAAAATGTGATGAGTTGAAAATGTTCACTTTTTCACTATGAATACATGTCTTTATACTCCAAACAACCCAAAAGAAAATTTTGAGAGATTGAAAGAAGAGGTAAAGAGAAGTTTAGAAGAAGTGAGAAATGAGGGTGTGAAACGCTAAATAATCTTTAAACGTTGCATCGGCGACACAATGTGTAAATGTTACATAAGTTTTAATCTTAATCATATATGTATAACTGATTTAAAATCTAAACGGTTAATGTAACATATGACGTCATTTCAAATTCACCTAACACAATTTATTTTTTTCAATGTTAAGTAGCGTCAATATCAAAACATACCCTAACAATTAAAACATACTTTGGTGATAACATTCACTTGATTAACATTATTAACATTACATTATTAACATTGGAGAATTTACCCAAAACTATACATTATTAACATTCACTTGATTCCCGTAAAAGATTGTCATTTAACTTTAGTATCTAAAATGAAAAATGTACTAAAGAAAATCAAACCAAATCGGATATTTATATATTATTATTATTATTATTAAAAGGATTAGTGGCATGATTTCTCTAATTAAGGGTTCTCCCTAATTTGGAAGATGTCAGCTGAAATAAACGTGACATAAATTTGTGGACACCTTCGCAAGGAAGCAAGATAGCCAACCATTAATTCTTCTGTAACTGCTATATTAGACTTGTCAAATTTCCACCTCTCGTGCCTCCAAAAAACAAGGATCTTTATTTGTTATTTCTTCTCTTCACAATTTTCATTGAATTAGTTGCTCCCATTTTCCATTCTCTATTGCTCCCATCCCTTTTCTTCTCATACACATTCCAAAGGGCGCTTCTTCCCCATTTCTGGCAAAATGGTATTTCCTTCTATATGGCATCAGTGGAACCTATTAATTAATGGTTATTTATATTATAGTACTTGCTCCTGCTTTGTAAATGCCAAGACAATATTATCAACAATGCATCTATTCACATGTTTTCTTGACATAATATAACTCCTGAACATTTGGCATTCTATGTAATTAATTAATTAGGATGTTTTTGATGTATAAAGATGATATGATATGATGTAGGATTGATCATGTCAGCCACTTCATTATGTGTATTCCCCCTACAACGAATTAAAAATTTGTTATATATACAAACTTCCTACGTTTAATCATGTTTCATATCATATCCCCACAAAAGGACTTGTGATTTCACTTCACTATAGTATATGAAGGTCATGTGCTTTATATGTCTAATCAAATGAGGCTAATACACTTATAAGTGATATAAACATAAAGTGTTATCATCTGTGTTCGAGTTTTGGTTCCCCACTTCTCGACACTTATCTCCCTCCTCTTTACTATTATTTCAAAGAATAAAGAATGCACAAGAAGAAATGATTTCAGATATCTAATGACAAAAGTTATGGGACAGGCAAATGCAGCATCTGGTATGAATGTGAATGATGAATGCAAACTGAAGTTCCAAGACCTCAAATCAAAGAGGAGCTTCCGATTCATTACATTCAAAATTGAGGAACAAGAAGTTGTGGTCGACAAAATTGGAGGGCCCAACTCAAGCTATAACGAGTTTCAGGCCAGTTTGCCATCTGATGAGTGTCGTTACGCTGTCTATGATTTTGATTTCACAACTGATGAGAATTGCCAGAAAAGCAAGATCTACTTTATTGCATGGTACTGGTCTGCAATTTATAAAATTACTTTTCAAATCTTGAGATTCTATTTATTAGTACATGTTCAGAAGAGCTTAGGCAAGTAGCTTAAAAATTTCATAAGTTTCTTAATACTGGTTATCAAAATAAGCTCATTTTAGTTTTTTTTAATAAGTTTCATGCTTAAATTCTTAGTGTGGGACTTCAGTAGAAAGAGCTTATTGCATAAGTGGAACATCAAAATGCACTCCAACACCTAACAATTTAGACAAGACTAACAATTTGGATAAGTTGTTAAAACAAGTTTGTAACTTCCAACTTTTCAATTAGATAATTTATTAAAATAAAGTTATTTGATAAAATTAATTTAAATTGTATTAAATAATTTTATATGACATATAATACTATAATTATGAAAAGTAAAAGTTATATTTTTAAATAAATATATATATATAAACGTAAAAATAATAATTAAACTGTTAATGATAAAAACAAGCTATAAACCACCTTAAGTAGCTTTTACAGTTTTTCAAAAGTTATAAATCTTTTTGTTTTTTATTTATTAAACAGTTTTACTAACTCTTAAAAGGTTATAAACTCTCAAATAAACTATAAATTATCTTTGTCGAACACTCATGTGCTAATGTATTTGTACTGGATTCATGCAGGTCACCAGACACTTCAAAGGTGAGGATGAAGATGGTGTATGCAAGCTCCAAGGATAGATTCAAGAGGGAACTGGACGGCATTCAAGTTGAACTGCAAGCAACTGATCCAAGTGAGATGAGCTTGGACATTGTGAAAGCACGAGCTTACTAAGTTCCCCGTTTTGCTCTTTCAGCTCTCCTTCACAGTTATAAATTATTTTCTTTCTTATCTGTTTTACAACATTGGGGGCCATCTTGTTATTCTGCTTATTTTTAGCCTGGATTCCTCAACGACTAATCCAAGATGGCTTGTATTATTATAAGGCAACATTCTTCCTCAAACTCAGTCATTGTTCAGTTATTTTATTTTATTTTATATTGATCATTGGTTACTTTCAAGGGACAATGTGAGTGGCTGGTTCAAGATTAAGTAGCATCTATTATAGGATGCTGCTGCTCTGCCAGGTTGCCAATCAAATCGCTTGATTTTCTTTTCACTTGGAAGAGGATTTTATGTAAAACCATTTAATATATATACCCTTTAATTTTCTTTATTATTTTCCTTTCAATCTTCATTTCTCTTCTTATAAGTAGATCATTGACATAGTACATTATTTATATGCAGATCAAGCATTAAGGGTCCTATTTACATTAATAAAAACCATTAGAAATAATACATGCCATGTAACTTATATGACCATTAGTATGCTTCTTTCTTTGCATGCAAATCCAGACAAGCAAATAGAAATAAATTAAGGCCTAGCCATCTCGATTCTTGACCAATTCAATAACGATGTATCCTCCTGTGGCCATGGATGGTGAAGGTTAGTTGGAAGACAATTGTATTTGTCGGTGACCGAACTATTTCCAAGGTAATTAGGTAACAGGCTCCACAAATAATAATACAGATTGACATGTCCATAATAACTCAAAACATCACTTTGTGCTTTGTAAGAAACGACCCTTATCACATACATCACCTCTGAAGAGTGAAAGCCTGAAAGGACATGGCTAAAGGGTCCAAGACAAATAACACAATGCTAATACGTAAAGAAAAACACCTGGTCCAATACAATCTTCTTCTATTTAACAATTTCTGGACTTCTAATTGTCGACTAGTGCTCTACAACGACACCTTGTTGTGCTTAAGCCTAACATGTAACCCTTTTGTGCAATCATTTACAATGAAAATTGAAGAGGAAAAATAAAAGTAAGAGAAACTAGTCAGAAAGGTATTACTGATGTATATATCTGCTATGAGGTATAAATGTATTAAATTTGAGTTTTGACTATATTAAGATAAAAGTGCAAGTTCAGCCCAAGCCAAGGATGACGACTTGAGCTCCATGCTTACTGATGTGTCAATTCTGCTCTCTAGCATGCTACATAATTCTCGCATAGATGGACGGGCAGTGGTCTCAGGGTTGATACAGAGAGTTATTACCTCGCATATCACTTTGAGATCATCAAATCTGAAATGTTTCAGTTCAGGATCCACCAACTGTGACATTACATCTGCCATTTCAAGATAGTCCTTGGCCTGCAGCACATGTATACGTTTAACAAACATGGCTAGTTAAAAAGCACATTCTCTTTCAGGGTTGTCTGAAGCTGTAAACTATAGTTAAACACCAAAAGTTCAGGAGTTTTCTTACCCAGTCCACTAAGTACCCTTTGTCCTTACAGTATGGAGGTCTCCCACTGATTATCTCCAGCAGAAGTACCCCAAAAGCATATACGTTGCCTTTGGTATCAAGATGGCGTGCTTCAAGGGAGTTTGGAAGAACACAAATTGCACCTTGGCTGCCAATGGAACCAGAATTCTTTTCCGATCTTTCAAGAATTGTCTTCCAACTTTCAAAATCAACCAACTGCAATTCAGGTTCATGACAATGAGAGACTTACAGAAGCTTTTGAGTCTCTAATAACAAATATGGCTTATAATCAAAGGTGTAGTTTACTCTACTTCTGCTCATTCTATGAGTCATGACTGCAATAACATGCTGAGCAAAATTGTAATTATGTTTGAATATTTGAACTAGCCAGAGTGCACACCTTGGGAGAAAATTCTTCTGTGAGGTATACAGCACTAGAATTCAGCTCTGAAATGGTAAATGGGGGCTCAACTTCTGTGTGCAAATATTTGAGCCCACGTGCAATGCCTATGGCAATCTTCATGCGTCGTGTCCAAGAGAATTGGCATCCTTCTTCATCTGCAGTCATTAATTGCATGTTGAAGGAACTGAAATGCTTAAAAACATATAGGCTTAAAAGCATGCACACATTGAGAAACTTGACTTACAACAATGTAGATACTCGTGAAGTGTCCCATTTGAAGCATATTCAAACACCAGCATCCTTGTAAATGGAATGTCTTCTCTACAATAGCCTAGTAGTTTTCCAACATTGTCATGATCTAACCTCGCCAAGTCTGCCACCTGAATGACATTAAAAGCATAAATAAATATTATTAGAAGATTCGGAAGACTATTCATCTGCAAATTCTAGGATGCTGCCAGCATAGGAATGTTTCCATTTACCTCTCTCTGAAAATAGAGCTCAAGATATCCTGTCCAATACTCTTCCCTGATGCAGAGGGAAATTACAGCAATCTCAGGCCCAGCTTTCATGGTTCCCTTGTAGACCACACTATCTGGTGAGGATCCAATTATGTTGCTGAAGTCTTCACAGGCCACTTCGAGCTCTTGTCTGCTATACCTTCTCACGTCCTTCAACATCTCAGGGTCTGCACATTAACAGAGTCAATAATGTTGAAAACAGCTCTAGAAATACTCCATGTAAATAAACTAGAAAGTAAGAAAAAAAGAGAGCCTAAATACCTATATATACTGTTGTATGATCCTTCTGGCTTGCAGATTTTTTCCAAGGAATAATAATAGATGATTTTTTGTTATATCTCTGAAAAACAGCAAGAATAGCAACCAGAAAGAGAGAGCCCACCATGGTTCCAGTTATTATTTCTAGAGCCAAAAGCCAAATAGGTTTAGATGCTCTGTGATGCTTGGACACATATTCAGTAGGTTGCAGGTTTGGATTCACCACTGGCTGGCTCTTGGCAGGTGAAGCACCCGCTATGAAACAATAGTTCAGTATTAGATACAAAATTAGAAAGGAGCAATTGTGGGATACAGCAATGCATCCTCAACACCAGTTTGAGTTTTCAGAAATGGGATACAAAGTGAATACCAGTGCAAGCAACTTCTCAATCAAGTTAAGACTCAGATCATTTCAACTATATCTTATGATTCAAATATGAGATGTCTACGAAGAGACATCAAATTCATGCCTTGAATTTCAAATGCAAAAAAGGTCATGTCATACATACCACACTGCATAGGAGGTCGCTGCTTTGTATCCTTGCTCTGGAGGCAGTTCCCTTGAAAGCTTAACCTGCTTGGCATAGTATATGTTTACTAAATATAGTGGAGTAAAATGCCAGCATGAGCAGGGTATCAGAAAAATACCTTGGAAGATACTCCAAGCATTTGGGTATGCTACCAACTAAAAAGTTATATGAGAAGTCTGCTACTTTTAACCGAGACGAACGACAGAAGCCAGTTACATTCTCCTTTGATGCAAACCTGAAGAATATACAAATTATAAGAGACAGATTAACAAAATTCAAACTTTGACTGGTGTAATTTGACATTTGACTATATGCTTTTAGCCATAACAGCTTTAAGCTGATTCATGACCCAAAGGTCATTTAAATCTCCATGAAAACATCCATTTACATAGTGAATGGCTCCTAAAAATGTTGAAAAACTGATATTAGTCATTGCTAATAATAATTATCCTATTCCATTTTGCATATACCCAAAATATCTTCTTCAAACTGGATTTATGTAAAGCATAATTCTAAAATCACAAAAAAAAAAAGTGAATAAAAATTCTCTTTTGTATTAGTCATGAATAATGAAACATGTAAGTGACATTCAAAGGAAACAATAATTTTCCCCCAATCAAATGTATAAAAGAGGCTCACAATCTATTGCTGTACTCAGAAGAGTTCTAAAAAATCAAACTAGGAAAGAATTACATGAACAAGAACAATGAATCCCTGAACCAAAGTATAACAATTCAATCATAAAAATTGCACTCACATCCCATGCATAACAGGTCCTTGAAGTCTATTCCTATCCAACCGAAGTTCTTGTAGGTATCTCAAGTTTCCAAGCTCTGGAGGTAGCCTACCAGTCAACCCATTGGACTGCAAGTTTCTATAAGCAAGCAAGCAAACAAATTTGAGTTAGTATGAGAGTTGATAATATGATATATGTATGTATGTATGTATTCAGGAAGAACTACTGAATTTCTTTTACATGTTAATGACTTGGGTCAAATTTCCAATCTCGGGAGGGATCGGTCCCAATAACTGATTCAATCCCAAATCCAACACCTTGAGAGATTTAAACATGCATAATTCTTTAGGTATTGTTCCTATGAGATTGTTGCCGTGCAAAACTCTACAAGCAAAAGAATCAAAAATCAGCCTTAAACCATGATGATCCACAACCAACACACATGGTAATCAATCCAAAGGCTTTCACTTTCTAGGATGAAGCACAACTAGGAAAAAGACTGAACATACAATTCTTGCAAGTAGGTGATTTGCCCCAACTCTGGTGCAAGAAACCCCCTTAATGATGCTCCTGATATGTTTCTGCAAAGAAGAACCCCAATATGTAGTATTAGGGATGTGCTTGCTTAGAAACTCAAGTTATCAGCTATGTGAAATAGCAACTGCACATCCCACCAAGTACCAACAATTAAAAAGGAAAGGAAAAAAGAACCAGCCAGAAAAGACCTGTGGTTATGGTATCTTACATCTTGATGACATGATCCCGTGCCATAGTGCATGAGACACCAAACCAGTTACAAGGATCTGATTCTACTATATCCCAATTGGATAAAACTTGAAATGGATCATCATAGATGGCTCGTTTGAAGCTCATAAGGGACGAAACTATCAAGAATAAAAACAAAAAAAAAAATGTAAATGCTTCATTTGTATGAACACCATAATGAACAAAAGCAGCCAAGACAAAAAGACCAATTCCATTAAAAGCAAAATCAACCATACAATATTTAAACTTGCAAGTCCACACAGGAAATAGGGCTACCTAACAATCTTTACTACATACTTAATGACAATTTTTTGAGTGAACCCAAGGTGTCCTCCATGACTAATAATTCCTTTGAGGTGAAAAGATTACCAAAGTAGATTTTACCTCTCAACAAAGTTTTTTTATATATACGTACGTCAAAATTCAAAACTTAATGACACTTATAACACATTACCTAGTCAGAAATCAAAAGAAAATTAAATAGAAAGAAAAAACGCAAAATCAACTAGATTTTAGTAGCAGGTAAACAAAATATAAAAGAAAAAAATAGCTGAGATCTGAAAGAAGAAAGTGAACACTGGAAACTAAACAGAAACCTTCGTTTGAGGACAGAGTGTAAGAAGACACAAGGGAGAGCGTGGAAACCAAACCAAGAAGCAACAATGAAGTGCAAAGCTTCATCTTTTCCCAGAGTTCTCCACACATGTGCTAGCTCCTCGTTACCCACTTCGCTGTGGTGTGCAACAAAGAAAATTCAAAGGACAGTTTCAAGAAAGAACATAACAAGTTCAGAGGTTTGAAACATTTCCATCATTATGTGTTAGCAAAAGAAAAGAAAGATAAAACAAAGTGAAAGAAGGAGTTTAATTAAATCCAAGATTTGGTAACTACCAGTGGAAAGAATAAGCAAGTAGCTGGTAGTGAGGGTGACAGTGACATTGGACTAAGCCATAAGAGAAGAGAATGAAATGAAAACTTTGATTCAAAGAGAGTTTAGCCAACAAGGAATTGCCAAGAATTAAGAGATTGCCACATACATACACATTACAATTTACTAGTACTAGTAGCCTGTTAATTTCTAACATTCTCCAAACTGCGAACTTACCCAGCTTCGTTGATGTTCTTCTCAATGGCTACGATCTAATCATGTAATGCTTCTCAGTTTCGAGTCAAAACTAGCTGGCAATAAAACATACCACTCTTTAGCATTGCTGTAAAATTCAGAAAAAACATACTAATTAGGAAGGGATTTTACTATTTGTACTACAACTACAGGTTAAAACTAACTAAGGCCCTCATGGCTTCTGTTTCCCTAATTTATCATAGGTAGTCTATGATTTTTAAGTAATTTATTTATGACTCTTTTAGTAGTTTATTGAATTAAAATTGTTTGATAAAGTTTACTTAAATTATGTTAAATGATTTAAAATGATATATATAATTTTATTTATGTAAGGGTTTTAAATATGAATTATTTTATATAAAAACCATTCATTATCAGATTAATTACTTTAGAAGTCACGTATTAAGTAATTTTAATTAATAAACATTGACGTTATATGAAAATTAAATTCATATAAAAAAAAGTTAACATTTTAGCAAACTTGTACCTCCTTGGATTTTTAATTATTTTCAAGGATTACAATAGACAAACTGACAAATTACCATAGACTTATGTATGCCTTTTTTTATGTTAAAAATCATTGTCAAGATATAATAACATTGTCGAATAAACTTTTTTTTTTCTTCCAAAACGTAATAAAACATTATGGGTTTTCTAATTTATAATATTATTTTGTTTCCTTTGCTTGTCTCTTAGTTTTTGTACAAGGGTAGTATTGTAGACACTGTCATTTATTTAAAAAAGAATACGATGTCGTTTGATTAAGCGCTGGCTAAACCACCTGGCCAAATTAAATAAAGTATGCAATGTTCCTCTGTGGTGTAATGCACTGTTCATGTTCCATAATTAATTAATTAGTTATATAAAATCTTAACTAACCAAAAGTGCTTTTTTGAAAGGCAGAAAAAGCTTCCAAAATTCCACAGCTTACAGTTGTTATCCAACAAAAAACCAAAAGCATGTTGAAGAATAAAAAATTAAAGGGTGTTTGGTTTGTGTTGGAGTTAATAAAAAAATTATATGATTAAATAAAATTTTAATTGTCTCAAACAATATAAACAATTAATATTAACATTTAAATTTTATAATTTTTATAACTTCATTTTCTCAGTTAGATATCAAACAAATACTTAACCTCACCCCACCTATCCTATCGTTTTCTATATTGGGTTCTTGAATATCAATAGGCAACTAATACCTAATAAAGATCACAAGCCATCATGCATCTCAGGGTTCAACTTTGTTTATTTTTTATTTATTCCTCTGTCTCCATGTTTATGTCTATAGTATCTGTTTTACATTTTTTTTAATCTCTCTAAGATATCTGTTTTTTAATACTGGATGCAATAACTAATTGTTTTGAAGTTAAATTTCTTTGACGTAGACTTACTTGCTACGATGATTATAGGTGAGTTTTTTTTAGGATGAAATTTTAGTTTAAGTTATTGTTCATAATAAATATTCGAAACGTAAAACCCTAAAGAATTATTATAAGAGAATTAAAGTTAATATTCAAAGTATCACTTGAATTATCTAGAGAGTGTTAGGTTTATTTATACAATAGTAAAAAGAGAAAGAAAAAAGGGGGCATGGGCCCAAACCCAAATGATCAAGAGAAAAACGTATTCTGCAATAAAAATTCAATATCTTTATTATGCTCTCCAAAAATAAAGAGATTTGATGAGACCTCTCCCAATTTAAAGAGAATAATTTTAATTTTAATTTCTTATAGTATCTCGTAATTATTAAAGGATGAATCGAGTTATTACTATCCCATGTATTATAGTTTATTGTAATTGTTTAGTATTTAGTATGATGTAGTAGATAAAATACTAGTTACACGATGCCGTTGTCTAAATTTGAAGAGCCTTTTCTACCCAAAAATAATAATATAAAGAACCTTTTATTATGAATATTATAATGTATAGTGGATGTCCATTTTAGTCTATAAATAGGACTCATCCTTCTTTAATTTGATACACTTCTTCTCTCTAACTCTCAATTACTTTCTCTTCAATTTCACTACTCTCTTCATTCTCCTTTCTTCATTTTAAGTCCATTTTTCTTCTCTAATTTTATAACACGTTATCAGCACGAGATTCTGACCAACTGAGATTTAAGGTAACATAGAATTTAATTTCTTTTTATAATTTCATTTTAATTTATATTATTTATGTATATATTATAAAAGTTCCCGAAGAACTTATATTTAAACATCCCAGAAGGATGTATAAGATTATATCTATATCATAAAAAAAAAGGGTTCCTGAAGAACTTATTCATAAATATCCCTGCAGGATATATAAATTTAATAGTCATATAATCTAGAATTCTTGAAGAATTCTTGAAAATATTTATTAAAAGTTCCTGAAGAACTGTGATAATTAAAAAAAAAAAAATTATTATAAATTATACATTTATTGAATGAATACATGAATATTTCTATAATAGTTTTTGCTTTGCCTGATTGCACTAGAGCTTACCATTTCATGCTTGTACCACATTAATCCATTTGCCATATATTTTATTCCAATTCCATGTATTATGTTGATTGCTAATTCCAATTCTACTTCATAATTACTACCTACTTTGCTTTTGTCTACCGTAGCACTAATTGCTACATCACATGATTGCTGCTCACTAATTGCTAAGTTTCCAATTATTGCTTCCAATTGCTATAACTTAGTGTATTTTAATGTTATTTTAATGTTTTCCAATTGCTCTGTGACTTCACGTTATTGTACACTTCCAATTTAGTGTATTTTAATGTTATTTTAATGTTTCCAATTACCCTTTGCTCTGTGACTTTGTTTTCAATTTTTCATGTTTTAATTGCTGTTTCACGCTGATATTTTTTTTTTATTAAACTAAATATTATTAAATTATATATGGGTCATTTTATTTAGATACATAAAAGGAATTAATAAATAATATACACATTAGTAGAGAAGTCTTGTAAGTTATATTCATTTATTTTAATTTATTTAGTTGACTTATAAGTTAACCTGTCTATTTTTTTTACTAGTGTTACTCTTAAAATAAAATAAAATAAAAAATAAATATTTATAATCATTATTGATTTGTTATTACTGTTGTTATTATCATAATTATAATGATAATTATAGTTAATATATTTATTTTATTGAAGTATTATCTAATTTATTTGTAATTTCTTGCATAGAAATAACTATGTCAAATATTACCAACCTTGAGTTCGTGGCTCTTGACATATCTGGAAAAAACTATCTATCATGGACATTGGATGCTGAAATTCATTTAGATGCAAAAGGTCTCGGAGACACCATTAAAAATGGAAATCAGGCATCTAGTCAAGATAAAGCTAAAGCCATGATATTTTTACGCCACCATATCCATGAAGGGTTAAAAAATGAATACTTAACAGTTAAAGACCCTCTTGTTCTGTGGAATAATCTAAAAGAAAGATACGACCATCAAAAGGATATAATTCTTCCAAAAGCCCGTTATGAATGGATGCATTTACGATTTCAAGATTTTAAATCCGTAAATGAGTATAATTCTGCAATGTTTAGAATTACTTCGAGATTGAAATTATGTGGAGAACAAGTCACTGAAAGTGACATGTTAGAAAAGACATTCTCTACTTTTCATGCATCCAATTTGCTCCTGCAGCAGCAATATCGCCAAAAGGGCTTTACAAAATATTCTGAATTAATTACTTGTCTCCTTGTGGCTGAGCAAAATAATGAATTGCTTATGCAAAATCATGAATCCCGTCCAACTGGAACTGCTCCATTCCCAGAAGTGAATGTAGCAACGCACGATCATAATACTCATGGTCGTGGTCGTGGCCGTAGCCGCGGTCGTGGACGAGGTAATGCTCGGGGACATGGTATTGGTCGTGGATATGGTTTTGGCCGTGGTCATGGTCGAAATGATAAGAGATCATCATTCACATGGAAAAATAAAGAACTTATGAAAAAAGGGACAGATGCTCAAAATAGCGAACAAACTAAAAACATCTGCTATCGTTGTGGTAGCAAAGGACATTGGTCTCGAGTTTGTCGCACACCAAAGCATCTCGTAGATCTATACCAAAAATCCCTTAAAAATAAAGGGAAAATAATAGAGACAAATTTTACTGGTATAGATGATGATTTCTCTGACTTTAGTGTTGATGATTTTCTTGCTCTTCCTGAAGAAGAAATTGACCACTCGATTGGAGAAGGGAGTGCCCCCAAATAAATTATTTTAATGTTTCATGTAATTTGTTTTGTTGTAAATTTTGTCTTTATCAATAAAATTTTGTTAAATATTATTGTTAATTATATTTTACTCATGATTTATTTTTATTTATTTAATGAAGAATGAATGCTCATGTGAATGATGAAGATATATGTCTCGCAGACAGTGCAACAACTCATACCATTCTCAAGAATGAGAAATATTTTTACCAAATAGTAAAACAAGAAGCAAATGTTAATACAATATCTGGTAGTATAAATATAATTGAAGGCTCCGGTAGAGCCAGTATTTTGTTGCCTGGAGGAACAAAATTGCACATTAAAAGTGCATTATATTCTAAGAAGTCTCAAAGAAATTTATTGAGTTTTAAGGATATCCGCAGAAATGGATATCATATTGAGACCACAAATGAAGGAAATGATGAATATCTATACATTACAAAGTTAATTTCTGGTAAGAAATGTATATTGGAAAAATTGCCTTCATTTTCCTCCGGTTTGTACTACACATATATTAGTACAATTGAAACAAATGCCATAGTAAACCAGAAGTTTACAAATAAGAATGACTTTGTTATCTGGCATGAACGATTAGGCCATCCTGGATCAATTATGATGCGAAAAATAGTTGAGAATTCAAATGGTCATTATTTGTCCAGCAGACAAATTATGCAAACTAAGAATTTCTCATGTGCTGCTTGTTCTCAAGGAAAATTAATCATTCGGCCATCACCAATGAAAATTGGGAATGAACCACTTATATTTTTAGAGCGTATACAAGGTGATATTTGTGGACCAATACACCCTTCATGTGGACCATTTAGATATTTTATGGTTTTAATTGATGCATCAACTAGATGGTCACATGTTTGCTTATTATCAACTCGCAACCAGGCGTTTGCGAGATTACTAGCTCAATTAATTCGTTTAAGAGCTCATTTTCCTGATTATCCAATTAAGAAAATACGCCTTGATAACGCTGGTGAATTTACATCTCAATCATTTAATGATTATTGTATGTCCATTGGAATTGATGTTGAACATCCTGTAGCACATGTTCATACACAAAATGGACTTGCTGAATCATTGATTAAACGTTTGAAATTGATAGCAAGACCATTGTTAATGAGATCAAAACTCCCAATTTCAACTTGGGGACATGCAATCTTGCATGCGGCAGCACTTATTCGTATCAGGCCTACAAGTAATCATGAATATTCCCCTTTACAATTGGTTCATGGTAAAGAACCAAATATTTCTCATCTAAGAATCTTTGGAAGTGCGGTATATGTTCCTATCTCTCCTCCGCAACGCACTAAGATGGGACCTCAAAGAAGGTTGGGAATATATGTTGGATATGAAAGTCCATCCATAATAAAATATCTTGAACCTTTAACAGGTGATTTATTTACAGCTCGTTTTGCTGATTGTCATTTTGATGAATCTATTTTCCCATCATTAGGGGGAGAACATAAACAGTTGGATAAAAGGATTAGCTGGAATGAGAGGTCTTTATCACATCTTGATCCTCGAACAAAACAATCTGAACTAGAAGTTCAGAAAATAATTAGTTTGCAAAATTTAGCAAACCAATTGCCTAATGCATTTGCTGATCCAAAAAGAGTAACTAAGTCACATATACCAGCTGTTAATACTCCAATAAAGATTGATATCCCCGAAGGACAATATAAATTTGCAAATGAGTCTGAAGCCAAAATAAAACGTGGCAGACCTGTTGGTTCTAAAGATAAAAATCCTCGGAAAAGAAAAGTAAATAAAGATGATGGTCGAATCGAGGATATAAAGACTCCAGTAGAGTCTCCTGACATAATCAAAGTTTCAAATCCAGAAGAAACTAAGGTACCTGAAATTGATACAAATAAAGAGATCTCGATACATTATGTCATGGATGGTATACAATGGAATCGACCTGAAGTCGATGTTGATGAAATTTTTGCATTCAAAGTAGCTCTTGATATCATAAATGATGATAAAGATTATGAGCCAAAATCAGTTAAAGAATGTGCACAAAGAAATGATTGGCCAAAGTGGAAAGATGCAATGCAAGAAGAGTTAAACTCACTTGCAAAACGTAAAGTTTTTGGGCCTGTAGTCCAAACACCCAAAGGTGTAAAACCAGTTGGGTACAAATGGGTCTTTACGAGAAAAAGAAATGAAAATGGTGAAATTATGCGATACAAAGCAAGACTTGTTGCACAAGGATTCTCACAAAGACCTGGAATTGATTTCGAAGAAACATATTCACCAGTGATGGATGCCACTACTTTTCGATACTTGATAAGTTTGGCAATCCGTGAAAGGCTTGACTTACGCCTTATGGATGTTGTTGCAGCATATTTATATGGCTCACTTGAAAATGACATATATATGAAACTCCCTGAAGGATTTCATTTGCCTGAAGCATATAAAACAAATCCTCGAGAAAATTATTCAATCAAATTGAATAAATCTCTTTATGGATTAAAGCAATCTGGACGAATGTGGTACAATTGTCTTAGTGAATATTTGTTGAAAGAAGGGTACAAAAATGACCCAATTTGTCCATGTGTTTTTATGAAAAGACTCGGAAAAGAGTTCGTCATAATTGCTATTTATGTAGATGATTTAAACATCATCGGAACTCCCGAAGAGCTCTCAAAGGCTGTAAATTACTTAAAAAATGAATTCGAGATGAAAGACTTGGGAAAAACAAAATTTTGTCTCGGATTACAATTAGAATATTTAAAGGAAGGAATTCTGATGCACCAAAAGACTTATACAGAAAAGGTGTTAAAGCGGTTTTATATGGACAAATCACACCCATTGAGCAGTCCAATGGTTGTAAGGTCACTAGAAGTGAGCAAAGATCCATTTCGACCTCAAGACAAAAATGAAGAACTACTTGGTCCTGAAGTACCATATCTTAGTGCAATTGGTGCACTAATGTATCTTGCTAGTCATACACGACCTGATATATCATTTGCTGTTAATTTGTTAGCAAGACATAGTTCTTTACCCACAAAAAGGCATTGGAATGGGATTAAACACATATTCCGCTACCTTAGAGGTACAATGGACATGGGTTTATTTTTTCCATATGTATCTAAGGCAAACCTAATTGGTTATGCAGATGCGGGGTATTTGTCTGATCCTCATAATGGTCGATCACAAACAGGTTATTTGTTTACATGTGGTGGTACAGCAATTTCATGGAGATCCATAAAACAAACAATCACAGCAACATCATCTAATCATGCTGAAATCTTAGCATTACATGAAGCAAGTCGAGAATGTGTTTGGTTAAGATCTATGATTCAACATATTCAAGAAACTTGTGGCTTGCATGCTGGAAAACTACCACCAACAATTTTATGTGAAGATAATGCAGCTTGTATTTCTCAGTTAAAGGAGGGCTATATTAAAGGAGATAGGACAAAACATATTTCACCAAAATTTTTCTTTACTCATGATCTTATAAAGAATGGTGAAATAAATGTTCAGCAAGTCCGATCATGCGAGAATCTAGCAGATATCTTTACAAAGTCATTACCAACCAAAGTCTTCGAGCAACTAGTACAGAAGATTGGTCTTCGACGCTTACATAAGTGTTCTGATGAGGGGGAGAATTAAATATTTGTAATTTAATCATTTTTACGGATATACTTTGTAAAGAATGTTGTACTCTTTTTCCTTCACTAGGTTTTTGTCCCACTGGGTTTTTCCTAGTAAGGTTTTAATGAGGCACATTCTAAATATGGACATCCAAGGGGGAGTATTATGAATATTATAATGTATAGTGGATGTCCATTTTAGTCTATAAATAGGACTCATCATTATTTCCCCTTTTCGTGAGCCTCATTTGATTATTATACTTTAAAATGGTGTAAGGGCAAAGTCTCTCTCTAAACATGTTAGGAGTTACGAGACAAAAATGGAGATTATTTTTTTAAGCCTAAGAGGCCCGCTGACAATACTTCCAAGCAAGACATAATAAGAGTATGTTTCAAGGAAGGACAAACCTCATCATTTTCAGTCAAGCTTAAAAATTAGTCTATCAATGTTTTAAACTTGAATGTGATTAACTTTAATTATTGAAGAAGATTTTTTTTCATATACATTTTTGAACTCAAGCGTAATTAAATTTAACGTTAAATATGTTAAAATTAATATCTAAAATAAGAAAATAAAGTCTATTTTAAACAATGTTTTCAAAACCGGACCGGTCATTAAACCGGTGAAGGCACCGGTTCATGAAAACCGTGCTAAAACCGGGGTTCAACCGTGGTTGAACCGATAATATTAAAGAATTAACTCGGACCGATCACTTAAGCGGTTCATGGTTCAACCGGTCGGACCGGCCGAACCGGTTCGGTTTTGATAACAATGATTTTAAGAAGCTTTAAAATAAAATAAGTTTGAGAAACTAATTAGGGTTCTAAGTTGAACCGATAACTTTTTTACCAGATTCATAATATATCTTAACCACTGCATCAACGCCCCTTCTGAGTAATTTTGTGACATGATTAAAATATATGTTCAAATTAATCATAATTATAGATTTTATATTGAAGTGTATGTTACACGTGAAAAGTTTATTTTATCCTCAGTCCAAACATACTTACGCGTAATATGCAGGAGAAGAAGAGGGAATAAAATCAAACCGCAATCATAAATTATCAAAACGAGAAACGAATTTAATATATATATTATTTTCAAATGATTCATAATGATGGATTAGCTATGAAGCAAAGAAGATGAAGAAAGTAGATCGGGTCCGCAACTATTTGAACTTCTGCAATTTTAAATTTTAGACTTTAATAATTTCATATGGTTTTTCGTTTTTGCTTTTGTTAAAGTTCCATCAAGATCCCTCATTTTGCTTCATGGGCCATGCCCATGACCCTTTTTGATAAGGACCTCCACCCGTATATATTTATTTAGACACATACGGTTGAAAATACCTCTACCTACGTACTTTTCTAAGTCTTTTTCAGTTTTTTGTATTGTTATCAAAACCAGATTGAGGGTCTGTTTAGTTCCCAGTTAGGGAAATGGAGTTTGGGAAATAGAAAAATTTAAAGGTTGATATTGATCATTCACACTCTTCGAGACAATCAAAATTCTGTTTGACCATAAGATTTATTTTTAAGTTGGTCAAACCGAGATTTAACCAACCAAATTAAGTATTCAAACAGACACTGAATTGATTGATTCGATTGCTTGAATATAAACTGGTAAAGTTACTGATCTAGGTCAATTTTATATTATTATCGGTTTAACTACAATTTTATCGGTTCACCAGAATTTGTATCTTCACCGGTTTAACGTTGGATTTTTTTTATTTTGCATTGAATTGCACATTAATGGCTTCTTTATTTTCCCTTTGTTTTTTAGCAATCGAACAATTTTTGCACGCTGTCCTTATGAAAATTAAAATGTCGAGGGGAAAAATTTGTGCGGAAATTGAGCAATGGAAAACTGGTCCTACTTTGATAATAATTATGATGTTCAAGAATTTGGTGTCTCTCTTTAATCTGCACACGTTCTTCCTTTGCGACATTGTCATGTTTCACAAACACTAAAATGCGTGCAATTGACGCCACGAAATACTCAAGTGATGCAATGCTTCTCAATCTTATATGTGAGGTTATTAATTTTACTGCAGCGTTTTGCAATGATTTTCTTTTCAAAATCAACCCTATTAATGACACATCTTCAAACTCGAAAGCTTATGTTATGGGTTTGGAAGGTAAGATTCATGGGTTTCAATGTCTAGGCACACATTTTGGACTTGAGAAAGATAAGGAGACTATTATTGGATTTTCATGATGGGCTCGACCCATTTAGGATTGTTAGAGTTTCTCTACATAAAATATTTTCTTCTAGTTTTAGGACTCTTAGTTCCAATACATATCATCATATCTTTGAGAGGAATCCCCATTTATTATTTTTAATTGTTTTCTTTGTTTATATGCTTTTGTTTTCATTATTGCGACCAAGATCATTTTTACCAAAAACCAGCAGCTATTGAACAAAATATGAATACTATGTATATGTATTCGTTGAGATTATTGAAGTTTAGGTTGTTATTTATCGATTATTGCTATGGTTTCATAGTGTGATAATAACATTTAAGAAAATAGTTTTAAACTATGAAATAAGTAGTTAAGGATGGAAATGGGTCAGGTCGTCCGTCGAGGGCCTATGGCCTGACTCATTTAAAGCTTACATAGGTCGGTTTGTCGGGCTAGAAGGTCAGACTTAGGCTTTTAAAAAAGCCTTTTTAATTAAACCGACCAAGTCGTAGGCTTTCTAAAAAGTCTTTGAAACCCAACTAACCGACCTATTTAATTAGATTAATTGTTAATTAGTTATATATATAATATATTTATAACATAAAATAATATATATATATATATATATATTACATATTTACATTTATATAATATAAATTAATATTACAAGTTTACAATTAAAAAAATAGGAGGGAATGGAACACAATTTTTTTTAGGTTGATTTTGGCCTTTTAGAAATTTCACAGACTTTTAAACAAGTCAGATCAGGCCTTAAAAAAACCTATGACAAGCTAATAGATCAGGCTCAGGCTTTGAAATTTTGATATAGGTCAAGCTCAGGCCTTTCAAAACCCGGCCTGACCCGGCCTATTTCCATCCCTAGGTGTAGTGTAAGAAGTTTTTAATAAAATTATGGATAATTATTTAGTTATTTACATTGAAATTAATTTTTAGTGAATAACTAAATGAAAGTAATTGCTAAATTAAATATTGGCGGTGGTAAATAATTAATTGTTAACTAAAAGTAAGTAAATTGATTAGAAGTAAAAATGAGTTTAATTAGGTTGCTTAAAGAATTAAAAAAATGAAACTTAAAAATACAAGAAAATAGAAAATAACCTTTTTGCCTTTAATGTTAAAACTTAACACTTTACCAAGCTTTGCTTCTTCTTCACGTGAAACATTGAGAGAAATTGTGAGCATGCATGAAACCATTGTTAGGGCTTTGAACTTCAAATTTGAAGCCAATTCTTGAGTGATTTCTACAATTGAACCTATTTCCGGAATCCTTTAAGTGAGAGCTATGTAAAGGTACCCTTAATTTCAAGTTTCGTAACCTCTTTTCTCTTTCTCTTTCTAGACCATGAGTGGTCTCTTTAGGGTGTGGTTTCGTTTCATTCTTTTGATAATTGAAGTTTGTAGAGGATTGTAGAGGTAATGGGCTTCCCGAAATGACAATTGGGGTTTTGTTTCGTTGATGGTAAGTTGCGGAATGAAGGCCAACAGTAATCGGAAAGGAGGAAGTGGGAACCAAAGAGCGAAAGTGATATCGATGAGTTACAGTAATCGTAAGTTGAAGAATGGAAGTGGTAAAGAGGAATGGGTACTTTCGGAGATGATGGCTTAATTTTAATTCTTGATGTCTTCTAATTTTTAGGTGTTGGAGCGTTTGGAAGAAATTAACGATCAAATCAAGGTTCTGAAAGCTTGGAGTTGAGTAGTGTTCGTGGTATATAAGTTAATGTGAATATATTCCTTTATCGTCTTTTGAAGCGCAAACGTGAAAATGTAGGACTTTTATAGAAATAGCACGGGAGCCAATTAATATATGTAAGTATGTTATAGAATGAAATGGTAGTGAAATCTAATCTTGTTTGCTTTTGACCATTTAAAATGTATATGATGATTATCATAGTTATAAATTGTGTTCATGACGTGTGAATATGGAGATGGATTATTACCGATTTGGCATATTGTTGAATAATGCATTTTGTTCAATATTTTTATATTTGAAGGAGATGACTTTTATGCCAAAGATTCAAATTAATAAGTCTTTATCTAAAATTAAATCAAGGGTTAAAACTTAATAATTAACAATTTAATCAAATAAAAAACTATAAAATAGTTGAAAAGAATTACATCAAGCATTTACCCTAGTCCCATAGCAAGAAGAATTAATTACACATGTAATCACACAAACTAATCTGGACAGTGGTGGGACAGCCCAACACATTTACCATCTCTGCGTAAAAAAGCAATGTTGTTATTGGGATTCTTTGTGGACTTAGTCACCCATTAACTTTGTAAATAAGTAGCATATAAGAATTATTTAATAATTTTATATGAGCTACAACCAATTGTATATTTATTTTTAACAAAAACAGGCCAAATAATCTAGACAGAAGTGTATAAATGGTGTGGAGTGTAAGTCTTAACCAATACCGATTTATTAACCAAATTATAAAAATAACATATGTATAAATGATGTGGAGTGTAAGTCTTAACCTTTTATAACACCGGCATTATTATAATTCTCCATTTTGGACCAAAATGAAGCTTTAGCAACACTTGAATGTGATTGTTCCTTGGCATTGTTAATTAATGTGTTAATAGAACTCACTTCAAAAATGATAAATCCAAAACAACGTTTTCTTCTTTGGTTCTTTCAAGTTCGTTTCCTATAGTTATCTTCCCATGTCTACTGAGTTGCTGTAAGCATGTAAACTCGTATTTCGGTCACCGATAACCGACCTCAAAGGTTTCACCGAGAGATCACACAACACTTGTCAACGTATGATGATGTATAAGATCATGTAAGCTGACCCATCAAACGGACGTGTTATTAGGTTGCCACGTGTACCACAACCATTCATATATAAACTTATTTCCCGCAAACCAGATAAGAAACTTTCCTAACCACCCCTTTCTCTTTCTGTCTTCCACTATATTTCTCTTGTGGTAATTTTCTTCATTCAAACTCAACATGTGCATATGCTCCAAACATTTATTTTTTCTTTCGTAATGCATGCATGCATGCATGCTAACTCAACTATATATCATTTTCAATTTTTCATAATTTTCTTAGAATCAGTGTCCACATGCATTATGATTCTTCAAACTTTATAGAAGTGCCACTTTGTTAGTTAATTTTCATGGTTCAGGAATTTGAATATGTAAGTGTTGTTTCAGATGGAAGTCCTTCACATTAAATGTGCTTCAGGATCCACGGTTCTGGGGAAGGTGGAGTCAACACGAGGAGAACATGTACGTTTTAATTTGTCTTCCCTTTGCTGTAGCTCAGCAATCAATCGGTTTTTGTACAAAGACAGAGCAGAAGTGAGGTGCAGAAGAGGGCAGAGAGTTATTGTTGCAACGGGACCCGCCACAGAGGCTCATGTTATTGCCACAGAGCCATTGAAAAAAGATGATCTAATTCACTACTTCGCTTCTGGTTGCAAGCCTAAAGAAAAGTGGAGGTTACCTACATTTTTTTCCTTGTAGTCATGCCATGCTTTCATCTGCTATGAAGCACAAAGTTCTAACCTAATTAACACGGATATTTTGATTCAGCTAATATTTTTAAGGATACAGAAACACCGTTCATATACTGATACATATGTTTCATATATTATATTTTAAGTTAACTTTTTATAAAAATTAAAAAAACATATATTTGCAATAAAATTACTATGTTTATCTATTTGAAAGTATTAATTTAAGTGTCTGAGTTACACAGTATTAGGTAGTCTGCAACTACTTTTTCACCTTAACATTTGTATTTTAAATTTGTAAAGAAGTGTTTGGGTTGAATAAGTGTTGCTATCAAACACTAGGGAATCTATTTTGTGTCCTTGCTTCATAGTTAGTTTGTCTTTATCTGGTAAATTATTGTTTGTTCTAGCATTCCAACTTCCAAGCCAACCGTCATGAACTAATATTACATCATATTTGTGTGTTTGTGACAAATAATCATTTCTGTATACCTTTGGCACATTTTGTTTAGTGATCTATCCGATATATGTGCCTAAAGTTTAATTTACCATATCAATACTTGTGAATGGATCAATACTCGTTCTACTCTTCGGTTTTTTTTTTCCTTATTAAATTATCTGCATGATTTACCTAGTATATGGTCTTTGCAGAATAGGTACAGAGCATGAGAAGTTTGGTTTTGAGTTTGAAACTTTACGTCCGATTAAATACAAACAAATATCAGCTTTACTCAATGGCATTGCTGCGAGGTTCGATTGGGATAAAATAATGGAAGGTGGTAACATCATAGGACTCAAAAAGGTTAGCCCCTTCTATGATAATTATTTGATGCTTAGTTTTTTTTTTCTTTATGAACTTTCGTGCCTTTTATGTATAATGGATATTTGAAATCGGCTAGTGATTTGATTTAAAATCTGAAACCCATATAAATTAAAGAGACATTTATAAGTGAAAACTTGTACACCAGGGCAAACAAAGTATATCATTAGAGCCTGGTGGTCAAGTTGAGCTTAGTGGCATGCCTTTGAAAACATTGCATCAGACTTGTGATGAGATTAATTCACACCTCTATCAGGTCAGTATATTGCTATTATCATACCATTGAAGGCAGTTCTGGCTATGAGGCTGAGAATTATATCACAATTTTTAAACTCTTAACATGATGGATCAAATATGTGTTCTTTGATAGGCTAAAACAGTTGCTAAGGAAATGGGAATTGGATTTCTGGGATTGGGTTTCCATCCTAAATGGAGACTAGAAGATATACCTGGAGTGCCTAAGGTAATATTTACCTACCTACATCAAACTTTTGAATTAAGAGTGGATTTTAATACTAATACCTCCTAAGTGTGCCTTGTAATTGTCATTATGCTAATTCAGGTTGTCCATATCCTTGAATCAATTTTATTTTGTTCTAGTCACCGCCAAATCTCTTACCATGTTGATTTCAAAAGCAAACCGTAGTTACATCGGTATTGATTCAAGTGACATTTGATCGAATCATAAGTTTGAATCAAACTGTAATTGAATTTGTTTTCTGAAGTAACTTTTTTAACCCTTCCAATGCTCGATTTGTTTTCTGAAGTAATTTTAAAATTCTGATTACTAGAGTTCTTCACTTATTTGCTGAAATTTGGGTTTGATACTTTGAGCACTTTGGCATCTAGCCTTTTCTTTCAAAAAGTTTATTTTGTTCTCCTTTTGTAACATCTCACTTGTACATTGACTTATTCTAGGTACGGTATAATATTATGCAAAATTACTTGCAAAAATTTGGCTTACCTGGAATTGAATCATTGTTCATGACATGCTCCGTTCAGGTGAGATAAATTTTGTACTTCAATTACTAGGTATAACCAATAAATTAGTTTTAGAGTTAGAATACCTTGTCAAATTTGTCCCTTTTCTTTATAATGAATTTTCCCATTTAAAGTATTTTTTAGTGCATCTATAATAACAATAAAAACGGT
Organism: Clitoria ternatea; assembly: GCA_037962975.1. Taxonomy (NCBI): domain Eukaryota; kingdom Viridiplantae; phylum Streptophyta; class Magnoliopsida; order Fabales; family Fabaceae; genus Clitoria; species Clitoria ternatea. Next base: position 10,352,865 of record CM075670.1, read on the forward strand.
GGTTTAGGTCAATTTGGACTTTAGTTCTGAAGCAGACATGATCAAGAAAATGCGTGCCAGTCTTGCTTTGCAGCCTGTAAGAAATTCTAATTCATTTTAATGTTACTCAGTTTTCTGGTTCTTATTGTCTATATCTTATAACAATTGCATCAATCCAGATAGCCACAGCTTTGTTCTCTAATTCACCTTTCAAGGAAGGAGTTCCAAATGGTTACCTCAGCATAAGAAGGTTAACAAATGTCTGATTACTATTGTACAAATATTTGTTTTCTATACTATTTTCAACTTGATTGGTTTGCCTGCTATAAACAGCCTTAGAGTTGGTCAGGTTGACAAACGGCGCACTGGCATGATCCCTTTTGTTTTTTCTGACACTTTTGGGTATGTTTGGTTATTTGATTCAACCTTTCTAATTTATTTAACGAGTTGCTTCTAACTACTAGCTAGTATGAAATTTATTTAACGAGTTGCTACTAGCTACTAGCTAGTATGAGATAATGATTCAGGAAAACTCTATATATTTATACTACTAGTTAAGAGTCAGATTTAATCAAGCCTGATTTCTTATGTGTTATTTTTATAGGTTTGAGCAGTATGTTGATTATGCTCTTGATGTGCCAATGATTTTTGTTTATCGAAGAAACAAGTATATTGATTGTGGTGGCATGTCATTCCGGGTTATTTTCTAATCTTATGTCTCTTATATTTCATTACAAGTTGGTGTTAAGGGGTCTAATTGGTTGATCATGATTTATTGTAAATCCCTCCTACTAAAACTAAAAAAATAAAATGTTCATTAGTTGGTGTTTTGTGCAGTATATACTGTACTTAGTTGATGGTTTATTATGCAGGACTTCATGGCAGGTAAACTCCCTGCCCTTCCAGGTCAGGTGCCAACAATGAGTGACTGGGAAAATCATCTGACAACCATATTTCCTGAGGTTAAGACTATGTAACATCAGCAACATTAAGGATTTTGAATCTTTCTAAATGAATGTCTTCCACTAAGTTGGCCTAGTATTAAAATTTTTGTACAGGTCAGGCTAAAGAGATATATGGAAATGAGGGGTGCTGATGGGGGTCCTTTGGACACGTTATGCGCTCTGCCTGCTTTTTGGGTAAGTGGCATATCTATACACTATGTAATGATTCAATGATTTACGTGTGTGCTGGTCATACACACATAGACAACCAATGCTATTATTTCAATCTGATGCTAGTTTACTGTTGTTAACTTTCATATGTCAGGTAGGTTTACTATACGATGAGGTATCACTACATAATGTTCTAGATATGATTGCTGATTGGACCCCTGAAGACAGACAGAATTTAAGGAATCAGGTAATGAAAAATGCCACAACCAGACATTTATGCTGGGGGGAAAATAAAAAGCAGGAAAATGTTTCTGGTCTAGTACTCTTCTGTGAGTTTGGACCCAATTGAAGCCATTTATATATTTAGGTTCCTATAACTGGTTTAAGGACTCCATTCCAAGGTAGATTGCTGCAGCATGTTGCTGAAGATGTGTTGAAGTGGGCAAAGGTATCTTAAAATGATGTTGATGCTAATTGTTTTTCTGATTTTGCAATGTGTAAGTTTGGTCAATCAATATATCGCTTTGTAGGATGGCCTGGACAGAAGAGGCTTAAATGAATCCGTTTTTTTGGATCCACTGAAGGAAGTGACTAGAACAGGTATGTAAGTATTAGTTATCTTGCCTTGAGCATTAAAATCTAGGCTCCTGCTAATTTCAGTCATTTATTATCTATGTATTAAGGAGAAATTTAGATGTAGCTCTAAAACTCAGTATGATATGACCTGTAAACATATATTGTATTCTGAGAGGTGTGTGTTTTTTACACATTTGTGGCTGTGGGCAGGTTGGACACCAGCTGACAAGCTGTTGGAGATGTATTACAATAAATGGGAAAACAACACAGATCATGTGTTTAGAGAGTGCTGCTACTAAGCGACTTATGAAGAAGAGGAATGTAAACAAGAAATAACAACGTTCTAGTCTTAGGTTGCTTACAGAGTGCGCATGAGCGTAGGTATCGGCATCAGCCAGGCGCGTCTCTGGTTTGGTAAAATTCAGATGTTCAGTGGCGTGTAATTATTGGCAGCGGGTGGTTTTTAAATCTTTGCTAAACACTAGTAGCTATATATCAAATGAACCTATTCTTTCGGGTGTAGTTTGCAATCTTCGTTGAATAACATTGCAGGAGTTTTCTTGTTTTTATATGCTAATTAATCCAGAAAGTTCTTATTTTCTGGTTAGAAGAGAAGAGAGTGAAAACTAGTTCTTATAAATTCAAGACTCTTCATGTTTTACTCTTGTTTTTTTTTTCTTCACAAGGGTTAGGAATTGGTTCTTGTCATCATCAATCATCAGTAGAGACTATTAAGTGTAGGTCTAGGAATTGGTTCTTGTCATCATCAATCATCAGTAGAGACTATTAAGTGTAGGTCTTTTTTTTTTCAAGTGTCACAATTGAGTACCAACCTCTCATCATATAGCCATCATCATAGATAATTAGTCATATGGATATTGATCTGTCCTGGACCGGGGTCAAGAGATCCGATCTCAAGCCAGTCACGAATAGTATGTCAATACCGTCTAGTAGACCGGATGTATGTGTATCCGATGTAGGTATCCGTTGTCCTTGAATTAGGAGAGCGGATTGGGCGTTCTGGAGATCCTTCACACCGACCTAACGCGTTGAAGTGGGCGAATGGTGGTGTCACCTGCAAAGATTCTCCGACGCTCAAGTCAGTGATTATATTCCAAGTAAGGAATGTATTCAAAGAGGAATCAGTCGTAAAAGTGCTGAAGAAGAAGATCCCTAACCTCAATCATGAAGTTAGTTCATATACCTGATTGGCTCGATTAACGAGGACTCGTTGGTGGGGAACCACCAACTCCCATTAGCATTATTATATTGCGCACTTACCTGCATGATTGGGTCAAGTGGCTATTTTATATTGAGCATAGAGAATGTAGACTAGGATTAGGGAACAAGTTGACCATTCCCGTGAGCAGAATTTGGCTCGTAGTGCAGGGAATTATTGATCGATCCCTGTAGCAACAATCCTTGTCCTTTGCATAGTGACGTGTGTATTATCCGATGTCATGGTGTTATCCTGGATAACCGGTATAGGGAGAACGCCTGATACGGAATTACAGTCCGGATGTATACCGATGACACCGGTTACACGTAGATGTCTTATCAAAGACGTTGAAATATGTATAGCAGATCGGATACCGGTATTGAGACCGGATCATATGTCCCCTAGCTTGTGTGAGGGACTGAATAGTTGTTCACATAAGCTACTCAACCTGCGAGAGGTCTTAATATCGGTAAGCTTACGTCTGTAACAGTTCCTTAGCATCTGTTGTCATTCGTAAAGAACCGCTCTGATTTTAATAGAAAAGACCTTTCGGTACTGTCACAACGGATTCAGACAAAGATTCGTTGTGTGAGAATTTCAAGAGTTTATTGGAATTGAAAGCTCTTGAAGTTCGTGTAACGGCAGTAAAGCGTAAATTGCGTTGCATGATTAGACATTAATGCTTTTAATCACGTGGGCAGGCAATTATTGCGTCTGAGATGAAAATCTCATTAACCGTCGTTTTGGGCTTAATGGGCCTGAAGTTTTCAAAACTTTTGGGCCTAGTGGATAGCCCTTTGCTGAGTTGCTATCGTTTTGGCGCCCAAGAATTTGGAACGGTTGTGTCGTTTCGCTTGTGAACAGGTACGTTTTATCGAGAACGACACAACTTCAAGAGGAGGTAACCGGTCCTCTTTGTTTCCTATAAAAGGAATACTTAGTGGATTCTGGGTTCCACTTGCTTTTGCTTTCTCAACGAAACTCTGCAGAAATTTTGCAAGGAAGTTTATCACCTACATTGCGAGGGTTTCTTCGTTCCTCAAATTCATCACTGTCATCTGAGGTAACTATCTTTTCCTTGTCGCTTTAGTTTCGCTTTGACTTGCTACTCGTAGTTATAGAAAGTAGGCTTCATCTAAAGGGGGGGGAATCAGTTTCCCTCAACCCTAATAGTCGTGGGGAAGAATCCTTGTGATTCTTCCTAAGACTGAACCGCGTCGCTCAGAAAGGGGATCTTACTCACTGCGGGAAGTGACCTTTCCCTTCTCAGAGTCGCCCTCTGATTGTAATTGCTTTCAAAATGCAGTGAGTAATGATTGCAACTTTCTGACGACATTTTATTTCTTATCGTAGATTAAGGAGTTCGGTCTAGATATTTCCAATGGCAACTGGAGAAGGATCTTCTGGAGATAGCGCCATTTCGAAAACAGCAGAAGGTCTCTACAGCGTAGTTGCTTCGAGGCTAAATTGGGAGGAGGTTCAGGCTAAATGGCCTTTCTGCTGGGTGTCTAGTGAGTTTAAGGAATTGGCCTCCCGACATGCGGATGAGGAGGGATCCCGGATCCAGCCGAGGTTTACTTTGAGTACGGATGAAGAGACAAAGAAGTGATATAGGGTTTATGCACCACTTCCGACAGAGCGGATATGCCACGTCGTCCCTAATGACCGCTCTGTATACATGTATGACTTTATTTTCCATAATCTGGGAGTTCGTTTTCCTCTAACTGAACTCCAGATGGGCGTCCTGAAGTTCCTGAACTGTGCACCCTCTCAACTTCATCCCAATGGTTGGGGCCTCATCCGGGCTCTCGAGTGCTTGGGGAACACTTCAATTTCACGCCAACTGTAGCGATGCTGTTCTACTACACTCAGGTAGTTCGAAGAACAAGCAAGCAGGGTGGAGTTGGTCTGGTGACTCTCCGGACTCTCTGTTCCTTTGTGAACTTTGAGTCTTACACAGATTCTGCCAAGGTTGACGGGAAGTCCTTCAAGACTTACTTCACTCGCATCTCCATCAAGAAGGGTAAACCAAAATTTTGGAAGGATAAAGAGGACGTTGACAAATTTCCCCTGAGCTGGACACACAAACATTTCCTCTTGAGCTCACACGCGTACTACACTGATCAATCCGATCTGTCTCGTGAGACGTCGAGAGTGTTGTTCGCACTTGAATCGCACACTACAGGTCGTCACGTCTTCTCGTGTAGGCGTTTGCTAAGCAGCTCAAGCGGAGTCCGGGAGGAATATTTGCGTACTTCTCGTTTTATTTCATCTTCCTCCTTTACCAAATATATATAGAATATTTGTAGTTGCTGACATCTTGTGTTTGTTCATGTAGGTGAAATAGAACAAGAGACTCCGGAGATGGACAAATTAAAGAAATTCAAGGCGGCTGGTAAATCCGTCACCCGTGAGAATGAAGTGAAGCCCAGGCCCTCAACCAAGGATCGTCCTGAGTTAATCATCCTGACCTCGGATGCTGAAGGGGACATCCCACTGGTTGAGGGCGGTTCATCCGATGTTGGAACAGCCTCGGGTCAACCTCCTGTTACTGAGAGGAGAAGAAAGATCCAGAATGATCCTTCGAAGCGTCAGTCCAAGAAGCAAAGGACTTCGGAGGATAAAGCCGTTGAAACCTCGGAAGGGATTGGTGCTTCCTCCGGTCTCAATAAAGGCACTGCTGCTGGGGTTTCTGGATCAGGGCCGACCTCCTTCCCAACGACCTCGTTTCTCACCCCCTTCCTCTCCTACGAAGGTTCTACTCCTGCCACTCTTCCACCACCGATGTATAAACTCCGGCCTACGCTTAGTGTTAAAGAAATTGAAGGAGCGTGTGAGGCCGGAAGGTGGCAGCTAGCCGAACTTGCTGGATTGCTATCTTCCGTCAGCGAGTTGGCTAAGAACGTCGACAAGGTTGAGGAGCTAAGTGACAAATTAGAAGAGCTCAACCTTTCCTCAGACAAGGACAAAGCCGCCATGAAGTTAATGGAAGATCGTCTTAACAAGTCTAAGAAGTTTGGGGATCTTGTAACTAAAGAGAATCTCAAGCTCAAAGGCGATCTTAAAAACTTGGAAGGCAAGGTGGCAGAGAAGGAGGAAGAACTCCGCAGCAGCCAGGATAAAAATAAGGCTGATGCTGAGGAGTGGTCTCAAAGGGAGAAGAAGCTCCTTCTTGAGATAGAGGGACTGAAGGCTAGGAAAGTGGAGCCCGAGATATCTAGTGAGGAGCTGTCCAAGTTGCGGGGAGAATTGGCTACAGCGAAAGCTGAGAGAGAAGAAGCTGTTGACATATGCAGCCGGGCTGTTGAAGAGTCCTTCGGCCTAGCCATACGCCAAGTCTTCTACCGCAACCCCACTGCGAAACTTAACCTTTATGGAATGGATCCGTACTATGAATTCCATGGGGGAAAGTTAGTCGCAGTGGTGGATGGTCGTCACGAGGATCCACCGACGTCCTTGTATGGTTTGGCTCCTCTTCCTGAGGGTCAATCCATGGGACCTGACTACGTCTTTCCTGCGTCCGAGGTTCCCTCTTCTGAAGAAAGGGCTGAGGCTCCTGGAGGCGAGACTCGTGCGGAGGTTCTAAAGGAAGGAGCACAAGAGCCCAGTGCTGAAGAGGCATAAAAAACTGAAGAACAGATTCCTCCTCAGTAGTTTTGTTTTCATTTACATGTATAGTTGTGTACCGGGATCAACTCCGGATTTTAAACTATTGTATGTAATTTCATTTCAATGAATGAGTTTTGATTGAAGAAATTTGTCTTCGTCGTTTCATGTATATTTAAATCGTTTCTAATCCGTTCTGTATAATTAATCTTAAGGCCGGATTGAAATAATAGCCTCGGAAGATTAAACAACAAATAAAATTTAGAAAGGATAAATATATACATGTCCCCAAGTGTGTATTAAGAAGAAGGTGCCTGTCTCTAGGGCATGATCCTTAATTCTTTTGGGGAAAGATGGGTCGATCCGCTGTTTGGCAAAGTAGTGTAACAGGACGGATGACTGCTTCTAATCCGTAATATTCTTACAGGAGATGATAATATTGTTCCAAGTTTAGGGAACTGCAAGGAAGTGGTGTTTGGGTCCTTTATCATAAGGATGATGATGGGAGTTTTTTCTACACCAGGAGTTACGTCGTTGTATCACAGAATAGGTGATAAAGAGTATCCGTTCTGGGAGAATACCACTAGAAAGCGAAAGTGCGGACTGACTTTCGGAATTTTCCATCATAAAGATGATTATGAGTATTGATCATGCCAGGTGTTTTATCATTAAATCACTTCATAAGTGATTGAGATCATCCGTCTTGGGGATGTGTACGATACCAGGAACTACATCATCAGGTCGCATATTAGGTGATTGAGATCATCCGTCCTTTGGGTGTGTATGGCGCCAGGAGTTACATCGTCAGATCACAGCATGGGTGATTGAGATCATCCGTCCTGGGCAGGTACACCGCGTCAGGAGTTACATCATCATATCACATAATGGGTGACTGAGGTTATCCGTTCTGGAAAAGTACACATCGTCAAGAGTTACATCGTCAGATCACAGATTAAGTGATTTAGATAATCCATCCTGGAGACATTTTTCAATCGTAGGAATACGGATTGAGTGAATACTTTCAGAATGATGATGAGAATTGTTCATACCAGGAGTTACATCGTCGAATCACTGAATAGGTGATTGAGATCATCCGTCCTGGAATGATTATTGGTGTTCTTCATACCAGGAGTTACATCACCGAATCACTGAATAAGTGATTGAGATCATCCGTCCTGGAATGATTATTGGAGTTCTTCGTACCAGGAGTTACATCATCGAATCACTGAATAAGTGATTGAGATCATCCGTCCTGGAATGATTATTGGAGTTCTTCGTACCAGGAGTTACATCATCGAATCACTGAATAAGTGATTGAGATCATCCGTCCTGGTGAATTTTTCCAATCAAGGGAGTGCGGATTCAATTGGCAATTTTCGCTCCATCCGAAATCCGAGTCTTACCTCTACTAGCCCCCTAGCTGATGTGAGGAAGCAGTTGACTTGCTCATATGAGCTATATTGATCATAGTACGTCTGGATTTCGGATTTGCACCGAAGTGTAAATATCCGCTCTTGGAACCATGTTCCGTAGTGACGAAATTTTAAGGGCGGATTCGACAATGGAAATATCAGAAGTTTATCGAATTTCGCAACCCTTGGTATTCGGGTAATGGTGGCCACGTTTCTAATGATTGGACATTTAATGCCTTAATTCACGTGGGCGCGCCATTATCGCATTAAGTGCGCATGCCTTAGTAACTGTCACGTATAGTCTTGTTGGGCCTAGTATTTGGTTTTAATAGGCCCATTTCGATGGCTTTGTGACGAAATGATGGCATCTTCGCGCCTTGATGTACTAAACGACAATTTTGGTCCATTAAACGGGAAGTCGTTTGGGGGTAAACGACAGGTTATGTTTAATGGGTATTTGAAAAATTTTGGTGCCCTGATATAGGCATATTTGGCAATTCTCAGTTACCATTTCTTCTTGCTTCCTTGACGAATCTCTGCGAAAGTTCCAAGAAATTCTTCGTATCCACCTCTGTGAATTTCAATTCACTATCTAAGGTAACCACTTTCCCTTCGTTCTCAGTTTCTCTTTTCAATATTTGAGAATGCCTAGGAAGGGTGTTAGCTTCAGTGGCGTTGGCCCTAGAGGAAGAGGAGGAAGGGCTTTGGCTCAAAACCCTAGTGTTCGTGGTGGGAGGATCCCAGTGATCTTCCAGTCGAGGCCGCAATACACAGAGAGGGAGGAGTCGCAATATCAGAGGCGAAGGGTGATTATACCCTCTTCAGAGTCTTCCTCCTCCAGTGAGAGTGTTGAGAGTGGGGATTTGTATCTCTCTGATGATGTGAAATTTTATCGCAGCATCAAAGCTTTCACAATGGTGACAAAGAAAGCTACTGGGAGGAAATCGTCTGAAGGGGAATCTCCTTCTGAGAAGTATATCTTGAAGACCCAATCCGGCCTATGCAATGTGGTTGCACACCGGATAGACTGGGTGAAATTCCAACAGAAACGCCCATTCAGCTGGGTGGCTGAGGAGTTTCGTGAAATAGCATCAGTTCATGCTCGAGAGGGAGGAGCGGAGCTGGAGACGCGTTTCACGGTCTTCAAGAAGGACAAATACAAGAATTGCTTCGTGGTGATAGCCCCGTTGCCATCCGATCGAATTTGTCATATCCCGGACGAAAGGTCCTTGTATATGTATGACTTTTTATTTTTGAACCTTGGTGTGCGGTTTCCCCTTTCGAAGTTTCAGATGGGGGTTCTGAGATTCCTGGACTGCGCTCCTTCACAGCTTCATCCCAACGGATGGGGATTAGTCCGCTCTCTTGAAGTGCTTGAGGAGCACTTCAACTTCAAGCCGACGGTGGCCATGCTCTTTTATTTTGCCCAAGTGGTCCGTCGTGCAAATAAAGAGAAGGGGGGAGTGAGCTTGATATCCCTCCGGACTCTCTCAAAGGTTATCAACTTTGAGGCGTACACTGACTCCGCCAAAGTTGATGGACATTCATTCAAGTCCTATTTCACGAAGATTAGCGTTCACCCTGACGAGTCAGTTTTTTGGTTAACTGAAGATGGGCTTCCGAAGTTCCCAGTGGCTTGGACGCATGAACACTTTTTGCTGACCTCCCAGGCGTACTACACTGAGGAGGATGAACTAAGCCCGTCTTCAGTTTCCGTTCTTTCCGCCCTTCAATCTTACACCGCCTCGCATCAATTTTTCTCTTGCAGGCGTTTGTTAGGATCGTGGTCTACCCGCGAGGAATATCTGCGTAATTTTCCTGCTAATATTCATATTTTATCGCATCATGCCTTGAAGTAGTTGATTTCTAACCGTGTTGCTTGGTTTTGCAGTTGAAATTGAAGCTGCGTCTCCAGAGATGGAAAAACTGAAAGGGCTCAAAGCTGGAGCGAATTTCGTGGCAGCTGAAAATGACATTCAGGCGAAACGGAATTCGAAGAAAGCCACAGCGGAGACCATCATTTTAACCTCATCTGCTGGTGACGATATTCCCTTACTGGAGGGCGGATCTGAGAAGGTTGCGGCTGAGAAGGTCGGAGAAAAGAAGAAAACTATAAAACGCGGTTCCTCAAGGACCTCGGATCGTCAACCTTCTCCGAAAAAACAAAAAATTTCAAGTGAGAGTGCTGATCCGGAGCCTTCAAAGGGAAAGAAAGTGGAAAGATCCGCTCTGGATGCAGGGTCCACTCCGGATGCTCCTGGCGGCGGGATCACCTATGGTGCAAAGCCAATAACGACTTACTTTGCACCAAAAGTTACTCGCCCCCTTCAAAGTAGCTCCGGTCTTGCACAATATCTGGTATACGAGGGTTCTGTTCCTGAGGCCGTTCCTGAGACTCCGTACAAGCTGAAGCCCTCATTGATGAGCGATGAAGTAGCCAAAGCTTGCGATGCCGGACAGAAGCACCTGGCAGAATTATCCGGGCTCCTAAGATCGGTTCGCAAGCTTCCAGAAGAGAATGAGAGGCTGAGCTCGTTGGTTGGCAAGGTTAATGACCTTAGCGTTGCTGCTGCTAAGGACAAGGCAACCATCCTTCGTTTAGAAAGTAAATTAGAAGCTTCCAAAGAGGAAGGATATAAGAAGGATGAAGAAATTGTCAGGCTAAAACATCTTGCCAAGGAGTTGGAGGCCCAAGTAGCTGATCAAAAGAAAATCAATTCCGACCTCCACTCCGGTTTTTGTGCGGAGAAGGAACGCTCTTCAAAGCTGGAAGAGGAGCTTAAGGAAGTCAAAGTTGTTTATGCTCGAGGAACCGAAGATTGGTCGCGTAAGGAGAAGGAGCTGCTCTCAAAGTTGGCGGACACAAAAGCGGAATTTGACGAGGCTGTGGATATGTGCGATCAGGCAGTCAAGGAATCCTTTGGGTTGGCTGTTCGTCAAATTCAATACCGGAATCCCAAGGTGAAACTTAATCTGAATGGTATTGACCCGTTCTATGAGTTTCATCAAGGGAAACTGGTGGCCATAGTTGATAAGCGTCATGAAAGTCCGCCTAGCACTCCTTATAAGTTCGCTCCTTTACCTGCAGGCCAATCGATGGGACCTTCATTCCTGAAGCCCATAAGCACAGGAACGAGCTCTCGCACTGAAGAAGGCAAGGCCGGAGGCAAAGGCAAAGGGAAAGAAGGAGATTCAAGCCAGAGAAAGTAGCGCCCTTCCCTGTTTCCTTTTTCATTTTATTGATTCAAATTCGCTGTGTTCCGGGATCAGCTCCGGATTATTATACGAATTGTAATTCTCATTTAATCAATAAAAGGGTTTTTTACCTCCATTTTTGTTTAGTGAAAAACAACTTTAATAGAGGGATCGCATGTGTATTGAATCATTCCGAATTTAAGTAATGAAGATCGGTTTGTAAAACAAAATCTCCATACCGGACTTATACATGCGAGATGGATTTCTCAATAAGATCACCGCTTGTCAGGGAACACATCATTGTTACAAGAACGGCTTAAGGGGAATGATTGTGAGATCGTTTAGACGAGAGTTCATTCCTCAAAATATTCGTTAAACCGTTGATGCTGTCCCCCAGTATCATTGGGTGATTATCACTTTGAATAAACTCTGAGTAAAATTTTCTCGTGAGAGTTTTTTTAAGAGTGAGGATTTAAAATAGACATTCCTCCTCAAATATTTCCGACTGAGAGATTTCAGGTGAATATGCCTTAGATTGTGGCGTACCCGAGTGAATTGTTTGTGTCGGAGTTCATGAGTTAGTTATAAAACTTCCAAATAAAGAACTTCATAAGAAAGTATTAATCTGGAGTTCAGTATAACTAACTTGTTGTGTTTGGAGTTCGGTTTGATCCTACTGTCCATGTCATATTTGGTGTTCGGTTGAATCCTACTAGCCGTTCTTCAATTGGTCTTTGGTTTTACCCAATGACGATTCTTCACCGACGTTCGGTTAATCCTACTAGTCGTACTCAGAGTTCGGTTTAATCCTACAATCCGAGCCTTCGATACGGGGTTCAGATCAGGGTTAATCCTGAACCTACTGCGCCCGTCACTTGGGGTTCAGCGTGGTCTTGAAGAAGAACCAGCTTACTGCGCCCAAGCCTTCGCATGGGGTTCGGTTTGTGGCCTCGAAAGAGGACCAGCCCTACAACCCATGTAGTCTTCGAATGGGGTTCGGTTTGTGGCCTTGAAGAAGGACCAGCCCTACAACCCATGTAATCTCTAAATGGGGTTCGGTTTGTGGCCTTAAAAAAGTGCCAGCCCTACAACCCATGTCCTGAGGTTCGGTTTAATCCTACAACTCAGGTCTTCACCGACGTTCGGTTAATCCTACTAGTCGTACTCAGAGTTCGGTTTAATCCTACAATCCGAGCCTTCACCGGTGTTCAGCCAAACTTACTAACCGTACCCAGAGTTCGGTTTAATCCTACAATCTGGGCCTTCAATATTTACACACTCGAGGAGTTACATCGTCAACTACAGAATGGGTAATTGAGATCATCCGTCTTGAGTATGTTCTTGTGCGTTGCGCATATTCGAAGAGTTACATCGTCAACTACAGAATAAGTAGCTGAGATCATCCGTCCTGAATATGCTTTTGTACACCGGATAAACTGAAAATCACAGCATAAGAAAAACTCGAAAGAGTTAAATTGTTATGAGAGATTCTTATTAAATCAAAAATAAGAATTACAAGGAGAGCGTAGCTGTGAAAATAAATTCTCCAGTATTCAATCCAAGATAAGGATAGGAGAGTGTAGAAACAGCTAGCTATAGTAGATGCGCAAGTTTTGGGTGTTCCATTTGTTTCGGATTGGAGTGCCATCAAGGTTTTCAAGGCGATAAGAGCCTTTGCCAGTGACCTCGGATACCCTGTATGGGCCTTCCCAGTTTGGGGCTAGTTTGCCTTGATGGGCGAATTTGTTCCCTATACTTGCTTTCCTCAAAACCAAATCTCCAACGTTGAAAGTCCTTGATTGGACTCGTTTGTTGTACCGGAGAGCAACTTTGGCTTTGATGGCTTGATCTCTGATGAAAGCGTCTTCTCTGAGTTCTTGTAAGACATCCATTTCAGATGCCAAGTTAGCATTGTTGGTTTCTTCAGAGAAGTACTTAACTCTTGTGGAAGCAATTTGCAGTTCCACAGGTATCATTGCCTCGACCCCGTATGTTAGGCGATATGGGGATTCATTGGTGGATGAATGAGGTGTTGTCCGATATGCCCATAGGACATGACACAGCTGGTCTGTCCATCCGCCCTTGGCTTCACCAAGGCGCTTCTTTAGTCCCTTAAGCACCTCCCTGTTGGCCACTTCAGCTTGACCATTAGTTTGGGGATGTTCGACGGATGAGAATATTTGGGTTATTCCTAACCCTTCAAGCAAATCTGTGAATTTTCTATTCGTGAACTGGGTGCCATTGTCTGTGACAATCCGTGCTGGGACCCTGAACCGTGTTATGATGTTTTCATACATGAAACGGCGAGTTCGGGCTGAAGTAATATGCACCACCGGCTCTGCTTCTATCCACTTAGTGAAATAATCGACCCCTACAATGAGATATTTGATGCCCCCAGGAGCAGTTGGAAAGGGGCCCAGAATATCCAATCCCCATTGATAGAAGGGCCATGGAACAGCGGATGTGAAGAGTTCTTCTGCCGGTGTGTGGTGTAGGTTAGAGAATTTTTGGCAAGCGTCGCATTTTTTGACAAAGTCAATGGAGTCTTGCTTCATTGTGGGCCACCAGTATCCAGCTCTGAGGATTTTTCGCATTAAGCTTCTTCCTCCGGCATGGTGTCCACTTTGTCCTCCATGCACTTCCTCCATTACACCTTGCACCTCATCCTCTTTGAGACAAATTAAATAGGGCACAGAGAGTGCCCTTCTGTAGAGATTACCATCAATCATAGTGAAATACGGTAATTCTCTCCTTAACCTCGTCTTTTCCTTCTCATCTGTGGGTAGCTGTCCATCAGCCAAATAACGGATGTAAGGAGCCATCCATGTATCTCCGTAAAGGGAGTCAGTCATTATGGCGTTTAGAGAAGGGAAAAGAGGGATGCTGGGCGACGTTAGCGTGCTTTGAACCAGAGTAGTGGTGCTACCCGGTCGTTTAGTGCTTGCTAACCTGGAGAGTATATCCGCTCTCGTATTCTCTTCACGTGGAACATGCTTGAACTCCACCTTTGAGAATTTCTCAGTCAACTCCTTGACACAGTTCAAGTATAATTGGAGTTGAGGTTCGCGAGCTTGATAATCTCCTAAGATCTGCGAAATCACCAGCTGTGAATCGCTACAGAGTGTCGCCTCAGAAGCTCCGATATCAATTGCAGCTCTTAGCCCGGCCAAGCAAGCTTCGTACTCAGCCTGGTTGTTGGATGTTTTGAAATTGAAACGAAGGGAGATCTCCAGGTGTACTCCGTCATCACTTTCGAGAACTACACCTGCTCCAGAGCCTCTTTGGTTTGATGAACCATCAACGTAAATGGTCCAATGGACTCGAGGGTAATCCGGATCAGTCCCTGTCATTTCCACAATAAAGTCAGCCAGGACTTGAGCTTTAATAGCGCTGCGGGGTTCGTAGGATATATCAAACTCAGAGAGTTCAATAGACCATTTGATCATCCTCCCAGCAAGATCGGGCTTGATTAAGACAGAACGGAGTGGCAAATCCGTTCTCACTATGATTGGATGGGCGTGAAAGTACGGACGCAACCGTCGTGAGGCCCAAACAACAGCGAGGGCGGCCTTTTCAATTTTTTGATACCGGATCTCAGCACCTTGCAAGGTCTTGCTAGTGAAATAGACCGGTCTTTGTCCATCAGGAGTTTCTTTTATCAAGGCAACGCCCAAAGCTTCATCTGAAATAGCCAAGTACAGAATGAGTGTGTCTTCGGGGTCAGGCTTTGTGAGAATGGGAGGTTTGGACAACACCTCCTTAAGCTCTTGGAAAGCTTTTTCTTGTTCCTGTCCCCACTCAAATTTCTTGGACTTTTTCAGTATTTTGTACAGAGGGAGCGACCTGTGAGCCATCTTCGGCATGAACCGTGCCAAAGCTGCTACCTTGCCATTCAGGGATTGGACTTCTTTGAGATTCTTAGGACTTTGCATGTCTAGAATCGTTTGGCACTTCCCTGGATTGGCTTCTATACCACGTTGAGTTAACATGAAACCCAAAAATTTCCCAGCAGGGACAGCAAATGTGCACTTCATTGGGTTCAGCCTCATGTTAAATTGTCTCAAACGGGTGAATACTTGGCGCAGGTCTTCAATATGATCGCCACCAACCGGTGTCTTTGCTATTATGTCGTCAATGTATACTTCAACAAGTTTGGTATGCATACCTTCGAAAACCTTGTTGATCATGCGCTGATATGTCGCCCCAGCGTTTTTCAGGCCAAAGGGCATGACTGTATAGCAAAAGACACCACGATCATTTATGAAAGCTGTCTTCTCTTGATCCTCTTCGCACATCGGAATTTGGTTGTAACCAGAATAAGCGTCCATGAAGCTCAGGTATTGGTAACCAGAGGAATCATCTACCATCCGATCTATATTAGGAAGAGGATAAGGATCTTTTGGACAGCAGCGGTTGAGGTCCACGTAGTCAATGCACATTCTCCATTTACCATTGGATTTAGGGACCATCACCACATTCGAAAGCCAAGAGGAATATCGGATTTCCCTGATGAATCCGGCCTTCAGCAATTCCTCAGTTTGCTGGCAAGCTGCCTTCTGTTTCTCTGGGCCCAATCGTCTTTTCTTTTGGGCCACAGGTTTCGTCTCTGGATAGACGGAAAGTTTATGACAGCAGAATTCAGGGTCTATGCCTGGCATATCGGCTGCGGTCCATGCAAAGAGGTCTTTAAACTCTTGCAAGAGAGCCAGCAGTCGCTGCTCTATTTCAGTATCTAGCTTGTCATTGATATGGGTGATCTTTTCTGGAGAATCTCCCAAGACGATGTCCCTGGAACTTCCATCCGGTGTGGGCTTTGATGGGTTGAGCGGATCAATGTTCAAATCCGCTCTAGGGTCCAGGTCGACAAGGCTTACAGATCCTGCCGATGTTCCAGCATCATTAAGTTTCCTCTTTTTATTGGAAGCGTCCAGCTTTGTCATGTTGAGACTAAGGTTGTAGCAGTACCTAGCCATCTCTTGATCACCACGGATAGATGACACAGCATTATCCTTGTCAATGAACTTGATAAGGAGATGTGGGGTTGATACAACTGCCTCCATTTCATTCAGAGTAGGACGGCCTATGATGCCATTAAACGGTGATTTGACATCAATCACTAGCACCCGAGACCTAACCGTCCTGGCTCCCGGTTCGCCTTCAAACGAGATAAGGGTGTCAAGATACCCTTTAGTTAGTTGCTTTGCGCCATTAAAAGCTGTTAGTTCCTGCGTGTAAGGCTGTAAATCTGAGTCTTTAAAACCCATTCTTTCAAAGCAATTATAGAAAATAACATCGCAGGAACTTCCCTGGTCAACAAGGATTCTTCGGACGTCCTTGTTGGCGATCACAGCAGTGATGACTACAGCATCGTCACCACCAGGAACGGTTGGGCCAAAATCCTCGTCAGAGAAAGAGATTATGGGAGCCTCAATTCCTCCTCTGTAAGGGCGATTGTCTTTGACTTTCCCTTGCATAGATAGAATCATTCTGTGATGATTCTTACGGGCTGTAATTGAAGCTCCTCCTCCAGCGAACCCTCCAGCAATCATGTCAATGACTTCACGTCGGCCCTGACGTTGTTGCTGGGGCATGCTGTCTTTCTGTGCTGCATTATCGGTCATTACACCTTTTTGCTTCTCTGCAGCAGAGAACTTTCGAACCGGACTGGGGTTGTTGTCATCCCCATCGTCGGGATCTCTTTCTCTTTTCTCATTCCGTTCTGCCCTGTCAAAGGATTTTTCTTTGAACAGGTATTGCTTCAATTTGCCTTCTCTAATTAGCGTCTCAACCGCATTCTTTAGAGCTTGGCATTCATCAGTTGAATGACCATTTTGTTCATGAAAATCACAGTACTTACGTGAATTTCCTGGTCTTTTCATAGGGGCTGGTCTCCTGATGCCATATGTGCTGAAAACTGGCCATCCGACCTCTCTCAAAATCTGAGATGGTCTGGCAGATAACTGTGCATAATGGCTGAAGGAATTGACATGCCTTTCTCGAGGTCGAGGAGGGTGGTTATCCACCTTAGGATTGGTGAATGGCCTCTCCATGCGTTCTGACCTCGTCTTCTCCTTACCCTTCTGGGTTTGGGGAGATGGTGTTGGTGGCTTTTTCTTTTCAGCCATTGCCTCCAAGTGCATCTCTATGCTCACATACTTTGAGGCTTTTTTCCTGAACTCCTCAAAAGTTGCTGGGGGGCTCTTTGCTAATGAAAGAGCGAAAGCTGATCCTGGCTGTAATGCCTCAATAACGATATGCAGCTTGATAGATTCTGTGAGGTTAGGAACCAGAGCTGCTTCCTTATAAAACCTCTTCAAAAAATCTTTTAGGCCCTCGGTTTCACCTTGCTTAATCTGAGCCAAGGTATGAGACGTCTTGGGTACGTCTCTAGAGATGACAAAGTGGGTTTCAAAGGCAGCTGCCATTTCTGTCCAAGAATCTACGGATCCAGAAGGCAAGCCTTTAAACCACCCGAGGGCTTCCTCAGACAATGTTCGAGGGAACATTCGGCACATCACGTCTTCATCAGCCCCCAAGTACATGGCTTCAAACACATAAGCATCAAGGTGCTTAGTTGGATCAGTCTCACCATTATACTTTCCGATGGAAAGTGGTTGAGTGGTTTGAAGGTGCTTGGGGATGCTGATGCCCATAAGTCTCCTTGAAAAAGGAACCTTCAGATATGGGGGTGCTGTTGTCGAATCTCTCTTCCTTCGGGAAGCTGCATCCTCAGAATCGCGAGTTTGTTCTCCCTCCTCAAACGTTGGGATCTTTGAGTACTGAAGAGTGGTGGACTTTTCACCATCAGTTGTGTGGGGAGTGTTTCGCGTGCGAGATGACTCTTTATCCTCGCTTTGCCTTTTTTCTCTTCGCAATTCAGCGAGTTCCCTCTGAAGTTGTTTGATCAACTCATCGCGAGGATCAGGATCAGACACAGTTACTATCTTCTTTGAGCTGCCCCCATGAGAATCAAAGTTGAGTTTTCTGTAGGCATTAGGATTGGTTCTGCCTTCAACTTGATTCTCCATGAAGTCTTGTGCTTCACCTTCCATGGTGGATTACCTGCTCTGTCAAAGGATATGGGAATAACTTTATCGTGTCCCACTGGGCGTGCCAATGATCTGTCCTGGACCGGGGTCAAGAGATCCGATCTCAAGCCAGTCACGAATAGTATGTCAATACCGTCTAGTAGACCGGATGTATGTGTATCCGATGTAGGTATCCGTTGTCCTTGAATTAGGAGAGCGGATTTGGCGTTCTGGAGATCCTTCACACCGACCTAACGCGTTGAAGTGGGCGAATGGTGGTGTCACCTGCAAAGATTCTCCGACGCTCAAGTCAGTGATTATATTCCAAGTAAGGAATGTATTCAAAGAGGAATCAGTCGTAAAAGTGCTGAAGAAGAAGATCCCTAACCTCAATCATGAAGTTAGTTCATATACCTGATTGGCTCGATTAACGAGGACTCGTTGGTGGGGAACCACCAACTCCCATTAGCATTATTATATTGCGCACTTACCTGCATGATTGGGTCAAGTGGCTATTTTATATTGAGCATAGAGAATGTAGACTAGGATTAGGGAACAAGTTGACCATTCCCGTGAGTAGAATTTGGCTCGTAGTGCAGGGAATTATTGATCGATCCCTGTAGCAACAATCCTTGTCCTTTGCATAGTGACGTGTGTATTATCCGATGTCATGGTGTTATCCTGGATAACCGGTATAGGGAGAACGCCTGATACGGAATTACAGTCCGGATGTATACCGATGACACCGGTTACACGTAGATGTCTTATCAAAGACGTTGAAATATGTATAGCAGATCGGATACCGGTATTGAGACCGGATCAGATATGTTAGGTTTATTTAGGGTAGTTAGGAGTATTTAATTTTTATTTTTGAAAAATAAATTTTAAAATAAAATTTGTATGGTAAAAAAATGTATTATATTAAATTTTAACTCATTTTTAAAATAGTTTTTAGCTTCATAAATTTTTGACTTTAAACTCCAGACTGTCATCCTCACTACCATTGCCATCTTCCTCTCATTATAGTCATCATCACCATTCTCATAACTTCAAACCATTAACCATTATAGCCACCATGATTATCATCACAATTATTACCATCATCAATTTAAATGTTAAACCATCATCATCGTCTTTAAACCATTAACCATTATAGTCACCACGATTATCATCACAATATCATCATCATCAATTTAAATGTTAAACCATCATTATTGTTTCTATTATTGTTGTTTACCATCATTGTTAACTCTACCATCATTATACATGTTTTGTAACTATTTATTAAAATTTAAAATCATAAAAACTAAAACATAAAAAATTAAAACTATAAATCAAAAATAGGTTTTAACTTTTTAAAATTTTAAAACTAAAAACTAAAAATTTCTCCGTCTCAGTTAAGAGAAACATTAGCAAATAATATGTTTATATGGTAAATGAAGAATCACATTAAGTCCAAGTATCACATTTGGGTTAAACAAAACATATATCAGGTCTTTTATATCACATTAACATGTTAGTTAACACAAACATAATAAATAATAAATCTTAACGACTCATGATTTAAAAAATTAAGGAAAAAATTTAAAAAAATTTATAGGTATAACTCAATTAAATCTAAATTCAATATCATTATGATCAAAGTTAATTTAACTATATAATTCTTTTCTCTTAGGTATTTTCAACTCTCTCGTTAACATTATGATCAAATATGTTTTAATAGTTAATTTAACTATATAATTCTTTTCTCTTAGGTTTTGATCTTATCTGTACCCTTTTTTTATACTTGTACCCTTTTAATATTATTTTACTTAAGTAGATAACAAGTCTTCCTCAACGACATATGTTAGTTATCATGATTTAAAAAATTAAGGATAAAAAAGACTAAGTTTAAATCCCAAATGTTACCAAAGAAAAATCTAAAAAATTTTATAGGTATAATTCACTTAATTAAACCTAAATTCAATATCTCTCATTAACATTATGATGAAATATTTCTATAATGGTTAATATAATCATGTAATTCTTTTCCCTGAGGTATTCTCAATTCTCAACCGAAAGATCAAACATATTAAATTTTGTTTAAGATTCAAGCTAAAGTGGTCCTTCCCTTATCCATTGAAACAGTAATAGTATATAGCACTCAACCGTTTCATGTAAATAAAATTTAAAAGTATTTGAAAATATATGATGTGCATGGTGAAATTTAAGAATGGATCCATCTCGAAAGCCAGGGAAATAAAAATGAAAAAAATTCTATCTATAGTTCCTAAATCTAATCATGTGGATTAGTAAGATTTTAATAATTAATGGCTCAAATAAATACGTGTGATGTAAGTGCATGCTAGTTGGTGCTTTTCCAATAGCTACCTTCCCACTTCTCAACTCGCCTTATTAAATTGAGTTTGTTGCCATAAAATACTCTGAGCGATGTGGGATCAAAGGTAGGAGGCAAGGAGCAAGGGCCCTTTGTTGAAGGCTCTTTAACCAGTGATTCACTCATAAACTTCTTCTCCAACCCACTTCTCGTGCATGCCATGGCCTCTGCACATAGTTCCACACCTCCTTCTGGCACTCTTACCTCAAACTTCAGCATTTTCGCATACTCATTTAGCAAGTGGAACATGTAGTCATACACGTATTCCATCTTTAGCTCTTCTTTAATAAACTTGCTCGCAGCTTTACCAATCTTTTGTACCTCTTGTTTATGACTATTGCCCCAATCAACTGCATGTTTGATGGATTTGCACTTGTCGGTGTCCCTTATAGGCCAGTAATGCTGCAGTGGTTGCAGGCTTCTTATGAAGAAATCATAGTAACGAGGCTTAACTAATAGTGTAACGGAGTCACAGGCCAAGATGTATTTCTCACTCACAGACCAAGCATAACCTTCCATATAAATTTTGTATCTGATAATTAAGGACACACAATTAATTTAACTATAACTATACATATAAGTGATGATTAGGTGTAAGAATAAGGTACTAGTAGTACCTATATGAGCATTGGTTTGCGAGGTTTGACTTATTGAATCCTTGTTGAGACTCTTGAATCCAATCCTAGGTATATTAAAGGAAAATATGAAAATCATGTTAGCATTGTTATTAAATTTGAATTGAATCAGTTGATCTAACCATAGTTTTAAAAACTAGACCGGATCGGTCGGTTCGATCGGTTAAACCAGGAACCGGTCAGGGTACCGGTCTGGACAAGAGAAAAAACCAGTCAAGAACTGGTTAGAGTTTTAAATTTTTTTTTGTTTTTTTGCTATTTTAAAAAAAATCTATTAAAAAAATATTTTTAAATAAATAAAAACTTATATATAATATTTACATATTATTATTTTTATTATAATTTTAATCCTATAAAACATGTAATATAATCCTTAGTTAACTTAATTTTTATATAATTTATTGTGAATATATCAAAAATTATATTATATTATATTAAAAATATATATTTTATTATGACTAGTTTGACCATGGTTCAACCAATGAACCTTGAACTAGTACCTTTACCTGTTCGATCACTAGTCCGGTTTTTAAAACCTTGGATCTAACTAATTGAATTATGAACCAGTTAGGTGGTCAATTCTTTATTATTATCAATTCAACCACACTTTAATCTCCATCTAATCACAGTTTATTTAAATTGGTATCTTTACTAGTTTGATAACTAGTCTAATTTTGAAAACGTTCAATCTAATTTGTTGAGTTATGAATTAGTTAATTGATTGATCGGATCAAATTTTTATTATTGTCGGACAGTTTAATCCTAATTTAAACTAATATCTTTGTGAGTTGAATAACCAATCTAATTTTAAAAACATTATCTTAATTAAAAGAGGGTTTTATATACCTGAACAAATAAACGAGCACCCCAGTCATGTTGGCGTGAAACGTTGCATTTGAGGAGATCTTGCCGGCCTTCGTCAACAAAAGGGTTTCCCTTCCAATAGGCATAGGGTTCTCTGTCCTCCCACTTTATCCTCTTATTTCCCTTCTCTATTTCCTTAAGCAGATGCTCCCAAGGCCTTATATTAATCTCCGCCCTAAATTACCAATGAATTTCTTTCTAGATTAATTAATTAATTAAATCAAACAGATAACTTGATAACTTTCACAGTATTGCCGCTAATAAGGGGTGAAATGTGTATATATCCATGCTTATCCCAGAGTTTCTTTTTGTATCAAAATCCTAGATATAATCACCAAATAGGAGAAATTTTTTTGCATGGGTAACAACTAACAAGGAAATAATGAGCTGGGTTGGGGTTGGGGTAACGTGTACCTATGATAATAATAATTTTCTTTGTTGTTTGCCCATAAAAGAAAAGGTAAGAATGAGGACGAAGTAGTTTTCCAGAAAACGTGTAAATTAATTTATAATTCATTTTTGAATGGACTATGCAGATTGATGGAGTGAGCCATTAAATTTAAATTCAACAAATGAAGAAAGGTGTAGAGGTTAATTATGGGACTTTTTAGAGTTTAGTGTAGTGTAGCACAAACCATGGAAAGATTCCTGGGCCCCATGTCCGAAAGCTCCGCATAACAAACTCCACCACATCGAATGTAATTGTTCACAACTCACAACGCATACAAAAGAGATCTTTTCATTCAGGGTGTAAAAACGACAAGAGAAAAAGAGATTAAAAAAACAAAAAGAAGGGCCACACGCATTAAAGAAAATAAACTTAGAATGTGAAAGGTAGAGATCATTATGATTTATGATTATGAATGAGAAATCCGTTTCACATCTTTATTATTATTAAAACTGAACCGGTGTAATTGATTTAACTGGTTAAATTATGAACGTAATTAATTTATATTAATTTTTTAATATTATTAATTTAAATTATAATTTAATTATAATTTACTTAAACCAATATTTTTATAAATTCAATAACCAATCTGATTTTGTCGTTTTGAAATGCTAGCTTAGTAGCTGTAAATTGGAGTCTAGTAAGTTTGAATCGGGCTTCTATACTTGGAGAAGCTGTGTTTTGCCTATGCCTTTTCCTTTTTTATCACTATACCACACGCTGATGTAGGCCCGTGAGAGTGGGTCTAACGTTCTTCACGCCTTACACTCCGATATTTGAAATTTTGAATACAAGTGAATTTTTTATAAATATGAATAAAATTATCTTTTTTTTAATATTATTAAATACTTTTTATATATTGAATATATTTTTTAAAAATATCTTTAACTTTTTTATATTGAGGAAGGTTTAAGTAAATTTGACATGTTTCAACTTCAAGTGATCAACACATTAAATCAAATAAGATTAAGAATATTTCAAAAATACATCAAATATTTTTATAACAAGAAAGAAAATAAATTAGACTAAAATATCATAGCACAAGAAAGGAATAATCCTAGTAGGTGGTTAAACTCACACACATATCCCTTAAGCATTTTAAAGTCTAATAAGAGTCATCCAATCCACTACAGAATTACTTAGAGTAATGTTATAAAATCAGTAATGAATACCGATTTGAATAAACTAATGGATCTCATGACAAAACTAGTTTAAATCAAATGAAATTTTGCGTCTAGTAATCTTTATCTAAGAGAATTTTCCTCCTTCAAAAGAGTGTCATTTTGTTGTTTATTATGTATTTAGTATTAAGTGTTTGATTTTGAAAATTTAAAGTGCAAAATTCTTTAATTATTTAGATTAATCAATTCACCTATTCAACTGTTTTGTTTCCTGATTGGAATATTTTAATAAGATTGATGAATATTACAGGAATGAAGGGGAATGAATGTAAGAATAGAGGAACTTACCAACCCCAAAAGGACCAATCAGGGAAAACAATGTCGTGCGTCCAACGGTCCCCGCAATAGCGAAAGAGAGGAGGGGGTCCGGTGAGGTTGGACCTACGGTAGTCCCGCGCTCTGACGACAGGCTTATCATCACAATCAAACATAAGCTCCATGTCTCGTACCTTACCAGGATACCTCCTCACAAGTTGCACTATCCCCCACATCGTGAACACGTCACGTGTCTGAATCGACCCCTTGTACCTTTCCACGTACACCCTCCCCTTCTTCACCACCAACCGAAAATGCGCCGTTCTCTTCCCTCTCTCCACCATCTCTCTACTTATCCCTTTCTCTCTCCACACTCCAAGATCCTCCTCAATCCACCGGAAATACTCCGGACACTCCTCCCCGTTCTCCAACGTTGTTGTCCTTGTCGGATAATCATTCTTCCCACATGTTTCGTTCCCACTCCCCATGCTACAATTTAATCCCCACCTTTTCTTGCTAACCGTTGCAACTGAACTTTTGTTCGCAATCGTGCCTTCCGCTGTCGGTTTACCATCTCTTGTGGAAAGCTTAGACTGCAAGGAATTAATTGAAGTGTTGTCACATGTATTAATATATTGAATTCTTAAATTGGAATTAAAGAAACTAACCAAGATGGAAGAGGCGATTACGAAGGCAGTGGTGAGGAGGATGAGAAGGAGGAGTGGCGAAGTGAAAGAAGCGGCTGGGCCTTTCTTGAGAAGAGTGGGGCCCGCCAAGTGTTTCTTGGATCTCTGGATTATGAATTTCTGCATTTATGTGTGCGTATGGGTGGATGAGAGTGTAGTGGAATGGAGTTTCATGGAGTATGTGTGTGTTCGTTTTTTCAGACCATAATGTGGAATTATTACCACAAAGGAATTTCATTACCGACAGCAATTATTGATATAAGCAAAATGGAAACGTGCCCATCTGCCGTAACGACAAAGACACTTATTAAGGTCAAAATCTACTAACGTGTTCATGTTTACAGGCGTCACGCGGACGGAATTAGACTAAACATCTATTACAGCTTAATTAATTCTAACCTAATTAATAATTTATGACTTAAATTATTTTTAAATAATAGACTATATTATTAATTTCATTGAAAAACTTATTAAAAATCACTTATTTTAATAACTTATATTAAATACCTTCCTAGATAAATCAAAAACAATTTATAACAATTATAAGATATTTTCATGAATAATCATTAAACGTTTTTTAATGCACCTAACTCTTCAATTAACCACCCCTCCGTTTTAATCTTTAAAGTGTTAACCAATATTAATATTGTTTAACTTTATTTCTATTAGGTTCCAATAATATTTTTATGTTTATTCTTTTTTTAACCATAGAATTATTTTTTAGAAATAATTTTGTTCAAGACTTAATCACAATTAAGGTTTATTATCCCTCCTATTAAATGTGTTAAGTGAGAATCAAATGTAGAATTCTTCCCGCAATCTCAATTTATATTACTTATTGAGTCGAAATCTATTGATTAAGAAAATTTCAAAAATAGCTATAAATAAAGGAGGAATAAAGATACAATAAAAAGTAATTAATTACTACTTCTCTTTTATAAAAATTAAAAGGAGGATGAGGAAAATACTGCTTTCGTCAATGATAAAAAGGTATTTTGTTAGATAGTCACGTTGTTTGGTTTGAAGAATTTTGAGAAAATGTTCTAACGGATAATTAATGATGTACGTCAAGTTAGTTGAGGTGTATGTTGATAATACTATTGCCAAGACCCCTTTTGAATGAGATCATACCATCGACTTTAGAAGGATCTTTGAAAGGTTTAAAGATGTATGATATAAGACTCAACCCCCTTAAATGCATTTTTGCAATAGCAGTTGGAAGATTTTTGGGATTTATGTTCACCCAAAGAGATATATAGGTTGACCCTGATAAATGTAAGATTATTAAGGAGCTACACACTACTAAAAAAAGCCTAAATAGCCACCTCAAATTAGCGACCACCTAGTGACCATCTAGAAAAAAGAGGATGGAAAAATATTAGTGACTACGTTAGCGACCAAAACATCCCGTCGCTAACAAAACTCTGCATACTCCGTCACTAGTGCGGTCGCTAGATTTCGTTCCCGTTCTTTTTTGTTTCCCTCTTGTTGGCGCCAAGTCGTTGCGACGGTACCTGTGCCGTCGCTAATAGTGATCCCGTTGCTATTGCGGTCGCTAGATTTCATTCCCTCCCTTTTTTGGTTTCCCTCCAAGTGTTTGAATATGTCAACAGGTCAAAAGATGTGCAAAGATTTTGATAATGACAAGGACTCTTGAAGAAACCGATGCAAAAACAAAGACATGAAATCAGAATTGAAGTAACAACGAAGCTAATCGATTAGGCCATAGATGCTAATCGATTAGGAGCTTTCTGTTTTGGAAGAAATTGCATCAGGTATGAAAGCTAATCGATTAGGGAGCTGAACAATCGATTAGGTACTCACTGGAATTAAGGTAATCGATTATACACCAGAGACTAATCGATTACAACAATCAGAAATGGGACAAAATGCATCAGGTATGAAAGCTAATCGATTAAGGGAACCATATAATCGATTAGGGAGTCACTGGATTTAAGGTAATCGATTGCAAGACATGCTAATCGATTAGGATGCTGCGAAAACAAATTAAATGCATCAGGTACAAGATGCTAATCGATTAGAGGAAGTGAAATAATCGATTAGTGACTCTCTGACTTGAAGCTAATCGATTACAACGCGAGGGTGTAATCGATTACGCTAGTGGAAAAACAGATTTAAGTGGGAAACCAGCTCATGTCTCCACCATTCTTCAAATTTCACTAAGTGCAACGGCTATGATGAACTAGGGCACTCCTCAACAGCTATCTTGGCTCTATAAATTGAAGAGGAACACAAGCACAAAGACACAACTAAGAAGCAACAATTCATAGCTCTATTTTGTGCTTTGTAAGCCTATTTCTTGCATATTGTACTTTCACTTGTATATCCTCTCATCTTGAGAGATTAGAATTTGGGAGAGCTTTTCATTTGTATATCTGCTCTATTGAGAGAGTGTATTGATTGTAAACAAACACCAAACACACAAGTTATTCACTCTAGGTTGAGTGGTTATTCACTCTAGGTTGAGTGGTTACAAAGGTTGTGGATTCAACCTTTGGGATATTGTGAGATTGAGAGATTGGGTGGGTTGCCCTTATACTTGTGAGGATTGGGTTCTTGAGTATGGGACACTAGGAAGCCGCAATTGCTCAAAGTTGTATCTCTAATCTACAATAGTGGAAATCCTCTAAGTGAGTTGCTTAGAGGCGAGACGTACACCGGGTTGGGTGGAACTCGTTATATCGGTTTGCAAGCTTCTCTTCCTTACTCTTTTACTTTCATTTACTGCATATTTGTTGATTGGTATTGATTGGTTGAGAGGAGCATACTTGAACTTGCTTAACTTGTTATATCTCTAATAGTGCACACCAAGTGTTTGGTAAATTGCTTCAGCAACATTTCTCATTATAGTGCATTGCTTGTTATCCTCCATTCTATTTCACTTGCATAATCTCACCAGCTTGGTTATAAAAATCAATTTCAAAGGTATTCCAATCAAAAGTTTTAAAACTCAATTCACCCCCCCTCTTGAGTATTGAGGCCACTTGAACAACAAGTGGTATCAGAGCTTGACTCTTGGTAGATCAAGCTTAACAGCTTCAAGAGATTAAATGGCCTCAAGTTCTCAAAATGTTTTTCCCGAGGGTGGTGCAATAAATAGACCTCCCGCTTTCAATGGGGAAGGGTATGCCTTTTGGAAAGAAAGAATGAAAATCTTCATTCAATCAATTGACTTGAGAATATGGAATACCATTGAAAATGGTCCTTATATACCAATGCATACTATAGATAGCAAGAATGTTGAAAAACCTATAGATGAATGGACAAGCGAGGAAGAAAAGAAAGTCCAATATGGCTACAAGGCCAAAAATCTCATTACTATGTCTTTAGGACAAGATGAATTTTTTAGGATAATGACATGCCAAACTGCTAAAGAAATGTGGGATACTCTTCAAGTAACCCATGAAGGTACTAATGATGTAAAGGACTCCAAAATTAGTACCTTGACTAGCCAATATGAATGCTTTAGGATAAATTCAGGAGAATCTATTGTAGATATGCAAAAAAGGTTTACACTTATTATCAACCATCTTATTACTCTTGGCAAAGTATATACTAACAAAGAGCTTGTGCACAAAATTTTGAA
Source organism: Clitoria ternatea (assembly GCA_037962975.1). NCBI lineage: Eukaryota > Viridiplantae > Streptophyta > Magnoliopsida > Fabales > Fabaceae > Clitoria > Clitoria ternatea. The sequence goes on from CM075670.1 coordinate 10,381,048, forward strand.
AAGTCTTAGCAGGGAATGGCAACCTCTTGTCACAGCAATAAAACAATCTCCTAGCATCAATGAAATGTCTCTTGCAACACTCTTTGGAAAATTGCAAGAACAAGAGCAAGAACTTAAAGCATTGAAGCTAGCCGAGGAAGAGGAGAAATCCACCAAGAAGAAAGGGCTAGCCCTCAAAGCCACCTCCATGCATGAGGAAGAATCATGCAGTGACTTAGATGAAGAAGAAGAGTTTGGGCTATTCGTAAAAAGATTTGGAAGATTCATGAAGAACAAAAAGTTCCAAAAGAACTTTAAGCCCCAAGGTAAGAAACCTACCTCTAATGAAACTTCCTCTTCACCAAGTTGTTTTGAATGTGGCAAGGAAGGGCACTTCAAAGCCGATTGTCCAAACCTCAAAAAGAAGGGCAAGGACAAACAAAGAAGAAGAAGAGCCTATATTGCTTGGGATGAGAACGATGTGAGCAGCTCCGACGACTCGGAAGATGAGCAAGCCAATCTTTGCTTAATGGCAAATCATCAAGAAGAAGATAATGAGGTAAATCTTCTTGACTTAGATAAAAATGAGCTGTTAGATGCATTTGAAGAATTATATGATAAATTTACAAAAATCTCTAGTAAACTCAAAGCATCTAGGAAAACTAGTGATACCCTTGAATTGCATCTCATGGAAGTATGTAAAGAAAATGAGAGCTTAAAAGAAGAACTAGAGAAAGTTCAAACATGCTCTAAGGATAAACCATGTGATTTTGCAAAAAGGTGCATTGTATTAGAAACCAAGGTTGAAGACCTAAATAGGACACTAGAGAAATTCACAAATGGAAGAGATAATTTGAATATCCTACTTGGGCAACAAAAATGCATGTTTAGTAAAACCGGTTTAGGATATGACCATGAACATAGTAATCACAAAATGGAGAAGCACTATAAAAACTTCTTTGCACCACCAAGCAAATCCTCCTCACCTTTTATGAAATGCAATCATTGTGGTACCAAAGGACATAGTGCTTATAAGTGTAGTGTTAGGAAACTAGGACCAAAGGTCTTAAGAAAGGTGTGGGTTCCCAAAGGAACATCCCCACAAGCTAACCTTAAAGGACCCAACATAAAATGGGTACCTAGTTCTCTAAAATGATTTTGTTTTGTAGGTATGCTTCAAGGCAAGCAACACCCATTGGTACTTGGATAGCGGGTGTTCAAAGCATATGACGGGAGACATAACCAAATTTATATCATTCACTCCCAAAAGGAAAGGAAGTGTCACCTACGGAGACAACACTAAAGGAAGAATCCTAGGCATTGGAAATATTGGTAAGAATTCTTCCACCTCCATAAGTGACGTATTGTATGTTGAAGGCCTCAAGCATAATCTACTTAGCATAAGTCAATTATGTGACAAAGGATATAGAGTTTTATTTGAATCAAATTATTGCATAATTGAGCATAAGACTAATAAGGAAATTAAGTTTGTAGGCCAAAGAATTGATAATATTTACATGATTGATATGGATAGTTTGTCTACAAATGATGAACAATGCTTCATTTCAAAAGAGGATGAAACATGGCTATGGCATAGAAGAATAGCTCATATACATGTAGACCACTTGAACAAACTTGTTTCTAAAGATTTAGTAATTGGTCTACCAAAGCTTAAATTTGAAAATAGATTTTGTGATGCATGTCAAAAGGGAAAACAAGTAAAGGCGTCTTTTCAATCCAAAAACATTGTTTCTACTCAAAGGCCTTTACAACTTTTACACATGGACTTATTTGGACCATCCAAAATCAAAAGCTTTGGAGGTAATTACTATGGTCTAGTTATAGTAGATGACTATTCAAGATATACATGGACATTGTTTCTTGCTCATAAAAATGAAGCATATCATGCATTCAAGAAACTTGCAAAGATTATCCAAAATGAGCAAAACTCAAAAATTGCATCCATTAGAACCGATCATGGGGGAGAATTTGAGAATCAATCTTTTGAAAAGTTTTGCGAAAAACATGGTATTAATCACAACTTTTCAGCTCCTAGAACTCCACAACAAAATGGAGTAGTTGAAAGAAAGAATAGATCTTTAGTGGAGCTTGCTAGAACCATGCTAAATGAAAACAATATTGCAAAACATTTTTGGGCCGATGCGGTAAACACCGCGTGTTATGTTATGAATAGATGTTTGATAAGGCCTATTTTAAAGAAAACCCCCTATGAGCTTTACAAGGGTAGAAAACCCAACATTGCATACTTTCATATTTTTGGATGTAAATGTTTTGTGCTCAACAATGGAAAGGATAATCTAGGAAAGTTTGATGCAAAATCTGATGAGGCAATATTCCTAGGATATTCTCAATCTAGTAAATCTTATAGAATTTTCAACAAACAAACAAATACCATTGAGGAATCTATTCATGTCAAATTTGATGAAAATAGCCATAACCCTCCGAGAAAGGAAGATGTTGATGATCTTGTAGGTACTTTTCAAGAAATGAACTTGCAAGACAAAGAAGAAGAAGTCAACAATGATGGAGGTGCAGCACAACTTGAGAGACAACAAGAATGGGTAACTTTGAAGGATCATCCCTTAGACAAAGTCATAGGTGAAATGACTCAAGGTGTAAGTACTAGAAATGCTATTAGAAATACTTGTAATCACCTAGCATTTGTATCCCAAATAGAACCCAAAAATATTGATGAAGCCATTATTGATGAACATTGGATGTTGGCCATGCAAGAAGAGTTAAACCAATTTGAAAGAAATGAAGTTTGGGAACTTGTGCCAAGACCCAATAATCATCTAATAATAGGCACCAAATGGGTTTTTAGAAATAAGCTAGATGAAAATGGTATAATAACTAGAAACAAAGCTAGACTAGTTGCAAAGGGATACAACCAAGAAGAAGGAATAGACTATGAAGAAACATATGCTCCCGTAGCTAGGTTAGAAGCCATTAGATTATTGCTAGCTTTTGCATGTTGTATGGATTTCAAACTATATCAAATGGATGTCAAAAGTGCGTTCTTAAACGGCTACATTCAAGAAGAAGTGTATGTAGATCAACCTCCCGGTTTTGAAAATCATAAATTTCCAAACCATGTCTTCAAATTGAGAAAAGCTTTATATGGTTTGAAACAAGCTCCAAGAGCTTGGTATGAAAGATTAAGCAAATTCCTTTTAGAACACAACTTTGAAAGAGGAAAGGTTGATACTACATTGTTTATAAAACGCAAACATAATGACATCCTCTTGGTACAGATTTATGTAGATGACATAATATTTGGTGCTACTAATGAAAATCTTTGTCAAGAATTTGCCAAGATTATGCAGAATGAGTTTGAAATGTCCTTGATGGGGGAACTCACTTTCTTCCTTGGACTACAAATCAAGCAAACCAATGAAGGCACATTCATAAACCAATCTAAGTACTGCAAGGAATTACTCAGAAAATTCAATATGGACAAAGCAAATGATATGGCCACACCCATGGGCACTTTATGCTATTTGGACAAGGATGAGAAAGGTAAGGATGTTGAACTTACAAAATACAGAGGTATGATAGGATCCTTACTTTACTTAACCGCTAGTAGACCGGATATCATGTTTGCTGTGTGTATGTGTGCTAGATACCAAGCTTGTCCTAAGGAATCTCATCTCACTGCAGTAAAAAGGATAATGAAATATCTAGTTGGGACTCAAGATGTTGGTTTATGGTACCCCAAAGGGGCTGAATGTACTTTAGTTGGTTATTCTGATTCGGACTTTGCAGGATGTAAGCTTGATAGGAAAAGTACAAGCGGAACATGTCACTTGCTTGGTAGTTCTCTTGTTTCTTGGCATAGCAAGAAACAAGTAAGTGTTGCGCTATCAACAGCTGAGGCAGAATATGTTGCAGCTGGTAGTTGTTGTACTCAAATCCTTTGGATGAGACAACAACTTCTAGATTTTGGAATTGTATTAAACCATGTGCCTCTTAAATGCGATAATACTAGTGCCATTAACATCTCCAAGAATCCAGTAATGCACTCTAGGACCAAACACATTGAGATTAGGCATCACTTTATTAGAGATCATGTGTTAAAAGGGGACTGTGTACTTGAACATGTAGAAACTTCTAGGCAACTAGCTGATATTTTCACAAAACCCTTGGCTAGAGAGCAATTCATTCACATAAGAAGAGAGTTAGGCATTCTTGACATGTCCAGTTGTGTTTGAATATTTTGATAAGAACTATGTTGAATGGCATGATGCATGGTATATATCACATTTCATGATTGGAACTTTGCTGTATGTAAAATTTGAAGTTTTTGACTCCATAATCGATTATATTGTTAATCCCAATCGATTACTAAGCTTCTGTTTCTAAGATAATCGATTAGACCTCACCCATAATCGATTACAATCATTCTGTTTTTAAGATAATCGATTATCCATGATCCATAATCGATTACGAAGCTTCTGTTTCAAGTTCAAAACGTTTCCTCTTCTTCATAATCGATTATCACATTGCTCCAATCGATTAGGACGGTTCTGTTTCTAAACTAATCGATTACCCTAAGCCTCTAATCGATTACCCTCTGTATGAAACGTTTGAAATTCCCCAGAAACAATGACCTAATCGATTACCACCTGTCTCGTAATCGATTAGCGCGCGTTCTGATGAGTCAAAACTCCAATTTCCTAGGTTTACTCGAACAACTCCCTCTCTTAACTCACTTCACTCCTTTCTAAACTCTCTTTCCTCCTTCCTAAACCTAATTTTCAACTATAAATATCCCTTCATTCACCTTCTCATCTCACACTACCTCCTTCCTCTCAAACCTCTCAAAAACTCTCTACCACTTCATCTTCCTCTTTGCCTTTTCCAACCATGTCTACCTCAAGAAATGTCAAGAGAGCTAGGTCCTCTACTGCTCAAGCCCATAACCCCCTTGACTTCTCAAGGTTCTTCTCTTCTCCCAGAGAACTTCAAAATTTTATGAAGAATTTTTCTGAAAGGGAGATTATGACCCCTCATTACACCGTTGCTGACACTTTTGACAACCCAAGCCTCACCTTCACCCAAAGTCTCCACCACTACAACCTTTTCCCCTTCTTATCCCTCAAAGAAGAAGAATACTATCCTGAGCTTATGAGAGTATTCTACTGCAACCTCCGCCTTGTCAATGGGATGGTTGAATCCAAGGTAAAAAACACCACCATCAAACTCTCAAATGCCCAATTTGCAGAAATTTCCAAACTGCCCCTCAACAATGCTGACTTTGATGGAGGCGAACCCGAGGATGAATGGGGTTTTAATCCCATCACTGCCCGCCGTTCTTTGTGGAAGCCGGCTCCTCCCATGAGCAACCACAAACTAGTTGGCCACTTGACCATGAACAACCGCCTGCTCCACTTCTTCTTGGTCAAGATGATTGTTCCCCGTGGTGGGAACTATGCTCTGGTTGAAGAGGATGATGTCCTCTTAATGTGGGCCATGCTGAACCACAAAGAGATCAACTGGGTTCAGTTGATCAAATTCCACATGCGCCATGCCAAGGACCAGCAGAAGCTCCCTTATGGTATCCTCCTCACCAAAATTTTTAAATTCTGTGGTGTTGATTTGGCAGGGGAACTCTCTGAAAAAGTGACCCCAAGAGCTTGCATTGGCACTTCCCACCTAAATAAAATGGGCATGGTCAACATTGCTGGAATGTGGATTCTAAGGAGTGACCGGGAACATGGTGCCAACCCCTTTGCTGAACCTGCTGCTCCTCCTCCTCCTCCACCTCAACCACAAGCTGCACCATCAGCCTCTTCATCTGCACCACAAGCTGACCCATTTGCATCTCTCTACGCCCATCTTGATCGCCGCTTCGATCGACTTAAAAACTCCCTCCAAGAGTTTTCAATGACCGAGCAGCAACATTTTGAGATGATGCAGCAGCGTTATGAAGAGCTAGCTCACCAAATTGCAGAAATCCGCTTCTTCAACCCGGATAATTAGATTTTTAGTTATGTTTTGTTTAGCTGTTGGTTGTTTTCTGAATTTTGAATAATTTTACTTCTTGTATTTCCCATTTTTTTTTCAATTCAATAAAAGTATCTTATTTCAGTTTATATTATTTCTCTTCACTGCTCTAATTATTTTTGATGATTACAAAGGGGGAGAAGAATATATGTTCATATGTTGGATAATGCTCTGATACAAATATGGATAATATTGATAGATGCTCTGACTACAATTTTGAATATGCTCTGTTACTAAGAATATGGATAATAGATGCTCTGTTAACAAAATTTGAAAAATATTATCTGTTTGTTAAATTCCTTTTGATAGGGGGAGAGTTATAGATAAGAGATAATAAACAATAGATAAAATGAGATAAGACATTGGCTGCTGAATGTAATTACTCTGATTTTTGAAATTGGTCATCTGCTATTTGAAAAAAGAGATAATGTAGCAGAGTTGTTTTTGCAAAAAGATAAGTCTATATTATTTAAACTAACAACCCTCAAGAGATGAACATAGTTATCATCATCAAAAAGGGAGAGAATGTGTTTGAATATGTCAACAGGTCAAAAGATGTGCAAAGATTTTGATAATGACAAGCACTCTTGAAGAAACCGATGCAAAAACAAAGACATGAAATCAGAATTGAAGTAACAACAAAGCTAATCGATTAGGCCATAGATGCTAATCGATTAGGAGCTTTCTGTTTTGGAAGAAATTACATCAGGTATGAAAGCTAATCGATTAGGGAGCTGAACAATCGATTAGGTACTCACTGGAATTAAGGTAATCGATTATACACCAGAGACTAATCGATTACAACAATCAGAAATGGGACAAAATGCATCAGGTATGAAAGCTAATCGATTAAGGGAACCATATAATCGATTAGGGAGTCACTGGATTTAAGGTAATCGATTGCAAGACATGCTAATCGATTAGGATGCTACGAAAACAAATTAAATGCATCAGGTACAAGATGCTAATCGATTAGAGGAAGTGAAATAATCGATTAGTGACTCTCTGACTTGAAGCTAATCGATTAAAACGCGAGGGTGTAATCGATTACGCTAGTGGAAAAACAGATTTAAGTGGGAAACCAGCTCATGTCTCCACCATTCTTCAAATTTCACTAAGTGCAACGGCTATGATGAACTAGGGCACTCCTCAACAGCTATCTTGGCTCTATAAATTGAAGAGGAACACAAGCACAAAGACACAACTAAGAAGCAACAATTCATAGCTCTATTTTGTGCTTTGTAAGCCTATTTCTTGCATATTGTACTTTCACTTGTATATCCTCTCATCTTGAGAGATTAGAATTTGGGAGAGCTTTTCATTTGTATATCTGCTCTATTGAGAGAGTGTATTGATTGTAAACAAACACCAAACACACAAGTTATTCACTCTAGGTTGAGTGGTTATTCACTCTAGGTTGAGTGGTTACAAAGGTTGTGGATTCAACCTTTGGGATATTGTGAGATTGAGAGATTGGGTGGGTTGCCCTTATACTTGTGAGGATTGGGTTCTTGAGTGTGGGACACTAGGAAGCCGCAATTGCTCAAAGTTGTATCTCTAATCTACAATAGTGGAAATCCTCTAAGTGGGTTGCTTAGAGGCGAGACGTACACCGGGTTGGGTGGAACTCGTTATATCGGTTTGCAAGCTTCTCTTCCTTACTCTTTTACTTTCATTTACTGCATATTTGTTGATTGGTATTGATTGGTTGAGAGGAGCATACTTGAACTTGCTTAACTTGTTATATCTCTAATAGTGCACACCAAGTGTTTGGTAAATTGCTTCAGCAACATTTCTCATTATAGTGCATTGCTTGTTATCCTCCATTCTATTTCACTTGCATAATCCCACCAGCTTGGTTATAAAAATCAATTTCAAAGGTATTCCAATCAAAAGTTTTAAAACTCAATTCACCCTCCCTCTTGAGTATTGAGGCCACTTGAACAACACCTCCAAGTGTTTAAATTGTAGCGACCGCAACGGTTCGTCGTTGTTTGTTGTTTATAGCGACGGCCCATGTATGTCGTCACTAATAACTGAAAGTAGTGACGGAGATGCTATACCGTCGCTAACACCACTAAAAAACACAAAATAGCGACGGTCCACCTTTTGTCGCTAGTTGCTGTTTTTAGGGACGGTTATGATGGCGTGGCTAGTTAGTGACGGATATTGTAGACCGTCGCTAACTCAAAGTAGGGACGGATATTGGATACCGTCGCTATATATGCGAGTTGGCATTATTAGTTACTTTTTTAGCGGCGGTATATCCTTATTAGTGACGGACTAGGGCCGTCGCTAATTTTTTAATCTAATTCGAACAGCCTCCTTTCCCAAATCATTTACCCTAATTTGACTGTCCCTCCCCTCCCTCGCCCCCCCTCGCCCTCCCTCGCCCTAACTCCGCCCTCCCTCGCCCTGTCCCTCGCCCCCCTCGCCCTGTCTCCTTTTCCCTTTCTTCCCCGTCTCTGTCCCTTTTTCCGTCGAAGCTCTCGCGCTCCCTCCTTCCTTCAAAGGTCTGTCACTCGCTCCCTCTCTCTGGAGCTCTGTCCCTCTATCTGTCTCCCTCTGTCTCCCTCCGTACCTGCGTCTGGAAGCTCCCTCATTGGCGCTCAACCATTTCCCTCTTCTCAGGTCGATAATCCTAAGGTATGTTCTTTATCCATCCTGTGTGTGTTGTTTGTGTGATCATATATAATTAAAATGTCTGCACATTGTGTATCTATAAGTGTGTTTTTTCTTATATGAGCTACAATACCTGCTTTTATGTATCAACCATTGTGTATGTATAAGTGTGTTTTTGCACATTGTGTATCCCTCCGTACCCGCTTTTATGTATTTACCTGTGAAACACTCAATTTAATATTTAATTTATTTTAAATCCTCATTCTTTAACCTCAGTAATAGTATCTTAATGTCCTTAAGAAAACTTTGCTTCTTCAAAATTGATGACCTTCCACTTATCATCACCAATTTCATTATCATAATCTGGAATTGAAAATTGACCATATTTTGCTTTGTTAAAGTGATTTCTTAATTTTAAATCCAACAACACGCAAATATGATAACCAAGGGATTTTGAATCCTTCAAGGAATATGTAGAAACATGTGATGACTAGCAAGTAAAATATATGGGACACGAATTAAGGTTAGTGGGGTACTGTTAGGACCTAATATGAACAGCTGTTAGTCCATTAGTAACAACTGCTAGTCCATCAGTTTGTTAGTTAGAATAGTCGTTATATAATAGGGGGAAATCACATTAGAGGAAAACGGGTTGTTGTGAAGAAGCTAGTTAACTTTAGAAACCTATCCTCAAAAAGTTTGAAAGTAGAGGTGAAGACTTTGGCAGAAAATTAGGCACAAGAATGTTGTTAAGACTTTGGAATTCTGCGACTCTGATAAGTCAGTTTTTATGATTTATAAGTACTTGCATGAAGGGAGCTTAAGGGATTTGATTTCTAGTCAGAATTTTCAACTGCTGTGGGGAATTGTCTAGTAAGAGCGTTGTCTGGGTTTTAGAATTTGATGACACAACTAAGAGGAAATTAAAATAATCCTAAATTTTATTATTATGAATAAAGTCCCAAGGCCAGGGTAATTATGAAGACTTAATGTATACATCAAATAAATATTGCTTAATATTTGGTTTCAGCTTATACTGATTCTGGTTAGAAGCAAAGCCCTTCCTCGATTGTATAACTATTTATATATGCATAGAAATGATATGAAAGATTTTAAGGTAAAAATTTTGAAATGCTCAACTTGGAATTTCAGTACTAAAAAATACCAAATTAGTTTCAGTCCTCTCTTTGCCTCTTCCCAAATTAGTTTTGAAATGCTCATCATTTATCTTTCCTTTTCTGTACAAGGTTGATCTTGGAAATCTGCTTCTTGGTTAAATACACACTGAATCAATACAACTTTTATTACATTAATGTTTTGGTATTCCTTAAAAGAAGAAAAATAGTTAAAAACAGGTAGACTGCTTCTTGCTAACCATATGAAATAACCTGTAAACCTAGGGCACAAGCAATACTTATGGTAGAGGCCAATAGAATCAGTTCAATTTAATTCCACCCTTTATATCCATTCTTTTAATTTCATAAGTTTAATTTGTAATACATAAAGGAGAGGAAGAACATTTGATCCTATGGTATGGCACTAGATGTAGAAGCAGAAGAGAATCTCATGCACTCTCATTAGTGAGCTTTATCTTATGATAAATAAAAAGAAACCCTTTATTTTACAAGTTATAATATGTAGTTGCATGTATTATTGATTTAATTTTTAATTAGTTTGTCTCTCAAGACAAAAATAATTGGTGTTTGATATAGACATAAAGTGTTAGGTTTAAAGTTTGAACTCTAATCTTGATGTTTTTAAGAGTTTAGTTATCGTTATCCGCTTTATCATAAACAAAACCATGATAGAGTTTAACTTCTAAACTTATTTCATTTATTCATTTTATTATATATATAATTTTATCTCACTGCAAAATATAAGAAACCTAGAGTTTCTTCATGATTCATTATGGTTATGATAGGGATACCGTTAACTTTACTATCCAAATGCATTAGTTTCTTATAATAATTAAATAAACAAATATAGAGTCAAACTTTCAACTGTTTATAATCACTAAGTGGCCTATATCTTACTTTCTTCGCTCCATTGTTTGATGTTATATCAAAATTCTTTTTCACTTTGTATTTTCCATCAATACAAACGAATATTAAGTGGGTTTGGGAGTGTTTTTTTTAGTATTTATTTTCTCAGCTTTCAAAAAAAGTATTTATTTGTATATTTAGATGTTTAAAAAATAGATTACATTGTTTTTTTTTTGAAAGAAAAGTGATCATGATAAAAATCTAAACATATTTTGATTATAAAAATACTTATTTTTATTTTACACTTATTGTTTTTTCTATTTGACCTTTTGTATTTTTTAAATTCCATAATTCTTATAACTACTTTAATAATTTTAAACTTAAAATGCATTTTTTATACAATTCAAACAAAATAGAATATCTGAATAATTTCTTTTTCATAACCACATCCAAACATTAAAATGAATTCTAACCAAATCAATTTGATTATTGAAATAAATATTTGTCAAAATAAAATAGTACCAAACACACTCTAAATATGTTTGTCCACATACACCTTTAGTTTCATCTTCACCATCCTCATATACTCACAAGATTTTAATTGGGTTTCCTTTTCATGGAGCATTGCCTTGAGATTAGAGAGCTCTTCACAAATTTATTGTCTATGTTGATTTGATGCTTAAACCTTTTTTGGTTTTCCATGCAGCTCTACACGCTGTGTGGCGTGTGTTCGTGAGTCTTCAGCTTCGTCTCTATTGTTGTATCAATTTTCCAGGTAATCCCTAAACCTAATTTCCTCGTGATCTGTAACCTATTATGATTGCGTATGCATGTTGATTGTTGTTTGTTAGTGGAGAGCAGAGCTCATTAGGCATTGCGTATGTGTGCTGATAACATATGTTAAAATTGTGCATGTGTATGTTATTTGTTAGTGGATAGCAGAGCTCATTAGGTATTGGTTTTGTGTGCTGATAACATGATTTTTTATGCATGTGTAATGTTGTTTGTTAGTGGAGAGCAGAGCTCATTAGGCATTGGTTTTGTGTGCTGATAACATGATTTGGGACTTAATACCTCTAAATATCATATACAATACGTAGCATATATATTTATCTATACTGGGAAGTTTTCTGTATGTAACAGGCCTTTCTAAATTTGGGAAATGTCTAGTTTACAGGGGAGACTCTGCCAAAATTTTGGGAGGCTCCCTTTCTTAGGAAACTTAAAAAATGAAACTCAACTTTAATAATGTAGTGTTTAGTTGTATGTGTACCCATTAGATTACCGTTCAAGTTTCAAAACAACCGGCTGATGTACCGTGTTGTGTTGGATCTTGAATTGTCCCGGTTGGACAGTTTGGTATGAATTTGTAACCAGTAGGGCGTAACCCATCAACGTTGTATGTGGTCTATCTTGAGACGTTGAATGTTCATTTGAAATTTCGGGGGTGGTGTATCATATTGTCCCCAGGGTGCATGACTGCGTGTGGTGTTTCATACCGTACGTATCTCTGTGTACTCGGGGACCAATGCGAAATGCTGCCGAAATTTCAAATGAACATCAACGACACAAGATAGATCACATACAACATCGATGGGTTACGGATGGTTGCATATTTATACCGAATGGGATAGGGCCCCACCAATTTGCAACATTAAAGAGATAGAGTGATTCACAACCGATAGTCAAATAAAATTTTAAAAATGTAAAGTAACAGAAACCGTGCTTGTTAAATATTGTAAATGGAGGTACCGGAAAATCGGCGATGGATGTACAACTGACTAGATCGTAGTCGGCGAGTGACTGAGGAGTTTATGATGGGGCTATTGGACTTCATTCCGTTTGCCACGGCAAAAACGCCTGGATTTGAAGCGACTCAAAAGATTCGTTGTCCATGCTCAAGGTGCAAATGCATGAGTTTTGAATACGCGGATGATGTCATGTGCCACCTAACTGAGAAAGGGTTCATGGAAACATACCACTGCTGGTACAACCATGGTGAGCAGTTACCGCCTAGACCATCAGACGTAAGCGTGCAACAGTCTTACTACGAGGTTGGAGGAAACAGGGATACGTACAACAACATAGAACAAATGGTGATGGATCATGTTGGACCCTCCACCGGGCGTATACTAGAACATGGTGACCAAGCAGGTCATGGAGACTCTGACAATGTAGAGGAGGATCCTAATCCGGAGGTGAAGAGATTTTATGATTTGTTAGCGGCGGCTCAGACTCCATTATGGGACGGGTGCAACAGTCACACTGAGTTATCCGCCTCCCTAGCTGCTTTAAGCCTAAAGGCAGATTATAATCTTTCTGGAGGTTGTTTTAATAGGATGGTCAATCTGATGCGTTCCACTATGCCTAGTAATTATCGAATGCCAACAAACCTGCATGCTAAGAAACAAGTGGCAAACTTGGGGTTGGGTTGTGTGAAGATAGAGTGTTGTGTTGGCGGACGTATGCTGTTCAGAAATGAGTTTGCAGATAAGAGTGTCACAAAATGTCTACATTGTAATGAGAAACGATACAAAATCGTTAAAAGGAGAGGGAAGGTAACCCAGACGGCCAGGAAGAAAATATGGTACTTCCCTATAACACCGCGTCTTCAACGCCTGTATGCTTCATTGTCCACGGCAAAACACATGCGTTGGCATGCTCTGAACTGAACACAAGAGGGGTTTCTTTGCCATCCTTCCGACGGGAAAGCATGGAAGTGTTTGGATGAGCTATATCCGGACTTTTCTGGCGAGCCGCGCAATGTAAGACTTGGCTTATGCACTGATGGGTTTAACCCGTTCGGTCAATACGGAAGAGCTTACTCTTGTTGGCCAGTCATACTGACCTCATACAATCTGCCTCCTGATATGTGTATGAAGAGGGAGGTCATGTTTCTATCTATACTGGTTCCAGGACCCAAAAATCCAAAGGCCAACATGGACGTGTTTTTGCAACCGTTGGTTGAAGAGTTATCATAATTATGGGATGTCAGGGTAATGACATACGATGCGTCTTTGAAGAACAATTTTATGATGCGTGCTGTTTTGATGTGGACTATTAACGACCCAGGCCTATGGTATGCTTTCTGGATGGTCAACATCTGGGAAGCTTGCTTGCCCTGTATGCATGGAACATACCGGGGGGAGTCACTCCCTGTTAGTGGCAAGACAAGTTTCTTTGACTGTCATAGAAAGTTTCTACCATTGGATCACCCGTTTAGGAGAAACAAAACCGCTTTTAAGAAGAACAAGGTTGTTAATGAACCTCCACCCCATAGGTTATAGGTGCACGGGTTTGGCAGAGGGTCGAAGAGTATCCCTACATCTGGGACAAGAGTGTTAAGGAGTTTGCAGGTTATGGTAAGGAACACCACTGGGTGAAGCAGAGCATCTTGTGGGATTTGCCATATTAGAAAGACTTGTTGTTAAGACACAACATTGATGTCATGCACACTGAACGTAATGTTTTTATGAATATTTTTGACACTGTTATGGACATCAAAGGGAGAACAAAGGACAACGAGAAGAGTCGTCTAGACCTTCCGCTTTGGTGTTCTAGGAAGGAGTTGGAATTAAGGGATGCGGGATGTGGAAGAATGTTTAAACCCCATGCAAAATATGCTTTAACTAGACCACAACAGATTGATGTGTGTATTTGGATGAATGGGTTGACCCTGCCTAACGGATTTGCTTCTAACTTGAGTAGATGTGTCGACGTAAAGGACGGCAGGGTGTTTGGCATGAAAAGTCATGATTGCCATGTGTTTATGCAACAACTACTCCCGTACGCATTTCATGCCTTACCGAAGCCTATTTGGAAACCGTTGGTGGAGTTTAGTCACTTCTTTAAGGAGTTGACGGCAACTTCGTTGACTGTGGAGAAACTTGTGAAGATGGAAGAAACTATCCCGGTGTTGATTTGTAAGTTGGAGCGGATTTTCCCACCAAGGGTTTTTTACTCGATGGAGCATTTGCCTATCCATCTACCGTACGAGGCCTTGGTTGGTGGCCCGGTGCAGTATCGTTGGATGTATCCAGAACTCTTTAATTTCGTTGCAAACACTTCTTATAATAGTATTTTCTAACTTAACATTTGTTTATGATGTTGAAGATTCTTACGCTCTTTAAAAGATAAAGTGTCGAACAAAGCCTACGTTGAGGCATCAATTTGTGAGGCATACTTAGTCGAAGAAATGACAACTTTTGCTTCTTTCTATTTTCCGACGGAGATAGAAACTAAAATGAGTAGAATTCCCCGCAATCTTGGGGTAGCCACCCACACAGGGTTTGATGAACAAATATCAATTTTTAACTATCCTGGTCATCCGGGGGGCAAGCTCACAAAATGTTACATTGATGAGAAAGATCGAAAGGCGGCTCACCTGTACATTCTTCTAAATTGCCCAGAAGTGGAACCGTTTCTTGAGTAAGTATAAAAGTTATATGTTACATTCTAAACTTAGCTTTTATAGTATCTAAATTTGTTTCCTTTAAATAGCTTATATACAGATATGCTAAAACGTGAGAAAAATGATTTAACTGATGACCAAATTCATAGTGAGGTGTCATCCAAGTTCGTTGATTGGTTCCCGCAACACGTAAGACCCGTATACCGAGTATTTTTAATCTATGCTTCTAACTTTGATAGTATCTAACGATGACCTACTTGTTATGTTGTACATAGATACAAGACCCTAACAACCATATTGAAGATTCTTTACTCCAAGCCCTTTCTTGGGGTCGGTGAAAACTGTTAAAAAATGGCCTATTTACTACGTAAATGGCCACAAGTTTAATATTCTTCAATGGAGTGAAGGGATGCGTACCCATAACTATGGGGTTTGTGTTAGAGGCGCCGCCGGACAGTTGAAAGAAGACTTTTATGGAGTGTTGACGGAGATTGTTGAAGTTTCATTCTCTGGACGACTAAGAAGAGATATTGTTCTATTCAAATGTGATTGGTTCGACAACACAATCGCTGTTGGAACAAAGGTTGACAACAACTACGGCTTAGTTGAGGTCAGGAAGAATGGTAGATATAAAGGGTTTGATCCCTTCGTTTTTGCCCAACAAGCTGAACAGGTTTATTACACCGACTTCCCGGGAGGACATCGGGACTGGTATGCAGTAATCAAAGCTAAGGCCTGAAGTCAGATCACTGACAATGTCTCCGAGGAGGTCGATGACGCTTATCAGCTTGCACCACACGAGCTCAACGATGCCAATTTGTTGTTCAACATTGATCCAGTCATAATGGATGAGACACTCGCCACTACGGGGGGTGAACACATTGACAAAGACCTTGTCTCTCGATCAAAATGGTCTAGGACTGATTTGGATACTGATGAAGTTGTTCAAACAGATAACCACAGTGACACTAAAACTGAGGGGGAATTTGAAACTGAAACAGACATAGAGTATGTAGTTGTTAAACATATATACATAGGTTTATATATATCCTGAGACTAACCTTTCTTTTCATGATTTTATCCATAGATGACGGGACGTCGACTACCCTTCAGTAGGGGTAGTGGGTCCAGGACCCCGGCATCCCGTCTGGGGACTTCCACCCTAGAGCAGGGAACCACCCCATCACCACTACAGCAGACCACTCCATCACCACCACAGCTGACCACCCCATCACCCCCACAGCTGACCACCCCAGAGCAGACGCCTGGAGTTGGTGGCTTGGAGGACCCTGGCCATCAGGCCACCCCACCTCCGGCATCCCCTCTGCCCATGTTGGTACCCGTGCCGGCCGGAGACGAGTAAGTGACTAAAACTCAAATACTTTTATGTTATTTGTAGGGTACTTTATTTTAAACTTTAGTGGAAAGACTTGTTCGTTTATTGTATATTACTTTAATTAGTACTTGCATAGATTGAATTATACTAGGAACTCTTCTGTTTGTAACAGGGTAACTATTTAAACTTGGAAATGTTACATTTACAGGGGAGACTCTGTCGGAATTTTGGGAGTCTCCCTAGATTGTGTGTTGTTTTACTCCTAACATAATTGTTGTCATTACAGCTTTGTTGATAGTAGTCGCACTACCAAAGCGATTACTAAGGTTTTAAAGGCCCAGTGGGATGGTCCATATATATCTTGGACAGATGCCGGGAAGGTTGTGCAAGATAGGTGGTTTGACACCTTCTCGGTAAGTTACCACATCAATTTGTTGTGATTTGATTTGTAAAATAGACCTCTTATTAATTTTGATTTCTCATTTCATTTTACAGCGTGATTATCAATGGGCAGAGGGTATGATTGATGAGATTAGAAAGGTCTTTGCCACAAAGACCTCCAAAATCATCAAGAGTACCCTTTGGAAGGTGAGGGACAAGGGTGAGCGCCCTCGTTGGATCCCCGAGGACCATTGGGACGGGATGGTCCAGAAGTGGGGCGGTGTCCCGTTCCAGCAGGCGAGTGCTCGGAACAGGGCAAACAAAGCCGCCGATGCTGCAGCCTCAGTTTACACTGGGGGTAGCATTTCAACCCTCGAGCACAAGAAAAGATTTGTAAGTATATTTATGTTAAACATTTCTATTATGATTCGTCTGACATGTTTACAAATAATAATCTCAATGTTTTTTGTGCACCACAGGAGCTTAGGGAGCACCGGGAGCCTTCTTTGTTTGAGGTCATGCAAATGACCAAGAAGAACAAAGCCGGTGCATGGGTAAACCAGAAGACTATAGATCTAGCGGTATTTACTTTTAACTCACACATGCTTATAATTTACAAATCAGCTTACTAATCCTATCAGTGTTTTTGAATTTACAGGAGGCGTATCAGGCCAAGAGGGCCGAGAAGGAGGCGGACCTGGTTGCTTCGACTCCTGAAGGGGAGGTTCCTCCCACCCTGTCTTGTTCCGACGACAACGCCATCTATATGGAGGTTGTTGGCGGTGTGAACAAGAAAGGGAGGGTCTTTGGATTGGGTGGCGTCGGCACGCAGCTGGCGAAAAAAGGGAAGACCCCTTCCTCTTCCTCTTCGTCTGGTCTTCCGACTGAGGTTGTTCAGGTAATTCAAAACCTGAACGACGAGCTACAGGAGGAGCGACGTCAGAGGCAGCATTTGGAGGAGCGGGCCGAGGTGGACCGACGGCGGGCCGAGGAGCAGCACGTCGAGACTCGTCGGCAACTTGCTCAGCAGCAGGAGCTACTGATGCAGTTGATGGCGAGACTACCTCCCCCTACTTCCCAGGCGCCCCCACCACCACCACAGGATCCCCCACCACCATCATTGTATTTTTATTATGTATACACATTGTATATTTCATTTACAGTTTTGATATTATATTCCATTCAGTATTTATTTTGTCATTCTTTATTTATTATGTCAATATTTATTGGTAATTAAATTCAAAGAAAAACGCCTTATTTTGATTATCATTAATAATTCAACCTGATCCGGTCTGGATACCGACCCTAAGACTAAGAGATAATTATCTTAGCCGGCCCAGAGTTCACTCGGTATCACTGAACAACGATCCAGTTGGTAAAAATGTTAGCTGACCTCAATCGGTATCACAAGATACCGACTCATTCTGCAACTATACCGGTTATCCGAAGTAGTGACCAAGATATCGGATACCACATCCGTTCCCCTTTCACCTGGTGTTGAGAAGCTGATCCGGACCGATTAACCGGTTTTTATCATAACACATATAACCGGTGTCATCGGTATACATCCGGACTGTAATCCCGAGTAAGGCGTTCTCCCTACATCGGTTAGTCCGGATAACACCATGCACGTCGGATAACATATTCGTTACCCAACAGAAGACGACGGGCATTGCTACAGGGACCGATCAATAATTCCCTACACTACGAGCCAAAATCTGCTCACGAGAATGATCAATTTGTCCCCTAAGTCTAGCGCATACTCCCTACGCTCAATATAAAATAGCCACTTGCCTCAATCATGCTGGTGAGTGCGTATTAAACAATAATATACTTGCATAATGAAGGTTGGTGGTTCCCTACTAATAGGTCCTCGGAAACCGAGCCAATCAGGTATAACAATTCACTTCAGTTTACTAGAAGGGGGTTCCCAGTTATTGTTCTGGTTCATCATTCTTCCTCTCTTATGCATTCATCTGATCCCTGTGATCATTTACATTCCATACTTGGAATATATCACTGACTTGAGCGTCAGAGAATCTTCGCAGGTGACACCACCTTCCGCCCACATCAACGCGTGAGGACGGTGTGAGGGACCTCCAGGACCCCAAGACCGGTCTCTTCATTCAGTGACACCGGATTCACATACCGGATACTCACAGAACCGGCCTTCAGACATGCACTTCTCACACTATTTGTGACTGGCCCGACACCGGATCTCTTTAACCCCGGTTTAGGACGGAACATTGGCACGCCCAGTGGGACTCGTTAAAGTTATTCCCACTTCTCGTTTGAGAAGTGTCGTCTCTTATCATGGAAGGCAATGGGAAAAACCAACCATATGGGCACGTGGAAGACATCACTGCCCAGGAACAACCAGCGAGTAGACGTTTGGCCTTCGAGTCGCCTGTGGAAGGTTCAAGAAAGATGGTGCAGGTGTCTGCACTAGATCCCAAAGATGAGATGATACGAAGGTTGATGGAAGAACTGATGGAGTTGAAACGTGAAAGGAGGAACGTGGAGGAAAGAGCCATGTCTCAAACCAAGGGGGCACATCACACCACCGAGGGATAAAAATCCTCAAGCCCCCAGTACTCAAACATCCCTACGTTTGAAGGGAAGGAACAGATCCATGATTCTGTTGATAGTGTTGCTAAAGGGAAGAGGAAGCTGATGACAGCCTCTCCGGTAGCTTATAAGCTCACAGTCCCTTTTTCAAGGAGACTTATGAGTATACACATCCCTAAGCACCTGCAGAATACTCAACCTCTCTCTATCAAAAAATACAATGGTGAAACTGATCCTACTAAGCATCTTGATGCTTATGCATTTGAAGCCATGTACCTGGGGGCAGATGAATATGTCATGTGCAGGATGTTCCTTCGGACTCTTGTTGATGATGCCCTTAGTTGGTTCAAGGGGCTACCATCAGATTCCATCGACTCATGGGAAGAAATGGCAACAGCGTTTGTGGACCACTTTGTCATTTCCAGTGATATTCCCAGAACATCTCATACTTTGGCCCAGATTAGGCAAGGGGAACATGAAACTCTCAAGGACTTCTTGAAGAGGTTTTACAAGGAAGCAGCTGTTGTTCCAAACTTGGCAGAGGCACTACAGTTACACATAGCAATAGAAGCTTTGCAACCGAGCTCTACTTTTGCCCTGTTGTTGGCAAAGAATCCTCTAGTGAATTTCAAAGAATTCAGGAGGAAATCATCCAAGTATGTGAGCATTGAAATGCACTTGGAAGCAATAGCCGCGAGAAGGAAATCCCCAACGCCACAACGGAGAGATAAGGACAGGCCCCGATTGGAACGCATGGAGAGACCGTTCCAGGACAACGTCTTCAACAATCCTGTACCTCCGAGTCAGGAAGAATGGGTAAATGCATTTAGCAATTATGCTCCGTTAAATTCTAAACGGTCATAGATTTTGAGTGAAATCGGATGGCCAACTCTTACTGTATACGGGGTCAGGAAGCCGCCCCAGCTTCGTAAACATGGTGACCCTCGGAAATACTGCGAATTCCATGAGCAAAAGGGCCACTCGGAAAACGAGTGTCAAGCCTTGAAAAATACTATTGAGACCCTGATCCGAGAAGGTAAACTCAAACAGTATCTTTTCAAAGAGGGTACTTCTGATGAACCAGAACGGATTGAGAAAAGGGGAACGGATTACAAGGAAGGCGATGACGATCATCCCACTCCGATCAGAAGATTTACTACTTCTGAAAAGCAAAAGGGAGTTCTGGTTGATGAGCCTACACAGCAAAATATTATGCCCCGACATCAACATCAAGGTCGTCGAGAGGTCATTGATTAGGGATCGGGCCATCAAAGTCAAAAAATGCCTTTCGCTTTTATGGCTAGTCGGTAAGACAATATGCACTCTGTTTCCTGACTTGGGTTTTCCCGATTGGGTTTTACCAAGAAGGCTTAACAAGGCATAACCACGACTCAGCTCTCTTTCTCTTTTGTAATTAATAATCAATAAAATATTCTATCTGTTCACCCATTATCTTTATGATTTTATTCGATGCACAACACAGTTATGACAAGATGCTTTCAGGACGGATGATCCTAATAATGTATCTGTTGTTAGCGATGAACCTCTTCGAAGGAACAAAAGGGTGAACACCGATTGAAGGCTCAGATTGTAGGATTAAACAGAACTCCGAGTACGACTAGTAGGTTTGGCCGAACGTCAGTGAAGACCGGTGAATGGGTAAAATCCAACACCGATTGAAGGCCCAGATTGTAGGATTAAATCAAACTCTGGGTACGGTTAGTAAGTTTGGCTGAACACCGGAGAAGGCTCGGATTGTAGGATTAAACTGAACTCCGAGTACGACTAATAGGTTTGACCGAACGTCAGTGAAGACCTGGGTTGTAGGATTGAACCGAACCTCAGGAAATGGGTTGTAGGATTGCACCGAACCCCATTTGAAGGCCGGTAAATGGGTAAAATCCAACACCGAGTATGAAGAACGGTGAATGGGTAAAATCTAACACCGATTGAGAAGGCCGGTGAATGGGTAAAATCCAACACTGAGTGAAGAAAATGGTGAATGGGTAAAATCCAACACTGATTGAAGGCTTGGGCGCAGTAAGCTGGTTCTTCTTCAAGACCACGCTGAACCCCGAGTAACGGGCGCAGTAGGTTCAGGATTAGCCCTGATCTGAACCCCGTGTCAAAGGCTCGGATTGCAGGGTTAAACCGAACTCCGAGTATGACTAGTAGGTTTGGCCGAACATCGGTGAAGGCTTGGGCGCAGTAAGCTGGGTGAAGCTTTTTCTTCAAGACCACGCTGAACCCCGAGTAAATTAAAAACAACCAGTGAATAGGTAAAATCCAACACCGAAGCGAAGAATGGTTAGTAGGATGAAACCGATCGCCATTGAAGAATTGGGTTGTAGGATTAAACCAAACCCCAGGAAATGGGTTGTAGGATTTTACCGAACTCATTCCAAGGCTCGGATTGTAGGATTAAACCGAACTCCGAGTACGGGTTGTAGGATCAAACCGAACCCCAGTCGAAGTACTTCTCCTAGGAATTCCTCACTTGAAAATACATTCCCTTGGAATTCCTTACTCGGAAACACTTCAAATTCGAAGTTAGACTCGAATTACTTACTCGGGAATATATCTACCTGAAACGTACTTATTCAAAGTCAGAGCCTTCCTCTGACCAAAAGTACTTCCCCTGAAAATGGCCCATTCGGAATTCCTTCACTCGGTGCCATGCCACGTGGAAGTCGGAAATTATTCACTCGGTGTCTTATCCAGTAGAAGTCGAAAATGTCTCACTCGGTGCAATCCCAATTAGAAGTGTCGCACTCGGAGACACTTCACTCGGGGAAGTTGCACTCGAATCGGGGACACACCTACTCGGGAAAATTGCACTCAAAAACTTCCCACCCGAGTGAAAGCTCGGGTTTTAGAGCAAAATCGAACTTCGAGTACGGTTAAGAACATTATTAAACCAAACGCCATCAATTCACTCGGAAGTAACTCCCAAGGGATTACTCAGAAAATCCAGCTTCCGGAAGGCTCAATCGGAGATCTTCCACTCAGAATTTTCAAGACAAAACACGAGCCATCGACATAAAAATAAAAGACTCGGGTAAAACGTATAAACTTTTACCGAGCAGTACGAGGAGATTACAAGTAATAGAATTTCCCGAGTGACACGGCCAGAACCAACTTCACTCGGAATCATTTACTCAGAGTCGAATATTCGCTCGGAATCACTCACTCAGAGTCAAATATTCATTCGGAACCGATCACTCAATAACGCTCGGGGACAATATTTAATAGCTAATGGGTACTGCAAAGATATTTTTGCAGGTTACACCAGCATCCAGACCTCTCGCAGGTTGTATAGCTCATATGAGCAACTTCATAAGTCCCTCATATAAGCTAGGGGACATATGATCCGGTCTGGATACCGGCCCTAAGACTAAGAGATAATTATCTTAGCCGGCCTAGAGTTCAGTCGGTATCACTGAACAACGATCTAGTCGGTAAAAATGTTAGCTGACCTCAATCGGTATCACAAGATACTGACTCAGTCTGCAACTATACCGGTTATCCGAAGTAGTGACCAAGATATCGGATACCACATCCGTTCCCCTTTCACCCGGTGTTGAGAAGCTGATCCGGACCGATTAACCGGTTTCTATCATAACACATGCAACCGGTGTCATCGGTATACATCTGGACTGTAATCCCGAGTCAGGTGTTCTCCCTGCATCGGTTAGTCCGGATAACACCATGCACGTCGGATAACATATTCGTTACCCAACAGAAGACGATGGGCATTGCTACAGGGACCGATCAATAATTCCCTACACTACAAGCCAAAATCTGCTCACGAGAATGATCAACTTGTTCCCTAAGTCTAGCCCATACTCCCTACGCTCAATATAAAATAGCCACTTGCCTCAATCATGCTGGTGAGTGCGCATTAAACAATAATATACTTGCATAATTGTTAACCCGGCGACGGCGTCTCAACGGTTCGTTTCCACCACCGGGTTTGTTAATTGGCAAGCGCACCAATCGTTTGTAGTTTTCAAAATTTAGATATCGTTCCACTGGGATTGAAAGTCCAATAACAACAGTAATTTTCTATTTACTATGGTAAATGTGAAGGAAATTATAAACAAAAGAATGATTTATATACAGTTTATACAATATTCACAAGATAGCATGATTGAGTGATTCATAAGATAAAAGAAAATAAAATCTATCTAAAAAGACGAGTTGTAATTTAGATTAGGTAAGATACTTGAGATAAACACAGATAAACAAATTATGTTGGAAATTGGATCCCTAATCTAGAATAACAATGAGGAACTCAAAACATGCATATTTAATCATCAAGTTTCATGTCATTGCAGCTTAAAATCATTATAACCGATCCCTCGTGATATAAATTCTAAGAATTTACCGTAAAGTCTGATCCCTCGTGAGCTTTCTCAGTAAAAACTTGCATTAAGACCTGGCCTTATTGCAACAATGGTTAACAACCCCTATAGAATTGAGATACCAAGGGTATTCCAACTTTTTACTTTCGTCAAAACTAGTTTCAATACGGCATAAATAATCATTCTTCCGTTTGACATTTATACTAATAAAACCAGTTTTGATACACATGAAAATCATTCTCCCGTTTGACGTTCATATTAATAAAAGGTTGAGATACTAACATGGACTTGAATCATAAACATGCAGAGGTCGAATTCACAACATTATACTCAATAGATTAGTTCACCAATTCCAACATAAACAAATTAGTTACACATGGTAAAAGTAAAAACAACACTTACAGAGTTTGACATTACGAAGACGATGGAAACTTCACGATACAACGATCACAATACACCGAAAACACACTCAAGTATCTAGAAAACTATTCTAGAACTACAACTCACAAAAGAAGTACTCAAAGTCGAGCACAAGAGAGAAGAGAAGAGAATGAAATGCTGTGTGTGGGATGATTTGAATGGTATTGGATGGCCCTATTTATAGGGCTGAGCAAGGGTGCTGACGCTACGCGTCCCTGTGACGCTACGCGTCACACCCCTGACTCAGCCTCCATTAAACAGCTGATAATGGCCACTACAAATTATAAAAATTGATCATGCTTGGCCATTTGGACGTGTCTCCACTGTGTTTTGGCCATTTGTGCTGAATGGGGTGGCCCTTGTGGCTGAGTGGAGTGCCCATTATTGGGTCCAAGTGGAGTGGTTGATCAAAGTAGAGGTGGAGACCACGCAGCACTGACGCTACGCGTGGCTATGATGCGTAGCGTCAGCATCAAAAATAGTTGTTGATGCTACGCGTGGGGTGAGGCTACACGTCAGCTCCTCCAGTGTAATTTTCTCTTGATTTCTTAACTTTTTCACTGCAAAACTAGAGAAAATTGATCAAGAGCAGATTATTTCCAACATCATCCATTTATTGAATTTAAATCCTAATTTTCTAACAAATTAAACTAATTTTTCTAGTTTTTATGAAATTTTTATTTAAGCTTTTATTGAAAATTTGAGGACTAACAAATACCCCCAACTTGAGACATTGCTCGTCCTCGAGCAAGAGAGAAAAATAAGAAAAATAAAAATTTGAAATCAAATTTTTAAGTTAGTCCAAAAATTTACCATAAAAAATAATTACACAATTTTAACTATTTTGTAATAATCAAAAACTGATATCAAATATAACAAAGGTTTAATGATAAAATTGTTTACAATATTCTATTAAGAACCAAGCAGAATTTCAGGCTTACCTCACAAGTGTTTATCTCTATGAAATTGGTAACCTGTTTCACTCAATCAATCATAAAATCAAACGAATTTAACTTTGTTTGTCATCTAATCAATGGTTATTTATATAGAGTTAATTCGAAAATCACAAGGTCTTTTCACGGGTTGTAATGAGGCTTGGCTTACAAGAATCAATGGTTTTTCTTGGAATTCAAAAACCTGAAATCATAAAAGAGCATTTTATAATTCTTAGGCTTTCTCTTGACCCCAACTTCTCATTTTCTTTTATTGATGAAAAATAAATACCCCCAACTTGATTCTTTTCACTATTTTTGATTTTTTTTTCCATACTTTCCTTTTGAAAAGAATCAAGTTGCTTATTTTCTCTCCCCATTTTTGCGAGAACACTCAAAATATTTTTCATTTATTTCAACTGCTCTTTTAATCAATCAAGTATAGGGAATGGTCAAAACAAATTTAGGTTTTAAGGGTACCAAAGAATTTTATTTTAGGCTCAAATTGGCTTACAAAGGATAAAAGACTTTTTACCAAGGTAAGCTGTTTGGCCCAAGGTTTCGTTTCACCAATAAATGTGCCTTGATCATTTTCCCGAATTCTCTGTACAACAACACAAATCAGAGATTAAAGCAAAATCAATTCGAATTGAAAATATATCGATTAAACCCTCAAGTGTTTAAAAAGATCTCTCAACTCACCGGGTTATTGAAATTTGCTTGATGGTTAATAAACTTATTGTAATTAAATTTTATCAAAATTCCTAAGTTATAAAAAATTGATAATTGATTTTTACAAGATTGGTTTTATTGTGTAAAAACTTTAAGTGTATAAATTAACTAAAATTTTTATTATATATTTTTTTTAATATTTTTTTCGAAAAATAAGCAAAAACGAATAACTACGTAAAAACACACCACACAATAATGAAATACCATAATATAAAGTGTAAATGTAAATGTAAATATAAACTAGAATCAACTGTACTCAAAGTAAATGCAGAAAAATAAGAAGATGACATCATTAATCTTCCATCTGATCATCATCCTGCTCCTTCTCCTCATCATCACCATCGCCATCAGAGTCAACCTGTGCGCCAGAAGATCCACCAGTCTCAGGGTAGGTGGGTAAATCTCCGGGCCAAGCTACATGTGCTGCAAACTCGGCCGGGGTAACATAAGGTGCTCCCTCTCCCTGTAACCTGTACTGGTAAAATTCATCGTGAAGATGAATATAAGCTCTATGAGTGGCAGCCATCATCTGCATCATATGCTGATGCTCAAGTGATATCCGGGCAAAGCCCTGTGTGACAGCATTAGTAGATGGAGGCTGCACTGGTGGTCTCCTCCTCCTAGGTCGGGGCTGAGCCTCCTGCTCTAATGGTGGAAGCTCGCACTGCTGCACAAAATAATCTCTGTTCACTAGAACTTTATGGACTCTCCCTGAAGAACTAGTGAACTCTGGTGAAGGTACAATGACTCTCTGCCTCCTCAGTAAGGCAGATATGATGAGAGGAAAGGGTATGGGGCGATTCACTTTATACCCAAGGGCATAAAAGTGAATCTGCTCAGATATAAGCTCAGCAATATCAATGGTGTGGCCCTGGAGGATAGAATAGAGAAGGCAACAACGATCAACTGGAAGGGAAGAAAGGTGGGTGACAGGAGTGATATTATGAAGCATGAGGTGGGACCACGCCTGGGCTATGGGGGTCAGCTGGGTCTTTAGGAGGTTAGATGGACTCCTTCCAACCCTACTCAGGTTGAAAAAGATTTTATCCTTGCTCAAGAAATGAGCAACCTCCTCGAGAGAGTATCCTAACTCTCCCTCAGCAGCAATCTTGTTTCTATTTTCTTTCTAGAAACAAGTGTCATCCTCGGGAGTAGGCTCCCAAGTGTTACCCAATAGGGTGCTGATGGTGTCCCGGTCATATGAGATATGCCGACCCCTCACCCAACTCGTCCGCTGCTGCCCAATGTTCGGTGCGTCCTGGCGAGTCCTAAAGGCATTTGCATAAAATTCCATCACTAAGATGGGGTCCCCCTCAGTAGGTAGAGAGAATAGAGGTCCCCATCTCCTCTGCTGAATTCCATCTTGAAGCTCAGGGTAATCTCCTGCACTCAGATCAAGTACCCTCTCCCAGATAAGTCTCTGGCCCTTGATCTGATGAAACCGTGCCCACTTCGCATTAGTGCGAAATCTGGTGGGATCCCTTGGTCCTAACACCTTCTGTCCCTGAAGATCAGGATCCTCAGAGGTGGTGTCGGTATCCATGGTCTTTCTCTGTCTTTTAGAGGGACCAGCAGTGAGAATGGATTTCCTAGGTGCCATCTACAAAAAGTAAAATTTTTTTTTTAAAATTAAACACATATTAAATAAATCACACATTAACAATCCTTAAAAGAAAAATATTTCTTTGGTTTTTCTAAAATTGAAATACATATACATATTTTTGTATTTTTATAATTTATAAAGAAAGTAACACATATATATTTTCAAATAATATAATTTATTCAAAATTTATACAAATTTATTATTATGCAAGAAAGTATAACAAATACAAAATATGAAAATTTATTAATTTAAAAAGAAAACAACAAACAACAAACATACAGCAAGAATTAAAAACAGAGGCTGACGCTACGCGTGGTGCAACGCTACGCGTCAGCCTGTTCTGCCCACGCTACGCGTCAGTGGGACGCTACGCGTGAACTCACAGTTCATCCTCACGCTACGCGTCAGTGGGACGCTACGCGTGAGCTGCGCAGAACAGAAAGAAAAACAGGGGTTGCACAGCAGCAACCCCTTTCCAAACCACATTATATCCATTCAATTCCTAATTCCTAACAACAATCAATCCCAATGGTCTTCTAATCCTAATCCTAACCATATTTATTTCTAAAAATCGAAAATTAAAAACAAAACTAAAGAGAACGGATTAGAGCACTTACTTGTGGTTCCTTGAGCAATTAGGTTTGAAGAGGTTTGGAAGTGTAAAGGAGGTTCTGAAATTTAGGTTTTTGAAAACTAAGTGAGGCAGAGAGGAGATCTTAGGCTTTAAACCCTAAGATGGGCCTCTCTGGTTCAGTTTTAAAAACTGATCGTGGGCTCTGACGCTACGCGTGGATGGGACGCTACGCATCAGACCCAAAATTCAGAGTCCACGCTACGCGTCAAATTGGCGCTACGTGTGGGCTTCTGTTTTTTTTTATTTTTCAAAACCTTTTCTTTTCAGTTTAAAAACCTTTTTTAAAAAAAAATTGTTTTGTGGTTTTTTTTTAAAGTATTTAAAAATAAAGAAAAAGAATGGGTTGCCTCCCATTGAGCGCTAGGTTTAATGTCTCTAGCCAGACATTACCTTTAATCAGGTGGTCTCCCAATATCCGTTGAGGAATCACCTGTTTTTTTCTTTCTTCTTCTTCTTTTCCGATGCTTAATTACCTGTTTTTCATCTTTCAAAGCATCGGTTAATTCAAAACAATTTAATTGATTGGGAAGAGATATACCTGATTTGGTTGAGAGGTAAACTTTTTCCTCATTACTTATCCTGAGGTGTTCATGAGCACTGAAGCTTACCTCTTCTTCATAAACTTTGACTGCAACCGTACTTATATCAACATCTACTCTGATTCTTGCAGTCTTCATAAAAGGTCTTCCTAGGATCAGGGGAATCTCAGTGTCCTCCTTCATATCCAGCACCACGAAGTCAACTTTGAAGTGGTACTTGTCAACCTTTACCAGTACATCTTCCACAATCCCAAAAGGTTTTTTGACAGAGCGATCTGCAAACTGTAATTCTGTCTTTGCTTCCTTTAGCTCATATTCACCAATGCGCTTTATTAAATCTAAGGGCATCAAGTTAATGTTAGCCCCTAAATCTAATAACGCATTCCTGATGTTGATATTTCCAATTGTTACAGGAATGGTGAAACTCCCCGGATCTTTACATTTTTTTGGGGTTATACAGTTTGTTTCTTGCTCTGTGTCTACTTGCACATTTTTTTCTTTTTCATTTTTCTCATTTTTTTCTATTTTTTTACTTTCTTTCTTTTCTTCTTCTTTCTTTTTCTCACTCTTTTCTTTACAATTAATTTTTACAACATCAGAAGAAACAACATTACATTGTTCCCTTGGGTTTTGAGTGTTTGCAGAAAACCCAGAACTCTTTAATTCGGCTATCTCTTTTGTAAGCTGACCCATTTGTATGTATGATGCTTTTCGGGCAGCTTCATTTGTTTCTACAAACTGCAATAACTGTTGAATAGATTCCTCTATTCTTGTCAATCTTGCATTGTCAGTTTGTTGTTGCTTAAACTGATTGTTAGGAGGTCTGTTGGAAGGTCCAGTGCCCTGTCTCCAGCCAATATTCAGATTTTGCCAACCCTGCAGGTAATTGTTAGGAAAAGAATTTCCATGATTAAAAGGAAAATTACCTAAGGGCGCTCTTTGATGGTTCATAAAATTGGCTTGCTCTTGCTCATTTCCACAGTAACCACATGGTTGTTCTCCCATGCAGTGCATACATTGTTTAAGTTGAGCAGGGGGTGGTGATGCTACTTGAGCAATTTGGAGTTTTTCCAATTGCTTGCTCATAACTTCAATTTGTTGGGTCAGTAATTTTTGCTAAGCCAACACTGCATCATTTACTCCCAATTCGAGCATTCCTAGCTTCCTTTGCATATTACCTCTGTGATGCTTTGCTTGGCGGTCACTAATAGCCATTGATTCTAATATTTCTATGGCTTCCTCCACAGTCTTGTTCATTAAAGAACCACCTGCACAAGCATCTAACATCATCTTGAACTGAGGCAATAAACCATGGTAAACAATTCTTACCTTCTCGGCGTCATTCAGGTTGTGGTTTGGGCACTTTCTCAAGAGTGCCTTGAATCGTTCCCATGTCTCTCCTAGTGATTCATCATTATTTTGAGAAAAAGAATGTATGGCTGTTATTGCTTCAAAATATTTTGAAGGAGAATAAAATCTTTCCAAAAATTTTCTTTCAACATCAGACCAGTTTGCAAAACTACCCGGTGGACAAGATTTAAACCATTCTTTTGCTTTCCCAATCAATGAAAAAGGAAAGAGTCTCATGTAAACAGACTCTTCTTGATTGGGTTCAAAACCAATTGTGCTACATAACTCATAAAAAATAGTTAAATGTTCATATGGTTCTTCATGATTTAAACCAGCAAATTGGTTGTTTTGAATAATGTTTAAAGTGGCATGTTTAATTTCCACTGGTAAAACTGGTCCTTGGAACATTCCCGAAACTCGGGGTGGACCATTTATAGCGGCAAACTGTCCCAATGTTCTCCTTTCAGTCATATTTGAATTTTCAAAATTCTTAAAAGTAGAAGAAGACTTAGTTTGTGTTTTAGATTTCAAAGACTTGATTTTCTTTACAAACTTTTCTATCTCAGGATCAAAATAAATTTTTCCTGCGGTAGATCGAGTTTGCATACACAAACTAGACAAAGAAAGTTAGTGTAATAATGATAAGAAATAAATAAAAAAAAATTATCTAAGGTAAAAAAAATATTTACCACGGTAATTAAAATTTTACTGTTTTACTGAAACAATTCAATCCCCGGCGACGGCGCCAGAAAACTTGTTAACCCGGCGACGGCGCCAGAAAACTTGTTAACCCGGCGACGGCGCCAGAAAACTTGTTAACCCGACGACGGCGTCTCAACGGTTCGTTTCCACCACCGGGTTTGTTAATTGGCAAGCGCACCAATCGTTTGTAGTTTTCAAAATTTAGATATCGTTCCACTGGGATTGAAAGTCCAATGACAACAGTAATTTTCTATTTACTATGGTAAATGTGAAGGAAATTATAAACAAAAGAATGATTTATATACAGTTTATACAATATTCACAAGATAGCATGATTGAGTGATTCATAAGATAAAAGAAAATAAAATCTATCTAAAAAGACGAGTTGCAATCTAGATTAGGTAAGATACTTGAGATAAACACAGATAAACAAATTATGTTGGAAATTGGATCCCTAATCTAGAATAACAATGAGGAACTCAAAACATGCATATTTAATCATCAAGTTTCATGTCATTGCAGCTTAAAATCATTATAACCGATCCCTCGTGATATAAATTCTAAGAATTTACCGTAAAGTCCGATCCCTCGTGAGCTTTCTCAGTAAAAACTTGCATTAAGACCTGGCCTTATTGCAACAATGGTTAACAACCCCTATAGAATTGAGATACCAAGGGTATTCCAACTTTTTACTTTCGTCAAAACTAGTTTCAATACGGCATAAATAATCATTCTTCCGTTTGACATTTATACTAATAAAACCAGTTTTGATACACATGAAAATCATTCTCCCGTTTGACGTTCATATTAATAAAAGGTTGAGATACTAACATGGACTTGAATCATAAACATGCAGAGGTCGAATTCATAACATTATACTCAATAGATTAGTTCACCAATTCCAACATAAACAAATTAGTTACACATGGTAAAAGTAAAAACAACACTTACAGAGTTTGACATTACGAAGACGATGGAAACTTCACGATACAACGATCACAATACACCGAAAACACACTCAAGTATCTAGAAAACTATTCTAGAACTACAACTCACAAAAGAAGTACTCAAAGTCGAGCACAAGAGAGAAGAGAAAAGAATGAAATGTTGTGTGTGGGATGATTTGAATGGTGTTGGATGGCCCTATTTATAGGGCTGAGCAAGGGTGCTGACGCTACACGTTCCTATGACGCTACGCGTCACACCCCTGACTCAGCCTCCATTAAACAGCTGATAATGGCCACTACAAATTATAAAAATTGATCATGCTTGGCCACTTGGACGTGTCTCCACTGTGTTTTGGCCAATTGTGCTGAGTGGGGTGGCCCTTGTGGCTGAGTGGAGTGCCCATTATTGGGTCCAAGTGGAGTGGTTGATCAAAGTGGAGGTGGAGACCACGCAGCACTGACGCTACGCGTGGCTATGATGCGTAGCGTCAGCATCAAAAATAGCTGTTGATGCTATGCGTGGGGTGAGGCTACGCGTCAGCTCCTCCAGTGTAATTTTCTCTTGATTTCTTAACTTTTTCAC
Organism: Clitoria ternatea; assembly: GCA_037962975.1. Classification (NCBI taxonomy): domain Eukaryota; kingdom Viridiplantae; phylum Streptophyta; class Magnoliopsida; order Fabales; family Fabaceae; genus Clitoria; species Clitoria ternatea. Next base: position 10,413,160 of record CM075670.1, read on the forward strand.
TGCAAAACTAGAGAAAATTGATCAAGAGCAGATTATTTCCAACATCATCCATTTATTGAATTTAAATCCTAATTTTCTAACAAATTAAACTAATTTTTCTAGTTTTTATGAAATTTTTATTTAAGCTTTTATTGAAAATTTGAGGACGAACAATAATGAAGGTTGGTGGTTCCCCATTAACAGGTCCTCGGAAACTGAGCCAATAAGGTATAACAATTCACTTTAGTTTACTGGAAGAGGGTTCCCAGTTCTGGTTCTGGTTCATCATTCTTCCTCTCTTATGCATTCATTTAATCCCTGTGATCATTTACATTCCATACTTGGAATATATCACTGACTTGAGCGTCGGAGAATCTTCGCAGGTGACACCACCTTCCGCCCACATCAATGTGTGAGGACAGTGTGAGGGACCTCCAGGACCCCAAGACCGGTCTCTTCATTCAGTGACACCGGATACTCACAGAACCGGCCTTCAGACATGCACTTCTCACACTATTTGTGACTGGCCCGACACCGGATCTCTTTGACCCCGGTTCAGGATGGAACACAACCTATTTGATAAATAAATTTAATCTATTATTTTGTTTTTAATAATAATTTAATATTTTAAAAAAATTATTCAAATTTAATTATAAAATTTTATCACCCAATACAAAATATTAATCATCATTTTTAAAGTTAAATTAACAAAATCTATAAATATTTAAACAATTTTTTTAAAAAATAAAAAATCCCATTAGCGACGGAATAAGATGGTCGCTAAATAACTACTCATAGCGACGGCGGAGAGTGGTCGCTGTATGGCTACCCATAGCGACGGTTATAAGTGGTCGTTGTATGGCTACCCATAGCGACGCTCATCAGTGGTCGTTGTATGGCTACCCATAGCGACGGGCATAAGTGGTCGCTGTACGGCTACCCCATAGCGACGGACAGAGATGGTCGCTACCAGTAGCGACGGGATATCGTCGTCGCTGAAAGTGGACAGTTAGCGACGGCTGAAGTAAGTGAAGCAGAGACCATTTTAGCGACGGTCTTATGCCATCTGTATTTTAGCGACGGGGTTTCTGTGGTCGCTGATCTATCTTCGATGAAGGTTTTAGCGACGGTCGTGTTGCCGTCAGAAATACCGTCGCTAAGAGGGCTAGCGACGGCCTTGGCATGGATTAGCGACCAATTGTTTTCGTCACTAACAGGTGTTTTTTTAGTTGTGACAAAACTCAAAGAACCTAAAAGAGGTGCAATCCCTCATTGTAAAATAATTGCTTTATCTTGATTTATGCCCAAGATGACACACCGGTTGTTGCTAGTAAACAAAATCCTAAAAAAGAATAAGAAGTATGAATAAAAGGAGGAACAAGAGAAGACCTTTTAGAGTCTGAAGGATGTGTTGGATCAGCCATCAATATTGGTAAAGTCTGATCTCGTTGAGAAATTTTCTTGTACTATTTATCTCCAATAAGGTTTTAAGGGTGTTGGTGAAAGAGATCCTCAAAGAATAAAGGCTATACTTCACTAGAAAACTGATCCGGTCTGGATACCGGTCCCCAATGTTATGACGTCAGAATGACCTCTAAGGAGGGAAACCGGTGTCACAGTTCAAACGATGCCACACCGGATATCCGTTGTACCTTCATCCGTTCTCATTTTATCAGACGTTCTATTCATCCTCGCTACCACGGATGCTTCATTCGTCCTCATTTCACGTTGATAACCGTTTACTTCAGGGTCACTGTTAGATAAGAGTTCCATATAGCTTATCAGCGAAGATACCCTGCATAGCGGAATATGTCAATGTCAATTACTCAGAGAGTAAGTACATGTGTCAGCGAAATATGCGGAAAGGTGATTGTCCTCCATCCTTATCACGGGATCGTACTCTGATAATTGACCTACCCCCCTGACACACTCTGAGTACTGAGCCACTTTGATTGACACACTTCACACGCTATCAGAGCCAATGGGCCCACTTGCATCCAACGATTCATTTCCTACGTTCAACTATAAATAGCATGATCTAAAACGCATGCAAGGTTACATTGTCCTAACTCACTCTTTTACTATTGCATTGCTTGAGTATTCACTGAGTTTATACACTTCTCTAACTTGAGCGTCGGAGAATCTTCGCAGGTGGCACCACCTTTCGCCCTCTCTCAACGCGAAACATTGGTGTGAAGGATCACCAGGACAACAAGACCGGTTTCTCCCACTGAGAGGCCAGACTACAATATCGGATACCCACTGTACCGGTGTACAAACCCTGAAACACCTGCACTCTTGTGGCTGGTCCCATACCGGATCCTAGACTCCGGTTTAGACCAGTTCAAAAACCCTTCAAAGGAGCAGAACTTTGGTACTAGAAGATTGAGAAGGCGACCCTAGAAGTGTTGGGCATCCTAAAGGTTGAGACAAAACTTTCATGCTTATCCCATTGTGATCCAGGTGGATCTTTCTATTAGGATAGTGTTCTATAAACCGGATATTGCTGGAAGAATGATCAAATGAGCGATAGAACTTTCAAAATTTGACATTTCTTATAAGCATAAGACTGTTATAAAGGCTTAGGTTTTAGCAGATTTCATGGCCAAGTTGATTGAGAGGTTCTAGAGAACAAAAGCTCGCATTAAATAGTGTTCGTTAATGGATTCTCCAATGGAAGAGGTTGTGGAGTTGATATAGTTGTCGAAAACAACGACGACATGCATATAGAAATCTCCTTAAGATATGAATTTAAGACCTCAAATAATCAAGCGGAGTATGAAACTTATTTTACAAGTTTAAGGACTACCATGGATATCGATGCCAGAAAGGTAGCATTATGTAGTGATTCTCAGCTTGTCATTTCCCAAGTCTCAAGAGAATATCAAATTAGAAAGCCATTATTGCAACAATACCTCACTACGGTAAACAAGTTGAAGGAGAAGTTTGGCAAGATTGAGCTTAGGCATGTTCCCTGAGAGGAGAATACTAAGGCTCGTCGAAAAGCTCATGTTTGGCGCCAACATCGTTATCCTTTAGTTGTTGTTCATTTTTTGCTTACATCATGGTTTGTGCATCATCATCACCGCTAGATTCTTCCTCAGCCAACACATCATTTAATTCAATTCTTTGACCTTTAGGAAGAAGCAAGAGCGGATAGGGCTTGTCGACAAGTTCATACCAATTTCTGTAGCTTACTTCATATAGAACTCCGCCATGATATTCATGAAACAAGCAGATGCCATTCATGTATAGTTGTGTAGCAGAACTTTGATATTGCAACTGACAGGTACAACTTCTAAAAGTCATCTTGGCCACATGTGTATATAGTTCATGTCTCTCCTTCCGGTCAACCTATTGGTAAATGATAAAATTTTTCATGATATTTTTATTTAATTAATATTTTAAATTTAAAAATGGTATTTTCATGTAATATCTTCTAGTTTTATTTACATGAAATTGAAAGTATGAATAATTTTATTAAATTTTTAATACTCTCTCCTATCCTAAATATAAGAGACAAATTGGGCCTATTGATCTTGAATATGAGACAATTACACATTTGTAGATAAATCCATGATGAATTTTCTTTCATACCCCATATTTATTGTAGGGGGTGTATAAGTGACTTTGTCATGTGTTCCTATTTTAAGCATTTAATTGAGGGTATTTAAGGAAAAAAGTTTAATTCACTCACATAATTATCGCAAATATTAATGTGTATTTTTATCATTTGTCTATCATAGTTAGGACCGGAGTTGGTGTTATTTATTTATTATATGAACTTAAATATTCCAAACCTTTTCTTTAGGTTGTTTTTTCCTATGAGTTTCTTTGCTAGGGTTTTTAACCAGGAGGACAAAAGTTGAAGGAGCCTTAAAATAGGGGGAAAGGTATGGCCGCATCAAGGAAGGTTTCATTATGTGACATGATGTTGAGCAAGTGGGAGATGAGGGACCCTTTTTGAAAGAGAATGTGCGAACCCGATGACCGCCAAGAAGACAAAGTTGAAGTTAATTCATGCTAATCAATTAACCAATGTTTTATCTATATATATATATATATATATATATATATATATATATATATATATATATATATTGGTTCATGCATATTGTTATAAAGTAATTAGTAGAATATATTATTATATTATGAGAAAGGAAAATATGATCAAATCAATATAATATAATATAAATTTCTTACATATATAATGAGAGTCTAGTGGTTTTTGTAATAGTGTTTTAGAAATCTGAAGTTTTCTTTATGATTCTTGGCAGTTACAGTTTTGTATATTTCTCTTATTTTCAAAAGAACCGATTCATTCACTCATTCTTCTCACTCCCTCTCTCAGCCGATTTCTTTTTCATAGTAACAAGGGTTTCATTTTTTCCCTCTCTTCATCTTTCCTTCTCCCTCTCCCTAACCATCTCACATTTTCCTTCTTTCCCTCTCTTTTGACCTGTCGCCTCTTCCTCACTAGGGTATCATTTTTTACCCTGAAGTTCTATTTTTAATGTTTGAAAAGCTTAACAATTTCAATGGTTTTCATTTTTAGTCTTAATTTTTTTTTCATTTTTATGTTTAAAAACTTGCATATTTAAAAGTTTTTATTGTAATCTTTGTATGTTGAAAAGTTTTTATTTTTTCGTGTGAGTCTACGGTGCAAATATTTTGTATCAATATTCTGCAATTATTTTTTGCATCTAAAATCAATAAGCATGCATATGTAATACGTAATCTTGTGTTATTGTGTTTTGTGTCACTTTTCATGATTTGCTTGTAACTGGTTTGTCTATCGCCTTTAACCTCATGATAATGCTAGCTACCAGTGTAAGAAGGTTTTCCTTTTTTTGTTTCTGTTTCAAGCTTGAGCTTTTGTTTTGAAATATTTGTTTTCCTTGCAGATTAGAGCCCCCGTTGAAACTGATTGAAGGAGCCTATTCCTTTGCCTTAGCTTTCTTTCTTTCATTTTTGTCTATGTTCTATGTTCATGTAATAAGCTGTCATAAATGGCTCCTTGACTAACATGGATGTAAGCTGCTCTCAGCACAGCCACCATAAGCCAAGAAAGAGTGATAGCCAAGTCCAACCAAAATGTTGATGAGTGATTGTGATGATGGAGAATTGAGAATGTTGTTTGTTTGTATCAGATTAATGTTTTCTTATTATTGTTTGTGTTAAATATATTTTTCATCCTCACAAAATTAAATTTCATTTTACATTTTAAAGAAAATTTTGTTACATTTTTCATTCTTATTAAATTTTAATATTTTAAAAATAGTGGCTATCATATATATATATATATATATATTTGTTATTCACAACTGATTTATCTAATAAATCATCATATAATTTATTAATATGTTATCTTTGAGAATGGATATAAGAAATTTTTTAAATAAATACATTCAACTTTTCATAGTATTTTTTATAAGGGTCATTGATATATATAGATTACATATAATTTTTTTTCACATTTAATCAATAACTTCATAATAAGATTACACGTAAGATAATTAAACGGCATTTCAAACGATGAAGGGAGAATTTATTAAAAATTGACATTAACAAGAAAAATGAAGGATTAAAGAAAAATATATAAATTAATATTTGTAAGCATTTTATATTGAAGGATGAAAAACGTATAATTAGAATGAAAAAAACTAATTTAGCTACCTAATTTTCAATGGCAAAAACTACTAATTTTATCGATGAATTAGTCACCGAACCGTGATCATAACTTAAACCGTAGTCATTAAATTGATTAGCCATTGAATTCTATGTTCCGTGTCTAATTTTGAGACTGATAAATTCTGCCGCAAAATAAAAGAATCTATTGCTAGATTCGGTTATTTTCAAAGCAAAATGACTGATTTTTGCAACCAAACATTTCAATGCTAAATACTATCACAAATTTAAATAAATTAACACCAGTTTAGTTTAGCTACGAAATGTTTCAGTAACTATGTATATCACACACAAATTTGGTGGTCAATTCTGTGACTAATAGCTTCCAATCTTTCAGTGGCAAATATGCTTCCAGCATTTCAATGGTTACTTCAGTGACTAATTTAATTGTAACATTTCAGTTACTAATTCGCGGTGACCAATTAACTTTTAACACTTTTGGTGTCTAATTTGGAGGGTAAAAAGGTACTATGAAATTTTCTTTAAACAAATTTACAAATCAATTAATATATTTCACCTAATAAACAAACTAATCATTGAAAAGGAAGAATATATAAGATCCGCCATATATAAAAAGAAAGAAAAAGCTGTCATTCTAAGATATCTATAGTAAATTTGCATGACCAAGACTCTGCCATCAATTGATCTGGTTAATTAATGACTTTCACCTTGACCTTTTTATTATCATATTTAAGAGGATGTTTGGTTCCTTAATGGGTTGGTTAAACAAAAAAAAACTTCTATGGTCAAACGGAGTTTTGATTGTTTCAAATGTCCAATGAAGGATCTATTAATCTTTAAATTATTTTATTTTCATAACTTCGTTTTCCCAATTACAAATCAAACGAGCACTAAATCATGTTAACCACCATGAAACTAAGCATAAGTGCATATCTATCTTAAGTTTTATTTTAGTTTTGTCTAGCTTTAGTTTGTTTTTATGTTTAACCCATCTATGTTTTGCAAGTAAACAAATAATAATAATAACCTAATTTTGGGTTCAAAAAATTTTGTGAAAAGAAGACAAAAGTCTAAAAAAAGTCAAAGTTGGGTCAACTAGAGCCGATGGAGCCAAAGAAGGCCTACACAACCACTTGGTGGACTCTACAGCCAGGGCGTGGGCACACCACCTTGGTCACGGTGTTGGTCAAACTCTGTTTTTATCTTCTTCTTTTTTATTTTGTTTAGACCAGACTTAGTTACGCTTTAGTGAGTTAGTTTTAGTAGTTTTTTTTAGACCTTATTAGACCTAGACACTTAAGAGATAAGAGAGGATATGGCATTAATCCTAATTTTGAGTCTTAGAATTGTTTACAGAGTATTTTGGAGAATCATGACGAGATAGTAATGACTTATCCTTTTTCTTGAGGTTTTTTTTAATTTTATTTTTGTTTTCTCTTTTGATCATTCATGATGATGAATAGTATAGGTTCTTTTGTGACCTTCGTCATCATCAATGAGTAGTTTCTTTAGATTATTGAGGATATAGAAAAAAAATACCAATTAGAAAACTATGTAATCTCAGGTCATGTGTTCAAGTTTAACAGACAAAGTCATTTTAAATAGGTATTTTCAAAATCTTATTTTAAAGATTAATAAGTATTATATTTTAAAGAGAGTCCAACTGCTGGAACTCCAGCTCCAACCGAATCTCCAGAGGCTTAACTTATATTGTAATTGGAAAGGCAATAAAAGTTTTCAAAATTAATAATGTCAAAAAAAAATTTAAAACAATGAAAATGTAATTTATATTTTTATACAATACTAAAAGTTATTTCTTCTCTCAAATTGATTTTTTTAAAATTAATTTATTATAAAGTGTATAATAAAATATAAAATAACATTATGTATATAATTCCTTGAAACAAAATTTCAAAATAAGTTTATCTACATTTTTAAATTTTTCATTGTAAAACTAACATTAAAAAAAGCAAAACTTAGTAAAAAGAATATTTCAATTATAACATATGAAGTGTCTTTTTTTTTCTCTTTCTATATTCAACACACATCTCTCTTTTGACATTCGTAAAATCACATATTAGTTAAAAATAACATCATCATATTAATCAATTATCGAGATTTATCTCTCACATTAACTTTTTCTTTATCTATTCTAACTCTCATAAGATCATGTAATTAAAAACATTTTTTTGAAAATTTTTATTTTCAAAATTTCTATTTAATGTTTTCCTAATTTTTTACTTTCTAAATTTTGTTTCTATTTTGAAATTAATAAAAAATAATAAATTAAAATTAATATTTTAAAATAAAACTACTCTAATTTTTTCTCTAACTTATTAGAAAAATTTAGATTTTCAAAATTTTATTTTGAATTTTGTTTTTACTTTTTCTTATTCTAACTTTTGCTTCTATTGTTGGAGATTATGAAAAAATATCTATATTTTGTTTATATTTTGAAATTTATAAAATATAATAAAATTTAAATTTAAAAAATAAAATTACTATAAGTTTGTTTCTAATTCATTTCAGAATTTTATATTTTCAAAATTTTATTTTGGGTTTTCTTTTACGTTTTTCTTATTCTAATTCGTTTTTATTGTTGGAGATTACGAAAAAAATTTAATAAATTTCTAAATGTATGTGCATGCGTGGAATATATATTTTATTATTGTATAAGATAAATAAATTCATATTAAAATGAAGAATAGTTAATGTTTTTAAATATTGTCAACATATATTGACTAATTATCGTTAATATTATTAATCTTGTAACTAATCAACTGATACAATTAAGATTTTTTAGGAGTGAGAGGATCGACCCAGCCTAAAGATTTTCGGCAATAACTCTAAGACATTAGTCATAGTGAAAGGTGCATCATATACTTCTCTGGATATTTATTATAGTAATAACTACCAAGAAAGAAAATTACTCTCTATGTCCCTCTATCTACATTATTTTATTATAATAAATAATATTACCACTTTTTAATTCTTATTAGGGTAAGAAAAAATACATTAATTATATAATTATATAATTAAAAAAATTAAATTATTTATACTTTGAACATAAAACCTAAAACGACAATAGAAATAAAATGGATTGTTTATAAAATATCTTTAATGGTGAATCATCTCAAGTTCATAAAGCTTAGCGTCGTTTGTTTGCAAGTTGAAAGGTTGAAGGGAGGTTTTTATTCCACAGTTAAATAGTCTTGAACGATATAAAAAATCAATATTAATCATTAAATTTTTTCTTTTTATAAACTTGGTTTCCCCAATTTTATACCAAACGAATATTTAATGCTTTAAACAAAATGTTAAAGGAACCTATGAAGCAGAGGAGCATTCGCAAATCTCAACCCACCTCCACCCCTACCCCTTCCCCTCCTAAAGTAAAATCAATGCTAATTTGTTTGGTATCAATCAAATTAAACAATAAAAGAAATGAGCATTTGAGTTACATTTACTAGTAGATACAATAAAGAATATGCACAAAAGATACAATAAAAGAATTACTCGTTGTTTATCGAACATTGCAGCGAGCACCATTGGTAACAAAACAAACACTTTTACATTACAAACTGGTAACTTTGCAAAATGGTACCCAATGTGGAACGCATTTAGCATTTGGAAGCAAATATAAATGCCAAAAAAAATCATGACAAAGAAAAAAAACACGTATTTTACCATGGTACCCTTTAATTAATTTATTCATTATAAACTGTGTTTGCTGCTGCAAAGATCACCTGCTACAACTATACAATGCAGGGTCCAAGATATCAAGAGGAAATTATTAGCCTTTCTGGGTACCCTTGAGATTCCGTACAGTCATAACAAGCTGTTGTCTTTCACCTTCTACCTCAGCAAATTTGAGGCTCATTTCTAAGTATCTCTCTTGCATCTCTTTAAGTTCGTTTTCCATTGTTTTGTTTCTCTCCTTCAATGACGACAGCTCAGTTAATGTGTCACTGCTAAGACTGCTCTCTGCAGAATCGATTATGCAGGTTCCTGCTTCTTTCTCCGGCTTTCCATTACTGCAATGGCCAGAAAATAATTAATAACTAACAATTCAATGGCTTGAATTCATCAACTTACAAGAGCCACACCCATATAGACAAACTGAAAAGTCACCAGCCTATGGCTCTTTTTAGTAAAACAAGCTCACAACTTGGAGCTTATAATTTTTTAGATAACTTATTAAAATGGAATTGTTTGATAAAAACTAGTTTAAATTGAGTGACATTAAAAAACATGTAATATTATGATTATGCTAGGAATAAAAATTGGTTTTTAAAAAAAGTAAGGATAAAATGGTAATTTTTCAAAAACTATAAGCTCTTCTTACTTTCTATTTTCCAAACAGTTCAAAGGCTATAAATTCTAAATAAGCTATAAGCTACATTTATCAAATATATATTATTACTGCTTATACTAAATTATATTCACAAACTATGTTCATCTAATGCCATAGGTAGAGAAATCAAACCTCTTGAATAACGATGCGGCAATGCTTTCTTCAGATTGAATTCGGTTGAATTCCTCCACTTTGTTCTCCAGCTGCCCAATCTTGGTCTGGAGTTCCTTTTCCTTCTGCAAAAATGAAGTTGTTGAAGTTTCTAAGGCTGTTTCCTTTGACTGTATCATGCCCTGCCATAAACAATCCTTGTGATTAACATCCCCACCTCAATTACTACCACAAGTAAATAGTCTTATCCTATCATAACGCACAAGAGTGAAAAATGATTCATACTGGAAATTATGAATATTAATAGAAACTGTCTCTTCAGACTACTAGCACTTGAAACCTTACCTCAAGTGTTTTTATTTTCTCCCTCAGGCTAGCTATTTCCTTTGAATCGTGAGGAATTGAAGAAGTTTTCTTGTTCTTTGGACTAGTTTTAGCTCCATCTGGGTGTTGTGTGCGTCCATTACTATCCCTTAACCTCTTCTCAGTGCTGAGTAATGCATCATCCTTCTTCTTCAATTCACCCTTTAGCTGAAAAACTTGCTTTTGCAGTTTTTCTTTCTCAGCTTCTTCCCCAGAAAGAGAATTTTTCAGGTCCCTGCATTGAGTTCTAACAGCTTCCAACTCTGACTGCAAGAGTCTAGCTTCAGCTTCTTTTTCATCCTTAAGATGTCTCATCATATTTAGCTCAGAGAGTGACTCTTCTGCCTCCTTCTTCAACAATGCAACTGTCCCTACAAGTTCATTTCTTTCAATAGTTCCTTTCTTTAACAATGCCTCAGATTCCTTAATTGACTTCTTCATAAGTTCCAGGTCAGTTCTTAAAATCTCTTTCCCTTCTACTTGCTCATGTAAGCGCGAAATCTCCACTTTAAGCTTTTCATTCTCAGCTTTTAGTATCCCAATCTCTTCAGAGAAATTCATACTAACTTGTTCCTCATGCTTCTTCTGATTTTCAAGCAGCTTGGACTTGTCGTCAATTTCCAACAACATCTGTTGTATCTTAACTGTCATTGTATCTATTTGGTTGGAAAGTTTGTTCAATTGTACCTCATAATCAGCTCTAGTTGTCTGAAGTTCTTCTCTGACGTCATGCAAGTTTTCTTCCAATATGCTTTTCTGTGCTCGCAGTTCACTTGCTTCTGTCAATGCCTTATGAGTGGCCTTCTCATTTGCATCAAATGTAGTGGTCATTTGTGTGGAGAGCCTTCGGAATTCCTCTTGAAGCCTCTCAGCAGTCTTAGCATTTTTGAGTCTGGTCTTTCGCAAAGCTTCCTCAGCTTGCACGGCTCTTTGCTCTTGCTCAACCTTATCGCGTGTCACTGCTTCTAGATCAGCTTCAAATCCTTGTGCTTGTTTCTCCATTTCCTCCTCTAACCTTCTGATATGAGTTTCAAGTGCCTTTATGGTTGCCATGGAATTTGAGAACTGTTCTGATTGATCCTCCAGTTGGTTTTCCAGATTCTTGATGTGAGTTTCAATGTCATTCATAGCAGTAGGAGATGAACATTCATACTGCACGTTTAACTGTTCTTGCAGTTCACTTTGCTCCAGTTTATATGAAAGGCCATGGTTTTCCTGTTTCAATATCTCATAGTCCAATGCGAGCTGTTCCATCTGCATCTCTAACTCATCTTTGTCTCTCCTATACATCTCTATTTCACCATAGAGGTCTAGTATTTTTTTCTCTAGCAAGTGTGTCTCCTTGGCATCAGTGTGCTCCTTAACAAGCTCCTCTAACGCCTTTTGTTCCTCGTCGTCGTCATCATCATCATCCGATGCTTTCTGTTCCCCTATCTCTTTGGAATTTTTATCTTGTTCAATTTTATTGGAATGGTTACTTGTGTCCCTATTTTTCTGCTCCAACATTTCATCCAGATCCTGCACAGCAAGAACAAGTTCAGCATTTGATTCTTGCATCTTCTTTAACTGTAATCTGAGATTGGCATTCAGATCCTTCTCATAATCCAGCTCTTGCCTTATTTCTTCAACAAGAGCATGCAGATCTCCACTTTCTAACTGTGACATGTTTCTCACTTTCGCCTCGTCCACGCGTTTATGAAAAGACCTAAGATTGTCACAATCTGCCTTGAGAGCATCCCTTTCCTCTTTCAACACCATGATTTCCCTTGTGAGCTCTTGCCCTCTTTTGCTTTCCTTCACAACTTGCTTCCTCAGAGTCTGTAGTTCCAAGTCAGATACATCCACCTGCCTGGCCAAAGCAGCAAGTTCAGCTTTGAGACTCTCAATCTCTAAAGGGGAAGAAGCATGTTGGGAGGTTTCCATTGGAAGAGCATTATGAGAAGAACCATATGTCGAATCATCTATGCTTAAACCATGCTCAGAACTAGCACACCAGTCCCAATGTGATGTCTGGTTTTCATCATGCATAGATGTTGAGGCACTGACAGCAATATTTTGAGGTCCTGAAGTGTGATGCATAACTGTGTCTGGAACAAACCTTTCTGTGTTGGAATGGATGTTCATTTTTCTTGGCTCAATTTTGCGGGGAGTATCTAGTCCTGAGCTGTCATCAGAACTTGACAATGTAATATCAGAACCACTAGATGTCCTATAATTAGCATTCAATTCAGCTCTATTGATGATTGCTTTGGCAGAGACATCCTGTGAACAGAAACAAGAGGAAATTAAATAATTTTTTTGCACATTAACAATAGAAGAAATGGATAAACTGCATACATAGATTAGACATTATATGCCAGTTGAATTTATATATCTAGGAAACTTTCAATCCCAGAAAAATTATCTCATTGACTGGTACATAAAAAGGAGTGACAATAATTAATAGCCCAAAGAGAGTGTGAAGTTCTTACTTCAGAAGAATAACTTTTGGAGGTTTCATCTGTATCTCTGTTGCTTAATTGGTTCCTTGAGTTCTTGTCATCGGTTTTTAATTTGGCATCGTCATATTCATCTTCCTCTCTGCCAATGTTATCAAACAAAGAAGAAATCCCATCATCAGAAACTGAGTTGAGGCAAGCTCTATAACCTGAAAATAAAAAATAAGTAAATAACCATGGCAATTCATTCCCTTGCATAGTATATACCTTCTGTCACTATTTTCTTGCAGCTTCTGGATAGATACCTGTTTATTAAGCAACAAATAAAATTCAACATTGCTTTGACTTATGTTTTACTCAAACTTACAATTAGGTTTCCCTGAAATTTCAAGTCACTACACATCTTTTTTTTATATACAACAACTCACAGATTCGGTTTGGCCAACTGAGCTTGACTCTCTTGAGAGTCACTACCCCAGAAAAAAAAAAAATTTAAAAAAATCAGAAAATGAAAGAGATCAAATACTAACATGCAAAATGGCATCACAATGAGAAATCCTAATGGGAAGAGAGACAGAAGTGGGTTTTGTGGCCTCCACATAAGCAGCCAAGTTTATAGAAACCTCCCCAATGGAGCTAGCTTTCGGTAACCCCTGCATAGAGCCCAGAAATTTTATTATATCACATTGACAAAACATAAACTAATTGTCAGAAAATAAATTATAAAAAAAACATATATATATACCGTTGAAACCAAAAAATGATATATTTTGTCACTGATTTTCCCAGTTTTTGGGTCTTGAATAAACTTAACAGTTTCTTGAACCGGATTCTCCCATCTACAATTTCCATCACGAATTGTAGCTTTCTCTAATCTCGTAGTTGCCTTTCCAATATCCCCTGGAACTATAGACAACACCAATGCATCCATCCCAGGTTGAAACACCTGAAATTCCATCACCAAAAACCATATACTATCATCAGAAAATTCAGATTCTATAATTCAAATTTAATTAAAAGTTAAAACCCAGATGAAAAAAAACCAGACCCAATTTATTTTATTTGTAAAGATAAAAACTTGATAAAAAAGAAAAATTAAATTGACCTGGGTGGCATGGAAATGCAGCTTGAAAACAACTTTGATCCTGTTTTTCTCGCTCCTCCATCGCGCAGAACGAAACATCTTCACTCACTCACTCACTCCACAAAACACGTCACTGATCCAAAGCACATGTTCCACTGGAGCTTTCCATGGATTGTGACCACTAACTAACCAAGAAGACTCTGCAAAACGCCAGAAAAACCATTCCAATGATGGAGGCTTCAATGTGGCTCAATTTTGACACAACAGAAAGCGCGTGAAAGGACGTAATGGGAGCGGAGAGTGAGTGAATCAGAAGAAGAAGCCAAGAGAATGAAAGTGGATCTGATGATGTTCTGCTTCGTTGCTCCTCTGTTGTGTTGTCGTCGTCTCTGTTCGCAGCAACGGCTTTTAAGAAACAGAGGTCACACAAATGTAGAAAATATTTATATTTATATTTATATATTCAATTTTGAAATGGAAGCTTCGGTTAAAATAATTTATTAATCAATTGTTAACTTTATTAGATAAATAAATAAGTGATTTGGTGAAAATTGTTTATTTTCGGTAAAGAGGTCCCTCGTGTATTTTTCTAAAAACTATTTTAGTTGTATATTTGTTTTATGTTAGATGGTAGATATACTATTCCGGTTCCATTCGAGTAACATCGTTACGAACCACAAATTTGATAATTTTTTTTACCAAAATTTAACATAACTATATTTTATAAGTTTTGAATTAAAAAATAAATTTATGATATTTTAACTAAAATAAATATCTATTTTTAATTTCACTGAGATAACAAGATTTACATACATGTGAAAATAATAATTTGACATTTTTATTTGTCACATCATCATTTAATAGATAGTATTGAAAATAAAAACTTATAATAAATACTTAAAACTTTTTAGGCAAATATGAGACAATAAAATTTTATAGACACTAATGATATAATGATAAAACTAGACAAGTTTTTAAAGACGAGTCTATTTTATATTATAAAATGAAAGTTGTATTTTTTAATTGTATATATTATAAGGTCTTGTTAATCGGTGAAGTAAAAGTAAAATTTTTATATTGAAAATTTTATAAGAATATTTAGAAATTATGATTGGTGGATTTTAATAATGTTAAATAAAAACTTTTGATTTTTATTTTCTTAACTAAGGTGATAAAATAAAGGTCGGATATATTTATTATTAATAATATTAATATTATTATTATTATAAAATAAAAATAATATTATTTTTGCTATATATATATATATATTCTTTATCCTTTAATGTCCATTTCTAGTCCAATTTTTATAAGAATTGAGATTAAAAAATAAAAAAAATCAAATAAACATCACGATAAACTTATTATATTTTGTTTAAGTCACTAAATATAAAATATGATAATTTCTGATGTTGTTCTTATTATGTCGTTTTCATGCCATTAAAAGAATTCTTAGAGCAGTCTCTCAACATTTCCCTGTATTATATTACGGTCTCGCCTTTAATGGTGGGAGGGAAAAAAGAATCTGACAATAACATATCTTCTTGTTTAGCATACATGCCCAGAACCTTTTATTCTTTATCATTTTTTATTTTAATTTTTTTAATGTGTTCCATAACATATTTTAAATGATATAAAAATTAGTAAATTAGTAAATAATTTCATTAATCATAATTTCCAAAAAAAAAAAGATGTTATTTTTATATTGAATTGGAAAACAACAATTGGGCTGCGTGGATGTAAAATGTAAGGTGGATGCTTTTAATTTGAAATGTAATAAAAAGCTAAACAATGAAGACGTAAGAGTAATAGCTGGGAAAAGAAATTTAGTTTTGGCCTTCAAAGGGAAGTTAAAGAAAATGTATTTGCTTCTTTCTTTATAATCCTCAAATCATCAAATTCCAACAAAAATTTCAATGTAAATGTGATAAATAATACATACCAAATATTATTTATAACAAGGTTCAGCTCAAATCCTGGGTTTAAAGGGTCCACTAATCAAGTGAGCTCTAACTTAATCCAAATGTCAAAATTGAGTCTTTAAAACATTGTGTTATTGAAGATTGAAAAGTTTAGAATTTTTTTAAATATGCATATAATAATCTTATCCAATTAATCTTTGATTACTTTAATAACCAATTCGAGATTTTCATACTGACAAATACAACAACAAAAAAACATTATTGATTATTTTCGTATTCTGCTCGTTTTCAAAAGCTTATACAAATAAATTAAAATATCTTATAAGATGATATTAAGACATGGGATTTTGAACCATTTGGGATCCTTTAAAAAAAAATTGTAAATTTGAGGCAAAATTTAAAAAACTTAGTTGTCCAGGTGCGAATCTGTCATTTCAAAATTTGATTTCGCCTAGGGAGGAGATGAATTCACTGTTTCGTCTAGTCAACAGAAGAATTGTCAGCGTCAGGCCACGTGTCAGCAAAGCAAAAATTCGTCTCTTGGAAAGATGAATTTAACTGGTCAAAACCGCCTACTGGACAGACGAAATCATGACTGACAGGGCCCACATTTCGTCCAGTTGAAAGACGAATTTACTTGAATTTAGTCTGTTCCCCGTACGAAAATACCCTTTTAAAACCCCTATCGGCCTCGCTTTCATAGACGAAAACGAAAGAGGAATCGGTTTTGAGGCCTGCTTCTTCTTGTTGTTGCTTGCTCTTTTGGTGTTTATTCTTTGCTGTTTGTTAAGGTATGAATTTTTAAAAAATATTTAATGCATTTGTGATAAGCATTATGTTAGTAATTGTATGTTTTAAATGTTGGAAATAATTTTTGTTCGTCTGTATTTATGTTATTATTGTTTAGTTAAATTTTAAATGAAAATTAATATGAAGATTAAGCTTTCGAAGTTGTTGAATTTAAGGATTCTAAGAATGTCTTATCCTATGGTTTTGTACACTAATGACCAAAAATATGAAGGCCCTAAAGGGTATACATTTGATGGTGACAAAAAGTTAATGTATGTCCGGCGAGGTATTACTATAGACCAACTGAAAGAAAAAATAGTTGCTAATTGGAACTTGAAAATACTAGAGTGATTACCCATTTAACTGTAGGTTGATAGTTGATAAAAGCAAAAATAAATTTGTGGCTTTTCAATTAACTGATGATGAGGGATTGATGTTGCGTTGAGAATGTTTGAGTTACAAGTTGATATGGTTGCATTGGAGATATATGTTGATTTTGACCGAGTTGGATGTTCATTGGTGGACACACAAGGAACCCCATCACAATGTGTTACATTGATAGGGAGTAAGTACACACAATACTTTTATTTTTAGTTAATAGTTAGTACTAAATTTTTTGTTTGTAATTTTTGATTTTGTTTGTTGTGAAAGGTGATACTATTTCACACGACGATGACTCTGATTTTAATGTTGATGATGAATATGAGAGTGTTGAGGATGATGGATCTGATGAGCAAAATATTCCCAACTATAGTGATGTGGATACTAATGTTGAAGGGGACTTTGATTCTGTCACGGTTCGTTCTGTGACTATTTTACCCGGCGGCAGTGTTCCATCAGGGTCAATGGTGACAGGTTAGTAATATTGAGTTACATTGTATGAAGGAAGGTAGTCGATATTTTTTATGGAATGATGACGAACATGAGCGTTTATAGGAAATATGGGTACACCATTTTAGACATCATCACCACATTATACCAACATAAATTGGGAGCATCCAGACGAAGAACAAAGATCACTTGAGTTAGACAACGAACCTGAGTGGCGGATTGATGATGATTTATACATAGGACTTCAGTTTGCATCAAAGTCCGAGCTGCAAACTGCCTTGAAACAAAATGCCATGAAGAAGCATCAAACGTACAAATATTAACAAACTATTATCAAATATATTCACAAAAACAGAATTATTATAAAATTATATTTACAAATAGCACAAAAAAATGACAAAATTTGTTCAAAAAACTAAAATATTATAAAAATATATTTATAAATAACAAAAAAAATATTATACACAACAACAAACAATATTATAAATATATTCACAAAACAACAATATTATAAATATACATATATATATATATATATATATAAACAACGACAAAAAAAATATTGTAAACAACAATAGTATAACAATATATTTATAAACACCAAAAAACATTTACAAATATTAACAAACTATTATCAAATGTATTCACAAAAACATAATTATTATAAAATTATATTTACAAACAGCAACAAAAAATATGACAAAATTTGTTCAAAAAAACTAAAATATTATAAAAATATATTTATAAATAGCAAAAAAAAATATTATACACAACAACAAACAATATTATAAATATATTCCCAAAACAACAATATTATAAATATATGTATATATAAACAACAAAAAATATTGTAAACAAACAATATTATAACAATATATTTATAAACACCAAAAAAATATTACAAATATTAACAAACTATTATCAAATATATTCACAAAAACAGAAATAACAGCAAAAAAAAATTATATACACCAACAAACAATATTAAAAATAGATTCACAAAAACAACAATGCTATAAAAATTTATTTCCAAACAGCTACAAAAAAATATTATAAACAACACCAAAATTATCATAAAATATATTCAGAAACACAAAATATTATAAAAATATATTTCTAAACACCAACAACAAAAAATTCATTCATAAAAGGGACAAGAGTACCTTTCAACAAAAACAGAATTCACTACTTCAAGCTCTTAAAATGCTCCCTCTCAATGGTCCACCAAGCTGTTATGAGTAACCCAAGCTGTTATGAGTAACCCACGCTGTTTTAAGTGAAAGTGAAGACAAAGTAAAAATGAAGGGGGAAAGTGTGAGTGAAAGTTTTTGACCGTGAAAGCATATAAAATTGTCTGGTGGGGCCCTAGTTTCGTCTGCGTAAGACGAATTCACGCAGAATTTTGTCTGCCTAAAAGCCAAATCCATGGTCAATTTCGTCTCCTTATGGGACGATTTTTGCAGGTTTCGTCGTTCAATAGGACGAGTCTTAGATCTGCTGCCCTCCCCCTGACATCTTCATTTCATCCAATGGCCCTGCATTTTCTGTCCAAAATTCGTCTCTCCCACGGGCGACTTCTCTGCATGCTTTGACACAAGCATGCAGAGTTTCGTCTTCCAGGTATACAAAATTGAAAATTGACATGACTGAAACATACCCAGACAACTAATTAGTTTCCAATCAGGCCCAAATTTACAATTTTTTTTAAAAGGACCCTAAATGGGTCAAAAACCCATTAAGACACTTAGTGACATTTAGTTGAATTAGTTGATTTTTCTCACAATTTCAAATATTCCTTAATTTATATTTTAAATTTTGTTCAAATTCAAGAAATATCAAACTCCTCTCAAGTAGTAAATAATCCCATTATAAGCGAATTAATTTCGTTGAAATAAAAACATTAAAATGCAAGGAACAATTTTAAAAAAATATTTTGGTCTCTTATGTCTTTTTTATTTTTAATTTGGTCTTTTTCTATCATTTTAATCATTTATATTTTGATTTTATTGATATTTTTTTTCATTTTGTTGACTTTATTAACATTGTTAATCTTTTTACTAAATTCTTCCTCTCCTTTTTTCATAGCTTTTAAATATGTCAACCTCTCATATTTATCTTTCTCCTAATCATTGAATCATTAGCCACATCAAATATTAATCTTAAGACTTAGAATCACCAACTTCTACAATACCTTTAAATTCTTCACAGGAGAATCACTAACCCTCTAAAGTATGAGAAATATCCTTACTTTTATCATATCAAAGAACGAGATGATGGTTATGTGAGAAAAGATGAAAATGCAAAGGAGAAGTGGGAGGTTGATATTCATAGGAAGAGGAGCAGAATCAATGAGAGGTTAACAACCATGAAAAGACGAAGAGATGAAGAAAAAGATGAAGAATTTAATAGTGTTAATGAATTTAGAAATAAAAACCGCAAAAAAAATATTTAACACATAAACGATTAAATTGATTAAAATAAAAATATAAAGACCAAACTAAAAATTTTAGAAAAAATAAATGAACAAAAATATATCTTGACAAAAATAAATAAATAGTATAACTTCTTTGTTTATTTGACATTTTAACAAATAATATATTACTTAAAATAATGACGTCACTTAAGTTTGAATAAAGTACTATAGGATTTATATTAATTATCAAAAATTACCCATACAAATAACATTCTTTATTTTCATATCATTTGAAGATCCATTGCCACAACTTTAATTAAATAAATCATTACAAAACATAATAACCTACTTATTTTAAAAGTTAAGAAATAATGCGATGATTCTGAAGTGAAGTGCCCATGGTACTTATTTTTAGTATCAAGGTGAATGTTTATTCGTTAAAACCGTACAAGATACATATAACAACCACGTAAAGGATAACAATGATAGTTAATGGTACCTTTAGATGCTAAAAACAACTACAAAAACAAAAAAATGTTATTGGGATTGAAAAAAATGAAACAATAAAAGAAATATTTTTAAATAAATATAAATAAAATAATTATTTTTATTATTACAAATTTAAACATATAAAATTTTATTTTAATTTATTTTATAATTTTAATAATATTTATAAATTTATTAATATTTATTAAATAAAAATCTCGCTTAATGAAATAATTAATTTTTATCAATCTCACTCACTTTTTTTTATCTCTTTCTCTTTATCATTCCTTCTAAACAAAATAAAAAAAAAATTCCTCTCAATTTTCCTTCCTCCTTCTTTCTGGGAAGTATTATAAATGGATTCTTTTAGAAGATTATCATGTTTTATTGGCTAGCTGAATTATTAGGACCCACTACTTTGTGTTATTTCAGTATTTGTTCTTGTTTAATCACAAGATTAAATAACCTTTAAAAAATGTTCATAAAGTGAGTGAGTGGATTTTGTGGAGATTGGTGGGTAATTAATCATACACTAATGTTGTAAAATCCATTGTTATCAAAACCGAATCGGTTCGATCGGTCTGACCTGTTGAACCTTGAACCGTTTAGGTGACCGGTCCGGATCAATTGTTTAATATTACTGGTTCAACCACGGTTGAACCCCGGTTTTAATACGGTTTTCATGAACCGGTGTCTTCATCTGTTCGATGACCGATCCGGTTCTAAAAATATTGGTAAAATCAGAACAGTCTTATTTACACAAATATGAAATGCTAAAAACATGATTCGAAGTCTAATTTTTAGAGAATGATTTCACATGGAAAAGAAAAACCCAACGGTCCACTTAATACTATAATTTTCATTTTCCCCTTATGATATTTTGAAAATGACATTTTAACAACAAGAAATTTTAGCCAATGCTTACCTAAATGCTTTCTCAATAACACAATATAAAATGGAGCAAATAAAAACACCCACACACAATATAAAGAACTTTTTCAATAAAAAAAAATTGTGAGACATTGTCGCCAACGGTTGTATAATGTTCTTTTTACGGGCCAATACCGTAACCTCCAAAGTATATCTGAAAAATATGTTAATTAATTTATAACATTTTTTTTTGTTACAAATTAATCGATAACATTGATATCTGACAAAGAAAAGTGTCCATGATATTGATCTACAATTGCTTTTCAGCTAAAGAATTAAGTGTGTCTATATATAAAATGTCATTATTTTCTATATTAAAAAAACAACAAAAATATACACATTGAAAAAACGATAATAGAATTGAATATCCTAAATTTTATCTTTAATTAAAGATTTCCCTAACAATTAATAATAGAATTTACATTAGGAATGTGTACTAACGACTATTATACTTGATCATATACCTATAAATAATAATAGGTAATTCCACCATAATCTCTTTCAAAAACATTGAAATGTATACATGAAATATTCTTACATTTAAAACACGCATTTAGAATACGAAATTAAACTACTAACCTCAATTAATCACATAAAAGGAATCAAAGTAATTACAAAATTATAAACCAACTAAGGTTGTTCAATCCCAACAAAAAGGAAAATTAGCCACACATAATAATGTTGCAACACTGATTCAAAACATGAGATCACAAAAGATCCTTGAAGAACTTCAAGATCCAAGGTGGAAGATGATGAAAACCCTTTGCCCTATTTCTCCCCTTGCATTGCATGGCCCAAAATTCATATTCTAACCTTTATATGGCCCAAAAATTAAGTGGAAGATGTGTTGTTCCACATGGTTCGCCTAGACGAGGATGAGCTCACCTAGGAGAATTGATCATTTTTTCTTCATTTCACCTAGGCAAAGGATGTCTCGCTTAAGTGAACTGCTGATAGAAGACTCTCTATTTTTCATGATTTACTTAGGCCTTCTTTTCTTATTTTCCTACAAAATACAATGGAAAACATGGTGAGGCTAATTTTTAGATAAATATTTGATATTCACAAGATGGGGAAAATTACTCAAATGGTGCTTCATTGTTCAAAACAGGGTTAAATTTACAGGAAAAAACCCTATAATTCACACCTAACACATTCTCATAGGAACTTTGAGCTCAAATAAGAGAGATTGCAACCAACAAAGTTCTTGAGTAACAAGAGCCACGTTGATATCAAGTTGGGACCAAGGAATATACAAGCACTAGGTGTATATCTCCAATCATCCAAAGTCTAATGCCTAATTAGCATCACAAAAGGTTGTGAGTTAGAGTTGGGTGAAAGATTTGGTTGGTTGGAGTTGTGTGGATAAATAATGTTGTGAATTATGTCACAATCTACAAAAGTTTAGTGAATGGTTTGTATTCACCTCCCCAATCTTTTTGGAGAGACTTAATGTTCACTCCAAATTGAACTTCAATCATTTTTTGAAAAATTTGAAAGATACCTAAGGTTTTAGATTTGGATTTTAGTAGATAGATCCAGGAGAATCTTGAAAAAAAGAGTCAATAAAAGTAATGTAATGTGTATACCATGGTGGAAATGGTCTCAGCATGTCCCCATAAGTCACTTTAAACTAACTCAAAGAGTGCATAGGAATCTTAAGAGGAATAAGGTAAATTAAGAGCTTTACCAAGACACCGATCAAAATAGAAATCTAGTTTATTTTTATTACTAATGTGAGGAAGATTCCATTGTTTAGATACAAAAGTCGGCACATTAAAATTGAGATGGCCTAAACTAGAATGCCACACATTGACATTTACATTATTTATAGTAGTACAACCTACAAAAAAATTAGAGGAAGTGAACCTTGAAAATCCAAGCCATATTAAGTGTTAGTAGGCAATTAAAACAGATTTGAAAATTGATAGAAGTCGTTAGTTCTAACTAAACCATAGAGGAGAGGCTCATTGAGTCCCTGTGATTTGACAATCAATAAAAAGGTTAAAATTTTAAAAATATACAAAGTTATCTTTAGAAAATTGACGGACACTTAAAAGATTTTTGGTTATACGGTGGAGCTATGCAATGCTACAACATAAAAACACAGGGTAATTTAAAGGTGGTGAAAGATGATTACTGAAGTATGGTGACTAGTTATAATTGTATTGTTGATTGAATATGTGGTAGAAAACTGAGGCATCATGGCTAAACTTACGGCATACTTGGCACTTATTAGAACCAAAAGCGCAACCTCAATAGCTATATGACTATGAAAACGATGTCCTTTATAGCCTGAACCTCTAAGAACATCGACATTATGTGACTAAGAATTGCATCTGGATAAAGCATTTTCATCAATTAAGGAAACATGTGCTTGAGGACTATGTGGATTAACATATGAAGTCTAATAAGAGATATTTTCCAAAAGAAAAGTTGGTTGTTTATTTCTTTCCGATCGGGCTTCATGAATAAGCAAAAGTGCCTTTGTTGTTGATATTAACATTGCATCGAACCTACTACTGATTAATGTCACAATAAGCTCAAATTCAAGAAGAGGGCCTTGAAGAACACATCAAGGTGCTCAAGATGCAACAACAAACAACGAATCAACAATCAACTTAATGCAAATAAGATACTCCGAAATAAGGTCCATCGAGAAAAGAGTTGTGAAGCTTAGTTCATAATTGTTGAGCCTTGGCACGAGTAAAAGAACAAAAATGTATGTGAATTTGATCCCAAATTTGTAGTAATGAACACATCCTATTATACAAGACATGATCTCACTCGAAATTGAGGATTAGAGCCACATGCGCAAGAGTTGGTCCTGTTGCTTCTAAAGTTGATATACAACACTGATTCAATCATATGATCTTCTTCTTACAAGAATTTGAATGGAATCTTCTGATTATTAATCAAGTGGTCTCAAATACTCAAAAGGGGGGTGAATTGAGTTCTAAAACTTTTCATTATTAAGACTTTTTTTTTAATTAAACTTGGAATAGAAGATAGAAGTAATGATGCAATTGAAATAAAGGATGTAGAGATAGGGATAAGAAAAGTCAATTTTATACTAGTTTGACTATCAACTTTGCCTACGTCCAGTTTTTTCAAGAAACTACTTGAGAGTTTCACTATGATTGTAAGTAAATACAATAGCAGAGCACTCTAACACCATGACGTTAAGGAATCCCACATGGTCAGGCAGTGGAAACACAAAGGATTCCCATTAAAAGGAAATACTGAGTGCTTTAAAGCATTATATACCAAAATTGAAAAATTGCGTTTAGAGTTACCTCTTGTAGATGTGAGATCAACTCCTCAATCAAAGCAATTTTAGTGCTGTCCTTTAGGAGTCTACGCAATCACTCCCACCAGATACTAAAACTCCGAGTGCTAGTGCGAAGTCTTCAGCCCTCACCACAAAAACGAGAATGTGAAAGATCGTTTTTGTTTTAGTAGTTTCCTATGAGCATTCTATGCTCTATATATAGGCTCGGGTCTTAACCTGATGAGCTCTCTGTAACGCCCTCTGTTACACTTTAATAAATTCTATGAAAATTTGTAATTTTAATTTTTTTACTAAAGATATGATTATTAAAAAGAAACTATCGAAATAAATTACATACATCATTTCTGAAATACCTCGTAAATATTATTAAAACTTTATAAAGTAATTTTTACATTCATCCGAAGAAAATAAACATTAAACATTATAAGAAAGAGAGGAAACTCCATGGCCCAGAAGCAGTTACTTAATAACTTTTATTTATTCATTGGACCACGGTATTCATACTGAGCTCCCTTTCTAGAACGTGCTGTATTCACTGCCGAGATTCCTCGATCCTTCCCTCTGAACCATCAATTTAAAACATATGAAACAAAAACACGGAGAAAGAAGTGAGAAACAGAATATAATATTCTCGAATAAGACATAAGCAACAAAGGGTTTTCATAAACCAATACATAATAATATCAATCACAATCACATACACAATTAATGCATGAATGTTATGCAATATCTTCACCATAACTTACCTATATATGTGGGCCCTTAAATTTTAATTTTCACTGGGCCAACCAGGAGTTTACACTGTTCTATAAGTCCGGATAATAATAATATGAACAGCTTAACTGACATGGAAACATTTAGAGACTAGTCAGATTGAGAAAGTTTTTATTGTGAAAGTACCAGACACTAGGGAGCTACCCCAGGTCCCCTGAAGCACTCTTTCACACCCTCTCATCCTAAGGCTCGAAATTAAGCCTCCTCTAATGTATCCTCGGTTTCTATAATCCGTCCCCAGACAATATCATTTAATTTCACTTTAATGATTCATGATGCATGAACTACTCGCGTATTTAGTTGGTTAAGGCTTTTAGAAACTCAATTATTAAATACCTTAAAGGTTTACAACATCATTTCAATAAACTGTACATTTTCTCAATTCTCTAAATTTTTGTCCCACAAAAATAAATTTGGTACAGTTTTCAAATCTCACTGAAATTGAGTTTCTAAGCCTTAAATATCTCAAAAAAAATTTCATATAAAACTTTTACATAATCTTTCTCAAATTGAATCTTAACAAGATCAAATTCTCAATTATTTTCAAATATCTTTAGTTATTAAGTTGGGAAAATAAAATAATTTTCTTTTGAAAATTTCATTTTATTAAAATAGAATAATCTTTAAATCATTAACCAAATATACTTAAAATTACAAAATTTTTCTTTAATTCAATATTTAATTATCTTAATTTGTTATAAATTAATTTTCATAAAATGTCTTCTTTCTAAAATAAATACTAATTTTTTTATTCTAAATATTGAAAATAAAGTTAATAAAAATAATTTCTAAGAAGAGAAAATTTAAAGTAATAAAAATTTAAAGAGTAAGGTAAGAAAATTCTTACTGAGTTTTAGCTTTCCGTCATGCTCGCTATATGCTCAAACTCCACATCACGAAATCATCAATCAAAATCAAGCACTATCAATTATAACTAAATATCATCAATCACATCAAATATTATTAATCATAATTAAACATAAATCAAAATCAAGTCAATAAAGCATCATTTATAAATATTATAATTCAAAGTCTAATTGTTATTAATATAGTCAATTTGAGTTCTTTTGGTCAATTCCTCGTATAGGTCTATGTAAGTCCATATAATCTAGTCCTTGCATAGGTATAGTTCAGTCCATATGGGTCATAGTGGTCCAAGTCCTTGCATAGGTATAGTCCAGTTCTTATAGGTTATAAAAGTACAGGTCCTTGCATAGGTATGTTAGAGTTAGTTATACCAGATATTTAATTTAAAATTTATTAAAAATTTTAAGTTAAAGAGTTAATATTTTAAAATAATAATATTATCAAATTTAAAAGGAGTAGGGGACTCCTCCCATTATTCTTATGTCTTTTCATATTATACTCTTATCTCACTCCCCCTTACCTTTTCTATCCTGATTCGTTATTGAAGATCCGTACGCGTCTCATCTCCGAGTTCTAAAACATACAAATTTCATTTTAATATAGTTACAAGATGAAAATTAAGATTACTACTTAAAACAGAAATGGTAAATTTTGAATAGTGAATAGTAACGATAAATAGTAAAACATTAATAGTAACGGTAAATAGTAAATTGTGAATAGTAATGGTAAATAGTAAAACGTGAATAGTAACGATAAATAGTAAATAGTGAATAGTAATAGTAAATAGTAAAATATGAATAGTAAAGGTAAATAGTAACAGTAAATAGTAATTTACTATTTGAATAGTAATTTACTATTGAAATAGTGTTTTACTATACAGAATAGTAACTTAAAATAATATTATTTTCAGTATAATAATAGATTTCTAAAAACGATATGAAAATAACCCTAAAAAATATAAAAGAGAGGTATTCGTACCTTAGAATTTTAGCAGAACCTTCTTCTAAACAAATTTATTTCTCTCTCTCACTTCCTCCACTATCTCACTAGCACTACTATATTAAGAAAACTTAATCTGAAATTGTGAATTCTAAAGAAGAATTCCTTCGGTATTTATAGGAAAAAAATTACTATACATTCTATTATTTTAATATAAAAGTACTGTACATTTTTTGAATTTTTATTCCTGGTTACTGTGCATCTTTTGAAAATTTTGTACATGCACAGTGTTTTGTATAGTAACTGTCGGCAGAATTATTAAGCCAAATAGTAACCTTTCACTCGGTATATTTTAAATATTCAAAATCAGTCCTTTTTGAAATTTAGCGATATTATATCAGTCCTCACTAATTTTATAATAAGTAATATAAATTTTAAATTTTAAAAATCTAAAATTTTCTGTTAATAAAAATTTATTGATACGTTCCTAATTTTTTAACGATTGGAAAAAATCAAAATTTTTCTCAAACCGATAATTTTTAGATAAGTCTACTTGAAGTGGATTTTAAAAAATTTTCTTATAATTTAAATTCACTTTCTTATAAATATTTTTAATTTTAAGTCACTTATATGAATTTAAAATTATTTAAATATATTATTTTATTAAAATAAAAATTATTTAAATATATTATTTTATTAAAATAATTTAAAAATTCCAAAAAAAATCCAAAAAATCATAAATAATACGTAGATTAAAAAGTTCTAAAGAACTATAATTTAATTCCTTCAAAATTTTAATATAAAAATAAAAATAGGGGTGTTACACTCTCTATAAAGATTGGGCTCCTGACTCATTCTGAATGAGTCAGACCCTATATTTTTATTTTAGTCTAACTAAAGTAAAAACTATCATCTAGTGGGTTTACTCTATGCATGCGATCCTATAGGTAAAATATCTGGTCATATTAATAATAAATTATTTTATTATCAATATAAAAATAAGAACGACATCTAGCAATGCATCATTATATCTGAACATTATTTATCATCGACATAACCTGTAAGTGATAATTACTTTATATATTCATTCCTTTTGTCATGATATCTACTTGGGTCCAAGGCATGGTTATTGTCATCCTTGTATGACCTAATTCATTTTACTTGATACTGGAGTAAACTCTACTGAATAAATATCCATTATTTATTCTTCCTAACATGGTCATGTATTTCTTTAGTCTTACTCCATCAAGTGACTCATAGATATCACTTTTGTCATATAGGAGAGACAAATCTCATTTACATCACTTACATCCCTTTACATAATTTGTTCTTTGTCTAACCATAATCTTTATGGTCATCTTATTACAGATGACGTTTGATTGTATTAAAATAACAAACTCCTCATGTAGGAATCGTAGTGACTTCAAGTCGAAGGACTACATATACCATTATCACATGGAGAACTGTTTATGGCACTCACGTAACAATTCATGCAATGTTCTCATGGTGGGTCTGTCCAATACAACATTACTCTTAATATGCACCCTGTGAAGACTTGATATCTTCTATATCCATGATAGGGGTGGCAATACAGGCCTATGGGTTGGGTCGGGCCAAGGCCCGTGTAAGCCTGTCATAATACGGGTCGGGCCAAAAAAGAAAAACGGGTCAAAAATACTGACCCTACCTTATTCTATATGGTCCGTGGGCTAACTGGTCAACCTGTTTTTTTTTCAAATTATGCATGTCATTTTTTATTTTAAATTTATATTGTTTTGAAGTCTTCTTTTTTCTAAAAAAAATAGATATAAAAACCAAGTTTCACCTTTTTTTAAAACCGATTTTTTTATAATTAACCCAATTTATTTCATTAAAAATTTAAATAGATTATACTTGCATTAATAGAAATAAAATTTTATTATTTACATTTTATAATATTATATTATTAAATTTATAATAATATACAATACAAATTATCCAACTATCATTAAAAATTGAAATTAAATAATTAACCAATATTTAAAATATATATATATATATATATATATATATTAGTATAATTTTTTATTAGTAGTCTGACGGGCCAGCCTAACCTGACCTGTCAGGACCCATTTTTTGACGGGCTAAAACAGGCCAGACTTGATTTCTTGACCCGGCTCGTCTATTTTTAATAGGCCAAACCCAAATTGTCATCCTAATCCATGATCTATGAGATCAGATCATCGGTACATTTACACACTAGTATTAATATATTTATATGTCCCCAAGTAAATATTTGACTAGGGACATTTTAGGAATAATTTTTGTAACGCCCTCAGTTACACTTTAATAAATTCTATAAAAATTCATAATTTTTTTATTAAAGATATGATTGTTAAAAAGAAACTATCGGAATAAATTACATATATCATTTCTGAAATACCTCATAAATAGTATTAAAACTTTATAAAGTAATTTTACATTCATCCGAAGAAAATAAATATTAAACATTATAAGAAAGAGATGAAACTCCATGACCGAGAAGCAGTTACTTAATAACATTATTTATTCATTGGACCACGGTATTCATACTGAGCTCCCTTTCTAGAACGTGCTATATTTACTGCCGACATTCTTCGATCCTTCCCTCTGAACTATCAATTTAAAACATATGAAACAAAAACACGAAGAAAAGAGTGAGAAACAAAATATAATATTCCCGAATAGAACATAAGCAATAAAGGGTTTTCACAAGCTAATATTTAATAATATCAATCACAATCACATATTCAATTAATTATGAATGTATGAATATTATGCAATGTCTTCATCATAACTTACATATATATATGGGCCCTTAAATTTTAATTTGCACTCGGCCAATTAGGAGTTTACACTGTTCCATAAGTCCAGATAATAATAATATGAACAGCTCAACTAGCATGGAAACACTTAGAGACTAGTCAGATTGAGAAGGTTTTTATTGTGAAAGTACCCGACACTAGGGAGTTACCCCAGGTCCCCTGAAGCACCCTTCCACACTCTCCCATCCCAAGGCTCGTAATTAAGTCTCCTTTAATGTATCCTCGGTTTTTATAATCTGTCCCCAAAGAATATCATTTTGTTTCACTTCAATGATTCATGATGCATGAACTACTCGCGTATTTAGTTGGTTAAGGCTTTTAGAAACTCAATTATTAAATACCATAAAGGTTTACAACATTATCTCAATAAATTGTACATTTACTCCAATTCTCTGAGTTCCTGTCATACAGAAATAAATTTGGTACAGTTTTCAATTCTCACTAAAATTGAGTTTCCAAGCCTTAAATATCTCAAAACTTCTCATAGAAAACTTTACATATTCTTTCTCAAATTGAATCTTAACAATATCGAATTTAGAAATCTCAATTATTTCCAAATATCTTTAGTTATTAAGTTGGAACAAAATAATTTACTTTTGAAACTTTTATTTTACTTAAAGAGAATAATTTTTAATTTATTTAAAAATACTTAAAATTATAAAATTTTTCTTTAAATTCAAGAATTAAGTATTTCAACCTTTTTATAAAATAATTTTCATAAAATGACTTTTTTTGTTTTGAAATAAATATTAGATTTTTTTTCTAAATATTAAAAGTAGAGTTAATAAAAATATTTTCTAAGAAGAAATAAAAGATTTAAAATAATAAAATTTAAAGAGTAAGGTAAGAAAATTCTTACTGAGTTTTAGCTTTTCGTCATGCTTGCTATATGCTCAACTTCACATCACAAGATCATCAATTATAATCAAATATTATCAATCACAATATCATCAATCAAAATCAAATATTATCAATCACAATTAAATATCAACCAAAATCAAATATTATCAATTATAAACAATTCAAATCAATTAAATATCACTAATAAATGTAATTCAAATCTTAATGGTTATTTAGATTAATAAGATTGATTTTGAGTCTTTATAGTCCATTCCTCGCATAGGTCTATGTAGGTCCATATAGTCCAATCCTCGCATAGGTATAGTTCAGTCCATACAAGTCATAATAATCCAAGTCCTTGCATAGGTTCAGTCTAGTTCGCATAGGTTATCCAGGTATTTACATAGGTATTTCAGATCAAGTTACACAAGATACTCAATTTAAAATTTATTATAAATTTTAAGTTAAATAGTTATTATTTTAAAATATTATTATTATTAAATTTTAAAGGAGTAGAGGACTCCTCCCATTATTCTTATGTCCTTTAATATTATATTCCTATCTCCCCTTACCTCTTGTATCCTGATTCGTTATTAAAAATCCGTGCGTGCCTCATCTCTGAGTTCTAAAATATACCAATTTCATTTTAATATAGTTACAAGATAAAAATTAAGATTTCTACTTAAAACAGAAATGGTAAATTTTGAATAGTGAATAGTAAATCATGAATAGTAATAATAAATAGTGAAACATGAATAGTAATGGTTAATAGTAAAACGTGAATAGTAATAATAAATAGTAAAACGTGAATAGTAAAAGTAAATAGTAATAGTAAATAGTAATTTACTATTTGAATAGTAATTTACTATTGAAATAATATTTTACTATTCAGAATAGTAACTTAAAAATAATACTATATCCAGTATAATAATAGATTTCTAAAACGATATGAAAATAACCCTAAAAAAATATAAAAGAGAGGTATTCTTACCTTAGAATTTTAGCAGAACCTTCTTTCAAAAAATTTATTCCTCTCTCTTACTTCCACCACTATCTCTCTAGCACTACTATATTAAGAAAATTTAATATGAAATTGTGAATTCTAACGAAGAATTCCTTCGGTATTTATAGGCAGGAAAGTTACTGTGCATTTCATTATTTTATTATAAAAGTACTGTGCAATTTCTAAAATCTTCGTTTCTGGTTACTGTGCAAGTTTGAAAATTTCATACATGTACAGTGTTTTGCATAGTAAATGTCGGCTGAATTATTAAGCCAAATAGTAACCTTTCACTCAGTATATTTTAATTATTCAGTGATATTATATCAGTCATCACTAATTTTATAATAAGTAATATAATGTTTAAAATTTAAAAATCTAAAATTTTCTGTTAATAAAAATTTATTGGTACGTTTCCAATTTTTTTACAATTGATAAAAATCAAGATTTTTCTCAAACCGATCATTTTTAGATAAGTCTACTTGAAATGAATTTTAGAAAATTTTCTTATAATTTAACTTCACTTTCTTATAAATATTTTTTATTTTAAGTCACTTTATATGAATTTAAAATTATTTAAAATATATATTTTATTAAAATATTTCCTAAATTTCAAAAAATTTCAGAAAATCATAAATAATATGTAGATTAAAAAGTTCTGAAGAACCACAATCTAATTCCTTCAAAATTTTAATATAAAAATAAAAATAGGGGTGTTACAGTTTTCATATGACCTACTATTCCAATGATAAATATATTTAAAACAATTTTAAAATTGAAAGGACTTATTTTATTGATAAGTTCAAAATGATATATTAATAGCTCGTAGTGCATGCATCACCACACAGGACACATTTTCCTTATGTAGAGCCTACAAACTTCCAAGAGAAACCTTATTCTTGTTTCAACACACTTTGGGATTCTGTACTCAAATACAAACTTTAACCAAGGATGAAATATAACTGATCCGGTCTGGATACCGGTCCCCAAAGTTATGACGTCAGAGTGACATATTAGAGGAGCAACCGGTATCATAAGAAGATAAGGCCATACCGGTAATCCGTCCTCACATCATCCGTTCTTACTTCAGTAAATGCTCCATCCGTCCTTGCTACGATGGACGCTTCATCCGACCTTATCTCCACGACGTGAACAAACTGTTTGCCTCAAGATCACTATGAGATAAGAGTTCCTTATAACTTATCAGCGAAGATACCCTGCATAGTGGAATGTGTCTATGTCAATTATCTCAGAGAGTAAGTACAATTGTCAGCGAAATATGCGGAAAGGTGATTATCCTCCATCCCTATCACTGGATTGTACTCTGATAAATTGACCTACCCACCTGACACACTCTGAGTACTGAGTCACCTTGATTGACACACTCCACACGCTATCAGAACCAAGGGGCCCACTTGCATCCAACGATTCATTTCCTACGTTCAACTATAAATAGCATGTTCCAACACACATGTAAGGTTACGTTGTTCTACATCGCATTCTTACTATTGCATTGCTTGAGTATTCATTGAGTTCATACATTCTTCTACCTTGAGCGTCGGAGAATCTTCGCAGGTGGCACCACCTTTCGCCCCCCTTCAACGCGAAACACTGGTGTGAAGGATCTCCAGGACAACAAGACTGGTTTCTCCCACTGAGAGGCCGGATTACAATACCGGATACCCACTGTACCGGTGTATAAACCCTAAAACACCTGCACACTTGTGGCTGGTTCCACACCGGATCCTAGACCCCGGTTCAGACCAGTTCAATAACTTTGACAATTGAAAAACTCTCAAAAGAGTAGATAAACAAGTTGAAGAGCTAATGACTTAATCATAGAGATAGTATGGTCTTAAAGCTTTTGAATCTTTTTACAGATGATAGAAAGAATTAGTATCTTGAAACATTTACTTTCTGTCTTCTGTATAGATATGAAAAAAAACCATGAAAAGATGTCATTTGAATAGCCATGAATAATGGAGATGCTTCTTCAAGAGGATGAAATGATTGAAGATTTTGAATGAAGAAACATGTCTTTTCATGTAAGAAATAATAAAGGGACATATCTTTTCTGCAATTTTGACTTTAATGTAATCGATTACCATAATTTTGTAATTGATTATATGGATTTTAAAATTTAAATAATCTTAACGTTTAAATGTGTAATTGATTACACTGATGTTGTAATTTTAACGTTTAAGGGAGTAATCGATTACACTTTTCTTGTAATTGATTAATTCAAGTCATATTTTATAAAATAAATTCTTAAAATGCATGTTTTGATGTTTTAAATTATTTCCAAGGTCATGCTACTTTGTGAGTGAGTCTTACATATTTCCTAGGTCTTGTTGCATGGTTCTTCATAAAGTCTTCATTTTGTCACTTGATGGTTTGATCCACGGATATGCTTGCTTGCTTATATTATTATGTCTTTGTCATTATCAAAGTCTTGGGTCTTCACTAATTCAACAAGAATGTGTGAAGGCGATGACGTTTGATGGCAAGCTCAATTTGTTGTTTCCACACTAGAAAGTCACGATCGGTCAATTTCTCTATGATCGTGTGATAAAATATGATCGGTTTAGCTATCGAAGATACTTAAGACATCATAGTACCGGGTAGATAAGTGTTAACATGTTAAGGACCACCATTTGGTGATAGAGAAGGATACATTTGTGCTTACCTGGATCATAATGATCGTGATACTGGATCATAATGATCGTGATACCATATTACAAGTAGGGTGAGAAGTTAAGAGAATTTATAATAACTTCAATATTTTTCATTAACTTAAACTTTGAAGTACTTTCAATATCTTATTTATAGGATTAGGAAGAACATGAGAAGCTTGAGTAATAAACTCTAGTGACTACCTGCAATTGTAGTTGGTTACAAAAGAACTAACTAACTAAGTATAAGTACTCTAGTGTGGGCTAGCCCACAATATGGTTTAGACCATCTCCAACCCAACAACTTAATTTTTTTTTTACTTTCCACAGTTCTTAGATGGTCCCATGTATGCATATCATTTGTTTTTAGCTTTTTAAATTCAAGCAACTCTTCTCCCGAACCTAGCAACTTAACTTTTTACTACTCACAATTTTTAAATGGGTCCATAAATAATCTCACTCAAATTAAATATTGATGGAAGCTATGACCAAGGTGAAACTTGGATTCGAAGTGGGGGAGTCTTGCGTGATAGTGAGGGGTGATGGATAGCCAAGTATGTGTGTGTTAATGAAGGTCATGAATTTATGCACCTGAGGTAGGAATGAAACATGTTTGGGACTTTGAATATAGGGACATTTGCTAAGAATTGGAATGTGATGAGTTGGTTAATGTTATAAATGGCAACATGAATGATGACACTTACTGGCATATGGACGTGATTTTTTTGGTGAAAGAGATGCTTAATTAGGATTGGCGATTTTCATTAAATTAGATACCAATAAGCTTAAATATTTTTAACAGATGTTATTGCACATCTAAGAACATGAATACTAGGCTTGCTTTTCATTTGGAAGACACCTCCAACCCAAGTAGTGTAATTTCACTTTAATGTGTTGATAAGAAGATGCTTCCTTATCTTTAATTTCCTTATTGTAACAAAAAATTATATTGAAATTTAAAATATTTTTTATGATTTAAAAGATTTAAAAACTAAACATACAAATACATAATATCTATAAGATAATTAAGGTAAAAAATGGTAAAAATTTTTAATTTGATGATAATTAGGTAAGTTAAAAATACACTTATTTATGAAAATAGAAAAAAATTAAAATTATAAATGATGTAAGTAAAAAAAAATATTGGGATAAGAGAACGATTTATTACTATAAGATGATTTTTTTTAATTTGGCAAAAAAGATAAGTTAATAATTTAGTTAATTTTAAAAAATAATATGCAAGAACGGTTCCTAAATAGACGTAAGCATGGCAAAAGACTCCAACTAAGGGTGTTTGCAAATTGGATTGAATTGAATCAGTTTTAAAGTAAAAAGTTATTTGATCTGACCATAAATTTACAATATGGTTTGGTTTGGTTTGATTTGATTTGGGTCAGTTGGAATAATTTTTTAAATCTAATCCAATCTAAACTAATTAAAAGCAATTTGAATTGGATTGAATGATTCAATCTTTTTATAATTTATATTTTTATTTAATTTAAAGGTAATAGACAATTTTGTTTCATTAGTCAACTTTATTTTTCATACAAAATACAAATTTAAATAGTAAAAAAAACACAAGTCATTTAATTATGTTTAAATTGATGTTAACATTAATAAACTTGTAAATAAATTAAAATATTAGTAAATTTTAATAATACAATTCATAAATATATAATTATAGAAATATGAATTAGCAGTTTAATTTATATATATATATATATATATTTAGTTTGAATTGGATTGACTTTTAAAAATAGATTTAAAATTTAATCTGATCCAATAGAATATTTTATTTTTCATGATTTTCAATTAATTTAAGTTTTTTTTTTGGTTGGATTTGCAGTTTAGGATTAATTATCGGTTGTTGATGGAAGAAACC
Organism: Clitoria ternatea; assembly: GCA_037962975.1. Classification (NCBI taxonomy): domain Eukaryota; kingdom Viridiplantae; phylum Streptophyta; class Magnoliopsida; order Fabales; family Fabaceae; genus Clitoria; species Clitoria ternatea. The sequence continues at coordinate 10,449,615 of CM075670.1, forward strand.
GCTATAAAGATGGTCATATTATATCCCTGGTAGAGGTGGTACTACTATTTTTAAGAGATTCGTTGCATTTTAAATAAAATAAAAAATGAAAGGGCATTGTCAAAATGGCATCTCGGGAAAAACAAATGCGAACCATAATTACGGGCACTCAAATCAAACCACAAAGATGACTTCATTTGAATTTATGAAACCAAGGAGTTGACATATCTGTTAGGTTAATGAGTACGGGTGAGCAATAATTACCAACCGACCGTAAACCGTAAAAATTGAAAGCAAAAAATAAGTTTAATTGGTTTTAGGTGGATAAGCGGTTGAATGGGTAAAAAATATGGTTAACTATAGTTAAGTTTGGACGAGTACGGTTTTGGATGTTTATCAACCGAATTAACCGAGCTATTATACTTTAAGTCTTTTAACTTATATGTTTATTTATTTTAATTATACTTTAAGTCTTTTTTTTATAATTATATGATATATATATATAGTACATACTATGATAATGTGATAGACATTAAATCACTTTCTATTGAATTGATGAGGAAAATGTGTAAAAAAGGTTTAAAAAATAAATTTTAACCACAAAAAAATTCAATTCATTACAAGATTAAATCGAAATTAACCGTCCAAACTTAACCGATACCGTTCAACCGAAACCCGATCAAACCGTAGGGTCATTTGGTCGGGTTTGATTGAAAATAAATTATTTTTTGTTAACATTGGTTGATGTATTCATCAATCATACCTGGTCAAACCCGGCCGATGATCACCCCTATTAATGAGGGAGCTTCTTCGTTACCCATAAATCTTTAAAGTCCTAAATTCAACTCTTCTAAATAAAATTAAAAAAAATCTTTGTTAAAACAGTTACTTTTATTATATATAATATATATGTTTGATAATTATGGGTAAAAATGAAATTGTTAAAATCAACCGTTTTTTTATTGGTTTAATTTTAATTTAATTGATACAATGGTCAACCAAACAAATAGAATGTAATTGTTTTTAATTTGAATTGAATTAATCGCGATAGATAAACCAAAACAAATATAACTATTTACTACTGCCACATTAAATAATTTTAATTACTTAAAAAGATAAATACTGAATCAGTTTTTGGAATAAATATTTTTTCATTAAATACTATCTGCATGAGTCATAACAGAACAGTATAAAATAAATGGACCGACACAATTCTGTATATTAGTAAATAGTTACATACATGGTTGTATTGAATAATCTGCATAAAAGCCACCTAAAAAGAATAGTAGTGAAATTGCAGACTTTATAAGACAACAAAGTAGAAGCGGAATTAGTACGTGAATTAAGTGAAGCTTAGATAGGTGGGTATGAATCTGGTGAGGTAGAAGTTGCTTTCGTTGTGCTTTTGATTTACTTGCCTTTAAAGCTGGAAATGTGCAGCAATGTGGCTTACTACTACACTTATATATAGTCAATCACCAAATATCCAATTTCAATGCGTGCATATGCAGTCACACTACCCAACAAATCACAACAATACTCAACAATCAACAACAGCTGCATCACTTACATTACAAAGACAAAAACTATATACACAATTTCGATCCAAATGACCAAAATTATGATTAAATTTCGAAGAGGATTGTATCCAGAGGATATTAAAGACTACGTGTCTTTTGTTTGAGTTACAATGCTGATTTTTGAGCTAAACCAAGCAAAACTACCAAGTTAAAATGGGGTCCATGAGTACCCTTTATTATCCCAATCCCCAATTTAGCTTTAGCTTTTTACATGAGTGTGAGTAGAAGAACAGAAAAGGAGTCCCCTACTACCTCTCCTTTATTCTCAGTTTGTGAAGTCGTTGTGCAACTACTATTAATAATGCAGCAAACCGCAACTCATTCGTGGACCTCCACTGTTTCTTTCTACTTCTGCCAAACAATTCCTTTCTCTGTGCATCACTAACTCAATTCTGGCTTTGTACCCGATGCAACATGTGCCCCTAAGTGCTTTGCTTGCCTTTCTCCACTCTGTTTCTACCAGACAATTAGTAAGTACACATCTTCGAGTAGGTAAAACACAAAATTATACAAGGAAAATATAAAATAATTAAAGTTTTATTATTCAAAATGTCACTTAAATTACAAATGGGTCTAAGACTATATTTATACACTAGGTTAGACTGATTTATTATATCCTGACACTCTTATTCTGTACACTAAACCGGCTCATATGGTGAAATCCTAATGTTTACTAAGAGAAAAAGAAAAGTCAAGCAGATGATTATTCAATATTCACCACTACCCATATTTCATACAAACTAATTCACATAAACCATTTCCCACTATTATTCATATTTTATCCTTACTCCGCCCGCTATCATTTCAATTTAGACCTCATGCTTTATTCAATCCTTATGAAAATCTATAAAATTAATCGAATCAATTAACAGTGGCTACAACATAGAGATAACAACTAATGGTAAAGTAAAAAGGGGTCTTCTTTACTTAAGTTCATAGAGATAACAACTATTATTTGCTAAAATTATAAAGAAATAAAATTTTCGATAAATGTTTTCCAAAAATAATAGGAGAGAAGAGTCTAGTGAGACACCCTTATGATTCGGAAGGAACAACAACCATCATTACTATTTAAAAACGCAAATTAACTATGGATAAATGAAAGGATAAACCTTCCATATTAGGAAAATCGAATTTCCAACTAACTATGTTTTACACTTTTTATCTATACTACATAGCAAATCACTAACTATGCGGGTCTTAAAACAAAAGTTACACATTAACGAAGCTTACTTTAACTTTAAAAAAGGTACACATTGACAAGAAAAAATTGTAAAATTACAGTAAAAAATTAAAGTGAATGTTGTGTTTTAAAATCGTAAACTAACCAAAAGAAATTAAACTATAGCATGAATTACATTACCGACCATGAAAGGGCATAGCTCAGGATGAGATACGAAGATATACAATTCAACAACATATGTATGGTAATTAAAAGGAGTAAGTTGGTGGAGACAGGTCAATCTTTTGAGACAAAAGTAGTAACAAAAAAGATGGTGATGCTAGCTTATAATGATGTTAATTATATGTATTTTGCGGAGCATCATTACAAGCTATTGGTCCCATTGCATATTTTCAACGAGAATGAACCTTAATCCGCTTTGTTTATTATGATTTCCACTTTTGAGCTCTACAACAAAATTCCTTTAGATTGCAATGCATCTTAACTATTAAAGTCATTTAGCTACACCAAATTAAACAGGAAACCTTCTTGCAGGACTAAACTAGCATTTATATCTGTGAACTTTATATTTTAATCCCTAAACATAAAAAAATTGTAATGATGTTTCTAACCCTAAACATTAAGTTTAGACTGCTAACTCTGTTTTTGATAAAATTAGTTTTCTCATATGTATCACATTAAATGATAGAAAATTGTCACATTGATTAAGATAACAACGGTTTAGGATGAAATCATATTTTGAAAAGGAGAAGAGATTGAAAAGATTGAGATGAAATAATTATCAAGATTATTGTTATTTTTTTAGTTCTTTACAAGATAAAAATGTTGTTTCAGTGCTGACAGAACCACTTCTAGAAGAGGAATAAAAGATATTAATAATAGTCCTTAAAAAACAACCTGATAATTATTTTAGTAAAGATTAATAACCTTTGTTAAAATCCCTTAAACGACATTATTTTTGTCACATATGTGGTTTCTGTAAGTGACACGTATGTAAAAACTAATGATATTAAAGAAGAAGCTAATGGTTGGACCTAATTGAAAATGTTTGTTTTTTTCAAGGATGTTATTATAATTTTGTCACAATCAAGAATTAAAGATCCTATCCGGATTAGGAACGTAAATCTCAGGGTACTCCTTTTTATGAGTTAAACAGGATATGTTGTTGTAGTTTCCACCAAACTGCATTACTACGTAGGAACTACGTGGACAAGTGAACTAATCGGTTGCTAAACTTTGTTCAATCAATTTTCTCGTGTCCATAATTAATATTCACTTTCTTTCTCTCTCTTTCATGAAAACCATAGATCATTATATATCATGCCAGGAAGGTAATATAGTATAAGGCTGGCGCATTTACAAAACGAATGGAATAACACTCAACAATCGAAGCGAATCACTGACAAAATGTAGCTACCTGCTGTTAACTGCAAGTGCCAAAGCAAATTCTCTGCTGTCAGAAGAGTACTATGCAGAATCAAATTCTCTTAATTAAATGGTTTTATCACATGCCAAAGTTAATTTTCCGGATCCTTTCCTTCCACATCAAGAATTCTAACAACTTCAAAACTAAAGTATTTGGATTCATTTGGTTTCGGTTGTAGTTTCCCAAAAAAAAGTTTTAAAATGTCTTAAACAACATATCAGGTCAACTACTTCCTAATCTGAATGTTGAACTATGTGTAAATTTATAAATATTAACTTAACTTAGCCCCCTCTAATGACCCTTCACCTAATTACTACTATGTTAATTAATTAAATATCAGGAAAGCCAACTATTAATTAACTAACCAAGTTCAGCCCCTTCTAACTTGTATATAATAATAGTACTAATGAATTCAAAATGGCACTTAATTTGCCAAATTTATTTTATCAGTATAACATCTGCTCTGACTTAAGGCTCAAGGGAAAATATCTATCAATGATATTGATATATCTCCTAGAAGGAGCTGTTCTTAAATGATTTACTGTTGTTAATGCTCACGTGAATATGGGTTTTGTCTAGTTTTATTTTTGTGTTTTTCACTTTATTTATTATATCTCTTTAAGTAACGTGACTTCAATGAGCTATCAGATAATGAAACCTTCCACGTGTATGTATATATACTGAAGCAAGGAGTTTAGGAAAATTTTGAGGTTCAACTTTATTTCATTTTCATGTTAGAAGAAGACAAGGGAGTGAGTGATGAACTGCACTGGAGTATATGAACAACAACAACACAGAAGGTGCTCACGTGAAAATGGTCCATATATGTGATTTTTGTGATTCACCATTCAAAAATATACACTTAAATTAACTGCCACTCACAAGACATGTCTGAGCTCTCTGTAAGTGGGGCCCTAACAATCCAAAGTCCATCACTCATCGCATTAATTTGCTCTCTAGAGAATATTATATTCGAAAAAAAAGATGCAAAGATATGTAAGTAAATAACTATTTTTAAGTAACATGTTTAATATGTGTAAGTTTAGTTATTTTATTTATATTGAAAATCAGAAAAAGTATTTCCAAACAAGAAACCATTTTTTACTTCCAAACAGTGTGGTATAAGCCAGGGGAGTAATTTGTGGTCAAATATAACCTAATTACACTACACCTTCATGTTTTCTAGGGTGGTCCATTAAGATTGGTACATGCAAATAGGTCAAAATTGATTTCAAAGCAGGAATTTGGGTGAGAGTGAGACTCTATGACCAAATCAAATTATCTATTTATGGTTTAGTGGTCTAATCGGTATAGATTTTTAATATTTAAAATCACACACAAAAACTTAAAATACTATTAAATCATAGGAAGGGCAAAAACAATTTTTTTTTATTAAATCATTCAAAATCAGTTTTTACTAATTCAATTATAAACTGGTTTTTTAATTTTTTTTGTCTTTCAAAACTTGTTCTTTACTTTAAATTGATTGAACTAATGACTAATTCATTATCTTATATTTAAATTTATCGGTCTAATTTTAAAAAACATTGGTATTTAATAAGAAAGTGAGTGGATGCTACATACACCACCAATCTTAGATTAGATGGTATAAAATGACCAGATCAATAATTAATTTTGTAAGCCATATGAGTTTTTTGGCAAAGAAAGATGAGATTTCATTCAAACATAAGAGAAAGGCCCAAGGCCCAGGAACAATAGTAAGCAATTCACAAGGCAAAAAAAGGATAGACCAATACATAGAGCCTGCTTGCTTAGAAAATAAAACAACATCAGAGAGGAAAAAGAAGAGAATAGCTCCTAAACCTCCTAACCACAACTTGATTAGGCTAATCCAATCAGAAAGGGAAAATCCTAAGCAAGGTGCGATCGGAGGAGGAACAGAACTCATCCCGGCGGCACGTTCCTTTTGTCTTGCACCAACGTCTTTCGCAGGGCCAGGGGAGGGGAGAGCCACCAGTTTCTCCCTAGGGAGTTGGTTCGAGCAAGGTGAGCCACCAAATCCGCCACGCTATTAGCTTCTCGATGGGTCCAAGTAAAGCCGCAAGAATTGAAGGAACGAGACAGGTATATGATGTCTTGAACAATTGGTTCAATTTCCCCAATTTTTGTTTCCTGTAACATTCCTGGTATTTTAATAAAAAATTTTGGAGAGTGGAAAATATTAGCAAATGTTTTAGAGATTTATTTAATAATTGATCTACCTGAACCAGGGTCAGGGAATCCGGTGTCGGGCCGGTCTCAAATGTGAGGGTCAAACAGTGTTGAAGATCGGGTGTGCAGAGAAGAACGGTCAAAGACGTGCTGTCTTGTGACTAACGCTTATCCGGTGTGCCTGGAGTGGTCTTGGACTAACCGGTTTGTGGAAAGCGCCTGACTTGGAATCAGAGTCCGGGTCGACCTCTTGTAATGACTGAGACAATCGGATATGCATAACAAAGATGTAATGACGGATGAAGTATCCGACCTCTCAAGCGTTAGCTCGGATCACCGATGTGTGGTCACTACGCCTGGACACCGGTTGTCCGGTATCCAGCTCGGATCGATACTCTTGTGAAGTATTAGACAGTTTCGAATAATTAAGCATTGTGAAAGTAAATCAGCGTAGGATCCCAATGTGATGAAATTGATTAAAAACTTTTAATGAGAATGTAAATGAAATGGGGGAAAAGGCTGTCTTGCCCCTGAGTTCTATATAAAAGGAAACTCTCTCTCTCCCCTCTTCATTATTTACGAACTACTTCTTCTTTTGATTTGTTCCTTCTTCTTCGTCTCTCCTCGCTTGTCGCTAAGTTGCATGCGCTGGGGGAGGACTCTGTTTGTGTTAAAGCTTTAATCAAACCTCATTCCTGTGATCGGGGCCTCAAGGTGAGTCCACTGATCTGTTTTATTGTGGCTCCTTGTTCCCTTTCGTTTCTCTGGTAGCCAAGGGCTATGCATGGCTGTATTCGAGTCTGTTCTCCACTCCTTTAGTGAGTGTGAGCTCAAGTGTGGCCTATGAGCTAAGAACATTGGGTTAACTGGTTTTACATTCTGACCCGTAGGTGGTAGGTTAAGCAATGAAAGGCTGAGTGACAGAGCTGAGACTGCGAATCCCGTGCCCAGAGGAAGGGACCGACACCGAGAGCAGATCATCGAAGCGTGGAATCGAGGTAAGGGGGTGTTCGGGTTATGATTAATTAGAGTAGGATCTACCTCCTATCCGAGCCGTTGAATGGTGCGAACAGGGTAAGAAAATGTTATTGCATGTTGTTGTGTGCCTATGTGTGTGTATGTGTGACCATGTACACCGATCAATTGAGGATCGAGTGTGTGACTAGTTGATTATGAAATGAGTTTGAAATATTTAATGTTGGGATAAGCGGTGTTATAATGTGAATCCGGGCTTGACAAGCAGGTCACCCGAGTGATGAGAAAGTGATGTGGATGGCCAAGTTTGATATGGGAAATGTGAACTGTATGTATAACTATGTGGTGTGGGATGGCCGACGGTATATTATAGCCCCTCATTCCCGGCTCCCGTGGTTTTTGTGCCTAGTTAAGCTACCCAGTGGTCAAGTAGGACCCAGGGGTCGAGGTGGAGAGTCAAACAGGACTCGGTGAACCAAGCAGGATTCACGGGGTGTCAAGTAGGACCCCCAGCTGAAGACCGATCCTTTAGTATCCGGATACTAAGAGTCAGATTGCATGAGAGTCAGTGATGATCATCGATGAATTTGATATATGTGCTAAGTTAAGTGGATGTGTTCGTTGTGTGTAATGTGCTATAATTTCTGAGTGTGACTCCATAAATCTCCGTGTGAAAATTTAATATATTTGATGTGTATGAATTGTTATCTCTGCCGAATGTTGTTGTTGGGCTTGCCGAGTGAACTATTACGATTTCCGAATGATATATATATATATATATATATACATATTTATTTTGTTAAATTCCGCTTTACATTAATTATGATGCCAAACACTCACCCTTGCTGTTATTTTAATTTAGTGACCAGTGACAGGGAGGAAGCCGGAGCCATGAAGTCGCGCCAAGGAGGAGATCGATGCCAAGGCCCGAGAGATTTTGAGTGATTGTGTAGGGTATATGTGTATAGGGAGTTTTCGAGTGTTTATTATTATTTGTGTGCCAACTTAAGTCGAATCAGATGCGAATTTATATTTTAAAATACATGAATCTTTATGTTTTCTTGTTTGCTGTGTCAGCTCATTAACTAGAGGATCCGTTCCCGAGTGGGGGATAACCGAGAGACCCCCTCTTCCGGGTGGAAGGTTAGAATACCCCGAGTGGGATTGGTTGGGAGAGAATTCCGAGTAAAGAAAGTGTGTGAAGATTCTGAGTGAGGAAGGCGTATCATGATTCTGAGTGAAGAAGAGTTGAATGTGTCTGAGGGGAAAATCCGATCCTCTTCCGAGGGAGTTGTGACCGAGTTAAGCTTCCTGAGTGAGAGGTAGTAATGAGTCCAGTGTGGAATGCCCGAGTAAGTAAAAGTGGAGTGTTTTCCGAGTGAAACCCTATTGCCGAGTAAACCATTTTACCGAGTGAATCCCCATGCGAGTTTGCCTATGCGTCTGGTTCGCTTAGATTTCAGAGTGGCATTCGCTCAAGCGAGTTGATACTCGCCTAAGTGACTCTCGGGTTTCGCCTAGGAATGTTGGGGTCTCGCTCAGGCGAGTGACCCCTGTTCTCTTCTTCTTCTTTGTCCTCCCTTCTCCTCCCGCCGTTCCAACTCCATCTTACCGAGCGGATGTTATTCTGCGTGCACTCTTATTATGATTTTGATTGCATTTAAGTGAATATTATTATTTATCAAGACCGAGTGGGTTAAGAGTTAAAAGAAGTAAATACTAATTTATACTATGATACAAATTTTATTCAACGCGAAAATGATATTGTGAAAATAATTTGCCGTATATAAATAAAAAAGGAAATTGACCTAGGATGTTACATTTCCCCTCTGCAGGACCTAACCAAATTAATATTATCTGATTCAAAAATTACATCCATGTATTCTAGGTTGCAGGCCAGTAAAACTGCCTCCCTGAGAGCATGGCTTTCGGCCTGAAGAGCATTTGGAGCCCAGAAAAGTGAAGATTGACCGTATTGAATATCCGCCTTGTGGTCTCAAATCACAATACCTGAAGCGGCCTTCTGAGAACTTTCCTTACAGGATGCATCGACATTGAACTTTAAACGGCCAAGAGGGGGGGTCTCCATCTGACAGCATAAGGATGGGAAGGTATCGATAGAGCTTTATGCTGATGATTATCATTTACCTTGTAAAATTCGTTGATATTCTCTAAAATCAGGTTGAGAGTCAGATTAGGATCAGGAGTAGCCCCTTGAAATATCACTTTATTCCTTGTAATACATATATTCCAGAGAGCATAGAATAATTTTGAAATGAGAAACTAGAAATCAAATCTGTTCTTTGAAAAAAGTTGTATCTTTTCTGCTATCCATTGATCCATAGATGTAATATGCTCCTCTCTTGGGTGGCATTGAATATTCAAAGCAAACCAAAGAGGAGTTGTCCAGTCACAAAGGAGGAAACTATGTTCAGTAGTTTCTTCTTTTTCTAAGCAGATTGGACATGTAGAGTCATGAAGGATTTTTTTCTTCCTAAGATTAGCTTTAACCGAGAGTAGGTTATGACATAGCTTCCAAATGAAAATTTGGATTTTCTTAGGAACTTTAGATTCCCATATGGTCTTCCAAAAAAGAGTGCTGGGAGACTTTGATGAGGATGGTTTTTGTTGATTTCCTTCAGCCAACAGTTTGATAACTCTGTAACCAGACTTGATAGTGTACTCCCCATTTAAAGTGAAGGGCCATCTGAGACAGTCCTCTCCTTCACAGTATCTGAGAGGTGTCTGAAGGGTAGATAGCCAGAATTGCTGTGGGAGGAGTTCTGTTAGTTTCTGAATATCCCAAGACCTGGTCGATTGATTAATAATGGATTGTAACTTAGGCTGAGAACCAGTGCCAGGCAGGGTCTTTGGGAAACAAAGGCTACCATCCCAGAGCCATCGATGCTTAAAAATATCAATTTGCCTCCCATTTCTAATAGACCATTGTCCTAGTTTTAATAACAGGTCCCTTCCCTGGAGTAAGCTATGCCACACCCATGAGCTGTTTCTTTTGCATTGCTGCTCAAGAAATGAGGATTTAGGAAAGTACTTCCCCTTCAGAACCTGTACCCAAAGCCCATTCGGGTTGGTCAAGGTCCTCCAAGCTTGTTTGGCCAAATAGGTAGAATTTAAACTGTACATTTCCTTAAAACCCAATCCACCCGAATGCTTAATAGTAGTGAGTGAGCTCCAGTTTTTCCAATGAACACCTCTTCTGTTTTTGCTCTTGGCCCACCAGAATTTAGATATAATGGAGTTGATGGAATTTACCAGAGTTTTAGGAAGCCTTACCAACGACATTGCAAAGGAAGGGATGGCTTGGATGACAGCCTTGATCAGCACCTCTTTTCCAGCCTGGTTTAAGAGGGTCTCTTTCCACCCTTCCAATTTGCTAAGAATTTTTTGTTTTATCCAGGTCAGGGTTCTACATTTAGAACGCCCCCAATCACATGGAAGTCCTAAGTAGTTACCTGCTTCAAACCTTTGATCCATCTGAAGAATGGAACAGATGCTGTTACAAAGCCTTATAGGGACCTGTCTTCCAAAAAGGATACCTGATTTGGATAAATTAATCTTCTGTCCTGAAGCCTTGGTATAGGTATTCAGGATACTCTGAATAGCATAGGCTTCTGACTCATTGGCTCTACCAAAAATAAGAACATCATCTGTAAAAAAATAAATGGGTAGGCTTGGGGCAATTTGGAGCAAAAAGCATACCTGAGAGATTACCCTCCTCCATTGTCCTAGAGAGAAGATGGGGAAGAGCTTCCACTCCAAAGAGAAAGAGGTAAGGGGAGAGAGGATCTCCTTGTCTGAGACCTCTTTGAGGGACGAAGGGGGGGCTTCTGACACCATTAAGGCAAATACTATAGGTTACAGATTTGATAAGGGACATAACAAGGTTAACCCATTGAGTGCTAAAACCAAAGAAAATGAGGACCTGCTGAAGGAAAATCCAATCTAGGCGGTCAAAGGCTTTGCTCATATCTAATTTTAAGGCCATATGGTGTTTAGAGAATGGTGAGGCTATCTTGGATGAGTCTCCCTTTAATGAAGGCAGATTGGAAGGGGGGAATTAAATGGGGAAGGAAAGGTTTGAGCCTAAGTTGCATTATTTTTGAAATGACTTTAGGAATAAAGTTGCAACAGCTTATGGGTCTGAATTGGGTAACTTTTTCAGGGTTAGGGATTTTTGGAACCAGGGAGATAAGAGTTAAATTAACTTCCTGAGTAATATGACCAGTAGTAAAGAAATGCTTAACAGCAAGGCAAACCTGATCTTTAACAGTCTCCCAGTTCTTTTGGTAGAAGAGACCATTTAGCCCATCCGGGCCCGGGGCTTTAAGAGGGGGAAGGGCTTTCACAGCATTTTCAATTTCATGGACACTAACAGGAGCAAGCAAAGTGTCATTCATGGCTTGAGAGACAAGATTAGGAATGGCCTTGAGACAAAGAGTAGGATCATGGGTTGGCTCAGCCTGATAGGCCTTTTGAAAATACCCAGTAATCATGTTTAGGACCTTTTCATGGCCTTCGTACCAGCAACTGTTGTCATCCTGCAGTCTGAGAATTCGATTCCTAGCACGCCTTTGGATGGTAGTAGCATGGAAGAACCTGGTATTTGCATCCCCCCATCTAAGCCAGTTAACTCTAGACCTCTGGGACCAGTAAATCTCCTCCCTTACTCTAATGTGATCAATCTGCTCTTGTGTTTCAGTGATCAGTTTCCTGTCATTGTCTCCATTACTTTCATTAACAAGAAGATCCAGTTTATGCTGGAGTCTAGCTATCTCAATATCTGATTTTTTAAAGGTCTCCTTGTTCCATAATTGAAGAGATTTATTGCATTGATTATGATGCTCAGTGAGTTGGTCCCAGGGATTATCTTTTTCCTGCGCTTTGTTCCACCCTTCTTGAACAATGCTCCTACAATCTGGGTGTTCAGCCCAGAATGCCTCAAATTTAAAATAAAATTTACTAGTTTTGTCTGGGTTAAGATCCAGGAACAGGGGAGAGTGGTCAGACGAGGTAGAAGGAAGAGCAGTGCAGACAGAGTGGGGAAAAATACCCAAAATGAGGGAATTTGAGAAGCATCTATCAATTTTTTCTTTTGTGACCCTGCCATTTCTAGGACTACCAATCCAGGTATAGCTACTCCCATTAATGGGGGTTTCAATCAGGTTTAAGCTGTTTACCAGGTCCCAGAACAAGGACATCCTGATTGGTTGAGGGGGAATGTGGCTGAGCTTATTGCTACTATGGAGGCATTCATTAAAATCACCAATCATGAGCCATCCATGCCCTTGAGGTACATGAAGAGATTTAAGCACATTCCAAAATTGCTTGCGCTCAAAAAATACAGGAGGGGCACACACAAAAGTGCAATATACTTGAATATTAGTAGCAACAAAAGTTACAATAGAGTAAATGAAATTAGGACTGAAATCCTTGACAATTTGACTTAGTAAAATGTGTTAGGTCTGTATGGGTTTAGAGTGCCTTATATTATACAACTTAGATGAGTTTAGCCCAATAAAAACATGTTGAGAGTGTGTACAATAATATTCTACAAGGAGATCTTAATCTGGATTACTGAAAAGAAAATGTATTTTGTTGGGGAGGACATTTGCCCACTGTGAAGTGCCCTTCTACATATTTTCCAAAATATAAACAAGTAATTATATTGTTTTTAAGAATGTATATAACGATGGAAGGTTAAGGCGTGTCTATGGATTGAGGCCCAATGAGTAGGGTCAGGTCGGGCCCCGATCCAAGTCCGAGTTCCACTCAGTATTTGTAGACACCAAATACACCTTATTTTGTTAAGAAAAGTTACATAATTACACCATGGGAATAACTATTGACGTGAGTTTCACAAAGTACTCATTTTCCTGCAGCTTCCTTTGCCGGCATTAAAAGAGAAATCGTTTGCATTCTGTGTCTACAATTTGGATTCTCTCATATTGAAGTGCCTCCAGCACCCTCATGTAGAATTTGGATCATTCGATAGTTTATATGGAGATTTTGATTTTTTTTCATCGAATGATAGAAAATAACTGGTCTAAAAAACATTTTTTATGCTAGTATATAAAATTGTATTATGATTTTTTTTGTCCTGGTTATAAAAATAATTGATTTTAAAACTATCTTTTTACCCTGGTTAGTTTTATAACCAATATAAAAAGTATTTTTTAGCACCGTTTTTCTACCCCGTTTATAAAAATAACTGATTTGAAATATTTTTACACTGGTTATTTCTATAACCAATATAAAAAGTGTTTTTCAACATTGATTTTTTTACAATGGTTTAAAAATAATTGATTTTAAAATATTTTTTACACTAATTATTTGTCGATTATTTATAATTGTCTGATCATACACTAACTAATCCAATGGTTCAAATCCTCAGGGTGTTGAGAGACCTCCTACATGAGAGGATCCAAATCCCTACATCTATACCCGTAAACATCCAATAATAATAATAAAAAAACGTATTAGTTTATAGTTTAAAAAGTAATTCACATTAAAAAAATGATCGGGGCATGATATATTGATATCCAAATGCTTATATCGATATACGTCAAATGACATTTAGTGTCTCTACAAAACCCCAAGGCATAGCACTAAGTGTAACCTAATATGAAACCTATTTTGCTATATTCGAGAAATGTTAAGTCAATAACACGACATATCACAATGTACATGTAAAAGTGCCAAAAATTATTATGTAAGTAACTGTTGTACCTTACCAAAAAATCCTAACACAGTCATTATTACAAGAAAATTGTATGTTAATGTGATCAATAATGTTTGAGTTTCAATATTTTATATCAAATTGACTTGTGTTAGAGTGTCGTTATAAATGACACTTAATTTTGCCTCATAACACAAAAAACATTAGATTAATCAATAAACAATGAATCACCTTAATCTTCATTAAACTTGAGGAGAACATATTGGATCCTCACTACATGGATATTATAAGACATACATAAATCCGGTATCATGTATACCGGTTAAATCAAAATGCTATTTCAAAACCCGGTAAAAAGGTTCTTTTTTAAAGAAGCAGTGGAAATAATCACTAACACTTATGTTTTTTAGCTACAAGGAAAAAAGAACTGGAAACTACTCAAATCATAGGCAAAATGTGAGATGGAGGGAACCTCCATAATTGAAAATTCAGATCATCAGAAGCTCCAAACTTATCGATAATATGAGACGCTGGATTGTGGTCCCTATTGATTAAAGAAATACCGCAGGTCCATTCCCTATTCCAAGTTTCACGCAGCAACAGAATATCATTTCTTAGCCAATGATGCTCAGCATCAGAATTGTCATTGATAATGACAACCAAATCTCCACAATTTGTTTCACATGCATTGCATTGTACAAGTTAATTTCAATCTCCACCAAACATTTATCAACAAATAATCTAATCATATATTTGATACATCATTGGTAGATTCATGGTTATCAAAACTGAACCGATTCGGCCGATCCGACCGGTTGAACCGTGAACCGTTTAGGTGACCGGTCCAGGTCAATTTTTTTATACTACCGATTCAACCACAGTTGAATCTCGGTTTTAACACGGTTTTCATAAACCGATACCTTCACCGGTTCAATGACCGATTCAGTTTTAAAAACATTTAATAGAGTTCAAGTTAAAATGTTTTAAAATAAAGCTCACCCTCGTAATGAAGATCACAGTCTATACTCTAAACAACATTGATATGTTGTACTTACATTGATTGTAAAAATACTTTGTTAAGGGTAAATGATATATATATATATATATATATATATATATATATATATATATATATATATATATATATATATATATATATCTTTCCCGGTTTGTTTTTTGGGTTAAGTGATCCTTCCTTAATCCAAACCAGGGATAGACAAAGTTGTTTTTTTGTAAGGGGCAAAGGGCCCTTCCAATTTTAACACACATCTATGGGCCTATTTATGGTGTGGGCTTTGATTAAATGGGCCCAGTTAATCCATTTGTTAAAAAAACATATAGGAGGGAGAGAGAGAGAGAGAATGGTTAACAAAAGAAAATTGCTTCATTAATTAATTGGTTAAGCCTCCTTTATCCAGTTATTGTTTATCAACAAATGGAGCACCAGAAAAAACGTAACAAGTTAATTTCGTTGGTGTTAAATGATGATTCTGATACATACTAAGCAAAAATCTGGTCCATCATATATACCACAGTCGATGTTGATGTAGAAAATAGAAATAAATTAAACAGAGAAGCAAATAAATAGATTATTATCAGCGAGAAGGGTTAGAGCATTAGAATCAGAGGGGAAGAAGGAGCAGGCTTTGTTGACATTGTCATGGCTGTTATTGGAATGTGAATGTGTAGATGAAGCCACCTTAGCTGCGGTTTTTTTCTCAAGCCTTCTCTTTAAAACATAGTCTTCAGGAATGAACACATCCATGTTATGTGCAGAAATGAAGGTTTAAGGGTGAGTGAGCCTATTAATAAGGGACACAAAAGGTCAATACCATGGGCGCTTTGTACCATGTTTTGGGTTAAACTGGCAGCTCCATTAGAACCTTCAGGAAAGGAAATGTTTCACCATTGGGCCCTCTCATGGCCCAACACACTGTCATTGCTCTCACTTCTTCTACTCATTTTGGCCAGTTTAAAACAATGAATATCACTACATGGTTTTTTACTAATCGATTAATTTAATTACTTTAGGTCAAGAAAAAGAAATTCAAATCCCTCGTATTGGTTTTCATTCAAGGGTTTTTTTTTTAAATCTGTAGAGGAGTATTTATATTATCAATAAGGTTCTCATGTTGATGCAATTTAAATATGTATTTTCAAGAATATAAGTCTACACCAGACTAAATCAATTAAAACAAATTTGTTTAACAATAATTTTACTAATTAAGTTTTAAGAAACTAAATTAGATCACTCTTAATTTTTTATTAAAATCAAATAAATTGATTATAATTTTATTTTTTAAATTAAATAATTGCATTCATTTAAATAAAAATTTACAATTTTTTCTAACTAAAATTCAACTCTAACTGGGAATGACAAGGCAGACGTTAGGATGAGTTCGGGTCCTTTCAATCTCATCTCTATAAAAATTAAAGTGTATTCGAAAGAGACACGAATTTAAAATTATGAAATTCAACTCTACTTCTATAATCTTCAGGGAAAATTCACAAGGATTATATCTTACTATACCAAAAATATATTAATTCATCATTATTCTTTAACTATTATTATAGTTAAAGCTACTTAATTTTATATAGTATGTATTCAAAGTAAAATTTTGTATTTTTAAACTCGTCTATTCATCTCTATTGAAATTGAGTTAATATATAAATTTTTGAACTTTCCTATCAAAATTAAGACATGAACAAATTGATAGTTTCATATGTTAAAGTTTATTTTCATATCTATCTCTATATTAAAAAATCCCCTTCATTTAAAAGTGAATTACCTTTTTAAAACTAACCGATCTATGAATTAAAATTTAAAGACTAACCCACCTCTCAGCTTTTCATCCCTAATTCCCAAACATATTTAAAAATTTTAAGAATGAAATTAAAATCTTTGCATGGGATTATGTCCTTTGGGAAGAAAATAAAGTATGATAACAACGGTGTTAATAAGTATAGCACTCTAAGTCCTGAGAGTCAAAGAACAATTCTTAGTCGGCTAATAAGATAATATAATCAAATAGGCGTCAATTGATTGATAAACATGTGTATCAACTAATGGTGAGAAAAGTCATGATATTATGGTCTCAATCAAAGTTGAGTAAAGTAAATAAATTTAGATCCATCCACACACACCGCGTGTTTTTCAAGATTAGAAATTTTTTTTTTACCAATTTAAATATTAACGGAGGTGTTACGTGGTATCCTCTGATGTATGAGATAATGCGTTGAGATTAAGCTAAAGGGTGTTTAGTACATAGATATATATATATATATATATATATATATATATATATATATATATATATATATATATATATATATATTTAAAATTTTAGGAATTATATCTTTTAAGAATTATATTATTTAAGAATTATATTTTTTGAAATATTATAAATGTTCGGTCCTGAACCGGGGTTAAGAGATCCGGTGTCGGACCGGTCACAGAAGTTGAAGACCGAGTGTTGTTGAAGACCGGTTCTGTGAGTATCTGGTATATATGTAGAGAGCGATCTTGATGTCCTGGAGATCCTTCACACCGACCTCACGCGTTGGTGTGGGCGAAAGGTGGTGTCACCTGCGAAAGGACTCCGACGATCAAGTTAGTGAACGTGTGTAAGAAACAGATGTATGTGAGGCAGCAAGTAGTAATCAGTGATCAGAAGAAGTCATAGCATGCATAGTTCAAGTATATATAGATGCTCATGAATTATGGGCCTGATTAGGCCTGGGGAGCGAGGCATGTTCCTCGGTGTTGGTGGCTTCGAGGAAAGAATGATACCCATTCTATTTTATCGGAGCATGGAAAATATATTTGTTAAATCTATCGTGGGAGACAATCGTGGGTTAAGTGTAGAGGCGCGTGCCCCTCGTGGGGTGGATTCGTCATGGGAAACTGGAATTATTGCGTTGTGCCTAAAGCCACTTATTAGTGTCTACTAACAATCTGATATATGGAGCATGTTGTATCCGATGTGGGAGGTGTCAACATGGACTCGCCGGTCTTGGGAGAACGCCCAGACGCTTTCAGGTGGTCCGATGTCTTACCTGTGAAGTCGGTAGCATGGCTAGATCGGATGACACGTCACCCTTGTCTTGGGGCCGGTATCAAGACCAGATCATTTGCCCCCTAGCTTGTATGAGGGACTACGAGGTTGCTCATACGAGCTATACATTCTGCGAAAGGTTTGGATGTCGGTGTGCTTACGCAAGAAATGTTTATTAACATGTAAAATGTTTATTATTAAGGGGTGTTATGATTCAATATTATGTAGTTGTTCGAGGAGCCGATCTGTTTGTCGAAAGTTCCGTTGTCGTAGTATTCCTACGACGGATTTGGACAAAGATTCATTATGCGAGAATTTCAAAAGTTTTTGAAACTTAAAACTCTTGGTATTCGATTAACAGCTGGAACGCTCTCATGATTGGTCATTTAATGCTTTTTTAGTACGTGGGCCAGCCACTAATGCTTTATTCAGATGCGTCTCTGAACAACCACTCAGGGGCTTTATGGGCCTGGAATTCGTATTTCGAAGCCCATTTAAGAGGCTTTTTTGGCGAATCAACGCTGTTTTCGCGCCTTAGAGTTTGAGACGACATTATCGATTTTATGAAAAGATGCCGTTTAAGGACAAAACAACATAACCTTGAAACGGTGGCTGCAACTCTTCTCCTCTTATAAAAGGAGCACTTAGCAGATTCAGAAATCACTTGCCTCTCCTTTTTAGACGAAACTCTGCGAAAATTTCGAGGAGACGCTTGCTTTCCTGCTTTGTGAAGTTCATTCCTCGACCCTTTCTTTTCTTAGGTAATCATTTCCTTAAACTCCTCATATTTACACTTTTCTAAATGTCTGGGAGAGGAAACACTGGCTCGGGCCATATTGGCCCTAGGGTTAGAGGAGGGAGAGCTTCGTCTCGAACTCCTGCGCGTCGAGGTGGGAGTATAACATCCCAAATTTCTAAATAAATTTTTCGCAAATATTTCAAATTTTAAAACAGAATTTTCAATTTAACATAATAATGCAGTCGGCATTACATAAACCGGCTCATTCAAATTTACAAATATTTTACAAATCGGTATACACATGAGCCGGCCAAGGCTTCTACAAACAACTATGTGCATTATGTACAATACACATAAATACATAATGCTCCAGTCGGTTGAGTGATCTCACACGTCATTGTTGGGGTCCTATGTCCACTATAAAAATGACAATGGTAGGGGGTGAGCATAAACATGTCAAATGATAGTTATTGAATCGGACTAAAAGTCTAATTCATAACTACATATATAAATCATATCAGAATACACAGAAACTCATCATATATCATTCGTTCTCATTTCATCATATTATTCTCATATATAATAATGCATACACATGCTCAATCAAATGGATCCATTAAGTCTTTTAATTTTGTGTTGCAACACTGACTCCCTGAGCCATAACTCAGCTCTCAACTGATCCGCCCGTTTTACTGGTACCAAACCGTTTGCCCTCTCATGTGACATAATCACTCCCAGCGACAACGGTAGTGCCACGGGCTAAACCCCGAGCCCCGCTCAAGAGGGTTGCCTTGAGTCCCACCCAAGGTCTTTTGTCTTTTGCCTTGAGTCCCACCCAAGGTCTTTTGTGGAATCCTCGAAACCACATCATATTTCATATTTGTTCATCATAAAAGCATCTCATGCTTTATCAGTATGCATCCCATGCAATCATATATCATGGAAAATTCATGAAAAACATTCATATCATCATCAATCACATATCAACAACATATTTCCTACTGCATCTCATGCATAGGAGTAATCACAATTCACACATCACATAACAACATCAATTACATATGAACGGAAATATCACAATTATCACAAATATGTATAAATATATTCAGTATTTCTTATTAAATACAATAATATTATCCCGAATCCATTCATAAACCATGCATTTAAAATGTAATGCTCCCCCTACCTGAAAATAAAGAATTCCTCAAGCTAAATCAAGTCATAGCTCACAAATTCCAACTGGAATTCAACTCTGAACAGTGCAAAGCTTCCTTATGAAACTCAAAGCTCTTACTCCTTAAAAGCCAAACTTTCACGTTAAAGAGAAGAATACAGAATGGTCTCCTCTTTTATTGATAATTTCCAATAATTATTGGAAAAGAAAAAGATTAAAGGTGATGTTGACACCCTAATAATTCCAAGCTAATCTAATGATAGGATAAGACATAATTTGTTCATGAAAAAGACATGAACGAATTGAATAAGCACTGATACACACATTTATGATATAAGGACAAAACGAAATAATAAAATAAAAAAGGATAGGATAATGGAGAAGGTCCACCACTTAGCAAAATCAGGAAAGAGAATCTGCTAGAATAGTGATGTGGAAAGCTCCAATAATTGGAGTAATTATCAATCCCGACTCAGTTTCAGTACTCTGGGCACATCCCTCTTTCCGAGAAAGATCTATCAAAACCTCTTTCCGTTCAGAATTACTTCACTCGGAGTAAACTCACTCGGAAAGGTTTTCACATGAAACTCTCAGCTTTCCTTTCTCGGAAATGATCCACTCGAAATGTCTCATTCAGACATCTCACTCAGATATATTTTTGCCCGAGTCAAGCCTTCACTTGCGTAACTCGGAAGTCTTTTATTCGAAAAGATCACTCGGAGTTTGAAGACAATCCTTTTTCGGAAATCTTTCCACACGAAAGGATCACTCAGGGTCGAAGATAGTCTTGAAGACTAATCCGAGTACAAGCTCTCGGAAACTCTGCATATCGACCCGAGCATGATTTGAATGAAGTTTCACCAC
Organism: Clitoria ternatea; assembly: GCA_037962975.1. Lineage (NCBI taxonomy): Eukaryota > Viridiplantae > Streptophyta > Magnoliopsida > Fabales > Fabaceae > Clitoria > Clitoria ternatea. The sequence goes on from CM075670.1 coordinate 10,470,459, forward strand.
TCGGAAACTCACCCCTCGAATATTTACTTCCCTTGGAATTATTCACTCAAAAACATATTCATTCGGAGTTAAAGTCTTCCTTTGTCCAGAAGCACTCTTCCTGGAAAAGACTCACTCAGTATGTCCCATTCGGTGGCACATCATACGGATATTAGAAATTTCTTTCTTGACGCCTTTCCACTCGGAAGTATCACACTCAGAGACACTTCACTCGGAAAGTCTCTCAACTTGGATATACTCCATTCGGAAGTTCACTACTCAGAAACATCTTGGTCCGAGAAGTACTTATTTGAAATTAAAGCTTTTCTGTACTCGGAGGTACTCCTCTCGGAAACGATCTATTCGGAAACGTTTCACTCGGATTTACCTCACTCGAAAAGTGTCTCATTCGGACACAGTTTTCTTAACTTAGAAATAATTCTCCTAATGATGTTTCACTTGGAAAAATCTTAATCTCAGTTGGGAATAGCTTTCTCCGTCTTACTTCACTCAGAATAACTTATTTCCAACAATATTCACTCGGAATTTCACTCGAAAATTCCTCACTGATCCTTAATAAATTATTTTCAAAAATTCAGGATGTTACAGGGAGGATCCCTGTGATCTCTTCTAGCGCCTGGCCACATCATTCAGAGAGGGAGGCGTCGCCCTACTCCAGGAGGAGGGTGATAATACCCTCCTCGGAATCCTCTTCTAGTGAGAGCGATGAGAGCGCTGACTTATACCTCTCTGATGATATGGATTTTTATCGCAGTGTGAAGGTTTTTAAGTTAGCTCTACGGAAAATTACTGGGGAGAGCACTTCTGGTGGTGGAGCAGCATCTCATCAGTATATTCCGAAGACCGCCTCGGGGTTGTGCAACGTGGTTGCACATCGGATTGACTGGTTGAAGCTCCAAAAGATGCATCCGTACTGCTGGGTGGCGGATGAATTCCGTGACACACCGTCTATCCACGCAAGGGAGGACGGAGCAAGGCTGGAAACTCGCTTCACAGTTTTCAAGAAGGAACAACACAAGGAGCGTTTTATGGTGTTGGCACCCCTTCCTTCAGAGCGGATATGCTACACACCGGATGAGAGGTCAATCTATATGTATGACTTCCTCTTCTTAAACTTGGGTGTGTGCTTTCCTCTGACAAAGTTTCAAATGGGGGTCTTGAGATTCTTGGACTGCGCTCCCTCTCAGCTTCACCCCAACAGATGGGGATTGATCCGTTCTCTTGAAGTGCTTGGGGATCACTTTAACTTCACGCCGATGGTTGCTATGCTCTTTTATTTCACCCCAACATATTGTGTAATCGATACAATTTTAAAAGTTTTGCTCTTTGGTGATCGAATCAATTACGTAATCGATTACCAGATACTCAGACGCTAGAATTGTGTAGAATTTTAGCCCTGGGCTAACTTTCATACACCTTATCTTGCCCATTTGGCCTCTAAATGTTACCAGATTTTAACACAAGCTAATCCACACCAATTATGACTTATTAGTCCTGTTCGCACCCAAAAATTCCCAAAAACGAGAGAGATGTGCGTAAAATTCATTTAGGCCATTACAAGCAACCAACTACTCAATTCTCATCCAAGTTAGACCATTCTAATTCTAACCCCCATTCAAATACATTATAGAAGTTATCCAACCTCTCCAGGTGTTTCACAACCTCACGAATCTTATTTTGACTTGTTCAGTTCCTTCCTTAATGTAAAATTCTCACAATTCCATATACTAAATCATTCAACTTCAATGCTACGCTATATTTATCATCATATACTTATCAATTATAACATTCTAGGTTCAATGTCATCTTGCAAAACCTGCCCATAATATAATTCAATAACATATCATCATATGATGTAATTCCTAGACATAATCAAGTCATTTCATTATTATAACTCATAAGGTTATCAGATACCTAATCCACTATACAAATATATATACATAATTCAAAAGAGCAAACTAAGACATATAACATCAAGACTATACAAATATATACACATACACACACACAAAGGGTGTATCATATGAGAGAAGTTGTCTTACATGAAGAGTGAGATGAGTGAATCTAAGTTGTACAACTATATAATGGATGGTTGAGATTAATCATGTGAGTTTTTTAAAAAGTCATGTGACTTTTAAGTGATCATATGATTTTTAAAAACTTTTAATCTCAGCCATCTATGTATGGTTATACGGCCCAAATTCGCTTCACTCTCACATAAAAGAACCTTTCTTATAACATACATTCTTTCTTTCTTTCTCTCTCTCTCTCTCTCTCTCTCTCTCTCTCTCTATATATATATATATATATCTGTGTGTGTGTGTGTGCGTGTGTGTGTGTGTGCACGCGCTAATCCTTTCCAAGGATGATACAATTATTCACAATGGCACATCACCATTCTTCTCCTCGATCCAAGTTCACTGAAATAAAGTATGGCTAGGGGGTAAGCATATATATACCAAATGACTAATTTTGAATTGGATCTAGCTTCAACATGTACCATTTCCTACCTAGTCCTAACAATAACCATATTTATCATTAACCATCATAATTCATCATCAAATCATTAATTTCCATTTAACATAAACCAAGATACATACATATATAATCACAAATATGATAAATCACAATCAAGATCATTGTCAGTAGTTGTCTCACAGCTTCTCAATCACACTCCATATGCCAATGTATATGCATACATATCTGTCTTTACTGATGGGATTAATACTATAGTATTATAATTTTCTTAACATATCATCAAATCTTTTTACCAATACCGAACCGCTCGCCTATGTGCAACACTAATCACTCTTAGTGACAACAATACCTCAACTCAAGTGTTGCGGGCTGGCCTTGAGTCCAACTCGAAGGTGGCTGTGGAATCTGAAGAAACCATCACACGGTCTTTGCCTATCCAAAGGCCGCCCTTCCATTTAGGCCAACATCACAGGCCCCCTGCAGTTCTACGTACGCCTAAATGTAAATGTTATACTAAACCACTGTCAATCATCAATGAGCTACCTGATTACCATTACAAAGTGTTAGATCTTTCCCTAATTTTTTAATTATTTTTAATCTGTTTAATTAAATTTGCTTAATTTTTTTTTACAAAATATGTAATTAATGTTTTCTCCAACATCACAACAGCTATTTAATCTTAAAGACCCCAAAATAGTCTCCATATATCAAGTATAAAGCTTAAAATTCCATTACATTGCAAGAAAACAAGTTTAGCAAAACAGGGGCCGGATGTTAAGGGACATACACGAGCCTGGTGTAACACCCCCTTATATACACGAGACATATATCTACTTTTCTTGCTTTTTTTTAAAGATATACATATTTATCACTTCTTATCTCGCGTATACAAGGACGTATATACATCTGATTTTCTTTGAATTTTGAAAGTAAAAAGTTTCAAATTATTCATAATGATGAAATGAACTTTCAGAAAATTATAAGTGATCAAAGATTATAGTATCATATCCAAAGAATAAGGTTTATTAAAGTTTAACCTTTACATTGATTTACAATCATCTAACTTAATATTGTATTAAGGTAAACTAAAACTAAAGACTTAATACCTCTACTTCGACTGTAACCAATTATTTCCTTATCTTCAAACCATGTGATTTTGAATCCTATTCTTGTCACATCTCTTCTCCTATCCGATTGAGGATGAGACCAATTTACCCTCTTGTAATTTCATTCTTTCATCTTGAACTGCTAGCTATATATAACATATATTTTGGACACAAAATTCAAACAAGAAGGAGTGAGAAACAAAATATAATACTTTACAGATAAGACATAAGCATAAGGGTTTTCACAATCTAATATAATAATTTCAATCACAATCATATACATAATCAATTATGAATATAGAGTTTTCATAACATAACAATTATATTTTCATTCACAACCATCCACATAGAATGTCACAATCATATGAATGTCATGCAATGTTTTTAATACTATCATCTCATTCATCCTATGCATGTGGGCCCTTAAAGTTTTAGTTTGTACTGGGCCAACCAGGAGTTTACACTGTTCCATAAATTCTGGATAATAATAACAAATGCCTTCATGGTATATGAATAGCTCAACTGGCGTGGAAACACTTAGAGACTAGTCAGACTGAGAAAGTTTTTATTGTGAAAGTACCCGACACTAGGGAGCGACCCCAGGTCACCTGAAGCACCCTTTCACACCCTCTCATCCCAAGGCTCGAAATTAAGTCTCCTCTAATGTATCCTCGGTTTCTATAATCCGTCCCCAGGCAATATCACATCTCATTTCTCTTTAATGATTTATGATGCATGAACTATTCACATATTTAGTTGGTTAAGACTTTTAGAAACTCAATTATTAAATACCATAAAGGTTCACAAAATCATCTCAATAAACTGTACATTCCCATAAGTTCTTCTTTGAACTTCTGTTATACAGAAACAAATTTAGTATAGTCTTCAAATTCAGATCTCACCAAAATTGAGTTTCCAAGCCTTAAATATCTCAAAACTTTCTCTTAAAAAACTTCACATATTTACATAATCTTTCTAAATTTGAATCTTAACTAGATTGAGTTTAGAAATCTCAACTATAAAATATCCTTTAGTTATTTCGTTAGGGAAAACCAATTTAAATTTCTGATTTCTAAAAGAATATATATATATATATATATTAAAATCATTAATTAAGAATACTTAAAACTATAAAAAATTTCTTTAATTCAAGAATTAATTATCTCAACCTCCGATTTTCATAAAATAGCTTATTTCTAATACTATATTTTATTTTAGAGATTAAAAATAAAGTTAATGAAAATTATTTCTAAGAAGAAATAAAAGACTAGAATAATGATAAAATACTTTCTCTTAGAATAAAAATTTAAAGAGTAAGGTAAGAAAATTCTTACTGAGTTTTAACTTTCCGTCATGCTTACTATATGCTCAAACTCCATATCACAAGGTCATCAATCATAATAAAATATTATCAATCACAATATCATCAATCATAATCAAATAATGTCAATTACGATCAAATAATATCGATCACAATTAAATATCATCAATAATAATTATAAACAAATCAATTAAATATAATTCAAATTTTAATGGTTATTTAAATTATTAAAATTGATTTTGAGTCCTTATAGTCCATTCCTTGCATAAGTTTATGTAAGTCCATATAATTCAGTCTTTGCATAGGTATAGTTCAGTCCATATGGGTCATAGTGGTCTAAGTCATTGCATAGGTATAGTCCAGTTCGTATAGGTTATAAAAATCTAAGTCCTTACATAAGTATGTTAGAGTTAGTTAAACCAGATATTTAATTTAAAATTTATTAAAAATTTTAAGTTAAAAAGTTAATATTTAAAATAATAATATTTTCAAAATTAAAAGGAGTAGGGGACTCCTCCCATTATTCTTATGTCTTTTTATATTATACTCTTATCTCACTCCCCCTTACCTCTTGTATACTGATTCGTTATTGTAAATCCGTGCACGCCTCGTCCCCTAGTTCTAAAACATACCAATTTCATTTTAATATAATTATAAGATGAAAATTAAGATCACTACTTAAAGCAGACCTGGTAAATTTTGAATAGTGAATAGTAAATAGTGAATAGTGAATAGTAAATAGTAAATAGTAAAACATGAATAGCAACAGTAAATAGTAAATCGTGAATAGTAACAGTAAATAGTAAAATATGAATAGTAAAGGTAAATAGTAATACTAAATAGTAATTTACTATTTGAATAGTAATTTAATATTGAAATAGTAATTTACTATTGAAACAGTGTTTTACTATGTAGAATAGTAACTTAAAATAATATTATTTCCAGTATAATAATAGATTTCTAAAAACGATATAAAAATAACCCTAAAAAATATAAAAAAGATGTATTCATACCTTAGAATTTTAGCAGAACCTTCTTCCAAAAAAATTTATTTCTCTCTTACTTCCACCACTATCTCACTAGCACTACTATATTAAGAAAACTTAATCTAAAATTGTGAATTCTAAAGAAGAATTCCTTCGGTATTTATAGGGAAAAAATTACTATGTATTATATTATTTTAATATAAAAGTACTGTGTATTTTTTGAAATTTAAAACCTTGTTACTGTGCACCTTTTGAAAATTTCATACATGCACAGTATTTTGCATTGTAAATGTCAGCAGAATTATTAAGTTAAATAGTAACCTTTCACTCGGTATATTTTAAATATTCAAAATTAATCCTTTTTGAAATTTAGCGATATTATATCAGTTCTTACTAATTTTAGGATAAGTAATATAAAGTTTAAATTTTAAAAATCTAAAATTTTCTGTTAATAAAAATTTATTAGTACGTTTTCAATTTCTTTACGATTGGTAAAAATTAAGATTTTACTTAAACCAATAATTTTTAGATAAGTCTACTTGAAATGGATTTTAAAAAATTTTCTTATAATTTAACTTTACATTCTTGTAAATATTTTTAATTTTAAGTAACTTTATATGAATTTAAAATTATTTAAAATATATTATTTTATTAAAATATTTCAAAATTTTCAAAAAATTCCAGAAAATCATAAATATTATGTAGATCAAAAAGTTCTAAAAAATCATAGTCTAATTCCTTCAAAATTGTATTTTAAAATTCTGATAAGAGTTAAATCTTAAATATGTAAAAACATAAATATAAGAACATAAAATAAAAATGGTGAATAATAAAGATATTAAAAATTTGTAATATAATTTTCTTAATTAGTGAATACTAATTAAGTCATTTTAAAATTCTCATTCAAAAATATTTTCATTTTATTATTATTATTATTTAAAAAAATAAATAATTAAATATAAATACCAAAATTTCAAAAAAAATAATAATAATAAACTAACTTATAGTAAGTATTTCTCAAGAAAGATATATGAATATCTATTTTCTATTTATCTTAAAAATAGGATGTTACAACTCTACTTCCCTAAAAGAAATTTTGTCCTCAAAATTTAATATTGTTAATAAATCTTACCACACCTAAACTAACTGAACTGTTCTAAAATATATTTCTAGTTTCCTTGACAATTGTGTACATTTTCCTTAACATTGCCATTTATCTTCTTTTAATCTTATCAGTATTTTTTTCCTTAATTCAAAAATATTACCCGTCTTAATTTTGTCAACCATGCTCATCATAAATTGATGGTTAACTCTAAACACCTCAATAATTACGTTTCTCAATCTATTAAAACCTTACTTAATATAATCCATAACATCCATTAATTAAAATTCCTACTCGTAACATAGTAAAATGGACTGCTAAGAATTAATTACTAGACAACTAGCCGTTAGCAACTAGCCGTTGGACTACCCGTTTATGACCGTTGCAACTCTCCCTCCTTTGCTTGCTTATAAATTCTCATTCCATTCTCACTTCCTATCACAACTTCAAGGTTTCTTAGTTTCTCTCTTCTATCCAATTTCTTCAATCTTTTCCCTCAAGTAATATTGTACTACTCAATGGCCAACCTCCCTAGAAGCGACGAAGAACGAAGGCGAGATGGACTACAGTTCGTGGTAATAAGTGTCTCACTTCTTATAATCATTATGGTGATTTCTCTAGTTTGGATAATTTTTGTATTGCCAAGACTCTTAGACCTCTATCTATGATGTACTAGATGTTCTATTTTATTTTCCTTAATGTAATCGTGTATAATAAATTATCCTAGTGAGAAAGGATAAATATGTCTTAGTCCATGTTGTACTTGTTTATCTAGTTAAATCATTGTGCTCTTTGCTTCATGACAATCCAGGGTATGTAATCATTTCTTATTGTCTTCTATAATGAATTAAATATTTCTTAACTAAGTGATTGTACATTCCATCATAATTGACTACAACCATTACATAGATTTGATAAATTCTCCAATCTTAAATGATCACAAATCACTACTTTGACTTAGAAATACTCACTTGAATTTCTTTTTATGAGTAACTAAGATTTATGTAATTTTCTTCATAGGAAAATCAATAAGTAAAGGTTCATATTTACTTCCTCATGGTTTACTAACACATTCCTTTATTTTAAATCTACAATGGTCATTACATAATAATGATTTATATTAGGTATGTATCATCGAACAAAATCGATGACTAAAAGAAAATAACTTGATAAACATGTATCATATTGTTAGGAATCACAAAATATTTTATGTCACAATTTCTAAATATTAAACCAATATTGATGTCTCCCAAAGATCTATAATACTTATTTTAGGTCATTCATTGACATATTTATCACAATAAATCACTTAAAAAAAATTCAAAAATATATGGTTAATTACATTCGATGTCACAACCATAAAAGTTTCATTAACTCATATATTTATACACATAACCATCATATATATTATTCAATCGTAGACATCATAAATGAAAACTTTATCAAATCAAACAATAATTAACATATCTTATATGTCATACAAAAGAAGAATCAATACAAATAGCGAGAGATACAATTCCTAATATGATTATTTGTTATACCAAACAAGTTAGTGAACAAATTATCATATTTCTTTCATGAAGCATACATCCACACATTTTTCTTTTCAAAATATATTACCAAAGGAAAAACTATGATTCTATCTTAAACAATTTGTTATACTACTTTGGGATTACAACAGTTATCTACCCATTGGAATTTTAATTCACACAAGTATCTCTACAACTTCAAGGATATGGTAAGGAATATCCTAATAGAATTTATTGAGTTTATCTCCATTTCTCCATATACCACAGTAACCTAGGGTTAAATTCATTAATATTAACATCCTTCATTTGACATGTCTTTCACTACTTAGTGCAAATCATTTGGGGTGATCAGTCCCGATAGTTTATAACTAAGTAGTCAAAGTCATGACAGCTCCAGTCTAAAATTCATACCAAAATATTTCTAAGAATTTTCTATTGTCTTATCTCCCTTGTTGTCTCATACCATATTGTAAAACAGGCAAATGTTAGAATATTTCTTTATCACATATTAATCAAAGAATCAAACACCATACAATACATTTGGAATAAAAGGAAATAACTGCATTAGTTAATTTACCTTATCATTCCACCATACATTAACGCTCGTACTTAAACAATATCAAGAAAGACTTCAGAATGGTCAGTTTCTGATAATCCCTGCAATAACATTTTTCAAGTACCAGGCTATAGAGTTCTAACTTATACTTCTTATGAACTTAAAATTAGTTCCTTCTTTCTATATTCCTAATTTTTCTTCACTTACTTCTTAACATCTACTCCAATAAAATTTCCTCTTTTGTCAACCATAAAATCTCTTGACAAACTTAACCATCAGAGTACACTAACACGCTAGTAAGACCATACCCCAAGCCGATTTGGATTGAACTGCTCTGATACCACTTTGTAACACCCCCTTATATACATGAGACATATATATACTTTTCTTGCTTTTTTTTAAAGATATACATATTTATCACTTCTTATCTCGTGTATACAAGGACGTATATACATCTGATTTTCTTTAAATTTTGAAAGTAAAAAGTTTCAAATTATTCATAATGATAAAATGAACTTTCAGAAAATCATAAGTGATCAAAGATTACAGTATCATATCCAAAGAATAAGGTTTATTAAAGTTTAACCTTTACATTGATTTACAATCATCCAACTTAATATTGTATTAAGGTAAACTAAAACTAAAGACTTAATACCTCTACTTCGACTGTAACCAATTATTTCCTTATCTTCAAACCATGTGATTTTGAATCCTATTCTTGTCACATCTCTTCTCTTATCCGATAGAGGATGAGACCAATTTACCCTCTTGTAATTTTATCCTTTCATCTTGAACTGCTAGCTATATATAACATATATTTTGGACACAAAATTCAAATAAGAAGGAGTGAGAAACAGAATATAATACTTTACAGATAAGACATAGGCATAAGGGTTTTCATAATCTAATATAATAATTTCAATCACAATCATATACATAATCAATTATGAATGTAGAGTTTTCATAACATAACAATTATATTTTCATTCACAATCACCCACATAGAATGTCAAATCACATGAATGTCATGCAATATTTTTAATACTATCATCTCATTCATCCTATGCATGTGGGCCCTTAAAGTTTTAGTTTACACTGGGCCAACCAGGAGTTTACACTGTTCCATAAATTCTGGATAATAGTAACATAAATGCCTTCATGGCATGTGAACAGCTCAACTGGCGTGGAAACACTTAGAGATTAGTCAGACTGAGAAAGTTTTTATTGTGAAAGTACCCGACACTAGGGAGCGACCCCAGGTCACCTGAAGCACCCTTTCACACCCTCTCATCCCAAGGCTCGAAATTAAGTCTCCTCTAATGTATCCTCGGTTTCTATAATCCGTCCCCAGGCAATATCACATCTCATTTCTCTTTAATGATTTATGATGCATGAACTATTCGCATATTTAGTTGGTTAAGACTTTTAGAAACTCAATTATTAAATACCATAAAGGTTCACAAAATCATCTCAATAAACTGTACATTCCCATAAGTTCTTCTTTGAACTTCTGTTATACAGAAACAAATTTTAGTATAGTCTTCAAATTCAGATCTCACTAAAATTGAGTTTCCAAGCCTTAAATATCTCAAAACTTTCTCTTAAAAAACTTCATATATTTACATAATCTTTCCAAATTTGAATCTTAACTAGATTGAGTTTAGAAATCTCGACTATAAAATATCCTTTAGTTATTTCGTTAGGGAAAACCAATTTAAATTTCTGATTTCTAAAAGAATATATATATATATATATATATATATATATATTTTAAAATCATTAATTAAGAATACTTAAAACTATAAAAAATTTCTTTAATTCAAGAATTAATTATCTCAACCTTCAATTTTCATAAAATAGCTTATTTCTAATACTATATTTTATTCTAGAGATTAAAAATAAAGTTAATGAAAATTATTTCTAAGAAGAAATAAAAGATAGATAATGATAAAATACTTTCTCTTAGAATAAAAATTTAAAGAGTAAGGTAAGAAAATTCTTACTGAGTTTTAACTTTCCGTCATGCTTACTATATGCTCAAACTCCATATCACAAGGTCATCAATCATAATAAAATACTATCAATCACAATATCATCAATCATAATCAAATAATGTCAATTACGATCAAATAATATCGATCACAATTAAATATCATCAATAATAATTATAAACAAATCAATTAAATATAATTCAAATTTTAATGGTTATTTAAATTATTAAAATTGATTTTGAGTCCTTATAGTCCATTCCTTGCATAAGTCTATGTAAGTCCATATAATTCAGTCTTTGTATAGGTATAGTTCAGTCCATATGGGTCATAGTGGTCTAAGTCCTTGCATAGGTATAGTCCAGTTCGTATAGGTTATAAAAATCTAACTCCTTGCATAAGTATGTTAGAGTTAGTTAAACCAGATATTTAATTAAAAATTTATTAAAAATTTTAAGTTAAAAAGTTAATATTTAAAATAACAATATTTTCAAAATTAAAAGGAGTAGGGGACTCCTCCCATTATTCTTATGTCTTTTCATATTATACTCTTATCTCACTCCCCCTTACCTCTTGTATACTGATTCGTTATTGTAAATCCGTGCACGCCTCGTTTCCTAGTTCTAAAACATACCAATTTCATTTTAATATAGTTATAAGATGAAAATTAAGATCACTACTTAAAGCAGAACTGGTAAATTTTGAATAGTGAATAATGAATAGTGAATAGTGAATAGTAAAACATGAATAGTAATAGTAAATAGTAAATCGTGAATAGTAACAGTAAATAGTAAAACATGAATAGTAAAGGTAAATAGTAACAGTAAATAGTAATTTACTATTTGAATAGTAATTTAATATTGAAATAGTAATTTACTATTGAAATAGTGTTTTATTATGCAGAATAGTAATTTAAAATAATATTATTTCCAGTATAATAATAGATTTCTAAAAACGATATAAAAATAACCCTAAAAAATATAAAAGTGATGTATTCGTACCTTAGAATTTTAGCAGAACCTTCTTCCAAAAAAATTTATTTCTCTCTTACTTCCACCACTATCTCACTAGCACTACTATATTAAGAAAACTTAATCTGAAATTGTGAATTCTAAAGAAGAATTCCTTCGGTATTTATAGGAAAAAAATTACTATGCATTCTATTATTTTAATATAAAAGTACTGTACGTTTTTTGAAATTTAAAACCTGGTTACTATGCACCTTTTAAAAATTTCATACATGCACAGTATTTTGCATAGTAAATGTCGGCATAATTATTAAGCCAAATAGTAACCTTTCACTCGGTATATTTTAAATATTCAAAATTAATCCTTTTTGAAATTTAGCGATATTATATCAGTTCTCACTAATTTTATGATAAGTAATATAAAGTTTAAATTTTAAAAATCTAAAATTTTTTGTTAATAAAAATTTATTAGTATGTTTTCAATTTTTTTACGATTAGTAAAAATCAAGATTTTACTCAAACCGATAATTTTTAGATAAGTCTACTTGAAATGGATTTTAGAAAATTTTCTTATAATTTAACTTTACATTCTTGTAAATATTTTTAATTTTAAGTAACTTTATATGAATTTAAAATTATTTAAAATATAGGCTAAATACACATTTTGATCCTCTATCTCTTAAGTTATTTCCAGATTGGTCCCCTATCATTTTTTAATTCAAAATTGTCCTCTAACTTTTTAAAAAGGTATGAGTTTGGTCCTTTTTTGATTCAAAATGGTCCCCTAACTTTTTTAAAAAGGACCAAATTGACATATTTTTAGAGAGTTAAGGGACTATTTTGAAATGAAAAAATAATAAAGGACCAATTTGAAAATAACTTAAGAGATAGGGGACCAAAAGGTGTATTTAGCCTAAAATATATTATTTTATTAAAATATTTCAAAAATTTCAAAAAATTTTAGAAAATCATGAATATTATGTAGATCAAAAAGTTCTAAAAAACCATAGTCTAATTCCTTCAAAATTTTATTTTAAAATTCTAATAAGAGTTAAATCTTAAATATGTAAAAACATAAATATAAGAACATAAAATAAAAATGGTGAATAATAAAGATATTAAAAATTCTTAATATAATTTTCTTAATTAGTGAATACTAATTAAGTCATTTTAAAATTCTCATTCAGAAATATTTTCATTTTATTATTATTATTATTTTAAAAAATAAATAATTAAATATAAATACCAAAATTTCAAAAACATAATGATAATAATAAACTAACTTATAGTAAGTATTTCTCAAGAAAGATATATTAATATCTATTTTCTATTTGTGTTGAAAATGGGATGTTACACCTGGCGCTACGTGTGAGGCTGGCGCGTAGCGCCAACATGACACTGTAATGTATTTTAGGCCATTCGGCCAACTTCCAACCTACCCAAATAGCCCGTTTCAGTTCTAATTGTCACGAAACTTCATAGGCCATATATTTTCCCTATTTTAGAATTATTAGCGTCGTCCGTTTGTCAAAATTCTATCATATGAGCGAGTTATGTGTAGATATTCATTTAAATCAAATATGTGCAAAACCTAGTCACCAAACTACCCAAATGGGTTTCAAACCACCCAGGGTCTATATGTACAACTTCTAAATATCGTAGGGAACCTATTGGTCCCTTCCGAGGGTCCAAAACCTGTCGGATCTCAAAATCGCCTCTCTAGTTCCTAAATCCCACATTTTGCCTATTTTCACAATTATGCATAACATACACTAAATTATCATCACATCATCCATTCAATTTACAACCACATTCAACATATCATTTAAGCACACATATATCACAAGACTTGCCCATATCATGCAATCATGCAATGGCTTTGTGCCACATAACACACAAACATAATAATACTACAATACCACATCATCACGCATCACAAGGCATATCCTGGACATCACAGTCACACAGATATATCTAACAAGCGCTATAAATGCTAATTAGACTTACACATTCCACATTAACTGTTCAATATAAATCTACACTTTCTATCATTGAATAAATACACATACATATAATCATCATTATATCAACTTCCTCATCGCCCTGACCTCATTTAGTGCTTTCCTCCGCGGTGTCCGTCGGCAACCTGCTACCAATCACTAAAATCACAACAGCAAGGGGTAAGTGACTGGAATTAAGAATTAATATAAAAATAGACATATACAAACACTAGGAAAAGTGTAATCCAGCTACGTCCTATTTAACAACAGTATTCATTATTATTAAATCCTCCCTATCGAGCTAAACAACATTATTTCATACTAACTCAATCGCATACACACATACACACACACAAACACAAACACATACACACACACACACACACACATATATATATATATATATATATATATATTTATATCGTCCCACAAGCATGTCAATCACCAATTATTTATTTCATTTCCCATAACACACCAGATATATAAACATGTTCACATAATGCACCAGATATATAAACATATTCACATAACACACCATATATATATATAGACACACACATATAAACACATTCATATGTCTCTTCCACTGGAAGCCTGTCAAGAGTCGCTCCTTGACCATGCTTATGTACCGGCGATCACTCCCCGCCCTCAATAGTGTCCGGGATGTCACATGATCACCAATATACATATCAAAGCATATAAACCACAACTGACTCTCAGATAATATGACACCCTAGTATCAAGATACTAAAAGGATCGACCTTCAGCTGAAGATCCTACTTGACACCTTGTGAACCCGACTTGGTTCACTAAGCTCGACTTAGCTCCTCCTCAACCACTGGGTCTTACATGACCACTGGGTAGTTCAACTGGGTCCAACTTGACCACAGAAGCCAAAAGTGAGGGTAACATATATAGTCGGTTGTCCTCCACCACATAAATCACATAACAATGATTTCTTACTCAATTGGCATAAAAGCCTCACCTTTAAATCATTCAGGGTGGCCACATAGAAAAGGCCCAAATATATATCTCATCCTTATAGATCACAATCATAAATCTTACTTATCGGATACAATAATAGATCAACACCATCCACTTCACAACTTTATGACAATTATCTTATACACTTAAAGTCAAGATCATATTATTACATACACATATCATCTTTATCAATAACACTATATCATCACTTCATCATTAACCATCACATAACTCATCGTCATATTTAACTTATCAATACATTCTAACAAGAGCCATCATCAATCAAGTCCATATTTATGATATCCATGTACATACACATATACATATACCATAACTATCATTATTAGCAACATGCCATTTACTTTATCCTTGCTTATTAACTTGAACTCCATCATCATTTTGAAAGTAACATTAGCTTGTGACATTTATTCACAATTTACAATCGCACTATTTTATTATAAACCCCCTCTTCATTAATTCCTTCTCAAAACCATTCATTATAATTTATAACTTGACATTTACTCATAAAATCTCACTATCACACTAATATCATTTACATACATATTATCAATTACAAATCATCCTATTTCTTATTATGTGTTTCACCTCTCCCTCCTCATATATACATATTTTTATGGATACACCTAAGCCACTTAACCCACCTTTTATTTTATAACCTACCATATACATACTTCACCTAATATTGTGATGCTTCAAAAATTTTACTTATTCCACATAAATTATTTTATAATTTTATGATCATCACATGTCAACATATTCCATTACTTATTTATCCATTTATTTGTTTTTTCTTTATCATCCTAAGGTTTATAATTCACCCTTACTTCCTCATTTTCAAGTCTCTCATTATCATAGTACTATTATACCACTTAACCGTTTAACAATTTATTAGTTATCATACCTTATTTACTTTAATAACTTCATTTACTTCCATTTCACATACTAGATTATCCAAATTAATTTAGAATAATTAAAAGCGGCTATAATATATCTTTTTCCTATACGCCAATTATGTAATTACATTTCTATATTAACTTTAACTCAGCTCACCTCCTTACCTCAATTCTGAACTCTCCGTATCTTCAAACCAATTGTCGGGTCCTTTCGAAATCCACCAAACTCATTTTCATTTTGACTCTAGTTTTCAAGCCCCGTGATATCGAACGACCTTCCGACCCTTAATTCAACACCTACAATCACCAAAATATGAAATCCATTAGCTTTCCTTTGCACTCATCATCCTAGATACAATATCCAAGTCACCCTTTGACACAAACGTAGAATCCAAGCTCCCCCTATCACCATGCAATCCGCGGGTAGAGAGAGAAAGAAAAAAGGGGAAGAAGAAACTTGAAATTGATAGTTCCCATAGACGTACCTTGTTTCCCCGAAGCCAAGAATATGATTAATTTGGATATTCCACCAAGGTTTGGCTTGAATTTGATCCTAGGGCTTGAGGGAGAAGGAGAAGGCCCCAAAACTCTATTCTGTTCTCTGTTTTGTGTCACTGCCACTGAATGTTATAAAACAAATCACAACGTTGATGCTACGTGTCAGGTCTAAACTTCCATCCTGACGCTACACGTCATCTGGACGCTACACGCCAGTCAGAATCATAAAATCCCCTTAAAATCCATCCTTAAGTCATATTAATGCCTTATATATTTAATTTATTATAATTTAAATCCATCTATATATTTGTTTATTTTTTAAAATATAAAATAACACGGGATGTTACACAAGGGCCACCACTTGGTTACCGTCTACAAGGGTCTTACAACCAATTATTCAATCAAAACATAACATGCAAAATCAATTACAATTAATCCATAATATCAATTAAGTTATCCCAAACTTATTTAATCATCATCAGTATATTCATCATCAATCATATATCTTCATCAATAATTACAATCCAATGCAATACATCATACTCATCAATCAATTAATTATTCACACCATATAAATGGAGTCTCAAATACTTATAGAAATCATCAACATACATCCAAATATTATCAAATAAAAATTATCCATTACGAGGATATATTCTAACACGTTCTTGTTATGAGTATTAAAATTAAATTCATCACAATTACCAATTAATTTTATCATCAACACAAATATATCCCTTATTCGCTCATAATTCATGCATTTAAAATGTAACACTCTCCTACTTGAAATCTGAGATCCCAGATCTCAATCCACACTTCCAGTCATGTTCTAGAATCAAAATCCTACATTACACATAACCAATAACTCTATGGTTAATTAGCCATTCACCAAACTCACAAACCTTAATTATTTCTTAACTATTTGGAAACTCAAAATCATATACTAACAACTAATTAGGCAAAATGATCCAACTTCAGAATTCCCACTTACCGAACGATCGCCAACAAGTTTTTGAAAGCTAGGCTACGAAGTTTCGACCCTGCCTACTTTCAATGATGGCTCTGAAATGATCTCTAACAAGAAAATGAAAGGATTAAAGCTTGAATTCGTGAAATGAGAGCAAATTGAACCATGGGACCTTGAATTTACCTTTCCAATGGATACGTTAATGAAACCCAAGGTCTATAAAGTTGTCCATAATTTGATTGTGGTTTCAAAGCTCACTAAGAACATAAAACTGAAGAACTTAGAGGGTGGGATTCAAGAAGAAACCCAAAACCAAAAACATGCTCATGGAACCTTACCTTGTTTCCCGCAACACCAATTTATTTGCCTTTATTTGCACCTTCATGAAACATTTCTTGAAAGAGCCACCCTCAGACTTAGCCGACTCAATGAAAGCTTCAAAATTGATAATTTTTCTGTCACACTGGAGTGTGACAAAACTAAGACCGCCGTCTTTAACATCCCTAATTTTATTATTTCTTATTTAAAATAAAATTTCAAAGGAATTTGATTATAGTTCTTTAGAATTTTTTGATTGTTATACAATTTATAATTTTTTGGAATTTTTTATATTTTTTTCTTTTTTTGAGAATAACAAAATACCCTTAACCTTTCATCTAATAACCAAAATGCCACTGCCAACATCATTGCTTACTTATTGCCTACATCATCAGTTGTTAAATACTTACATCATTAATAGTCACCGGTTGGTAAATACTTACATCATGAATAGTAAAATAAATAATTAAGTAATCTTAAATAGTAAAATTCTCTTCCTATAAATAGATGGCTCATTTACAATATTTACACACCAAAATTAGAAAGAGAATCTAAAGAGACAGTGCTTAAGAAATTAATGGGGAGTAAATTCTTTTAGTAAAAAGAGATTCTACCGGAGGTGTAAGGTAATAACATCTTTCTTCTATATTCTTTTTATGATTATTTAGTTTATTCTTTTTAGCACTCTTAAACCATTAATATACTTGTACTATTATGAATAAGTTACTACAGTAAAAATAAATTACCACTGTGTTATTTTTACAATTAACTATTACTATTCACTATTTACTATTACTATTCACAATTTACCATTTACTATTATAATTCAAAATTTATTATTTACCATTATTATTCAAAATTTATTAGTTGCTGTAACTATTTAAAATTTACTATTTACCATTACTATTCAAAATTTAATATTTATTGTTACTATTCAAAATTTACTATTTACTGTTACTATTCACAATTTACCATTTACTGTTATTATTCAAAATTTATTATTTATCATTATTATTCAAATTGCTATTACTATTCAAAATTTACTATTTACCGTTACTATTCAAAATTTACTATTTATTGTATTGTTCATGATTTACCATTTACCACTACTATTAAAAATTTACTATTCATGATTTACTATTTACTGTTACTATTCGAAAATTATTATTTACCATTACTATTGATAATTTACTATTTACTATTACTATTTACTATCACTATGTATAATTACTATTTATCATTTCTAATAGAAATCTTAATTTTCATCTTATGCCTATACTGAAATAAATTAGTATTAATATTTTGTTAGAACTTGGAGGCGTAGAGCGAATTCACTTTTGGTAGCAAATCAAGGTAAGGGAGGTGAGATAAGAATATAATATGAAAATACATAAGAATATTGGGAGGAGTCTCCTACTCCTTTTAAACATAACAATATTATTATTTTAAAATAATAACTTTTAACTTAAAATTTATAATAATTGTTATTAATAAATTAAGCATCTAGTGTAACTTAATCTGAAATATCTATTCAAGAACTTGAACTATTATGACCTATGCGGACTGGACTGAACCTATGCAAGGACTTGAATGAACCTATGTAAGGACTTGGACTATTATGACCTATATGGACTGAACTAGACCTATGCAAGGACTGGACTATCTTGGACTTACATAGACCTGTGTGAGGAATCGACTATAGGACTTAAAACAAACTTTATTAATTTAAATAACCATTGAATTTTGAATTATGATATTTATAACTGATGTTTAATTATTTGATTTGATTATGATTGCTGATCCGGTCTAGATACCGACCCCAAGATTATCCGGTCTGAATACCCGACCTAAGGATGAGGCCATCTTAGCTGTCCTAGAGGTCAACCGGTATCACAAGGTAATGATCCGGTCGGTAAACACACGATGCAAGTCTCTCTTACACCGATCGTCCGAAGTGACGTCCGAGACACCGGGTGACTTATCCGTTCTCATTCGTCCGTCACCCCCTGATCCGATTGCCTCAGTGTCATAACGAGAAAGATATTCTGCACAACGGAATATGTCCCTTTTATTCACTGAAAGGAGTAGGTACAGTCGCAGGCGTAATTCACAGAAAAGGTAACTGACCTCCATCCCTGTGTCAGAATCGTACGCTGATAATTGACCTGCCCCCTGGCATACTCTGAATACTGAGCCACTCTGATTGACACTTTACATATGGCATCAGAACCTATGGGCCCACTTGCACCCAACGATTCATCTTCCACGCTCAACTATAAATAACATGTTCCAATACACATGCAAGGTTACGTTGTCTTTACTCTCATTCTCACTATTATACTGCTTGAGTATTAACTGAGTTCATATACACTCTTCTAACTTGAGCGTCGGAGAATCTTCGCAGGTGACACCACCTGTCGCCCACACCAACGCATGAGGTCGGTGTGAAGGATCTCCAGGACAACAAGACCGGTTTCTTCCACCGAGAGGCTAGATCACAGAGATCGGATACACTCAGAACCGGTCATCAACCTCATTCAATCCTTAACTCTTGTGGCTGTCTCGACACCGGATCCTAGACCCGGTCGGGGACAGATCATTGGCACGCCCAGTGGGACTCGGTAGAGTGATTCCCACTTTCTGCAGAAGTTAGTAGTCGACCATGGAAGGAGATGGACGCGATTGTGTGGATGGTCATGTGGAAGATGTGACCCATCGACAAGCTGATAGGAAATTCATTTTCGAATCACCAGCAAATCACTCAAGGAGAATGGTACCAGTTGTAACATCCTAGGTCATTTTTGCATTTATTTTTATTCAAACGATTACATCTTACGATAAATTTTTCCTTTTCTTGAAAATTAATTGATATTTAGTGAAAAGCATTTATTTTTACTGACTTATTCAAGTGACAGCAGTCACAGTTAGATTAATTAAATAAGGTCTAGAAAAGAAAAGCAAGTTAATTTATGCACAACGGATGGGAGAAAGGGAATCAGGGCTTCTCCCTTGAGCGAGGCCCCTACTCGTCTAAGCGAGATTCCAGACTCTCACTTAAACGAGGTTTCTATTCACTTGAGCGAATACCTTTCACACACCGGATTAGACAAGACATGCAGACGGACTCCTGCAAGTCTCACCCTAAAAATGATTCTGTTAATCAAAGGTTTGTCATAGCTACCACAACAACATAAGTAAATGACAGTAATGTATTTTAAAATGTAGATTTGCATTCGTCCGGTCTTGATTAAACACAACTAATTAGTAATACTTGGAAGTTCTCATACACATATATAACCCTATAGAGAGTCACTCAAAGTCACTCAGACCCTGGCACCGTTCTCCCCCTTGGCGCGACTCCATGGCTCCTTCCCCCTCCCTGTCACTGGTTACTAAAAAAAAAGGGCAAGGGTGAGTGTTTGGCATTGTAATTAATATAGAATGGAACTTAACAAATATACATGCATATTTATACATACACATCAAGCATCACTTGTAAGTAAGCATACCGAAACATAGTGTATTACATACAGTAACTATATTAAACCAACTACACAATTCCATCACATTCATCACGATCACAACTGACTCTCATACAATTTGACTCCTAGTATCCGGATACTAAAGGATTGGCCTTCAGCTGGGGGTCCTACTTGACACCCCGTGAACCCTGCTTGGTTCACCGAGTCCTGCTTGACTCTCCACCTCGATCACTGGGTTCTACTTGACCACTGGGTAGCTCAACTGGGCACGAAAACCACGGGAGCCGGAAATGAGGGGCTATCATATACCGTCGGCCATCCCATACCACATAATCATTCAACAGTTTACCTTTCACATAATAATATCAATTCCTCATCACTCGGGTAGCCTGCTTGCTAACCCGACGTCACATAACGCTGATCACTTCAACATTAGATATCACAAGATCATAACATGATAAACTCAACCACACCCGATCTTCCACTAATTAATGAACCCAGTCACACATGCACAAGCATAAACACACAACTACGTTTAGCAACATTTTCCTTAACCTGTTTACATTACCTCAATGACCTGAATAAGAAGCGAGTCCTATTCTAATTAATTATAACCCGAACACCCCCTTACTTTGGTTCCACGCTTTGATGATCTGTTCTTTGTGTCGATTCCTTCCTCTGAGCACTGGTTTCGCAGTCTCAACTCCGTCACTCAGTCTTCCGTTGCTTAACCTACTACCTACGGATCATAAAGTATAGCTCGTCACTTCAACGCCCTTAGTTCATGGACTGCATTTGGGCTCACACTCACCGGAGGAGTGGAGAACAGCCACGAATATAGCCATGCATGGCTTTAAACCGCTAAAGAATAAAAGGAATAAGGGAATCACAATTGGAACGGATCAGTAGACTCACCTTGAAGCCTCGATCACAGGAATGGGAACAAATTGAAGTTTGGACACAAATGGAGTCCCTCTCCAGCGCATGCAACTCAGCGTTAAGAGAGGAGAAAAATGAAAGTGAAGGAACAGACCAACAGCAAAGGTAGCTTGTAAATAATGAAGAGGGAAGGAAGAGAATCTCTTTATATATATATATATATATAGCTCATGGGCAAGATCGTCTTTTCCTTTATTTTATTTGTAGTCTTACTAAATTTAATCAATTTCACTATATTAAACTATTGCATAGTTATCAAATCAATTACACTTATTTATTCCCTCAACGTTTAATTATTCACAATTCTCTAATACTTCGCAAGAGTATAGGCCCAATATAAATATCGGCCCCCCGGTGTCCTAGCTTAGTGTTCATACCTCGGAAATCCGAGCTACAACCTGAGAGGTCAGATATCTCATCCGTGCTCACCTCTTGGTTACCTACATCCGTTGTTTCTGTCATTATGAGGTTAATCCGGGCTATGACCCCGTGTGAGGCGCTCTCCTCACAACGGTTGAACCAGACCAACTAGCCCTGCCCGCTCTTCTCCTACACTTCCGATCTTTAACTCCGCTTGCTCGCGCTTCTGAGACTGATCTCGACACCGGCTTTCTTATCTCTGGCTAAGACAGAACAAATATTAAATAAAACTTCTAAAACATTTACTAATCATTTCCCATTTCTTATAATTCTCATTAAAACATCAGGGATGTTACATCCACCCCCCCTAAAAGGAGATTTCGTCCCCGAAATCAGTGTTCCGGTTGAAAAAGATGAGGGTACTTTCGTCTCATATCGGATTCTAACTCCCAAGTGTAGTTTATCCAATGTAAATTCTGCCACTTCACCTTCACCAGCGGTACCTCCTTGTTCCTTAACCGTTTGGTTTGATGCTCTTCAATGCCGATTGGTACCGCCTCCACCGTCAGGTTCTCCTTCACTTCAATGGAGTCACTCGGTACAATCATGGTATCACACGGAATGTAGGCTCAAAGTTGCGATACGTGGAACACGTTGTGAATGTTAGTCAACGATTGGGGAAGATCCAGTCGATAAGCGACTTCACCAATCCGTTCTAGTATTTGGTATGGTCCAATATACTTCGGATTAAGCTTTTGGCTCTTCAAAATTCGACCTACACCCTTAGTCGGTGAAATCCTTAGGAACACCCAATCACCCACTTGGAATTCAAGGGGTCTATGCCGATTGTCATAATAGCTCTTTTGCCGGTCTTGAGCAATTTTTATCTTCTCTCGCATTAAAGCGATTTGCTCATTCATCTCTTGAATCATCTCAGACCCCAGATGAAGGGCATCGCCGTTCTCATTCCAACATAATGGAGTACGACATTTCCGACCATAAAGAGCTTCATATGGAGCCATCCCAATGCTGCTATGGTAACTGTTATTATATGCAAACTCTACCAAGGGCAAGTATTTCTCCCATGATCCGCCCTGTTCCAGTACACATGCCCTTAACATATCTTCAAGAGTCTGTATAGTCCGTTCTGATTGGCCATCGGTCTGGGGATGGTAGGCTGAGCTCAATTTGAGCTCAGTACCCAGTTGTTGTTGCAAACTCCCCCAAAACCTTGAAGTGAATCGGGGATCCCGATCAGAGATAATGCTTGAGGGCACACCATGCAGCCGTACGACCTCAGCAATGTACAACTTAGCTAATCGATCTAGCGACCACTTCATATTTATTGCCAGGAAATGCGCACTTTTGGTTAGTCGATCAACAATCACCCAAATCGCGTTGTATCCGGTTTGAGTGCGGGGTAGTCCGGACACGAAGTCCATGGTGATACCTTCCCACTTCCAGATCGGAATTTCTGGAGGTCGAAGCAAACCTGCAGGTCGTTGGTGCTCAACCTTGCATTTTTGGCATATCACACAGGATTTCACATACTCGATTATTGCCTTCTTCATGCTTGGCCACCAGAATTCCTTTTTTAAGTTATGATACATTTTTGTCACTCCCGAATGTATACTCAAAGAGCTCTTGTGTGCTTCTGATAGCACCGCCTGCCTGAAGCCTCCATGTGCAGGCACCACCACTCGGTTCCTGAATCTCCATATACCATCGTTACCCCTAGTTATCTCCACATTTTTGCCTTGGGTCTGAGTATCAATCAGCCTTAGTAACTCTTTATCGTCTTTCTGTGCAGCTACCATCGACTCCAGAAATTCGTTGGAGATTTTTAACATTCCGATTGTCATTCGGTTTGGCGCGTCCATAACAATTCCAACATTCATATCTCTAAAGCTTTCCAGCAATTCCTGTTCTCTACCCATTAGGTAAGCCACGTGTAATACCTTCCTGCTTAGTGCATCTGCCACAACATTCGCTTTGCCCGGGTGATACTTTAAATCGAAGTCGTAATCCTTTAAATACTCCACCCATCGCCTCTTGATCCGGTCTCAATACCGGTATCCGATCTGCTATACATATTTCAACGTCTTTGATAAGACATCTACGTGTAACCGGTGTCATCGGTATACATCCGAACTGTAATTCCGTATCAGGCGTTCTCCCTATACCGGTTGTTCAGGATAACACCATGACATCGGATAATACACACGTCACTGTGCTAATGACAAGGATTGTTGCTACAGGGATCGATCAATAATTCCCTACATTACGAGCCAAATTCTGCTCACGGGAATGGTCAACTTGTTCCCTAATCCTAGTCTACATTCTCTACGCTCAATATAAAATAGCCACTTGACCCAATCATGCAGGTAAGTGCGCAATATAATAATGCTAATGGGAGTTGGTGGTTCCCCACCAACGTGTCCTCGTTAATCGAGCCAATCAGGTATATGAACTCACTTCATGATTGAAGTGGGGGTTCTTCTTGAGCTCTTTTACGACTGATTCCTCTCTGAATACATTCCTTACTTGGAATATAATCACTGACTTGAGCGTCGGAGAATCTTTGCAGGTGACACCACCATTCGCCCACTTCAACGCGTTAGGCCGGTGTAAAGGATCTTCAGGACGCCCAATCCGCTTTCTTCACCCAAGAACAACGGATACATACATCGGATACACATACATCCGGTCTACTAGACGGTATTGACATACTATTCATGACTGGCTTGAGATCGGATCTATTGACCCCGGTCCAGGACAGATCATTGGCACGCCTGGTGGGACCCGATAAAGTTATTCCCATATCCTTTGACAGAGCAGGTAATCCACAATGGAAGGCGAAGCACAAGACTTCATGGAAAATCAGGCTGAAGGCAGAACCAATCCTAACGCCTTCAGAAAACTCAACTTTGATTCTCATGGGGGCAGCTCAAAGAAGATAGTAACAGTGTCTGATCCTGATCCTCGTGATGAGTTGATCAAACAACTTCAGAGGGAACTCGCTGAATTGCGAAGAGAAAAAAGGCAAAGCGAGGATAAAGAGTCATCTCGCACGCGAAACACTCCCCACACAACTGATGGTGAAAAGTCCACCACTCTTCAGTACTCAAAGATCCCAACGTTTGAGGAGGGAGAACAAACTCGCGATTCTGAGGATGCAGCTTCCCGAAGGAAGAGAGATTCAACAACAGCACCCCCATTGTCTTACAATCTGAAGGTTCCTTTTTCAAGGAGACTTATGGGCATCAGCATCCCCAAGCACCTTCAAACCACTCAACCACTTTCCATCGGAAAGTATAATGGTGAAACTGATCCAACTAAGCACCTTGATGCTTATGTGTTTGAAGCCATGTACTTGGGGGCTGATGAAGACGTGATGTGCCGAATGTTCCCTCGAACATTGTCTGAGGAAGCTCTCGGGTGGTTTAAAGGCCTGCCTTCTGGATCCATAGATTCTTGGACGGAAATGGCAGCTGCCTTTGAAACCCACTTTGTCATCTCCAGAGACGTACCCAAGACGTCTTATACCTTGGCTCAGATTAAGCAAAGTGAAACTGAGGGCTTAAAAGATTTTTTGAAGAGGTTTTATAAGGAAGCAGCCCTGGTTCCTAACCTCACAGAATCTATCAAGCTGCATATCGTAATTGAGGCATTGCAGCCAGGATCAGCTTTCGCTCTTTCATTAGCAAAGAGCCCCCCAGCAACTTTTGAGGAGTTCAGGAAAAAAGCCTCAAAGTATGTGAGCATAGAGATGCACTTGGAGGCAATGGCTGCAAAGAAAAAGCCACCAACACCATCTCCCCAAACCCAGAAGGGTAAGGAAAAGACGAGGTCAGAACGCATGGAGAGGCCATTCACCAATCCTAAGGTGGATAACCACCCTCCTCGACCTCGAGAAAGGCATGTCAATTCCTTCAGCCATTATGCACAGTTATCTGCCAGACCATCTCAGATTTTGAGAGAGGTCGGATGGCCAGTTTTCAGCACATATGGCATCAGGAGACTAGCCCCTATGAAAAGACCAGGAAATTCACGAAAGTACTGTGATTTTCATGAACAAAATGGTCATTCCACTGATGAATGCCAAGCTCTAAAGAACGCGGTTGAGACGCTAATTAGAGAAGGCAAATTGAAGCAATACCTGTTCAAAGAAAAATCCTTTGACAGGGCAGAACGGAATGAGAAAAGAGAAAGAGATCCCGACGATGGGGATGACAACAATCCCAGTCCGGTTCGAAAGTTCTCTGCTGCAGAGAAGCAAAAAGGTGTAATGACCGATAATGCAGCACAGAAAGACAGCATGCCCCAGCAACAACGTCAGGGCCAACGTGAAGTCATTGACATGATTGCTGGAGGGTTCGCTGGAGGAGGAGCTTCAATTACAGCCCGTAAGAATCATCACAGAATGATTCTATCTGTGCAAGGGAAAGTCAAAGACAATCGCCCTTACAGAGGAGGAATTGAGGCTCCCATAATCTCTTTCTCTGACGAGGATTTTGGCCCAACCGTTCCTGGTGGTGACGATGCTGTAGTCATCACTGCTGTGATCGCCAACAAGGACGTCCGAAGAATCCTTGTTGACCAGGGAAGTTCCTGCGATGTTATTTTCTATAATTGCTTTGAAAGAATGGGTTTTAAAGACTCAGATTTACAGCCTTACACGCAGGAACTAACAGCTTTCAATGGCGCAAAGCAACTAACTAAAGGGTATCTTGACACCCTTATCTCGTTTGAAGGCGAACCAGGAGCCAGGACGGTTAGGTCTCGGGTGCTAGTGATTGATGTCAAATCACCATTTAATGGCATCATAGGCCGTCCTACTCCGAATGCAATGGAGGCAGTTGTATCAACCCCACATCTCCTTATCAAGTTCATTGACAAGGATAATGCTGTGTCATCTATCCGTGGTGATCAAGAGATGGCTAGGTACTGCTACAACCTTAGTCTCAACATGACAAAGCTGGACGCCTCCAATAAAAAGAGGAAACTTAATGATGCTGGAACATCGGCTGAATCCGTAAGTCTTGTCGACCTGGACCCTAGAGCGGATTTGAACATTGATCCGTTCAACCCATCAAAGCCCACACCGGATGGAAATTCCAGGGACATTGTCTTGGGAGATTCTCCAGAAAAGATCACCCATATCAATGACAAGCTAGATACTGAAATAGAGCAGCGACTGCTGGCTCTCTTACAAGAGTTTAAAGACCTCTTTGCATGGACTGCAGCCGATATGCCAGGCATAGACCCTGAATTCTGCTGTCATAAACTTTCTGTCTATCCAGAGACGAAACCTGTGGCCGAAAAGAAAAGACGATTGGGCCCAGAGAAACAGAAAGCAGCTTGTCAGCAAACTGAGGAATTGCTGAAGGCCGGATTTATCAAGGAAATCCGATATTCCTCTTGGCTTTCGAATGTGGTGATGGTCCCTAAATCCAATGGTAAATGGAGAATGTGCATTGACTACGTGGACCTCAACCGCTGCTGTCCAAAAGATCCTTATCCTCTTCCTAATATAGATCGGATGGTAGATGATTCCTCTGGTTACCAATACCTGAGCTTCATGGACGCTTATTCTGGTTACAACCAAATTCCGATGTGCGAAAAGGATCAAGAGAAGACAGCTTTCATAAATGATCGTGGTGTCTTTTGCTATACAGTCATGCCCTTTGGCCTGAAAAACGCTGGGGCGACATATCAGCGCATGATCAACAAGGTTTTCGAAGGTATGCACACCAAACTTGTTGAAGTATACATTGACGACATAATAGCAAAGACACCGGTTGGTGGCGATCATATTGAAGACCTGCGCCAAGTATTCACCCGTTTGAGACAATTTAACATGAGGCTGAACCCAATGAAGTGCACATTTGCTGTCCCTGCTGGGAAATTTTTGGGTTTCATGTTAACTCAACGTGGTATAGAAGCCAATCCAGGGAAGTGCCAAACGATTCTAGACATGCAAAGTCCTAAGAATCTCAAAGAAGTCCAATCCCTGAATGGCAAGGTAGCAGCTTTGGCATGATTCATGCCGAAGATGGCTCACAGGTCGCTCCCCCTGTACAAAATACTGAAAAAGTCCAAGAAATTCGAGTGGGGACAGGAACAAGAAAAAGCTTTCCAAGAGCTTAAGGAGGTGTTGTCCAAACCTCCCATTCTCACAAAGCCTGACCCCGAAGACACACTCATTCTGTACTTGGCTATTTCAGATGAAGCTTTGGGCGTTGCCTTGATAAAAGAAACTCCTGATGGACAAAGACCGGTCTATTTCACTAGCAAGACCTTGCAAGGTGCTGAGATCCGGTATCAAAAAATTGAAAAGGCCGCCCTCGCTGTTGTTTGGGCCTCACGACGGTTGCGTCCGTACTTTCACGCCCATCCAATCATAGTGAGAACGGATTTGCCACTCCGTTCTGTCTTAATCAAGCCCGATCTTGCTGGGAGGATGATCAAATGGTCTATTGAACTCTCTGAGTTTGATATATCCTACGAACCCCGCAGCGCTATTAAAGCTCAAGTCCTGGCTGACTTTATTGTGGAAATGACAGGGACTGATCCGGATTACCCTCGAGTCCATTGGACCATTTACGTTGATGGTTCATCAAACCAAAGAGGCTCTGGAGCAGGTGTAGTTCTCGAAAGTGATGACGGAGTACACCTGGAGATCTCCCTTCGTTTCAATTTCAAAACATCCAACAACCAGGCTGAGTACGAAGCTTGCTTGGCCGGGCTAAGAGCTGCAATTGACATCGGAGCTTCTGAGGCGACACTCTGTAGCGATTCACAGCTGGTGATTTCGCAGATCTTAGGAGAATATCAAGCTCGCGAACCTCAACTCCAATTATACTTGAACTGTGTCAAGGAGTTGACTGAGAAATTCTCAAAGGTGGAGTTCAAGCATGTTCCACGTGAAGAGAATACGAGAGCGGATATACTCTCCAGGTTAGCAAGCACTAAACGACCAGGTAGCACCACTACGCTGGTTCAAAGCACGCTAACGTCGCCCAGCATTCCTCTTTTCCCTTCTCTAAACGCCATAATGACTGACTCCCTTTACGGAGACACATGGATGGCTCCTTATATCCGTTGTTTGGCTGATGGACAGCTACCCACAGATGAGAAGGAAAAGACGAGGTTAAGGAGAGAATTACCGTATTTCACTATGATTGATGGTAATCTCTATAGACGGGCACTCTCTGTGCCCTATTTAATTTGTCTCAAAGAGGATGAGGTGCAAGGTGTAATGGAGGAAGTGCATGGAGGACAAAGTGGACACCATGCTGGAGGAAGAAGCTTAATGCGAAAAATCCTCAGAGCTGGATACTGGTGGCCCACAATGAAGCAAGACTCCATTGACTTCGTCAAAAAATGCGACGCTTGCCAAAAATTCTCTAACCTACACCACACACCGGCAGAAGAACTCTTCACATCCGCTGTTCCATGGCCCTTCTATCAATGGGGATTGGATATTCTGGGCCCCTTTCCAACTGCTCCTGGGGGCATCAAATATCTCATTGTAGGGGTCGATTATTTCACTAAGTGGATAGAAGCAGAGCCGGTGGTGCATATTACTTCAGCCCGAACTCGCCGTTTCATGTATGAAAACATCATAACACGGTTCGGGGTCCCAGCACGGATTGTCACAGACAATGGCACCCAGTTCACGGATAGAAAATTCACAGATTTGCTTGAAGGGTTAAGAATAACCCAAATATTCTCATCCGTCGAACATCCCCAAACTAATGGTCAAGCTGAAGTGGCCAACAGGGAGGTGCTTAAGGGACTAAAGAAGCGCCTTGGTGAAGCCAAGGGCGGATGGACAGACCAGCTGTGTCATGTCCTATGGGCATATCGGACAACGCCTCATTCATCCACCAATGAATCCCCATATCGCCTAACATACGGGGTCGAGGCAATGATACCTGTGGAACTGCAAATTGCTTCCACAAGAGTTAAGTACTTCTCTGAAGAAACCAACAATGCTAACTTGGCATCTGAAATGGATGTCATACAAGAACTCAGAGAAGACGCTTTCATCAGAGATCAAGCCATCAAAGCCAAAGTTGCTCTCCGGTACAACAAACGAGTCCAATCAAGGACTTTCAACGTTGGAGATTTGGTTTTGAGGAAAGCAAGTATAGGGAACAAATTCGCCCATCAAGGCAAATTAGCCCCAAACTGGGAAGGCCCATACAGGGTATCCGAGGTCACTGGCAAAGGCTCTTATCGCCTTGAAAACCTTGATGGCACTCCAATCCGAAACAAATGGAACACCCAAAACTTGCGCATCTACTATAACTAGCTGTTTCTACACTCTCTTATCCTTATCTTGGATTGAATACTGGAGAATTTATTTTCACAGCTACGCTCTCCTTGTAATTCTTATTTTTGATTTAATAAGAATCTCTCATAACAATTTAACTCTTTCGAGTTTTTCTTATGCTGTGATTTTCAGTTTATCCGGTGTACAAAAGCATATTCAGGACGGATGATCTCAGCTACTTATTCTGTAGTTGACGATGTAACTCTTCGAATATGCGCAACGCACAAGAACATATTCAGGACGGATGATCTCAATTACCCATTCTGTAATTGACGATGTAACTCCTCGAGTGTGTAAATATTGAAGGCCCAGATTGTAGGATTAAACCGAACTCTGGGTACGGTTAGTAAGTTTGGCTGAACACCGGTGAAGGCTCAGATTGTAGGATTAAACCGAACTCTGAGTACGACTAGTAGGATAAACCGAACGTCGGTGAAGACCTGAGTTGTAGGATTAAACCGAACCTCAGGGCATGGGTTGTAGGGCTGGTCCTTCTTCAAGGCCACAAACCGAACCCCATTCGAAGACTACATGGGTTGTAGGGCTGGTCCTTCTTCAAGGCCACAAACCGAACCCCATGCGAAGGCTTGGGCGCAGTAAGCTGGTTTTTCTTCAAGACCACGCTGAACCCCAAGTGACGGGCGCAGTAGGTTCAGGAATAGCCCTGATCTGAACCCCGTATCGAAGGCTCGGATTGTAGGATTAAACCGAACTCTGAGTACGACTAGTAGGATTAACCGAACGTCGGTGAAGAATCGTCATTGAGTAAAACCAAAGACCAATTGAAGAACGGCTAGTAGGATTCAACCGAACACCAAATATGACATGGACAGTAGGATCAAACCGAACTCCAAACACAACAAGTAAGTTATACTGAACTCCAAATTAATACTCTCGTGAAGTTCTTTATTTGGGAGTTTTATAGCTTATAATTCTGAGTCATCAATTCTTCAATTGAGATCTGACTCATAAACTCCGACACAAACAATTCATTCGGGTACGCCACAATCTAAGGCATTTTCACCCGAAATTCCTCAGTCGGAAATATTTGAAGAGGAATTTCTATTTTAAAACCTCACTCTTAAAAGCTCTCACGAGAAAATCTCACTCAGAGTTTATTCAAAGTGATAATCACCCAATGATACTGGGGGACAACATAAACGGTTTAACGAATATCTTGAGGAATGAACTCTCGTCTAAACGATCTCACAATCATTCCCCTTAAACCGTTCTTGTAACAATGATGTGTTCCCTCATCAGCGGTGACCTTATTATGAAATTCATCTTGCATGTATAAGTCCGGTATGTAGATTTTGTTTTACAATCCGATCTTCATTACTTAAAACCGGAATGATACAATACACATGCAATCCCTCTATTAAAGTTGTTTTTCACTAAACAAGAATGGAGGTAAAAAACTCTTTTATTGATTAAATGAGAATTACAATTCGTGTAATAATCCGGAGCTGATCCCGGAGCACAGCGAATTTGAATCAGTAAAATGAAAAAGGAAACAGGGAAGGACGCTACTTTCTCTGGCTTGAATCTTCTTCTTTCCCTTTACCTTTGCCTCCGACCTTGCCATCTTCAGTGCAAGAGCTCGTTCCTGTGCTTATGGACTTCAGGAATGAAGGTCCCATTGATTGGCCTGCAGGTAAAGGAGCGAACTTATAAGGAGTGTTGGGCGGACTTTCATGACGCTTATCAACTATGGCCACCAGTTTCCCTTGATGAAACTCATAGAACGGGTCAATACCATTCAGATTAAGTTTCACCTTGGGATTCCGGTATTGAATTTGACGAACAGCCAACCCAAAGGATTCCTTGACTGCCTGATCGCACATATCCACAGCCTCGTCAAATTCCGCTTTTGTGTCCGCCAACTTTGAGAGCAGCTCCTTCTCCTTACGCGACCAATCTTCGGTTCCTCGAGCATAAACAACTTTGACTTCCTTAAGCTCCTCTTCCAGCTTTGAAGAGCGTTCCTTCTCCACACAGAAACCGGAGTGGAGGTCGGAATTGATTTTCTTTTGATCAGCTACTTGGGCCTCCAACTCCTTGGCAAGATGTTTTAGCCTGACAATTTCTTCATCCTTCTTATATCCTTCCTCTTTGGAAGCTTCTAATTTACTTTCTAAACGAAGGATGGTTGCCTTGTCCTTAGCAGCAGCAACGCTAAGGTCATTAACCTTGCCAACCAACGAGCTCAGCCTCTCATTCTCTTCTGGAAGCTTGCGAACCGATCTTAGGAGCCCGGATAATTCTACCAGGTGCTTCTGCCCGGCATCGCAAGCTTTGGCTACTTCATCGCTCATCAATGAGGGCTTCAGCTTGTACGGAGACTCAGGGACGACCTCAGGAACAGAACCCTCGTATACCAGATATTGTGCAAGACCGGAGTTACTTTGAAGAGGGTGAGTAACTTTTGGTGCAAAGTAAGTCGTTATTGGCTTTGCACCATAAGTGATCCCGTCGCCAGGAGCATCCGGAGTGGACCCTGCATCCAAAGCGGATCTTTCCACTTTCTTTCCCTTTGAAGGCTCCGGATCAGCACTCTCACTTGAAATTTTTTGTTTTTTCGGAGAAGGTTGACGATCCAAGGTCCTTGAGGAACCGCGTTTTATAGTTTTCTTCTTTTCTCCGACCTTCTCAGCCGCAACCTTCTCAGATCCGCCCTCCAGTAAGGGAATATCGTCACCTGCAGATGAGGTTAAAATGATGGTCTCCGCTGTGGCTTTCTTCGAATTCCGTTTCACCTGAATGTCATTTTCAGCTGCCACGGAATTCGCTCCAGCTTTGAGCCCCTTCAGTTTTTCCATCTCTGGAGACGCAGCTTCAATTTCAACTGCAAAACCAAGCAACACGATTAGAAATCAAATACTTCAAGGCATGATGCGATAAAATATGAATATTAGCAGGAAAATTACGCAGATATTCCTCGCGGGTAGACCACGATCCTAACAAACGCCTGCAAGAGAAAAATTGATGCGAGGCGGTGTAAGATTGAAGGGCGGAAAGAACGGAAACTGAAGACGGGCTTAGTTCATCCTCCTCAGTGTAGTACGCCTGGGAGGTCAGCAAAAAGTGTTCATGCGTCCAAGCCACTGGGAACTTCGGAAGCCCATCTTCAGTTAACCAAAAAACTGACTCGTCAGGGTGAACGCTAATCTTCGTGAAATAGGACTTGAATGAATGTCCATCAACTTTGGCGGAGTCAGTGTACGCCTCAAAGTTGATAACCTTTGAAAGAGTCCGGAGGGATATCAAGCTCACTCCCCCCTTCTCTTTATTTGCACGACGGACCACTTGGGCAAAATAAAAGAGCATGGCCACCGTCGGCTTGAAGTTGAAGTGCTCCCCAAGCACTTCAAGAGAGCGGACTAATCCCCATCCGTTGGGGTGAAGCTGTGAAGGAGCGCAGTCCAGGAATCTCAGAACCCCCATCTGAAACTTCGAAAAGGGAAACCGCACACCAAGGTTCAAAAATAAAAAGTCATACATATACAAGGACCTTTCGTCCGGGATATGACAAATTCGATCGGATGGCAACGGGGCTATCACCACGAAGTACTTCTTGTATTTATCCCTCTTGAAGACCGTGAAACGCGGCTCCAACTCCGCTCCCCCCTCTTGAGCATGAACTGATGCTATTTCACGAAACTCCTCAGCCACCCAGCTGAATGGGCGTTTCTGTTGGAATTTCACCCAATCTATCCGGTGTGCAACCACATTGCAGAGGCCGGATTGGGTCTTCAAGATATGCTTCTCGGAAGGGGATTCCCCTTCAGACGACTTCCTCCCAGTAGCTTTCTTTGTCACCATTGTGAAAGCCTTGATGCTGCGATAAAATTCCACATCATCAGAGACATATAAATCCCCACTCTCGACACTCTCACTAGAGGAGGAAGACCCTGAAGAGGGTATAATCACCCTTCGCCTTTGATATTGCGACCCCTCCCTCTCTGTATTTCGTGATCTCGACTGAAGGATCACTGGAATCCTCCCACCATGAACGCTAGGGTTTTGAGTCAAAGCCCTTCCTCCTCTTCCTCTAGGGCCAACGCCACTGAAGCTAACACCCTTCCTAGGCATTCTCAAATATTGAAAAGAGAAACTGAGAACGAAGGGAAAGTGGTTACCTTAGATAGTGAATTGAAATTCACAGAGGTGGATACGAAGAACTTCTTGGAACTTTCGCAGAGATTCGTCAAGGAAGCAAGAAGAAATGGTAACTGAGAATTGCCAAATATGCCTATATCAGGGCACCAAAATTTTTCAAATACCCATTAAACATAACCTGTCGTTTACCCCCAAACGACTTCCCGTTTAGTGGACCAAAATTGTCGTTTAGTACATCAAGGCGCGAAGATGCCATCATTTCGTCACAAAGCCATCGAAATGGGCCTATTAAAACCAAATACTAGGCCCAACAAGACTATACGTGACAGTTACTAAGACATGCGCACTTAACACAATAATGGCGCGCCCACGTAAATTAAGGCATTAAATGTCCAATCATTAGAAACGTGGCCACCATTACTCGAATACCAAGGGTTGCGAAATTCGATAAACTTCTGATATTCCCATTGTCGAATCCGCCCTTAAAATTTCGTCACTACGGAGCATGGTTCCAAGAGCGGATATTTACACTTCGGTGCAAATCCGAAATCCAGACGTACTATGGTCAATATAGCTCATATGAGCAAGTCAACTGCTTCCTCACATTAGCTAGGGGGCTAGTAGAGGTAAGACTCGAATTTCGGATGGAGCGAAAATTGCCAATTGAATCCGCACTCCTTTGATAGGAATAATCACACCAGGACGGATGATCCCAATCACCTATAAAGTGATTCGACGATGTAACTCTTGACGATGTGTACTTTTCCAGAACGGATAACCTCAGTCACCCATTATGTGATATGACGATGTAACTCCTGGCGCCATACACACCCAAAAGGTGGATGATCTCAATCACCTAATATGTGACCTGATGATGTAGTTCCTGGTATCGTACACATCCCCAAGACGGATGATCTCAATCATTTATGAAGTGATTTAATGATAAAACACCTGGCATGATCAATACTCATAATCATCTTTATGATGGAAAATTCCGAAAGTCAGTCCGCACTTTCACTTTCTAGTGGTATTCTCCCAGGACGGATACTCTTTATCACCTATTCTGTGATACAACGACGTAACTCCTGGTGTAGAAAAAACTCCCATCATCATCCTTATGATAAAGGACTCAAACACCACTTCCTTGCAGTTCCCTAAACTTGGAACAATATTATCATCTCCTGTAAGAATATTACGGATTAGAAGCAGTCATCCGTCCTGTTACACTACTTTGCTAAACAGCGGATCGACCCATCTTTCCCCAAAAGAATTAAGGATCACGCCCCAAAGACAGGCACCTTCTTCTTAATACACACTTGGGGACATGTATATATTTATCCGTTCTAAATTTTATTCGTTGTTTAATCTTCCGAGGCTATTATTTCAATCCGGCCTTAAGATTAATTATACAGAACGGATTAGAAACGATTTAAATATACATGAAACGACGAAGACAAATTTCTTCAATCAAAACTCATTCATTGAAATGAAATTACATACAATAGTTTAAAATCCGGAGTTGATCCCGGTACACAACTATACATGTAAATGAAAACAAAACTACTGAGGAGGAATCTGTTCTTCAGTCTTTTGTGCCTCTTCAGCACTGGGCTCTTGTGCTCCTTCCTTTAGAACCTCCGCAGGAGTCTCGCCTCCAGGAGCCTCAGCCCTTTCTTCAGAAGAGGGAACCTCGGACGCAGGAAAGACGTAGTCAGGTCCCATGGATTGACCCTCAGGAAGAGGAGCCAAACCATATAAGGACGTCGGTGGATCTTCGTGACGACCATCCACCACTGCGACTAACTTTCCCTCATGGAATTCATAGTACGGATCCATCCCATAAAGGTTAAGTTTCGCAGTGGGATTGCGGTAGAAGACTTGGCGTATGGCTAGGCCGAAGGACTCTTCAACAGCCCGGCTGCATATGTCAACAGCTTCTTCTCTCTCAGCTTTCGCTGTAGCCAATTCTCCCCGCAACTTAGACAGCTCCTCACTGGATATCTCGGGCTCCACTTTCCTAGCCTTCAGTCCCTCTATCTCAAGAAGGAGCTTCTTCTCCCTTTGAGACCACTCCTCAGCATCAGCCTTATTTTTATCCTGGCTGCTGCGGAGTTCTTCCTCCTTCTCTGCCACTTCGCCTTCCAAGTTTTTAAGATCGCCTTTGAGCTTGAGATTCTCTTTAGTTATGAGATCCCCAAACTCCTTAGACTTGTTAAGACGATCTTCCATTAACTTCAATGCGGCTTTGTCCTTGTCTGAGGAAAGGTTGAGCTCTTCTAATTTGTCACTTAGCTCCTCAACCTTGTCGACGTTCTTAGCCAACTCACTGACGGAAGATAGCAATCCAGCAAGTTCGGCTAGCTGCCACCTTCCGGCCTCACACGCTTCTTCAATTTCTTTAACACTAAGCGTAGGCCGGAGTTTATACATCGGTGGTGGAAGAGTGGCAGGAGTAGAACCTTCGTAGGAGAGGAAGGGGGTGAGAAACGAGGTCGTTGGGAAGGAGGTCGGCCCTGATCCAGAAACCCCAGCAGCAGTGCCTTTATTGAGACCGGAGGAAGCACCAATCCCTTCCGAGGTTTCAACGGCTTTATCCTCCGAAGTCCTTTGCTTCTTAGACTGACGCTTCGAAGGATCATTCTGGATCTTTCTTCTCCTCTCAGTAACTGGAGGCTGACCCGAGGCTGCGCCAACATCGGACGTACCGCCCTCAACCAGTGGGATGTCCCCTTCAGCATCCGAGGTCAAGATGATTACCTCAGGACGATCCTTAGTTGAGGGCCTGGGCTTCACCTCATTTTCATGAGTAACAGATTTACCAGCCGCCTTGAATTTCTTCAATTTGTCCATTTCTGGAGTTTGCTGTTCTATTTCACCTACATGAACAAACACAAGATGTCAGCAACTACAAATATTCTATACATATTTGATAAAGGAGAAAAGATAGAATAAAACGAGAAGTACGCAAATATTCCTCCCGGACTCCGCTTGAGCTACTTAGCAGACGCCTACACGAAAAAACGTGACGACCTGTAGTGTACGATTCAAGTGCGAACAACACTCTCGACGTCTCACGTGACAGA
The DNA here is from genome assembly GCA_037962975.1 of Clitoria ternatea. Taxonomy (NCBI): domain Eukaryota; kingdom Viridiplantae; phylum Streptophyta; class Magnoliopsida; order Fabales; family Fabaceae; genus Clitoria; species Clitoria ternatea. The sequence goes on from CM075670.1 coordinate 10,508,498, forward strand.
TCAGATTGATCAGTGTAGTACGCGTGTGAGCTCAAGAGGAAATGTTTGTGTGTCCAACTCAGGGGAAATTTGTCAACGTCCTCTTCATCCTTCCAAAATTTTGGATTGCCCTTCTTAATGGAGATGCGGGTGAAGTAAATCTTGAAGGACTTCCCGTCAACCTTGGCAGAATCTGTATAAGACTCAAAGTTCACAAAGGAACAGAGAGTCCGGAGAGTCACCAGACCAACTCCGCCCTGCTTGTTTGCTCTTCGAACTACCTGAGTGTAGTAGAACAGCATCGCTACAGTTGGCGTGAAATTGAAATGTTCACCAAGGACCTCCAGAGCCCGGATAAGGCCCCAACCATTGGGATGAAGTTGAGAGGGTGCACAGTTCAGGAACTTCAGGACGCCCATCTGGAGTTCGGTTAGAGGAAAACGAACTCCCAGATTATGGAAAATAAAGTCATACATGTATACAGAGCGGTCATTAGGGACGACGTGGCATATCCGCTCTGTCGGAAGTGGTGCATAAACCCTATACCACTTCTTTGTCTCTTCATCCGTACTCAAAGTAAACCTCGGCTGGATCCGGGATCCCTCCTCATCCGCATGTCGGGAGGCCAATTCCTTAAACTCACTAGACACCCAGCAGAAAGGCCATTTAGCCTGAACCTCCTCCCAATTTAGCCTCGAAGCAACTACGCTGTAGAGACCTTCTGCTGTTTTCGAAATGGCGCTATCTCCAGAAGATCCTTTTCCAGTTGCCATTGGAAATATCTAGACCGAACTCCTTAATCTACGATAAGAAATAAAATGTCGTCAGAAAGTTGCAATCATTACTCACTGCATTTTGAAAGCAATTACAATCAGAGGGCGACTCTGAGAAGGGAAAGATCACTTCCCGCAGTGAGTAAGATCCTCTTTCTGAGCGACGCGGTTCAGTCTTAGGAAGAATCACAAGGATTCTTCCCCACGACTATTAGGGTTGAGGGAAACTGATTCCCCCCCTTTAGATGAAGCCTACTTTCTATAACTACGAGTAGCAAACCAAAGCGAAACTAGAGCAACAAGGAAGAGATAATTACCTCAAATGACAGTGATGAATTTGAGGAACGAAAGAACCCTCGCAATGTAGGCAGCAAACTTCCTTGCAAAATTTCTGCAGAGTTTCGTTGAGAAAACAAAAGCAAGTGGAACCCAGAATCCACTAAGTATTCCTTTTATAGGAAACAAAGAGGACCGGTTACCTCCTCTTGAAGTTGTGTCATTCTCGATAAAACGTACCTGTTCACAAGCGAAACGACACAACCGTTCCAAATTCTTGGGCGCCAAAACGATAGCAACTCAGCAAAGGGCTATCCACTGGGCCCAAAAGTTTTGAAAACTTCAGGCCCATTAAGCCCAAAACGACGGTTAATGAGATTTTCATCTCGGACACAATAATTGCCTGCCCACGTGATTAAAAGCATTAATGTCTAATCATGCAACGCAATTTACGCTTTACAGCCGTTACACGAACTTCAAGAGCTTTCAATTCCAATAAACTCTTGAAATTCTCACACAACGAATCTTTGTCTGAATCCGTTGTGACAGTACCGAAAGGTCTTTTCTATTAAAATCAGAGCGGTTCTTTACGAATGACAACAGATGCTAAGGAACTGTTACACACGTAAGCTTACCGATATTAAGACCTCTCGCAGGTTGAGTAGCTTATGTGAACAACTATTCAGTCCCTCACACAAACTAGGGGACATATGATCCGGTCTCAATACCGGTATCCGATCTGCTATACATATTTCAACGTCTTTGATAAGACATCTACGTGTAACCGGTGTCATCGGTATACATCCGAACTGTAATTCCGTATCAGGCGTTCTCCCTATACCGGTTGTTCAGGATAACACCATGACATCGGATAATACACACGTCACTGTGCTAATGACAAGGATTGTTGCTACAGGGATCGATCAATAATTCCCTACATTACGAGCCAAATTCTGCTCACGGGAATGGTCAACTTGTTCCCTAATCCTAGTCTACATTCTCTACGCTCAATATAAAATAGCCACTTGACCCAATCATGCAGGTAAGTGCGCAATATAATAATGCTAATGGGAGTTGGTGGTTCCCCACCAACGTGTCCTCGTTAATCGAGCCAATCAGGTATATGAACTCACTTCATGATTGAAGTGGGGGTTCTTCTTGAGCTCTTTTACGACTGATTCCTCTCTGAATACATTCCTTACTTGGAATATAATCACTGACTTGAGCGTCGGAGAATCTTTGCAGGTGACACCACCATTCGCCCACTTCAACGCGTTAGGCCGGTGTAAAGGATCTTCAGGACGCCCAATCCGCTTTCTTCACCCAAGAACAACGGATACATACATCGGATACACATACATCCGGTCTACTAGACGGTATTGACATACTATTCACGACTGGCTTGAGATCGGATCTATTGACCCCGGTCCAGGACAGATCACCTCTGTCTCATATTTAGCTCCTTTTGATCAAACAAGTATTTTAGGCTCTTGTGATCACTGAATACTACAAAGCGAGTCCCATACAGATAATGACGCCAAATCTTCAGTGCGTACACCACTGCTGCAAGTTCCAGATCATGAGTCGGGTAATTCTCCTCATGTGGCCTCAATTGCCTCGAAGCATAAGCAATTGCTCGATCAGCTTGCATCAACACACACCCCAATCCAAATTTGGATGCATCACAATATACTTCAAATTCCTGTGTTACATCGGGCAGTGCAAGCACAGGGGCAGTCGTTAAACATCGCTTAAGAGTTTGGAAGCTTAATTCACACTTTTTCGACCACACAAAGGGGTTTCCTTTTCTTGTTAACCGAGTCAGAGGAAGTGCTATCCGAGAGAACCCCTCAATGAAGCGTCGATAGTATCCAGCTAATCCGAGGAAACTCCTGATTTCAGTTATTGACTTCGGCCTCTCCCAAGCCATAAACGCCTCAATTTTTGTCGGATCAACTGAGATTCCCTCTTGGGAAATTATATGCCCCAAGAATTGTACACTACTCCCCCAGAAATCACACTTAGATAGTTTAGCGTACAACTTCTTCTCCCAAAGTACTTGTAAAACAAGTCGAAGATGTTGAGCATGCTCCTCGTCCGACCTCGAATATACCAAAATATCATCAATGAATACTACCATAAACTGGTCCAAGTACGGTTGAAAGGTCCGATTCATATAGTCCATAAAAATGGCAGGAGCGTTCGTTACTCCAAAGGGCATTACTACGTACTCGAAGTGCCCATAACGAGTCCGAAATGCTGTCTTTGGGATATCCTTCGACCTCACTCGGATCTGGTGGTATCCAGACCTCAAGTCGATTTTAGAGAACACAACGGCGCCTCGCAACTGGTCCAGTAAATCGTCAATCCGAGGTAGTGGATATTTATTTTTGATTGTTAGTTTGTTCAGCTGTCGGTAATCAATGCACATTCGCATACTACCGTCCTTCTTCTTCACCAATAACACCGGAGCGCCCCAGGGTGAGGCACTGGGTCGGATAAAGCCCTTTTCTAGTAATTCGTTTACTTGTTTCTTCACTTCGGTTAATTCCACCGAAGACATTCTATATGGCGCTCGGGACACAGGTTCTGCCCCGGGAATCAAGTCAATAGAGAAATCAATCTCCCGACTGGGAGGTAGCTCCGGAATTTCTTCCGCAAAAACGTCAGGAAATTCGCAAACAATCAGAATATCACATAGCAGGAGGTTATGCCGACCCTCCGAAGCGAATAAAACAACATACGTGGTTAGGACATCGCTCACCCCGTTCTTCATGTCAAGTTCCTGAGAGAAAACAATATTCTTCCGATAACAGTCGACCAACACATGATTAGCAGCAAGCCAATCGAGACCCAGAATAACATCTAAGTCCTTCAATGGCATACAGATAAAATTTACTCGAAAAGTACGGGCTTCAATTTGCATCGGCAGTTCTCTACACACTGTAGTTGTACGGAAAGTGGAACCAGTTTGAGTAGAAACAATAAGAGCGTTCTCCATTAAACTGATTGGCAGACCAAGCCGTCGCACACAACTTTCCGAAATAAAGGAATGAGTGGCACCTGAATCATAAATTACATCAACCAGATAACCACAGATGAGGCACTTACCCTGTACTAAATTGTCATTCCTCGTAGCTTCTGAAGCATCAAACGCAAATACACGCCCGGTCATGGCGTTCTGGGCATCGCTAGATTGGGCATCATATCTTCCCGATTGTTGGTTCCCTCTACCAGCTCCATTCCGGCCTCTCCTCGAAAAGTTGGAACCCCGGGTCCCAGAAGAGTTAGTTCAGTTGTCCGTCCTGCCCTGCTGCTGCCTCTGAGGGCAATCGGGCCTGAGGTGCCCTGGTTGTCCGCACTGGAAGCACACAATCTGATTGGCTTGGCAATGTTTGGCAATGTGACCTTCCTGACCACAATTGTAGCATGTACGATTACCAGAAGGATTAGCCGATCGACCAGTGGAACCCCGACCGGAAGAGGATGAGGAGGTAGCAGAAGACTTGCCACCTCGGAAGAATTGACTCATCCTCTTGAAGTTGAATCCTTTTGCCTTCAGTGGCTTTTTATCTCTCGGCTGGGATGTCCTTTGTAACTGCACCTCTTCAGTCAGTCTTGCTTTGTTCACCAGGGTTGGGTAGTCCCTAATCTCCATTGGTACGATTACACTACGGAGCTCAATCCGTAGTCCAGCTTCGTATTTGGCGCATTTGCTACCTTCAGTTCCTTCTAACGAGAAAGGGTGGTAAAAATCACACAGCTCGTCAAACTTGCTGGTATACTCAGCTACAGACATCCGGTCTTGCTCCAACTTCAGGAATTCCATTTCTTTCTGGATTTTGTAGTTGTCTGGGAAGTATTTAACAAGGAACCTCCTTCGAAAATTCGCCCATACCAACGGCTCATTTGCTGCGTTCATTTGCACCTTCACTCGGGACCACCATACTCTAGCCTCTTCTTTTAGTTGGTAAGTAGCAAATAAAACCTTTTGCTCTTCAGAGCACTCAAAATATTCAAAAACCTGCTCGATATCCCTGATCCAGATGTATGCCCCGTCATAGTCATGTCCCCCTTTGTAAGTCGGAGGATTCCTTTTTAGGAATTTATCCAGAGTGGGACCGGACTCGGTCCTACTCATCAGCTGAGTAAATCTAGAGAAGAAATCATCTCTTCCCCCAGAACTAGTCTCTCCGACCATTTAGTAATTCTACAATGAGCAAACACATCACCATCAATAACCAAGATCAGTTAGGGGATCGTAAATTTACCTTATATTCATAGAATACTACGCCAGTGGAGTGCCAAGGGAACGATGCCAGGCCACACACAATCTCAATACAATGAAATACAATCAATCTTCATAAGACTATCACAATCACTAGATCGGCCCATACACCGGCTCTAGAAAGAACCGCTCTGATACCAAGTGTAACATCCTAGGTCATTTTTGCATTTATTTTTATTTAAACGATTACATCTTACGATAAATTTTTCCTTTTCTTGAAAATTAATTGATATTTAGTGAAAAGCATTTATTTTTACTGACTTATTCAAGTGACAGCAGTCACAGTTAGATTAATTAAATGAGGTCTAGAAAAGAAAAGCAAGTTAATTTACGCACAACGGATGGGAGAAAGGGAATCAGGGCTTCTCCCTTGAGCGAGGCCCCTACTCGTCTAAGCGAGATTCCGGACTCTCACTTAAACGAGGTTTCTATTCGCTTGAGCGAATACCTTTCACACACCGGATTAGACAAGACATGCAGACGGACTCCCACAAGTCTCACCCTAAAAATGATTCTGTTAATCAAAGGTTTGTCATAGCTACCACAACAACATAAGTAAATGACAGTAATGTATTTTAAAATGTAGATTTGTATTCGTCCGGTCTTGATTAAACACAACTAATTAGTAATACTTGGAAGTTCTCATACACATATATAACCCTATAGAGAGTCACTCAAAGTCACTCGGACCCTGGCACCGTTCTCCCCCTTGGCGCGACTCCATGGCTCCTTCCCCCTCCCTGTCACTGGTTACTAAAAAAAAAGGGCAAGGGTGAGTGTTTGGCATTGTAATTAATATAGAATGGAACTTAACAAATATACATGCATATTTATACATACACATCAAGCATCACTTGTAAGTAAGCATACCGAAACATAGTGTATTACATACAGTAACTATATTAAACCAACTACACAATTCCATCACATTCATCACGATCACAACTGACTCTCATACAATCTGACTCCTAGTATCCGGATACTAAAGGATTGGCCTTCAGCTGGGGGTCCTACTTGACACCCCGTGAACCCTGCTTGGTTCACCGAGTCCTGCTTGACTCTCCACCTCGACCACTGGGTCCTACTTGACCACTGGGTAGCTCAACTGGGCACGAAAACCACGGGAGCCGGAAATGAGGGGCTATCATATACCGTCGGCCATCCCATACCACATAATCATTCAACAGTTTACCTTTCACATAATAATATCAATTCCTCATCACTCGAGTAGCCTGCTTGCTAACCCGACGTCACATAACGCTGATCACTTCAACATTAGATATCACAAGATCATAACATGATAAACTCAACCACACCCGATCTTCCACTAATTAATGAACCCAGTCACACATGCACAAGCATAAACACACAACTACGTTTAGCAACATTTTCCTTAACCTGTTTACATTACCTCAATGACCTGAATAAGAAGCGAGTCCTATTCTAATTAATTATAACCCGAACACCCCCTTACTTTGGTTCCACGCTTTGATGATTTGTTCTCTGTGTCGATTCCTTCCTCTGAGCATTGGTTTCGCAGTTTCAACTCCGTCACTCAGTCTTCCGTTGCTTAACCTACTACCTACGGATCATAAAGTACAGCTCGTCACTTCAACGCCCTTAGTTCATGGACTGCATTTGGGCTCACACTCACCGGAGGAGTGGAGAACAGCCACGAATATAGCCATGCATGGCTTTAAACCGCTAAAGAATAAAAGGAATAAGGGAATCACAATTGGAACGGATCAGTAGACTCACCTTGAAGCCTCGATCACAGGAATGGGAACAAATTGAAGTTTGGACACAAATGGAGTCCCTCTCCAGCGCATGCAACTCAGCGTTAAGAGAGGAGAAAAACGAAAGTGAAGGAACAGACCAACAGCAAAGGTAGCTTGTAAATAATGAAGAGGGAAGGAAGAGAATCTCTTTATATATATATATATATAGCTCATGGGCAAGATCGTCTTTTCCTTTATTTTATTTGTATTCTTACTAAATTTAATCAATTTCACTATATTAAACTATTGCATAGTTATCAAATCAATTACACTTATTTATTCCCTCAACGTTTAATTATTCACAATTCTCTAATACTTCGCAAGAGTATAGGCCCAATATAAATATCGGCCCCCCGGTGTCCTAGCTTAGTGTTCATACCTCGGAAATCCGAGCTACAACCTGAGAGGTCGGATATCTCATCCGTGCTCACCTCTTGGTTACCTACATCCGTTGTTTCTGTCATTATGAGGTTAATCCGGGCTATGACCCCGTGTGAGGCGCTCTCCTCACAACGGTTGGACCAGACCACCTAGCCCTGCCCGCTCTTCTCCTACACTTCTGATCTTTAACTCCGCCTGCTCGCGCTTCTGAGACCGATCTCGACACCGGCTTTCTTATCTCTGGCTAAGACAAAACAAATATTAAATAAAACTTCTAAAACATTTACTAATCATTTCCCATTTCTTATAATTCTCATTAAAACATCAGGGATGTTACACCAGTGGCAACCCCTGACCCTCGAGATGAAGTTATAAGGCAGCTCAGGGAAGAGTTGATGGAGTTGCAAAGGGTGAAAGGAGGAAATAGAGACAGAAGGATGTCTCAGGCGGTGGATACTCGCCATGCATCTGCAAGAGAGAAGTTCACAACTCTCCAGTATTCAAAGATCCCTACTTATGAGAGGAGAGAACAAACTCAAGATTCTGGGGACAGAATCAGTGCAAGGAGAAAGGAGCAGGTAATGATGACTTCTGGGGCATACCGACTCAATGTCCTTTTCTCAAGGAGGCTCATGAGTATACTCATCCCCAAACACCTGCAAACAACCCAACCACTTTCAATCAGAAAGTATAATGGGGAGACTGATCCCACTAAACATCTCGATGCTTACACGTATGAAGCCATATACCTAGGAGCTGATGAAGATGTGATGTGCGGGATGTTTCCACGAACCCTGACGGAGGAGGCTCTTAGTTGGTTCAAAAGTTTACCCTCGGGGTCAATAGACTCTTGGGAAGAAATGGCGACTTCATTTGAGAGCCATTTCATTATCTCTAGAGATGTTCCAAGGACTTCTCATACCTTGGCTCAGATAAGGCAGGGAAAAAGTGAAACTCTTAAGGAGTTTTTGAAGAGATTTTACAAGGAGGCTGCTTTGGTGCCTAACCTCACGGAGGCCATTCAGCTTCACATTATTGTCGAAGCCTTACAACCTGGATCCGCCTTTGCTTTGTCTTTGGTAAAGAGTCCTCTGACGATATTGGAAGAGTTTCGAAGAAAAGCTTCGAAGCACGTGGGCATAGAAATGCACTTGGAAGCAACAGTGGCGAAAAGGAAATCCCCAACGCCACATCAACAATAGAGATATAAAGACAGGCCCCGATCGGAACGCATGGAGAGACCTTTCCATGGCAGTGTCTTCGATAATCCTGTACCTCCGAGTCAGGAAGAACGGGTAAATGCATTTAGCAATTATGCTTCATTAAATTCTAAGCGGTCACAGATTCTGAGAGAGATCGGATGGCCAACGCTTACTACATACGGGGTGAGGACGCCTCCCCAGCTTCGCAAACATGGCGACCCTCGAAAATACTGTGAATTCCATGAGTAAAAGGGCCACTCAACAGATGAATGTCAGGCCCTGAAGAATACTATCGAGACCCTGATCCGAGAGGGTAAGCTCAAACAGTATCTTTTCAATGAAGGAACTTTTGATGAATCAGACCGGATTGAGAAAAGGGGAAGGTATCACGAGTACGGTGATGACGATAGTTCCACTCCGATTGGAAGATTCACTACTTCTGAAAAGCAAAAGGGAATTATGGTTGGCGAGTCTACACAACAAATGTTATGCCCTAACAACAGCATCAGGGCCGTCGAGAGGTCATTGATTAGGGATCAGACCATCAAAGCTAAGAACGCTTTCTGCTGTTATAGCTAGTGGGTAAGACAGTGTGCACTCTTTTTCCTTACTTGGGTTTTTCTGATCGGGTTTTACCAAGAACGTTTAACGAGGCATAACCCCGACTCGGCTCTCTTTCTCTCTTTTGTATTGTAATTCATAATGAAAAACTTGATTCACCCATTGTCTTTATGATTTTATTTGATGTACAACACTGTTGTGACAAGATACTTTCAGGACGGATGATCCTAACAATGTATCTGTTGTTAGTGATGAACCTCTTCGAAGGTACAAAGGGGTGAACCACCGATTGAAGAACGGTGAATGGGTAAAATCCAACACCGGTTGAAGGCCCAGATTGTAGGATTAAACCGAACTCTGAGTACGGCTAGTAGGATTAAAACGAACGCCGTTGAAGACATGGGTTGTAGGATCAAACCGAACCCCATTTGAAGGCTCGGATTGTAGGATTAAACCGAACTCCGAGTACGGTTAGTAAGTTTGGCTGAACACCGGTGAAGACCTGAGTTGTAGGATTAAACCGAACCTCAGGAAATGGGTTGTAGGATTGTACTGAACCCCATTCGAGGCTCGAATTGTAGGATTAAACCGAACTCCGAGTACGACTAGTAGGTTTGGCCGAACGTCGGTGAAGGCTTGGGCGCAGTAAGCTGGTCCTTCTTCAAGACCACGCTGAACCCCGAGTAGATTGATGAAGAACGGTGAATGGGTAAAATCCAACACCGATTGAGAAGGCTGGTGAATGGGTAAAATCCAACACCGAGTATGAAGAACGGTGAATGGGTAAAATCCAACACCGATTGAGAAGGCCGGTGAATGGGTAAAATCCAACACCGAGTATGAAGAATGGTGAATGGGTAAAATCCAACACCGATTGAAGGCCCAGATTCGGAAACACTTCAAATTTGAAGTTCGACTCGTGAATTCTTTAGTTGGCAATATCTCATTGAAGTCCGACTCATGAATTCTTTAAATCGAGAATATCTCACTTCGAAGTTACAATCAGGAATTATTTAGTTGGGAATGTCTCTAGTCGAAACATACTCATTCAAAGTCACAGCCTCTCTCTGTCCAGAAGTGTTTCACCCGGAAAATGATTCACTCGGTGCCATACCACGCGGGAATCGGAGATGTCTCACTCGGTGCTATCCCGTTCAGAAATGCTTCACTCGAAACTATCCTACTTGGACATATCTCACTCGGCGCCATCCCACGCGGAGGTGTCACTCATAGATACCTCACTCGGGAAAGTTGCACTCAGAAACTTCCGAACCGAATGAAGACTCGGATTGTAGGATGAAACTGAACTCTGAGTATGGTTAGTATGGTTAAACCAAACGCCATCGAAGTCTTGGACTGTATGATTAGACCAAACTCCAAGTACAACTAGTAGGTTTGGCTGGACGTTATGGGAGAATTAATCATCCTTATTGTGGAAGGCCCGATCGTCACTCGAAAATCTTCCCCCTGGAAAGATCATTCGGAAATCTTCCTCCCGGAAAGATCAATCGGAGATCTTCCACCCGGAAGTATCACTCAGAATTTTTTGAGACAAAGCACGAGTCCTAGACATAAAAAATACTAAAAGGCTCAGATCACACGCACATACTTTTACCGAACAGCACGAGGACGGTACAGATAATGGAACTTTCCAGGTGACACGACCAGAACCAACCTCACTCGGAGTCGCTCATTGAGTCGATTGCCAATTCAGAGTCACGCACTCGGAACCAATCACTCAATAACGCTCGGGGACAATATTCAACAGTTAACGAGTATTGCGAAGGTAGAAACATAACATGTATTCTTGCAGGTTATGCCGGCATACAGACCTCTCTTGAACAACATAGCTTATATGAGCAACTTATAGTCCCTCACACAAGCTAGGGGACAAATGATCCGGTCTAGATACCGGCCCCAAGATTATCCAGTCTGGATACCCGACCTAAGGATGAGGCCATCTTAGCCATCCTAGAGGTCAACCGGTATCACAAGGTAATGATCCGGTCGGTAAACACACGATGCAAGTCTCTCTTACACCGATCGTCCGAAGTGACGTCCGAGACACCGGGTGACTTATCCGTTCTCATTCGTCCGTCACCCCCTGATCCGATTGCCTCAGTGTCATAACGAGAAAGATATTCTGCACAGCGGAATATGTCCCTTTCATTCACCGAAAGGAGTAGGTACAGTCGCAGGCGTAATTCACAGAAAAGGTGACTGACCTCCATCCCTGTGTCAGAATCGTACGCTGATAATTGACCTGCCCCCTGGCATACTCTGAATACTGAGCCACTCTGATTGACACTTTACATATGGCATCAGAACCTATGGGCCCACTTGCACCCAACGATTCATCTTCCACGCTCAACTATAAATAACATGTTCCAATACACATGCAAGGTTACGTTGTCTTTACTCTCATTCTCACTATTATACTGCTTGAGTATTAACTGAGTTCATATACACTCTTCTAACTTGAGCGTCGGAGAATCTTCGCAGGTGACACCACCTGTCGCCCACACCAACGCATGAGGTCGGTGTGAAGGATCTCCAGGACAATAAGACCGGTTTCTTCCACCGAGAGGCTAGATCACAGAGATCGGATACACTCAGAACCGGTCATCAACCTCATTCAATCCTTAACTCTTGTGGCTGTCCCGACACCGGATCCTAGACCCGGTCGGGGACAGATCTATTGCTAATATTTATTTGTGATTGATGATGTTTAATTGTGATTGACAATATTTGATTATGATTGATGATCTTGTAATGTGGAGTTTGAGCATATAGCAAGCATGACGAAAAGCTAAAATTCAGTAAGAATTTACTTATCTTCTACTTCTTTATTTACTTATTCATCTTTATTCAAATTACATTTAAGAAATTTTATAGTTTTCAATGAAACTACATAAGTTCTTAGAAATCTCATTTTATCTTTTAAAATATATATATATATATATATATATATGTATATATTTACTAAAATTAAGATTTCTTGTTAGTGAAAGAAAAAGAAAGAGAAATTATTTTACAAAAATAAATTTTTACTAATATTTTACTTTAAACTCTTAATATATATATATATATATATCATTTTCAAATTATATAAAAATATTATACAAAATTTTCAAGTACTAAGGTTTTAAAGATTGATAATTCCGAATTCGAGTTTTTAGTAATTGATTTTGAATTGACCTATAAACTTTCTAAAGAAGGTTGTGAAATATATTTAAGGCTTTGAAACTCAAATTATAAAATGTACTAAAATTCTATGTGTGTATTTGAAAATTTGAAAAAGTACAGTTTACTGGGGTGGCTATGTCACGATTCGTAGGCCCCAATAATATAATTGAGTTTCTAAAAGTCTTAACCAACTAAATACGTGAGTAGTTCATGCATCATGAATCATTAAAGAGAAACAAAATGATATTGTCTGGGGACGGATTATAGAAACCGAGGATACATTAGAGGAGACTTAATTGTGAGCCTTGGATGAGAGGGTGTGAAAGGGTGCTTCAGGGGACCTGGGGTAGCTCCCTAGTGTCGGGTACTTTCACAATAAAAACCTTCTCAATCTGACTAGTCTCTAAGTGTTTCCATGCCAGTTGAGGTGTTCATGTTATTATTATCCAGAATTATGGAACAGTATAAACTCCTGGTTGGGCCAGTGCAAATTAAAATTTAAGGGCCCGTATATATATATATAGGTAAGTTATGATGAAGATATTGCATAACATTCATGCATTCATAATTGATTGTGTATGTGATTGTGATTGATATTATTATACTAGTTTGTGAAAATCCTTTATTGCTTATGTCCTATTTGGGAATATTATATTCTATTTCTCACTCATTTCTCTATGTTTTTGTTTCATATGTTTTAAATTGATGGTTCGTACAGAGGGAAGGATCGAAGAATCTCGATAGTATATATAGTACGTTCTAGAAAGGGAGCTCGGTATGAATACCGTGGTTCAATGAATAAATAATGTCATTAAATAACTGCTCTTGGGCCATGGAGTTTCTTCTCTTTCTAATAATGTTTAATATCTATTTTATTTGGATGAATGTAAAACTACTTTATAAATTTTAATGAAATTCATGAGGTATTTCAGAAATATTGTATGTAATTTATTCTGGTAGTTTCTTTTTAACGATCATATTTTATAAAAAAAATTTATGAATTTTTTTAGAAATTATTGAGATGTAACAGAGGGTGTTATACCGTCTTTGTTGGCCCGACGCATCACCTGATAGTAATAGAAGAAGAGCACCATAGTCGAAATGAAATTAAAGTGCTCCTCAAGCACTTCCAAGCTCCAGACTAGACCCCACCCGTTTGGATATAGTTGAGTGGAGGCACAATCGAGAAAACAGAGGATTCCAATTTCAAACTTTGTTAGTGGAAACCTTACTCTGAGGTGTGTAAAAAGGATGTCATACATAAAAATGGTCTGTTCGTCAACAGGGATGTGACAGACACGGTCCCCAACCTTAAGATGCAGTACGGTGTACTGTTCCTTATATTTCTCCTTGGAGTAAATTGGACATTTAAAGTCCATCATGCCCCAGTGGCCCTAGCGTGTCAGGAGGAAGTTTCCATAATCTTCTGTTGTACCATGCATAAGGGTTGTCAGCTAAGAGCTGCATCTAATTTATACGGTGTGTGATGATGGTGGAGCACACTGGTTGAGTCTGTATCACCTCTTTTTCTCCTTCATTAGTAACCATGGTTCTGATCACGTGTTTAAAACTACCTAAAATTTGGTAAAACTTGATGTCATTAGAAGTGTAAAAATCAGAGCTTAAGTTATTAGAAACCCTAGGCTCATAGTTTGTTCCAAAGAACCACTATCGTTTCTATATTCCCTCATCGTCCTGGTCCCTATGACCCAAGCCTTTAACTCCTCATAGAAATTCTACCCCGCGGTATCTAGATGACCCTCATCTAGTCCTCATTTTTTGCACTTAACAAAAGGGTAAAGCAAAGCAAGATATTGAAATAAATAGAAGTAGAAAGGTAAAGGTTCACTACCTAAAAACTTTTGTAGGGTCCTGAAGGGTCACGAACAGATAAGTCTTTCTCGAAGACTTTCAAAACATAGAGAGGTTAGGTAAGATTATGGTGTGGAAAGCTATCTAAGGTAAAAAGTTCTCCCTCTGAGTTTTGGTAGAGTGTCAGTAAGGAAACGCAACAAGTGTCTCGCAACGTTTCCAGAACCACCTCTTATAGATATAGCCGAGGGCAAACAACATGGTGATGTTTCAGTTTCAAAATTGTTTGGGTCGATTCATTTCAATTTCCAAGGCTTATTGCCCAAAAGTAACCACCAAAGTTATGATTGAAATATAACTATCACACATGATTAAAAGTAATGGTTGCATGATTAACGTAACTCACGATACGCACAACACTGTGTTTTGAAGTGGAAATAACTGCGTAACAGTTACAAACGTGAAAGGAGAAAATGAAAATTTTTCTAAAGTGAACAAAGCATTCTTCTTACCCGCGCCTATAATAAGTGTCTCAATGAAGGATATAGCTTATTCGAGCAACTGGTATGGTCCCTCAAACAAGATAGGGGCAAATGATTTGGTCTCGATACTGGTCTATGGGTAGAAAGGTCATTTGACCTAAAAACTATCATACGAGACCAGCATTGCACAAACACTGAAGCATTATTTCGACTTCTACATTTTTTATAAGACTCATGACGTAACTTCGGTATGAGTTATTCCCTCAATATTAAATAGTCAAAGTTGACTTATGTAACCGCGTATTGAGGAAGTAACCTGCATAGTGACTGATGGAAAGGTGCAGTTGGTAAGTAGGGTTATTGCTACGTGTCAGCCTTTTTGCAAATGATCAAAATTACGCTAACATCTTGACATAGGCCTACATCTTGTACGGCAAGCCCACCTACTTGAAACGACTCTTTCGTTACTTTAGGTATAAATACTCATATATCAACAATGAGAGGTAGAACATTCTCACTTGAACTTACGTTTGAGCTCTGATATTCTCCTTAAATATTCACTAACTTGAGCGTCGGAGTGTCCTTGCAGGTGATACTCTATTTTGCCCCACAATGTGTAAGGCTAATATTGTTGGTGTGAGGAATCGCTCTAAAACCTTTATTTCCCCACTGGACTAGGGGATATAGATTAGTGTAAAATATGAGCATGTACATATCTTTGAAGACTAGTCACCAGGCCGCCCTTACACCCCGATTTTAACCAGTTGAACTAGACATTGATACATGTTGAAAAAATTTATACTGTAGTATAAATCCCATCAGTAGAGTTGGATCTGCATACATATGCATTAGCATATAAATATTGAGATTGAAGTGCTGTTAAGTAGCTTATGATGATTATTATTATGGTTGATGCATCTGTGTTAATGTAAATATGTTAAATGACAATGTTACTAATGATGAATTGTGATGATTGGTTGATTAAATGAAGTATGATGATTATGTGATTATTATATGAATTGGATACGTATTGTTATAGATTAAGATTAATTCCAATTCAATATTTGTCATTTAACTTATATATGTTCACCCCTAAACATTTTTAATTACAGTGAACTTTGAACGAGGAGAAGACTGGTGAAATGCCAGTGTTGTTGAGATTAATGATCCATTGGAAGGATTTTGTACATAATTGTATAGTTTTGATGTCATACGTCTTGGTCGGCTCTTTTGATACATATTGCATGTATGTATATATGTATAGGGGATTAGGTATCTGATAACCTCACTGTAGGTTTAGTATTTGTTTTGATACCTATGAGTTTACGTTAATGATAATGATTTAATATGAAATGACCAGGAACTGTTGATATTCACTCATTATTGAGTCAACAAATTAATGGGTAAGCTATGTTAATGACATAATGTATGTGGTATGATTTAGTAAATTAAAAATATATTATGGTATTGAATTATATATATTTTTACCCAAAAATTGTTTAAAGAATCATATAGTTACCTATATGTGTTTTTGGGGCCTCAGAGTGATTAGATTGATTCGCAAAAAAGGGAAAAAATTTCCCCATAATTTTTATTAAATTAGTGTGATATTTAATGGTATCAAAGCATTAGGTCGCCACAAATTGATTAAATCCTAATAAGGAAATGCTAATCAATGTTCTAAGAAATTAAAAGTGAAGATTTATTTTATTTAAAATCAGTATTTATACTAACTATCATATTTCTAAGGGCATGTTTGATTTCTATTTATGTTTCTTGTTTTTATTTTCTATTTTTTAATGTTTTAAGAACCAAATCAGTGATTGAACCAATAAAGACATTGATTCATAATTTATTGCTTCAACATTGATTAACTTGATGATAATAAAATATATATTTTTAATATAATATAATCCATGATATATTAATAATAAATTATATAAAAATTAAGTTAACTAAGGGTTATATTATATGATTTATAAGATTGAAAAATTATAACAAAATATATGTAAATATTATATATGAGTCTTTTATTTATTTTAAATATTTTAAAATAGATTTAAAAATTAAGAATTTTCTTTAAAATCTAGCCAGTTTAACCTTGGTTTTCAATACTGATTTTTATTGCGTTGACCAGATTTTATCAGTTCCAAAACTCCTTAGTTTTTTTCTATTTATCCAATTAGTACCCTAACTGGTTCCTGATCAAATCGACCGATCCGGTCAGGTTTGATTTTCACAACCATGCTATTTTCAATTTAAAATTACAAAATTGTCATCATATTTCATATTTTTTAAAATTATACATTACAAAATGAAAAAAAAAATAGAAAAAAGTTATTTTTCACTGCATCCTGTACAAATTTAATTCTGAAAATAGCAAACAAGATGACGGCTGAAAAAAAACCAAATGATCGCTAAGTAATCCAAACACAATTTTTAATAAAAAAATTTCTATTTCCAATTCCTTAAACTATTTAACAAGGTTCTTCTAATTAAAACTAAACAAATTATGTTGTCTTAATTACGTGCCAAAGCTCCTTACCCTTCATTTATTACCAGCATGTTTGGTAAGCGCTATTGAACAGAGAAATCTCCGTTGGAACCTCCGTTGCCCCCAAAGCGCCTGCTGCTTGCTTCCTAGCCAACGGAGAAAATCTCTGTTGGCCTCCGTTGTGCAGCTGCACCAAACACCCTATACATCGCATTGTTTCTTTAGTGCTAATATACTTTTTCTCTCATCTGCTCATTATTGGAAAAAAAGTAATTGTTGATATTTTGAAATGCTAATATACTTTCTCTCATCTCATCATTATTGAAAAAAAGTAATTGTGGATATATTAAAATTCTAAGTAGACAATTAAATATGAACAAAAAAATTATCATTTCTCTAAATAGGTAACTAAGAACCATGAGAGCATTAAAAAAATTGGAAATGCAATTTTGTTAGTTAATTGATTGGCAAATGGCTAAACTATTTACTTCTTAATTAAGACTTCTTTTGGAGTGGTTTCTGGCTTTTAGTTTTGAAATTTTAATACATCAATTTTTTTTTAGTTTTATGTTTTAGCTTTCATGATTTTAAATTTTAAAAAATTGTTGTTAGAACTTTCATAATTATAAACAAAACTACTTTACACTTAAATTAGAACAATAATACAATAATGATAATAATAATAAATATTCTATAATGTTGGAGGTAATGGTTATGATGGCAGTGGTGGTGGAGGGGAGTGGTTACACTAGATCTAATTCATGATGGGGTAACTCGCGATCTTCTCCTTCACGAAACCTTAACCACTAGACCACCTTATCACTCATCTTGTAAAGAAATATAATAACTTTTTTGATCTGATATTATCATAGTAATTATTATACTTTGATTCCTGACACCTAATGCAAGGTATTAGTTAAGTGGTTATTGGATATAATTAATGGTTATGATGGCAGTGGTGGTGGAGGGGAGTGGTTACACTAAATCTAATTCATGATGGGGTAACTCGCGATCTTCTCCTTCACGAAACCTTAACCAGTAGACCACCTTATCACTCATCTTGTAAAGAAATATAATAACTTTTTTTGATCTGATATTATCATAGTAATTATTATACTTTGATTCCTGACACCTAATGCAAGGTATTAGTTAAATGGTTATTGGATATAATTAAATACTTATAGAATTAATGATAAGTCAAAAATGAATCCATCAACTTTTGGTAATGAATTTAAGCTATGTGACAATATAAAGACCTTGGCCACGACAATTAAATGAATAAAGAAAAGAGTTTCTTAAGCCATCACATATAATAGTTAACTCATTAGAGTTTAACAAAATACTATACTCTAGAGTTATAAAGATGGAAAAAAATATTTATATAAATCTTTCGGTGGTTATTAAAAGTAAAAAACATTACTTCATGTTATCTGACAGTTAAAGAGTGCTGTTAGATGTTAACCTTGACTGATAAAATAATTTGATTAATTTACTACCATTTAGTATTGAACCTATATGGTCACACATTAACGAGTATTTTGATCTTTGTTAAAGAAATATATATTTTATTTGATAATTAAATTAAAGAATTTAATTTTATCAAAAAAATTATTTTTCTTAAAAGTGAAATGTTATTGTATTCTTTGCTAGCACCAAGAAGATATATAATATATATTATATAATATTGAAACAGTGGAAAACAGTTTGAACGATTTTTCAAATATTTGAAATTGTTTCATATCATTTTAAAATTCAAACGTTACAATTTTATTATAATTTTATTTGAAAACAATTCTTTCTCTCTCTTATTCATTCTATTGGTAGAATGTTTCACATTCAAAGTGTTGCAAACAAAGATCGATCTCGATGTGGATACACGTAGAAACTTCATCCATTTGAAGGAAAAAGAATTTTAAACATCAAGAAACTACCACCGAGTCAGTTTTTTCTATTGTAATATAGACATCTATCAATTTTACATGTATAATTTAAACACAATGGATCTTGTTTATTTTCGTTATGCATGTTTTGAACATTTTTGAAACTTCAAAACGATGTGATGATGGTAACAACGACAATGGTGGTGGTTGTTGCAAAGATGAATAAGGCAGTGGTGGAAGTACAGGGTAGACAATAATAGTTAGAGGTTTATAAAGTTGAAAATCAAAATAAAGAAAATAAATTTTTCATATTCTTTAAAATGACTGAAGACCATTTTGAAAATGAGTAAAAACTCATTTCAACATCATTTTTGTTTAACATATTTTATTTTCAAATTAACTTTAAAAAACAAAAAACTTACAACCACCTCAAAAGGACCTTGAGTTAATGAAAAGACCTAACATACGTGATAAAAATATTAAGTTAATATGACCTACATTCATAAGGTTTTTATTTATTAATTTTAAAAATTAAGTAATAAAAAAAGCTTTGATTTTTTTTATTTAAACACATGCCATTTATTTAAACTTGAGTTGGATATATGATTAGTAGGAATGATAAAACTCTTTTAACACAATTACATTTCTAAGATTCTAAAGCATACTATAATAATTACATAATTTTAGTAACTCTAATTTATAATTTGTATTTTTATATTATATATCATCACTTTTAGCATTTATTGTATTATTATATTTTATCCTTCAAAACTCCTTATATTTCAAGGGAAGACAAATCTGAATATGTGTGCTTCTTAATTTCTGAACTTCCCTTTCCGTGCCTTAGACTTCAGAGTCTTATGGCACAAGAAACCGAGCACACGTCCAAAATAATTGATTTCTCCATATTTTTTAAGCTTTTTCATTTAGCACGTCATGATGCTAATCTTATTCCATTATTAGAGTGCAAAAGCTCCAGAGTATATAATAAGCTTCCATGGCCAATCCATTTGAACCCAAAGTAGCCAAGTAATTTGAATTTCAAAATGTTTCTTTCACAATCTCTTGTTAAGTTGAACTCAAACAAAAGGCGTAAACATGACCTAAACTCTACCAATAGAAAAGCCACATCTATCATAAAAAAGTGATAAAGTTTTCAAACTTAACAAGATTATCTGCAACTTGATTTTCCTCGCTTAACCTATGAGCGCACACAATGTCACTCAGTTAATTTGCCAAGATAACACATGTATGTTTATAGAAAAATCGAAACTTATATAACTAATTAATTCAATCACTTCACTAATCCTAATTAACATAATTAATTGTAGTTATATACTAACTAATTGTAGTTACATTTATTCTTTAACATGTCTCACCCAACATATTTCGATTCACACTCATTTATTTAAAGAAAAAATATAACGACTTACAATATGAATCAATTCTCATTGTTTCTATTAACAATAATACAGTAACTAATTAGAAGAGATGATTAGTCCAATGAGATGTAATGTTCCCACAGAAATATTCTCTGACACAAAAAGTTTAATTTTCATTTGGGTAAAGATATTTTCTGATGAGTCATTAATAACTATCTTTATAAGTATTTATTGAGTTTTAAGACATGTAGTAACTTAGTGAATCTTCAAGAACACCTCATTTAAATATTTTTTCTTTTAAAAAAAGTAAAATTCTAGTTGCCGAAATTTATAAAGTCGCCTATCTAAAATAAGACGTACACTCAATTTTTTTTTTTACCTCTTATTACTCTTGTGCCAAATACAATTTTTCTTCCTTTCTTTCCTTCTACTTCCTCTTTTCTTAATTTATATACATGTGACCAAATAAAGGGTAAGAAAGGAACCTTTTTAGTGATTTCCCAGAAGAAAAAGTAAGCAAGTGTGAAGCATACACTAAAAAAGGTTTAGCTTAGAAATAATCATGCTTGAATATTTCCGTCTAAAGCATACATATCTAGAAATGTGACATAAAGGTGACGTAAAAACATTAAAAAAGGAATCATACTCGCGGATTATCGTGGTATACAATACAAGACAATTAGGGAATGAAGTTAAAAGCGCCAGTTAATGGTGTAAATTATAAGCCATGAGTCAAAATCACCAATAATTTTATGATCATTCATCTATTGCTAAATAATAACCACTTCCTAATTTATTAACACCAACCATTAAAAAAAATTCGGAGTAACTAAAATTAAAATATTTCAAGTACACATCAAGGAATCAACCAATAATAAGGACTTAACTAAGTTTTTATCACTCATTTATTACCCAAATTTAAAATTAGCCCCTTATCCAAAAAAAATTAGGTTTAAGTTCCTCAACTAATTTAAATACTTGATTTTTATTCTCACAATTAAGTTCATTTTATTAACTATTGAAGTGACAAATGGAAATCCCTCTTAACATTGATAGATAAATAATTTTAATACATGTGACAAAATTTAATGATTTACAATAACTAAAAAAATCCACATAAGCCTTATCTATTCCTTTCCTATATCTCTCTCTCCCCATTCCATTATACCGCCTCACCTTGAACCCCACCCTACCTCTATCTTAATCCTAACTCTAGATGTCAATGCCATTGTGCCACCAGATCCCCAACCTTCATGCCATTGCTCACCGCACCACCCCAACCCCTATGTTATTGTGTCACCCCACCTTGCTCAACCCCAACTTTTAACCACCATGTCACCCAAGTTGCAACAAGATGACAATTCTAGGAAACATCCACTATGAGGTTTCATTCTAGGCAGAAATTCTTTTCAATTAAGATCCATGACCATTGCGCAATCCAACAAGCTTTGCGACCAACAACTGTTCCTTTACAGTGACCAACCGTGTCATTCTTGAAGATTCATAGGTGTACATTAGAAGGGGTTAAATAATGTGACTTAACAATTTTTTGTAAAACGTTTCTCAAAAGACAAATTCTTATCTAAAGTTTTACAAAGCTAGTTCAAACTACTGTCTGAAAACAATTCAGGTGATGCTTTGTTTGATTTTCAAAACCTCTTTAAGATGGACAAGTTTTTAAGTTAAAAGTAATTTAACAAAAGATATCAACACACAAATTATTATACTAGTTCACCTTAAAGAAAATGCTATGTTCAGTCCTTGTTTGTCCTAATAGGAGTTTTATAAATCAAATATACTCAAAATGCCCACAACATTATGTTACAAGTATTATTTTTCCAAGTCACTTCAAGTTAACAACCAGCAGCAAGTATTTTTTTTAACTTAACCTCTTCAAGCTAACATCAACAACAAGTATTCTTTCTTCAAGCCACTTTTGGTTCTACAACATAACAATATGAAAGAAAGATATTTTGGTCCTTAGTCTTATAAACAAGACTCTAAGGGATTAAGCTTATGAATAACTGAACAACAAGTTTAGAATATGAAAGAAAGAAAGCTTTTTAGGCTACTGCTTACAATAGAATAGCAGAATATGCATAGTATCTTGTAAAGCTCTTTGAAATTGATTATGCTTGTAGTAGAATAGCTTTTGTTTCTTGTAGATTTCTCAATTTTAGCAACTTCTCTTTATATAGGCCAAAGTTGATCTACTTAAAAAGCGTGCAAGGCTACTTTGAGCAACTTGAACCAAACACTGACAGGTGTAATAGGTGATCATCTGATCGTCTAAAGTTTTAATACTTCTACATTTTTCCATTTTGGTGAAAGTAGATAGCATGCAATTTTAGCCTTAGCCGACTTTCTTGAAAACTTCAAGAGAATGTTGTCTTCATAAACGCGTTGCAATGGCTGGAAACTTCATTTAAACTTTAGAACCTTGTCTTGTGATGACTTAAGATGATTCTCCATCTTTCTGATCTTGTGCATCTAAGACAACAACTCCTTTAAATGATTCTTAATCTTTAGACAGTCATCAGTCAACTTGTTTCTTAAACTTCAAATATGCTTTTTTGTAGATAAAACTTAAACAGTCGTGAAACATTAAAACGTTAAATAGTTTAGTGTTTGTATCATAACTCAAAACAATTGAGGGATCCATAAAACCTCATATGTTTTTTCATGGACTTAACAACTCCTTCACTTTCCCTTTGCTGCATTTGTGGCTTTCCTATTTCGTTTGCTTGTTGGATAATTGAAAAGTGAATCCAACACTCATTTAATTTCTAGGGGGTTAGGGTTTTACAACTTTAGAAATTTGAAGCATTTGAGTTTGAAATACATTTTTCTTGTTCCTTTATGTTTTTGGAATTGTTTACTTCTTTGGCTACGGAATCTTATTCCTTTTGTGTCTTTGGAATCTTTAATGATGATGGTTTGGTGGTGTTGTAAGGTTGGGGTTAGTGGTGGTCGACGGTTTAGTGGTGTTGTGAGGTTGATGATGGGTTAGGGTTAGTGTAGGCGATGGTTTGGTGGTGTTGTGAGGTTAGGGGTGGAAAATGAGTGGATGGTGGATTGTAGTGGTGGGAGTGAGGAAAGAGAAAGAAAAAGAATAGGATTGAGGTGTCATTTTTGTTATTTATTTATTTTTAATAAGAATTACATTTATTAGTGTTAAAGTGACTAATTATCGACTACCTTATTAGTTAAGGAAACATGGTTAATAGTAGAAATCAATTCTTGCTATTTAATTTAGTTGAAGGATCAAAACCTTTTTATTTATGAGGGACTAATTTTAAATTTTAGAAATAGATGAGGAATGAAAGAGTTAATTAAAAAAATGGCAGTTGATTAACTTAAGCCAGCTCTACTTTAACCGTAAGTGAGAGAGGGGAAATCACATAAGATATTAACATAGGCACCAAGTAAGAAACAATAAAGATAACAAGGGAGAGTGAATAGTGAATATCCGCATATCTTTGTTCGGGCCCAACTTGAAACTTCCCCGCTCCCTTACGTTGTTGTGTTCGCCACTTTGTTATTTCCAATACCATTTTCTAAGCTTCCATCTTCTAACTTAACTCTTTTGCTCTCTATATATATTTCACTTTAAAATACTCCTAATATTCATTCATATACCCAAGTTTTGCTCATTGCTATTGCTGCCAGGAGTTAATAACTATGGCAGAAGAGGCTTCTAACGCCACTGTGGACTCTGTTCCAGAACATTCCCCTGTTCACGAAAACGAACAACAGAAAGAAGACCCTCCAAACGCTATCAACCATGACACTGATCAAAAGCTCACTTCTGCTCCGGTTCCTCAAAGTAACTCTTTTACTTCTCTCTTTGTCTCTTTTTTTGGTTACAGCTAACTTTTATGCAATGGGAAACTAAAATATGAACGGTTTTTCAGTTATTTTATTATTTTTTTGGGTTATCCAAAGGTTAAAGAACAGAATTTTATGCTTTTATTGTTTTCATAGGTGATAGCTAATTGTAGTATATATTTAAAGAAAAACACCCCCTCATCAATAGGTTGAATTGGTAGTTGGTAACAGGGTTAGATACTTTCACTAAAAGAAGTGAGTTCAATCCCTGTACCAGGAAGGTAACACCACAACGCAGTGAAGTTACGAAAATTCCTCTTCATATGCTAAAAAAAGGGATCTGTTTACCATATTCTTATGCCTGTAAAGTTAGACCCTAAGTTTAACTCTTCTTTAAAATTTTGTAAAAAGAAAAAGATAAACGGACAATCAAGACAGTTTCTTTTTAAGTTTCACACTTCTTTGCTTTCTTGCGGTTTCTCTTCAATCAAATGATGATTTTCTTTTATTTTTTATAATAGAAACTGAAGTATGAATCAAACAATTTTAAAATTTTAGGATGGATATTCTACTTATTAAGTGTCCACAAATCAGTAAAGGATTAGTCACTGTAATTGTGATCGATAATGAATACTCTGAATTAAAATTTTAGGTAAGTTATTTCATCTATCAAGGTGCCTATAAATCAGTAAAAGATTAGTCACTGTGATCATAATGAGTATTTTGAATTAAAATTTTAGGTCGGCTATTTCACCCACCAAGATGTCTACAAATCGGCAAAAGATTAGTTACCGTAATCCACAGTGAATATTCTGAGTTACATTTACCCAAAAAAAATCTAAAGGAAAATGATCTAATCTTTCATGTTAAAGGTGTGTTTAAAACCATAATTTAACTATGAGCTCACACAATAAATTATTTTATTAAAAAAATTATACTATAAATTTTATCATAAAACTTAATAAAATAAATTAAAAATAACTTATTTAAACGGTCTAATTTTAATCAATAAAATTTATTAAAATAAATAAAAAATAACTTACAAAATTTATAAACTATTTTTATAAGCTAATATTTTTTATCTTAAGAAATCATAAGCTATTTCTGGTCACAAACTATTTTCAGTGGATATGTTCTTTCTTACATGAAACTAACTTCACTGATTATTATGTTCACAAAACAGAGGTTCCTCAGTCTTTTTCTCCGTATTTTTTTAACCTTTAAAAAATTTAATTTTATCACAATTGAATTTTTGGTGGTTGATTATGTTTTTATTTCTGGTTTCTAAGTTTGGTTGCCAATTCCTACATAGGCCCTTTAAATCAAGGTGTTTTGGTACTTTCAAATGCACCTCGAAAGGGTGGACCCAAAAAACAATTGCACCGGGGCTCCTAATGGTGGTAGGGACTCTGAAGTTGATAAAATTCCCTTATAAATGCACTTACACTAAACTCCCTGTAGCATTAAACTAATATACATTTAGGCAGTGTAATTACTAAACATGTCACAATGGGAAAAAAAAAATTTGGCTTGGATATGCAAGAGTTTGTTTATTATATGCTACTCTTGTTGATTCACCTCAAAAGGAAGTAAACATGTGCTGCTGTTTTTCTTATTCAGATGATGCAGATCATGCTGATAAAAATGATACAGGAGATTTGGTTGACAAAGGTTGTTCTCTATAACATTAGTGTAAAGCTTTTGAATGTTCAAAAGGTAGGTAACTTTTTTTATATTCTTTCATCAGATGCTGTGCTTGCAAGGGTCCTAACAGAGAAAAGATTGGCTTTAATTAAAGCATGGGAAGATAGTGAAAAGACAAAAGCAGAGAACAGGCAAGATGTCATTTGATAATTTCTCAATGTTTATGAATATATGCCATTTATGTTTTAATTGCTTTCTCTTGAGGCTGTGTCAAATATTTATAATTTTGATAGACACCTAACAACACAAGTTTTCATGAACGGATAAATTTTCGATATATGTAACATCTCTACTTGTTGCTGATGCAAATCAAAGATTAAAGACTCTTTTATCAATTAACGAGACATCCTATTACTGCAAGTACCATTAAAAAAGTGAAATTAAATAAGCAATCTTATCCTATATTAGCTTAAGCTAAGTCTCTTCAAAACCAAGACACTATTTTACTTGAGAACCAAGTTGAAAGGATGCGTGTGGCCTTTGTATGAATGGGAGGATAATACATTTATGTGTCTCAAATCAGTATAATTTTCTTCTTTGAACTGTTGTTGTCACTTCTTATTTATGTGCTTTGTGAGATTTCTTTGGCATTTGATTGACTTTAAAGTGTGGAATGGACCCAGAAACCTAAAAAGCTACTCTTGATTGAAAAATGGTAACTTGATTAAGATACATGTTTTTTAGTCTAGTCTAGTACAAATGAGTCAATATTGGATGTTAGAATTTTCAATTCCAATTTTCACAATTGAAAGCTGAGCTTGATAAAAGTGAAACTGTCACACAGGGCACACAAAAAGATCTCAGCTGTTGGATTGTGGGAGGATAGCAGGAAAGCATCAGTAGAAGCAGAACTCAAGAAAATTGAGGTGATTCACTCAATTGCTTTCTGCATTTACAACTGTACAAAGATGATATCATAAGCCTTGTACTGTTGCTAAAGAGAATAAGATCTTCTTTGTGTTTATTCAAACTTATCAGCAAAGGATTTTTGTTTAATAAATGTAACAATTTGACTAGCTTTTGAAAATATAGTTATTTGACATGAAAAAAAATTGTTTGAATAGGAAACCATGGAAAGAAAGAAAGCTGAGTATGTTGAAAAAATGAAGAATAAAAAAGCTGAAATTCATCGGGCAGCTGAAGAGAAAAGGGCAATTGTTGAAGCTCAAAAAAGGCAAGAATTCATCGATTTAGAGGAGACAGCTGCAAAATTTCGTAGCCATGGAAAAACACCAAGCAGACTTTTTGCATGTTTCAAGGGCTAAGTTTTTTCAGCCGAATGCCAAGAATCAAATTTCTCGTTGGATTTGTTATGTCATTATGTTTTGTTATATAAACACATTAACGTGTTTGAGTGTAATGTTTCATCCTATATATGCTGTTGAAATAATCCAAGAAATGATCTCTACATATCATTATATATAGTTTCTTCTATTTCTTTATTTTAAATTTATTACTCCATAAATATATTTAAAATATAGTTAACATTCTCATTTATATTAATTTTTGTAATTTTCATATTTTATTTATCATCATATTGTTCCTTTCTTATATATAGTAAATGTAAAAATATTTATAAATTAAGTAGAAATGAGAATATACTTTAAAAATAATATTTATTGCTATCATAATATTCTAGATAAACAAATGTTAAAAATAGGCTAAATTACTATTTCAGTCCTTTATCTTTTCATTAAATTTCGAGTTTGATCTCTAACTTTTTTAGTTACTTAGATCTCCTTTTTTTTTAAACGTTTCAATTAGGTCCTTTCAATCTATGTTTTACTGATTACCACCAACAAAGATTTGACGTATCATTAACTCTATTGATATGACTATTCTATGTGTTAAATGATGTTAACATAACTACTTTATATATCCGCTATTGACATGACGACTCTCCATGTTAAATTTTCAAGTTTAGAAGAATTTACAAAATAAACTTTGAATTCAGTTATGTATATTGAACTTTAAAATATAATATACACCAACTAAGAATTTGAGTGGGTTGTCTAAGAATTAAAAATAGCAAAGTAGTCGGTAGAAACACAAAGTTTAAAACTAAGTTATAAATAAAACTAGGGAACTTGAAAATTTTATGGAAAAATAAGTCTTTTCTTACATAGAAAGTCTTTTTCACATAAAAAAGTCTTTCTCATATAATATTTTATTTTTTTAATCATATTTTCCAGCTCTTATATACATGATATTAGTTTCAATTATATTAGTATTTCAAAAATAGTATAATTGGGTCATTCCTAAGTTGCATATAATGTTTCAGTAAATTTGTGAAGGATGGTAAAAGAATTTGGGATGTGGTCGTGTTGTTAATATACATGCACGTCTCTATGAATATACTCTTAAGTATGTGATTAAATAACACATTAGAGTATTGTACTATAAGATCACTATGTGGGGGCAATAGAGAAATATAATGGATGACTTGTTGGTAGGGAGGCTTCTTAAAAGACTATATATTATGGAAACTCACGTCAAGTTTAGGATTCTAAATAACCTCGGGTGGCTTCTATTAACCGATGTATTCTCTAGAGAATATGACAATCTTGACAAATATCTAATGGTTATCATGTCATTATAGTATATTTTGATGAAATCTTTTTGACAAAGTTGTGTGGGTTCATCTCACTTTCTAAAATATTAACTCTTGATGACTTTCTTAATAGTGAGAGTATTATTATAAGGGTTTGTTGTATTGTATTTAACGGATTTTATTAAATTTTGAAACATTTTTTTTATGATACATGCACCATATCCACTACATTACATATAAGTTACTTGAATTGGATTGAAACCTTATTTATGTGTCAACTTTTAAAGTTAGGTTTTCTTTGAGGATAAAGTCTGGTTAGATGCATTGCCTAAGGTTGTTCCTACTTTGGATATCATATAAAAATTCCTAGTTCAATGAAATTCTAAGTTCTATCATAATAAATAAATATGATTTATATATATGATTAAGATTAAAAGACCAAATTATACACATACTTTATAAATATTATAAGAAGTAAAATAAAAAAAAAATCCAAAATTTAAAGACTCGCTTAATATTAATTTTTAATTTACTATAAGATAAGTTAAATGATGAAAACAAGTTATATAGGGTTTGAAAGACAAGTTTGTTGAAAAAAGGAGCTTGCTGATGATTTTGAAAAAGGCAAGTCCAGTGGTTCAAAAAGTGATGTAGTTAAGCTAGGACAACGTCTAGATGTTAAAATAGTTAATTGTAACTGATACATTTTAATGAAAAAGGATGCTGAAATAGTATAATTAAAGAACTAACAATACAATGTATAAAAAATAAAACCAAATATATATATATATATATATATATTAAAGAATAATAATGCCGATGAATAAATCATGAGTGTTTTGTTCTACTAATTGACTATTTTTACTAACATGATTGTGTCTTTGATTTAGTTATTTAGTTTAGAGAATAATTAAATCTTAAACCCTAAACCCTACCTTTAGTTATCCTTAGAAATAATGCACTAATAATGTGTTATTCTGATTTTAAATATTATTTCTATCCATTTAACATAATACAACCAAAAGTCATATCATTTTATTAAAATGAAAATTGCTAAAAACATTATCTATTTTGTGCCAACAAATGTTCCATGTGAAATTGATAAATTTATATAATTTCATTCAACATGTGTTACAAGTTTCTTAATTCTTTAAGTTTTGGAAAAGCTCTGGAAGATGAGCATTAGTGAGCTTGGTCCTCTTACTAATTTCATTCTTCTTCTTCTTAGGTTTAGGCTTTAATGAAATGCCTTCCATTTGTGCTGCACTCCTCCTCTTTGCAGTGTTAGTAGCAGGCTTCATTCCATTCTTTTGTAGATCTCTCTCTATATCAATCATATCATGAGGCAATTCAATCCCTCGAAAAAGCAGTTTTAGGTCATCATCCACCTTAATTGGCACTTTAGGATCATTAGGGTAGGCAATGTCCTCTTGTGAATCATAGTTGGATAATAGCCAAATCTCCCTAGCAGCCTTTAAACCCTACAATCCAATAATATTATAAGGCTCATTCCATGATAAACCAATTATTGAATCTTCACTACCTGTAAAAGAAATCACCTCACAGCTCACACATGAGGTCATTTGAGTATACATGTCACAAATCAAATTTTTCAAGTAGATTTTCATATTTCAATGGAAGCATATTTAAACAATTCACTCTTGTACCAATAACTCGACAACAGGTAAATGTTTAAGCATTAGAGACATGAAGGTATTTTCAAAAGAAAACAAAAATATTAAGCAAAATCAAAGTAGGCAAATGAAGGATAACATTTTAAAGATGTAAACTTCAATAAGATTGTTCTGCACAATGAACTACCTTCTAGTCCTACATAGCTACACTGATAAATGCTTTGTATAAAATTGAAATCCTTTAATAATAACATTCAGAAGTTCAACTTTTTACCTAAGTTATTATGGATAATTCCAAATCCAATATATGAGAAAGTACAAGAAAAGATCAAACCACATTTAGTAGATTTGTACTAGTTGTTTTTTTTTTTATTTGAAAAACATTCATCTCCATAATAGTAGCTATAATGCAGAATTGACAACCCAAGGTTGACACAAAGTGATAAAGTGGTTTATAGAGCTCACTAATGTGTAGTTTTAGTGCATATGAAAACTTATCAAAATCACAACCATTTTCCCAATTTTACAACTTGGAATAACTAGAGAGAAAGTTACATTGTAATTAGTAACTTTACTTAGGATAGCATGAAAAATTCAAAACTTTCAAGTATACTTTTTAAAATAAAAATAATCAAATCATACAAGCTATTTAAAACATGCTTAAAAACAGACTTAAAAGATGGGACATACACATAAACTTGTTCCTTCTCCTAAAAGA
This sequence comes from Clitoria ternatea, assembly GCA_037962975.1. NCBI lineage: Eukaryota > Viridiplantae > Streptophyta > Magnoliopsida > Fabales > Fabaceae > Clitoria > Clitoria ternatea. The sequence continues at coordinate 10,539,407 of CM075670.1, forward strand.
GCTAAGACTATGGGCAAATACAAATAGTTTTAAACTAATATTTATATTTATATATACTATTCTATTGTGTCTCATGAAACATTTTATTCTTATATCCACCATGGTATTGCCCACAACAATTGATTTTCTTTCAAAGGTATAATCATTAGTGACAGGCACACATTATTCTATATGAAATTCATTACATGTAGGGGAAGAAATAAATTTGTGAGACAAGTTAAATATAAAAAACAAAATGAGAATGCACATAAATTTTCATGCAAAAGGGAATGAACCAAATAAAACCATTTACTTGTAAGTCTTCCATCACACTTGGGTAAGCATCTTTTAGGTCAACAACAGCAATGCCCTCTGGAAACTTACGTATCAGGAAAAGCAACTCACTTCTGTCCCTAATGTCATGTTTGGACTATAGACCAAAAGCAATGCCATATGTCATAAATTGAAACATTGGTACAAGAAAAGAGATCAACATGAACAAAATTGAACAAATGAAGGTTTACATGTAAGGATAGATGAAACATTTGAAAATTACCTTGTAAGAAAAATATTCCCCATCGAATTTTACTTTTGGATTTTTCCTCATACTGTCAAAAACATCTTTGTTAGCTCTCATATCCACATAGCATGCTTCATTTATTTGTTCTATTGTTAAAGCTTGTCGAGTCTGTAAAGCAAAACATGCATAAGCACAAAGTAATAACGTCGCTAACCATTATTCCAAAAAATTCAGCAAACACATAATAACTTACGAACGGCCAATAGAAAAACAAATTTTTTGAGATTGAATTTGAAAGTTAGTATTTATCAATTATAAATAAAAGTATCAGGCAATTGGCATTTGAAATTTAACATTTATAAATCATAAAAAACTATAAATATAAGTACCATGAGGAACATTACGAGTAACTAGAAAAACCATGATTCAAACTCTGCATGATGAAACCAACAAAAATGAAAGTACCATTATACCTCAAATAGGATATCTATAACACGCTTCATTTGAGACCCAACGGGAGCTTTGCGTATACTATTGATATGTTGGAGCCTTTCCGTATCATTTGAGAATTTAACAGAATTTGGGGGTTTTGCATTGTGTGAAGTAGACGAAACCTTGGTGGTTCCAATACTGGAGAGGTTTGATTGACCCTTCTCTTGTCTTTTAAACTTGTCTTGCTTTCCTCGAAAGGCCATCTGAGATTTTAAGAAATCACAAAATAGGGTTCTAGTTCTAGTTACTTTGAGATGGCAAAAGGATCAAGAAAAAATAGGTGGCATTGGTGTTTATCTATTTCTTAAAACAAATTCTAGAAAATGCATAATCAATGTCTCATTCATCACTTTGAATTTGAAAATGATCCAACAACATTTATCAAGATGTGATAAGTGAATCTTGAGTTTCACATATTGTTAGATGAAATCATGTACAATTGGGATAAGAATAAGAACATTGAAAAGTAATTGCAATTATCCAACTTTAATTAATATGCAATCATAAGAACATATGTAGCAAATTGAAATTGTTAGAGATAAAAGACATGACCGTGATAGATTTCTCTGGTTAACTCCCCCCAGAAACAAATGTGAGATACGAAAAGTTTGCTATTACTCTTTTGGGTCCGCATACATACTCCACAATTTTAAAATATAATTTAGATTATTTAAGAAATGAAAAAATATTAAAAATTATATAACAATTAATGTTACTAGATAGTCAAAAAAATTACTAGAGTATTGATTATTATGAATTTCAAAAATAATTTATTAGTAGTTATCGTTTTTAAAGCAGTGATAAATATTAAAATAATTTAAAATAAGTGTCATTTTATTTTCTTACAAAAAAAAGTAGAGTAATGATCCATGGACTCCAAAGTAAATATTGTTAAACTTATTTAATAACCTTTTAAAATATTAATAAATTTTGTAATATTGCTTAATATTTTCTCACACAATTTTTAATTATTTTTATAACTATTTACAACAAAATTTAACTAACTTTATTTTAACATAATTGGATCGTATGGATTATATACCAATTTAAGTAAAAAAATTCTATATGAAAAGAAAGTATAAAAGGGCAATTTTGTCTTAATAATTATAAAATAAAGCTTTTTAAAGACATATATGTTAGAAAATTTATATTTCTAGTAATGAGTTACAATTTATTTAAACTATTTTCATATTAGTTATTTATATTTTTATGGACTTAGCATATATAGGTGATGTAATTGGGTAAACCTTTTAGATTTTTATTGGAAAGCGATATGAGTTTGATAAGTGGAAATCAATTTAGTCCCATTAGGGTATAATGAGAACTTTATTAGGTTTTAAGCAAAACATGGTCTTCATCCCAAGGTACAAATTGTTATTCTGTCATTTTATCATAGGTGTTTTTGTATGATTTCTTGGTGTGAATGTAATTATTTTAATGTGAAAATGGCTAATAATTGCCATGTTTTGCATGAATAGTCTGGAAGCCCATGTTTTAGACATTTTGACCAAAAAGTGACAAAATAGGCTCATAAATTGAAGACAAAAGAGCTAAGGAGCAAAAAGGTCGAAGTAAGCACGACATGTGCTTGCCTAAGCACAATCGTGTATGGGATTAAGTTTTGAGTTTCACCTACTTACTAGCACCATTATGCTTTGCTAAGCAGGGCTCATGCTTAAATGCGCTAATGGACCATTTTAGTTGGTTTTAAAAGTTTTTATTGACTAATTTCCCTAGAGAGACACATCACGAGTCTCACAAACAACGCAATGAAGACAATTCATAGCCCTGGCCTCCATCACCATCATTCTTATTTCCCTATATTATGAGTTCTCACAAAGTTTCCTTTTTCAGGTTATGGAGTTAGAAGATGAAAGAGTTCTCCTTATCACATTGAGTTACTTCCTTCATGCAGTTAATGCATTGAGAGTTACTCTATTTTCTATATATAGATTAGGGACTTATGTTCATTTTAGCTTTATTGTGTTTGTCTAAATCCCCTTAACTCAAGGGACTAGGGTGGATCCTTATGGTGTAAAACTTTGAACCCTTTCTTTTGTGATTTATGGTTAAGCAAGATTCATAAGCTAATCATTCTCACTTATGTATGGTGCTTTTATTGTTTGAGCTTCACTAAATTAAGGAATTGATCACTTTATAATTTAATCTAATAGATTAAGATTACCACGATCCCTACCTTTGTCTAATAGGTAAATCCATGAATGGAATTAAACATATAAGTGTAACCATAAGTACTTGATACTATAACTTATATGTTTTCGGTTAGTGGTTAAATTTATAAATCCCATTAATTCTTAATGTTCTTTTTGGTATGTCTTAATTTTGGATTCTTAATATAAGTGATTGGCAACAGTACCAAGGTGCTTTATGATTAATGAATTAAGATAGCAGATGAAAGATAAAACCATGAAGGAAGATTCAACCCATAAGCAATTTTAAAAATATAAAGACTTTTTCGTAATTTCTTTATCCTTTTTATTTTCCTTATTTTCTTAAATTCTATCTTCTTCTTAAAACTCTTAAACTATGATTGTTTAACATTTAAAAAATATTAGTGGTGAGTGCATGTCTTTCACACAATTCATGTGATCTAAACATTAGTATACTCAACTTTAAAAGTTAGGAACGATCCAAAACTAAAAAAAGTTATATAATTTTATTAAAAGTATACCTTGATTGTTGTATTCTTAAAATACTAATATCATTTATGCATATATAGTAGCATTTAGAAATCTTATTAAACCTCCCAAAAACAAAAGATTCAGACAATAGTTAATGGAAATTGATAGATTAAAACCTAAGATACATGAAAAATTATTCAATCAAGGAGCTTGGAAAAAAATCATAGAAATTTAGGATTTAACAAGATAGAATTCGATGTGAAAATTTTTAAAAATAAGATGGTGCAAGTTACTACTTTAAATTTGATAGAAATGAATCGATATAACTGGTATAAGAATGAATTTTTCTTATAACTATCTATGGAAGTAAATAAGAGAAAACATAATATTCAATTGAACATAGATATAAAATACCGTTAGCACCAACATTTTGAAATTCTACTTGGCAAAGTTAAAGTACAAAAGTTCAAATTGTATCAACATATCCAGAACGATATTTTTGAACATATACTAATAAAGGATAAAATTTATCTAAATAATTCACAACAAAAGCAAACATATTATGTTGAGCAATGAATTTTATCATGCAAATCAAATTAAACACTCGCATTTAGAAAAATCTGCAAATCACACCTTTATTATAAACTCTGGATTTTTGTATACAATTACTAGACATATACGAAAATCAATATACCAATTTCCAAATCAAAATTCCAAGAAAATTGAAAATTAATAGTTTCGTAATTCATTACCCTTCACATAAGAAAAATATGACAAATGTACATCAATTAAGTTCTAGTGATACTAATCAATGATTTATTCATTATATATCAACTAGTATAATTGCAATCTTTATTCATCCATCTAACCACAAGTAATGGTCACATTATAATCACTTCAAAATCATCAAGCTTTACAAACACCACACAATCAATTTAACAATATCAACTCTCAATTGCTTCTCCTTGCTTGAAATAAGGATAAATGAGATCCTAATTCTTATCATGATACAGGGAAAGTCTGAGAATGTGACCAATCACTTTATTAATTTATTAAAGTCACCAAAAGAAAAGTTATTTATGAGAAATATTTATTACAAAAAAGGTTATATTTTTTTGTTTAACCATTTATCCTCTAGTATCCTCCATAGAAGACAATCTTTTTCGAGTCAGGAATATTCATATTATAGTGAGACTAACTCTCTTTATGTATATTTTTCCATCCACAACTCTAAAGTAAGAGACAAAAATCATTTGAAAGAGAAGAAGGCATAGTAATTAAAATTCCTATTTTCAAACTCATATAGTAGAATCACAAAAATATTAACCTTTTAGTGAGATCAAAATGACGTGAATCCTCACGTTTGATAAGCAATTTTGGCTTAAGAATCACTCAAAAAGGCCTCGTAGAACATAAGATATGGCCTAAAGATATTTGGATGAAGATTAAGGCTGTGTTTAATTATAGAAAATTATTCTAGTTTTCTGGGAAAAGTTTTTTCCTTGTTTTCTAAAATTTTCATTTCCTATAATAGCTAGAAAAATTTTAAAAACTCGTTTAGATAATGTGACAGTTTTTTAATTTGGAAAACTAAAAACTAAAAAAAGTTGTTCAAGTGTGCTCAGTTTTTTAAATTTTTTTCAAATATTCTTTAATTCAAATTAATTGAGATATGTCTTATATATATTATTTAGTACAATGTTGTATAGTATATGCATCACATAAAAATTATGACAAAAATTTAAAGTAATATTAAAATAATAGCAAATGAGTTTGTGTTTAAATATATTTCAAAATAGTAGCAGTAAAACTTTTCGAATTAGTAGCAGCTTGTTTCATATTTCCATTTACTTACAAGAGTCTTCCTCTTGTAATTCAGTTACCTTATCTTGTAATTAAGTTACCTTATCTTGTAATTCAGTTACCGTCTTTTCTATATTTTACTTTTCTTAGAAAACCTTTTAAAAGAATTTATTGATTTTCTTAAAAAATAGAAAATCATTTTTTTATTTCTCTATAAAAAAATTAAATAATTTGTAAATAAATTTTTTATTTTATTTTTTTAAGAATAATTTTCTATTTTCTAAGAAAACTTATGAACTAAACGCAACATAAGGAATTAGGGGCTAGGGATCGATTAAAATTGAGAATTAGGAAATAAAAAATAAAGAATGTGAAAGGATTATTTTGGGATAGGTAAGTCGTCACAATCAAAGTATGATAAGCCTAAGGGAATTACTACAAGAATTGAAAATTCTTGATAAGATTGAAATTGGTTTAATCAATAACTTAAGAGAAAGCTCTCACAAGCATTAAGCTTTTCTAAATAACCTCAAATCTGTTTGATTTATCTGATTTCCAAATGTTAAATATAATTTTAGTTTGAGTTTGTCTCCTGAGAAAAAGATTAAAAAAAACTAACATAAAAAAGAAAAACTAACATAACTCAAATTTATGTGTTATTCTGTTCTCATTCTAAGTGGGTTATGTTGGGCTTCCTTTAGCTTGGCCTTGGATCCAAATTCAGGTTTGGACTTGGTTTTGTTTAGTCAAAAACTAACATTTTGATCTTTCTTAAAGCTCACTTACACGTATCTTGCACGTCTAAATCAAGAGTGAATGACTTTCCAAATTTTTTGATCCTTATGACAATCAATTAAACAATTGGGGCTATAATCAATTGAATCATTTTTAAATATGCCACTCTCAAACAAATCACTACCATGTAGAAATGAACTTTTTCTTAAAACTGAATGGTGAACACATAATTTAAGAAATTGCGAACCCCTTACACTTATTGAATATGTAACATAATGAGACAAGACAAAGATAACCTATGAGTTAGTATATCCAAAATAAATAGCCTGAATGTAATTCTTCTAAAATTAAACTCAAGTGACTGAAAATAATTTACAAAAGATGATAAAAAGTCTAGTCACCAATGACACCAAAAAAATCCAACACAAATCATTTTTCTGATTTTTTCATGGTCCAAAATCCCAAGAGGTTTTCTTTTAAATGAATTTCCCTTCACAAAATCAACAAAATTATTAGTATCAAGTATAGTTTTTATGCATAATAAATTTTTCCTTGCCCCAATATTCTCACATTTTTTGTTATGAGTATTGTCCTTTTTCTTATTCTCTTTTACTTTTTCTTACTCTTTATTTTCATTTTCATTTTTATCCTTATAAACTACTTGGAGACGAAGGAACAAGAGAAACCTTACTGTCTCGATAGACAAATAAATACTTCTTAGAATGATATCATGATTGGCATTTTTATCAAACTGCCATTGCCCACCAAGTAGCAAATGGCAAGCTTCCATTGGCACCACATCATATACAATTGTATCATTGTACTTTCCTATTGAGAAAGAAATCAAAACCTGCCTATTCACTACATGTCCACCCTCTTCAACTAACCATTATAATTCATATGGTTTAAGATGCATTTTAGTGGACAAACAAAGTTTTTCAACTAGTATCCTAAACACATTAACACAAAATTCATTATCAGTTACCATTAAGCAATGTTTACCTTCAATAAAGCAACGAATTTGAAATATATTTTCTCTTTATGTTTCACCCTTCCTGTACACTTGAGAACTTAAGAGACACTTGATCATGTGAAAATCCCCACCATGTGAGGTTCCACACACATAACTCTCTTCCTTGTTTCTACTCATCAAAATATTTTTCTCTAGGCATTTAGATGTAATGTGCCTTTTCCTAAGACAATTGAAGTATTTCATGTTCCTATGTTCAAAAACAAAAGACATAGAATTGTAAGTAAACTCAAAATGAGATTTAGAAGAATTTATAGCTTTATGTGCATTCTTCCTATGATGATTCTTCCACCCCTTGGATAGGTGAGGTTGGGAGGCTCTCATATAATTGAATTTTTTTTAGTTGAACTTCAATTTCAATGGATTTTTGAACAAGTTCCTTAAACTCTAAACATAGTTTCTTCTCTACCATATTCCTTACCTCATGTTTCAATCCATGTAGAAACCTAGCCATAGTTGTTTTTCTTTAGCTTTTCACGCAACTCCTTTTGATAGTGTAAGGATACATGTCTCTTTCTCATAATTCTTTGTATCTCTATCTATGTATTTACCATAGGCTCTTCTTCATTCCTTCTTTCATAATTTTGAAATTGTTTTCACCAATATATATAATGCATGTAAAAAAAACTCAAGAGAAGCTAATTCTACCTTATTCACTTCACCAACGCCATTATAGGCAAAAAAAATCAATTTTTAACTCTCATTCAAGGTACTCTTCCACATCATTACGTCATGATATGGTGACACCTTAATATTCACTCCATTACTTTGGTAATCTCTCACTCTTATTTCCCTTCTTTCCTTCATTTTTATGTCATCTAATTCTATTCTAAACTTCCAAGACATGATTATTAAACAAAAGCAGAAATCAAAAATAAAAGGACTTCACCACACAACTCATGTTTACGCTCTTAGAAATGAATCACTCATGTTTATTGCTCTCAAATGGGCTTTTGTGAAAATGTATATCTTTCCTTTTATCATTTTGTTTCCCTGGGTGGGTTCTTAAAAGAATCACAATCAACTCTCACAAGAGATTTTCAACTTTGTAGCAAAACTAACAAAGGCTCACTAATAAACAAAGGAAACTAAACAATAGATAAAAAAATGCAAGCAAAGTAAAGACAGTTGTAGCAAACTCTAGAATTGTGTTTAGAAGCAAGATGAACTGACACAAGGAATCAATCGTAAACACAAATGAAAGATCAAGAATAGCTATAAGATAACATGTGGAAAATGACAAACTATAACAAGAATTTTATGAAAAATGAAAATCAAGGGCAACAAATTTTATCCCCAAAGAGCCATTCCAAATCTAATAAAATTGCACATAATATAATTTCAATTTCCTCTACACACTACAACAAAAATTTTAAAATTGTAATGTACCTCTCTTTTTTTTCAACTTTTACTTTTCCTTTTTTTTTTCTCTTAACCAAAAATACAAGTAAATAACACTATTTCAAGCAACACCTTTGTTGTATTAATTTTTTAAAATTTTAATACACTTCTTGTTTTTTCTAAAATAAAATATTGTAGCTTTTTTTGTTTGTTTTTATACAATGTAGCCACACAACTAGAATTGCTCAACAAAGTGAATAAGGGGACAATTTAGCACCAAGAACATGAAAGTAGAATGTAAAAGTAGAGAATTTTTACACTCAATTGAATAACAAATATGAAACAAATATTGTTGTAGCAAAGATAGACAACAAATACGCACAAGTATAAGGATTGATCATTATAAACAAAGTAGAATATCAAGAACAACTCATAAGCAAAAAAACCCCTACTAGAATTAAAAATTTAGTAAATTATGACAAAACAAGACAAGGATTACCAAAGTGAGGCGAGAATCAATTCCAACCATAGAATTGAACTTTGATACCAAATGATGAGAATCCCCTTACTGGAATTCTAAAACAAATTTATTTAGGGTCAGAAATGCATAAAACACCTAAATGATAAATCTATGTCATACAACCATACATAGATAGTCATAAAGTTTTTCGAAGTCACATAACTAATATATTTTAATTTCGATCATCCATGATAAGATCTAACATTTCAAATTTATTTTTCTTACTCTCATATAAAAAGGTCTTTATCGTATGATACATTGTTTATATAACACATGATGAGAAACTGAATCATGGATTCAAAAAAAAGGATCAAATCTAAGAATAGCTACTAAAAAGAAAAGATTGAGCCTTTTGGAATTCAATGGATTCACGGGTAAGCTGAATGGAAAGAACACAAAAATTGACCTAGTACACATTTCTGATATGTAAGGAACAGTGTAGCTAGGTAAAAAGTTTAAGAGGGGATTTGATGGTTTAGGGTGTAATTAAAGGAAAAGAAATAAATTAAGGGACTAGAGGAAGAGCACAAAGCACATGGAACTTAAAAGAAAGGAACTTTTTTTTTGTAAGATTAAAACAAAAGTACTTGAAATACATTATTCAGTTACACTTATGTATATATTAAGGGAAGAGACTCTGCTCTGCCCAAACCAAAAAGTGAATTTTCACTTTAGTAAATTTATTTTGCTTAAGGGGATTTGTTTTGATGCATGCATTTTTAGCACTTATCGGGGACCATACAAAAGCCCTAAGCTGACTTTTTGGGATAACTCTTTTAATGAAGGATGAGGCGTGCAACATTTGAAGGTTGTTCCACCATTCTTGGAGCTTAGAGCAAGGAATCTCTTAGTTTTCATCTCTTTCTCTCAATCTTTATGTATATTCCCATGTATTATTGGATGACTTCCATTATTGTAAGTAGCTAATCTTATTTTTTTGTTAGGATTTGACACAACCCATTTCTTCTTATACTTATGTAGTGAACGTTGTGTATGTTTTATGTGTTTAATCAATGTTAGCATTTCATTTCTATACTTAATGCTTATTTTAGATGGAAGAACAATTCATGTGTGTATTTTGGTTGTCATTAGAAAAAGCTTATAGAATGAGATATAAAATGAAATACCATACATTTTATTTCTAGGAATAAAGTTGAATGTATTGATCTTTATAAAAAAGACTTATAATCTCTACATTAAGAGATTAAGTTGAGTGACTTATATACTACAAGAATTTAATTGAATGAGTAAACATACATAATAGGAAGTCACATACATAGTGTTGAATGCTAATGAAGTCTAATCCCAACATCTTTATCATTGTCATCTCTCAATTATAACATCCTCATACTTTGTTCACTCATATTACAAAAATAAACCTTTTATAATGATCCAATGAACATATTTGTTGATAATAAATATAAAATTTTGGCAAAAGGAAATTTTCTTCCACAAGCTCCATCTTTTTCATGAGCCTATGGTCCAACAAATTCATAGTCATCGAAGTCTTTGAAGGTCTGTTTCACTTTATCAGGAGGTTTTAATGGAAAAGTCTAAACCCAACACAAGAATGCTCTTTCCTTCCATACTTTCTCCTTTATCATACATTATATTATATTGATTTTTATATTTAATTCTAATAGAATTTCTCATATATTATTAATTTTATTCTTTAAAAGCTTATATCACATTTTATTGTAAATCTAATGATAATTTATAATCATTTATTATATAACTTAACATTTATATATTGATTTGAAATTAATATAACTATTTTTTTAAAACTCTAATAGTGTCTTTTAAATAAAAGTTAAAGACTAATCTATCATAGAGTTAAAAATAATTTAGGACATTTCCATTTAATGTATATATTTTCATTGTTTTTTTATCAATTTTATATTTCTTTAAAAAATTATTATATTATTCAATGTGTATTACATAATACATATACTATTCTAGAAGTTTGAGTTGTTTTTTTATTGAAATACAAATTTACTATTTACATATCAAATTAACACTTAAATTAAGTGTGGAAGGTTTCGATCTTTATATTGAATATGAAATATTGTCTCACCTATTGAGGTACCTGCAATCAAGTGAGAATAGATATCCTATCTTACACCTACAACAAACAACTTAACACTAACTTAGCACTTTTTATGTTAAGTTTACGCTTTTCATAGAAAATAGTTAATAATACAATTATACAGACCATAAATCTAATCTCAACGTATCTTAAAAACAACTCCATTTTAACATTATTCAAGAAGACCTATTTGGTTGATCAACTAAACCTTAATTTGAGCAATGGAAAAAAAAGATTTATTAATGCAATAGAATTTCAACTATTTCAAATAACGTGAAATATTAATATTAACAATTAAATTTTTTCATTTTCACAACTTTATTTTCCCAACCTGTTATCAAATAGACACTTAAAACGTATACGAACATGTGTTACTAAAAGGTTAACAAAAAGCATGCATTTATAAAAAAACAAAAAACAAAAAGTATGTCTTCTTACTTGTATATATTGTTAGGCTGTTTACTTAGAATAATATAAATTCAAGCTTTATTATATATACATTTTTATTTAGTTTCTAATAAGTATAACAAAAATATATTATTTTATTTAATAAATTTAATTTTTAAAAGATATATCATTACAAATTTTATTTAATAAAATCTATTTCATATTTAATTTTTAATATACGCCATTATAAATTTAATTGTCAATTGTGCAATGTGTGAGTAATCATCTAATCTTTACTACCAATAAAGTGAATAAATTGTGACCTAGTTGTCAACGTAAACTAATAATATGATTAAAGACTTCTAAGTTTAATCTTCCTTAAACACGCTTCATAATAGGAACAAAAAGTCTTAACTCCGACAAGTGAAAAAAAGTTTTATTACACTATTTAAAAAATTAAGAATAGAATATTTTGTTGATTAATAATGTTTTTAAATGATTTATTTTTATTTTTCTTTAAAAGTCAGTAGTCTTGGGGGTACTAATTAACATTTTCTAAAAAGGTAAAATGATTATATAATTTCACATAATTTCAGCCATGTTGAAATTTTTGTGTCCATTTATTTATACGATAAAAAAATCATCATGTAATAATCTTTACTTTCAGTTTTATTTTCCCACTTTCATAGCAGCTGATGAATAAGAAAGAAAACATTAGCCCATAAGTAAAGAGATAATTGCGTCAAATTTGAGCTCTGACCTTATACTGTATATATAATAATTTTTTAATGCATATTTCCCTTATCGTCTATTGCTAGCTAGTTCATCTCTCTCTCACATTATACGTGTAAATCCTTCTCAACCGTCCAATTCCAGTCACTTTACCCTAAAGTCTGAAAGGTCAGAGCTCAGTCGTTGACGGTCACATCGTTCGAGCAATTTCCGACTCTGAAATTTCTTTGCTCCATCAATGGATTAGGGTAACCAATTACTTGCCCTTCTTTCAGCTGATTTAGGATTCCTCACTGCTTTAGATCTTCTTCTCATATTCGCTATTCTGTTTTTCCTTTTTAGTTAATCAATCAGCATACAAAGAATCTAGCCTAAACCTGTAAATGAAAAATTAGATTTGCGTTGATTATGCATGCTGAAACCTAGTCTCGCTACAGTGAAGTTCATTTATCTATATTTTGTTAATTTAGTTAGGTGTTTACAAGTTTATTCGTGTGAAAACAGTGTGATGCATGCTTTAAGCTGTTGTGGATCTGGTAGTAGCAGTGGAAGGAAGTGTATAATATGTAAATAGAAGTTAAACATAGTTACCGAGACTTTGAGTGCTTTGTTTGTTAGTGAAGGTCGCAATTCTTATGTTCAGATGAAAAAGGAACTGCATGGATCTTAAGGTTCTATGATCTGGATGAGGAGCTCAACAATCATGATCAGCTTCCTCTCTATAACTGAAGCCTTTTACCTTGTGATTATTTTGTGTTTTGCGGTGCTTGTCTAGTAGTAATTTTTGTCTTGAAAACAAAATACGGAGATGAAGAGCTCCCGATGAATGGATAATTGGATATGTAGTTGTATGGTTCTTCTAATGTGGACTCCAGTGTACATTTTAAAAAATAAAAAACAAGGAAAGTTTTTATTGAAAATTGTATTGGACTAGTCTTGAAAATTATAGAGAGATCATATCAAACACAATTCCTAATAAAGATTTTTCACTTCTTGATTTCTTAAAATGTGCCCCAGAGTGCACATTAAAAAAACTGTTATTAATATGTTTGTTGTATATGGCTTTGTTATCTATTTCACTCATGACTTGTGTGTAATTCTTTAAAATTAATCCTGGATTTGGTGGGGAATCTGTTTCAAAAGCTGCTCTCTGTAGTCCGTATTGTACATGAGGTTATTTTCTGACCAAAATAGTAGGGGAGGGTGATAAGCATATTAAGTTGTTTGTTTTGTAATCTTGTTTCTTCGAGTGATGATAATAGAATAATTAATATTTAATGTGCCTTGGTGTTCAGATTTCACTTGATCGTATCTTAGTCAATCCCTTCCATGCTGCCTTAATACAAATATTTTCTTTGTTTTAGGGAATGCAATACTGGATGGTGGCTACTATCTTGGAGGCCACAGCATCTAATAAATGTGCTGCTACTGTGTCCTCCTTGTAGGTATGGAACATTGTACCAAGTTTGAATGAACTTTTTGGTTGTTTCAGCAGAGAGTAATTTTCTGTTAACATGAAAATAAGAAATTTTGGGCTATGACTGCTATCACAAGGTTGGAATTACGCTGAAAATTTCTCCTGTATAACAACATCACATTCCTTCTGAAAATGGGAAAACCCCAGCTTGAGACGTCTGATGTAACCAATAGCACAAAACGCAACTCTAAACAGGTGAGTACAAAGTTTTATTTATTTATTTTGTTTTGGAATGCTTTTTTTTCCCCTATGTTAGCTATTCTTATCGCTTACTACTTGGTTGGTGTTTGACAATTTCAGACCATAGAGAAATCAAATGAATATCCTGAATGGTTACCTGGTGGCTGGAGTGTGGATTTCAGAACTCGAAAAAGTGGTCCAAATATGGGATCTGGGTATAAGGTGGTAGACAAAGTCTAATGTTGTGGATATTACTATTTCAGATTTGGCAACTTTAGTGAGAGCATCTAGTTTTATGTGTCTATTATGTATTCTTTATTTGCATGCAGTAAGTTCGTATTCTTCCTTAAATGCCAGCTTGCTTTTAGTTAGCAGCTAACACTGCTATCAATGCATAATTGACACATAGATCTATAACTTAAACACTCCTTGGCCTCAGGTATCTGAATTTGAAACATGAATAAATATAAATATTCCTGAATGAGCATCTTTAGTGGAAAAGGCTATTTGGAAACCTGAATTATGATATTGGCAGCACCTAGGGACCTTTAGCTGACTTCTCATGGCAGGAACATCATTTGATTACTTGGAAATATGTATAAAATATGAACCTGATTTTGAATTAGGATGATATCTATTAGCATATGGTACAGCTATGATTTTGTTCTAATCAGTCTGGCTTGTGACCAGTTGTGTTCTATTTGGAACATATCTTTCAAGATCAGGTTCAAATTATCCATAAAGGTTATATTCATGGGTAAAACTGTAAAAACTATGCTCTTCAATTGATGTAAACATGTGGCTCTTTACCTCTTGGTATTCTATTTTCTCTTGTTCTGTTGTTGGAGTATTAATTATTTGGTATAACATGGTTTTATCCTTTGGTTTGTACCTAATTACTTTTTAAAGTGGTAAAGTAAAAATTATTCATAAAACATTTGGGTGTGTTAGAATATTGTAAATATAGCAATATGTAATTAGAATTGATTAGGATTGATTGTATTATAATCCTGTATTTATTACATCCTTATTATAAATATGCTACTCCGTTGTGTATTCAAACGCACGGAATTCATCTAATGCCTCTCGGTTTCCTTCTTCTCAACATGGTATCTTTAAAGGATCGGACTAATGACGTATACAATACTTGAATTCTCGATGTAGATGCTACATAGTTGGTTCTCATCCTTCAGAGACTACGAGTATAATAGGAGCATCCGTCGACAAAAGGGTCACCCTAAGATGATCATCTCGTGGCTATTGAGAACGAATCAAATCAGATGGTTCTATTTCTTAATCTTTTATAGACCTCGGGTTCCGTAGGAACAAGTCATAAAAATTGATAAAAGTCGGTCATTCACAACCACTGATGAAGGATTCCTCGAAAAGTTAAGGATTAGTAATCTTTTTGAAAATTCAAAATTGAAAGGATTCGGTCTTATACATACGCGAGGAAGGTAATCAAAAAAGAAAGAAGAACTCATCTTCTTTCTTTTATCACTTAGGAGCCGTGCGAGATGAAAGTCTCATGCACGGTTTTGAATGAGAGAAAGAAGTGAGGGATCCTCTTTTCGACTCTGACTCTCCCACTCCAGTCGTTGAAGCCTAACGAGAGGCAACCTTGATCCGTATTTACCCAGTGGGCCCACTGTTTACTGGTGAAATTTTTTTTCCGAAACTTGTGTCTCGTCTCTATGTTTTTTTTTTGGTCGTGTTTCTCTCTCTGACCACCTTTTTCCTCCATTTTTCCGGTGTCTGCTCCGCTTTTGCTAACTGCCACTGTCATTTCCCACAACTTTTTGGCCGACCACCTCCCAGATCAGGAGCGACCGGCCTATCCTTGAAACGCTTCCTCCAGCACGTGCCCAATCTCCGATCTGCGTTTTCCTCTCTCCTGGTCACACTGCCACCGGCGTGTGGTGACGTGTGGTGGCTCCGATCAGCCTCCGGTTTGGCCTGTTGTACTCGCCTTCTCCCGCAGCTTCAAATTTTGTTATTGGTTGTTCGTTTCGGACACCGTTTGACGCTGTTTGGGTTTGTTTTCTCCGCTGTATGTGTATTTTCTCTCTCCTCTTTTTCCCTTATGGCTGTTGCCGCCACATCGAAGGCTGATGCCATTGTTACTGTTCTCAATACTTTAAATGCTGAAAAATTCGATGGGACCAACTATGCCACATGGGCTTCTGACGTCAAACTTTGGTTTAAGGGACATGGTTATCTTGATCATCTTAAATTATAGGAGACTATTGCTGCCACTGACCGTATCAAATAGGGCAATCACGATGCCCAACTTTGTAGCATTTTGAAATATACTCTGCATAGTAGTCAATAACGACCGGAGCGGCCGCTATCGCGGCGGAGCGGGGCGGAGCAGAGCAAGGGCGCGACGCACCCAACAATAGCGGGAAGGATTCGATCGTGGCTTTCGCGGCGAGAATCGCGGCGGAGCGGTCGCGGCCCATCGCGGTCAGAATCGCGCGCGACTCTCCCTCCCCTTCAAACGTTCGGCTGTTTCCCAATGCACTACTCACATTCGCGACACCCACTCACGTTCCGGCGTTCCCCGCCCTGTTTCCGGCATCCCCCCCCCCCCCCCCACAATTTCCGGCCCGCCCCACCCATTTCCAGCGAGCTTTTGTCTTCTCCGGCGAGCCTGTGTCTTCTCCGACGAGTTTCTGCTTCTCTTCTTCTTCTTCACTTCTTTTTCTCTTCTTCAGTTCTTCTTCTCTTCTTCTCCGGCGGGCTGTTGAAATGATGTTGATGCCTTCTCTCTGTGCTCTCTCCTCTAGGGCCGGCGCATGAAGTGGGAGGAAGGTGTTTTGTAGTTTTTTGGAAGTGGAAGGTGTTTTGTTTTTATTTTAGGTTTAGCTTTAGAATTTTTAGGGCCTGTTTTTTTTTTCCTCTCTTAGTTATAAGGCCCATTATAGTACTTAATTAGTGGTGGGATACAAGTATTAAATCTGAGGTACAAATATGGTACCAGTCACGGTCCCAACAAGAGTACCATGCTTTTTTTTTTATGGATCAATAGATGGAAGTGCACTGAAATGGGCCTAAAAGACAACTTTTTCAGCCCATACTTTCTCCTTCATAAGACCCAAAAAAAAAAGACTTTCAGGGCCTGGACCTTTTTTATTTGGCTATAAGATACAAGGATTATTATTATTATTATTGTTATTATTATTATTATTGATGTTCCTTTAATTTTTATGTTACACATCATGTTTTATATAGGTGTTTGGTTTGATATATTTATGTTTTATGTAGGTGTTTCTTTAATATTACCAATCAGCTCTTTTTGTTTAATTTTTGTGTGATTTTTTTTTGCATATATATGTGTAGAAAATATAGGAAATATTTATATAGGTTTATTCAAAATAGCGGTCATCCCGCTTTCCGCTATCCCGCTATCCCAGTTTTAAGGGCGGCCGCTCCGCGCTGCTATTTGGGATTGACTATTATGCTACTCTGTCCCCTACTTAGAAATAGATTTTTCGCCTTTATGACACCTGTGAATCTCTTTAGGCGCAAGCCACGCTTCTTCATACCAATGACACTCAACGGTTATATAGGGTTTGCGAGACTCTTATGTAGCTTCTTACTCCTCAGCAGATTACTGACCCTATATCTGATTATTTGGGTAGAGTTAGTAGTGTTCTTCATGATTTGAATGGGGTTCTTCCCTTGACTGACAATCCATCCAAAGATCTTAAGAACCGTTACGAACTCTTTATGGCGTTAGCGTTACATGGTTTTCCTCCTGAGTATGAGGTTGTTCGTGAGCAAATTCTTGGCTCTCTTGTGGTCCCTACAATGGATTCCACTCGGTCAACTCTGATCCTCACTAAGGCCAAGTCTCCCACTCCTATGATTGCTCCTCCGGTGCCCGTTATTGATGCCGACTTTTTTGCTTTGGTTTCTCAGGACCGCAACAACAATCGTCGTTTTGGCAGAAATCAACTAAAATGTAAGCACTGTCATAAGCTTGGACGCACTATTGATCGATGTTTTGTATTACATGGTTGCCTCCCAAGAATGGCTACCTGAAATGATTGAGCCACCCATCTCCACCTCTTCATTTGGACCACCGACTGTGCCAAACCTACTTACGACGATTTTCTCTGGTGGTTTGAGGAGTGTAAGGTTTCAGGTTCCACGGCTTCTGTAGTGCAAACGGGTAATTCTTTTGCTGGTGTTTCTCACTCGATCCTTGGGTCCTTGACTTTGGGGCCACCGATCATATTATTGGTAACAAGTCCTTGTTCTCTAGCCTTTCTAGCTCTAGTTTTTTACCTTCCATTATTATGACTAATGGGTCCCAAACTCAATCTTAAGGACTTGGTACTGTTCATCCTCTTCCTTCTTTGTTTGTCGACAATGTTCTTTATGTGCCTGGGTCTCCCTTTAATTTATTATTCATTAGTCGTTTGACTCGTTCTCTTGATTGCATTGTCTCATTTACCAAGAACTCTGTTTTCATCCAGGACCAGAGTTCGGGCGGATGATTGGGACTAGATGTAAGTCACATGGGCTTTATTAACTTCAACCTTCTGCACACGTTGGGTCAACAGTGGATTCTAGTCTTCTTCATGCTCGGTTGGGTCATCCAAGTCTTCACAAATTGTAAATAATGGTGCCCACCCTTTCCAAGTTGTTTACATTATCTTGTAAGTCGTGTCAATTAGGTAAACATAGTTGTACTTCTTTTAATAATCAAGTCTCAGGTTGAGCTGCGTCTCCCGTTTAGCTTAGTCCATTCTGATATTTGGGGTCTGTTCGTAATGAGTCTAATTTAGGACATCAATATTTTGTCTCCTTTATTGATGATTACTCTAGATGTACCTAGTTATTTCTAAGGAAGAATCGTTCTGAGTTATTTTTAATCTTTCAAAATTTTTACAATGAAATTAAAACCTAGGTTTTCCTATACGTACCTTGCGTAGTGATAATGCCTGTGAGTATTTATCTAATTCATTTCAATCACTTATAGCCTCTCATGGGATTTACATCAAACATCTTGTGCTCATACTCCTTAGTAGAATGGAATTGCAGAAGAAAAAAAAATCGACATCTTGTCGAAACAACTTGAAGACTACTTTTATGTGGTAATGTTCCTCATCGGTTTTGGGGGGATGCTGTCCTTACAGCTTGTTATTTAATTAATCGCATGCCCTCCCCCGTTCTTGATAATCAGGTACCATCTTGTTTCCTCATTAGTCTTTATATTCTTTACAACTTCGGGTTTTTGGTTCTACTTGTTTTGTCCACAACCTTGGCATGGGCACCGATAAACTCTCTGCCTGGACTACTAAATGTGTTTCTTGGCTATACAAGGTTTATAAAAGGTTACAAATGTTACTCTCCTAGTCTTCATTGTTAGTTTGATTCCACATCGATGTTGTCTTTTTTAAGTCTAGTCCATATTTTACAAATCCCACCATGGACAACTATGTTTCTCCTATGCAAGTTATATATCAGTCTCCATTGGTCATCAATATCCCGACTGATCCACCTCGTCCTCTTCAGGTATATCACTGTCCCATTTGACTTACCTTTGGAGCCAACTCCTCCGGCTCCATCCCCCGATAGTAGTTTTCCTATTGCTATCCGCAAAGGTATTCGTTCCATTCGTAATCCTTCTCCTCATTATGTTGCTTTGCCTTATTATCGTTTGCCCCCTTCCCATTATATTGGTGTGTCTTCTTTGTTTTTTGTTGCCCTTCCTAAAAATGAAGGTGAAGCTTTGTCTCATCCTAGATGACGACAAGCCATGATTAAGGAAATGAGTGCACTATAAAGCAGTGGAACTTGGGATCTTGTTCCTCTTCCCTCCGATAAGACAGTAGTCGGATGTAGGTGGTCTACACAGTCAAAATTGGTCCAGATGGTTCGGTTGAAGGCTCGCTTGGTGGTCAAAGGCTATACTCAGATTTTTGGCCTTGATTATGGTGATATTTTCTCCCGGGTGGCTAAGATGGCCTCTACGCTTATTTTTCTCTATCGCTACCATCTGTCATTGGCCTTTTTTCCAGTTAGATATCAAGAATGTCTTCCTCCATGGTGATCTGACCGAAGAAGTATATATGTAGCAACCACCTGGTTTTGTTGCTCAAGGGAAGTGTTCAGGATTAGTTTGTCGACTTCGGAAGTCTCTTTATGGTCTTAAACAATCCCCAAGAGCATTGTTTGGCAAATTTGGCACTGTGGTAAAATAATTTGGCATGACTCAGAGTGGGGCGGATCATTCTGTTTTCTATTGCCATTCCACCTCCGGGTGTGTTTACTTGGTTGTGTATGTTGATGACATTGTCATCACAGGCAGTGATCACACTAGCATTGTTCTTTTAAAACAACATTTGCATCATCACTTCTAGACAAAAGATCTTGGAAGGCTTCGCTACTTTTTAGGGATAGAGGTGGCACAATCTAGATCAGGTGTTGTGATTTCTCAAATGGCTTTGGCTAATGTGAGCCATATGGCTCAAACAATTGCTTGAAGAACTAAAAATTGGGGAAACTACATCGATGACACTCATTTATGATAAGCAGCATTGTACATTTCTTCTAATCCAGTGTTTCATGAAAGGACCAAACACATTGAAGTAGACTGCAACTTCATCAAAGAGAAGATTGTATCAAGGGACATTGTTACAAAATTTGTAAGTTCCAATGATCAATTGGCAGATGTTCTCACGAAGTCTCTTAGGGGTCCTTGTATTAAATACATATGTGACAAGCTTGGTGCATATGATTTATATGCTCCAACTTGAGGGGGAGTGTTAGAATATTGTAAATATAACAATATGTAATGAGAATTGATTAGGATTGATTGTATATGATTGTATTATGATCCTGTATTTATTACATCATCCTTATTATAAATATGCTACTCCATTGTGTCTTCAAACACACAGAATTCATCCAATGTCTCTCGGTTTCCTTCTTCTCAACAGGATGAATGTGCTGTTAACTAGTTATGTATCTGTTGGTTGCAATTAATGTGTCTTGACATACTAAAAGCTGTGTTTCTTGTTGCAGTGTTACATTGCTCCTAGTGGGAACAGGTTCTATTCCAAACCTGAGGTGTTACGATATCTTGAAACTGTAAACAGTAACAGCTGCACTTCCAAGGAAGAGATACGCAAAAGCAATGTTTGTATCTCTATATCTCTCATCTCAAGTCTTTTCGTCTTTTCATTTCTTAGAATGAACTTTATTATCAAAGTGGCTATTTCAATTTTTTCTTGTTACTATACTGTTGTGGGAAATGCACAATTTGTTGTTTGTGTAATTGAAACTTTTTGTGATGTATGGAGCTGTAGTCATACTAGAATTAAATGATGATGAAATCAGGAGTTCTGTTTACTCTATCTTTTTGATTAGGATCATGCCTTAAATTTAACCTTAAACTACTAGCATAACAAAGAATAAGAATATATTAAACCATGAAATAATGATGCATTCCATAACGAAAGAAATGCAACGAAAATGGAATGGCTTGCATCAGCACATTGCCTTACTTTTTAAGTGTTTCTATCACTGGTTTTTCATGTCATTTATCAATTTGGATCAAGCTTCTTTGGCTGGACATTATTGTATGACTTTTTAAGCCATAGTAATAGCTTGCTTGTTGGCTTCTGTATATCAGTATATGTTTGTCACTTGTGTGAGTTTTTAGTACCCCGTTATTGATACCTTAATGCATTAGTACTTCTGCAAATCATTGAAAATGAAAAAATCATAATGCTTTAATTATTTAGTTGAGAGGGGTAATCAGAATGTCCTCTTTGCTGCATTCACAAATTAATGTTTTCTGGATACTTTGTGTTTAAAGCTACCAGCCTACCATAGTATTCTAAAACATGACTATAACTAATTATTATGTGTCTTATAGCTGTAATTGATGATTTAGGGTATCGTCAAATTTTCTTGTTAATTTCCCAGATGTTATTCACCGCTATCCAATGTTTATGACATAATTGGATGTTGCATTTTTATTTGTTGAACCATAAATAATATGCAGAGAAGCCACTTATGGCTGTAGTTGCAGTTCATCCTAGGATGCTGAAGCCATATAAAATACTTGCTTGACACCTTTTGAATAGATATTATATTCTACCCCTTTATTGAAAATCCAAATTTAAATAAGTCGAGTTGCTGCTAGGAGTCTTCAGGCATCTCAATGGTGATTATATATGGAAGTGTCTTTTATTTGAGAGAGCATGCCAAAAGTTAAATAATTTTCTTTATTGACTTCCTCTATCTGTAGTAGGCTAGTAGCATCCAGAGAGACGCACCTCACAGATTTTCTTTTGTGATGTGAATATGATGTGCTTCAGTTATCATGATTTATAATCCTCACATCACTTTATGTATAATTATAGTCTTCATGAATAGTTTGACAATTGAGGTCAAAAGGAACATTGCAATACTATGAAATAGGATTGAAAAGAACAAGGGCAGGAGGTGTGACTTAGAAGCTCTCACGCATGCCTTCAATAAGGAAAAATAAATAGCAACTTGATTTCAGAGAACAAACGCATGTATTCAGTCAAATGAGAATTAATCTATACTAACATATGTTTGTTTCTACATTGAACTTCAAGTGCAAACTTGATTTTGGTCTGGACAAAGCAACTATTCTCTCGCATTCTGCCGTGAGTTATTGTAGAACATAATATCAATTTCTCTGCATTTTGTAACAGGCCAGAGCCTTAGGATAGGAGAAAAGCAAGCGTCCATTGTATTTTTATATAGATAGAAAATATCAATTTTTTTAAGATAAAAAACATCATTCTGCTAATCTTTAATAGGAGCGCTGTTAAGCAAACTAAAAGGAGTGTAAATGAGTTGAGCCAACTTGAGTACTTTGAAATCCTAGCGTGGCTTGTGGTAAAAAAGGGGTTGATCAGACTTAACTCATTTCAATGAGGTAAATTTAAAGTTTGAGATTGACTTTTAAAACTTTGGAAGCTTGGGCCTGCTTTATGAGCTTGTTTATTTTGTTACTTTATCTAAATTCTCATAATTTTTTATTTTTTAATTTAACTAACAGATTTTAATGCTAAGAGGGAAAGTAAAATTGTAATGACACTCAAGTTTGTATTCATAGAGATTAATGTAACCTTTGAAAACAAAAATGGTGGGTTTCTATGAAGGAAATTTATAACTAATTAGCATATGGGTCTTGTCCTCAGGATATTGTTTAATGAATCAAAAATAGATATTATTTTTGTTGAAAATTGTGTAGGGATTGTTTAAAAATTAAATACTGATGATGTTTTTAAATGATTTTTTTTTTATTTTTGCTTTCTAAATTAGTGATCTAATGAGATGTTAACAAGCAAACTTTTGATTTTTTATTGCAAATATTATAATAACAGAAATTGTTGAAGTGATAGACATATATGCAAGTTAGGTCTGAGTTATTAATATCAAGTCTACCAAGCTTAGTCTTGACACATTAATCAAGCCTAATTATAAGTTTGAGTTTGTGTAGTTTATTAAACGAGAATACACAGATTTGTGTTCATATAATTAACAAATGGTGTGGCTTATTTATACTTCCAGAGTAGTTGAAATTGAAAATATAGTTAAAATAATTGTTTTTTGAGTGGTAATAATTTCCTGGAATTATTTTAGAATTTCATTAATTGTTTAGGAAGGTCAACCCAATTGATGTTTAGTATGGATATAAGTTTTGAGAGTATAGTTTGAACTTTTTATGACATTTATTCTCTTTTTTCTTTACGGCCATTCCAATGGATAATTTTTTGTTTTCATTTACTAACATTTTAATGTAAATTAGGTTAAAATAAATTTGTAAGTCCTTGAACTATTTCAAAAATTTTAATTAGTTCCTTGCACTTGATGGAATCATAATGAAAATATAACCAAAAACCCAATTAAAAATAAGACTTAACTAAGTGTTTAGTTCCTGTAAAATTTCCAAGATTTGCATTTAATCCGTATAAAAAAATTGTTAGGATTTGGTCCCTAATTCTATTTTATTGTTCAGATTTAGTCTCTATTGCTAGTTTTACTCTGTTAACGGTTCTAGTAGCTGTCATCAATGCTTTTAGGGAAACTAAACACTTAGTTAAGCCTAAAAATGATTTAAAAGTAGAATGGTCTAACTAAAAAACTTTAAAATTATTTCTAGAATTATGAAAAATTTCAGGGTCCTACAAATTAATTCAACTATTAAGTCTGTGTTTACTTTCCAGTTGAACTAATGTGACATACGTAACGAGCATAAATGAATGGTTGTAATTTGCTATAACACAAATCTCAATATCATTCGTTATAAGTAAAAAAATTTCATTTCCTTCCTACCATGGTTGACTAACCAAACATGTTCTCAATTACAATATACATTTGTTAACTATTTTATTACATGTCTGGAAGTGATTTTAGTTAGTATAAACAAAACTACTGATTTTGAAAGTATTCAACTATAAAACACATTATTAATATTATAAACCAACTCATGACCAAAATCAAATTTTTGAAGTCCAGTTGAGTCAAAGATAAATTTGCGAACTCTAGTCCAAACACAATAAAATAAGCGCAGGGAGATATCCAAATGATTATGCATGCAATGCTAGTAAATTTGGCATTAACTTTTCATTTTTTATAGATGATTCATGATTGTAAATGAAGTTACTGTGCAGCATTATATGAACTTCAATATTAGATCATTACATGAACTAAGCTTTATCCTAAAACTATTAAGCAACTGTGCTGCTGAGTGATCCAGTCAAAAGATAATACGCTGTGAATTGCACCTTTTAAAAATATTTTCATGAAATTGTTCACTGAACCAGTTTGAATTAGTCTGTTGTATATTATTTGAACTTCTGAGCTATCTTGATAATAATATTTTCCAATAGGCAGTTTTTATAGTTTTGGAAATTTTGCTTTAGGATGCAGTTCAGAAGTCTGCAGTGGAGGATTTACCATCTGGGACAGATGTCAAGATTAGGAAGAGTGGTAATGGCAACAAGAAAGATCCGGTATTGCACCTTCTAAAAATATTGTTCATGAAATTGATTATTGAACGAATTTCTATTTAGTCCATTGATTACCATGAGAAATTGGATGTGATGGGCTATTTTGATATTATTGTTTTCAAGTGGGCAGTTTTTATAGTTTTGGAAATGTTGTTTTAGGCTGCAGTTGAGAAGTCCAGAATGGAGGACTTACCACCTGGAACAGATGTCAAGACTAGGAAGGGTGGTAATAGCAATAAGAAAGATCTGGTATTGCATCTTTTATAATATAGTTCACTGATTATTGGTCAAATTTCGACTTGGTTCATTAATTAATACGTGAACTCGGAAGTTATGAGCTATTTTGATATCATTGTTATCTTTTAAATTTGGGTATTAGGCCTAACTCAATCCTAAAAGCTAGCTCATAGGATGAGGCTTACCCTCCACCTTATATACTTTTGATTGACCATATCTCTAGTCAATGTGGGACTTTTAACACACCCCCTCGCGCTCAGGAATGGTCTTTCTGATTAGGTTGGATGATATGCTTTTGTAGCAATGGAATGCTTTCTGGGTTATCAGCATTAGCCTAGAATCATATCAGGAGGTGCCATTGCCTTCTTTTGGTAAATAGATAGATGGGGCTTTAGTTCTTTCACCATTTTGGTCTCTCTCGTCGGTGCAATGCTTTTTTCCTTTCCAACTCCTCTCCTTATCAGTCGAGCTACTTCAGACCTTTGTCCCTCCTTTCTCGAAGCAAGTTATTCTTTTTCGCCTCTCACTTGATTGAGAAAGAGAGTCAGGGATTAAGTGAGGAAATCGTATCAGCCTGTCAGTCATTGCCTACCCCAAGTAAGTAATTCCGGGCCTAATTCCTTTTCTAATACCTATATTACCAAAAGCCAGATGAAAGCCACCACGAAGGAGATTAAGAGCTGGAGTTAGAGTTAGTCAAAGGATTGGCCATATCTCTAGTCAATGTGGGACTTTTAACACACCCCCTCACACTTGTTAACACACCCCTTCACACTCAGGAATGGAACGCGGATGAATACGGGTGGCCAGTAGGACTTATTGACACATCCCTTCGCGCTCAGGAATGGTGTGTGGATGAATACGGGTGACCCGTGGGTCTTATAGAACACCCCCACACTCGGGAATGGAGCGTGGACAACATGGGTGACCCAACAACGGATCTGGGATAGACTCTGATACCATCTTAAATTTAGGTATTAGACCTAACTCAATCCTAAAAGCTAGCTCATAGGATGAGGTTTACCCTCCACCTTATATACTTTTGATTGGCCATATCTCTAGTCAATGTGGGACTTTTAACATTATCCATTAGGCAGTTTTTATAGTTTTGGGAATATTGTTTTAGGCCGTAGTTGCACAGTCCAGAGTGGAGGAGTTAACACCTGGGACCGATCTCAAGATTAGGAAAGGTCGTAATGGCAGTAAGAAAGATCTGGTATTGCACCTTGTAAAAATATCGTTTAGGAAATTGATTATTGAATGAATTTTTATTCAATCTATTTATTACTATGAGAACTTGGAAGTCATGAGCTATTTTAATATTATTGTTTTCCAGTAGGCAGTTTTTATGGTTTTGGAAATGTTGCTTTAGGTTGCAGTTGAGAAGTCCAGAGTGGAGGATTTACCACCTGAGACAACAGTTGTCAAGATTAGGAAGGGTGGTAATGGCAATAAGAAAGATCTGGTATTGCACCTTCTAAAAATATTGTTTATGAAATTGACTGTTGAACAAATTTCTATTTAGTGCATTGGTTACTATGATAACTTGGGAGTTACAAGCTATCTTGATATTATTGTTTTGTAATAGACAGTTTTTATAGTCTTGGAAATGTTTTTTTAGGCTGCAGTTGAGAAGTCTGAAGTGGAGGATTCACCACCTGGGACAGATGTCATGATTAGGAAGAGTGATAAGGGCAATAAGAAAGATCCGGTATTGCACCTTCTAAAAATATTGTTCATGAAATTGATTATTGAACAAACTTCTATTTAGTCCTTTGATTAATATGAATACTTGGAAGTTATGAATTATCTTGATAAGATAGTTTCTGACATGAGGTTTTTATTCTTTTGAAAATGTTTTAGGATGTGGTTGAGAAGTCCTCAGTGGAGGATTTACCACCTGGGTGGATAACAGAAGTCAAGCCTAGGACAGGTGGTAACAGCAAAAGGAAAGACCGGGTATGAAATTTCACTGATATTTGACAGATAAATACTTAGTGGCTCTCTCCACCCAAAAAAGAGCAGCTCTTTTTTAATGGGGTTTGCAAGTTATAATTCCGGATTTGTTAAAGTTCTCCTAAAAAGCAAGTGGGATTTTATTAGTGGCCCCCCACAGGCACTATAATAATAATCTATCTTGTTCTTTAGGAGTATTTTAGAAAGTTGCAACTTGGATCTGTTAAAATTCTCCTTTTAGTGTAACTTGCTAGCAAACTCTTTCCAAAAATAATACGGAAGTATTAGCAGCTTCATTTTAACGTGTGTGTGTGTGGATGTTACTACTTGGATTTGTTAAAATTCTTTCGTTAGTGTAACTTGCTAGCAAACTCTTTCTAAAAATAATGTGGGAGTAATAGCAGCTTCATTTTAATGTGGTGTTTTTGTGTGTGTATAAGAGATGACAACTCAGGTGAGAATAATTTGCTGTTATGAGAAATGAGAATAATAAATTTAGACTACACAATCATACATGGCTAATCAAGATTTAAAAAAGTTAGATAATTGTCACAGGATTTCTTAAAATGTCATGTATGTTAATCTTTTAATTTAAACCAATCAAATAAAATTTAATGATTTATATTATTGTTGTTATTTCTCATAAATCACAATAACCAAGTGTTCTCACTTTATATATATATATATATATATATATAATCTCTCATTTTTGTCAAAAGTAGTGGGCTTTTTTTTTAATTGTGTCCTTTTTGTAAGTGGGTTGCAAATTGAATTCTGTGGTTTACATAGTGTAATATACTGCCGTTTCCCAAATGTTCAGTGTGTATACAAATTATAATCGGGTTATACTTCCAACAGTTTTTTATCGATCCAGAAAGTGGATATGTATTTCGTTCCAAGAAGGATGCACTGCGCTATATTAACTCTGGAGATATAAGTACGTGCGTGCTTAAACCACATAAAAGACAAATCCAAGACGAAGTCAAAGTATCTGTAAGGCTTGTTTGCTTACTATCTTACAATTGTAGCTTTTATGTAGTATGACTAATTCCTATTGGTTCTAACTTTAAACTGACTAGAGAAAGAAAGAAAAACTTGTCACACTGGGATCTGAAAGCATCTTAAATTTGCACTAGACAATTCAATTCCAAAACTTAGTTAACGATTTATAACGTTTACTTTGGATTCAAAGATTTTGAGCAACTTCATTTTCATGACAACTGCATCTTCCACTTTTTGTTAGATGTACTTAAGATTTTTCTACTTGCTTATCCTTTTTGTAAAGGCTCATATTGGCATGAATTGTATAAAGCCAAGCATTTTGTATAATTTGGGTTCCCCCCACAAATGAGAAATATATATACTTATTCTTGTATATGGGAAATCAAGCTGAGAATAATTTTATAAACCCTTTTTTGTTTTTGTTCAATCTATTCTAGCCATCATCTGCTGGCAAAAAGCAAAAAGTAAACCAGTCTGGTACGAAACGACAACTTTTTGTAGGTAAGAAATGTTAAAATGATTGTGTTTGGAATTGGCTGATAAATTGTTCTACAAGTGTATGCAAATTTCCATTTTAAACATTATTTCTTTCTCTTTAAAACATGTTACTGCAGGCCAAGATGTGACAATGTCTTCTTTAATGATGGTTGCACCTGCTCCCCCAGGTGACTCTGTTGTGAAGAATCAATTAGAGAATGCAACTACATACACTCCTGAAATAAAGAAAACATCTGATCAAGGTAGCTGACTGCTGTTAAAATTTGTATTCTTAATGGTATGTTTGGGAGTTTGAGTTTTGGACAGAAAGAAATGGACATTTTTTTCAGGTCTAATAAATATTGTCACATTTGTGTTTTAAAAAAATATACATCCTCCATTCCTCAGTTAACTTTTTATTATATTTAAAAATAAATATTCTTCCCTTCCCATTTACTCCGAAACTCTACTCCCAACAATAAATAAATCAGAAAAAAAAAAAGTTCTCTGCTGAAGCTGGATTTCACTTAAACCCTGCAGGTGATGTGCAAGAGAAGAATCAAGTTTTGGATGTGTTACAGAATGCTAGTAGAAGGAAGAACAGAAACCATAATTTATCCAAAACCAAGGATGGAAATAGTGATGTGAAACAAATTCATTTGAACTCAAACAAATCCAGCAACAAAAAAGAGCATCATATTCCACGCCGCGCTTCAAAACGATTATCTGGATTCCAACCTGAGTGGATGAGTAACTCCATCTCTGATGAAAGAGCTCCTGAATATAAAAGTAAAAAGACTAAAGGTGAGGTCAAGGAAACATTTCAGCCAAGTGACGATCAACCAGCTAAGGAGATTGCAGATCACACATCAGTAAATGGAGAGTCATTAATTAAAAGCAGAAAACCTAAAGTTGATGAAGAAGTCAATGATGACGACAAATCAGAACCTCAGCAATCTTTTGCATTCCACTATTCTTGGTCTGACCCATGTTTGGAATTTGCAATTCAGACCCTCACAGGATCATTACCAGTCCAGGATTCAGTTGATAATGGACCCAGCAAGACTCCTGAACCTGATATGTTTGCCAAAAATAAGCTGGTTAAGAATGTGACTGGAAGCAGCACTGACAAAAGCTTGCATGTAAGTTCAAAGAAATCCAAGAACAAGAAAGAGCTTACAATGCCTAGGCGTTTGTCAAAGCGACTTGCTGGCAATGAACCTGAGGTTTTACCTACTGAACGAGCTATTGAATATACCATTAGAAAAACAAGCAACAGTGAACCAACTGCTACTGGTATTTTGACTAATGAAGTGTCTGGGCATGTTGGTACTGGGGAAGAACCCAAGCTTACAGTCCATGCATCTGACAGGTTGGAAACATTATGTGGTGAATCATCAAGCAAGAGTGAGAAGTCAAATGATGGCCAAGCTGTTCCCAATGGACAGTTGCAGAGTGTTAAAGCTGAAAATGGTGATAATACTCCACAGTTCCCCGCATCCTATGGAGACTCTTGGTCAGATCCATGCCTAGAATTTGCTTTTAACAGTCTCACTGGTACTTTACCAGTTGAGGTTGCTGCTGCTGCTGCTGCTGACATTTTACCTGTTATGACTTTTGATATTAATGACCCACCAAATATGGAATTGTTTGATAGCATGGAGCAGAAAGGTATCAATGAAGGAGTTCATGATAACAGCAACCAAATGAAAGAGTTTAATACTGTTTGCCAGCCATGTGAACAAGTCCTGGACCAGCCTGAGCTGAAGACCTGCTTCACATCCTATGGAAATGATCCTAAATTTGCAACTAGTGAGTCCAAGAGTGTTGAAGACAGTAGTATATCAAGGGATTTTAATGGAGGATCCCAACGTATTGGAGCTGGGAACATAAGACAAATTGATATAAACACACTCATACCGCCATCAGATGAAAAGCAGGTGCTTGAGGGGGCATCTTTTGCAGATAAACCACAACTTGAAACAATAAACCATGATAATTCTGAAAGAGCATTTTGTGATTCATTTATAGATTCTTGGTCAGATCCATGCCTGGAATTTGCCTTTAAGACTCTTACAGGTGCAATACCAGTAGAGGAAAATACAGCAACTCAAGGAAGATTCCAGGAACCTGCTAAG
The DNA here is from genome assembly GCA_037962975.1 of Clitoria ternatea. Lineage (NCBI taxonomy): Eukaryota > Viridiplantae > Streptophyta > Magnoliopsida > Fabales > Fabaceae > Clitoria > Clitoria ternatea. The sequence goes on from CM075670.1 coordinate 10,570,153, forward strand.
CACCCTGACCAGAGAGATGGTGGCTGGACATTGCCAGAATTTGGATTTTCCAGCAATTCTCAAAGTGGTATACCATTTTACAATGATATGGGGGAGAAGGCCAACCCAGGGCAACAGTCATCAACGAGTTCTTCACTCTTCCCACAGGAAAACCCGAGTGAGCATGGCTTTTCGGGGGTTGATCCTCACAAACACTATTTTCAGTACAGTAGTAATTTTCAGAAAAGGTGAGTTCGCAAAATACTTGCTGGCTAGCCCCGTCGTAACTATTGTGAATCGCTGACTGTACTTTTGTAGACACCTAAATCAATGTCATGCATCCTTTTATTTTTCAGTTGACATTCACACTTGGGAATACATTCCTCTCTAATGACTTCATAAGAAATATTAGCAACATAAACACTCTTCAATATATTTTGTGATTAGTTAGTTTTTTTAAAAAATAAAATTAGGGAGCAATTTACTAGGTAATGGTTTACCTTTTTAAAAACTAACCAATCACGAGGTGTGTGTTGAAGAGGGTCTTCAAAATAGTGTTACTAGCATTTCTCATGATTGTATTTTCTTCAAAATAGTGTAGGATGATAAATGCTCACAATTTCAAAAGGTTAAAAGTTGTGAAAAAAAATTCTAGACTATTAACAATATTTTAGAAAATCAATAATAAAGTGTGGCATTTATGAAGTCAACTGATAATATTTGAGCTACTAGGTTTCGATTTGTTGGCAGAAAGATTTTGATTCTATTAATCAAACATACGGTATCACTTATTTGATTAAAAGATTGTAACTGATTGTTTTTGAAATGTGATGCCTTTCTACTGTGGTGATTTCTCATTGATCATTAGTTGTCTATGAAGTTAATAATGAATTCAGTAATTCTGCATAGTGATTATCTTGGGTGGAAAATAATTTTAATGAAGACAAAATTAAAAATAATGAAACGCGAATATCAGTTATTGGTTTTATTGCACTTCATTCAGAGTTAAACGTAGGCTTTTGCTCTCAACTAGTGTTTATTTCCAGAAATTTAGGTTTCTTTTTATGCTCTTCTAACTAGTGTCTTCTCCGTAAACTTAACTCATACAACATCAACAGTTTTAGCTCATTCCCAAGTAGACAAGAGATTCTCTATACCAATCTAAAGAAGAGTAGAAAACTTTTTAAATCGACCTTTAATCAAATCCAACTCGGATGTATAATCAATCCTAATTTTGTGTCGTAATAAACAAACTAATTATTTAAGACAACATTATTCCTTAAACCCCAAATAGATATTACAGAAAACCAAATAACAATAATGCCCTCTTTTGTTAATTGCCCACAAGCCAAGCCAAAATGCTGCAAAAAATTTGGACCACATTCACATGCTGCAGATTTAGCTACTCATAGCATTGTTGCCAAAGTATATATGACTCCACATAAAAAACATTATATTAACTGACTCTAAAAAAAACACTGATGTTGAATGAGTTACGTTGTGTTTGCACCCTCCGAAGCAGAGCCTTCCAACCGAAAATGACCACCTTTGAAGGAACATTTGAAGACCAAAAGAGATTAAAAAAAGCTTTATCTTCTCTAACACTTTTGCTTTGCAAAAAATCATAAGCAAAACTCACTGTATAATCTCCATTTCCATTTAAGTCCCACTTCCAGCAATCTGTACGTTTATTCACTAAAATTCCTTGTAAATCCTGTAAAAAAGCTTGAAAGACATCCACCTCCCACACAAAAAAATTCCTTCCCCATCTCCCTTTTTGTCTCAGAGATACAATCTTAAAAATTTCCAACATAATGGCTCCTCATCCAACCACTTTTCTTCCCAAAACAATGTATTCCCCCATTCCCTAGAATCTTCCTAGTAATATTTCAAACCAACGATCCTTATTCTGTTGTATTAATTTTTTTCCAAATCACACCACCACATGGACCCTTTCCTAAAACATTATCATCTCCATCCACATCTAACCTCCTAAAACCCAAAGTCAAAAACTGCCCCTCTCCACCCTTATTCTCCACCTCCATTTTCTCAACAGAGCTCTATTAAAATTTTCTAAAATTTTTATTCATAAACCACCTGTTCTTTTACTATTACATACCTCCTTCCAACTCTCCCATAAAATCTTCCTCCTATCCTCATCACCTCCCCACAAAAATCTCTTTTCTAAGCAATGGATCTCATGAAATAAGTAGCAAATTTGATTATTTTTTGTCTTCACAAATCTACATTTGTTTGGAGATCCTAACAAAATTTTCTTTAAGCTCTATTTCACAACATTTTTAGAAATATTTGAATTTGGTCTGTCTTTGATATTTTAGGTTTGTTTGACAAAATTAATAGATAAGATAGTTTAAAACTGATTTTTTTTATATCATAATGTACTTTTGTAAACTATTAACGCATTTAGGATCGTTTTAAAACTATTTACATGTCTAAGGCTATTTAATATCAATGTTGTATCACTTATTGGCGACACACACTATTGGTGGTTAAAAACAGCCACAATTAAAAGGGTGCTGTAGGAAAGCCCTGCCATAATATTTTTGGCAGTTAAAACAGCTAAACATTGCCAACCAACGTAAATGAACAAATCATTCCGGCTGTTTGAACCCACAAGACCTAAACACCACAAAATTAAAATATTTTAAATCATAAATTATATATTATATTGTATATATATATCATATAAAGTAAATATAAAAACTAAATTAAATAATATTTCAAATATATCATTTAAATTTAATATTTAATTAAACACATTAATTTGATATAAGTGAAATATATAATTGATCCGGTCTCAATACCGGTATCCGATCTGCTATACATATTTCAACGTCTTTGATGAGACATCTACGTGTAACCGATGTCATCGGTATACATCCGGACTGTAATTCCGTATCAGGCGTTCTCCCTATACCGGTTGTTCAGGATAACACCATGACAACGGATAATACACACGTCACTGTGCAAAAGACAAGGATTGTTGCTACAGGGATCGATCAATAATTCCCTGCATTACGAGCCAAATTCTGCTCACGGGAATGGTCAACTTGTTCCCTAATCCTAGTCTACATTCTCTATGCTCAATATAAAATAGTCACTTGACCCAATCATGCAGGTAAGTGCGCAATATAATAATGCTAATGGGAGTTGGTGGTTCCCCACCAACGAATCCTCGTTAATCGAGCCAATCAGGTATATGAACTCACTTCATGATTGAAGTGAGGGATCTTCTTCAGCTCTTTTACGACTGATTCCTCTCTGAATACATTCCTTACTTGGAATATTACTGACTTGAGCGTCGGAGAATCTTTGCAGGTGACACCACCATTCGCCCACTTCAACGCGTTAGGTCGGTGTGAAGGATCTCCAAAACGCCCAATCCGCTCTCCTCACTCAAGGACAACGGATACCTACACCGGATACACATACATCCGGTCTTCTATACAGTATTTATATACTATTTGTGACTGGTCTGAGTCCGGATCTCTAGACCCCGGTTCAGGACAGATCATTGGCACGCCCAGTGGGACCCGATAAAGTTATTCCCATATCCTTTGACAGAGCAGGTAATCCACCATGGAAGGCGAAGCACAGGACTTCATGGAGAATCAAGCTGAAGGCAGAACCAATCTTAACGCCTTCAGAAAACTCAACTTTGATTCTCATGGGGGCAGCTCAAAGAAGATAGTGATTGTGTCTGATCCTGATCCTCGCGATGAGTTGATCAAACAACTTCAGAGGGAACTCGCTGAACTGCGAAAAGAAAAAAGGCAAAGCGAGGATAAAGAATCATCTCGCACGCGAAACACTCCCCACGCAACTGATGGTGAAAAGTCCACCACTCTTCAGTACTCAAATATCCCTACGTTTGAGGGGGGAGAACAGACTCGCGATTCTGAGGATGCAGCTTCCCGAAGGAAGAGAGATTCAACAACAGCACCCCCATTGTCTTACAATTTGAAGGTTCCTTTTTCAAGGAGACTTATGGGCATCAGCATCCCCAAGCACCTTCAAACTACTCAACCACTTTCCATCGGAAAGTATAATGGTGAAACTGATCCAACTAAGCACCTTGATGCTTATGTGTTTGAAGCCATGTACTTGGGGGCTGATGAAGACGTGATGTGCCGAATGTTCCCTCGAACATTGTCTGAGGAGGCCCTCGGGTGGTTTAAAGGCCTGCCTTCTGGATCCATAGATTCTTGGACAGAAATGGCAGCTGCCTTTGAAACCCACTTTGTCATCTCTAGAGACGTACCCAAGACGTCTCATACCTTGGCTCAGATTAAACAAGGTGAAACAGAGGGTTTAAAAGATTTTTTGAAGAGGTTTTATAAGGAAGCAGCCTTGGTTCCTAACCTCACAGAATCTATCAAGCTGCATATCGTCATTGAGGCATTGCAGCCAGGATCAGCTTTCGCTCTTTCATTAGCAAAGAGCCCTCCAGCAACTTTTGAGGAGTTCAGGAAAAAAGCCTCAAAGTACGTGAGCATAGAGATGCACTTGGAGGCAATGGCTGCAAAGAAAAAGCCACCAGCACCATCTCCCCAAACCCAGAAGGGTAAGGAGAAGACGAGGTCAGAACGCATGGAGAGGCCATTTACAAATCCTAAGGTTAATAACCACCCTCCTCGACCTCGAGAAAGGCACGTCAATTCCTTCAACCATTATGCACAATTGTCTGCCAGGCCGTCTCAGATTTTAAGAGAGGTCGGATGGCCAATGCTCAGCACATATGGCATCAGAAGACCAGCCCCTATGAAAAGACCAGGAAATTCACGTAAGTACTGTGATTTTCACGAACAAAATGGTCATTCAACTGATGAATGCCAGGCGCTAAAGAACGCGGTTGAGACGCTGATTAGAGAAGGCAAGTTGAAGCAATACCTGTTCAAAGAAAAATCCTTTGACAGGGCAGAACGGAATGAGAAAAGAGAAAGAGATCCAGACGATGGGGATGACAATAACCCCAGTCCGGTTCGAAAGTTCTCTGCTGCAGAGAAGCAAAAAGGTGTGATGACTGGTAATGCAGCACAGAAAGACAGCATGCCCCAGCAACAACGTCAGGGCCGACGTGAAGTTATTGACATGATTGCTGGAGGGTTTGCTGGAGGAGGAGCTTCAATTACAGCCCGTAAGAATCATCATAGAATGATTCTATCTATGCAAGGGAAAGTCAAAGACAATCGCCCTTACAGAGGTGGGATTGAAGCTCCCATAATCTCTTTCTCTGACGAGGATTTTGGCCCAACCATTCCTGGTGGTGACGATGCTGTAGTCATCACTGCTGTGATCGCCAACAAGGACGTCCGAAGAATCCTTGTTGACCAGGGAAGTTCCTGCGATGTTATTTTCTATAATTGCTTTGAAAGAATGGGTTTTAAAGACTCAGACTTACAGCCTTACACGCAGGAACTAACAGCTTTCAATGGTGCAAAACAACCAACTAAAGGGTATCTTGATACCCTTATCTCGTTTGAAGGCGAGCCAGGAGCCAGGACGGTTAGGTCTCGGGTGCTAGTGATTGATGTCAAATCACCATTTAATGGCATCATAGGCCGTCCCACTCTGAATGCAATGGAGGCAGTTGTATCAACCCCACATCTCCTTATCAAGTTCATTGACAAGGATAATGCGGTGTCATCTATCCGGGGTGATCAAGAGATGGCTAGGTATTGCTACAACCTTAGCCTCAACATGACAAAGCTGGACGTCTCCAATAAAAAGAGGAAACTTAATGATGCTGGAACATCGGCTGGATCTGTAAGCCTTGTCGACCTGGACCCTAGAGCGGATTTGAACATTGATCCGTTCAACCCATCAAAGCCCACACCGGATGGAAGTTCCAGGGACATTGTCTTGGGAGATTCTCCAGAAAAGATCACCCATATCAATGACAAGCTAGATACTGAAATAGAGCAGCGACTGCTGGCTCTCTTGCAAGAGTTTAAAGACCTCTTTGCATGGACTGCAGCCGATATGCCAGGCATAGACCCTGAATTCTGCTGTCATAAACTATCCGTCTATCCAGAGACGAAACCTGTGGCCCAAAAGAAAAGACGATTGGGCCCAGAGAAACAGAAGGCAGCTTGCCAGCAAACTGAGGAGTTACTGAAGGCCGGATTTATCAGGGAAATCCGATATTCCTCTTGGCTTTCGAATGTGGTGATGGTCCCTAAATCCAATGGTAAATGGAGAATGTGCATCGACTACGTGGACCTCAACCGCTGCTGTCCAAAAGATCCTTATCCTCTTCCTAATATAGATCGGATGGTGGATGATTCCTCTGGTTATCAATACCTGAGCTTCATGGACGCTTATTCAGGTTACAACCAAATTCTGATGTGTGAAGAGGATCAAGAGAAGACAACTTTCATAAATGATCGTGGTGTCTTTTGCTATACAGTCATGCCCTTTGGCCTGAAAAACGCTGGGGCGACATATCAGCGCATGATCAACAAGGTTTTCGAAGGTATGCACACCAAACTTGTTGAAGTATACATTGACGACATAATAGCAAAGACACCGGTTGGTGGCGATCATATTGAGGACCTACGCCAAGTATTCACCCGTCTGAGACAATTTAACATGAGGCTGAACCCAATGAAGTGCACATTTGCTGTCCCTGCTGGGAAGTTTTTGGGTTTCATGTTAACTCAACGTGGTATTGAAGCCAATCCAGGGAAGTGCCAAACGATTCTAGACATGCAGAGTCCTAAGAATCTCAAAGAAGTCCAATCCCTGAATGGCAAGGTAGCAGCTTTGGCACGATTCATGCCAAAGATGGCTCACAGGTCGCTCCCCCTGTATAGGATACTGAAAAGGTCCAAGAAATTTGAGTGGGGACAGGAACAAGAAAAAGCTTTCCAAGAGCTTAAGGAGGTGTTGTCCAAACCTCCCATTCTCACAAAGCCTGACCCCGAAGACACACTCATCCTGTACTTGGCTATTTCAGATGAAGCTTTGGGCGTTGCCTTGATAAAAGAAACTCCTGATGGACAAAGACCGGTCTATTTCACTAGCAAGACCTTGTAAGGAGCTGAGATCCGGTATCAGAAAATTGAAAAGGCCGCCCTCGCTGTTGTTTGGGCCTCACGATGGTTGCGTCCGTACTTTCACGCCCATCCGATCATAGTAAGAACGGATTTACCACTCCGTTCTGTCTTAATCAAGCCCGATCTCGCTGGGAGGATGATCAAATGGTCTATTGAACTCTCTGAGTTTGATATATCCTACGAACCCCGCAGCGCTATTAAAGCTCAAGTCCTGGCTGACTTTATTGTGGAAATGACAGGGACTGATCCAGATTACCCTCGAGTCCATTGGACCATTTACGTTGATGGTTCATCAAACCAAAGAGGCTCTGGAGCAGGTGTAGTTCTAGAAAGTGACGACGGAGTACACCTGGAGATCTCCCTTCGTTTCAATTTTAAAACATCCAACAACCAAGCTGAGTACGAAGCTTGCTTGGCCGGGCTAAGAGCTGCAATTGACATCGGAGCTTCTGAGGCGACACTTTGCAGCGATTCACAGCTGGTGATTTCGCAGATCTTAGGAGATTATCAAGCTCGCGAACCTCAACTCCAATTATACTTGAACTGTGTCAAGGAATTGGTAGAGAAATTCTCGAAGGTGGAATTCAAGCACGTTCCGCGCGAAGAGAATACAAGAGCGGATATACTCTCCAGATTAGCGAGCACCAAACGACCAGGTAACACCACTACGCTGGTCCAAAGCACACTGACGTCGCCCAGCATCCCTCTTTTCCCTTCTCTAAACGCCATAATGACTAACTCCCTTTACGGAGATACATGGATGGCTCCTTACATCCGTTACTTGGCTGATGGACAACTACCTACGGATGAGAAGGAAAAGACGAGGCTAAGGAGAGAATTACCGTATTTCACTATGATTGATGGTAATCTCTACAGAAGGGCACTCTCTGTGCCCTATTTGATTTGTCTCAAAGAGAATGAAGTGCAAGACGTAATGGAGGAAGTGCATGGGGGACAATGTGGACACCACGCCGGAGGAAGAAGCTTAATGCGAAAAATCCTCAGAGCTGGATACTGGTGGCCCACAATGAAGCAAGACTCCATTGACTTTATCAAAAAATGTGATGCTTGCCAAAAATTCTCTAACCTTCACCATACACCGGCGGAAGAACTCTTTACATCCGCTGTTCCATGGCCCTTCTACCAATGGGGATTGGATATTCTGGGCCCCTTTCCAACTGCCCCTGGGGGTATCAAATATCTCATTGTAGGGGTCGATTATTTCACTAAGTGGATAGAAGCAGAGCCGGTGGTGCATATTACTTCAGCCCGAACTCGTCGTTTCATGTATGAAAACATCATAACACGGTTCGGGGTCCCAGCACGGATTGTCACAGACAATGGCACCCAGTTCACGGATAGAAAATTCACAGATTTGCTTGAAGGGTTAGGAATAACCCAGATATTCTCATCCGTCGAACATCCCCAAACTAATGGTCAAGCTGAAGTGGCCAACAGGGAGGTGCTGAAGGGACTAAAGAAACGCCTTGGTGAAGCCAAGGGCGGATGGACAGACCAGCTGTGTCATGTCCTATGGGCATATCGGACAACGCCTCATTCATCCACCAATGAATCCCCATATCGCCTAACATACGGGGTCGAGGCAATGATACCTGTGGAACTGCAAATTGCTTCCACAAGGGTTAAGTACTTCTCTGAAGAAACCAACAATGCTAACTTGGCATCCGAAATGGATGTCATACAAGAACTCAGAGAAGACGCTTTCATCAGAGATCAAGCCATCAAAGCCAAAGTTGCTCTCCGGTACAACAAACGAGTCCAATCAAGGACTTTCAACGTTGGAGATTTGGTTTTGAGGAAAGCAAGTATAGGGAACAAATTCGCTCATCAAGGCAAATTAGCCCCAAACTGGGAAGGCCCATACAGGGTATCCGAGGTCACTGGCAAAGGCTCTTACCGCCTTGAAAACCTTGATGGCACTCCAATCCGAAATAAATGGAACACCCAAAACTTGCGCATTTACTATAGCTAGCTGTTGGAACTATCTACACTCTCCTATCCTTATCTTGGATTGAATACTGGAGAATTTATTTTTACAGCTACGCTCTCATTGTAATTCTTATTTTTGATTTAATAAGAATCTCTCACAACAATTTAACTCTTTCGAGTTTTTCTTGTGCTGTGATTTTCAGTTTATCCGGTGTACAGAAACATATTCAGGACGGATGATCTCAGCTACTTGTTCTGTAGTTGACGATGTAACTCCTCGAATATGTGCAACACACAAGAGCATACTCAGGACGGATGATCTCAATTACCCATTCTGTAATTGACGATGTAACTCCTCGAGTATGTCTAATTGATTGAAGGCTCGGATTGTAGGATTAAACCGAACTCCGGGTACGACTGGTAGGTTTGGCCGAACGTCGGTGAAGACCTGGGTTGTAGGATTAAACCGAACCTCAGGAAATGGGTTGTAGGATTGCACCGAACCCCATTCGAAGGCCCAGATTGTAGGATTAAACCGAACTCTGGGTACGACTATTAGGTTTGACCGAACGTCGGTGAAGACCTGAGTTGTAGGATTAAACCGAACCTCAGGGCATGGGTTGTAGGGCTGGTCCTTTTTCAAGGCCACAAACCGAACCCCATTCGAAGACTACATGGGTTGTAGGGCTGGTCCTCTTTCAAGGCCACAAACCGAACCCCATGCGAAGGCTTGGGCGCAGTAAGCTGGTTCTTCTTCAAGACCACACTGAACCCCAAGTAACGGGCGCAGTAGGTTCAGGATTAGCCCTGATCTGAACCCCGTATCGAAGGCTCAGATTGTAGGATTAAACCAAACTCTGAGTACGACTAGTAGGATTAACCGAACGTCGGTGAAGAATTGTCATTGGATAATACCAAAGACCAATTGAAGAACGGCTAGTAGGATTAAACCGAACGCCAAATATGACATGGACAGTAGGATCAAACCGAACTCCAAACACAACAAGTAAGTTATACTGAACTCCAGATTAATACTCTCTTATGAAGTTCTTTATTTGGGAGTTTTATAGCTTATAGTTCTGAGTCATCAATTCTTCAATCGAGACCTGACTCATAAACTCCGACACAAACAATTCACTCGGGTACGCCACAATCTAAGGCATACTCACCCGAAACCTCTCAGTCGGAAATATTTGAAGAGGAATTTCTATTTTAAATCCTCACTCTCAAAAGCTCTCACGAGAAAATCTCACTCAGAGTTTATTCAAAGTGATAATCACCCAATAAAACTGGGGGACAGCATCAACGATTTAACGGATATCTTGAGGAATGAACTCTCGTCTAAACGATCTCACAATCATTCCCCTTAAGCCGTTCTTGTGACGATGATGTGTTCCCTCACAAGCGGTGATCTTATTATGAAATTCATCTCGCATGTATATGTCCGGAATGGAGGTAAAAAACTCTTTATTGATTTAATGAGGATTACAATTCGTGTAATAATCCGGAGCTGATCCCGGAACACAGCGAATTAGAATCAATAAAATGAAAAAGGAAACAGGGAAAGCGCTATTTTCTCTGGCTTGAATCTTCTTCTTTCCCTTTGCCTTTGCCTCCGGTCTTGCCTTCTTCAGTGCGAGAGCTCGTTCCTGTACTTATGGGCTTCAGGAGTGAAGGTCCCATTGATTGGCCTGCAGGTAAAGGAGCGAACTTATAAGGAGTGTTAGGCGGACTTTCCTGACGCTTATCAACTATGGCCACCAGTTTCCCTTGATGAAACTCATAGAACGGATCAATACCATTCAGATTAAGTTTCACCTTGGGATTCCGGTATTGAATTTGACGAACAGCCAACCCAAAGGATTCCTTGACTGCTTGATCGCACATATCTACAGCCTCGTCAAATTCTGCTTTTGTGTCCGCCAACTTTGAGAGCAGCTCCTTCTCCTTACGCGACCAATCTTCGGTTCCTCGAGAATAAACAACTTTAACTTCCTTAAGCTCCTCTTCCAGCTTTGAAGAGCGTTCCTTCTCCGCACAAAAACCGGAGTGGAGGTCGGAATTGATTTTCTTTTGGTCAGCTACTTGGGCCTCCAACTCCTTGGCAAGATATTTCAGCCTGGCAATTTCTTCATCCTTCTTATATCCTTCCTCTTTGGAAGCCTCTAATTTACCTTCTAGACGAAGGATGGTTGCCTTATCCTTAGCAGCAGCAACGCTAAGGTCATTAACCTTGCCAACCAACAAGCTCAGCCTCTCATTCTCTTCTGAAAGCTTGCGAACCGATCTTAAGAGCCCGGATAATTCTGCCAGGTGCTTCTGTCCGGCATCGCAAGCTTTGGTTAGTTCATCGCTCATCAATGAGGGCTTCAGCTTGTACGGAGTCTCAGGAACGCCCTCAGGAACAGAACCCTCGTATACCAGATATTGTGCAAGACCGGAGTTACTTTGAAGAGGGCGAGTAACTTTTGGAGCAAAGTAAGTCGTTATTGGCTTTGCACCATAAGTGATCCCGTCGCCGGGGGCATCCGGAGTGGATCCTGCATCCAGAACGGACCCTTCCACTTTCTTTCCCTTTAAAAGCTCCGGATCAGCGCCCTCACTTGAAATTTTTTGTTTTTTCGGAGAGAGTTGACGATCCGAGGTCTTTGAGGAACTGCGTTTTATTCTTTTCTTTTTCTCTCCGACCTTCTCAATCGCAACCCCCTCAGATCCGCCCTCTAGCAAGGGAATATCGTCACCAGCAGATGAGGTTAAAATGATGGTCTCCGCTGTAGCTTTCTTCGAATTCCGTTTCGCTTGAATGTCATTTTCAGCTGCCACGGAATTCACTCTAGCTTTGAGCCCCTTCAGTTTTTCCATCTCTGGTGACACAGCTTCAATTTCAACTGCAAAACCAAACAATACGGTTAGAAATCAAAGACTTCAAGGCATGATACGATAAAACATGAAAAATAGCAAGAAAATTACGCAGATATTCCTCGCGGGTAGACCACGATCTTAACAAACGCCTGCAAGAGAAAAATTGATGCGAGGCGGTGTAGGATTGAAGGGCGGAAAGAACAGAAACTGAAGACGGGCTTAGTTCATCCTCCTCAGTGTAGTACGCCTGGGAGGTCAGCAAAAAGTGCTCATGCGTCCAAGCCACTGGGAACTTCGGAATCCCATCTTCAGTTAACCAAAAAACTGACTCATCAGGGTGAACGCTAATCTTCGTGAAATAGGACTTGAATGAATGTCCATCAACCTTGGCGGAGTCAGTGTACGCCTCAAAGTTGATAACCTTGGAGAGAGTCCGGAGGGATATCAAGCTCACTCCCCCCTTCTCTTTATTTGCACGACGGACCACTTGAGCAAAATAGAAGAGCATGGCCACCGTCGGTTTGAAGTTGAAGTGCTCCCCAAGCACTTCGAGAGAACGGACTAATCCCCATCCGTTGGGGTGAAGCTGCGAAGGAGCGCAGTCCAGGAATCTCAGAACCCCCATCTGAAACTTCGAAAGGGGAAACCGCACACCAAGGTTCAAAAATAAAAAGTCATACATATACAAGGACCTTTCGTCCGGAGCATGACAAATTCGATCGGATGGCAACGGAGCTATCACCATGAAGCACTTCTTGTATTTGTCCTTCTTGAAGACCGTGAAACGCGGCTCCAACTCCGCTCCCTCCTCTCGAGCGTGAACTGATGCTATTTCACGAAATTCTTCAGCCACCCAGCTGAATGGGCGTTTCTGTTGGAATTTCACCCAGTCTATCCGGTGTGCAACAACATTGCATAGGCCGGATTGGGTCTTCAAGATATACTTCTCAGAAGGAGATTCCCCTTCAGACGATTTCCTCCCAGTAACTTTCTTTGTCACCATTGTGAAAGCTTTGATGCTGCGATAAAATTTCACATCATCAGAGAAATACAAATCCCCACTCTCGCCACTCTTACTGGAGGAGGAAGACTCTGAAGAGGGTATAATCACCCTTCGCCTTTGATATTGCGACTCCTCCCTCTTTGTATACTGTGGCCTCGACTGGAGGATCACTGGGATCCTCCCACCACGAACGTTAGGGTTTTGAGTCAAAGCCCTCCCTCCTCGTCCTCTAGGGCTAACGCCACTGAAGCTAACACCCTTCCTAGGCATTCTCAAATATTGAAAAGAGATACAGAAAACGAAGGGAAAGTGGTTACCTAAGGATAGTGAATTGAAATTCACAGAGGCGGACACGAAGAACTTCTTGAAACTTTTGCAGAGGTTCGACAAGGGAGCAAGAAGAAATGGTAACTGAGATTGCCAGATATGCCTTTTTCGGGGCACAAAAATTTTTCAAATACCCACTAAACACAACCTGTCGTTTACCCCCAAACGACTCCCCGTTTAGTGGACCAAAATTGTCGTTTAGTACCTCAAGGCGCGAAAATGCCTTCGTTTTGTCACAGAGCCATCGAAATGGGCCTATTAAAACCGAATACTAGGCCCAACAAGACTATGCGTGACAGTTACTAAGACATGCGCACTTAACGCAATAATGGCTCGCCCACGTGAATTAAGGCATTAAATGTCCAATCATTAGAAACGTGGCCGCCATTACCCGAATACCAAGGGTTGCGAAATTCGATAAACTTCTGATATTCCCATTGTCGAATCCGCCCTTAAAATTTCATCACTACGGAACCTGGTTCCCAGAGCGGATATTTACACTTCGGTGCAATTCCGAAATCCAAACGTACTATGATCAATGTAGCTCATATGAGCAAATCAACTGCTTCCTCACATCAGCTAGGGGGCTAGTAGAGGTATTACTCGGATTTCGGATGGATGCGAAAATTGCCTAATCTGCACTCCCATGATTGGAAAAAATTCACCAGGACGGATGATCTCAATCACCTATTCTGTGATTCGATGATGTAGCTCCTGGTGTGAATCATTCCAGGACGGATGATCTCAATCACCTATAAAGTGATTCGACGATGTAACTCCTGGTATGAACAATTATCATCATCATTCTTACGATGAAAGCTTTTGAAAACTGAAAAGTATTCACTCAATCCGTACTCCTACGATTGAGAAATGTCACCAGGACGGATGATCTCAATCACCTATTCTGTGATTCGATGATGTAACTCCTGGTACGAAGAACTCCAATAATCATTCCAGGACGGATTATCTAAATCACCCATTATGTGATCTGACGATGTAACTCCTTGACATGGTGTACCTGCCCAGGACGGATGATCTCAATCACCTATTCTGTGATATGACGATGTAACTCCTGGCGCCATACACACCTCAAGGACGGATGATCTCAATCACCTGTTATATGATCCGACGATATAACTTCTGGTGCTGTACACATCCCCAAGACGGATGATCTCAATCACTTATGAAGTGATTTGATGACAAAACACCTGGCATGATCAATTCATATAATCATTCTTATGATGGAAAATTCCGAAAGTCAGTCCGCACTTTCGCTTTCAAGTGGTATTCTCCCAGGACGGATACTCTTTATCACCTATTCTGTGATACAACGACGTAACTCCTGGCGTAGAAAAAACTCCCATCATCATCCTTATGATGAAGGACTCAAACACCACTTCCTTGCAGTTCCCTAAACTTGGAACAATATTGTCATCTCCTGTGAGAGTATTACGGATTAAAAGCAGTCATCCGTCCTGTTATATTACTCTACTGAACAGCGGATCGACCCATCTTTCCCCAAGAGAATTAAGGAAATTAAGGATCATGCCCCAAAGACAGGCACCTTTTTCTTAACACATACTTGGGGACATGTATATATTTCGCCGTTCTAAATTTATCTATTGTTTAATCTTCTGAGGCAGTTATTTCAATCCGGCCTTAAGATTAGTTATACAGAACGGATTAGCATTGAATTATATATACATGAAACGATAAAGACAAATGCCTTAAATGGAATTCATTCATTAAAAACAAGGCTGTATACAATAGTTCAAAGTCCGGAGTTGATCCCGGTACACAACTATACATATAAAGGAAAACAAAACTACGGAGGAGGAATCTGTTCTTCAGTTTTCTGTGCCTCCTCAGCACCAGGCTCTTGTGCCCCTTCCTTGGAAACCTCCACAGGAATCTCCCCTCCAGGAGCTTCAGCCCTTTCTTCAGAAGAGGGAACCTCGGACACAGGAAAGACGTAATCAGGTCCCATGGTTTGACCCTCGGGAAGAGGAGCCAAACCATACAAGGACGTCGGTGGATCTTCGTGACGACCATCCACCACTGCGACTAACTTTCCCCCATGGAATTCATAGTACGGATCCATTCCATAAAGGTTAAGTTTCGCAGTGGGGTTGCGGTAGAAAACTTGGCGTATGGCTAGGCCGAAGGACTCTTCAACAGCCCGGCTGCATATGTCAACAGCTTCTTCTCTTTCAGCTTTCGCTGTAGCCAACTCTCCCCGCAACTTGGACAGCTCCTCACTGGATACTTCGGACTCCGCTTTCCTAGCCTTCAGTCCCTCTATCTCAAGAAGGAGCTTCTTCTCCCTTTGAGACCACTCCTCAGCATCAACTTTATTTTTATCCTGACTACTGCGGAGTTCTTCCTCCTTCTCTGCCACTTTGCCTTCCAAGTTTTTAAGATCGCCTTTGAGCTTGAGATTCTCTTTAGTCATGATATCTCCAAACTCCTTAGACTTGCTAAGACGATCTTCCATTAACTTCACGGCGGCTTTGTCTTTTTCCGAGGAAAGCTTGAGTTCTTTCAATTCATCACTCAATTCTTCAACCTTATCGACGTTGTTAGCCAACTCGCTGACTGAAGAAAGGATTCCAGCATGTTCGGCTAACTGCCACCTTCCGGCCTCACACGCTTCCTTAATTTCTTTAGGACTGAGTGTAGGCCGGAGTTTGTACATCGGTGGAGGAAGAGTGGCTGGAGTAGAACCCTCATAGGAGAGGAAGGGGGTGAGAAACGAGGTAGTTGGGAAGGAGGTCGGCTCTGATCCAGAAACCCCAACAGCTTTATCCTCCGAAGTCCTTTGCTTCTTGGACTGACGCCTTGCAGGATCATTCTGGATCTTTCTTCTCCTCTCAATAACTGGAGGCTGACCCGAGGCTGCGCCAACATCGGATGAACCGCCCTCAACCAGTGGGATGTCCCCTTCAGCATCCGAGGTCAGGATGATTAACTCAGGACGATCCTTAGTTGAGGGCCTGGGCTTCACTTCATTTTCATGGGCAACGGACTTACCCGCCGCCTTGAATTTCTTTAACTTGTCCATCTCTGGAGTTTCTTGTTCTATTTCACCTACATGAACAAACACAAGATGTTAGCAACTACAAATATTCTATATATATTTGGTAAAGGAGAAAAGGTGAAACAAAACGAGAAGTACGCAAATATTCCTCCCGGACTCCGCTTGAGCTACTTAGCAAACGCCTACACGAAAAGACGTGACGACGTGTAGTGTGTGATTCAAGTGCGAACAACACTCTCGACGTCTCACGAGACAGATCGGATTGATCGGTGTAGTACGCGTGTGAGCTCAAGAGAAAATGTTTGTGTGTCCAACTCAGGGGAAATTTGTCTACGCCCTCTTCATCCTTCCAAAATATTGGTTTGCCCTTCTTGACGGATATGCAAGTGAAATAAGTCTTGAAGGACTTCCCGTCAACCTTGGCAGAATCCGTATAAGACTCAAAGTTCACAAAGGAACAGAGAGTCCGGAGAGTCACCAGACCAACTCCACCCTGCTTGTTTGCCCGTCGAACTACCTGAGTGTAGTAGAATAGCATCGCTACAGTGGGCGTGAAATTAAAATGTTCACCCAAGACCTCCAAAGCTCGGACGAGGCCCCAACCGTTGGGATGAAGTTGGGAGGGTGCACAGTTCAGAAACTTCAAGACACCCATCTGGAGTTCGGTTAGAGGGAAACGAACTCCCAGATAATGAAAAATAAAGTCGTACATATATACAGAGCGGTCATTAGGGACGACATGGCATATCCGCTCTGTCGGAAGTGGTGCATAAACCCTATACCACTTTTTCGTCTCTTCATCCGTACTCAGAGTGAACCTCGGTTGAATCCGGGATCCCTCCTCATCCGCATGACAAGAGGCCAAGTCCTTAAACTCTCTGGACACCCAACAGAAAGGCCATTTATCCTGAACCTCCTCCCAATTTAGCCTCGAAGCAACAACGCTATAGAGACCCTCAGTTGTCCTCAAAATAGCACTATTTCCAGAGGTTCCTTCTCCAGTGGCCATTTGGATTTTCTGAATCGAACTCCTTAATCTACGATAAGAAATAAAATGTCGTCAGAAAGTTGCAATCATTACTCACTGCATTTTAAAAGCAATTACAATCAGAGGGTGACTCTGAGAAGGGAAAGGTCACTTCCCACAGTGAGTAAGATCCCCTTTCTGAGCGACGTGATTCAGTCTTAGGAAGAATTATAAAGATTCTTCCCCACGACTATTAGGGTTGCGGGAAACTGATTCCCCCCCTAGATGAAGCCTACTTTCTATAACTAAGAGTAGCAAACCAAAGCAAAACTGGAGCGACAAGGAAGAGATAGTTACCTCAGATGACAGTGATGAATTTGAGGAACGAAGAAACCCTCGCAATGTAGGCAGCAAACTTCCTTGCAAAATTTCTGCAGAGTTTCGTTGAGAAAACAAAAGCAAGTGGAACCCAGAATCCACTAAGTATTCCTTTTATAGGAAACGAAGTGGTTCGGTTACCCCCTCTTGAAGTTGTGTCGTTCTCGATAAAACGCATTCGTTCACAAGCGAAACGACACAACCGTTCCAAATTCTTAGGCGCCAAAACAATAGCGACTCAGCGAAGGGCTATCCTCTAGGCCCAAAAGTTTTGAAAACTTCGGGCCCATTAAGCCCAAAACGACGGTCAATGGGATTTTCATCTCAGACGCAATAATTGCTTGCCCACGTGATTAAAAGCATTAATGTCTAATCATGCAACGCAATTCACGCTTTACAGCCGTTACACGAACTTCAAGAGCTTTCAATTCCAATAAACTCTTGAAATTCTCACACACAACGAATCTTTGTCTGAATCCGTTGTGGCTGCACCGACAGGTCGGATCTACTAATTTTAGAACGGTTCTTTACGAATGACAACAGATGCTAAGAAACTGTTACACACGTAAGCTTACCGATATTTAGACCTCTCACAGGTTGAGTAGCTTATGTGAACAACCATTCGGTCCCTCACACAAGCTAGGGGACATATGATCCGGTCTCAATACCGGTATCCGATCTGCTATACATATTTCAACGTCTTTGATGAGACATCTACGTGTAACCGATGTCATCGGTATACATCCGGACTGTAATTCCGTATCAGGCGTTCTCCCTATACCGGTTGTTCAGGATAACACCATGACAACGGATAATACACACGTCACTGTGCAAAAGACAAGGATTGTTGCTACAGGGATCGATCAATAATTCCCTGCATTACGAGCCAAATTCTGCTCACGGGAATGGTCAACTTGTTCCCTAATCCTAGTCTACATTCTCTATGCTCAATATAAAATAGCCACTTGACCCAATCATGCAGGTAAGTGCGCAATATAATAATGCTAATGGGAGTTGGTGGTTCCCCACCAACGAATCCTCGTTAATCGAGCCAATCAGGTATATGAACTCACTTCATGATTGAAGTGAGGGATCTTCTTCAGCTCTTTTACGACTGATTCCTCTCTGAATACATTCCTTACTTGGAATATTACTGACTTGAGCGTCGGAGAATCTTTGCAGGTGACACCACCATTCGCCCACTTCAACGCGTTAGGTCGGTGTGAAGGATCTCCAAAATGCCCAATCCGCTCTCCTCACTCAAGGACAACGGATACCTACACCGGATACACATACATCCGGTCTTCTATACAGTATTTATATACTATTTGTGACTGGTCTGAGTCCGGATCTCTAGACCCCGGTTCAGGACAGATCAATAATATATTAAACACCAAATGTTTAATACATATACATTATATCAATTAAACATATTAGTATATTATATACTTTATAAATTAAAATTATTATATTTATATTTAATATGTATAATACATAAACATTATATTGTATATTATATATGATCCGGTCCTAACACCGGCCCCCAAGAGCATGGCTTCAATGCCCTGCCGGATCAGCATTTGGAATAAAGAGAAGTATTTTTCAAATACACTACAAATACAATACGGGGTGCACACCGCCAGGGCAAGTAACGCCGCCAAGGTTCATAACTCCGCCCAGGCACGTTACCCCGCCAAGGAACGTAACTCCGCCCAGGCATGTTACTCCGTCAAGGAATGTAACCTCGCCAAAGTTGTTACTCCGCCAAGCCATAGGCTCAACTCAGGCGGAATACTGAATTTCCCACACTGCGTAGCGAGCCCATACTCACAACCCCGGCACGAGATTGACTCTGTCTTGAGAGGTTAATAATGGGAATCACGCTGTCACGCATAAAGGGAAATAACAATAAAATATTAAAGCACTAACGCTTTCCAGACAAGTTGTGATACCTACTACAATAATGGTGCTAGTAAACGGCGCAGGGACCCACTACCTTTTCAGCATTATGCCTGGAGACAAGGAGCGGGTCCTACCAATAATGCAGCACCCGTGACAGGTATATAAACCTCTCTTGAAAAGGTATAAGGGATCTTTTTCCCATTCTCTGAACCTTACACTCTATTACTTGCATAATCTTCTCTGATTATCTTTCTAAGTCTCTAAGTATTCTGAGATACTGACTTGAGCGTCGGAGAACGATTGCAGGTACCACCCCCAATTGGGTCAAGGCAAATCAGATCCCGTCAGGCGGACTGTGACACCGCCCCGCAGTACATTACACTCCGCCTCAACATACGAAGACTCTTTGTATTTACATTTATACATACATTGCTTTGTATCAAAACACACTTATATGTGTATTTTGAGTTGTTCTACAAGCACACTTCTACACCCCCTGTAAAGAACAGTTCATTGGCACGCCCAGTGGGACCTGTAAACTAGGTAATCCCACAATCTTGATCAATCTTCATCATCAATGGAGAGACAAGGACCAGAGATGCAGAACGAGGATTCTCCTCCACGCAATCCCAGACGTCTTAACTTCGATGATGGTGCTCCGAAAAAAGCAACGCAAGCTGATTCTCTAGATCCGAGAGATGACATGATTCGAATCTTGAGAGAAGAACTTGCAGAACTTCGTCGTGAAAAAGCAAACCCAGTGCATGAGAAAGCTGGTCCCGCAAGACAACCACATCATGAATCACACGTGCAGGAGGAATCAAGTACTCCTCACTACTCTCGTATTCCTACATACATGGAGGAGCAACGAAGCCTCCCACTGGTGAATGCTCAGCATCAAGAAGGAAGGAGAGCAGGCTCAAACGCATTCCCCTCAGGATATAAGATGAGCATCCCATTTTCCAAAAGGCTCATGAATGTACATGTACCCAGACACTTGCAAACCATGCAGCCCATTTCTATAGGGAAATATACTGGGGAAACAGATCCCTCTAAGCATTTAGATGCTTATATCTATGAGGCCATGTTTCTAGGAGCTGAGGAGGACATCATGTGCAGAATGTTTCCCAGAACTCTTACAGGTGAAGCTCTTAGCTGGTTCAAGAGCTTACCTTCAGGTTCCATTGATTCGTGGGAGGAGCTGGCCTCAGCTTTTGGAAGCCACTTCGTGATCTCCAGGGATGCACCTAGAACCTCTCATACCTTGGCTCAGATCAAACAAGGCGACAAAGAATCTCTGAAGGATTTCCTTAAGAGATTTTATAAAGAGGCGGCCATGGTCCCTGATCTGACTGAGGCAATCCAGTTGCATATTCTCATAGAAGCTATGCAACCAAAGTCACCTTTCGCTTTGTCTTTGGCAAAGGGACCTCCAACTACGATGGAGGAATTTCGCAGGAAGGCATCTAAGTACGTGGGTATCGAGATGCATCTGGAAGCCACTGCATCTCGCAGCAAACCACTCCCTGCAACTCCATCCCAAGACAAAGGGAAAGATAAATTGTTGAAGAATGACAAATCCAACCAAAGAGACAAAGTAGGGAACCAACCTTTTAAACAGCAAGACAGACGCGTGTTCAATTTTGCTCACTATGCACCACTGAACACAACCTGCGAGCAAATCTTGCGTGAGATAGGATGGACCACCCTCAATGTTTATGGAATTCAACGTCCACCCCCAATCAGGCGCGGTGGAAACCCAAGGAAATATTGTGAATTCCATGAATCAGTTGGCCACACCACGGAAGAATGCAAGCAACTCAAAAATACTATTGAGGTGCTCATTCGAGAAGGTAAACTGAAACATTACCTGTTCAAAGGCAAATCTCATGATGAGCCTGAGAAGTTTGAAAAACGACATCGTGATCGCTCTCCGGATCCTGATAGTACTCGGGAACCAAAGCGTACGGCGGTGTCAGAGAAACAAAAAGGCATTGTTTTGGAGTCCGCCCAACGAGAACCGAGCCCTGAACCTAGGTCGCGAGGTAAAAGGCAGGTGGTGGACATGATTGCTGGAGGCTTCGCAGGAGGCGGACCCTCAAACAACGCCCGGAAAAATCATCATCGTATGATCTTATCTGTGCAGGGCAAGAACAAAGAATATCACCCATTCAGGGACGGAGTTCAGACTCCGCCTATAACTTTCACAGATGATGATTTTGGCCCAACCATCCCTGAGGGAGATGATGCAGTAGTGATCATTGCGGTGATCGCTAATATGGATGTAAAACGCATCCTAGTTGACCAGGGAAGTTCCTGCGACGTTATTTTTTATGACTGTTTTAAACGCATGGGACTGACTGACGCTGATTTGCAGCCTTACACACAGGACCTCACAGCCTTTAATGGCGCCAAACAGCCTACTAAAGGCTACTTGGATACAAGGATTACCTTCGATGGTGAACCTGGAGCAAGGACTGTGAAATCCAGGGTCCTCGTCATTGATGTTAAATCCCCATACAATGGCATCATTGGGCGGCCTACTCTGAATGCCATGGAAGCCATCGTTTCAACCCCCCACTTGTTAATCAAGTTCATTGATAAAGATAATCAAGTCTCATCCGTCAGGGGTGACCAGGAGATGGCTCGTTACTGTTACAATTTAAGTCTTAACATGGTGAAGCTTGAAACCATGTCTAAGAAAAGGAAATTGAATGAAGGAAACAGTGCGGCGGCATCCGTCAACTTGGTGGATCTTGATCCCAGGGCGGAGTCTTCTATAGACCCACTGAACCCTTTGAAACCAACTCCTGAAGGTGGCTCCAAGTCTATTGTTTTGGGCAGCACCCCGGAGCAAATAACTAACATTAATGACAAGCTGGAGCCTAACATGGAAGCGAGACTGATTGCACTCCTCCATGAATATAAGGAGATTTTTGCCTGGACAGCCGCAGACATGCCTGGTATGGATCCTAACTTCTGTTGCCACCGCCTGGCGGTGTATCCTGAAACTAAGCCAGTGGCACAAAAGAAACGGCGTATGGGTCCTGCTAAGCAAAATGCTGCTTGCGAACAAACCGAAGAACTCCTTAAGGCGGGGTTCATCAGGGAACTCCGTTACTCTTCTTGGCTGTCCAACGTGGTTATGGTGCAGAAAGCCAATGGCAAATGGCGCATGTGCATAGACTACGTTGATTTGAATAAATGTTGTCCCAAAGATCCTTATCCTCTCCCCAACATTGACAGGCTGGTTGACGATTCATCAGGATACAAGTATCTATCCTTCATGGATGCTTACTCCGGATACAACCAAATTCCAATGTGCGAGGATGATCAGGAGAAAACAGCATTTATCAACGACAGAGGGGTCTTTTGCTACAATGTCATGCCATTTGGGCTGAAGAACGCTGGGGCCACCTACCAGCGCATGATCAACAAAGTCTTTGAGGGCATGCACACAAAGCTGGTGGAGGTTTATATTGATGACATTATCGCCAAAACCCCAGAAGGAGGAGACCATGTTGAAGACTTACGCCTCATTTTTCAACGCCTACGGCAATACAACATGAGACTCAACCCACTAAAATGTACATTTGCTGTGCCTGGGGGGAGATTTTTGGGTTTCATGTTAACGCAAAGAGGCATAGAAGCTAATCCTGACAAGTGTCGTGTGATACAAGAGTTGCAGAGCCCCAAAACATTGAAAGAGGTACAATCCCTCAATGGCAAAATCGCTGCTCTAGCACGATTCATGCCAAAAATGGCTCATCGCTCTCTCCCCTTGTACAAGATGCTGAAGAAGGATAAAAAATTCAATTGGGGCCCAGAGCAAGAGGCGGCCTTCCAGAGCTTGAAAAATGTCTTAGCCAGCCCTCCAATCCTGGTAAAACCAAGCCCAGGTGAGCAACTCATCGTTTATTTGTCTGTTTCAGATGAAGCGCTGGCAGTGGCACTGGTCAAAGAAACAGTCGAAGGCCAACGACCGGTATACTTCACTGGTAAAACATTGCATGGTGCAGAGTGCCGCTATCAGAAGATTGAAAAGGCAGCACTTGCAGTTGTTTGGGCCTCACGACGTCTAAGACCATATTTCCATGCACATCCCATCCTGATTCGTACAGACTTACCACTCCGTACTATATTGTTCAAGCCAGACTTGGCAGGAAGGATGATCAAATGGGCCATAGAACTCTCTGAATTCGACATATCCTACGAACCAAGAACTGCTATCAAGGCACAAGTCCTAGCAGATTTCGTAGTTGAATTAACAGGCTCTAGCCCAGATGCAGATCATTCACACTGGACAGTATACGTCGATGGGTCTTCAAACAGCAAAGGATGTGGGGCAGGAATCGTTGTAGAAAGTGATGACGGGGTACATCTTGAAATTTCATTGCACTTTACCTTCACTACGTCTAACAATCAGGCGGAGTACGAAGCCTGTTTAGCCGGACTCAGAGCCGCACAAGATATTGGGGCCAAAACTGTCACCCTATGCAGTGATTCTCAACTAGTCATCTCACAAATTCTTGGTGAGTATCAGGCTAAAGAACCTCTACTGCAACAATATCTAGACTGCGTCAATGAGTTGAAACAGCGCTTCGATGAAGTAACTTTCAAGCATGTACCTCGCGAAGAAAATACGCGTGCTGATATCCTGTCCAGATTAGCCAGCACAAAGAAGGCGGGGTGTACAACCACGGTCGTACAGAGTACTCTGGCCGAGCCAAGTATATCCCTTCCCTCTTCAATTCATATGATTAAAAGCCGCCCCGTTGATGATAACTCCTGGGTAACACCAATAGTTCGTTATCTTGTTAATGGACAATTACCCACGGATGATCTTGAGCGAAAGAAGCTAAGGAGGGAGGCACCCTATTATACGCTCCTAGATGGGCAGCTATACCGCCGAGGAATTTCTGTCCCATACTTAATTTGCATAAATGAAAACGAGGTGCAAGCTGTTTTGGAAGAAGTCCATGAAGGGCAGTGTGGACATCATCCAGGGGCACGAAGTCTAGTGAGAAAAATCCTCAGGGCGGGGTATTGGTGGCCCACTATGAAGCAAGACACTGCCTCATATGTTCAAAAATGCGATCAATGTCAACGATTCGCAAATTTTCACCATACCCCAGCTGAGGAAATGTCATCATCAGTGACACCCTGGCCTTTCTATCAATGGGGTATGGATATTCTAGGTCCATTCCCAACTGCGCCCGGCGGTATCAAATACCTGATAGTTGGTGTTGATTATTTCACCAAATGGATTGAGGCAGAGGCAGTGGTGCACATAACGTCAGCCAGGACTCGAAGATTCGTCTATGAGAATATCATTGCACGTTTCGGAGTCCCCGAACGCATAGTCACTGATAATGGCACCCAGTTCACAGATCGCAAGTTCACTGAACTCTTAGAAAATCTCAGCATCACGCAGATTTTCTCTTCTGTGGAACACCCTCAAACCAATGGACAAGCTGAGGTCGCCAACAGAGAAATCTTGAAGGGCCTCAAAAAACGCCTTGGTGAGGCAAAGGGAGACTGGGCAAATCAGTTATGCCACGTTTTATGGGCATATAGAACCACCCCACACTCCACTACGAATGAATCTCCATATCGGCTGACATATGGAGTCGAGGCGGTCATTCCCATTGAATTAACAGCCCCCTCAGCTCGAGTCCTCTATTTCAATGAGGAAGCCAATCAACAGAACCTCGCACACGAATTGGAGGTTTTGGCGGAGTTGAGAGAGGAAGCCTTTGTGAGAGATCAAGCTGTCAAAGCAAAGGCCGCCAAACGGTATAACGCACGCATGTGTGAACGCCGTTTCAAAGAGGGAGATTTGGTCCTGAGAAGGGCCAACATTGGCAACAAATTTGCGCACCAAGGCAAGTTGGCACCAAATTGGGAAGGTCCATACCGAGTCACCGAGGTCTTGGGCAAGGGTACATACCGCCTAGAGAACTTGGATGGCACTCCGGTCAGAAATAAATGGAACATTTTGAATTTACGCATATATTACAGTTAGTTGGGTAATACGGTATGATCTTTTCTTCCTAACTCAAGGATCCTCCTCTGTATGCTTTCCTTGAAAAGGTTTCGAAAAGATATCTCCCAACTCAATCTTTTATGTAATTCCATTCTCAATGAAATGCCTTCCTGCATTTAATCTTCACTCTAACTCTGAATTGATTATCCATGGCAGAATTTATTCCCATGCAGATAAAACGACTCTAAAATTGAAGCACAAACGCATAACTCTTTATTCCATAAAGATCAACCAACATGCAACGCCGCTTCACAAACGGAGTCAACAAAAACTCCTTGGGGGATTGGTGTCTCAGCTATATGCTGCACCATGCCGACCCTAAGGTACAGAAAACTCCTTGGGGGGAAAGGATTGGTGTCTCAGCTATATGCTGCACCATACCGACCCTAAGGTACAGAAAACTCCTTGGGGGGAAAGGATTGGTGTCTCAGCTATATGCTGCACCATACCGACCCTAAGGTACAGAAAACTCCTTGGGGGGAAAGGATTGGTGTCTCAGCTATATGCTGCACCATACCGACCCCAAGGTCCTGCAGGCCGCCTATGGAAAGAACTAGTGTCACAGCTATATGCTGCACTAATTCACCCCCAAGGTCCTGCAGGCTTCTTGTGGGAAGAGCTGGTGTCTCAGTTATATGCTGCACCACGCTAACCCCAACCAATTTCTTGCAGGTTGAATTGGTGTCACAGCTGTATGCTGCACCATACCGCCTCGAAGGTTTAACCAAATTCTTGCAGGATGAATTGGTGTCACAGCTATATGCTGCACCATACCGCCTCGAAGGTTTAACCAATTTCTTGTAGGATGAATTGGTGTCACAGCTATATGCTGCACCATACCGCCTCGAAGGTTTAACCAAATTCTTGCAGGATGAATTGGTGTCACAGCTATATGCTGCACCATACCGCCTCAAAGGAGTCGCACTCCAATCAAAATGCAAAAGGATGAACATTCCATCCAAAACTTGACTCTGCTTAACTCCCAACGTTTTACGGAGTACATGAGAAACAAACTCAAGCACTACCCAACAAGTTCAAGTAAGTTCAACACTTGTAAAATTGTGCTTCATTGAAATTCCTAAGGGGCAACTCCGCCTCCTTACGGAATACAACTTCATTGAAATTCCTAAGGGGCAACTCCGCCTCCTTACGGAATACAATTTCATTGAAATTCCTAAGGGGCTACTCCGCCTCCTTACGGAATACTATTTCATTGAAATTCCTAAGGGGCTACTCCGCCTTCTTACGGAATCTATTCATGGAAATTCCTAAGACGCCACGCCGCCTTCTTACGGAATCCATTTCATTGAAATTCCTAAGAGGCCACGCCGCCTCCTTACGGAATCCAATTCCCTTTAAATTCCTAAGAGGCCACTCCGCCTTCTTACGGAATCTATTTCATTGAAATTCCTAAGAGGCCACGCCGCCTTCTTACGGAATCCTATTCATTGAAATTCCTAAGGGGCTACTCCGCCTTCTTACGGAATCTATTCATGGAAATTCCTAAGACGCCACGCCGCCTTCTTACGGAATCCATTTCATTGAAATTCCTAAGAGGCCACGCCGCCTCCTTACGGAATCCAATTCCCTTTAAATTCCTAAGAGGCCACTCCGCCTTCTTACGGAATCTATTTCATTGAAATTCCTAAGAGGCCACGCCGCCTTCTTACGGAATCCATTTCATTAAAATTCCTAAGGGGCTACTCCGCCTTCTTACGGAATCTATTCATGGAAATTCCTAAGACGCCACGCCGCCTTCTTACGGAATCCATTTCATTGAAATTCCTAAGAGGCCACGCCGCCTCCTTACGGAATCCAATTCCCTTTAAATTCCTAAGAGGCCACTCCGCCTTCTTACGGAATCTATTTCATTGAAATTCCTAAGAGGCCACGCTGCCTCCTTACGGAATCCAATTCCCTTTAAATTCCTAAGAGGCCACTCCGCCTTCTTACGGAATCTATTTCATTGAAATTCCTAAGAGGCCACGCCGCCTTCTTACGGAATCCATTTCATTAAAATTCCTAAGGGGCTACTCCGCCTTCTTACGGAATCTATTCATTGAAATTCCTAAGAGGCCACGCCGCCTTCTTACGGAATCCATTTCATTAAAATTCCTAAGAGGCCACTCCGCCTTCTTACGGAATCTATTCCTTGGAAATTCCTAAGAGGCTACTACGCCTCACTATTAAAATCATTTCAACGAAATTCCCACGAGGTTACTACGCCTCACTGTTGAAATTACTTCAGTTAAATTCTCAAAAAGGCCATTCCGCCTCGTTATACTTAGTCATATTTCATTAAGTCCTCAGATAAATATTCCGCCTTCTCAATATCATTATACAAGGCATAAATACGACGGACTTAAACACTACATCTATGAACAAGTATACATTTGCAGGAAATATACTTTATTAATATTGTCAAGAATTGATAAAAGTCCAGAGCCTATCCTGGAACAAGGCAATATTAACAAAATTCAAAAAATAAAAGCTGGCGAAAGGTCTCAGGAGCTGGTCTTTAAGGGTTGGACGGCGTCCCTTCTTGTTGGACAGAGGTGGCTTGACCTTCACCAGGTTTGCTTAAACTCTGAGAGGGAGGCAAGTCCGCCAAAACATATTCGTCATTGGGCGCAGGAGCATGACCCCCTTGAACAGGCACCATCAATTCTCCATGGATGAATTCATAATAAGGATGAATGCCTGTGGTGGTTAGAGCAACACCTGGATTGCGGTAACGGAGTTGACGAACAGCCATGCTGAAAGCATCATCAATCGCTGCCTCAGCCGCATCCAGCGTGGATTGTAAATCCTTGTCAAGCTTTTCATTGACGGCCTCAGAGGTAGCTTTTTCAGCTTGCAACACTTCAACCTGTTTTTCAAGGTTAGTGTACGCAGTAGCTGCTTGGTCTAACTCTGCCACCCAGGTATCTTCAGCAGTGGCCTTATCAAGTTCAAGAAAAATCAACCTCTGCTGGAGCTCACTTGCATCCTCGCCCAATTTTTGTTTCTGCTGAATTAAATCTGAAATCTGTTGTTTTAGCAGATTATTGTCAGCCCTCACCTGGGTCAGGCCACTCACCTCCTCGCCCAGTTTTTTGTTTTGCTCTTTTAAGCCGGAGACCTGCTTCTCCAGCAAAGCTTTATCAGCTCTCACCCGAGCCAGCTCCTCCTCCAGCTTTTTGGTGTTGGCATCGGCGGTGTCCAGATGCTTGTCCTTGGCCTTGATCACCTCGGACAACTGCTCATTGTCATGCTCCAAGCTACGAATCTTTTCCACTGACTCGTGGTAAGACGCTTGGAACATGTTCGCCTCAGCAGCAACCTCAGCTATCCGGGGAACAGAAGCCAAGAAACCATCTAATTCAGAGAGGTGCCACCTCGCAGCTGCGGCAGCCTCCGGTACCTCCTCGAAGTCGATGTCGGGGCGGAGAATGAATTCTGGGTCACGCCTCTCTGACTGGCGGAATCCCGTATTTGTAAAGTATAAGAAGGGATTCAAGCGAGACCCCGCCTCAGGCAAAGAAACAAGCCGCCTAGATGTTTCCCCTGGTACATCAATGGGAAAAACGGCCGTCCTTCGGGCGGTCAAGCTCAAGGCGGGATCCTCAGACGGGCGGACTGGAGAGATTTGAATTCCCTCTGTCTGGTCCCCCATTTCCTGGCCAGAAGCAGCTTGAAGTCCCTCCGCTTGCTCCCCCTCGATATCTTCTTCGAAAATGCCTTCGGCTCCGCCCATATCAGCAGAAGTACCCACAACAGGTACTTCCGGAGTCTCCTCCAAATCAATGGCGGCATCGATTGATGTCCCCGCCTCAGCCCTCTTCTTGCCCTTGGTCCTCCTTCTTTGCAAAGGCTGGAGGTCTATTTCCTCTTCTTCTTCTTCAGCAGCTTCTGGTTCTTGGCGTTTTTTAGAACGCCTTTCAACAGTAGCTGCTGAAGATCCTGCACCACCTTCAAAATTTGCTATGTTGGTGGAGGCAGGGAAGGGAAGGGTCTTTGTGAGAGCAGCAGTCAAACTCCTCCTGGGCTGCACATTATTCTCCGCGTTCCTTTCCCTGCGGCTCATTTGCATCTGCTTAATACGGTCCATCCCAGGGAACTCCGCGATTTCTCCTGCAAAATAACAAGATGAAGATTCAGTTAGAAAATGCAAGGTAGAGGAAACACTCAATCACATTGCAAATTGTTCATAATATTACTCAAATATCCTTGAGCATCCCGCCCAAGCAGCCTTCGGCAAAGAATCAGCTTGTGGACGGAGTTGTACTCCTTCAAAATCCGGAGTACTTCCACAGACGCCGCCGATAGAGCACCCTCTTCAACCTCATACGCTCGTTTGGTTAAGAGAAAATGCTCATGCGTCCATGCCACTGGAAATTTGTCAACACCCTCCTTATTCCGCCAAAAGACAGGTTTGCCCTTCCTGACGGATACCTTCACGAAACTCATCCTGAAATGAAGTCCGCCTTCTTTGGCGGAGTCAGCAAACGCCTTAAAATTCAAAATCTTTGGCTCCGCCCGGAGAGTCACAAAACCCATGCCGCCGGTTTTCGTATTTACTCTCCTCATAATGCGGCAGAAGGAGAAAAACAACGCCACCGTAGGCGTAAACCCCAAATGTTCAGCCATCACCTCAAAACTGCGAACTATTCCCCAACCATTCGGATGCAGCTGGGAAGGGGCACAATCCAAAAACCTAAGCACACCCATCTGGAATTTATTCAATGGGAAGCGCACCCCTAACTGGGTGAATAGAATATCGTACATATATATGGTACGATTATCCTGAGGACGATGGCAGACCCGTTCATACGTCTTGGGTGAACGGACGATGAACCTATCCTCATACTTCTCGTCTTTCCATACCGGAACAGACAACTCCACTACCCCTCCGCTTGTCGTCGCATGTCGAGAGGAAGCATCCTTGACATCTTCCTCAACCCAACAGTAAGGGTCATTCTCGAGTGTTTTCTCCCAATCCAACCCATGCAATACAACATTTCTGCACTCGGCCATAGTCAGCACTTGTGTATGGGAAACACCTCCTGACACAAATGAATGTACAGCATTACTAAAGTACTCCACGCTGCTATAAAACGTCGAGTCCCTCCCAGTATAAAAAGCATCATCTCCACTCTCAATGTCAGAAAACATGGGACGAACAGAAACCCTAGAACGTGACCCTGCCCTCTTTCCTCTCATCTTCCTTTTTACAAACACACAATAAGGGGAAACAAAGCTAACCCAAAGGAAATGAAGAAGCAAAGAAGAAGAAGAAGCAAGTACCTTAAGCTTCTGAAAGATAGAAGAACTCCAAACACCAATAAACTCGCAAGAGAGTAGCAAAAACTCTTTCAGCAAACAAATACAAAGAGAGAGATGCAACAAAACATTCCCCTTCTGAAAGTTTACCTATTTATAGGCATGGCTCAGGGGGAAAATAAGCGAATCATCAGGTATCTCGAAGATGTGTTTGCAGCCGTCAGATAAATCTTATCAACGGTTCTAAAAAACTTATGCGTTTACAACCGTTGGATTTACCCCACTGACGGTTCCTTTTTTACTGAAATCAATAGATATATCTAAGGGCAGATATTTCATGGGCCACGTTTTCAAAATCCAAGGCCCACGGTAATAACCTCGAAAACGGTTCTCAATTGCCATCACGCGCATTTATGTCCCATCATTAGAATGGCAACCGTTACGAGGGCATACGTGGCAATAGGAGACTGAAGAACAAAAAAACGTGGTTTCGAGGCGCATTAATGACAGGCGTGACAAGTGATGACAGCTAATAAATGCACGAAAGCACTTGTCCACAAATCCTGAACTGGCAAATGCCGCCTAAACCCATGCCTACAAAAGCTAAACTTAAGTGTTGTAGCTTATTAAAGTGACTCCGCCAGTCACTATAACAAGCTAGGGGGCATATGATCCGGTCCTAACACCGGCCCCCAAGAGCATGGCTTCAATGCCCTGCCGGATCAGCATTTGGAATAAAGAGAAGTATTTTTCAAATACACTACAAATACAATACGGGGTGCACACCGCCAGGGCAAGTAACGCCGCCAAGGTTCATAACTCCGCCCAGGCACGTTACCCCGCCAAGGAACGTAACTCCGCCCAGGCATGTTA
This sequence comes from Clitoria ternatea, assembly GCA_037962975.1. Classification (NCBI taxonomy): domain Eukaryota; kingdom Viridiplantae; phylum Streptophyta; class Magnoliopsida; order Fabales; family Fabaceae; genus Clitoria; species Clitoria ternatea. The sequence goes on from CM075670.1 coordinate 10,601,818, forward strand.
CTCCGTCAAGGAATGTAACCTCGCCAAAGTTGTTACTCCGCCAAGCCATAGGCTCAACTCAGGCGGAATACTGAATTTCCCACACTGCGTAGCGAGCCCATACTCACAACCCCGGCACGAGATTGACTCTGTCTTGAGAGGTTAATAATGGGAATCACGCTGTCACGCATAAAGGGAAATAACAATAAAATATTAAAGCACTAACGCTTTCCAGACAAGTTGTGATACCTACTACAATAATGGTGCTAGTAAACGGCGCAGGGACCCACTACCTTTTCAGCATTATGCCTGGAGACAAGGAGCGGGTCCTACCAATAATGCAGCACCCGTGACAGGTATATAAACCTCTCTTGAAAAGGTATAAGGGATCTTTTTCCCATTCTCTGAACCTTACACTCTATTACTTGCATAATCTTCTCTGATTATCTTTCTAAGTCTCTAAGTATTCTGAGATACTGACTTGAGCGTCGGAGAACGATTGCAGGTACCACCCCCAATTGGGTCAAGGCAAATCAGATCCCGTCAGGCGGACTGTGACACCGCCCCGCAGTACATTACACTCCGCCTCAACATACGAAGACTCTTTGTATTTACATTTATACATACATTGCTTTGTATCAAAACACACTTATATGTGTATTTTGAGTTGTTCTACAAGCACACTTCTACACCCCCTGTAAAGAACAGTTCAATATATATTATAAATATATAAATATTATATATAAATACATTATACATTTTAGTTTATATTAATATTAAATATATGAATATATATTTTTAATATATAAATGATGGATCATATTATGTTGACATTTTGATATCCTTAGTGTGATATTTTGGCATTTATTCTAGGATTATTTCACTTATTTAAGCTGGTTTTATTGGTTTAGGCTTATTTGGACCTTAATTAGAAATTCTAATTAACTATTGTAATTTAGAGTTTTTTTTACCTATGTTCACTAATTTGGTCATAAGTTTTTATGCAAGCATAGTTTTTCGATTCTTCTTATTGGGTCGGAAAGCTTATTCAAAAAGCTTTAACTTGACACCCCATTCACTAGATTTGGAGCTTTATGCTAAAAGTTATAAGCATTTGAAGTTGGCTTTTAAATACATTACGAGAAGTATCCATTAGTTATTTTCATTTAGGATTTGGGCTTAGTTATGTTTTGTGACTCATTTAACTTTGAGAACTTATTAAATTAGATTTAGCTTTAGGTTTAACCTCCTTGCCTCCATATCAATACTTGCCATTAGAGGAATTCCATACTTATGCATTTAATTTCAATTTTAGATTTCATTTTCTTCTACTTTCCTTTTCAAAACCGTGTTTATGTTTTCAAACATGATGGTGGTTAACACAGCCAACATTATCATGGGTTGACCCACAACACACCTTCAATTTGTGGCAATTTTTAACCACCAATAATATGTGTCATCTAGAGATGATACGACACTTAATGTTAAACAACTGTAGGCACTTAAATAGTTTTAAAACAATTTTAAATGTGTAAATAGTTTATGAAAAATACATTATTGATAAAAAAAAAGTCTTAATGTTTGTTTGGTAAAATTAGTTAAAAGCTAAAAGCTGATAAACTAGCTGATTGTGTTGAAAATGTATAAAACTAGTTGATTGAGTAGCTAAAAATGTAAAATAACATGCTTAACTATTTAGACGTAAGTTATTTTTTTATATACACAACTCGTCACTTTTTTAGATATTTTAATTAATATTAATATTAATAAAATAATGTTTAAGATTTTTTTCTTTGTAACAAAAAGTTTATTAAATGTATGAATAAAAAAAGTAAAAATTATTAAAAATATGTAGGGATACCAAAATTCATGAAATATAAAAATAATATAAGGGGTAATAGTAAAAATTATTAAAAATATATAGAGACAATAAAGTAAAAGAAAATTCAATTAGTAGCTGAAATTAAAAAATACTACTTGAAGTGCATTTTAAAAAATACTTTCAACTAGCTGAAAAATGACATTTTAATTACTTGTCTAAACACCTTTAATTTGTATTTTATGACATTTAAGCTACTAATTTCAGCTTTCTACTAATTATGATGTTTTGCCAAATAAACACTTAAAAGCTGAAAAACTAACTCAAAATTGATAAACTAAATGATTAAATTAAAATATATTTAATAAAATATTTATAAGTAAATAAAATTTTAATGTGGTAATATAACATATCTTCTCCTTAAAAAAGGTTAATATATGTTCTCCTTGCACGCCAAAAAAGGCACAATCGTCCTCATTCATTGAATTAAAAGTTTCAAAGCTCTATAGAGATAGTCTTCTTGAACAATTGTGATTGATGCATCTCATTGTTAATCCCAAAACGACGATACCCCAACCACACCCTAACAACAATCCTCGTTGACCTTGACCACACTTATTAGTTAAATATTAAAACAAGATGGTATTTCGGATTCCGACACATATGGTGGTTTAAAATATTTTTAGTTGTATATGGCAAAATTATTGAGAATTTAGATGAAAGTATTAATATTAGTTGAGTATTTATTTAAATTCATTAGTTGATTAGTTGATTAAGACAAATAGAAACATAAAATTTAAGAAATAATCTTTTAATAATTATAACCATTCAGCAAATTTATAATATGAAAATCAAATTATAATATGAATTTAACAAAAATATTCAAACAAAATACAATCAAATTATAATTCGATTTTTTAAAATTTTTCCAAACATTCACATAATCATATGTTTTTTAAGGTATAAATAATGAAATAATTGATCAATTCAAAATAATATATATATAGAATTATTTATATAAAAAATTTTATTTTCTTTTTTATCTCTTTTTATTTGAAAATTTTTATGATTTATTGCATCAATTATTTAATTGTTTTTGTAAGAAATTTAACTAAGTGATTCAAATATGATAATAACTAATACACATTTAGATAAAACACAAATACCCATTACAAAGCAGAAACCCTTTCAATTTTGGCATTTCCTAAACCTTTACTCACTCAAGCGTGATGGTGTTGTTTCTAAAGAGGGGGTAGGCTTGAAGACTTAAAATAATGAGCAACATGTTTATATAAACATTCTACCCAACATAGAATTCAAAATATGTAAATATTTATGGAAGACATACATTCAACGTACTATCTCAATCAAATCATTGGTATATACATTGATCCATGATGTTCTCTTTGAAGTTGAATAAAGATACAACATGAAATCTAAAATACCATATGCAAGAAGCTTGTTTTAATCCATATATGGATTTATTAAACTTGCAAACTAAATTCTCACCATTACCAAAGAGAAACCTTGATGTTATTTCATGTAAACCTCTTTCTTTAGATCACAATTAAAAAAAATATTGTTTTCACATCCATTTGATGTAACTCAAAGTCAAAATGAGTTACTAATGCCATAATTACTCAAAGAGAAAGTTTCTTAGATTAAGGAGAAAAAGTTTCATTGTAATTTACTCCTTCTTTTTGAGTGAACCATTTGGCAACAAGTCTTGCCTTATGTCTCTCAATGTTTCCTTGTGAGTTTTTCTTTATTTTAAAAACTCATCTACATTCAATGACTTTTACACCATTAGGCAACACAACTAGATCCCATACTCTATTAGACACCATAGAATCCATCTCATCTTTCACAACATTATACCATAAATCTGATTCTTTAGAACTCATGCCATGTGAAAACGTTTCTAAATCATTTTTGGCTCCAATATCATAGTCTCATTCTTGTAAATACATTTCATAATCACTAGGAATTTCTAACCTTTTAACCCAACTAAATTCACTTAATGCTAGTTAATTATCTTGTTGAGGAACTTGTTGTTTAACAGGTTGTCCAACATTGTCTTGTTGTCCTTCATCAATAGCTTAATCTACATTATCATCTTTAGTAACTTGTGGAACTTCAATGCTTAGTTGTCTAACATGCATTTGGACTTTAGGGGTGTGAATGACTATCAATTTGTCACTTAATCCAGAAGGTTGAGCCTCATAATGATCTTTTTTGATCCGGTCTAGATACCAGTCTCCAGACTAAGATGTCATCTTGACTGTTCTAGAAGGTCAACTGATATCACAGGTCAATATCCGAACTGCCAAAATACTGTGCTAGGAATTCTTCCTTCATTGGTTATCCGAGGCAGCATGTAAGATACCGGATACTTGATCTGTTCTCATTCCACCGTTACATATAACTGTTTGCCTAGTGCTACGATCAAATAACTGGTGTTACTACTTATCACGATAAATACCCTGTACATCGGAATATGTCTATATCACCCGTCGAAAGATGAAAAGTACAGCTACAGGAATGATATACAGAAAGGGTGGAACTTCTCATTCCTGTGTCAGAATCGTACACTGATCATTGACCTATCCTCGATCGTACACTAAGTATTGAACTACTCTGAACCAAACGCTACACACGGCATCAGAGCCTTCTGGCCCACTTGCACCCAACGATTCATTTTCCACGTTCAACTATAAATAGCATATTCTTACACACATGCAAGGTTACGTTGTTCTTACTCTTACTACACTATTTCATTGCTCAAGTATTCTTTAGACTCTTATTTACTCCACTAACTTGAGCGTCGGAGAATCTTGGCAGGTGACACCACCTTTCGTCCTCCATCAGCGTGAAAGCTTGGTGTTAAGGATCTCCAGGACAACAAGATGGACCTCTCCCACTGAGAGGACAAATTATAATACCGGATACCCACTGTATCAGTGTACTAAAAGCTTAAATCATCAACTTTTGTGGCTGGTTCCCACACCGGATCATACACCCCGGTTCAGACCAGTTCATTGGCATGCCCAGTGGGACTCGATAGAGTTATTCCCACTTTTCACAGAAGTTCAGTAATTAGCCATGGAGGGAGATAGGATGTGACCCATCAGCAGGCTGGTAGGAGACTCATTTTCGAATCTTTTGGAACCCACTTAAGGAGAATGGTACCAGTTGTAACCCCAGATCCTTGATGTATTTGCATGTTGTAAAAAGATTTTGATAATGACAAATGCATATGAACCAGAAAGGCCTCACAATATCAAAAATAAGTGCAAAGAACAAAGCAAAAGTACTCACAAAGAAAATATATGATAGAACCCAAAGACAAGATCAAGAAACCATGAAGAATATACTCCTAAATGATGAAACAATCAAGAGAGCAATGCATAAAGATGAAGGAAAGGAACCATGAAGCAAAATGAATCAAGGAAGCATCAAAAAGCATGGAAAAACAACAAACAGAAAAGCATGAATCGATTCATACTATGCATGAATCAATTCAAAGGCCTGGAAGTCCCAAAAAAACACAAAACAACAAACCATGAATTGATTCACACTTAGCATGAATCGATTCACACGTGTTTGAAATTCAAAATGCCCAAAATAGAATGTTATGAATCGATTCGTATACGCATGAATCGATTCAAGTAGTGGAAAACACCACTAAAAAGATAGATTTAAGTAGGAAACAAAGACCCATAACCCACTATACGCAGAGACAAGCTGGAACCATGACGCACAACGGCTATGAGGACCTCCAAGGCTCTATAAATGGCTCCCCAACTCAAGCACAAGATACAAGGCAAAAGGCAATCAATCCTTACTTATATTTGTGCTTAGTGAGTTCATTTTCTTTGTATATTCTGCATCCTTGAGCTTAAAACTTGTATATCCTCTCTTGTTGAGAGTTAGAATTTGTGTAAGCTCTTCACTTGTTTATCCACTCTATTGAGAGAGTATATTGCTTGTAAACACAAACACCAAACACCAAATTAGGTTGGGTTTCAACCTTTGGGATATTGAGAGATTGTGAGATTGGGTGGGTTACCCTTATACTTGTGAAAATTGGGTTCTTGAGTGTGGGACACTAGGAGACAATTGCTCAAGGCTTGTATCTCAAATCTTCAATAGTGGAATCCTTCAAGTGGGTTGCTTGAAGGCGAGACGTACACCGAGTTGGTAGAACTCGTTAAATTGGTTTGCAAGCTCTTCTCCCTTATCCTCTTGCATTTATATATTGCATCTAGCTGGATTGTTAATATTGATTGTATTTTTACTCTTAAACTTGCTTGAATAACTAGCTTTGAAGTGCTACATACCAAGTGTTTGATAAATTGCTTTAACAACATTTACCCTTTGTTTTGCATTGTTTCTTGCATTATACTCACTATCTTTTGCACCAACACTTAATTTGTGAAAAAGGAACAAATTTCAAAGGCATTCCAAGAAAAGTTTTAAAACTCAATTCACCTCTTCTCTTGAGTATTGAGGCCACTTGATTAACAAGTGGTATCAGAGCTTGACTCTTGGTAGATCAAGCTTAACAGCTTCAAGAGAAAAATGACCTCAAGTTCTCTAAATCTTTTTCCCGAGGGTGGTGCCACAAATAGACCTCCCGCTTTCAATGGGGAAGGCTATGCTTTTTGGAAAGAAAGAATGAAAATCTTTGTGCAATCGATAGACTTGAAAGTTGGAATGCCATTGAAAATGGTCCTTTTGTTCCAATGCATACAATAGATGGTAAACAAGTAGAAAAATTGATGGATGATTGGACTAGCGAAGAAGAAAAGAAAGTTCAATATAATTATAAAGCCAAAAATCTGATCACCTTAGCTTTAGGCCCTGATGAATTCTTTAGAGTAATGGCATGTAAATCCGCCAAGGACATGTGGGACACCTTACAAGTAACTCATGAAGGTACAAATGATGTCAAAGACTCTAAGATTAGTACCTTAACCAGTCAATATGAAAACTTTAGATTAAATTCTGGAGAAACTATTATTGATATGCAAAAGAGGTTCACTCTCATTATTAATCACCTTATTACTCTTGGAAAGACTTATACTAACAAAGAACTTGTTCACAAAGTGTTAAAAAGTCTTAGCAGGGAATGACAACCTTTCGTCACCGCCATCAAACAATCTCTAAGCATAAATGATATGACTCTTGTCACCTTGTTTGGTAAATTACAAGAACAAGAACAGGAGCTCAAAGATTTGAAACAAGCGGAGGAAGAAGAGAAAGCCTCCAAAAAGAAAGGGCTAGCTCTCAAAGCAACCTCAACCATTGAAGATGAATCTGAAAGTGATTTCGATGAGGATGAAGAGTTAGGTCTATTTGTGAAGCGCTTTGGAAAACTCATGAAGAACAAATGCTTCCAAAGGAATTTCAACTCTAAAGGTAAGAAACCTATTCCAAAATTCTTCTTCACCAAACTGTTTTGAATGTGGAAAGGAAGGGAACTTCAAGGTAGATTGTCCAAACCTTAAGAAGAAGAATAAAGAGAGAAAAGGAAAAAGAAATGCTTACATCGCTTGGGACGAAAACGATGTAAGTAGCTCTGATGAATCGGAAAATGAAGAAGCAAATCTTTGCCTCATGGCCAACCACCAAGATGAAAATGATAATGAGGTATGCTTTAAAGCAAGTAACACCCATTGGTATTTAGATAGTGGGTGTTCAAAACACATGACGGAGGACAAAAGCAAGTTCATATCATTTACTCCATGAAGTAAAGGGTTCGTCACATATGGAGATAACACAAAGGGAAGAATACTAGGAATCGGAAATGTTGGTAAAAATTCTTCCACTTCTATAAATGATGTGCTATATGTTGAGGGAATTAAGCATAACTTGCTTAGCATTAGTCAATTATGTGATAAGGGCTATAAAATTGTCTTTGAATCAAATTGTTGCATAATTGAAAATAAATTGAACAAGGAGGTTAAGTTCATTGGTCAAAGAGTTGATAATATCTATATGATTAATCTAGATTGTCTTGCTTCAAATGATGTGCAATGCTTCTTAACTAAAGAAGATGAATCATGGCTATGGCATAGAATAATTGCTCACATTCATATAGACCACTTAAACAAACTTGTTTCAAAAGATTTAGTAATTGGTTTACCAAAGCTAAAATTTAAAAACAAATTTTGTGATGCTTGCCAAAAGGGAAAACAAGTAAAGGTTTCTTTTCAAGCAAAAAATATTGTTTCAACAACTAGACCTTTACAACTTTTATATATGGATTTATTTGGACCTTCAAAAATCAAAAGTTTTGGTGGAAACTATTATGGTCTTGTGATTATGGATGATTATTCTAGGTATACATGGACGTTGTTTCTTACTCATAAAAATGAAGCATATCATACATTTAAGAAACTTGCCAAGGTCATCTAAAATGAACAAAACTTGAAAATAGCATCCATTCGAATGGATCATGGGGGAGAATTTGAAAATCAATCCTTTGAAAAGTTTTGTGAAAAATTTGGCATTGAACATAATTTTTCGGTTCCAAGAACTCCACAATAAAATGGGGTTGTTGAAAGGAAAAATCGATCCTTAGCAGAGCTCGCAAGAACTATACTAAATGAAAGCAATATTGCAAAACACTTTTGGGCCGACGTGGTTAATACCGCTTTCCATGAACCGATGTTTGATAAGGCCCATTTTAAAGAAAACTTCCTATGAACTTTATAAAGGAAGAAAACCTAATATTTCTTATTTCCATGTATTTGGATGCAAATGTTTTATCTTAAACAATGGAAAGGAAAATCTCATTAAATTTGATGCAAAATCTGATGAAGCAATATTCTTAGGTTATTCATCCACTAGTAAAGCATATCAACTCTTTAACAAACGAACTTATACAACTGAAGAGTCTATACATGTCAAGTTTGATGAACTTAACCACAATCCTCTGAGAAAGGAAATTGATGATCTTGTAGGTACTTTCCAAGAAATGAATTTGGAAAATGAAGAAGGAAACAAAGGCGAAGAAGATACATCTCATAACGAAAGAGATACACTTCAACAAAAGGAATGGATCACTGTAAAGAATCATCCCATGGACAACATCATAGGTGATATAACGAAAGGTGTAAGTACTCGAAACGCTATTAGAAATACATGCAATCACTTAGCTTTTGTATCACAAATAGAACCAAAAGATATAAATGAAGCCATTATTGATGAACATTGGATGTTGGCTATGCAAGAAGAATTAAACCAATTTGAAAGAAATGAAGTTTGGGAACTTGTGCCAAGACCCAATGATCACCAAATAATAGGTACTAAATGGGTATTTAGGAACAAGTTAGATAAAAATAGAATAATCACTAGAAACAAAGCTAGATTGGTTGCTAAGGGTTACAATCAAGAAGAGGGCATAGACTATGAAGAAACATATGCTCCCGTAGCTAGGTTAGAAGCTATTAGACTATTGTTAGCCTTTGCATGTTGTAGAGATTTCAAATTGTACCAAATGGATGTTAAGAGTGCTTTCTTGAATGGATACATTCAAGAAAAAGTATATGTTGATCAACCTCCCGGTTTTGAAAACTATCAATTTCTAAATCATGTTTTCAAACTAAGAAAAGCTTTATATGGCTTGAAACAAGCTCCAAGAGCTTGGTATGAAAGACTAAGAAAATTTCTTTTAGAAAATAATTTTAAAAGAGGAAAGGTTGACACAACACTATTCATCAAGCACAAAAAGAATGACATACTATTGATCCAAGTATATGCGGATGACATTATCTTTGGTGCCACTAATGAAATACTTTGCAAAGAGTTTACTAAGTTAATGCAGGATGAATTTGAGATGTCCATGATGGGAAAGCTTACATTCTTCCTTGGGCTACAAATTAAGCAAACAAAAGAAGGTACATTCATTAGTCAATCCAAATACTGCAAGGAATTGCTTAGGAAATTCAACATTCACAAGGCAAATGAAATTGCCACCCCTATGAGCACATCTTGCTACTTGGACAAAGATGAGAAAGGTAAAGATATGGAAATTACTAAATATCAAGGTATGATTGGATCTTTACTCTATCTTACTGCAAGTAGACTAGACATAATGTTTGTTGTTTGTATGTGTGCTAGATATCAAGCATGTCCAAAAGAATCACACTTGACTGTCGTAAAACGAATAATGAAATACTTAGTTGGAACTTAAGATGTTGGTTTATGGTACCCCAAAGGGGTTGAATGCACTCTTGTTGGTTACTCTGATTCTGACTTTGCAGGATGTAAACTTGATAGGAAAGCACTAGTGGAACATGTCATTTTCTTGGTAGCTCTCTTGTTTCTTGGCATAGCAAGAAACAAGTAAATGTTGCTTTATCTACAGCTGAGGCAGAATATGTTGCAGCTGGAAGTTGCTGTGCTCAAATCCTTTGGATAAGGCAACAACTTCTTGACTTTGGTGTTATATTAGACCATGTGCCTCTTAGATGTGATAATACTAATGCCATTAATATTTTCAAGAATCCTGTCATGCATTCAAGGACCAAGCATATAGAGATATGACATCATTTCATTAGAGATCATGTATTAAAAGGTGATTGCATGCTTGAACATGTTGAAACTTCTAAGCAGTTAGCAGATATCTTCACAAAACCTCTTGCAAAGGATCAATTTATACATATTAGAAGAGAATTAGGAATCCTATATATTTCCAATTGTGTTTGAATATTGAATGATTCACAGCGTGTTTGTTGAGCAAATGATTGATTGATAATTAATATATTGCTAGGAAGATAATTTTATTTGAAATTTGATGTTGGTTGAATACTTTATGAATTTTATGACTCTTGAGTTTGGTCAATTGGTTGGATTAAATGATGTTCATAAGTGTTTAGTTGAATAAGAAGGCAAAGGGAGTCTCAAATTGAAAATTTCAATAACCCAAAATGTTGCCTAATATAAATGAATCGATTCATGGCCCTGGAACCCATATTTTTTTCAAGACAGCAAGTCTTGAATTGATTCACACGAATGGGTGAATCGATTCATACCCTGGAACTTATTTTTTCTTAAAACAACAAGTGATGAATCAATTCATGCGTACCCCTGAATCGATTCATGAGTGAAATCTTGCTTAAATGTGACAGTTTTGGGTCAGTTTTCAAAAATTCTTCAAATCCCTCAACTTACTTTCTCCCCCTTCTCTCTAAAAACCTTCTCTCTCTCTAAAATTCATCTTCCCTAACCCACTCTAATCTCATGGCCTCTTCATCCCATCCAAGGAAGAAACAAAGGGCCAATATTGCAGGGTCCTCCGCGCCTCAACATTCAGATCTTATCAGACTTTTCTCCACCCAAAAGGAATTGGAAACTTACTTGGAGACTTTTTCTGAAAAACTTCTCATTCCTTCACACTGGTTAGATCTTCCTTACTTTGAATCTTCCAACCTTCCTCTGCTTGATACTCTCAATCAACAACTTATTGGATTTCTCACACTTGAGTCCACCTATATTTATCCTGAATTGATCCGGGCTTTCTATTTAACTTTGCGCCTACAAGATGGTCGATACTATGCCAAAGTGAAAGGTGTCACCATGGTTCTTGATAATGAAGTCATGAATCAAGTTGGCAAGCTTCCCATTAACAATGCCCACTTCTTTGGCAAAAAACTATCTCCATCGTGGAACTTTAATCCTCTTGAAGCAAGAACATTCTTCAATCTTCCCTCTTCTACTGCAAGCACCGTTGGCACACTTCGAGTTGACCATCGCTTGCTTCACTACTTCATTGTAAAGATTCTTCTACCATTAGGAAGCAACAATGCAAGAGTCAGTAAGACTTAAATTCTTCTCATGTAGGCAATCATAAACAACAAGGAAATCAACTGGATCAATATGATGAGAAATCACATGATTGATGCAAGGAATCTCACCCGGTTGCCTTATGCAGTTTTTGTGACCAAACTCCTTCGTCATTTCAAGGTGAATCTCAACAATGAAGTCAAGGAATCCATTGGAAGCAAAGGGCTACTCGGGAAAACCCATCTCAACAAAATGGGAATTATTGAAAGGTTTGGAATATGGGAAATTCTTCGCCGGCCACACCTAACTGCTAATGAAGAAGATGCTGATGCTCCTCCTCCTCCTCTTGCACCTGCTGCACCTTCTGATGACCTGTTTGCACGACTCACTGCTTATATGGATCATCGTCTTGATGCTTTGGAAGTAAATATTAACACCAGGATTGATAAACTCGAAGCAAACATGAAGAAACGCTACACAGAACTTGCTACCCAAATCTCCAGCCTCCAATTCCATCAGCCTTAGTTGGCCTTACTTTCCTACATTATTGCCTATCCTTTATATGTTTTATGGCTATTTTGATTGAAACTTTGTTGCCCTTCTATGGTATTTTTCATGTTTATGTTTGATGTGCTTGGATTCTCTGTTGACAACTGTTAGTTATCCTCAATTATGCAATGCATATTTCCTTGTCTTGACTCACACTTATATTTTTTTGATAATGACAAAGGGGGAGAGATTATTGAATAAATTTTTGATACATTTATAACAAATGAATCACAATAAAAAGGGGGAAAGTAATAAGAGTAATGTATGACTACATAAATATGATTGAACACATACATATCAAATTGAAAAACAAAGGGGGTGACATATTCTACATTCTGTTTACAAGTGGTCCTCTCTCATTACTACATGAACATTGATTATTGATACTAACACCAGAAGAGATGTCCATTAATTGTCATCATCAAAAAAGGGGAGAATGTATTTGCATATTGTAAACAGATTTTGATAATGACAAATGCACATGAACCAGAAAGGCCTCACAATATCAAAAACAAGTGTAAAGAACAAAGCGAAAGTACTCACAAAGAAAATATATGATAGAACCCAAAGATAAGATCAAGAAACCATGAAGAATATGCTCCCAAATGATCAAACAATCAAGAGAGCAATGCATGAAGATGAAGGAAAGGAACCATGAAGCAAAATGAATCAAGGAAGCATCAAAAAGCATGGAAAAACAACAAACAGAAAAGCATGAATCGATTCATACTATGCATGAATCAATTCAAAGGCCTGGAAGTCCCAAAAAAACAAAACAGCAAACCATAAATCGATTCATACTTAGCATGAATCGATTCACACGTGTTTGAAATTCAAAATGCCCAAAACAGAATGTTATGAATTGATTCGTATACGCATGAATCGATTCAAGTAGTGGAAAACACCACTAAAAAGACAGATTTAAGTAGGAAACAAAGACCCATAACCCACTATACGTAGAGACAAGCTGGAACCATGATGCACAACAGCTATGAGGACCTCCAAGGCTCTATAAATGGCTCCTAATTTCAAGCACAAGATACAAGACAATAGGCAATCAATCCTTACTTACATTTGTGCTTAGTGAGTTCATTTTCTTTGTATATTATGCATCCTTGAGCTTAAAACTTGTATATCCTCTCTTGTTGAGAGTTAGAATTTGTGTAAGCTCTTCACTTGTTTATCCACTCTATTGAGAGAGTATATTGCTTGTAAACACAAACACCAAACACCAAATTTCACTCTAGGTTGAGTGGTTACAAAGGTTGCGGTTTCAACCTTTGGGACATTGAGAGATTGTGAGATTGGGTGGGTTACCCTTATGCTTGTGAGAATTGGGTTCTTGAGTGTGGGACACTAGGAGACAATTGCTCAAGGCTTGTATCTCAAATCTTCAATAGTGGAATCCTTCAAGTGGGTTGCTTGAAGGCGAGACGTACACCAAGTTGGTGGAACTCGTTAAATTGGTTTGCAAGCTCTTCTCCTTATCCTCTTGCATTTACATATTGCATCTAGCTGGATTATTAATATTGATTGCATTTTTACTCTTAAACTTGCTTGAATAACTAGCTTTGAAGTGCTTCATACCAAGTGTTTGATAAATTACTTTAACAACATTTACCCTTTGTTTTGCATTGTTTCTTGCATTATACTCACTATCTCTTACACCAACACTTAACTTGTGAAAAAGGAACAAATTTCAAAGGCATTCTAAGAAAAGTTTTAAAACTCAATTCACCCCCTCTTGAGTATTGAGGCCACTTGATTAACACTCGAGACGAAGTTATAAGGCAACTCAGGGAGGAGTTGATGGAGTTGAGAAGGGAGAACATGGTGACAGGGGACAAAGCAGTATCCCAGGTTGAGGAGACTCATTACACATCTACGAGAAAGAAGTCTACTACTCTCCAATATTCGAAGATTCCCAACTATGAGGAACGGGAGCAAACTCAAGACTCTGGAGATAGAGTCAGTGAAAGAAGGAGGGAGTAGGTAGTGGTGACCTCTGGGACGTACAGACTCAACATTCCTTTCTCAAGGAGGCTCATGAGTGTACTTATCCCCAAGCAATTACAAATTACCCAGCCACTCTCGATTGGAAATTATAATGGAGAGACAGATCCCACTAAGCATCTTGATGCTTACGTGTATGAGGCTATGTATCTGGGGCTGATGAAGATGTAATGTGCATAATGTTCCCACAAACATTAACAGGGGAAGCTCTTAGATAGTTCAAGAGTTTACCCTCAGGTTCGATAAACTCCTGGGATGAAATGGTAGCTGCGTTTGAGAGCCATTTCGTTATTTCTAGAAATATTCCTAGGACTTCCTACACCTTGGCCCAGATCAGGCAAGGAGAGAATGAGACTCTTAAAGAGTTTTTGAAAAGATTTTACAAGGAGGCGGCTATGGTGCCTAACCTCACGGAGGCCATTCAACTTCATATTGTTATTGAGGCTCTACAACCTGGGTCAGCCTTTGTCTTGTCTCTGGCAAAGAGTCCTCCGACGACGTTTGAGGAGTTCCAAAGGAAAGCTTCGAAGTATGTTGGCATAGAGATGCATTTGGAAGCCACAACAACTAAACTAAAGCTATCAGTGCCTTCACATCAACCGTGAAGAGATAAGGATAGGGTGAGGCCAGAGAAGCACGTCTAGAGAGACGATTTCATGAAATCTCAACCCAAGTAGTGGGACAGGTGTGTAGCCTCTTTCAGTAACTATGCCCCACTGAACTCCAGGCATTCTCAGATTTTGAGGGAGGTTGGATGGCCCACGCTCAGTGTGTACGGGATAAGGAAGCCTGCTCCAATGAAAAGACCTAGTAATTCTCAAAAATATTGTGCTTTCCACGAACAGGTCGGCTATACCACGGATGAGTGTAAAGCCTTAAAGAATGCGGTGGAGACCCTCATCAGGGAGGGAAAGTTGAAACAATACTTATTTAAGGAGAAATCCCTAGATGAACTAGACCGGATTGAGAAGAAGGGAATAGATCATGATGACGAGGGCGACAACAGTCGTAATCTGGTCAGGAGGTTCTCAACTGCTGAGAAACAAAAAGGGGTGATGATCGGTGAAAGCGCTCAGATGGATGGGATACCCCAGCAGCAGAGACAAGGCCGGCGTGAGGTAATCGATATGATCGCTGAAGGCTTCATTGGAGGAGGAGCGTCGATCACGGCTCGTAAGAATCACCACCGTATAATTCTGTCTGTGCAAGGGAAACCTAGAGATAACCGCCCTTTTAGGGATGACGTAACAACACCGGTGGTATCGTTTACAGAAGAAGACTTTGGCCCAACAGTTCTAGGAGGTGATAACGCAGTAGTTATTATCACTGTAATAGCCAACAAAGACGTCAAGAGGATCCTCGTTGACCAGGGAAGTTCCTGTGATGCTATTTTTTACAATTACTTCAAAAGAATGGGTTTTAATGATGCAGATCTACAGTCCTATACACAGGAACTCACAGCTTTCAATGGAGCAAAGCAGCCCACCAAGGGGTATCTTGACACCCTTGTGTCTTTTGAAGGCGAGCCTGGAGCAAGAACGGTGAAGTCCAGGATTTTGGTATCATAGGACGTCCTACTCTGAATGCAATGGAAGCAATTGTGTCCACCCCATATCTCCTTATCAAAATCATCGATAAGGACAACGGCATATCTTCACTCTGATATGACCAAGAAATGGCCAGGTACTGCTACAACCTGAGCCTGAATACGGTGAAGCTGGAGGCATTTAACAAGAAGAGGAAGTTAAATGACGGAGGAACAGCGGCTGAGTCTGTCAGTTTGATTGATCTTGATCCTAGAACGGAGTTAAAGATCGATCCGCTCAACCCCTCAAAACCCATGCCGGACAGAGGTTCTAGGGATGTCGTCTTAAGGGATTCCCCAGAGAAGGTCACTCACATTAATGACAAGCTGCAGTCGATTATGGAGCAGCGTTTGTTAGCACTTCTCCAGGAATTCAAAGACCTTTTTGCATGGACTACTGTAGACATGCCTGGGATGGACCCTAATTTCTGCTGCCACAAACTATCCGTCTATCCAGAGACGAGGCCGGTTGCCCAGAAGAAGAGAAGATTAGGGCCAGAGAAGCAAAAGGCAGCTTGTGAGCAAACAGAAGAGCTGTTGAAGGCTGGATTTATCAGAGAGGTTCGTTATTCCTCTTGGATTTCTAATGTCGTGATGCTTCAGAAGGCCAATGGTAAGTGGAGAATCACTGATTATGTAGATCTCAACCGCTGCTGTCCGAAGGACCCATATCCTCTCCCAAATATTGATCGCATGATGGATGATTCCTCTGGTTATCAGTACCTAAGTTTCATGGACGCATATTCAGGGTATAACCAGATTCTAATGTGGGAGGAGGATCAAGAAAAGACGGCTTTCGTCAATGACCATGGTATCTTTTGCTACACCATCATGCCTTTCAGTTTAAAGAATGTTGGGGCCACTTATCAGCGCATGATTAACAAGGTGTTTGAAGGCATGCACACCAAACTGGTGGAGATGTACATTGATGATATCATCGCCAAGACCCCAGCTGGGGGTGATTATATTGAAGACTTGCGCTAGGTATTCACACGCTTGAGGCAATATAACATGAGACTGAACCCGTTGAAGTGTACTTTTGCTGTCCCAGCTGGGAAGTTTTTGGGTTTCATGTTAACTCAGCGTGGCGTTGAGGCTAATCCAGGAAAGTGCCTAGCAATACTGGACATGCAGAGTCCGAAGAGGTTGAGGGAGGTATAATCTTTAAACGGAAAAGTGGTAGCTTTGGCTCGGTTCATGCCCAAGATGACGCATAGATCGCTTCCCCTGTATAAGGTGCTGAAAAAGTCCAAGAAGTTTAAGTGGGGACAGGAGCAAGAGCAGGCATTCCAGGAGCTCAAGGAGGTGTTGTTGAGTTCTCCAATCTTAGTGAAGCCAGACCCCGGTGAGTCCCTCATTTTGTATTTGGCTATTTCAGATGAAGCTTTAGGAGTAGCATTGGTCAAGGAAACCCCAGAAGGGCAGAGGCTAGTGTATTTCACCAGCAAGACATTACAAGGAGTAGAGGGTCGGTACCAGAAGATTGAGAAGACTGCTCTCACAGTTGTCTGGACCTCACGACGGCTGAGGCAGTACTTCCATGCATACCTAATTCTATTAAGAATGGATTTGTCACTCCGTTTTGTGCTAAGCAAGCGGACCTCGTAGGGAGGGTGATTAAATGGTCTATTTAACTTTCTGAGTTTAAAGTTTCCTATGAACCTCGAGGAGCCATTAAAGCCCAAATCCTAGCTGATTTTGTCGTAAAGATGACAGGGGCAGATCCAACCACACCTCATGCTCACTGGACTATTTATGTAGATGGGTCATCAAATAGTAAAGGATGTGGAGCTAGTGCTGTCGTGGAGAGTGACGACGGTGTACACTTGGAAATCTCTCTTTGATTCAACTTTAAAACTTCCAACAATCAGGCTG
This sequence comes from Clitoria ternatea, assembly GCA_037962975.1. Taxonomy (NCBI): domain Eukaryota; kingdom Viridiplantae; phylum Streptophyta; class Magnoliopsida; order Fabales; family Fabaceae; genus Clitoria; species Clitoria ternatea. Next base: position 10,619,430 of record CM075670.1, read on the forward strand.
AATATAAGGCATGTCTTACCGGACTCCGAGCAGTAACTGATATTGGAGCAACAGAAGTGATGTTGTGCAGCGATTCATAGCTGGTGATATCGTAGATTCAGGGTGAACACCAGGTCCGTGAACCCCAACTCCAGCTATACTTGAACTGTATGAATAAGTTGAAAGGAAGATTTTCTGTGCTAGAGTTTAAGCATGTACCAAGAGAAGAAAACACTAGGACGGATATTCTATCGAGGCTTGCAAGCACGAAGTATCCTGGTAGTATGACTACAGTGGTGCAGAGCACTTTATCATCACCCAGCATACCTTTGGCCCCATCCTTAAATGCAATATCATATCGAGCTTTTGATGAAAACTCATGGGTAGTTCCCTATATTCGACACTTTATGGAGGAACAACTGCCCACCGATGACCTGGAGAGAAAGAAGCTAAAAAGGAAGCTACCTTATTTTACGATGGTGGATAACATGCTCATACGGAGGGGATTCTCTGTGCCATACCTCAGGTGTTTAAATGAGAATGAAGTGCAAGGGGTGCTCAAAGAAGTGCATGAGGGGCAATGTAGGCATCACTCTGGAGGAAGAAGTTTGATGAGGAAGGTCCTCAGAGCTGGTTACTGGTGGCCCACAATAAAGAAAGACTCCATCGAGTTTATAAAGAAGTGTGATCCGTGTCATAGATTTTCCAATCTTCATCACACATCGGCCCAAGAATTTTCTTCATCAGCAATGCCATGGCCTTTCCATCAGTGGGGCGTCGATATCTTGGGTCCATTCCCAACAGCGCCTGGAGGTATCAAGTATTTGATAGTTGGGGTGGATTACTTTACTAAATGGATCAAAGCAGAGCCAGTAGTGCATATCACGTCAGGTCGGACACGACGCTTTATATATGAGAATATCATAGCACAGTTCGGAGTCCCAGGACGGATCGTTACTGACAACGGCACCCAGTTTATAGATAGGAAGTTCACAGAGTTGCTTGAAGGACTAGTGATAGTCCAAATCTTTTCATCTGTTGAACACCCTCAGACAAATAGTCAAGCTGAGGTAGCCAATAGAGAAGTGCTGAAGGGACTGAAGAAATGCCTTGGTGAGGCAAAGGGCGGATGGACTGACCAGTTGTGCCACGTTTTATGGGCATACCGTACCACACCCCACTCTTCCACTAACGAGTCTCCATATCGTCTTACCTATGCAGTTAAGGCAATGATTCCAGTGGAACTCCAGACTAGATCGACAAGGGTGGAATACTTTTCTGTGGAGAATAACAGTGCCAATCTGGCGTCGAAACTAGATGGTCTCCAGGAGCTAAGAGAAGAGGCTTTTGTCAGGGATCAGGCGATAAAAGAAAAAGCCTCCCTCCGGTACAACAAGCGTGTTCAACACAAAGCATTCAATATAGGAGAGCTTGTTTTGAGAAAGGCGAGTGTGGGAAATAAGTTTGCTCACCAAGGAAAGTTGGTACTGACGTGGGAAGGACCGTACAGAGTATCCGAGGTGACTAGTAAAGGATCATACCACTTAGAAGAGCTCGATGGCATACCGATCCGCAACAAATGGAACACCCAAAATTTACGTATTTATTACAGCTAGTTGGTAAGACGGCGTGTACTCTTTTTTCTTACTTGAGTTTTTTCCCAATGAGTTTTTCTCAAGAAGGTTTTAATGAGACATGACCCCAGCTATCTTTGTAATCTTTATTCAATTTAATGAGAATACAATTCATGAACATGGTGTCTTCAAGCTTTCTTTTTATGTCAAGATTTATAGCTTTACGCCGATGTATACGAAGACCCTCAGGACGGATGATACCTATCACTCATCTTGTATTTGGCCATATAACTCCTCGAGTGGAATAACGGGTTGTAGGATCAGTCCTTTTTCAAGGCTGTATCGAACCCCACACGAAGGCTCGGATTGTAGCAATAAACCAAACTCTAAGTACGGTTAGTAGGTTTGCCCGAACACTGTCAAAGACCTGAGTTGTAGGATTGAACTGAACCTCAGGAAGTGGGTTGTAGGATCAAACCTTTTTCAAGGTTGTACTGAACCCCACACGAAGGCTCGGATTGTAGGAATAAACCAAACTCTGAGTACGGTTAGTAGGTTTGTTCGAACACCATCTGATCCGGTCTTGATACCGGTATCCGATCTACAAGACATATTTCAACGTCTTTGTCAATTCGCCAACGTGCAACCGGTGTCATCGGTATACATCCGGACTCTAATTCCATATCAGGCGCTCTTCCTATACCGGTTGTCCAGGATAACACCATGACACCAGATAACACACACGTCACTATGCAGAAGACAAAAGGCATTGCTACAGGGACCGATCAATAATTCCCTGCACTACGAGCCAAAATCTGCTCACGGGAATGGTCAATTTGTCCCTTAATTCTAGCCTATACTCCCTACGTTCAATATAAAATGGCCACTTGACCCAATCATACTGGTAAGTGTGCAATAAAATAATAATTTAAAGTGTTATTGGAGGTTAGTGGTTCCCCATTAACAAATCCTCGAATATCGAGCCAATCAGGTATATGAACTCTCTTCATCAATGAAGGGAGGGTTCTTTTGACTCTATCAACTTACGATTACTCTCTGAATACATTCCTCACTTGGAATATCACCATTGACTTGAGCGTCGGAGAATCTTTGCAAGTGATACCACCTTTCACCCACATCAACGCGTAAGGACGGTGTGAAGAACCTCCAGGACGCCCAATCCGCTCTCATCATACAGAGACATCGGATACGTAAACCGGATACTCATATAACCGGTCTTCAGAGACGTAATCATCTTACTATTTGTGACTGACCCGACACCGGATCTCTCGACCCCGGTTCAGGACAGATCACCATCGAAGACCTGAGTTGTAGGATTGAACCGAACCTCAGGAAGTGGGTTGTAGGATCAAACCTTTTTCAAGGTTGTACCGAACCCTACACGAAGGCTCGAATTATAGGAATAAACCGAACTCCGAGTATGATTAGTAGGTTTGGCTGAACATTGGTGAAGACTCAATCATCATCCTTATGATTGAGGTAATTTCCCCAGGACGGATGATCTCAATCACCTATTATGTGAATTGACGATGTAACTCCTGTCGTGGAATTTTCCTATCATCATCCTTATGATGGAAGACTCAATCATCATCCTTATGGTTGGAGTATTTTTCTTATAGATTCCTAAGCACGAAATGCTCTTCTTAGTATCTGCTAATGCTTATTACCCGTTCTACGGTATTGCATTATAGAGATCGGATGAATTTTCTCATCCTCAAAGGAGTTAAAGGTAGCACCTTATGACAGATATTTACCTCCCAATATACTCATACTTGGGGACAGTATTCGTATGAATGATTCTATATTCTATAACTTGTCTGTTTCAAGCTCGATCTAATTATTTTCTCTGGGTACTTATTGCAACCTGATCTCAAGTTAATTATATAGAATGGTCTAGTGAATGCTATGAAGGTAAAAGCGTAACATGTGTGCCTAAGTTATGTTATAGCAGTATATTTCTCATGAATGGTAAAGACAAACTTAAGGAAAATTTCATTCATTCAATGGAAATTTTATACAAGTTGAAATAAAACTGGAGCTGATCCCAGAACACAGCAATAAAAATAAGAAATAAATACAAGACTAGGAGGAAGGCTTTGGATCTTCCGTTGTGGAAGCCTTCTTACCTATGTCGTCCTCTTGGCTAATCTGGGCCTTCTCCGCTCTGGTCTCCCCTTCTTGGGCTTGCTCTTTTTGCTGATCCGCTTGATCCGGAGTGGCTTTAGAAGGACCCATGCTCTGACCTTTCGGGAGAAGGGGCGTCTCATATAAAGTGGAAGGGGGTTCCTCGTGCTTGCCATTCACCACAGCAACTAATTTCCCTTCGTGAAATTAGTAGAAAGGATTCATATCGTATAAGTCGAATTTCACACCGGGGTTGCGGTAGAAAACTTGGCAGACAGCAAGGCCAAAAGAGTTGTAAGCTACAGCGGTACAAGCTTCTATAGCCTTGGACGCCCTAGCCTTTGCTTTAACCAGGTCCTTCTTTAACTTAGCATTTTCCTTCTCTAAGGACCCGGTTGTAGCCTCCCCGCCTTCAACTCTTTAAGTTGCTGAAGCAGTTCCCTCTCCCTGGCAGCGAAGTCCTCTTGACTCTTGAGTTTGCCAGCCTCTGACGCCTTCAAGTCATCAGAAAGTTGGGAGCTTTTATGCTTTTCCACCTTAAGGTCTTCTTAAAGTTCAGAAATCTTCCCTTCAAGAGACTTGACAGAATTTCTCAGGGAAGCTGCTTCAGCCGTTCGCTCCAGCTCTGACTCCTGAGCCTACTTCAGCTTTTCCTCTACCGTCTTCAAATGAGCCCTGTCCTTTACAGCTAAGATGCTCAGATGCTCAAGCTTACCGGTCAACTCATCTGCTTCTTTCACGCTATCGACGGTGCGGCTGAGGGAATTCAGGAGGCCGGTCAGTTCAGCTAACTGCCACTTTCCAGCTGCAATGGCTTCTTTCATCTCATCCACCTCTAAAGTAGGGTGGACTTTGTAAAGCAGAGGAGGAAGAGCAGCAGGCGAAGGTCCCTCATACACCAAGAAGGGAGAAATGAAAGAATAGTTAGGCGGATCCATCCTTACGCTTTGAGATGTTGGAGGAGCAGGACGGTCAGAAGGTTGAGGGGTCGTCCTAGAAGACGCTGTGTCCTTCCCCACGCTGGTATCATGAATAATTTTCTGCCTTTTTCTGGCACGGCAGTGGAGGTCTTCTTCTCAGAGGCTTTAATAAGCCTAACCCTCTTTTTCTTCCCCTCTTTTGGCTCCTCTTAAGAGGCCTCCTCCTCGTTGGCCTGGAATCCAAGAGGGGGACATCGTCACCCACCTTGGAGGTTAAGGGATGAAATCAACCTTCGCCTTGACGGTATTCCTCTTGGGCTGGACCTCGTTTTCCTTACTTTTAGAGGAGGAACCATCTTCAACCAACAGAGATTTAAGGGCAAGCATCTCCGAGCTGTTCTTTTCTATCCAATCTGCAAAGTCAAAGAGAGAAACATAAGTTGTAGGCACACATTGGATTATCATGTATAGATATAAAAGTTAAGCTAATTACTTAGATAGACGTCTCTGCTTGAGGCAGACCCCAGAAGACGTTTGCTTGAGAACTCCTTATGAGCAGCGGTAAATGCTCTAAAAGTTCCCAAGACTTCGATTGAGCGAGAGGAAAGTTCACTCTCATCGGTAAAATAGGCCTGGTTGGCGAGCAAGAAGTGCTCATGAGTCCAGAAGATCGCCTCATCAGGTTTTATGCGAATCCTCGTGTAGTATTGTTTGAAGGATTGCCCATCAATCTTCACTGATTCTGTGAAAGACTTAAAGTTGATGACCTTCGAATCACAGCGGAGAGTGATGAATCCCAGGCCGCCCTTCCTATTTGCACGGCGGACCACCTGGCAATAGGAAAAAAGCATGGCCATGGTGGGTTTGAAATTGAAGTGGGCTCCTAGGACCTCAAGAGAGCGGATGAGGCTCCACCCATTGGGATGAACTTGAGAGGGGGCATAATCAAGAAATCTGAGGACGCCCATTTGAAAGTCATTCAGCGGGAAGCGTACTCGAGATGCTGAAAGACAAAATCATACATGTACACAGAATGTTCGTCTAGTACTTTATGGCATATCCGGTCCATTGGCCGAGGTGCCAAGACGAAAAACTTCCCACGATACTCTTCTTCATCAAAGACTCTAAAGCGTGGGGACACTGGTGCACCGTCTTCGGGAGCATGCCGGGAGGCAATCTCCTTGAATTCTTCTTCGACCCAACACTAGGGATGGGTTCTATTTAATTAGTCAGTGAGCCACAACATTTATGCACCCCTCCTGAGTGCGTATAATTGGGATTTTGCCACTTCCCTCAATTCCATTTCATCTACGGCATGATTAAAAATGTCTGCGCAGTGGTAGAATGCAACGTCGTTAGTAAGGAACCAGTCTGAACTGGATGAACTCCCTTGTGAACCTGTGGCCTCAAAACGAGAGGAGGGTTCAGGGTTAAGCCTAACCACTGGCCGCCTCAAGGAGGAGGTTTCATCTCTCCCTGAACCACGAGACCCTACCCTGGAAGGACCCACAGAAATCCTTCCACCACGATAATCGGAGGGCCTATAAGGGTTACTCCCCCTCCTATTCAAAGACCAGCGTGGCTCTGCCTAGGGCGCATGGTCGAAATTTCAAGAGAAACGAAGATGAAGAAGTTAAAAAGAGGGAAAGGAGGTTATCTAAAAGGAAGTGAAGGTTGGAAGAGGGAAAAGACTTCACAAAAATACCAGCAACGATCTCTTCCAAAATTTCTGCAGAGTTTCACTAAGGTTGAAGGCAAATGTGATTTTTGAGAATGGCCAAGTTGTCCTTTTATAGGTAACAAAGAGGTCCAACTGTCGGTCAAAAGACGCGTCGTTTGAAGCAAAATGTAACATCACCGAGCCAAACGATGTCGTCGTTTCAAACCCAAAGGCGTGAAATAGTGACGTTTCGTGAAAGGTTTCGATGAAATGGGCCAAAAATTCAAACTTCAGGCCCAAAATAATCCCAAAGACGGTTACATATTTGGAGCAATAATGACTCACGTGTTAAAAAGCATAATGTCCAATCATTTAGAAGCATTAATGCACTTCAGCAGACACTCGAATACCAAGAGTTGCGAGTTCCAAAAACTCTTGGGATTCCCCTCACACAAACCTTTGTCCAAACCCACTGTAGGAATGCTATAAGAATGATTACTTCACCCGTAGAACGGACGAGCAGGCAGAATTTTGGCATAAAACTTGTACGTATTTTAACAAGAACATTTACATGCAACGCCCGCATCCAGACCTCTTGAAGACAACATAGCTTATATGAGCAACTTAATAGTCCCTCACACAAGCTAGGGGACAAATGATCCGGTCTAGATACTGGTCTCCAGACTAAGATGTCATCTTGACTGTTCTGGAAGGTCAACCGATATCACAGGTCAATATCCGGACTGCCAAAATACTGTGCTAGGAATTCGTCCTTCATCGGTTATCCAAGGTAGCATGTAAGATACCGGATACTTGATCCGTTCTCGTTCCACCGTTACATATAACTGTTTGCCTAGTGCTACGATCAGATAAGTGGTGTTACTACTTATCACGATAGATACCCTGCACACCGGAATATGTCTATATCACCCGTCAAAAGGTGCAAAGTACAGCTACATGAATGATATACGAAAAGGGTGGAACTTCCCATTCCTGTATCAGAATCGTACACTGATCATTGACCTACCATCGATCGTACACTGAGTATTGAACTACTCTGAACCACACGCTGCACACGGCATCAGAGCCTCCTGGCCCACTTGCATCCAACAATTCATTTTCCACGTTCAACTATAAATAGTATATTCTTACACACATGCAAGGTTATGTTGTTCTTACACTTACTACACTATTGCATTGCTCAAGTGTTCTTTAGACTCTTATTTACTCCACTAACTTGAGCGTCGGAGAATCTTCACAGGTGACACCACCTTTCGTCCCCTATTAGTGTAAAAGCTTGGTGTTAAGGATCTCCAGGACAACAAGACCGACCTCTCCCACTGAGATGACGGATTATAATACCGCATACCCACTGTACTGGTGTACTAAAAGCTTAAATCATCAACTTTTGTGGCTGATTCCCACACCAGATCATACACCCCGGTTCAGACCAGTTTATTTTTCAAAAGTAATTTCTTAAAACTAATCACTCCTACCAAATAAGTCATTTTCAAGAAACTTGACATTTCTTGATTCCACAATTCTAGTGTTGTGAGATGGAAAATGTAGTTTATACCTTTTGGACTTTTCAATACATCCAATGAAATATCCCCAAACTCTCCTAACAACCACACCTTCAACATCTCAAACAACAATAAAAGTCATAAATAGAGAGAACAAATCAACATTGACATCGTCATGAAAGGGAGAGGGAAGTAACCAATACATGAGGGAGAGGGAAGGAAAGTGAATTTGGAGAAAAAGGGAATAATATTTAGGGATTTTGGTAGATAAAAGGAAGATGGAAAATGGAGATTGTGATAACAAGGAGAATAAAAAGGAGACGGAAAATTAGGAAAGACATGTTATAAAACTCAGGTCCCACACCACAACCAACTTCAAAATTGGAGTTGGAGCCACGTATCACACCAAAACCAAGCATATACGCCCTTTTTCAATTTTTAGCATGGTGTGGGATATGTTAAAGCCATAAAGTCCCGTGCCATGTCCCAGACTAATTTTGATTATTATTTTAGTGAAGAATATTGAGTTACTCTCTAAGTTTGCCCCATTGATAATCTAAAATTCGGAGTTTAGTGACCAGGCAAATGAAGACTTTGTTTTCTGTTCTCCCAAGATTTACACATAACAAAAAATTGTTCATGATTCAATTGACAATGTCTATAACAAGTATTTGATTTGTATCCTAAAATCATATGAAATATTTTATTGATATGATTTTTCTTAAAGGTTATACCATATTTAATATAAAAAATATTCACATATCAAAAAACTGCAAAGTTTGAAAATATGCATGTTCATTATCATGATTTGAGACTAAATAAATATATGTTTTATCAATACAAACATGTATGTGGGTTAAAGTCGTACTCACTTAGACTTATAATAATAACCTTACGATACCACTATCAAATTATGTTCTTTTTTTAAAAATTTATGTGAGTAGATTAAGAAATATAATTCAATATTTCATCCTAATTAATCATATAAATATATAATCAAATTCCTGAGAATATATTTTATTACACCAGCTATGATTAATTATAGTTAATATCTATAATATGGTTCTTATAAATAATTCATTTAAGATGTTGTGGCTCGTCTCAAAGTTATTAAAATTATATCCACCAATTAACATTATTTATAAAGAGAAAAATTTACATCGATTTTCTAAATAATGCAAATAAAACAATAATAGTGCATAATAATTGTATGTATAATTACAATTATTAATTAATAAACAAATAAAAATATATGTATTACAATTTGTACAACATATTATACTAATATGTTTAGAATATTTAAGGAACGAATGCATTATTATAAAACAACACATCCAACTTTATATAAGAAATAAATGCATATTTTTTATTCCTTTTTTTAATTATCATTATTAAAAAAGATTTAAAAGGTGCCTTAAGGTTCGAACAAGGAACAAGAAAGGAAAGATTTATTTATTTTTAAAAAAGCAAATCCCAATCGCTTACAACATTAAAATTGATTTGTTCTTTTCACATCATAATGTATATAGAAGATTCAATTCGTATCAATTTCAGATGCGCAAAAACAAAGAAAGGCCATACTTTTAGGAAGGAAATCAAAATGGACAAAAGCCTTGTGGCAGAAAATTTTCATTCTATATTTGAGTTAAAACCCCATAATAACCTAAGAACTAAAATAAATTCATGCTAAACAACAAGCCAGCAATGCAGAGGCATCAACTAGACTCTGATCCCAAATATAATAAATTTAACTAAATCATCTAAACAAACACCAAAACATCTTTAGATAAAAAAATGTGATATTGATGTTAATCATAAAACTAACCTCTAGCAATTCAGTTTTGGTTTTTTCAAACCTTTACACACTTAAATACGATGATATTGGTTTTTTGTCCATATTTTAATTCCTCGTTTGAAATTACATATACGATTATGTAAGATTTCTTATGTGAAAAACTTATTAATTCTCTACAGGAAAATATTAACAATAGCTACCTTAGCAAATATTTAAATTTTTTCAAGAATTAATATCAACTAAAAAAAGGTTATAAACTAATTACAAAACTAAACAACCTTTGAGGGACTAAAAACATAATTAAGTTATCAAAATAATGTGTTTCCTAACTTGTAGGAAACAACTATTCCCCTAGGCCTAAAAATAAGAGACAAATTGGATTTATTTTTTATCCTAAATATAAGAGAAAATCACATATTTCTAGATAAACTAATGATGAACTTTTATTCATACCCCATATTTATCATGAAAGAATGTAAAAGTTACTTAATCATGTTTTCTTATTTTAATCATTTAATTAAGGGTATTCTTGAAAATAAAATTGATTCTTAATCATAGTTATTAAAAATAGGGTTTTGCTTAGATACTCTCTCTAAATTGAAAGTTTCAATACCCCTAGTCATGTGTTAAAATTGTGTGTGATTTAAATAACCAGAATTGATGTCTTTAGCCACGTATCGAAATCATGTGTGATTTAAACAACTAGAATGAATGGACTTAATTGGTCACTCGTAAATAGTCAACGTATTAAAACATTTTATATGTCAAAATTTGAATGTGACAAGACTTAATCACGCAACATATTAGAGAAAAAAGAAAAGTCTCACCACTAAACTACTTGATACATTTAAAAAATGACGCAACTATATATAATTATATTATATCTGTAGAATGTATATTCATTAATAAAATCTATATACGGAATACATATTTTGTTTTTTTCATTTAGTATAAAAATAAAAATAAAAATTAATGAACAAAAAAGGAGAGAATATTTATTTTACAAATAAATTATATTAATGGATATACATTCTATGAACATAATATAACAATATATGATTATATTACATCTCTTAACTGTAACATAGTAGTGAGGCTCTTATTCCATATCTCCTGCTCAAATCGAACGCTTCAAATGCTATCTTAGAATCCAAACAAAAATGATGACTTGAAAAAATATGTGGCATAGATTGAATTGACATGTAGCTAAAGACTAATACATGCGGTATAAATTCAGTTGACACATGACTGAGGGCATCCATTCTTAGAAAAACTCATAATATATGCCCTCAATTTATTGAGGCTTCTCTTCCATCTCATATACGTTAGAGGATCAAACCTTGTTACACTTAAATTTTGATATATAACTATTTTAACATGTTGATTATTTACGAGTGACTGGTTTGACCGATTGCTAAGCGCAATAAAGTGAGGGCTTTATTGCCCTTGCCCTCTTAGTCATGGATCAACTAAACTTATGCCACATGTATTAGTCTCTAGTCATGTGTCAACTCAATTTATGCCATATATTTTTTCAAGTCATCATTTTTGTTTAGATTCTAAGATAGCCTCTGAAGCATTCAATTTGAGTAGGAGATGGAAGAGGAGTCTCGCCATTATGTTACATTTTAGAGATGTAATATTATCATATATTGTTGTATTATATTTGTAGAATGTATATCCATTAATATAATTTATTTATAAAATAAATATTCTCGCTTGCTCATTAATTTTATTTTTATTTTTATTTTTATTTTTATTTTTATACTAAATGAAAAAAGGTAAAAATGTTTATTTCGTAGATAGATTTTATCAACGGATATACATTCTACAGATATAATATAACTATATATAGTTACGTCATATTTTTTAAATGTGTCAAGTAGTTTAGTGGTGAGACTCTTCTTTTCTTTCCCAGTGTCATTAACTGTTTATTTACCAAATATGTCATCTTGTATATATTTTCAAGGCAACTAATTCTTTGTGTAATAAATGATACTAAGGATATTTTAGAAAACTAATCAAATTTGTGATAACATCAATGCAAATAACTACTTTCAACCATTTTAACACATGTGAATTAGTTACTTTTTGCTTATATTTAAAACCAAATGTAGTATTATCTTTCAAAAAATTGTCCCTTTATATAAGACCTCTTTTAAATTTTCATTTCATTAATTATTTTTAGATAAAAATACCTCTTATTAATGTATAACTATTATTGTAATCCAGGTTACAATAAATGAAATATATCAATTAGATCATTGATCTCTTCTTTGATAATTGGATAATAAGAAGAGACATTAAATAAAGATAAAATAAGTGGGAAGAGTGGAATGGTAAGTCAAATAACCTCAAAGGTAATTTTGAAAAATTACAATAAATTTGAAACAAATTTAATGATTTTAACTAAATTAATCAATTTTCTTAATACACTTGAATTAAATAAAAGGGTCTTATAATAAGAGATGGAAGTAGTATAATTTTTTCTTTCATTATTATATTAAATTTGGTTTAATTATGTTTTTAGTCCCTAAAACATTGTCCAATTTTGTTATTAGTCCCTATAAATTTTTTTGTTTGGTACTAGTCCTTAAAAAAATTTAAACGTTTGTCATAGACCTTTATCATTAATGTTTTTTGTTAACTAATGAAGTGACAATGATGAAATGGCAACGACGACATGACATTTCTGTTTGCCATGTCAATGTTAACGGAAGACCTATGGTAAACACTTAAATATTTTCAGCGACTAATATTAGATAAAATTTTATATGGACTAATGACAAAACTAGACAACTTTTCAACGACCAAAAATAATTTAGCCAAAAACTACTAACAAAATCCAACTTATCTCCTACCTCTCCATCCTATTCTCTCTCCTTTCCCTCATTTCTCTATCCTCACCTATTGTCCACCATTCCCTACCACCCACCACCATCCCTGAACCTTATCCCTCACTATTCACAATCTCTCCACCACCTACCAATAACACCATTTCTACTTTCTTATTGTCCCTTAATCCCATCCACCACCACCACCACCTTTTCACTTCATTTACCATTATCACCTACCATCATCCTACTAATAAAAACCTCATATTTACCAACTCCAAACACCCTCATCCACCACTTATACAACCTTCACCATTGAACCCTCTACCACCACCTTGAACCTCCACCATTGAAACATTGACAATGATACTTAAAGCAAAACTTAAGGAAGTTTTAAACCATCCAAGGTAAAAGAATCTAAAGCAAGATGGAGTATAGGGAGTGGTAGAAACAAACTAAAAATATAGAACAACGATTTTATGAATTGAAAACAAATGGAAGTGAGGTTGGATCAACTCTTGTACTCGGAACTACCACCACACAATGCTAGTTGTTATTAGTTGTATATTTTAGGTTAATTTGCATGAAAATATTTTCTTAATTTTGATATAAATACACCTTCTAACTAGTAACTTTTTTTTATTTTGTAACTATCAAGCATTTACATTTAAGAAAAATAATCTAAGAAAAATAATGTAGAGCATGAGTTAAGAAGATTCTATTTTGGAGGCCATTCTCCTAGGCGAGTCATTCTCGTATAGACAAATCAAGGAAATTTGGGTAACTCACCTAGGTGAGTCATGTGAAATAACACACCCTCCATTCACTTGTTAGGCCACAAAAGGCCCAAATTCAATTTTCAAGGCATACAGACGCAAGGGAGAAGCGGGGGAAGCTGGAACTCACCATTTTGGCACCTTTGGAGCTTGACATCCTTTAAGGAGTCTCTGTAATTTCTTGTTCTGTATCATTTTGTAAGTTTAGTTTAGTTTAGTTATGTGAGGTTAGCTTGTTTTAGTTGGGATTGAACAACTTTAGTAAAGTTATGATTTTGTAAGTTTTTGTTCTTTTATGATATTAACTCGAGTTAGTATTCCAATTCTATCTAATACATGTTTTGTGTGGGAGAATGACTTGTGTATGCTTATGATTTTTGAGTGAACGATAGGTTAAATTACCTATTATTTTTTATTCATAGGGATAAGGTCAAGAGCAATAACTGTTAGTACTTATTTATAAAGCTAATTTATTTTTGTTCATTAGAGGGATCTTGGTCTAAGATGAGGTTTATGATCCATGCTCCAAAGGATGGGGTTCGTTGAATTTGAGTTTTGATGACTTGGTTGATTCCATAATTGAACCTAATAATTACAAAAACATAAACTAAAAACGTGAAAAGTTCAATCCCAACACTCTTCTTAGTTTATTTTGGTTAATTTAATTTTCATCTTTTCTTTAAATTTTTAAAAATCCAAAATCAATCTTTTAATTCAACCAATTGCCTTATATCTTACAAGTCTAAGAGGATGACAATCCTTATATAAAGAATTTGAAACTACAACGAAAACAGTGCACTTGTCGAGATCTTAACATCAATCACGTATGAAAATAAGGTTGAGTGAACTATTTTGTGCGTGCAAAAGCAGAGAAGGACGGATTCGAAGGAAGAGAGAGAGGTTGAGTGAGGAAATGCGTGGGTTAAGAGGAAAGGAATATAGAGGAAAAGGAAAATATATATAAGGTGGGTGATGATAAAATAGGTGACAGTCACATAGGAAAAGGAAGAGAAAAGGAAGAGAATTTCTTAGGGCTTACATGAAATTTTTTTAATTATAGAATATTAAATGTTGTCTATATAACTACATAGGCATTTATGAAGCCACATAGGCATGTCTATGTTTAATTTTGTTAAGACATGTCATCATTTAACGACAAAAATTGGATGAAGCTACAATTTAGTTTTGATGAGAGATCAAAACCTAAGAAATTTTAAATAAAAAAACTAAAACCAAAATCTAGTAAATATTAGGAGTGAAAAATTTACTTAAGTTTATTAATAAATATTGAAACAACCCGACTTAAATAAAAGTAAATCCGAGACAGGGGAAAATTTTCACGCTCATCATTAGTCGGGAAAAAGGAAACGGGTCAGGGTGTCACTCGCTTGACGAGATCCCGGTCGGTTAAGCGAAACCAGCGTAAAGCGCTTAAGCGAGCCCTTACTCGCTAGAGCGAGTCTCTCACTCGGTATTTTCATATCGTCACTCGGAATCGGGACCTCCGCTCACTCAGGAGCGGTCCCCACGAATCATACATCACTCGGTAAATTCTTACTTAGCCAGATCCTTATTCTAGAAGGTCTCATCACAAACATGCTTCACTCGGGAAATGATTCTCTCGGCTATTTCCACTCGGAATCAATGAACCTTTCCTCGGAAACTATTCCTAGAAACATACTCACTCGGGGTTAGAGTCTTAGTCCAGATGTACTCTCCCAGGAACAGAGTCACTCGGTATATTCCAGTCGGTACCGTACCATACGTAACTCGGTATCATCTCTCGGTACCCTCCCACTCGGGAATTTCCCACTCGGGTATTCACTACTCAGCCGAGATGTGTCCTAAGCTAAAGCTTTTCGCTTCTGAGACACTTCACTCGGAAACGTTCCACCCGGAGACGTTTCACTCGGATTTGCCTCACCCGGAGTTACCTTGTCCCTTCATCACTCGGAAGCATTTTACCCATTCTTCACTCGGGAATATTTTAGATCTTCCTCACTCGGAAAACACCTTAACCTTCCTTCACTCGAGAATAGCTCAACCTGTCTTCACTCGGAAGAGTTTACTAGATTAAGACTTACACGGAATATTATAACATTATCCACTTGGAATATATATAACCTTATCCACTCGGAGGAGGTTTTCTAGAATATACCTTACTCAACACTCTAACCGTTATTCCTTTAGAAGTGGTTCATTGGGTCAATTTCTCACTCGGAAACGTTGTGACCCTTGACATTTCTCATACAATAACGTTCACTGGTAATTCAAGCAACATCTTAGCATTATATATATATATATATATATATATGTTCTCAATCCGAGAGAATTCAAATTCATAAATATATTCAAAACAAAACAGTGTACTTAGGAGCCGGCCAAGGCTACATCAAAACTATACACATTATGTACACAACAAAAACCCGCGCTCCAATCAAAATAGAAATTCTTCTTTTCTATATATATATATACAAGTACACTTCACACGGTTTGAAGTCCCCCCATCATTCACCATCCCGATCTATATCCACTGAAAAAAATATAGGCACAAGTAGGGGTGAGCATTTTACATATTAAATGACAGTTATTGACTCGGATCAGCCATTACATTATCAACCACGCACTCAGATATCACAACCAACATCAACAACACACACTGTCATTCAATCGGAATTCACCCATACAACATCGTTCAGTCAGAATTCACTCTAATCATTCAAGGCTATATCAATCATGTTATTCTCAATAACAATGCACCAATACACATGCATGCGGATCCGACTTAAACAATAATTTCAGTTACATATTCCTTCCCGGCCTTACATCCATTAGCCCTTCCCGCGTGATACCGGTCACCTCGTGACGTCTCGAGACTTAACTCTAGCTCCATCGGCTATCACGGGCTCTCACAGGATCTAGCCCAAGAATCTGTAACTAGAAATCATCACATAGGGTTCCTGACCTTCCACGGGCCACCCTTTTTCTATATATGCAACCTTATGCATTTCACAACAAGGATCCCATGCTTATTCAGATAATATCCCACATGGGAATCGACAAACAGTCCACACACATGCACTCGGCATTCGAAATGTCAATCACATGCATCTCATGCATTTAAATATAAAATCACTCTCTGGAATCAGTATAGCAGAGTCATACATATGCGCTCGGCTTTCTCATTAACAGCCACAAGCATCTCATGCATTTTATATAAAATCACAAACAGAACCAGCACAGTATTTTCACACCACATGCATTCGATATTCACACTGGTTCACAGCACATGCACTCGGCATTCACAACAATATCCACATACATCACATGCAAGTGAACATGCATTCATGGACGGAAATCAACACAACATTACACAGATCATAGCTATCACAAATCCGGGCATTTCATAAACTGTTACTCAACCACAACACATCAATCAACACATTTCAAGTATAACACAACACAATAAAGCAATTTCACCTGGAACCCGTCCATAAACCATGCATTTGAGATGTAAATCAGCCCCCCTACCTACAAGACGTTCCTCGGACTTTCAACGTTGATCGGTTGCTCCGATCGTTCCTTCAATCACTCTCCCTTGCTCAACGACCTTCGAACCCAGTCAAACTCTGCACTCAGCTTGGAGAAATTAAAAGTTGGTTCCACACTCTCGAATAGTCTGACCCTCGCTAACAGTGGAGGACTTCGAGTCTTCAAGACACTACAACGTCGCTGATGAAAAAGAAGAAGAAGAAGAAGCAGAGGCTTGAGGGGATTCTAGAGAGAACGGAGAAGTGGTTCAGCATCTACGAAAGAGAAATGAGCAGAGAGTGGGTAGAAACGTGAAACTAAGCTATTATACTGCCAAGAGGGTACATGCGTCATCCCATGCCTCTTTTACTTAGTCAGCACTCAATTTCTACCAGCAATTAATCCTAATCTGCCTATTAATTCAATAATCAGGATGTTACAAATATAAGGTTAAATATAATTTGTAAGTTTTAATTTTTTCATCCTTATTAAATTTTAATATTTCAAAAATATACCCTAACATTAAAAGATCATTGTTAATAATTGATTTGTTTAAGAGATTATCACATCATTCACTAATATGTCATTTAATTATCTTAACGGTGGATATAAGAAGTGTCTAATTAATGTGATAACATTCAACTTTTTAGTTGTTTTTACCAGAGTAATCAATGTGTTCAAGGTATATATTATTATAATTATAATATTTTATTGATAACTTTCAAATTATATGATACTTAAAATAATTAAACGATATATTAGACTGACATGAAAATTTGTTGAATAAATTAAAAGTAACAAGGAAAAGTGAGACACTAAAACAAAATAATTAAATTAATAAATAACTATGTTTGAATATTTTATATTGATGAGAATAAAGAAACATAAATATATTTTTAGGGGAAGAAAATTGTAACAAGCATTCTATAGAAATTAATACTGAAATTTGATAATTTTATATTGAAATTTGATAATTTTACATGGATGACAAATATATTTATCCCATAATTATATTAATCGAAAGAGATGGTATTTCATGCAGCATTAAAGTCACCCATCAATCCTTTTTATTCAAGAAAAACAGATCCACATTTAACTATTCATGATTTGTACCCATACCTCTCTCTCTCTCTCTATATATATATATATAGTGTGTGTATATATATAGAAAGATTCTCTGAAATGATAATGAGAACAGTAAATTTAAGTCGTACAATTATATATTGATAGTTTTGATTAAAATGTTTTTAAAATTATATAATCATTTAAAAAATTATGACATTTTAAAAAATTTATGTGAGAATGAGAGTGGCGAATCTGAGTCGTACAACTATACAATAGATGGTTAAAATTAATCATGTGAGTTGTTCAAAAAGTCATATAATATTTTAAGTGATTACATGAATAGTTATGAGACTCAGATTTACTCTCATCATGAATTAATCATAACATAGAAATTCATTGATATATATAAGTCATTAGTTATAATTGCATCTATGATTTATTAGGCCCGTTTGTTTAAGCTTATTAAAAAAGTGATTATAAAAAAGTGCTTTCTTTATAATCACTTTTTTAATAAGCAGATCAGAGTTGCTTCATCTTCTGCTTATTTTTAAAACTTTAAACAAACATGTCAAAATTTAAAATAAGTACTTTTTTTAATTAAAAAAAGTACTTATCTCTTAAAATAAATTTAAACAAACAAACCTATTATATACACAGGAAAAACACAAATAAACTTGGAGCTTATTGATTATTATTATCGCAAATGAAGTTTAAGCCAAAACTTCATCTTTTACCCGAACTAATTAAAACAGTTTTCTTTCAATACTCTTTAGTGGCACTACCCGGCATCTGAAGAGGGACATGATGGTATCCCAAAGGACAGAACACAACCCTATAGTTAGATCCAGCGGGGCAAGTAAAGGTGCTTGTAGGGTCATCCTGAGGATAGCTATAAGCATCGTGGCACCTATCCTTAAAGAACCTCGAGTAATTAGTGCGCCCGCAACTTTTAGGCCCATTGGTGCAACAATACTCATTGGTCTTGAAAACAGTGCAAGGATTGTTACACCCACCTTGGGCCCGCAAAACATTGGGACACTGTCCGTTAATGTCAGCGGTGCAACTGATTTTGTGACACGCACCGTTTAGAGGGTAAAAGTCCATCGGAATGTTGAAACCGTCTACCAACGATATGTCGTAGAAATCTTGATTAGCGTATTGGTTCAATGCGAATTCCGCGAGCGTGTTTGGTGGGACCCCCCAACCCGTGCACTGGAGTCCACCTGTGCAGTCGCCGGTTTGGCACCGGCCGTGACCGCTGGCATCGAAGTTGCAACCGGTTCGACCCCAGATACGGGCCATGGCAGTGCCGGGTTGGACCCAAAGGTTCCATGTTTGGCCCCGGTCTAGACGGCGACCGCCGCCTGGACTGGCTGCTGCCCATACTGTGTATGGGCAGTTGTTGAGGATTTCGAAGTTTGCGGCGTTTGTTGTGATGGCCAGGGATGCAGCAAGGATGAGAAGGGAAAAGAGTGGTGAAGTGAGGTTGGAGAAGTGACCCATTTTGAGAGGGAGAGTGCGTGAAGCGAAAGAATGGTGTTTTGGTTTATATAGAGTCGGTAATGGTGCATATGGATAGCACTTGTAAATAGTCATATACAAGAAAAGGAGTGGCTTAGCTTTGATAATTAGGTCTTGGGGGCGGCTACCATATATATCTCGCTCAACTATTGATACTGAAAATGTCAAGTTCTACTTGAAAGTGATGTCTCATTACAGTTTAAGTTTAAGTTTGATTACAGAGTTATACAAATATAAAAAAATTTATTTTATATTATTAGAGACAATTAAAATTTTATTTTATTATAATTTTTTTTATTGGTCAAACTAATATTTGATTAACCAAAAAAAAATAAACACATCTAAAAGACAATGAAAAAAAGAGAGAAGAAGTGAAAGATATGATGATATATATGTAATAGAAAGAAGAGAGATAGAAGCAAAAAAAAAATACTAGTATATGGTATAATTGGTATATGAATATAGAGAAAGGCCTATTTGCATTGAACAAGATTTAATTATTTAAAAAGATTAAAGCATGTGTGACTTGACCCAGCTCCCGATTGGTGCCTATCTTTCTCTTTATTATATTATCGGACACGGAACTACTAAATTGCATAAAACTTCATACGGATCAAATCCAGTTCTACCCGGTATTTTTTTACATGAGACTAGTAATATGACCCCTGAAATCTCACGGCACATTTAATAATGATGGGCATGCTACGTACATAAGAAAACTATTAAATAATTATAATAAGGGATATAATTAATTTAATAACAATTGATTAAATAAATAAATTTGGATAGATAGAATATATATATATATATATATATGAATTTTAAAATATTTATGGTTAAAAATAAAATATTAGTTTATTGGTAATGTCTGATAATGATATATTTTGACTAGAGAGATATTTTGTGATGCATAAATTTAAAAATTATTTAAAGTGTATATAATTTAATAAATAATTTCAAATTCTCTAAATTAAAAAGGGTGAACTGAAATTGATAATAAGTGAATTATTGAGTGTATATAATATGATAAATGAATTGATTAAGTTTGTTAAAATTGATATAAATCTAATTATAAATAGTTGATAATTAACTTTATTTTTGGTTTTTGAATTAGAATATTAATATATAAATATAAAATGCTAAACATTTGATTAAGATAGGAATTTCAATTATATGATCCCAACTTCCTACATATATGAAATTAAGATAAGAAATTCATTTATTTGTTATAAAACTCATTCAACTAATATAACATAATATTCACACTACAAAATGTCCAAGCTTAATGATAGAAAAAATAATTCATAGATTTCATAATATAAATTTTATTCAACATGAAATAATTGAATTAAATGTTTTCATGATATAAAAATATACTGGTGATTAATTATAAACTTATACAATAAAAGTCAAATAAAGACTGATCTGTCCCCGACCGGGGTCTAGGATCCGGTGTCGGGACAGCCACAAGAGTTAAGGATTGAATGAGGTTGAAGACCGGTTCTGAGTGTATCCGGTCTCTGAGATCCGGCCTCTCGGTGGGAGAAACCGGTCTTGTTGTCCTGGAGATCCTTCACACCGACCTCACGCGTTGGTGTGGGCGACAGGTGGTGTCACCTGCGAAGATTCTCCGACGCTTAAGTTAGAAGAGTATACATCAACTCAATTAATACTCAAGCAATATAATAGTGAGAATGAGAGTAAGGACAACGTAACCTTGCATGTGTATTGGAACATGTTATTTATAGTTGAGCATGGAAAATGAATCGTTGGGTGTAAGTGGGCCCATAGGTTCTGATGCCGTGTGTAAAGTGTCAATCAGAGTGGCTCAGTATTCAAAGTATGTCAGGGTGTAGGTCAATTATCAGTGTACGATTCTGACACAGGGATGAATGATAGTCACCTTTTCTGTAAATCACGCCTACGCCTGTACCTACTCCTTTCGGTGAATGAAAGGGACATATTCCGCTGTGCAGAGTATCTTTCTCGTTATGACACTGAGGCAATCGGTTAAAGGTGACAGATGAATGAGGTCGGATAAGTCACCCGGTGTCTCGGACGTTACTTCGGACGACCGGTGTAGGAGACACTTGCATCGTGTATTGACTGACTGGTTTATTACCTTGTAATACCGGTTGACCTCTAGGACGGCTAAGATGGCCTCTTATCCTTAGGACCGGTATCCAGGTCGGATAACCTTGGGGCCGGTATCCAGACCGGATCAAAGACAAATCACCTAACAAATAAAGTTCAATAAAGTAGTCATGATGATTTATAAATAACTTAAATTAAAATAAAATTATTATATTTGTGTCTATTGTGTTTGAGCTAAAGTAACATTATTATTTTGAGCCCAAACAATTAAATTGTAAGATTGAATATTTTCCATGATACATAGAGAATATATATTGTTCCTCCCAGGAGATTAGGGGTGGTCCCTACCTCCTCTTGAAATATTTCCACGACACTAGGAGGTTACCTAGTTTAGGTGATAATCTGATGGGTCAAGCCCACTTTGTAACCTAGGTATAAAAGTACCCATTGTACGTATTATAAAGTGAAGTGACACATTATTGAGAATTAATAGACCTAATCCCTAGGGAAATTTTTTAGGGTTTTGTGCTTAAGCTAATCTTTGTGTGAACATATATAATTTGTAAGTTTATATGAAATTATTTATCACCCAATAAAAGTTAAATATATCTAAATAAAAAATATTAAAATGATTGAGACAACTACATCTTAATATAAGTTGTTATTTAAGCTCAAATAGATAAACTAAGATTGACACATATCTTGTGTAGCATGTAAGGAATATATATGTGTGTATTTTGTTAGTTGTAAGCTTAGAAAAAAAAATTGAAGCATGTCCCCCTAGCATGTAAGGAATATGTGTGTGTGAAAACATGTCCCCTGTAGTAGTAAGGAATATATGTGTGTATTTTGTTAGTCGTGAGCTTAGAAAACAAAAATTGAAACAATGTAAATCAATGTAAGAAATATCTAATGGAATCGATATAAATCTAATTAACAATAATTGACTTTAATTTTAATGGATTAGAATGTTAGTATATGGATATAAAATGGTAAAATGGTTGATTAAGATGTTGAAATTATTAGGTTATTAAACCCAACTTTACATAAAATAGGACATTCATGTATTTGTGTAGAGCTTATTCAACCAATATAGTATAATATTGACATCATAAAATATCTAAACTTCAATAATAAAATAAATAATGTATAGAATTCATAATACATGTTTTATTTTACATCAGGCAACTAAACTAGAGGTGACACATTTCGTGTGCTAGTAAATAATATGCTTTGCTAAAGTCATAAATAAAAGTTGAAGCATGTTAAATGAACCAAGAAATGTATAATAAAACTACTGATCAACACTTGTGCATTGCATGCAATATAAAGGAAATTTTATGTATGTAATTAATTAAACTAGCAAGTCAACTTTGCCTGGTCGGTAGAACTTGTTAAAATAGAATTTGTGTGACTCGATCCCATATATAGGCTTCGGTATTAAGCGAGTCATTATAAAAAATAAGATCATCATATATAGAGTCTTTCATCCATAGGAGCAATATATTCGTAGTGAGAACACACAATCATTAATTTTTCACCCTTATAAAGTCTTTTATTTATATCAATGAGTAATCTATTTATGTGATACTTTTTTTCAAATATATCATCTAAGTAGTATATCGATTAAAGAATTCACAAATATTTCAAATCAAAATGTTGGCATTGTGAAAGTCTCATTTGTTTGCTGTTAAGAGGACATGAGTTCAAATCCTAGATTTTATATTTTGTCAATCTATTCAGTCATTTTCTATTGAACCCATCAAGTTAAACATGTCTTTGTTAACACAATCTTGAACTAATTTTAACTATGAAAGAGAAAGACCATGATAGATGGGCTTGATATTTTATAGTTTAATCAGCCCAAATATAAAACATAATGTGCAAACTCTTATATAAAGCCTTTTATCCACAGGAATAATATATCTTATGTGTGTTATGAAATAAACTAGAAATTATGAAGGAAGAAGAATTATGGAGGAAGAGAAATTTGAAGAGAGAAATGAGAGAATAGAAATGAAGTAGTATTGTATTAATGAGTGAAGGGGGTATTTATAGGAGGTGAGAGGGGGACATTTATAAATATCAAAACTTTAGGGGGGACATCCATAATTATTCATAATACTCCCCCTTGGATGTCCGTATTTAGAATGTGCCTCGTTAAAACCTTACTAGGAAAAACCCAGTGGGACAAAAACCTAGTGAAGGAAAAAGAGTACAACATTCTTTACAAAGTATATCCGTAAAAATAATTAAATTACAAATATTTAATTCTCCCCCTCATCAGAACACTTATGTAAGCGTCGAAGACCAATCTTCTGTACTAGTTGCTCGAAGACTTTGGTTGGTAATGACTTTGTAAAGATATCTGCTAGATTCTCGCATGATCGGACTTGCTGAACATTTATTTCACCATTCTTTATAAGATCATGAGTAAAGAAAAATTTTGGTGAAATATGTTTTGTCCTATCTCCTTTAATATAGCCCTCCTTTAACTGAGAAATACAAGCTGCATTATCTTCACATAAAATTGTTGGTGGTAGTTTTCCAACATGCAAGCCACAAGTTTCTTGAATATGTTGAATCATAGATCTTAACCAAACACATTCTCGACTTGCTTCATGTAATGCTAAGATTTCAGCATGATTAGATGATGTTGCTGTGATTGTTTGTTTTATGGATCTCCATGAAATTGCTGTACCACCACATGTAAACAAATAACCTGTTTGTGATCGACCATTATGAGGATCAGACAAATACCCCGCATCTGCATAACCAATTAGGTTTGCCTTAGATACATATGGAAAAAATAAACCCATGTCCATTGTACCTCTAAGGTAGCGGAATATGTGTTTAATCCCATTCCAATGCCTTTTTGTGGGTAAAGAACTATGTCTTGCTAACAAATTAACAGCAAATGATATATCAGGTCGTGTATGACTAGCAAGATACATTAGTGCACCAATTGCACTAAGATATGGTACTTCAGGACCAAGTAGTTCTTCATTTTTGTCTTAAGGTCGAAATGGATCTTTGCTCACTTCTAGTGACCTTACAACCATTGGACTGCTCAATGGGTGTGATTTGTCCATATAAAACCGCTTTAACACCTTTTCTGTATAAGTCTTTTGGTGCATCAGAATTCCTTCCTTTAAATATTCTAATTGTAATCCGAGACAAAACTTTGTTTTTCCCAAGTCTTTCATCTCGAATTCATTTTTTAAGCAATTTACAGCCTTTGAGAGCTCTTCGGGAGTTCCGATGATGTTTAAATCATCTACATAAATAGCAATTATGACGAACTCTTTTCCGAGTCTTTTCATAAAAACACATGGACAAATTGGGTCATTTTTGTACCCTTCTTTCAACAAATATTCACTGAGACAATTGTACCACATTCGTCCAGATTGCTTTAATCCATAAAGAGATTTATTCAATTTGATTGAATAATTTTCTCGAGGATTTGTTTTATATGCTTCAGGCAAATGAAATCCTTCAGGGAGTTTCATATATATGTCATTTTCAAGTGAGCCATATAAATATGCTGCAACAACATCCATAAGGCGTAAGTCAAGCCTTTCACGGATTGCCAAACTTATCAAGTATCGAAAAGTAGTGGCATCCATCACTGGTGAATATGTTTCTTCGAAATCAATTCCAGGTCTTTGTGAGAATCCTTGTGCAACAAGTCTTGCTTTGTATCGCACAATTTCACCATTTTCATTTCTTTTTCTCGTAAAGACCCATTTGTACCCAACTGGTTTTACACCTTTGGGTGTTTGGACTACAGGCCCAAAAACTTTACGTTTTGCAAGTGAGTTTAACTCTTCTTGCATTGCATCTTTCCACTTTGGCCAATCATTTCTTTGTGCACATTCTTTAACTGATTTTGGCTCATAATCTTTATCATCATTTATGATATCAAGAGCTACTTTGAATGCAAAAATTTCATCAACATCGACTTCAGGTCGATTCCATTGTATACCATCCATGACATAATGTATCGAGATCTCTTTATTTGTATCAATTTCAGGTACCTTAGTTTCTTCTGGATTTGAAACTTTGATTATGTCAGGAGACTCTACTGGAGTCTTTATATCCTCGATTCGACCATCATCTTTATTTACTTTTCTTTTCCGAGGATTTTTATCTTTAGAACCAACAGGTCTGCCACGTTTTATTTTGGCTTCAGACTCATTTGCAAATTTATATTGTCCTTCGGGGATATCAATCTTTATTGGAGTATTAACAGCTGGTATATGTGACTTAGTTACTCTTTTTGGATCAGCAAATGCATTAGGCAATTGGTTTGCTAAATTTTGCAAACTAATTATTTTCTGAACTTCTAGTTCAGATTGTTTTGTTCGAGGATCAAGATGTGATAAAGACCTCTCATTCCAGCTAATCCTTTTATCCAACTGTTTATGTTCTCCCCCTAATGATGGGAAAATAGATTCATCAAAATGACAATCAACAAAACGAGCTGTAAATAAATCACCTGTTAAAGGTTCAAGATATTTTATTATGGATGGACTTTCATATCCAACATATATTCCCAACCTTCTTTGAGGTCCCATCTTAGTGCGTTGCGGAGGAGAGATAGGAACATATACCGCACTTCCAAAGATTCTTAGATGAGAAATATTTGGTTCTTTACCATGAACCAATTGTAAAGGGGAATATTCATGATTACTTGTAGGCCTGATACGAATAAGTGCTGCCGCATGCAAGATTGCATGTCCCCAAGTTGAAATTGGGAGTTTTGATCTCATTAACAATGGTCTTGCTATCAATTTCAAACGTTTAATCAATGATTCAGCAAGTCCATTTTGTGTATGAACATGTGCTACAGGATGTTCAACATCAATTCCAATGGACATACAATAATCATTAAATGATTGAGATGTAAATTCACCAGCGTTATCAAGGCGTATTTCTTAATTGGATAATCAGGAAAATGAGCTCTTAAACGAATTAATTGAGCTAGTAATCTCGCAAACGCCTGGTTGCGAGTTGATAATAAGCAAACATGTGACCATCTAGTTGATGCATCAATTAAAACCATAAAATATCTAAATGGTCCACATGAAGGGTGTATTGGTCCACAAATATCACCTTGTATACGCTCTAAAAATATAAGTGGTTCATTCCCAATTTTCATTGGTGATGGCCGAATGATTAATTTTCCTTGAGAACAAGCAGCACATGAGAAATTCTTAGTTTGCATAATTTGTCTGCTGGACAAATAATGACCATTTGAATTCTCAACTATTTTTCGCATCATAATTGATCCAGGATGGCCTAATCGTTCATGCCAGATAACAAAGTCATTCTTATTTGTAAACTTCTGGTTTACTATGGCATTTGTTTCAATTGTACTAATATATGTGTAGTACAAACCGGAGGAAAATGAAGGCAATTTTTCCAATATACATTTCTTACCAGAAATTAACTTTGTAATGTATAGATATTCATCATTTCCTTCATTTGTGGTCTCAATATGATATCCATTTCTGCGGATATCCTTAAAACTCAATAAATTTCTTTGAGACTTCTTAGAATATAATGCACTTTCAATGTGCAATTTTGTTCCTCCAGGCAACAAAATACTGGCTCTGCCGGAGCCTTCAATTATATTTATACTACCAGATATTGTATTAACATTTGCTTCTTGTTTTACTATTTGGTAAAAATATTTCTCATTCTTGAGAATGGTATGAGTTGTTGCACTGTCTGCGAGACATATATCTTCATCATTCACATGAGCATTCATTCTTCATTAAATAAATAAAAATAAATCATGAGTAAAATATAATTAACAATAATATTTAACAAAATTTTATTGATAAAGACAAAATTTACAACAAAACAAATTACATGAAACATTAAAATAATTTATTTGGGGGCACTCCCTTCTCCAATCGAGTGGTCAATTTCTTCTTCAGGAAGAGCAAGAAAATCATCAACACTAAAGTCAGAGAAATCATCATCTATACCAGTAAAATTTGTCTCTATTATTTTCCCTTTATTTTTAAGGGATTTTTGGTATAGATCTACGAGATGCTTTGGTGTGCGACAAACTCGAGACCAATGTCCTTTGCTACCACAACGATAGCAGATGTTTTTAGTTTGTTCGCTATTTTGAGCATCTGTCCCTTTTTTCATAAGTTCTTTATTTTTCCATGTGAATGATGATCTCTTATCATTTCGACCATGACCACGGCCAAAACCATATCCACGACCAATACCATGTCCCCGAGCATTACCTCGTCCACGACCGCGGCTACGGCCACGACCACGACCATGAGTATTATGATCGTGCGTTGCTACATTCACTTCTGGGAATGGAGCAGTTCCAGTTGGACGGGATTCATGATTTTGCATAAGCAATTCATTATTTTGCTCAGCCACAAGGAGACAAGTAATTAATTCAGAATATTTTGTAAAGCCCTTTTGGCGATATTGCTGCTGCAGGAGCAAATTGGATGCATGAAAAGTAGAGAATGTCTTTTCTAACATGTCACTTTCAGTGACTTGTTCTCCACATAATTTCAATCTCGAAGTAATTCTAAACATTGCAGAATTATACTCATTTACGGATTTAAAATCTTGAAATCGTAAATGCATCCATTCATAACGGGCTTTTGGAAGAATTATATCCTTTTGATGGTCGTATCTTTCTTTTAGATTATTCCACAGAACAAGAGGGTCTTTAACTGTTAAGTATTCATTTTTTAACCCTTCATGGATATGGTGGCGTAAAAATATCATGGCTTTAGCTTTATCTTGATTAGATGCCTGATTTCCATTTTTAATGGTGTCTCCAAGACCTTTTGCATCTAAATGGATTTCAGCATCCAATGTCCATGATAGATAGTTTTTTCCAGATATGTCAAGAGCCACGAACTCAAGGTTGGTAATATTTGACATAGTTATTTCTATATAAGAAGTTGAAACAATATATTAGATATATTTCGAATGAATAAATTTATTAATTATAAATATCTAATGATGGTAACAAGTCAATGATGAATTATTAATTTTATTTTATTATAAGAGTAAAAAAAATGTAAATTAATTAAACAGGTTAAAAAAAATTATTATTATGGTTATTAAAAAAAATGTTGCTAGGTAACTTAGTGATATAACAATTTAGTTTGCATAAATACATGAATTGTATCAAGTGTCCTAGTGGTAAGCTACCTTTCTTTCAAGGTTCATGGTTCGAATCTTGGCTACCCTTTGTTAAGGTCCTTTTTTTTTTTAAATCATTTATGCATGTAATATTTTGATACACATATATTAACATAGTAACTCAATAATGTAAATGTATAATCATTTATGTAGGTGGAATCAATAAGAGCAATTGGAAGCAAAACAATATTATATGTGAAGCATTATTAAAAGTGGTAATAATTGGAAGCATTATGTGAAGCATTATTAAAAGTGGTAATAATTGAAAGCATTATGTGAAGCATTATTAAAAGTGGTAATAATATGAAGCATTGTTAGCTAGCCATCAATAAAGTGAAAGCAAATTAATTGGCAATTGGCAAAATAATGTAAATATAATTTATAAATAAATCATAATATAAATATAATTAATTAACATATTAAAATGTGATAAAATAACAAAGTATTTAATTTCTAGTTCTTCAGGAACTATCAGTAAATATTTTCAAGAATTCTTCAGGAATTCTTTTAAATCCCATAAGGATGTTCAAAATATAAGTTCTTCAGGAACTTATTAATATTTTATACATCCTGCTGGGATGTGTGGAATATAAGTTCTTCAGGAACTTATTATAATATATATATATATATATACATATAATATAAATTGAAATAAAATTATGAAAAGAAATTAAAATTCTGTTACCTTAGATCTCAGTTGGTCAGAACCTCGTGCTGATAACGTGTTATGAAATAAACTAGAAATTATGAAGGAAGAAGAATTATGGAGGAAGAGAAATTTGAAGAGAGAAATGAGAGAATAGAAATGAAGTAGTATTGTATTAATGAGTGAAGGGGGTATTTATAGGAGGTGAGAGGGGGACATTTATAAATATCAAAACTTTAGGGGGGACATCCATAATTATTCATAATAATGTGGGAATTCAAAACACTAATTTTTCATTAAGAACCTTTCAATTTTGCCCCATGAGTAATTTACTTGATGTGAGACTTTGTTTTCAAATATATCATTTAGGAAGTATGTCAGGTAAAGAATTCACTTGCATGGTGTTAAGAGAGCATGAGTTCAAATTCTAGGTTTTATATTTTGTCAGTTAAAATGTTTTGAACTAATTTTAACTATAAAAAAGA
The DNA here is from genome assembly GCA_037962975.1 of Clitoria ternatea. Taxonomy (NCBI): domain Eukaryota; kingdom Viridiplantae; phylum Streptophyta; class Magnoliopsida; order Fabales; family Fabaceae; genus Clitoria; species Clitoria ternatea. The sequence continues at coordinate 10,649,172 of CM075670.1, forward strand.
AAGATCATCCCAAAAGCCATACACAGCCCTTTCTATTGAACTATTGAGGTAAGCTATATTTGATTTGGGAATTCAAAAATACTAATTTTTCATTCTTATAAAGAGTCCTTCATTTATGTCAAGTATTCACTAAAATATTCTAGAAGTAAAGGAGTCGAAAGGGAGAGAAAAGATGGTTCAACTTTTTTCGCTAATAAAAATTTATCTATTAACTTTAACTTATTAAAAAAATTAGTTTTTTTATAATACAACGGAAAAATAATTTTTGCATTATAGTTAACGAAATTCCGATCCTAGAAATTGTTACAGTCATTCGTTCATATAATCCATTACTAACCGTTATGGTTTGTGCTATAATAAAAAGGATTTGTTTAATGTATGTTACTTTTCATAGAAAAAAAAATTACATTAAAAGTTATTCTATACTTAATTATTAGAAAATCAAAGGTTACATTTAAATAAAAACATTTTCATCGTTATCATATAAAAGGTTTTACATATTTAGATAAACCTTAAATTTTTTTTAGTTTAATAACAGATATTCTTTATCAAAGATAATTTTGTTTCAATCAAAACATTTATATCATATTAACCAATTCTGTCTCATTAAAAACGTAAGATGAATACATAAAATTTACCTTAAATTATTAAAACTGGATTGTACAATAAGAACAAACACCCAGTTTCCTTTCGAAATCAAATATACATGTAATGAATCATAAATCAAGATTGAAGATCCTGGGGCATAAGAATAAGCTGTTTAACATGTATAAATCTGATCTCTTATTTTAGGAGAAATAAATAGAGCACATCCCATGGGAGATGTACGTACAAAGCCCACAAGAACCTAAACCCTTTTATTTGCTGATATACACATATCAAAGAAGTGTATATACGTACAATAACACAAATACGAATCACGAAAAAATAAAAATAAAGCAGTTGAATTAATTAAGGGCAAAATACTACATTATAGTTGCTTCCTCCTACGCATGTGAAGGTGCTGGTTGCATCATCCATAGGGTAACTATATGCAGCTGGGCACCTACTCTTGAAGAACCTCGAATAATCCGTGGGACTGCAACGTTCAACCCCAGAGCTACAACAATACTGCGTCGTATTGAAAACTGCGCACGGGCTGTTGCAACCCCCTGGAACCTTCAACTGCGTGGGGCACTCTCCGTTAATGTCAGCGTCACATTTAACGGTGCTGCAGTTATAGGTTGGGGTTAGCTGAACCCCGATGTTGAAACCGTCAACCACCGAGATGTCGTAGAAGTCGAGGTTGTTGTATTGGTTCAACGCGAATTCCACCAGCGTGTTTGGAGGTGTACCGTAAGATTTGCACGCCAGCGTACCGTTACAATCCCCCGTTTGGCACTTCCCGAGGCCGTTACTGTCGAAGGTGCAGTTTGTTCGACCCCAAATGCGTCCCCCGGTGGTTCCGTTCGTGACGTTTATGCTCCATGACTCGCCGGAGTTCAGCCTAACGCCGCCGCCGGGCAAGGCGGCGGCCCACACGGTATGGTTGCAGCTGTTTGTGATGTTGAATGTGGCGGCCTGTGCCGTGACGGTGCAGCTCACGGCGATGAGAAGAAAGATTGAGATGTTTTTCATTACACGCGCCATTGTAATTGTCGGGGGGTTTTGTTCAAGCAAAAAAAATGCACTAGAATTGGGTTTATATATTGTTTCTCTATTTTTATAAGCTTATAAAATGGTCCGTTTTTGAAAAATTCATCGCGTGATGTCATGAGTTAGGGGACTTGGAGACAAGTCAAGTATTTTGAAATCAAAATAACTGAATTTGTAGAAAAATAATGTTAGCAAAACAGACCACGTTAATTAATTAATATAAAACGTGCATATGGTTTGAGCCGTGATTGTGGAAAGCTGGTAATATAACTAATTGTTCAAACCGTAATTATAAGGTTTATCATAATCTACAATTGGGAAAAAGAAATATTATTCACGTTTTAAGAAAATAAGAAAAGGTTTATTAGTTTTTCTCCGACGTCACAATATAGTAGGAAAAAAATAATCAACCCAACGGGAAACTAGTTTCAACACGTAAAAAGTAACCTAATGATATACGACTTAAAATTAGAGTCTACCAAAAGCGCGTATATCAATTACACAAGAAACTTTTGTAGCTCTCTATCATGATCATCTGTAAAATAAGGATCATGGCGTAATTAACGCAATGATGCATAGTAATAGTACTGTTCTTTAAAAGTCTAATTATCTGATATTCATTTTTATGATATTAATTCTCATACATTAACCCAATATGAAGCAACAAAATTGGGGTGGGTCAAATTAGGCACTAATTAACTCATGTTTGTAAATGTGATATTAACGTATAATTTTCATTAGTAATAAACTAATCAGGAAGAATTCGAAAGTCCAAAGTCACATTTGAATATTTTGTATAGAGATGAAGATTGAAAAACGAGTATAAAATAATCAAAAGTCAATTGTGCAGAACAGAACATGATTGGCCGAAAGTCTTGAAAACCTTATTCTTTAACATTCGAATTCCTTTCATCGTGATCTTCTAGAGTTGGTGAATCTTGAAGTTTAAGGCAATTTTGATCTACTTGCGTGCAAACTAGTGATTAGAAAAGTCCAATTATTCATACACAAGGCCTTTAGGCGTAGGAAGTTGGGCTTCACTGAAAGCGGCCCACAATTCGAAACATGGGCCTCTGGCCTAGGCCCACAAGATGAAAAGTGCAACGCAAGCAAGGTAGTGGTAGTTTTTTAGCTTCCAACGCAAGCTGCTTCTGCTACACACTTCAGAGGTCGTTAAAACCGCCCAAGCCATTTACTGAACTATCACACCCCAAAACATTCAAGCAAGTGTCATGTTGGAGGTTAAAAGGGAACTCGAGCATTTGAATTTTGATTTATGTCTCTCTTCGCCAAATTGCTCTAACGATACCTCTATTTTGGAATCAACAACCCCTGTTACCGGGTAAGCTACATCTAAAACTTCATCTCCATTTCCATCGTAACTAGTACATTATGAACTCTAACTCTGCATTTCTTACGAAGTTTATTATTTTTTCATCGAATTTGACAGGAAAGTGAAAGCGCAAGGTAGACGCTGGACAGAGGAAGAGGTTTGTACTTTCTAGTTTGAGAGTTTAACCCTCTCTTTTTCCTGTTAATGGAATTAGTTGTTCTTTTCTTGGCTTACGTTTTGCATTGTTAAGTGTTAACAAAACAGGATAACCTTTTGATTGAGACCGTAAAGAAGCACGATGGAAGGAACTGGAAGAAGATAGGTAGATGTGGCACTATCACTATCTATTTGAACTATTATTCTATATTTAATTTGTTTCATTTTGCTCATCAACAATTTGCTACTCGCTAGTGTCGGTGTCTACTGAATTTATATTGAAGGCTAAAGAAACATGTTGATAGTGCCTAGTGTCTACTTTCTTTTATAAAAAGCATAAAAGTAAAATCGCGTTGTGCTTTTCTCCACTGCAAATTCTATATAACGTTAGATGAAATATAGTAATTCATGAGATACTGATAGTCGCATTGTTGGTCATTTATGATTTTAGAAGTTAAATGCCATGTATACTTTTAGGCTCATTCATTGCCACCTCAAGCTAACCTGGTTACAATATGCAGCGGGATTCCTCCCTGGGAGAACTGATGTTCAATGCTTGCATCGATGGCAAAAGGTTTTAAATCCTGATCTTGTAAAGGGGTCATGGACAGATGAGGTGCTCTTTGTAGTCTAAATCTAATATGTTGTCATAATTTTTCAATGTACTATTTTGTGTTTGTTAAAATTTAAAATTTGAAATGCTAATTGAGATTGAGGTCTGCTTCCCCGTTTAACTTCTCAGGAGGACGATTGCCTCATTGAACTTGTCAAAAAGTATGGTATCAAGAGATGGGCTGCTATTGCAAAATCCTTACCAGGTCGTATTGGAAAGCAATGCCGAGAGAGGTAGGCAATGGCTACTTTTGTGTGCAATTTTGCCACTCATGAATAATTTTCTGCAGCCTTTGCTGTTTGATTTCTATAATGGACTCATTATGAAGATAAGTGAATCGGATTGCCTATCTCCCATGCATATGTTAGATAACCTCAGGTTGTGTATTGATCGTAAAATATTTTGCTGATGACTTTCTTAAAGTTTCTCATGGGGTGTGAGGAAGAGAGATAAAAAAAACGAGAGATCAAGAAGTTTGATGAATGAGTCATAAAAAGGAGAAATAAATATGGGAATCTGATGGAAAAGAAACTTGTAAAAGAAATAAAAACCCCCATTGAAATATTTTGTCCAAATATGAACTAGTAATAAATGAGTTATCATCATTACAGGTGGCACAATCACCTTGATCCTGCTATAAAGAAGGATGCATGGACGGAGGAGGAGGAATCAATCCTTGCTTACTACCACCAGATATACGGCAGTAAGTGGGCAGAAATTGCAAGGATTCTTCCAGGAAGGTATTTATTTGCTACTAATATAATGCAGGCTTTTCGACCTGCATTCTGTCAATAAATGCATCAAAACATGCGTAATGCAACTATTTAATAGTTGAGAAGTTAATTGAATATGGTATCATCATAATGTGCCGATGTTTTACCTTCATGTATATTCCCTATTGTCATCTTTCCTCTCTCGCTTGAGAAGCAAGGTAGGAAAAGAAAACTAGAACAATAGTATTGGAGATATTGATAAACGTGCATGCATTTCTGAAATGCCCCACATTGTTCTTTATTTTATCTTATGATCCATGATATATATTTGTATTCCGTATCTTTTGAGTAAACCAGGACTGATAATGCTATAAAAAATCATTGGAATTGCTCTATGAAGAAGAAATTGGATGCATCACCTTTCGGGTGTGACACAAATGTTTCAGCTTCCTGTTTCTGCACTGCTCCAATAAAGCCAGCACATGTTTTGGCTAAAGTTGAGGGTCAAAGTTTCAAGGAAATGGCTTCTCTCGAGCAGAGACACTGGTGGTTGAAGCACGGGGTCGATAACTTCACGACAAAATTGATTCTCCAACATTCTTCTATGAAGGAATCTCGCTCTGATAAAAACTGTTTTGAGGGTGGAACTCCCATGGCCCCAAGTCAAGATAGTGAAAGCATAATGGGCTATTTACCAAAAGATCATGCCAATGCAACCAACCCTACCTGCACGATTGCAACAAATTTGGATTGTTTTCCTCTAGACAGTAATATTACGAAAGAGACCTACCAATCTCCCAAACGGCGAAAGTTTTATTTTCCAGATTCAAAGTTCATGGTGGGCGATGAATCTGACAGTACCCATCTGAGCTGCCCAAGATCCGCTAACTATGAGAATAATGGTCAACTTGGAAGCGGCAACGAAATCAACATCACGTTACATAATGCACAAGGCATAAGTAATGAATATGTACACTTCCCTTTTGAACTTCTCCCGGTAGAATATTTGGTGTCCCCCACAGAATATGGTGAATGTCCAAGCTCAAACACACTCATCGCATGCACTGACAATAAAGGTTGCCATTGTACACCGCCAACATCTGTACTAAAGAATTACGTGGGCAACATGAGCCCAGAATGTGTACTAAGAAGCTTAGCAATGACCTATGAGAATATTCCTTCTATTATAAGGAAAAGAACTCCCAGGATGGCAAGCAGCAGTTACTACTGTGACAGTACTCCTGAAGCAGAAAGGGTTATTGGCTTTCACAATTTCACACTGAATTAGCTTCTGTTTGTTCCTTCGTAGACCAAATACTTCAGCCATAGCTTGTAATATTTGAAATCCCTCCCTGAAGAGATGCATAAAACGACGTAATTTGCTTGTAATATTTGACACAAGACCTTAACAGAAAATGTAAAGTGCAAATATTTTGTTTGTGGTTGTCTTCTATAGTCCGCAGATGTCGACTCCCTGAGTCAAACTATTGTTGTACTCTTTTCCTTTTCAGTTATTATTATTATTTTGTTTTATGCCTTCCCTTGGCTGGGTTGTTTTATTACATTAAATGCTTGGAGTTGGGCCTATCCTTTAGCCTGCAATTTTCGTTGGGATTTCTTTCACCTATTTTGCTTTTATGTTGAAATCAACGGCATGTCACATTATATTTTTATTGATTATTAAATGAAATGCTGTAAATAAATTTACAGTATTATAGTTTTATTTTATATAAAAAATTAGAGTTCTAATACAATATCGGTGAGATTTAAACGTAAATATTTAAGAACGTGAGTTTACCTCTTAACCTACTATAACACTATAGTTAGAAAGATTACTTTCTGAAATAAATAAAATTAATTAGGAGTAATAGAAAATAGATTGTAATATTGAGTGATTTGAATTTATTTTTCATATTGTTATATTATTTACCAACGTAAAAGAATATTAGGAGATTATTTTCTTATACAACAGATAAAAAGGACCGGATAGGTGGAAAGGGCGTGCATGATGTGGACCGTGTCGTCATTAAGATTGAGAACACGTGTAAATCAAATAAAGCGCAAACACAGTAACGTTTGTAAAAAATTAAAAGGCGTAAGAAGAAAAATAATAACAGGAGCGAGAAACGAATGAAAGACACGGAAAGTGGATTGAGAAACCAACGGTTGGAAGTCAGATTCGGATGAAGCAGCGGCCCGATCGCAGCTCCACCACGTAACAACTCTCTCTCATAACGCTTTCTTCTAGCGCCTTCTAATTTACACTATTCTCTGGGCCCCACCCTTCATTTTCCCTCTATCCTAAATTTCCTTTTATTATCCCACCCACGGACGCTCCTTTTCTTTTCTAATTCCTATCCTCCCCATCGCTTCGAAACTTCTAGAAAGAACCTACCATCTCCGACCCTCCTTCTGATTTTCCGCTCAAATCTCTCTCTCAACCAACTGATTCTTCCTTCTTCCTTTATGTTATCCTCTTTTCGATAAACCTGAGTTCGTTACGGATAGTAATCGGTTGTAGACTTTTGACAAACTATCTTTTTACCCTTAATCCTTCTTCCTCATCTCTTTTCCTCCGTTGCAGCAAACCTCCAAATTGAAACGGTTTCAGCAATTACGAGTTTTGTTTTTTCGAAGCCACTGATCTATGAAACTTCGTTGAGTTCCAGATCTGGTAACGGAGTTCGTTCATGGCGCCATTACCGGCGGAGCAAACCGGTGAATCTGCGCCGGCGGAGTCTCAGAGATCCATCCCGACGCCGTTCCTGACGAAGACGTACCAGCTCGTGGATGATCCCTCCACCGATGACCTAATTTCGTGGAACGAAGACGGGACCAGCTTCATCGTTTGGCGAGCCGCTGAATTCGCTCGAGATTTGCTTCCCAAGTACTTCAAACACAATAACTTCTCCAGTTTCGTCCGTCAACTTAACACCTATGTAACTATTCACCACCTTCTTTTATTTTCCTAATATTTTCTGAAGTAGATAACGGATCATGTGAGCCTTCATTTGCAGGGATTTCGGAAGGTTGTGCCTGACCGTTGGGAATTTGCTAACGACTGTTTCCGGCGAGGCGAGAAAGGCCTGCTTCGCGACATACAGCGCCGGAAATTATTACCGTTGGCGGCGCAGACAGCGGCAACGTTGACAGCCACAGCGAATACGGTTACGGTGGCCGTGGCGGCTCCCGCGGTGGCGAGAGCTGTGTCCCCAACGACTTCCGGCGACGAGCAGGTACTATCCTCGAACTCATCTCCGATTGCTGTGCACAATAGTAATACGGTGCACCGCACCACAAGTTGCACCACTGCGCCCGAGCTGTTAGAAGAGAATGAAAGGCTTAGGAAAGAGAACATGCAGCTGAGTCACGAGTTGACTCAGTTGAAGGGTCTGTATAGTAACATACACGCCTTGATGACCAATTACGCTTCTGCTTTTAGCTGCCAGCAGTTAGAATCGTCTACCAGCGCTGCGAGGACGATGCCAGCTGTACCAGAATCGAGACCGTTGGAGCTCTTGCGATCAAAGCATGTTTCGGTTTCTGAGGACGTCGTGCATGCTAGTGGGGCTGCCGGTGCCACACCGTGTGCGATGGTGACTGCGGCGGAGGTTCCCAAGCTGTTCGGAGTTTCGATTGGGCTGAAACGATGTCGTACAGTGACAGATTGCGAGGGCGCGGCTGAAGAGGAAGAGGAGCAGAATCAATCGCAAACGCGAACACAAACGCAAACACAAACACGGTCATCGCAGGAACCTGATCGCGGCTCTGATGCGAAATCTGAACGGCCTGATGGCAATGAATCGGATGATCAGGATCCTGGTTGGCTAGAGCTTGGGAAAAAATAATGCTATGTCCTCCTTTAATCCCTGTTAGTAGCACTCTGATGAAATGCCAAACCAAGTCACGTGACTAGGGCGGGCACAGCACAGGGCATTAGATTTCACTAATGCTGAACCTTTGGGGATACGACACTGCCATTGGGCCTGCACGTGACTTGATAATCCATGTGCAGTGTGTGACGTTGCAGAATATGTGGGAAATGGCGGTTAATTGTTTTGAACCATTTTAACTAGCCAATCGCCATTGGAGTGGAAAAGTGTAAAAGCCAAGCTTGCTTCAGCGCGAACATAAATGGAAGATTATCCACGCGTCAAATCTGGAGCATGGGAAGGGCAGCCTCCTTAAAATATTTCACATTTCGTTTCCTAGAAGGAACATTTGTGAAAATTTGTATATATTTGTGTGACATTAGTTAATTGGTGACTGTATTTTTATATTTCCATCCTATGTATCAAATTTCATCCTAAGCTTAATAATTGTAGCATGTGCTATCGTCATTCTGGTACATGTTTTTTTTAATAGAATTCTTTGTTGGAATTTCTTGATATGAAATTACTAATTTAAACATGTTGGGCATAACAGTCAAGGGTCAAATTGTTACAAAGTTGAATAAAATTTCACAGAATATTTTGATTCGCGGCATGAAGTTGAATATTTTTCGTAGAGTTTTTCCTCAAATGGATGTTTAATAAGTACTGTTAATCCGCAAGTTAAAAAAGCATGGAACACGTATCAGTTAAATAATTTGGAAAGAAGATTTAAAATTGGTTAAATCTAGATAATGTTTTTGAAGGAGGATTTCAAATTAGTTAAAGTTTTAATATTTTATATTTTGTTACAAATATATTTGTGTTTACTAGTATGATATTAATATTTGTAAATTCATATTTGACTTTCTGAAGTTCTTTTTAATTATGATTGAGTTTTAAGTTTGATTGTCTCTTTTTTTTTTAATTTCATAAGAAATTAAACTTATCTTTATTAATTAACTAGACTAGACTAGTTCTTTAAGATGTCTTTTGTAGATACTGAAAATAAAGAAAATCGCCCTTCGCATTCACATTAGATGAAGAAAAATAATTTATGTCGTTCAGACCTATCAGACAATTGTTATGTAATGTTTGGCAAGGAAATGAAAATGGAGAGAAAGAAAAATAATATGGATATTTATATTGTTTAAAATAGAGAAAATGAAAAAAGAAAAGTAGATTTTTATCTCTTTTGTTGGGAAGAAAAGTAAAGAAAGAAAATGAAGAAAAGTAGATTTTTATGCTTTTTTATATATAAAAAAATTATGTAACTTAGTATTTCTTTAACATAACAAATCAGGTTGCTCTATTGATGGCTTACGATCTAATTTACATTAGGTCAATCTAGGCAACATCGGAGAGATTGCAAATTATAGTATAGGTCTCACGTTAATAAGTCTCATTTCCTATTTTATATTTAGAATCAAACGGTGAAGATTCTCTGCTATTAGCTGCCTTTCTTTTGAAAGTCTCTTTTCCCTTTTTACATTGAATCAAACAACGGGTAATTGCATACTTGAATAAGCTTCTCTCCAACGATAACTGATGCGTTTTATGTAATTTATGTGAATTTCTTGTTAAGATTAACATGTTTATAAAGGTAATTCTCCTGTACCTCTTCTATTATTTTACAAAATTTATAACTAGTGGAACATAAAGTTTGGATACTAAATCGAATTTAAAATTTCTGAAATGAAGGGAGTAGGGAGAAAAATCCTTTATGCAAGGGTTTCTTCGTTTTTTTACAACCTTTCTGGACCATTCCTGGGTTTTCAATCCGTTTTAATTTTGGGTGAATGAGGATTCGTTTTTGGTAGGTGTTGAGGGGAAAATTCTAACATCCCCTCAAACTTTGATGTTTGACCGTAAGGGGAACGTTTAGAAATGTTTTGCGTCCGTTGATGAAAAGAACGGCCCAGATGAAGAAGTGTAACTTGCTTAACCGGTAATATTCTTAAAAGGGTATGCATGTAATTTGGTAAGATTATTTTAAACATGTACAGTGGAATGAAAAGTTGTACAGTAGGAAACGCGTACAGTAGGAATAGGTAGCATTTGAAATTGAGCATCCTTTTCTTTTTGTTTTGTTTACCACAGACCCTAACTGCATTGTGAGTTTGTTTCCTCCAATTGATGGACCGGTCATGTGGTTGTTCTTGTAAGGAGAAAAAAAAGGAAAAGGCCAAGAAGAAGTGGTATGTTGTGTATAAGGGAGTTCAACCAGGGATTTATAGCTGGTGGAGTGATTGTGAAAGACAAGTATGTGGATTTCGCAAAGCATCATATGAATCCTTTGCCACATATGCCGAGGCCGTGGAACACTGGGAGCATTATTGTTGTATGGTCTCAGATATGGATTCAAGGGAGGAAAAGGCAAACAAAGGGGTAGAGCCATTCACCAAAGACCCTAAAATATGTATGTCTGACGGATGTTGTTCAAGTGATGAACATAATGAGTTTAATATAAGGATGAGTTTTATTGTTGGACTAGTTTTAGGAATTTGTCTCCAGCAAAGGGGGAAATGATGATCAACAGATGCAATGGAAGTGGAAAAATTTAGCTATGTAACTTTGTTATTTTATCATGTTTCCAAGTTGTAATATGTTTAGCTATGTAACTTTGTTATTTTATCATGTTTCCAAGTTGTAATATGTTTAGTTAAGACATTAGTTGTTCTTTTAGTAGAATATGAGCTGTTGTTAGTAGTTGTTTTGTAACGTTTATGAAAGTGTTTTTGGAGTTATAATTTTGGTTTGAATGATTGTTACTCAAAGGTTTCATTTATCGTTAATTGCAACAAAATTGTTAATACGTGTTTGGAGTTATATATCGTGATGGACAACACTTTCTGAAGACATAAAATAGCTTAAAACGCGTAAAATTATACATGTATGTTGTAGTCTGCAGGCTATTAGTAGGGTTTAAATATAATCATAAGATATATAATTAATAAATATAATATGATTAATTAATTTTGTAATATTTTGTTCATTGATTGAATAGTATGTTAAACAACCTCAATTTTTTATATTTATTGCTTTGTATTGTTCGGTACTTGTTTAGATTTTCAAAAGTTTGATCAGTGCGAAAATGAAAATACTCTGAATAAAGTATGAAACCTTCAATCCTATTAATTGCTTTTACAGATGATGTGCCAATTTCTGCATGAATATTAATTCTTAAGATTTGCCAAATCTGAAGTTGTGTGTAAAAATGAGTAAAGAGTAATCATTTCGATGCATTAATTGTTATTAGGTGAATTAAATTGTTGCCATTGTGTTTGTTCATAAATAGCAAATCCTGAGTGCTCATAGTAGCCTTCCTTACTTTCTCGATTTAGTTAATAGCAGCATTTGTTAAAATGGATTCATTTGCCAGTCCTACTAATTTTGTTGATGATATCCTTGGTTATGTTAGACAACTTTCTGAAAGAATAAGCCATGCTGAGTCTAACATAAATTGGTTGAAAAATGAAAATGAAAATATGAGGATGACAATGTCAATGCTCCCTTATGTGATTGGGAAGGGATCGTTCCAAAGTATGTTATTACAACATACAGATGTCATGAAATGTGACGAGAATGAAGTGATGGTGAAGGATAAAGGAAAGGCTAAAGTTATTGAGGAAGAGTTAGATGTAGATGCATATTTGGTTGAGCCAGTATCAAACGAGGTGATGGTGATGGATGCTGAGGATCCTTTGAAGATAGTGGTTCAGAGAGGGAAAGGACTCGCTATTAACGTGAATGCCACCCCTACAAACTCCTCTTCTAGGGGATGTACTTTAAACGTGACACCCTCAAAGGTTATAGTTAATTCAGTATGTTGTATTACCATCTTTATATATATATTTTTTTGCTTTAAATTAATAAATAGTTTCTTATTTTTTTTAGGAAATAAATGTAAGAGAAATGCCATGCAAAAGGAGTATTTTGTCCTCTGAAGGAGGACCAAGTCCTAAGACCCCAAGGAAAAGTGTTTCCTCCAGTGAAATATGTGAAAAACTCGTCCCACCCGTGGTTCTAAACTATGGTTTGACAAAAATTTCAACAACAACACCCCCCACCTTCAAGAGTCCACCCTTAGCACCAAGAGTTAGAGGTAGTACAACAAAAAGAACAGTTGGTTACATACTCCCAAAGGTACTATCTTTATACGTATTATCACTATTTTTTAGAAAATGAATAAATAAAAATATTGGCTTGTGATATACCACATTAACTTTGTTTTGATTTGTAACTAATGTAGCATTTGAAGAGTAACTTTAAAATAATTTCTGATTACGGGCTGAGCAAAGAGGACCTGAAGTGTGCTTATTATATTTTTGGGTTTGCACTAGATTCAAGGTAAAAAATGTAATATTTTTGTGATTTATATGATTGTTGTTATTAACAAACCGTTTTTCCATACAGTGATGTTATTTACTCAAGAAACAATGTTATCTTGAATAGAGGAGACTTTGTAAGTCTGAGTCTCAACTGCACCCCTTCAGAGAAGGTTTGAAACTTATTTCAACAATTATTTTAATATAAAATTGTTTAATGAGATATTTAACAACATAAAGTTGAATAGATTTTTAAGTTGATGGCAATGCGAATCAAACACTGCAATCAAGATAACATAACCACATGGTGTCTCCCCCCATCATTTGCTGTAAGTAATTTTAGTGTTTGACATGAGTGTTTACTATGTTTCATTATCCCAAGGATTCATTCTGATGAAGTATTTTTTTTCTTAAATGATTATCATGTCAATATAATGTGTTATCAGGACATTCAATAGGAGAGTTGTTAACTGATTTCGCGTTGGATTGGATGACCCCGTCACCTTACCTAAAATATGTATGTGAAGTTTGCTTTAAATACTTATATGAAGTTTGTTTGATAAAATAAACTGGTTTGATGTGAGCTAGCAATGAGTAGTGCATAACTAAGTTTGTGTTACAGATTTATATCCCAGTTAGAGATGATGGTCATATGTATTTAATGGTGATATGTGTGCATGAACATTTGATTTATAAACTTGATACATTCCCTGCTGAGGAAAAGCACACAGAAAGAATGAAGAACATTGGAAAAATAGTAAGTAAATATTTAAAATTGGTTTTTGGTTAAAGTATTTTGTTAATATATGTGAATATATGAAATTGTAGGCTTATGTTGTGAGCCAAATTTTGAACACGGAATATTTTGAGAAAACAAAGATATTAACGGGCACTGATATGGAAAACTGGGATATAAAAGAGGCACGAGGTATTCCTAACATGGGATCGAGTAACAACTTCGCCGTATGGGTATTGGATTGGCTAAGTATGGGGAATGGGTTTCAAAAGAACTTGATTGGTGTGGTAAGCCCAAAACATTAAAGTTATTACTTATTTTAAAGTGATTTTTATTTAATGAAACATAAATGTCTTTTTCATTCCATTCAGTTGAACGAGCCTGTTGTGAGATTGAGGATTGCGATTGAAGGATTACTGGATAAGAGCAACGAACTGAAAGATTACGTTGAAGCAGCTCTAGAAATGCTTTGGAGTAACTGCAACACCTCAAAGTGATGGTGTAGTTTGACAAGTGTTGTGTTTTGACGTTGCTTGATAGTTATGGGTTTAGGGTTTGACAAGTGTTGTGTTTTTACGTTGGTTGAGATAGTTATGGGTTTCCATTTGATGTTGGTTGTGTGATTCAATGATGTATGAAGCCTCATGTGTGTTGGTTGTGAACTTGTATTAGACAATCTATTTTAAATGATGTATTATGTCTTGGTTGTAAGTTTGTATTAGACAATCTATTTTAAATGATATATTATCGGTGGCTATGTTTTGAGATTTATTTTGAATAGTTATTTAGATTTATTTTCAATGGTTAAATTCATGTAGCGCAAGCTTAAGCGCTCCCTCGCCTGACAACGCGCTTAGGCGCTGGCCTTCACGCTTGGGCGCCTGGCCTCGTACGCGTGCGCTTAGGCGCGGCATCCTTCGCTGGAGCGCTGTCCCCGATCGCGCTTAGGCGCTGGTTTCGACGCTTGGGCGCTGGGCCTCGTACCCGCTTAGGCGCTGCCTTCCACGCTTCGGCGCCTCTCCCCCGATCGCGCTTAGGCGCTGGACCTCCACGCTTGGGCGCCTCTCCCCCGAACGCGCTTAGGCGCTGCCCTTTCACGCTTGGGCGCCTGTCCCGATCGCGCTTAGGCGCTGGCCCTCCACGCTTGGGCGCTCTTCGTCGGCCTTCAACGCAAGCTTAAGCGCTACTTCCACGCTCAAGCTGCTGTTCCCAATATAAATATATTCAACAGACCTCGTACGCGCTTAAGCTATGCACATCAACGCTTGAGCCTGGAAAATTAGGCGTCATGCATAAACTGCCACACACCACGTTGTGCACGAATTAAGTCTCATTAACTTCCAACTTCTGCAACTGTACCTCTTCCTCTTCCCATACCCTTGTCAACAGCACCATTCATTCTAAAATCCGAAAGCACCTTTCATTCTAAATTCCGAAGGAGTTGTTGCATCCTATTTTTTCCATTTTGTCAACTAACAGGTTTGTTTGGTTTTAAATTGTATTTTTCCTTTCGAAATCATATGTATGCTTGATTCCTTGGGTCTCCATGATTGATTAAGATTAATCTTGTATTATGATTGTTGCTGGTGCATGCCAAGTGTACGATGAAATGCTTCGAACATGATATAATGATGAAATGCTTCTAAAATGATTAAGATTAATCTTGTTATGTTCTATATTTTTCCAGGTAAAATCCAATATTCTTTACTTTATATATGATGTTACATTAGTGTGGTTAATTTCTTTAGTGATCCCAGATGCCGAAAACTAAAGACGTTGCTTATACTTCTCATCCAACTCGAAGCTCGAGTAGAAGAACAAAAGGTAAAAGACCGCGCACAGAAGACGAACATGCAGTTCCAAAATTTAGGGATGAAGGCAGAAGTAAGCGCTACGAAGATATCCAAAGTTGGACATTCATCCCTGAGAGAAAGGTAGACTTGGCTGTTGGAGACTGTGATCCTTTTCTACACGTGGTCCGTAGAAGGAATTGGTTAAAAATTTGCTACCCAAGGGACAAGTATGATCCTGACATAGTAAGGGAATTTTATGCAAATGCTTGGCCCACACAAGGCTCAGGTGACAGAAGGACATACGTGAGGGGAACATGGCTTTCTTACAATAGAGATGAGATAAACAGATATTTGGGAAACGTAATAGAATTGGCTGACGGTGAAATGTGTGACTATGCTTCCATGAAATAGCGGAATGAGTTGATTGAAACTCACCTAATAGAAGAAAGTATATGCATTGCAGGGCATCATTTCAAAACTGGTCAAGGGGATAATCCACTGCGAATCTTAAGAAAGGACATGACCACTGTCTCCCAAGTGTGGACATCATTTTTACTGGCAAATGTGGCTCCTAATGCACATGTCTCTGATCTAATTTATACCAAATGCTATTTACTGTATTGTATTTTGCAGGATAATATTACAATAGATTTGGCTCAGATCATATCAGATGAAATTCATAAATTTGTAAGAGCGGAGCCAAGGATTTCACAGAGAGGACAAAAGGTGCAAGGGAGTCTAGGATTTCCTGCATTGATCACTGATATTTGTGCAGTAAATGGGATTGAAGTGCAAGACAATAAACCCATCAGGCGATCAATTGACAGGCGCTTCATACAACACCACTGTACCCCCACACCTACCATACCACCAAATGCACCCCCTCCAGTTGCACCAGCGGCATCTTTATCATCAGAGAATGCCATGATTCTTCAAGGTATTTACCAGAACAACCTGAAGCTAAATCATGTTATGGCACAGCAGAGTGCCAATCACAGAGGCCTTCTCCACCTTCACCATGGTTTATATCACAGTATCCAAGTGGGCCTGTTCAACCCTTGGATGGATCCTTCTCAGTTCGCACGTCACATGGGTTGGCCTGGAGACATTCCTATTTTTCCAGGTACTAGGGGATCTCACGAAGTTGGAGGATCATCACAGCAACCTCCAGCCAGGGAAAATGCATTAGAGGCTTCAGAAGATGATGAAGATACACAGGATGAAGAGGCACATGATGATGATTGATTAGTGAACATGAAACTCTTTATATGTTGGAACTTGATAACTAGTTTGTTGACTTTTATTTTATCTACGTGTGTTGGTTTAATACTTTTGATCAATACATGCAACTCTCATTGATTGTGATAAGAAACAAGAAAGTCATTATACATAAGTTCGGAGTAGAAAAGTACAACAAAATCATAAACAAGTATCCGTATGACATTAATCATCCCTATGAGTAAAATAAAATACTTGGTACTAGTTGCTAGTCTGTAGATAATTTGTGGATCACTCCTTTGTAGAGCACATATTACTCGGAGCTATCATTTTCATCAACATCTTGTAAAGCATCCTACAATTGAAACCAACCAATATTTTACCTCATTAGTAAACCAACGGAGCATATGTAAAATGGAGTGAATTATTAAAACTCAACTTACCTCAGGCCTTACACGTGAGCTTCCTGCACAAAATCGCATATTAGAAATTTGCATAACGTACGGACAATTCCTACGTGTATGCCCAAAATTTCTGCAACAGGAACACCTACTAACACATCTTTGCATTGTTGGAGCATTGGTACAGCTTCCTGAAGCACTAACAACACCATTTGCTATAGAAGTTTCACTTTTATCCCTAATGTCCATACTGTGACGGTTCCTTTGCTTTTGAATCAGCCTATTTCTTTCAAATGCTAGCTTAGTGCGCAAATCGTTGAAATCTTCTAAACTCTGACAAGCTAGATTAACAACTTCACGTGCGGCAAAGGTTAACACGCTAGACCAAATCCTAAATTTTGACGTTGGATCCACAATTTCATGTACAGCCTCATTCAATTCAGCAAAACAAGACTTTGCTTGTTTGGTCCATCTCTTCAACACCAAACAATCAGGAATATGATCATATTCCAAATAAATCAAGACAGTTATTAGATGGACACACGGCAAACCAACGGATTCCATTCCTAGACAACAACACCGAAACTCTTCATACTCTTCCCAATACGATACACTCCTTTGCATGTCTTCGTGTCCATCAAAGGAGACCAAAAAATTTTTTTGAGACATGCTACGAACCACCTCTACCACCCGGTATCCAATTGACTTCTCCAACAAACATCTAAATTCAGTAAACATCTTTTTTGTATATATCGTTGAAGCAAACGACTCCAACGACACAACAGAAGTTACCATAACCGGCTCACAGTAGTTTGACCTGTAGTCTTCTTCTTTTTCATTATTTCGCATGTGTTTCACACATCTTTGGAAACTTAATAACAATTCCTTCAGATTATTTCCGCTTTCAATGTAGCGTCCCATTTGTGCATGCAATCCTTCACATCGTGAGGTTGTACGTAAACCTCCAAAAAAACTCCCTTTAATGTATGCAGTCGCCCAAGATTTTTTTTTGGCATACAACTCTACAACATACGCATCATTAACCAAATTACACTCCAAAAGTGCCATATTCCACTTCTCCTCAAATTGGGCAACACTACAATCACTCAGCATACAGTTAGTAAACAACTTTGTGAATTGAGGATTATGAAACTTGGCGGTCACATTTATTATTAAATGCCAACCACATAACCTATGATAGCCATTTGGAAACACTCTACCTATGGCATGCTTCATTGCTTGATCCCCATCAGTAATCACACACTTCGGTGTTTTTCCATTCATTGCAATCAGAAATTGTTCCAATAACCAAACATAGGTTGGAATTCTTTCATCTGAAATAATGGCACAACCAAACACACAAGTTTGCTTATGATGATTCACACCACTAAAAACCACAACAGGGCATTTGTATTTATTTCTTTTATAGGTTGCATCAAATGCAAGCACATCACCAAAAATATGATAATCCCTCCTACTATTTCCATCACACCAAAATAAATTAACCAGTCTTCCATCATCCCCAATCTTATGACTCCAAAACACGTAGGGATCAACATCATGAAGGGAAACCAAAAATTTCTCTGCCTCAACAACATCTGACTCTTCTAATCTCCTTAATTTTTGTATCTCATTATACATATCCTTGCACCCAAACCCAATCAGATCATACCTCCCAGACTGTTGTGTTGCAAATGTGTTATACACTTTGGTAGTACTAATCCCACTTTTCCTCATCGTTTCCATTTGAACCACATCTGCATCTACCATTTTCCTATGAGATCTTAATAAACCACTGTAACTATCCCCCACCAAACAATGACTATGATCATCCAAAAAACGACTCACAGTCCATTGTCTACTTTGTAGATCTAATTGAATCTGCATTTCTGCTACGCAGCCAAATCGAGTCTTACGTCTATGGTCCCTTTGTCTATTTGGAAGGTTAGTATATTTTAGGCGCCTGAAACCTTCCCCTGAACAAACAAACTGGTACCATACTAACTCCCCATTCTTATTCTTTCGGCTTCTATTTTTCCTAATGCTAAACCCATTTATTTTCCCATACTGGTTGTAGAACATGTAAGCTTCTTCAACAGTGAAAAAACACAAATGCCTGACCTGTGATGGTGAAATTTCCTCCATTTTCTCAAGCACATCAGCAAAACTTTGCCCAACATTTTGTGTTTCCACATCCTCATCGATGTTCTGCCCAAACAAATAAAATGAAAACTATATATTACTTAAATTGCACTAACAACGTAATACTTCCTAAATGAAACAAAATAAATTCACTTCACTAATCCTACAAATAAATCGTGTTCTAAGTTGTTTCAAAGTTATTTTATAAAAATTTTTCTTCTAAAATAACTCTCCACTCACCTCATTTTGTCCTCCAGGAGCACTATCCATAGCTCTCACTCAAACTCACGAGACCTTTAGCAAGCAATGAATGAAAACTCCTCACGCAAAAATGAATTGATGATACAGTGGACAACCAAATGCACATACCAAAATAACCCTCATTTGAACATTTATTCACAAAATTACAATGGTTGTTACCGGTTATCACTTCTCTCGTGTTTTGTGCCTCAAGCTTAACCATATCCGTTGGATCACATCAACGGCCTATAATTATGCAACTTTAATACTAACATTTGGTCAAACTTGTCGGCTGTGAGGATGTTAGCCGGACCCGTGTTGAGGGTGGATCAAACTTAACTGAGCCGTATAGTCCAAAAACCGGTCCTGGTCTTGCGTCCACAATCATAACAATTTGATATTCTTCTTACACTAAGAACCATATATTATTTTATTTTATTTTTGGACAATAAGAAGTCCATGTATTGTATAACAAAAACAAAACAGTCCATGTATTGGGCCAGAAGACCCATGGACAGATATAAAATAGGGTACTCTAATTTTTTTTAGTAGTAAAACATCATTCAAGATGTTAGATGTTAAGTTCACCAAAAAAAAGATGTTAGACGTTAAGTCGAGACCGAAATGTAAACATTCTAATACTGCAAGAGAAGTGTTAGCAACATTTATTTTAAGATACCTAGTTTATAATTTTTATTTAACTTATCTTCAAAATCATATAAAGTATAAATAAAAATTTAGCATTAATTATTTTAAAGGTCAATTAGTCGGAAAAAACAACAACCATAACAATCCAAACTAGAGGGGGAAAAAAATAAAAGAGACCCTTTTGTTGACTTGTGAAAGCGGGAAATGAAAAATTCCAATGAATGAATCATGAGAGAGTTTAAATTCCAGCAGTAACAGCCACGAAATTTCTGTGTCATACCCACTGTCACTAACTTACTAGTCATTACTCATTCACATCACCCCATCATTAGTCTCTCTCTCCATATAACGTATCTCTATGCGCTCTCTCTCTCTCTCACACACAGCATTTCCATGTCTACGTTGGAGATCAGTGTTGTGTCATCGGAAGGTCTTAACAAATACTCCTCCTATTTCAGCCGCATCAGACCCTTCATCACTCTCACGAAGCTACCCGCGCACGTGACTTACCATCACTACGACGGGGGAGGAACAGGGGAGCACGTATTCCTCGTCCCAGTGGATCCCACCTTCTTTTCCGACATATACTCGTGCCTACGACTGCAGCTATGCAACACGCGCCGCTTTATTGGGCCCACGCAACTTGGCTGGTGTCTGATTCCGGCCTCTGACATTGGCCTGCTTCCCCATGATTCCGTACGCTACCTTAGTTACCGGCTACGGGCTACAGACGGTTCCAGGAGCCACGTCATCGTTAACCTTTCCATCAGGTTGAAGGGATCATGTTCATCTTCTATTGACACGTGTCAAGCTGTTATTGGGATCCCTGTTACAGCTGTTCGGAAATTTGGCACCGGTGATTGCAGCAGCTAGCATTAGCAACGGAAGATGGAGACAGGTTTTTAAATAATAATTAATTAATGAAAAATGGTTGGATTAGGCTTTGGATCATTGGTTGATCTGACAACTTGGCTTGAATCCAGTGGGCAATGCGCAATGTATGAGTTGTCTACGTGGAATGTGTCCCTTTAATTTGTGATAACTATCCCTTTGTTCAATTGCTCTTTAGTTTCTAGCCGTAAAGTTGTACTACTTTAAATAATAAGTACTAAAGTTGTACTTAATTTTCTCTGGAATAATTACATTGAATTGTATTGACTGCTTTTAGTTCTTATCCTCCGATCAGTTAATTAAACAGGATGTATCGGATTTTATTAATCTTCACAAGTTTGATGATTATTAATGAAATAAAAACAGATTACACTGGTTTCAACAACTGTATTATTCTTCTTTATGTAATTTTTCTTTAATATTTTTAAGGCTATAAAAATATATGTTTTATATATTTATTCCAGAAATTATCCACTGGCATATCCAATTTTGGATTGGTTGGATACCCTGGATACATAATTGTGTGCCTCCTTATGCGGGCAATTTGGCACCTAAAGATTTACCGTGTATATTTGACATCAGCATGTACATGTTGGTTACGTCCCTCATGGTACCAAAAAAATCTCTATAAATTTGAAAAATTTACTCATAGAATAATCACTTCTGAACAATTTCATCCTTCTTATCATTATTGTCAACATACTCATGTTACTACCATCGAGACCGCTTTCGTTTCCATCACATCACACCCATCAACACCATAACGTTCGTTATCTCCACCACTATTATTACAATCATCATTATCGATACTACCATCACCATTATTTCACACAACCATTGTCATCCATGATCACCATTACCACCTCGCCATGATCATTGTTATTACCATTGTCACAAATACAAATATTACCACCCACAAAATGTATAAAAAATGTAAAAAAATTAAATTAAATACTTAATATAAACAAGTAATTTTAACATTAGAAGGATTTGAGTTACAATAGTCATCCTGAATCGATATTGTCAATGGAATCTCAATCATCGTCATAATTGTTGCCACTAACCTCACTCCCTTGTTGTCACAACCACTACCCTTACCATTACCATTGACGACATTGTCCTCACCACATTGCCTCACTACCTTTATTGTTGTCATTGTTATCCCCAATGTGATGTCTCTGCCTAAATTCTTAGAATTTACCCCAAGATCTAATAAAATTTAGAGAAAATTTTTTGTAATTAAAATTGCCCCCGACAAATAAACCTAAGAATCTAAACAATACATGATTAAAACAACTCAAAAACCTTATTTTTCACTCTAGTAATTGATAACCTTATGAATCTTTTTTTTTCATTAGGAATTGAATGTGTGTTATATCACACCAATTTACATTATGATTTTTTGACGTTCTTTTGTCAATCTACATAAACAAATAATATTATACTTAATTATACCTTTTTTTAATTGTTTAATAAACTTTTTAGAGAGATTTAATTTGAATAATTATAAAATTAGAAAAAGTAAAACTAAATGGACCTAGTCATATATAAATTAAGATATAAATAAATATAAAATACAATTAGGCCTCTTGAAAGAATGTTCATTTATATATAAAGATAAAAATCTCATGTCTATTTTATTCAATAAGTTTCATCAAATTAAATGAAGGCTAAATACTTATTTAATTTCCTGTGTTTCATATTAGACAACTTTTTTAGTTTGATCCCCTATGATGCTTCAGAGTCAGACTTAGAAGGGAGATTGAATAAGTGACTCTTTTGTGGAATTTGAACTTTTAGAGCGCAAGTAATCAGACTCGTAAAACATACTTTTAAAGTGTAGGGAAATAGAATAAAGAACACAAGGAATTTATATTAGTTCACTTCCAACACAAAAGCTATGTTCAATCCCTTCTAACTTGAATGATTTCCACTATTGTAAAATTTCCTTTACAATAACAGCATCAAACTTGGGTCACAAGTATTCTTGACTTCAGCCACTCTTGGCTTAAACCTAAGTATTCTTTCAACAAGCCACTTCTAGCTCAAACTCAAGTATTCTTTCAAAAGCCTCTTCAGGCCACAAACTATTTTCCATAGAAACTAAAGGCTGACAACACACTAGACTTTTGCATAACAATAGGTTTATAAAGATAGATTGTGTAAGGTGTTTCTGAGAACTTAGTGTATAAAAGGATACAAAGAATGAACTGATACACTAAGTAAGATAGACAAAGAGGACCAAGGTCTGCTAGAAGCAGAACAACAAAGAAGGCCTTTGTCCAAAAAAAGAAGAGATTACAAGAGCTTTGGTTAAAGATCATAGAGGTTCTCTCTTGTTCATGTTATCCTTTAAATTTGAATCTCTTCATATATATATATATATATATATATATATATATATATAGGTCACTCAACATAACTATAACATCCTTAATTTTTAAAATAAATTTCAATAAATCAAATAAAATTTCCAAAGAACAGAAGTCGGATTCAATGAATAACAAGCTTGGTTTTACATCAATCCGACCGGTTATTTAGAATACAAATAATTTATTTAAATTTCAAACAGATTTTGAATTAAATAATTTCAATATCTGTTTTACATAAGCCGACCGGCTCATTTAAAATATACAAATACATAATTTCACTCGGTATTCTCAGGAGCTGGCCAAGGCTTCCACTAAAATAAACTCCAAGCTGCTGAGTGTCTTCACATATCATGGTTGGGCCCTTCATTCACTGTAAAAATAACAACTGTAGGGGGTGAGCATAAACATATCAAATAACAGTTATTGAATTGGATAAAAGTCCAATTAATAACTATAAACAAAAGCGATCACATAAATATCATCACAAATCATTCATTCTCAAAACCGAGACAGATAATATCATCACAAACCATTCATCAAATAAAATCGAGACATATACATGTACTCATCATAACAGCATGTTACTCTCAATAACACATAAATCAGTGTATGCACATGCTCAATCAAATGGATCCATTAATATGTATCAACATCAGTATACATGATCAACCAAAATGGGATCATTATACTGTTTGTGTTGCAACACTCGCTCCCCGAGCCATAACTCAGCTCCTCGCTGATCCGGCCGTTTTACAGGTACCAAACCGCTCTGCGCCCATAATGTAACACCGAGTACCACTCCCAGAGTGATAGCGGTCCTCTACTCAGTGCTACGGGCCGGCCTTGAGTCCCACTCAAAGGCGTCCGTGGTATATAGGAACCACCACAGGGTCTATGCCATCATCAGGCGCGTCCACTCATCTGGACCGGCATCACAGGCCCCCTGCAGTCCTGTGTGCGTCTCAATACAATTGATATATCAAACAATATCAACCACATATCAACACCAACTCATATCATTCCACTCGGCATAATAACCGACATTCTTAATATCATGAACGACAATATCACATATAAACTCAATATGAATGGAAAATAATTAACATAAAGTATGTTATTCAATTGGGTCTCATTTCATACATATATCACATATAACACAACAATAATACCCCAAATCCATTCATAAACCATCTATTTGAGATGTAACGCTCCCCCTACCTGGAATTAAAGAGTTCCAGCAGCTTTAACCAAGTCACTGCTCACGAATTCCGACTGGAATTGCACTTCTGCACCAGTCCAAGCTTCCTTTGTAAAGAGAAGGAAATGAAGACTTAACTTTCTTCTTGTTCGTTGGTTTCTAGTAAACTTTGGAAAGAAAGAATTATTGATGATGATTTTCCACTTCAAAAGTTCTTAAATTAATCCATCAATGGAAGTATTTATATGCAGAAGAGACGTGAATGAATAGAAGTATTCTGACATACGTCTCTTTAATGATAATGAAGCATTAAGATATTTAATGAAAACGGACAGCACATCAAAAAGGGCCCCATTCTTATAAAATATCTGAAAAGTGAAGCTGCTAGAAGGAAGAAGAACAAAACGTCATGGAAAGCTTCCAGAATTAAAATATTTATTAATTCTGACTCGGTTTTAGTGTATTCCGACTCGGAGAAAGCTTCTGTTCGTTTAGAACTCCTTCATTCGGAAGCCATTCACTCGGAAAGTTTCATCCATGAAACACAGCTTTCCTTCCTCGGAAATGATCCACTCGGAATGTCTCATTCAGACGGTTTACTCAAATATACTTCTGCCCGAGTCAAGTCCTTTATTTGCGTCACTCGGAAGTCTTCCATTCCAAAGGATCACTCGGAACTCGGAGTTTAATCCTTTCTCAGAAGTCTCTCCACTCGAAAGGATCACTCGGGGTCAAGGACAATCCCGAAGACAAAACCGAGCACAAGCTCTCGGTAATCATTAAATATCGACCCGAACACAAATTAAATGAAGGGTCCACTTCTCGGGAACAAACCACTCGGAATTATTTACTCAGAAACATTCATTCGGAATTAAAGTTTTTCTTTATCCAGAAACTCTTCCTGGAAAGACTCACTCGGAATGTTTCACTTGGAAGTGTCACAGTGACACTTCACTTGGTAACTCATCCACCCAGATATACTCCACTCGGGAGTTTACTAGTCAGAACTATTTTTCCGAGAAGTACCTCCACTTCTCTCGGAAACAACCCAGTCAGAATCATTCCACTCGGAGATGTTTCTGTTTCGCTCGGATTTACTTCACTCAAACGTGTCTCAATCGGACACAGCTTTACTTCGTTCGGGAATGATTCTCTTAATGATGTTTCACTCGGAAACATCTTAACTTCACTGAGAAGGTCTTCTCAGTCTGATTTCACTCGGAGTCATATTTATTTTACTCGAAATCAGACTCATTTTACTTGGAAAATCTTTGTTTTTAACATTTTTCACTCGGAATTTCATTCAGAAATTCTTCTTTAATCCTTTTTAAATTATTTTTCTAAAAATCATAAAAATCGGGATGTTACAATAACCGTTTGATAAGATGGTGATGAGATATAACCGTTGGAAATCCTTTGAATGAGTTTTTGCTTTTTATGAGTACCAAACCTTGAAAAATGGTGAAATGCCAAAAGGTTTGGTATCAAGGAACTTTGAAGCTTGCATGAAAAAAAGAGTTTCCTGAGATTTTCAGAGCATAAAGATCATTTGTTGATTTTCTTCTTTTAATAAACGCGTAGAGCACATTGTTGTTGATCTCTGCAACTTCTTGACACAAGAGCTGACTATAATCAGCTTTTCTGAAATGCGCGGGATAACTACCTTGGTTTCTTTGCAGGTTGCTTTGGTTGTTTCAACATTTTGTCTTTTATCTTCTTTGATGATAAACACAGTTATCCTTGATAGGATCTTGACTCGAAGCATTATAAAAAAGAATTTAGAACGTTGCATAAAGAGTGCTTGGAGTAACGTTCTTGTTGCATGATCTTTGTTGCTTCAAAAGTCTGAGGTCTAATTAGTGGTCCAAAGGTTTGAAAGTCTTTGAATCAGACTCTTTTTGGGCAAAGTTTAGAATCAGACTTTTGATAAATCAGACTTTTGTTTTAAGGACCCCCCTTTCTTTTGTAACATGTGTTCTTGGAATTTGTTTACTTAATTTAAACATGTTAGATTACACATGAGCAGACTTTATTTGATTTAAATGTCTTGATGTATGTTATTAACAAATCTTGAGGTCTGGTTATATTAATGCAACTTGGGGTTTGGTCAATGGTTATTACCAGCTTTCTTTTTCAAACCAAAGTTAGTTTCAACACCCTACGTTTAAAAATAGTTTTAGTTAGGTTTCCTCCATCAATTTTTGGCTAATTTCATTAATAGATATCATATGTCAGTAATCCCGTTGATGTGTTTATAAATATATGTAAAAA
This sequence comes from Clitoria ternatea, assembly GCA_037962975.1. Taxonomy (NCBI): domain Eukaryota; kingdom Viridiplantae; phylum Streptophyta; class Magnoliopsida; order Fabales; family Fabaceae; genus Clitoria; species Clitoria ternatea. The sequence goes on from CM075670.1 coordinate 10,675,729, forward strand.
ATATATTTAAAAATATATAATATAAATTTATATTTTATTATACACATTTACTCCATTCATATTATATATAAACTAACAAAAAACGTAAATTACTATTTTGTTTATAGAATGATTGTTGTTTATATGCATAAATAAATTTGTGGTCTAATAATTAAATAACAGTTTTTTCCCATCAGTTCATGGCTTCAAATCCTTATTTAATTTGAATTCATGAATTAGATTGTGATTGATTTCATTTCCGGTATTGTTTTACGGAGTAAAAATCATTGCTTAACCAATTTTAATTAATTAAATCTCGTTTGTTTATCTCTCTTTATGTTTTTGCTCAATTTTAATTCTGTTTTTAGTTCAGTATTCGAGATCCTTCCTAAGTTAATTTCCAAGCATACTATATTTATTTTTATTTTTTTATTCATTTAACCGATTGTGGCATCGATTATATTTAATTAAAAGTGGGTGATGTAAACTCGTTTCAAGTGCCATCAAATTCATTGATTTTTTTACTAATTACATGGGAAATTATATTTTTAGTGTATTATGATTTGTTGATTACAAAATTATTTCAAACTAAACTAGAATTTTAGGTCAGTGGACTGTCTGCAAGTAATTAAAAAAGAAGAAACATACCCTTGCGTGTAAGAGAAATCATAAGCAACTTGTAGATTCACATGTGAGACGACTATAATTAAATAATTAAAAGTGAGAAGATAAGATTCACATGTGTTGTGTGTGTACGTGTACATATTTTCTGATAAGAAAAGTATGAATGATGGAGACATGTACTTGTTAATTCCAAATTGACGACAGGAATGTGAGCGCCGCAAGAAATAAACACTGCAAAACCTAACTGGAAGTGAAACCACTCAGCATGGATATGGACCATTTTTTATTAAAACTGGTTAGTCTCATCGATTCAACTATAAATTAATTAAGTGATTGATTTAACTTAATTTTTTAATATTATTAATTTAATTATAATTAGATTCTAATTTAATCATACTTTACTTGATCCATTATCTTTATTAGTTTAATAACTGATCAAATTCTAAAATAATTGATAATTTATTATCCCATTTTTGGTTCAAATCAAAGTCTCCATCCTAAGGGGGAAAAACCTCTTTTTAGTATAATATATATTACACGATAGACCCGTGCTAGTACGTGTTTGTCCGTTTGTGTTTTCATTTTTTAAATAATTAATTACTATAATTTTATTTATTACAATATTAGAGAAGTCAATATAATTAAAATTATTAAATGTATATTAAATTGAAATATTTATATCAGTAAAATATTTGAAATATATGAAAATGGAAGATTATTTTATCTTTAAAAAAAAAATTAAATGAATTGAGTCTCAGAAACTCACTAAGACATTTTAAAATCACCTATCAACATAGTTGTTATATCAATGGATTTAAACTCATAATTTCATCTTCACAAATCTTAGACCAACCTTTCTTGATAGATTTTTATATGATTTTACCATCATAATAATATATTAATAATATTATATTAAATTGTTTTCTTAAATATAAATATGATAATCGTTATAATTATAATATTATAATATAAATATTGTAAATGTGAAATTTTGAATATAAAATTAATTATTTGATGAATATTGCAGTAAATAATATAAGTGATATATAACAATTATCATGTATAAGAACATCAATTTTAATAATAAATATTTTGTGTTCAAAAATTAAATAAAACTTAGATTTTATATTTAATACTAGTGTTTTTGACTTGTGCATTTACACGGTGTATTTTGATTTTTTTTGTAATTTTCACATCTGTGTGAACGAGAAACAAAATAATATTTTAAATACAATAATTTTTGAAGTATAATTATTATAAACATGTATAGTGTTGGGTTTAAATACTAATATACACTTGTAGAACATTTTCATTTTCGTATAGAATAAAAATAAATTTCAATAATTTAAATATTAATAAATGACAACATACAACTTTGATTCCGTTTAATATTATATGTGATATAATTCTTTTAAATGTTGGATTTTCTTTCCTATTTTTTTAATTACGAGTCATATGCAATAGCTTTATTTTTAAGTCATCTAAATATTTATTCTTATATTTTAAAAACACTATATATGTTTAAAAAATATAGCTTTCACTCTCACCATTTAATCAAAATAGTCTTATTCAGAGAATGAACTTATTTTAGTAGTTTTTGATTTTTTTTGAAAAAGTTACTTGAAGTAGCTTTTAAACTTATAAGTTTTGAGCTTATTTTATATTTTATACTTTTATTCTCATTAATGTATATTATTTTAAAAATCAATCATCTATATTTAAAATATATATATTATGTCATTCTTTATTTAACATTTAGTTTTACTAAATATATTTTAATTAAATTAATTAGTTTATCAACTTCTAATTATCAGTTTTAAGCTTTCAGTTAACTATTATTAACTTTAAATTAGCATTTCAACTTTCAGCTAGCTTATATGTATCCTAAGTTAATTTTCTTTGAAAAATTTAATCTGGTCTTTATTTTAAATGTATTTTAATTGGTATTTTAAGTGTATTTTGAATTGATCAATGGAAAATGAAACCAACTCTTAATATTATCTAATTAATAATCTAACTTGATTAAGCTATTATAGAAACTACTCATGGGTAGTTTATATAGATTTTATATAATCAATAAGAAATGGTTGCACCATAAATAGGAATAAAAATACCTAAAAAATCTAATTAGAATGATGTTACTGCCATTTTTATTATACCAATAAAAAGAATGTTAATTTTACTGTGTAGTTCAGATAAACATATTTAAACAATATATTTTAAGATTTGAGAAATTTGTTATACTATATTTAAGAGTTGAAATACTATTATGATAAATTTAAGGTTTAGTAACTGACTTAGAAATAAAAAGTTACATTATTATATTTTTAATAACTAACATGTTATTACACATGTAACTAGTTTTAAAATGACTAAAATAAATATATAGTCCCCCTTTTCTTAACATTTTGTTATATATACTACATTTTGATCTTTAAATTAATATAAAAACAAAACTTATAGAATTTTATAAAAAAAAATACTTCCCTGGTCCACGGTGTAAGATATCCGTCGAGCTTCCTTAGTCCACTGGTACTCTCTCTATGATGCACTCGGCTATCTCCATGGTAACTACCATTGGCTCGTCTTTGTTCGGACCTCCCTTGTGAAAATCTGAGTTGTCGAAAGCAATGACCTCTGTACCCAGGCAATCTTGTAAGGCATTTATCTACCTCGCCCCTCCTTAAGTACTTGCCTGGCTTCCTGGGAATCTACTGGAGATTGTGTGGATACTCCTCTTTCCATCGTCTCTGTCATCATCTGGTCTGCGCGATCAGGAATGCTTGTGTTCTTGTCGTGGTTAGTCCTGTGTTTGTAGCTCTACTTGGTTTGGGATCTATCTCTCCCTCTTTTAACTAACTTCTCGTGGTGCTTCATTCTTGTAGTCTACAAATCTTCCCAGGTGTCGTTGTCAGATTATATGCTCAACTTGGTTTCTGAGGGATCGACAATATTCCGTCCCATGTCTAGGGGCACGATGAAACTCGTAAAATTTTGTTTTGTTGGAACCCTTAGGACCCTCCCTAGATGGTGGCAACTTGAGTAAGCCGGTATTGTAGACCTTGTGCATGATTCGATCTTTTCTGCTATTCAAAGGGGTGAAGTTGTTGTACTTAGGAGCTGAGTAGGTTTCCACCCTTTTCTTCTTGTTTGGCTTAAGGCTTCTTCTTCGTGGCTCCACTCGAGCTACATTCTATTCCACCCGTCCTACCCACCTGGCTTCATGCACTTCCATGTTGATGTATTGAGTGGCTCTCTGCCTGAAATCATCCATGTCTACAGGTGGTTTCTTAGCCAAAGAATCAAAGAACTTACCCAAGCGCAGACCGGCTGTATCGCATTTAAAGCGACCTCTGAACTAAGGTCACGTATCTAGATGGCTTATTCATTAAAATAAGCTACATATTGCTTGAGAGTTTTATCCTGAAGTTGTTTCAGATTCACCAGACTGTGTGAGGTTTGCCGCACCACTCGGCTGGTGGCAAATTGGCTTAGAAATTTCTCTGTCAACTCTGAAAAACTCGTTATAATCCCTGAAGGAATGTGGGAGAACCAACGAAACATGGACTTTGTTAATGTGATCGGGAACGTCCTACAGAGCAGGGCGTCATATGCGTCTGTCATCGTATTTTTCCACTACGGGCTTTACTCTGTGCTTGTGTGTTGGAGCATGGGGGAGGCTAGGAGCAGTATTTACCTCTGATTGAATTCACTTATAATAATAGTTTCCATAACAACAATGACATGGTTCCTTATGAGGCTTTTTATGACAGGAAGTGCCAGACTTCTTTATGTTGGACAAATAGTGGTGATGTTTTGGTGTTAGGACCTGAGATGATTCAACAGATGACAGATCAGATTAAAATGATCAGAGATAAGTTAAAAGTTGCATAGGATCGTCAGAAAAGTTACTTTGATACTAAGCACAGACCTATGGTATTTCAAGTTGATGGTCAGGTATTTCTGAGAGTTTCACCTATGAAAGGTGTAGGTCTAGCTATTGGTAGTAAAAAGTTGAATCTGAGATATATTGGCCCATTTCGTATTCTGGAATGGATTGACGATGTTACTTATAGACTTGAGCTTCCTTTAGTCTTATCTAGATTACATGATGTCTTTCATGTATCACAGCTTCAAAAATATATACCTTGTGATGACATATGGTAGTTCCTAATAACTCTATTGAAATCAAGGAAGATGTAACAGTGCCAGCTAGTCCTCTTCGTATTGACGGTTATCAGACTAAGCAGTTGAGAAATAAGAACATTCCATAGGTGAAAGTCTTATGGAAAATTTTTAATGAAGTATCATATACTTGGGAGTTGGAATCTGAGATGCGATAGCAATATCCAGAGTTATTTACTGAGGTATATTGATCTTGAGGATGAAATCTATTTTAAGGAGGGGTGGATGTAACATCTCGCATGTTTTTATATTTAAAAGAATAAATAAATATGCAAATAAGTTTAAATTATGATCATTTAAGAATACACTAGTGGAAAAAATAGCTTTAATCACGGTTAAAAAAGGCTTTTAATCACGGTTGAACAACCGTGGTTAAAAGTGGGCGTGGTTGTATATCAGGATATTTAATCACGGTTGAACAACCGTGGTTAAAAGTGGAGTGGATATAACCACGGTTGCCCCTAACAACCGTGATTAAATGTACTGGACCAAAAAAAAAATTAAAAATCGTGGTTATCATCTTCACCATTCAGAAACAGCAAGAACACAATGAACACCAACACCAGAAATAAGAAACGCAGCAAGAACGCAAGAAACAAAAACAGAAGAAAAGTAAATGAATGAAACAAGAAATGAAGAAAAGTAAATGAATGAAACAAAATCAGAACAACCACAAGAAACAAGAAACAAGAAACAAGAAACAAGAAACAAGAAACAAGAATGCTACTGCAAAACGAAGAACACAAGTATAAATCTAAAATGTAAACCTGTAAATAAGCAATGGCGTGCGATGGGAAACCTGTAAATGGCATATGAAAAATAGTGAGAAGTCACATAATAAACAAATCTAGAACGTAAATAATGAAATGTAGATGTAAATGGAAACATGAAAACAGTGAAGAGAAACCTTACAGAGAAGAAGGAGAGAAAAGAGAGTTAGGCGCGCTCATGAAATTACGAAATTTAAAACGAAAAGGAAGCTATAATCACGGTTACACAAGGAACCGTGGATATATGTATAACCTATAACCACGGTTATGAGAGTACCCGTGGATATATGTATGACCTATAACCACGGTTACTCCAGGACCCGTGGTTATATATATGTATGACCTATAACCACGGTTACTCCAGGACCCGTGGTTATATATATGACATATACCCACGGTTGAACAAGGGACCCGTGGTTATATGTGAAAATCTTATTTTGGCATTAGAAAACACCATAAAAATTTTTAGAATTTTTAGAATTTATTTGGTAGGTAAAGTAGAAGCCTAAAAATCCAAAAAATAAGCAAATAAATCACAAAAAATAAAAATTTTTGAGAAAACAAGGGTTTTTTGAAAATCTGAGCAACCTCAACTAGCATAGCTAGTTAGAATGAATGCGGATTTTTTTTCTACCCCAAAATCATATGCAGCAATAAGGATTCTGAGTTTTCTAGCTCAAGTTATGCTCGTTTGAAGTTTGCCGATTTTTGTCGTCACAAAATTTTTGTATCTCTCACTCAAAAATTTATTTTTCAAAAATTCCAACTCGAATGGCTAATAAGTACCAAAAGAAGTCATGACGCAAAAAATCAGATCAAAATTCCATGTTTTTCTATTTTTTTGGATTTTCCTAAAAATAAGGTGAATAATATTTTGACATATAACCACGGTTGTCAAACAACCGTGGTTATAGACACACTTTTAATCACGGTTGCCTAACAACCGTGAATAAAAGTTTTCCCAAAAATTTCAAAAATGCCATCTCGTTTTGACATATATCCACGGTTGTCATACAACCGTGATTATAGAGACTTTTAATCACGGTTGCCATAACAACCGTGATTAAAAGTTTTCTCAAAAATTTCAAAAATGCCACCGCGTCATTTTTAATCACGGATACACACTAATCCGTGATTATACCCCCGTGGTTGTATCCATTTTTTCCACTAGTGATATGATGCATTTGTGTGATTCAAGAATGAATTCAAGGGGGATTTATGATGCGTAGCGTCAGGGTGAAGCGTAGCGTCAGTGTCACGAGCAAAATTAAAACGTCTCAGTGACAGCAACACAAAACATAAGCAAAAGTAGAGTTTTGGACCTTTCTCTCTTCTTTCCTCCCTTGAGACTTAAGACACTAATTTAAGCCAATTTTTGGTTGGGTTTTGAAATTAATCACAGATTAAAATTGGAAAACACAAGGTAAACAATAAAATCTCTTAATTTTAGTTTTCATGGAAGTTTCCTTTCTTTTTTTTTTTGCTTGTTTTTCTTAGGATGCAAGGAAGCTTTGAAATTTAAGATTCTGAATCGGTTAAATGGTCCTTTAAGGCTCTTAAGTGAAAGATTAAGTGATGGAATTGAGTTCCGCTTTGCATAGGTTACGAATGGGAAACCGGAAGCTTAGTGGAGTGGGGGTTTCTTAAAATAACAGTCGGTTTTGGTTATGGTAAGCTTATAAATCTTTAAGAGTAGATTTTCAAGTGTTTTCTTAAGCTAAGCTAAGGTTTCAATGGTTAATTACCTAAACCTTTTTATAATTCTTGCGTCTTTTAGTGTTTTGGCGCATCAGTTCTTGCGAGTTAGTTGAAGAGCATTGGAAGCGAGGTAAGAGAAGTGTTGTAGTGTGTATTTAGTTAATGTTTTGTGGGTTTTAATATCGTAAGACGAAATTGTGTATGTATGTGAATGTTTTATTTGAGAATATATGGTTTAGAATATATTAATGATTACATGATGAGTTTGATAAATATGATTGGTGAAATAATGATGATTATAATGAGAAAGTGATGAGTTGTGATGAAAATAAGGCTTATGAGATGATATGATGAGATATATGATATGTTTACAAGTAAATGATGATAATTAATGTGTTATATGCCTTGATTTGGTTTATTATGTCCAAGGAGATGGCTTTTTATGTTAGGATGAAGTTTTAATGAATTTGAGATGATTACATTGTTGTTATATGTTGTACATGCATGTTATGTGGTGTGGACAGTCATTCGGTATGTATTTCCCTTTGCTTTTGACTCTTGTGGTCGTGAGTGATGTAACACCCCCTTATATACACGAGATATATATAAAAAAACTTTTAAAAAGATATACATATTTATCACTCTTTATCTCGCGTATACAAGGACGTATATACATCTGATTTCCTTTGAATATTGAAAGTAAAAAAAAACATTGTCTTTCAATATTTATCCATAGTGATAAAACAATTTATAGAAATCATAAGTGATAAATCATTACAGTATTATATCCGAATGAGAAAGTTTATCAAAGTTTAACCTTTACCTTGTTACAATTATCTAACTTGATATTGTAATAAGGCAAGGTAAAACTAAATTATACCTCTACTACAAATGTGACCAATCATTTCCTAGTCCTTGAACCATCGAGTTTTGAAATCCTACTGTTGTCATATCTCTTCACCTATCTGATTGAGGATGAGACCACTTTACCCTCTTGTAATTACATATCCTTCCATCTTGAACTGCTAGCTATATATCACATAACATATATTTTGGACACTAGGCCAACCAGGAGTTTACACTGTTCTATAATTTCGGATAATAACATAAATGCCTTCATAGCATATGAACAGCTCAACTGGCGTTGAAACACTTAGAGACTAGTCAGACTGATAAAGTTTTTATTGTGAAAGTACCCGACACTAGGGAGCGACCCCAAGTCACCTGAAGCACCCTTTCACACCCTCTCATCCCAAGGCTCGCAATTAAGCCTCCTCTAATATATCCTCGGTTTCTATAATCCGTCCCCAGGTAATATCACATCCCATTTCTCTTTAATGATTCATGATGCATGAACTACTCGCATATTTAATTGGTTAAGACTTTTAGAAACTCAATTATTAAATACCATAAAGGTTCACAAAATTATCTCAATAAACTGTATATTCCCATAAGTTCTTCTTTGAACTTCTATTATACAGAAATAAATTTAGTACAGTCTTCAAATTCAGATCTCACCAAAATTGAGTTTCCAAGCCTTAAATATCTCAAAACTTTCTCTTAAAAACTTTACATATTTACATAATCTTTCCCAATTTGAATTTTAACTAGATTGAGTTAAGAAATCTCGACTATAACAAAATATCATTTAGTTATTTCATTGGGGAAAACTAATTTAAATTTTTGATTTCTAAAAGAAAATAATTTTTAAAATCATTAACTAAGAATACTTAAAACTATAAAAATTTTCTTTAATTCAAGTATTAATTATCTCAACTTCTGATTTTCATAAAATAGCTTTTTTCTAATACTAGATTTTATTCTAGAGATTAAAAATAAAGTTAATGAAAATTTTTCTATGAAGAAATAAAAGACTAAAAAAATGATAAAATACTTTCTCTTAAAATAAAAATTTAAAGAGGAAGGTAAGAAAATTCTTACTGAGTTTTAACTTTCCTTCATGCTTGCTATATGCTCAAACTTCATATCACAAGGTCATCAATCATTCATCAATCACAATCAAGTATTGTAATATCATCAATTACAATCAAATATCATCAAATCATAAATATTATTAATCACAGTCTAGTATCACAATATCATTAATCAAAATCAAATATTATTAATTATAATTAAATCAAATCAACTAAATATCGCTCATAAATATAATTCAAATTTTAATGGTTATTTAAATTAGTAGAGTTGATTTTGAGTCCTTATAGTCTATTCCTCGCACATGTCTATATAAGTCCATATATATAATCCAACCTTCGCATAGGTATAGTCTATACAGGTCATAATAGTCCAAGTCCTTGCATAGGTTTAGTTCAGTTCGCATAGGTTATCCAGGTATTCAGATCAAGTTACACAAGATACTCAATTTTAAAATTTATTATAAATTTTTAAGTTAAATAGTTATTATTTTAAAATAATATTATTATTAAATTTTAAAGAAGTAGGGGACTCCTCCCATTATTCTTATGTCTTTTCAAATTATATTCTTATCTCACTTCCCCTTACCTCTTGTATACTGATTCGTTATTGAAAATTTGTGCGCGCCTCGTCTCCGAGTTCTAAAACATACTAATTTCATTTTAATATAGTTACAAGATGAAAATTAAGATTACTACTTAAAGCAGAAATGGTAAATTGTGAATAGTAAATAGTGAATAGTGAATAGTAACAGTAAATAGTAAAACGTGAATAGTAACAGTAAATAGTAAAACGTGAATAGTAACAGTAAATAGTAAATCGTGAATAGTAATAGTAAATAGTAAAACGTGAATAGTAAAGGTAAATAGTAACAGTAAACAGAAATTTACTATTTGAATAGTAATTTACTATTGAAATAGTATTTTACTATTCAGAATAGTAACTTAAAATAATATTATTTCCAGTATAATAATAGATTTTTAAAAATGATATGAAAATAATCCTAAAAAATATAAAAGAGAGGTATTCTTACCTTAGGATTTTAGCAAAACCTTCTTTCAAAAAAATTTATTTCTCTCTCTTACTTCTGCCACTATCTCACTATCACTACTATATTAAGAAAACTTAATCTGAAATTATGAATTCTAAAGAAGAATTCCTTCGGTATTTATAGGAAGGAAAAATACTATATATTTCATTATTTTAATATAAAAGTACTGTGTATTTTTTGAAAATTCAATCCTGGTTACTGTGCACCTTTTGAAAATTTTGTATATACACAATGTTTTGCATAGTAAATGTCGACTGAATTATTAAGTCAAATAGTAACCTTTCACTCGGTATATTTTAAATATTCAAAATCAGTCCTTTTTGAAATTTAGTGATATTATATCAATTCTCACTAATTTTATGATAAGTAATATAAAGTTTAAATTTTAAAAATCTAAAATTTTCTGTTAATAAAAATTTATTGATACGTTTTCGATTGTTTTACGATTGGTAAAAATCAAGATGTTTCTCAAACCGATAATTTTTAGATAAGTCTACTTGAAATGGATCTTAGAAAATTTTCTTATAATTTAAATTCACTTTCTTAAAAATATTTTTAATTTTAAGTCACTTTATATGAATTTAAAATTATTTAAATATATTATTTTATTAAAATATTTTTAAGATTCCAAAAAAAATCCATAAAATCATAAATAATACGTAAATCAAAAAGTTCTAAAGAACCATAGTCTAATTCCTTCAAAATTTTATTTTAAAATTCTAATAAGAGTTAAATCACAAATATGTAAAAACATAAATATAAAAACATAAAATAAAAGTTGTGAATAATAAATATATTTAAAATTCTTAATATAATTTCATTAATCAATGCATACTAATTAATTCATTTTAAAATTCTCATTCATAATTATTATTATTATTATTATTATTATTTTAAAAAACAAATAATTAAATATAAATACCAAAATTTCATAAAAAATGATAATAATAAACTAACTTATAGTAAGTATTTCTCATGAAAGATATATTAATATCTATTTTCTATTTGTGTTGAAAATGAGATGTTACAAGTGACCTAGTTGAACTACCCAGAGGTCCATGGAGAGACCTAGTGGTTGAGGTGGGGAGCCGGAGGGCTCGATGGACCGAAGGGTTCACGGGATGTCGGTGGACTCCCAGCTGGTGGTCGCTCCTTTAGTATCTAGATATTAGGTGTTATTTTATATGACTTAACATGAGAGTTAGTTATGGTTAATTTATGATATTGAGATTCGATTGGTGATGGTGATAATAAGTGATATGTTTAAGATATTTTAAATTGATTAAGAATGATGATGATTATGATAAATTATGAGCATATTGTGATGTCGTAAGAAAAAATGGTTAATGGATTGACATGCGATGAAGGTGTGTGAAATCTTCCAGGTGATATTGTTTTTGTTTTATTTAGTTGCATTGTATTATAATGCTAGATACTCACCGTTACAACTATTTTATAGTGAATGAGGAAAGGGACATTGCGGATGCCATAGAAACTAGTACGAAGTGAGTAGTGGAGCAATGTCTGGACATTTGTGATGACGTGATGTATATATTTATGATGTTATATGTATTTTCTGGTTGATATGTATATATATACACATATGTGGTTGTATTATGTGTTTTAATGTTATGCATGCCTATGTTGATATTTGTGTGGTTTATGTGAGTGGATTGTGGCTTGATAGCTAATGGCATTGAGCCATTAGTGTTTATATATGTGATATAGCCAGGTTTGGTTTTGATATGAGTGAGATATGACATTGAGCCATTAAATAGTTATTCATGCATAGGCCGGGAATTTGCTTATATAAATATAATTATGGCATGGAGCCAAATGGTATTAAAAATTACGCATTGTTGGCAGGAAACGTATTGCTTGAATGTTGTGTAATTGTGTTGAAAACATTATGTGAATAAGTTATGAAGGTTAGGATTGAAATTAGGAAGTTGGGATGTCGGATTTAATGAATTTAAAAGTGAAATTAAGGAACTGGACAGGTGAAATGGAGATCCGGTGGGATTCAATATTCTTGGAAATACCTAATAGATCCATATGGACATTTAGAATTTGTTTGCATATCCATTTTGTGTTTTAAATGGCATTAAGGTGATTTGGTGTAATGATATGGCTATAAGTTGGTCTAAATGCATTTTTATGCATATCTCATTACTGGATTGGAATTTTGGGAAAGAGACTACACCAACAGCTCCGGAATGGGGGTAATATAGTGTCCATGAAGTTTGGTGAGGTTTGAGGTTGAATTGGTTAAGATAGTACCTTAGGAAGTTGGCAAAATTGTGTAAAAAACCATGACAACAGCATTGCTGCTACTATCATGGCTGACGCGTAGCACTAGCCTGAGGCTACGTGTCAAGTGTGAAAAACTGACCTCACGCATAATGTCGGCCCTATTTTTGCTAAGCTTGTTTTTTATATGTAAAAATGTAATTATGTCTTAGATATAAACTTATTTAAACATCTCTTGCATATTAAATCATTATTAAAATTATTGGAAATACAAAAGAGATCGAAACTCAAAAGATCCGTATATTTTTTCAGGAATATTTTAATCACACGAAACATATATATAACATTTTTGGATTCAAAAAATATATGTGTACTAAACACTCCCTAAAGAAAATTGTGTGAAAATTATTTAGAAATTAAGGCGAGTGGATATTAATGATATTATTAAAGGAAAATCTTCATTTTTTAAGTTATTATTATGTGAAAAATTACATGTATAAAATAACCCCTTATATTATAATATATATATATATATATCATATTGTAATATAATATATAATATAATATATGATATAATTAAATATTATATTATTAATATATAATATAGATTGTATACCAGTGTGGTTGTTCGATATGTAATTGGAATTTAGAAGGTTGGAATGCGAAAGAAAATGAAATAAAAAATAAAAGATTAAACAAAAAAAAAGGAATGGTAGATCATAGATATGTCTTTAGAGACTGAGGTAAAAGATTGAAAAGAAAAGTGGCAAAATGAGTATAGCATGGTACAGTAGCCACATGAGCTGTTTTATATTATTATTTAGATAACATGATTTGGACCCCTACCATGTTCCTCTGTTCGCCCTTAGTTCCTTAGGACCACTAAAATCTTACTTCAGGTCTCACCTTCTTTTAGTTGTTTTTAAAATATTCATAAAAATAGAATAATTAAATATATTTTTTAATCATTAAATCCATCTATCAATTATTATTAAGTGAGTATTTTTTAATCATTTAATCTTAAATCTAATATGTAAGCAGGGTTGCATATACACGTATACATCCGACCGCATAGGCATATTTTTAAGTTAGGGGATGTTTGGTACAAAGATAAGTTAACGGAGTTTAAAAAACTGGGGTTTTATAAATGGATTTTAGAAAACTGAGGTTTTGTAAACAAAGTTTTGTTTGGTTGACAGTTGAGTTAAAGTGAGTTGAGTTGTAGTGATTTTGTTTGGTTTGTATTGGAATTGGGTTTGAGAAATAGTAGTTGAGGGTAAAATTACTAAAAAAGGTATGAATTTAAATATATATAATTTTTGTGTATATTTGTTTATGTTAATATTAAATGTATAATATAAAACCAAAAAGAGAATTAAATTTAATAATACATTTTAATAAATAAATTAATATATTAAACACTAATTAATCTAAAATTTTTTATATATAATAAAACTAATTAATTAATGTGATTAATTTTATATATTATAAATATATTTTATTATTTTTATTATAGTAAAACTAATAAGTTACTTTTATCCATAAACCTAAAATATTTTATTTAAACAATTAATAAAATTAAATTTTAAACATAATCCTTACATATGTTATTAAAACACTTAACAAATTAAACTAATTTATATACAAAAAAATATTTCAGCAACAAAAAATCAGGTAATGCTTCTATACACCACACAACAACACCTCACCCATGCACCGCACTCATCACGTCCCTCCATCAGCTGTACTGTACATCATCACCGTCCATCCCAACTGCCATCACCACCAACCAACCTGCAACCCCACCAGCAACTGCCGTCCCCACCCCACCAGCAACGCCACCACCCAAAAAACCCCACCCCACATCCCAAGCCCAGCCTCAAACAACCCACCCCATCAAACCTGAAAACCCACGGCCCCATCCAACCCCAAACAACCCTCACCTCAACGTCCCCCACAACCCACAACCACCCTCAATAGCCTTGATCCCACAACATGCCATAGAGAAAAAACCAAAGAGAGGAAAAAGAAAAAGGATGAACAGAGGGGTATTGTCGACTTTCTCCTGTTGGCGTTGAATGGAAGCGGCTCGAGGCTCCTTCTGCCCAACGGAGCGCGTTGCTGTTTGCCTCCACGGAACGGAGGCCTAGCTCACACCCAAACAGAGCGCTATTGGCGCAGACGGAGAAAGGGGCCGTTGAACGCGACGAAACAGAAGAGAACGGAGGGGAAGCCTACCAACCAAACAAGCTCTTAAGCTACTTTTTGCTTCCAATAAAAAAGTTAAGCTACTCTGTTTTTATGAAACTTACTTTATTTTATTTTCTCATCACAACACACTTCTCTAATATGTACCATATTAATTTATATTTAAAATTAAAAAATAAACTTATAAAAATATCAAAGACTGAATCACAAAACCAATAAAACTAAAGTGAGATAGAATGAATCTTTTTTCTTAACCAGAGATCTCGAGTTTAAGCTCTAATATAAAATCACTAATTAATCAATAGTTACAAAACAAAACTACAATGAATATATACTCTTTAAGCAAAATGAATTGCGCTGGATCATCATCTTCAGTACGAATGACAAAACACCAGCCAAAACCTATCAAAAATCGAGTCAAGCTGACCTACCTATCAAAATTAAAGGGCCTAAAAATAAGCATGACCCACCTAACAACAGGAACGACAAGTTGGCCTGCCAAAGTAAGAAACTATATTTTTTTGGGAAAAGATGACAGGCTGGCCTTTCGACTTGTCAATTTTTTTAAAAATAAATATACGTCAAGTCAATATAAAAATACATTTTAAAAATTAAAGAAAATAATATTAAAAGATGTGTACTAATAATGAGAGGATGTCATTTTTTTGGTTTAAGAAAATAAAAACACATTTTAAATAAAATAAAAGTATAAATTATTTTATTATTAATATTTATATTATTTTTTAAACAGGGCTCAACAGATTAACCCGTCCCATCAAAGTTTTGACCTGTTAGGCGAGTCAGACCGGGACAACAGGCTCATTTTCGGGTCCCCCCACCTATTTTAACGGGTTTGCTGGACCGGCCTAACAAATCTGACCTGTTTTACCGTCCCTAATCTTCACCGTAAAAAAAAAAATCATTAAATAGTAACCATTCATACAGTGAGATAGTGTTGCAAGGTCTTAAATTATTATATCACTCACAGTGACAATCAATCTTTATACAATATGCAAGAATGTAAAAGAATGTAAACCAATTGAGAGGTAAATCATATAAAATGCAAATTTTAGTTGAGACCACATGCACAAGGTCAAATGTTGAAGGTGGACAAGTGAGTGGTCCTGATTTTTAAAAAAAAAGGAAAATTAATATTTTATGGATATTTAATATTTTAAAGTAAGCGAACTGAATGTAATTCAAACATCACATCTTTTAGAAGGGTAGAATGTAATTGTCAGAATTCTCTTGATATTACTAACAATACGAAACTGACTAAAGTGATAAATATGGAGGCAGTTGGACTAAACATTTTCATAGCATATTGCATATACAATGACAATAAGAAACCATTCCACAGAGGCTTAGCCGACACATTATGGATCTCATTCTAATATACAATAGCAATGATGACACAACAAAATTAAAACGACCATCAAATTGCCTCTCAACATAATTATAGCCGGTATGCACAGAACAGCACTGATATACACAACCAGTTAGAAACCCACGATAGCTACAAAAAATCGAAAACAGCTATCACTCCATAGTAACAGCACAAAGCCAGTAGCAGCAGCGGTATGTATATTGGGTCGCATCAAGGTATATTACCCCTGTGCTAATTACATGGTGAATCAAAAGCATGCAGGTAGGCGACATGGCTGCTAAAAACTTTCCTGATATGTTCTACACTTCTTCTTGACTGAGGTTGCCACTTTTTAAGATGTTATACTTGCAGAGTGGGCATGTAGCATTAATATACAGCCATTTATCCACACAGGTACAATGAAAATGATGACCACAGGGAAGTTCTCTCAGCTCAACCCCATCGTCATAAGAAGAAAGGCAGATGCAACATTCCTAGTAGTAACAACAAAACAAAGATTTCAGATTTGCAGACTGACTGAGGATGCATTGTGTATAATGCAACCATAAAAAAACCACATACAGGCCATAAGGCCAAGCAAACATACAGACATACTATTTGTGAATTGCATTCTTCAGCGTAAGAATGTGATTGGAAGCTGAATTATGTTCTATACAAATCAGAACTGTGATAACAGCAACAAAAGACAGTATGCAACAAAGCCTCTTTGAAACATGGTTTTTCATTAGAAATATAATGAAATAATATATAATGAGACAGCAACAAAACACCAGCAAAAGGGAGAAAAGGATAATAGAAATTTACAACATACCGCATCCTCCTCTGCAAGAACATGTTCAACAGGTGAATCAGCCTGGCATTCAGTCATTATTCCTCCAACAGGTCCTTCAGCAGTACTGGTGAGCTTTTCGTTAGTTTTGATTTTTCGGAATTTAAATTTTGACAGTTGTTCAATGTCTTCCTTTGATGCCCCTTCCTGCATGTTTTACGAGATAGAAAGAGAGAGAGCAAGGACAATTAGTAAGTTACACAATGAGTATCTCCCATTAAGAGTCTTAGGCTACACAACATTGTCATCATGGCTACTCAAACACAAACTAAAATCCAGATATACACTTCATTTATGTAGGCCTCAATCAACCTGTAGCCAGCTATCACGTCAATGAATTAGTGATACATTCACAATTAACTACAAAGTTGTAGGAAAACAAATTATATGACAATTGGTGATCAAAGTATAGATCAGAATATGTGTGTGTGAAAACACCACTGTATATTGACAGAAGCCTCTAGCAACGAGTCTGTATCAAACTATCAAATGGATACAAGATTTGAGATGAAGAAATGATGATGCAGGATAGTGCAGAACGGAAGTTGTTTAACACTCCTACTGTAGGCACTCAAGAGACATAGACTCTCCCCTGACTTCCTCTCTCAATCTATCAAGAACTGTGCGACCTAATTCCTCACTCCCTGATTAATATCAAAAGAGGGTCAACTTAATTTTTAATTTTTTAATTTTTATTGTAATTTTCGTTTTCATTTTAGTTATATTCTTGTTCAACTCTTTCTAAATCTTCAGTCCCTCCAGTACAATAACTGAGCTTTCTCTCTAGATTCTGTCTCTAATTTTACAGTAAAATAATATTCATGTTACAAGTTTGCCACACCTCCAACCCCCAAAATATCTCTGAAGGATACAAGTTCATAAACGGTCTTTGAGGTTTTCCCATATGCAGAAAAATAGAGGACATAGTGAGGACCCTAATATTAGGAATATGGTCTTTGTTATACTCCAGTGTGTTAGCAAAATAGTACAGTAGTAGGACAAGTCAAACCATGTAACATAGTGGAACATATCAGATTTAACAGATGTTTTCTACAAATGCAAAGAGTACAGTATTAATGTTGTACACATTATTACATATGTTGAAATCATTAAATTTGCAAAATCACTTCAAACTTCAAAAATATTTAATGCTTAGCAACTTCCAACCTCATCTTGCACAGAATATATTATCTCCAATTGAAGCATCTGAGACACTAGATTCATATAACCATCAAGTCTTGAATTGAAAACAAGAACAAGTAATGACCAATCAAACATGGCTTACCTGGTCTGCAACTGCATACAGAAGTGCAATGATACATGGAAGACAACAGCAAACAGCGATACCAATGATACAAGCCAGTGCAACACAGAAAACGACAAAGAAAACATCAAAACCCAGGAAGATTATACATAGCCTGCCAGGGACAGATTCTGTCAGAAGTATTAAACTAAAAAAAGAAAATGAGTAAATTTTCCAAAAGAAGAGTAAAATAAATTACAAATAAGTAATATAGATATATGAATAATTTGAATGAGGGACCAAAGAGAGGACAAACCAGTAAAGCTGAGGAGAATCTTGGGCTAATGATTGGCCACCAGCTGACACCCAATAGAATCCAATAATCCACCAAATAAATGAAAACATTGTATTGGCTGATTCCAAATGCTTTGCAACACTGCCATGAAAAGGACAAAACATAAAAATATACAACACGAGAAAATTAACACTGAGTACTGACAAATACATTAATCAGATGATGGGTGGTACTCATACAGAATGTACGACAAAAAATGATCACATCTCATTCTAAATGAATAATAAGAAGCTAATAAGTACATATCATTTCATCTCACATTACTTTTATATGTAAAAAACTAGAAAGTACCACATTCATTTAAATTCAAAGGTTAATGCAAATTAGGTAAAAATAATCTATTAAAAATGCACACTATCAATCTTAATTCTTAAATAAATGTTATATCCTTTATGGCAATTAAATCAAGGGGATAACACACTTGCACAGTTGCACCATACCAATATATCAACTTGTATCCATGACAAGAGTAATCCCTTTACTCTTTTTTATGAGTTATCTTTAACTAAATTACACAAACCAATAGAAGTAGTTAAAGTTATTTCATTTTCTTGATGTTTCAAAAAATACTACAACATGCCAATAAAGATAAGTTTCCATTAATGCCATCTATTTTAAGGGCAAATAGTAAAAATAAATGATTCATGGGAATTGTAAAATGCCCGATAACAAAGACCACCAAACCTTTTAGATGGTATGGTATATTATAAAAAAGACTAGAAGGAGCATGATTGGATGACAAAGGCGATATTACAGTTCAAAAGTAAAATATATTTGGTTGAACTCATTAATCATCATCATTCTCTACCTCATTCCTTTTTTCTTAAATTTGGATATTGAGATTAACTCAATCCTAAATGATAACTTATGAGATGAGAAGTATTCTCACCTTATATACTATTAATTGGCAAAATCTATAGCCAATGTGGGACTTTAAGACACCCTCACCATGCTCAGGAGTCAAGACTAGACATCTGCAACTAACCCAATAACAAATCTAGGATAACTTGTAGGATGAAGATTACTCGTACCTTCTATACTGTTAAGACCCATTTGGTGGCGGAATAAGATACGTTAAACAAATAATATAGGATAAGAGTAAGATTAGCTCCTATCATATCTTGTGTTTGGTGCATATATGAAGATAGAGTTTAAGCATAGTCTATCCGTAGGATAGAATTTACTATAGGTCAACAGGATAGAATAAGCACTAATAAGATAAGCTTATCATATCTTGTTGAAGCAACAAACATTAGATTAAGATAGGGGATGATAGTTTATCCTATTATGTCTTCCTTATCCTGATCACCAAATGGACCCTCAATTGGCCATATATCTAATCAATGTAGGACTTCAACACTAACATTTAAAATCTCTTTGGAATTGTAATTTTTACGACCCAAGCTAAGATTTTAGTTATGTATCAAGAATTTGAAATTGTTATTTAGAATTTGAATTCTAAATCTACAGCACGCAGTGCAAGGAAACCTACTACAAATATTATGAATGAGTATGAGTTGGACTCAACTCAATCCCAAAGGCTAGCTTAAGAGGAGAGGATTGTCCATGTCTTATAAAGTTCTACTTTGGCCATGTATGTAGGATATCATAACAAGGTCTAGGAAGGGTGGAAAGTAGATGAACGTAGTCATATCCCCACAAGCAGAGAGGCTGTTTCAAGTATTTGAACTCCATGTCAAGAGGTATCAGCATCAGCCTTATCATTGAGCCAAAGCCTGCCCTCATACATGGTAAACAAACAAGATAATTAAAGTTAAGAGGCCATTTTCTGATTTCAAGGCTGAATTTGTAAGTACCATTCCAACAAGCAATTATGGCCTAAGAAAACCAAGGCTGCATTTTGAAATACACACAATTGCTCACATCCCTTGTGGTTTAAAAATGGTTCTTTTTGGTGCAAGATCTTATACTTACACATGTGCATTGATAAATTGAAAAAAAGAACTCCATTAACAGAAAATTAGTTAACTATGACAGTAACCTCTGTCATTTTATGTTATAATCAAACTTACATTATTTGTCTTTTTCAACCACTAAGTAATTTGGGAGACACTTGAGTGCTGATCAAATTTTACAACCTTTTGCTGGGTATAAAAACCATAACTGTTATATATTTGTAACTGTCTGTCCTCTGTTCCTTGACTAGTGAGCATGGTTGCTACATAAGCTCTCTGAAATATTTACTAGGTTAACCAAAATGATTAATATATTTTGAACTGTCTATCACTTGAGTAATAAGAAAGCTACGCTCGCCACATAAGCTGTTTGAAACATTTACTGAAGGTTTGCTAGAGTTGTCAGTTACTTAGCAGAGCTAATTTTTCCACAATGTTAACTAAATCCTTAAGCGTTTGGTATATGGTATTTTTTTTACATTCCCGGGTAAGTTTTATTCCTAGGAATGAGAAAAATTAAGATTCCCAGGTAAATTTAAAAAATATGTTTGGTTGTCACTTAAGTTCCCCAGGAACAAATGTTCATAGGAATATTTTACTTGAACCAAATATGGGAATAAATTTTGATGCGCATAAACATTTATTCCCGGGAAACTTAAGTGAGAACTGAACATATTTTTAATTTTTCTCATTCCTAGAAATAAAACTTACCCCGGAATGTAAAAAGATATGGCTTAAAGACACAGGGAGAAGGAAGGGTTCAAACTTAATTCTGTAAAAGATTGACTATTATCAAGCATCACCTATATTGTTGAATTCAATCCGGTATCAGCCTAATCCAGTACTATCATTCATAAACATGATTAACATGGGAACACACAAACACCCATCAAATCATTCTCGTTAATGCACCATAGAGTTCCTAAGTTCACATAACAGTCTCATAATTGCATCATCTATCAACACAAGTATCAAAGGAGTGACATACATACTACACATAAAAATCCAAATCAAACAAGAACAAAAAAAGTGAAGAAAACTCAACTCACCTAGTACCCTCCTCATCGAGTTGCGCCAAGGACACGTACTGCACAGAACCAGAACCTTCCCTGGAACCGGTACTCAAATTCCCACTGCTGCCACTACCAACCCTCTCTTGCAGTGCACGTTGGTGCCTCCTCCGTCTCTTATACTCAACGCAAACACAAACCATGTGAAGAACGCATTGCATGGCGTACCCTACAATCCACAGCCTCAGAGGCATTGCCGGCGCTTCGCTGGCGCTCAGAACCAAAACCGTCGCCGCCACAACAACGAACGCGAAGTTCCAAACGATGTCGAGAACCACGACGGGCTTCGAATAAGCCCAATCGCTCTGCCGCTCCTCCAATTGCTCCGCTGCGGCCTCTCGAACCAGCATCGAGGGCTCGCGCATCATCCTCCGGCCGCTCGCCTGGCGGAGGAACTGCGCCGCTTGACGAAGCCTCTGTCGGCGAGAGAATCGGCGGCCGGAGTTGAGGTCGTCGGAGGAGCTGCCGGAATTGGCGAGGAGCGGCGTGGAGTCGACGATGTCTTCGGAGGATGGGTTGGGGGACCGTGTGGTGGCCATGTCGGGTTGGGGATTGGAAAGACGATTGGGAGAAGTGTGACTCGCCGAGTCGAGTTTTGACTCGGTTTAAAACATGGAAGAATAAGAGTTACTGTGCTCACGAGTTTGAAGTTTGAGGAAAGGGGAGAGAAGAGATGCGTTACCTATCTGTGAAAGAGGGCTTTGGGAATTGAGAAAAAAGATAAACGGAAATGGCGATGAGTTATGAGGAGGATTGCGGAAAATGGTTTTTTTTTTCTTGAATGGTTAAAACGGATATCGTTGTCTTTTCTTACCTTTTATTTCAATCGATAAATAAAGAAAAATGATAACAAATACTTTTAGCGAATTGGTTACGAAAATAAAGTTGAAATTTTTTTATTTAAAAATATTATTAAAATTTCTAAACAATTTCTCATAATTTTTAATAAACAAATTTTATTTTTATTTTTTAAAACAAATTTTAAGAGATTATTTTTTGTCTCTAAGTATAAACAAAAATACTTTTTTAATCTCATTAAATACTCTTATACCAAATATGTCTTTCTTAAATACATTTTAAAACAATTAAATATTTGATACAACAAATAAAATTAAAAATATTTTAAATAATATATTAAATATTTAATAATATTAATATAAATAATAATTTTTAGTCAACTGTGTTCATGTATATAAAATTTATCTAATTTATTTATCAACGTGACTCATGAATAAAAAGATGACAATGGATGGGATTTTGAAACACGTCAATTATTAATTATTAATTGTAAAATAATAAAAATTAAATAGGGATATTTAAAATTATATTGAATCAATGTTTGTATAATTATTGATTTATTAATACGTGTAAAACAACTTCAAGTGATTATGTATCCATGCCGATGTGTAACTTTTGATTTGAAATAAATGGATTTATTATATGTTTTTATTTTTGTGATAAAATAATTATATTCATTTTTAATAAAAAAATATCACTTCGATGATTTAAATTTTACCTTTAAGACAGTGATTAATAAAACCTTAAAAATAAATCAAGGTTATAAATTCTTTTTCTTAACATAATTGGTGGTCTATGTACTATGTATATGGTCTGTAATATTGATTCATCTAAATATAACTTAGCATATTGAGCTGTAAAATATGTAGTTTTCACTGCCAAGAAATGTGTAGACTTAATTAATCTATTTAAGATTACCTAAACAGAATCTAACCCTCTAAAGTTTGTGGTAACCCTGTCATGAAATCTAAAGCAATACTTTCTCTCTTCCATCAGGTATCTTGATAAATTGAAGCAATCCTACTAACCTTTGGTGTTTTGCCTTCACTTGTTGAAACATTGAGCATATGGATTCAAAGTCCTACATATTTTTCCAGCCTTACAATACAGTTCTTTCAAGTCTTGGTACATTTTATTGGCACCTGGATGGATAGTTCAAGAAGAATAATGGGCCTCATCTAAGATCTTTCTCCTAAACTCTCCATTATTATGCACAAATAGGCTAGATAGAAACTGCAAAACACCTTAAAAATCCATAAAGAATTCAAAAACTTTACTATTCTTAACCTTTTCCACAATCCTCATTAGTTGGGAATCTTGGTGTCGAGGCCTCTTAATTTCATCAGTTAAACTAGAACGACTTTATAGATGGGCTAACAATGAATTTGAATGAGAAAATTTCAAATTGTACTCCATTGTCAACCAATTCATGGAACTCTCTCACTATTAGTCTCTTTAACTCAGTCAAGTGGGCTAAACTACCCATAGATTTCCTACTCAGAGCATCTGCAACAACATTCACTTGCTAGGATGATATAAGATGGTGCAGTCATAATATTTCAAGAACTCCATCTACCTTCTCTATCTTAAATTTAAATTTCGCTACTGAAATATGCACTTAAGGCTTTTAAAGTCTATATAGATTTAACAAGTCACTCCATAAAAATAATGCTACCAAATCATAGGAGTAAAGATTGTAACATCCTAAATTTGAAAATAATTCATTAAGGATCGGTGGAACTTCTTTTTAATTAAAAAGCGCCAGACATCCGTTATCAGTGAAGAATTTTCGAGCCTAACTTCGGACGAGTGTTTTTCTCGGAAAGGAATATTCCCAAGAGAACTGATTCTGAACGAAAAAGGGGCTCTGACTTCGAATGAGCACCTTTCGGGCAAAAACGCTTCTAAGTTCCATATTTCTGAGCGGTTAGTTTCCGAGGGAAACAATTCCGAGTGAATCATGTTTGAGATAAGACTTTCCGAGTGAAGAAAGGGATCTGATTTCGAGTAAGATCTTTCTGAGTGAGAGAACTACATCCGAGTGAAGTAAAGTTAAGATGTTTCCGAGTGAAGCATGACCGAGAGAATCACTTCTGAGTGAAGAAAAACTCTGTCCGAATGAGACACTTGAGTAAGGCAAATCCGAGTGAAACGTTTCAGAATGGGTCGTTTCCGAGAGAAGTACTTCCGAGCGAAGAAAAACTTTGATTTCGAATAAGTACTTCTCGAGCCAAGATATTTCCGAGTAGTGAATTCCCGATTGGGGTATCTCTGAGTTGAGTGCAACTTTCCTGAGTGGGATGTCTCCGAGTGCGGCACTTCCGTGTGGGATGGCACCGAGTGAGACATTTCCAAGTGGGATAGCACCAAGTGAGATATTTTCGATTCCCGTGTGGTATGGCACCGATTGAGACATACCGAGTGAGTCTTTTCCAGGGGAAGTACTTCTGGACAGAGAAAGACTTTAACTTCGAACGAGTACGTTTCCGAGTGAATAGTTCCCGAGTGAAGTAAATATCCGAGTGGTGAATTCTTTCATTCAATTCGTGCTCGGGTCCATATTCAAGTTGCCGAGAGCTTGTGCTCGGATTCGTCTTTGAGACTGAACTTCGACTCCGAATTGTATTTATATGTTGAAACAGGTTTTGATGAATGACAAACAATTGAAGAATCAAGACATTTTTAAAAGGATGTTACACAAATCATAGACCATGAATAACAAGCTGATTCGAATCAAGAAATCAAGAATCAAATACATGAGAATCGATGAAGTATAAAGAATTAATTTATGGCATTCACAGAGGTCCAAAACAAGTAAAATAATTATTCAAAGTGCCAAAGAAAGATTAGTTCAAAGAACCATGCAAGAAAGTATCAAGAATGGACCCAAAAGAAGCAAAATGTATCAAAACTTGAAGGGAACAGGCCAAGGAATCGATTCATCTCTATGGGAATCAATTCCCACGTGAAAAAATGAAAAAGGAATCGATTCAAGACACAAAGGAATCGATTCATGATGGAAATTAAGGGGAGGAATAGATTCATTAACATTAGGAATCGATTCATGCTAAATATTAAGTGAAGGAATCGATTCATCAAGCTTAGGAATCGATTCATACTGGAAATTGGCTCAAGGAATCGATTCATGAACTGGAGGAATCGATTCATGCTACTAGGAATCGATTCCCCTTGCTGGAAATCGATTCATGTGTTGTTTTTTAGTCAAAAAATACACTGGAAGAATTGGAATCATGTGCCAAATCATAGAAATTATCAATACGCGCTTTCAAAAACTCAAGACCACTTATTCCTCTCTCGAGACTCTCTAATTGAAATCGTGTTGCATTTATTGAGGCAGACAATTACACTTCTCAAGTCAGGAAACATGGATCTCTGGCAAATTAAGTCTTCCAATGCATTGATTAAGGAACCGGTTGCAATTATGTTTTTGGCAGCATATACCTTCCTCTGCCTATAAATAGAAAGGAAACTGAAGAGGCAGAACACACCACACAGACAGCAAACACATTCCTTGCTTTCTCCCTTGTTCTCTCTAAATTCCTTGTCTATTAACTCTCTGACTTGTTCTTCTCTTTAAAATTATTTTTGAGAGTTATATTGTAAGAAAAATATTTTCTTGAGTGTTAAAATTTGTATATTCTTTTAAAAAGAAAATATTTCTCAAGTGCTTAAATTTGTATATCCACTCTATTGAGAGAGTCACACTTGTAAAATCACATACACAAAATCTGAGATACTTGTTGGGTTGGGATTCAACCTTGTAATTGAGAGATTGTGAGATTGGGTGGGTTGCCCTTTAGCTTGTGAGGATTAAGTTCTTGAGTGTGGGACACTAAGAGACTGTAATTGCTCAAGGTGTGTATCTTAAATTCTCAATAGTGGAAATCCTCTAAGTGGGTTACTTGGAGGCGAGACGTACACCAGTGTGGTGGAACTCGTATATATCGGTTTGCAAATCTTCTCTTCCCTAATCTATTTAAATTTGTGCATTTAAATTGCTTACTTAATTTGTTATGCTTAATAACTTTGTTATTCAAACTTCTTTATTATTCTCATTTAAGATTAAGTTTATCATCTTCTCTATATATATTTGTCAAAGAACCAAATTCACAAGCATTTCAACAAAAAATTTTAATACTCAATTCACCCCCCCTCTTGAGTAATTGAGGCCACTTGGTTAACAAGTGGTATCAGAGCTTGACTCTTGGTAAATTAAGCTTAACAACTTCAAGAGAACGAATGGCCTCAAATTCCTTAAACCTTTTTCCTGAGGGTGGTGCTACAAATCAACCTCCTGCCTTTAATGGGGAAGGTTATGCTTTTTGGAAAGAAAGAATGAAAATTTTTGTTCAATCAATTGATCTAAGAGTTTGGAATGCTATTGAAAATGGTCCTTTCATACCTATGCATATTGTTGATGATAAACAAATAGAAAAATCCATGGATGAGTGGACTAGTGATGAAGAAAAGAAAGTACAATATAATTATAAAGCCAAGAATCTAATCACTCTAGCCTTAGGTCCCGATGAATTTTTTAGAATAGTAACCTGTAAATCTGCCAAAGAAATATGGGATACTCTTCAAATTACTCATGAAGGAACTAGCGATGTTAAGGATTCTAAAATTAGTACTTTAACTAGCCAATATGAAAGCTTTAGAATGAATTCCGGTGAAACCATCTTAGAACTTCAAAAAAGGTTTACCTTGATTATTAATCATCTTATTACTCTTGGAAAATCTTACACTAACAAGGAGCTTATCCATAAAGTTCTAAAAAGTCTTACCAGGGAATGGCAACCTCTTGTCACCGCTATCAAACAATCGCCAAACATAAATGATATGTCTCTTGCCACATTATTCGGTAAGCTTCAAGAGCAAGAACAAGAATTAAAAGACTTGAAAATGGCGGAGGAAGAAGAAAAATCTTCTAACAAAAAAGGGTTAGCTCTTAAGGCCACCTCTATTGAAGAAGACAAATTAGAAAGTGATCAAGAAGATGATGATGAGTTAGGCCTATTTGTGAGGCGGTTTGGAAGGCTCATGAGAAACAAAAGATTCCAAAAGGGCTTCACTTCTAAAGGTAAGAAATTCGCTCCCAAAGATAATAATTCTTTACCAACTTGTTTTGAATGTGGAAAGGAAAGACATTTCAAGGCGGACTGTCCAAATCTCAAAAAGAAAAATAAGGATCAGAAAGGAAAAAGGAGAGCATACATAGCATAGGATGACAACGAGGTGAGTAGCTCGGATGAATCCGAGAACGAAGAAGCAAACCTCTGTCTCATGGCCAATCACCAAGATGAAGAAGATGAGGTAAACTTTCATGACTTAGATAAGGAAGAACTACTTGATGCTCTTGAAGATTTGTATGATAAATTTTTTAAAGTTTCTAATAAGCTTAAGTTATCTAGAAAAACCATTGACACGCTTGAAATGGATCTTATAGAAGTTTGTAAAGAAAATAAATGTTTGAAAGATGAATTAGAAAATATTCAAGCATGCTCTAGGACCAAACCTTGTGAATTTGTAAAGAAATGTGATATTCTAGAAACCAAAGTTTTAGACTTGAATAGAACATTAGAAAAGTTTACAAATGGTAGAGACAATCTAAATGTTTTACTTGGAAAACAACGTTTTATGTTTGATAAAACTGGACTAGGTTTTAATGCCGTTAAGAAACAAAAGAATTATAAGAAATTTTTTATACCACCTAGTAAAACTTCATCACCTTTCATGACATGTAATCATTGTAGTTTTAAAGGACATAATGCATCTAATTGTAATGTTAGAAAACTAGGGCCAAAAGTTGTGAGAAAAGTATGGGTTCCTAAAGGAACATTACCTCAAACTAACCTACAAGGACCCAACATAAAATGGGTACCAAGTTCTCTAACTTGACATGTTTTGTAGGTATGCTTTAAAGCAAATAGCACCCATTGGTATTTGGATATTGGGTGTTCAAAACACATGACGGGATACAAAAGTAAGTTTACATCATTTACTCCACGAAATAAAGGACTCGTTACTTATGGAGATAACACGAAGGGAAGAATACTAGGAATTGGAAATGTTGGTAAAA
This sequence comes from Clitoria ternatea, assembly GCA_037962975.1. Taxonomy (NCBI): domain Eukaryota; kingdom Viridiplantae; phylum Streptophyta; class Magnoliopsida; order Fabales; family Fabaceae; genus Clitoria; species Clitoria ternatea. Next base: position 10,704,124 of record CM075670.1, read on the forward strand.
ATTCTTCCACCTCTATAAATGATGTCTTATATGTTGAAGGACTTAAACATAACTTGCTTAGCATTAGTCAATTGTGTGATAAAGGCTATAAAATTGTTTTTGAATCAAATGGTTGCATAATTGAAAATAAGCTAAACAAGGAAATAAAATTCGTTGGTCAAAGAGTAGATAATATTTATATGATTAATCTAGATTGTATTGCTTCAAATGATGTGCAATGCTTCATATCTAAAGAGGATGAATCATGGCTATGGCATAGAAGAATTGCTCACATTCATATAGACCATTTAAACAAACTTGTTTCAAAAGATTTAGTTATCGGTTTACCAAAATTAAAATTTGAAAATAAATTTTGTGACGCTTGTCAAAAGGGAAAACAAGTAAAGGCTTCTTTTCAAGCAAAAAACATTGTTTCAACAACTAAACCTTTACAACTTTTACATATGGATTTATTTGGACATTCGAAAATCAAAAGTTTTGGTGGAAATTATTATGGTCTTGTGATTATGGATGATTACTCTAGATATACATGGACATTATTTCTTACTCACAAAAACGAAGCATATCAAGCATTTAAGAAACTTGCCAAGATCATTCAAAATGAACAAAATTCGAAAATAGCATCCATTCGAACTGACCATGGGGGAGAATTTGAAAACCAATCCTTTGAAAAATTTTGTGAAAAATTTGGCATTGAACATAATTTTTCGGCTCTAAGAACTCCACAACAAAATGGAGTAGTTGAAAGGAAAAATAGATCTTTAGTGGAGCTCGCAAGAACTATGTTGAATGAAAGTAATATTGCGAAACATTTTGGGCCGCTGCAGTAAATACTGCTTGCCATGTTATGAATCGATGTTTGATAAGGCCTATATTAAAGAAAACCCCTTATGAGCTTTATAAAAGAAGAAAACCTAACATTTCTTATTTCCACATATTTGGATGCAAATGTTTTGTTTTAAACAATAGAAAGGATAATCTTGGCAAGTTCGATGCAAAATCTGATGAAGCAATATTTTTAGGTTACTCATCTACAAGCAGAGCATATCGACTCTTTAAAAAACGAACTTGTACAATTGAAGAGTCTATACATGTTAAATTCGATGAACTTAACCAAAATCTTCCAAGAGAGGAAATTGATGATCTTGTAGGTACCTTCCAAGAAATAAACTTGGAAGATAAAGAAGATAAAGAAGAAAACAAAAATGAAGGAAATACATCACAAAATGGCGAACCTCAACAAAAGGAGAATCACCCATTGGACAATATCATAGGTGAAATAACAAAAGGTGTAAGTACTCGAAACGCTATTAGAAATGCATGCAATCACTTAGCTTTTGTATCACAAATAGAACCCAAAAATATTGATGAAGCTATTATTGATGAACATTGGATATTGGAAATGCAAGAAGAATTAAATCAGTTTGAAAGAAATGAAGTTTGGGAACTTGTGCCAAAACCCAATAATCATCAAATAATAGGCACGAAATGGGTTTTTAGAAACAAGCTAGATGAAAATGGAATAATAACAAGAAATAAAGCTAGATTAGTTGCTAAAGGATATAATCAAGAAGAGGGAATAGACTATGAAGAAACGTATGCTCCCGTAGCTAGATTAGAAGCCATAAGATTATTGTTAGCTTTTGCTTGTTGTATAGATTTTAAAATTTATCAAATTGATATCAAAAGCGCTTTTCTAAACGGTTATATTCAAGAAGAAGTTTATGTAAATCAACCTCCCGATTTTGAAAATCACAAATTTCCAAACCATGTTTTTAAACTAAGAAAAGCTTTATATGGTTTAAAACAAGCTCCAAGAGCTTGGTATGAACGACTCAATAAGTTTCTTCTTGAAAATAATTTTGAAAGAGGAAAGGTTGATACAAGACTGTTTATAAAACGTAAAAACCATGACATCCTTTTGGTACAAGTTTATGTTGATGACATAATATTTGGTGCTACTAACGAAATCCTTTGTCAAGAGTTTGCTAAGATTATGCAAGATGAATTCGAAATGTCCATGATGGGAGAACTCACATTCTTCCTTAGGCTACAAATTAAGCAAACAAAAGAAGGAACATTTATCAATCAAACAAAATACTACAAAGAACTACTCAAAAGGTTTGAAATGGATAAAGCAAATGAAATACCCACACCAATGAGTACTTCTTGCTACCTAGACAAGGATGAGAAGGGCAAGGACGTTGAAATAACTAAATACCAAGGTATGATTAGATCCTTACTTTATTTAACAGCTAGTAGACCTGATATTATATTTGCGGTATGTATGTGCGCTAGATATCAAACATGTCCTAAAGAATCACATCTCACAGCCGTAAAAAGAATTTTAAAATATCTTGTGGGTACTCAAAATGTTGGTTTATGGTATCCCAAAGGTGTTGAATGTATTCTTGTAGGATATTCTGATTCTGATTTTGCTGGGTGTAAATTAGATAGAAAAAGTACCAGTGGTACTTGTCATATGCTTGGAAGCTCTCTTGTTTCTTGGCATAGCAAGAAGCAAGTAAGTGTCGTGTTATCCATAGCTGAAGCAGAATATGTTGCAGCTGGAAGTTGCTATGCTCAAATCCTATGGATGAGACAACAACTTCTTGATTTCGGTGTTGTTTTAAATCAAATACCCATTAAATGCGACAACACCAGTGCCATTAATATCTCCAAGAATCTGGTTATGCATTCACGAACAAAACACATAGAAATCCATCACCATTTCATTCGAGATCATGTTTTAAAAGGAGATTGTATTCTTGAATATGTTGAAACTTCTAAACAATTGGCGGATATTTTCACTAAACCTCTTCCAAAGGAACAACTTGTAAATATTAGAAGGGAATTAGGAATTTTAGAAATTGTTTAAATCAAAAACTTCATTTTCTTAAATATTTTCACAAATCTTTAACTTAAAGATTTATCTTCTTTCATACAAATTCTATTTTTGAGAAATATTAATATACACTATTTTGAGATATTCATATTTATCATAACCCCATTTATTGTTTAAAATCTTCATTAAACATATTTGTGAAACAAATTAATCTCTTATAAATCATATGATCTCAAAAATAAATACAAATTAACCTTTGATTTTCTTGATAAATTTATGAAACAAAATCATTGGTAAAAATTGCAAAATATTTAAGGCCTTTACGTTAATACCATCAGGAGGCAAAATCACATTGCAATTTATGCAATTCTCGTGACTTCTAAGGCTTCAGCATAGTTCTATTCAAAAACTTATTCATGCATGTGATTGCAATTTGTCTCTTATGCCTTGTCTTGATTCCTTCTACAATTCAAAGCCTTCCTCGTGACATAACAGAACATGTGAAGGATAAAACCAAAGTTCATATTCCCAATACGCAATCACGAGAACAAAGAGACAAGAAAACAATTTCCAACACACATATTCCATTCTCGTGACCATCAGCGTGAAAAACTAGCAAAAATTCAAACAAAGAATCAAATCCCACTCAAGGTGAATCGATTCCCATGTGTCCAGTACCTTCAAATTGACAAAAATTCCACCTGATGAATCGATTCCCCCTTATTGAATCGATTCCTGTCTTATGATTTGCAACAATGAATCGATTCCCCCTCACGTGATTCATTATTTAAATTGATTCCCACATACTCAAAGCTTCCAGAATTGTAAAATAACTCACATGAATCGATTCCCCTCCAGGATGAATCGATTCACGCGTTGTTTCCTTTATAAATAAAGCTTTTCTCACGCTGTTTCTTCAAAGCCTCACCCAGTGCCTCATTTTGTTGCATAACTCCTTTCTTTTCTTCTCTCTATCTCCTTTGTTTCATTCAAAATCATGGCATCATCATCCCACTCTAGAAAGAAGAAATGAGGAAATGTTGATTCCTCTTCCTCAAACACCAATGATCTCTCAAGACTTTTTGAGAATAAACTCCAACTTGACAGGTACCTCGAAAAATTTTCAGAACGACTCCTCATACCTGCTCATTGGCTTGATGTTCCACTCTTCGATGAACATAATTTTCTGGTACTCAACATCCTTAGGCAACAAAATCTCTTGGAGTTCGTGGCACTCAAAGAAAATCACATTTATCCTGAGTTGATTAGAGCCTTCTACTCAACATTGAGGATCTCTAATGGATGCTACATAGCCAAAATTAAAGGGGTAACCATTACCATTGATGACAATGTTCTTCATCAAGTCTGGAAGCTTCCACTAAATAATGTTGATTTCTTTGGCCTTGAACCATCTCTCGATTGGGAATACAATTCTATTGATGCTCGTGCTTTTCTAAATCTATCTTCTACTTCCAAAAGCACCGTTGGGGAGCTAAACATTGATCATCGCCTTCTGCACTACTTTTTGGTCAAAATCATTCTTCCAAAAGGGTCAAACAATGCTAGAGTAAGTGAAAACCAAACTCTTATTCTTTGGGCTATGCTCCATGAAAAAGAGATAAATTGGACCAAACTTATTCGGACTCATATGCTTGACTCTAAAAGATTCACAAAACTTCCTTATGTGGTTTTAATCACAAAGCTTCTCAAACACTTTAATGTGGATCTTTCAAATGAAGTAAAAGAAGTAGTTGGGCGTAAAGGTAAAATAGGAAGCACTCATCTCGCAAAAATGGGTTGGCACAACCACGATGGTGCTTGGCAATACTCTCCTCCAAATACACAAAGCAGTGATGACAGTGATGATCAACCCCATCAACAAGCATTTCCTCCACCTCCTCCAAATCCAAATGATGACTTCTTTAATAGGTTGACCTCTCATTTCGATACCCGCTTTGATGCAATAAATGCTCGCTTTGATGGGATGACTTCTCGCATTGATGGAATGGAGAACAATATGAATGCCCATTTTGACCAAATAGAAGACAACATGACTACCCACTACAATGAACTCTCTCAACAATTTTCTGAGTTTCGATTTTTTAATCCTTGAAGATAGTCTTTGTTGTATTCATCTTTACTTGAATCCTGTTCAATAAAATTTCATTATTTTATTTAAATTCTCTTTGATTTTTGATGATGCCAAAGGGGGAAAATAAAACATCTCTATAAATTGCATGATTAAGGGGGAGTCAATATGATATGGATTAAGGGGGAGCCAATATGATATGACATCTCCATGCATAAAAATTATAATTATATTTGATAGGGGGAGTTCCACACCTTCAAAATATAACTGCTATGAAACTAACACCCCAGAGATGAGCAATTGTTGTCATCATCAAAAAGGGGGAGAATGTATTTATATGTTGAAACAGGTTTTGATGAATGACAAACAATTGAAGAATCAAGACATTTTTAAAAGGATGTTACACAAATCATAGACCATGAATAACAAGCTGATTCGAATCAAGAAATCAAGAATCAAATACATGAGAATCGATGAAGTACAAAGAATTAATTTATGGCATTCACAGAGGTCCAAAACAAGTAAAATAATTATTCAAAGTGCCAAAGAAAGATTAGTTCAAAGAACCATGCAAGAAAGTGTCAAGAATGGACCTAAAAGAAGCAAAATGTATCAAAACTTGAAGGGAACAGGCCAAGGAATCGATTCATCTCTATGGGAATCGATTCCCACATGAAAAATGAAAAAGGAATCAATTCAAGACACAAAGGAATCGATTCATGATGGAAATTAAGGGGAGGAATCGATTCATTAACATTAGGAATCGATTCATGCTGAATATTAAGTGAAGGAATCGATTCATCAAGCTTAGGAATCGATTCATACTGGAAATTGGCTCAAGGAATCGATTCATGGACTGAAGGAATCGATTCATGCTACTAGGAATCGATTCCCCTTGCTGGAAATCGATTCATGTGTTGTTTTTTAGTCAAAAAATACACTGGAAGAATTGGAATCATGTGCCAAATCATAGAAATTATCAATACGCGCTTTCAAAAACTCAAGACCACTTATTCCTCTCTCGAGACTCTCTAATTGAAACGGCGTTGCATTTATTGAGGCAGAAAATTACACTTCTCAAGTCAGGAAACATGGATCTCTGGCAAATTAAGTCTTCCAATGCATTGATTAAGGAACCGGTTGCAATTATGTTTTTGGCAGCATATACCTTCCTCTGCCTATAAATAGAAAGGAAACTGAAGAGGCAGAACACACCACACAGACAGCAAACGCATTCCTTGCTTTCTCCCTTGTTCTCTCTAAATTCCTTGTCTATTAACTCTCTGACTTGTTCTTCTCTTTAAAATTATTTTTGAGAGTTATATTGTAAGAAAAATATTTTCTTGAGTGTTAAAATTTGTATATTCTTTTAAAATGAAAATATTTCTCAAGTGCTTAAATTTGTATATCCACTCTATTGAGAGAGTCACACTTGTAAAATCACATACACAAAATCTGAGATACTTGTTGGGTTGGGATTCAACCTTGTAATTGAGAGATTGTGAGATTGGGTGGGTTGCCCTTTAGCTTGTGAGGATTAAGTTCTTGAGTGTGGGACATTAAGAGACTGTAATTGCTTAAGGTGTGTATCTCAAATTCTCAATAGTGGAAATCCTCTAAGTGGGTTACTTGGAGGCGAGACGTACACCAGTGTGGTGGAACTCGTATATATCGGTTTGCAAATCTTCTCTTCCTTAATCTATTTAAATTCGTGCATTTAAATTACTTGCTTAATTTGTTACACTTAATAACTTTGTTATTCAAACTTCTTTATTATTCTCATTTAAGATTAAGTTTATCATCTTCTCTATATATATTTGTCAAAAAACCAAATTCACAAGCATTTCAACAAAAAATTTTAATACTCAATTCACCCCCCCTCTTGAGTAATTGAGGCCACTTGGTTAACACGAATGACCCTTTTGGTTGTAAGACTTCTGAGTGACGTACTTCTGAGAGAAATATTTTCGGGTGAAGAAAGACTTTGACTCGGGTAGAGATGTATCCGAGTGAGATATTTCTGAATGAGGTATCTCCGGGTGATACCTTTCCGAGTGGATCACCTCCGAGGAAAGGAAAGCTATGACTGAATGTTTTATGTAGAAACATTTCCGAGCAAATTTCCTCAGAGTGAAGCAATTCTAAACGGAAAGAGGTTCTGATGAATCTTTCTCGGAAAGAGAGATATGCTCAAAATACTGAAACAGAGTCGAAAATTGATAATTACTTCAATCATTGAGGCTCTTCCATGTCACTCTATTCTTCTAAATTCTAGCAGATTCTTTTTTCTGATTTTTCTAAGTATGGGACCCTCTCTATTGTCCTATCCTCTTTTCTTTTAAATATCTTGTTTCTTCCTTATCTCTTAATATACGTGTATCGTACTTCTTCACTTTTTTCACGCCTCTTTTTCATGAACGATATATATATATATCAAATTCTACTGTTGGATCAGCTTGGAGTTTTGAAAGTGAAAAACATCACCTCTAATCCTTTTCTTTTCCAATCTTTACTGGAAATTATCAATCAAAGAGGAGACCAATCTTCACTTCTTCTCTTTCACGTGGAAGCTTGGCTTTTAGGAAGAAGAAGCTTTGGACGGGTTCAGAGTTAGAAATTCCAGTCGGAACTTCTTAACTGTGATTGGATATAGCCTGAGGAGCTGCTGGAATTCTTTATTCCAGGTAGGGGGAGCATTTATATCTTAAATGTATAGATTATGAACGGATGAGGGGATATAGGTGGATTTATGAATTGATTGTGATTGCGTGAATTATTGAGTGTGCTATATCCCCTTAGCTAACTGTTTTTGATATGAATTGATTGATACTGTTCATATATGTTGTGATGATTATGATAATGATTGATAATATTAATTAATGATTATTAAGCTTGAAGTAGCTTAGTATATGTGGTTGTGATTGACTACTGCATGCTATGCTTGTTGTTATATTGAGTTGAGACCCTTGGTGATGATAACCGAGTGGTAGCCCCTGATGATGGTAATCAGGTGGTCTGTTGATGATTGATCATTATTTGGCATAGCATTTGCATTCAGATACACACAGGACTGCAAGGGGCTTGTGATGCCGGCCCAGATGGGAGGGCGGCCTGATGATAAGGCACAGACCCTGTGGTGGTTTCTTCGGATTCCACAGCCCCCTTCGAGTTGAACTCAAGGCCGGCCCGTAACACCGAGTTGAGTTACCGCTGTCACTGAGAGTGACTGGTGTTACATTATGGGCGCGTGGTTTGGTACCTGTAAAACGGCTGAATCAGCTGAGAGCTGAGATATATTATTATGTTGTGTAAATCCCATCATTAGAGTCGGATCCGCGTGTATATGCATTTGTATATAATTATGAATGTTGAGAAGCTATGAGATAGCTCATGATATATACCGTTGTGCTGTTGATCATTTGATGATATGATTTTGATTTATATTTGGTTATGAATTGGACACTTGATCCGATTCAATAACTATCATTTGACATGTACATGCTCACCCCCTATTTGTTGTTATTTTTACAGTGGATATAGGACGCAGCGATGAGATATGAGATCACTCAGCCTGCTCGGAGCATTATGTATATATATGTATGGTACATGATGCACATAGTTGTTTTGCTGTAGCCTTGGCCGGCTCCTGTGTATACCAATTTGTAAAATATATGTATTATGAATGGGCAGGTTGATGTAATGTTGACAGTATTATTACATTAATCCAAATTCTGTTTTAAAATTTAAATTATTTACGAAAAATTTATTTGGATTTTAGAAAATTTAATTTTAAATATTAGGATGTTTTATTTTGGTATCAGAGCAGACTTGAAAAGGTCCAAGGCCAAGGTTAAGCTACTAAATGCTATGAATTGAGTGAAATCATATTATGGTTGTTAAATATTATAGTTGAGGAAATCAACTATAAATAAATTGCCTTCTTATCCATGAAAGGTACTAAAGTATGGTGATTATTTTCAGGATAAGAATGGCTGATCATCCAGCTATGGATGCAATGGCTGCTGCCTTCCAGCGTTTTGCTGACATTCTAGAAAGCTAGAACCAACCCCAAACGTCTGACAATCATAGTCTTGATTTTTTCCTAAAACGTAAATCGACTGAATTCCATGGAGGTTTTCATTCCGACCAAGCTTATGCATGGATCCAAAATCTAGAAAGGATCTTTGATAGTCTGCAGCGCACGGAAGCACAAAAAGTCGAGTATGTTGTGTTCATGCTTCAAAAAGAAGCTGAAAATTGGTGGAAGATGACAAAAGCCCGACTGATAGCTATGGGAACCGAGTTGATTTGGGAGAATTTCAAAGGATGTTTCCTTGAAAAATACTTCCCAAACACTGTAAGAAGTAGGAAGGAATTAGAATTCATGGAGCTCAGACAAGGCAATCTTAGTGTGGAAGAGTATGCAGCAAAATTTGAGGAACTTTGTTTATTTTATCCTCCTTTTCAGCTGCCGGGTACTGAAGGTTCGAAATGCAGTTGATTTGAGAGTGGTCTGAGACCAAAAATCAAGAAGGCTTTTAGACACCAAGAAATCAGGAGCTTTCCTGTTCTTGTTAACAAATGTCGAATCTATGAAGAAGATGACAAAGCTTCTACTGGATCAAGCAGTAGATCTGATAGTTCTTTGAAGCTATACCCTATTAGCTTCAAAAAGCAAGGAAAGTTTGTTAGAGGTGGATCATCCTCTAATTCCAGAGACCGAGGATGCTCTGGTGGTCGTTCTGTGAGTCGTCCGAGGGACGTCAAATGTTTCAGATGTGGTGGCAACCATTTTACGCGTGACTGTAACCGTGACGAGATTGTTTGCTTCCAATGCAACGAGAAGGGACACATTCGTCCTAACTGTCCTCAGAACAAGCAAGCAAGAAATGCTAATGTGAACCATGGAGGCTTTAGAGGCCGAGGTCGTGAGAACGGTAATCGTAGTGGCTACGATAATAGTGGTCGTAGTAACTTAATGATTGGAAGAAATGACCAAGATAGTAATGCTAACCCGCAAGTTGCTGGCAGAGTGTTTACCATTCACGCGAAAGAGGCCGAACAAGCTGGTGACCTGGTACAAAGTAAGTGAACTATCCATGGTTTTGAGCTTTCTGTGATATTTGATTCGGGTGCCACACATCCTTTTATCTCTGAGATATGAGTTAGGCACCTGAAAATACCTGTTGCTATGTTAAAACGCGAGTTATATATGTGTACACTTATGGGCTCTTACGTGCAATCCATGACTAAATGTGTGATCTATTAAATTTCGAGGATGAAATTTTTATAGGAGGGGAGAAATGTAACATCCTAAATTTGAAAATAATTCATTAAGGATTGGTGGAACTTCTTTTTAATTAAAAAGCGCCAGGTATCCGTTATCAGTGAAGAATTTCCGAGCCTGACTTCGGACGAGTGTTTTTCTCGGAAAGGAATATTCCCAAGAGAATTGATTCTGAACGAAAAAGGGGCTCTGACTTCGAATGAGCACTTTTCGGGCAAAAACGCTTCTAAGTTCCATATTTCTGAGTGGTTAGTTTCTGAGGGAAATGTAACACCCTCTGTTACACCTTAATAAATTCTAGAAAAATTCATAATTTTTTTTACTAAAGATATGATTGTTAAAAAGAAACTATCGGAATAAATTATATACATTATTTTTGAAATACCTCATAAATATTATTAAAACTTTATAAAGTATTTGTACATTCATCCGAAGAAAGTAAACATTAAACATTATAAGAAAGAGAGGAAACTCCATGGCCCAGAAGCAGTTACTTTTTAACATTATTTATTCATTGGACTACGGTATTCATACCGAGCTCCCTTTCTAAAACGTGCTATAGTTACTGCCGATATTCTTCGATTCTTCCCTCTGAACCATCAATTTAGAATATATGAAACAAAAATACGGAGAAAGGAGTGAGAAACAGAATATAATATTCTCGATTAAGACATAAGCAACAAAGGGTTTTCATAAACCAATACATAATAATATCAATCACAATCACATACACAATCAATTATGAATGCATGAATGTTATGCAATATCTTCATCATAACTTACCTATATATATGGGCCCTTAAATTTTAATTTGCACTGGGCCAACCAGGAGTTTACACTGTTCCATAAGTCCGGATAATAATAATATGAACAGCTCAACTGTAACATCCCTGATGTTTTAATGAGAATTATAAGAAATGGAAAATGATTAGTAAAAGTTTTAGAAGTTTTATTTAATATTTGTTCTGTCTGAGCCAGAGACAAGAAAGCCGGTGTCGAGATCGGTCTCAGAAGCGCGAGCAGGCGGAGTTGAAGATTGGGAGTGTAGGAGAAGAGCAGGCAGGGCTAGGTGGTCTGGTCCAACCGATGTGAGAAGAGCGCCTCACACGGGGTCATAGCCCGGATTAACCTCATAATGACTGAAACAACGGGTGTAGGTAACCAAGAGGTGAGCACGGATGAGATATCCGACCTCTCAGGTTGTAGCTCGGATTTCTGAGGTATGAACACTAAGCTAGGACACCGGGGGGCCGATATTTATATTGGGCCTATACTCTTGCGAAGTATTAGAGAATTGTGAATAATTAAACGTTGAGGGAATAAATAAGTGTAATTGATTTGATAACTATGCAATAGTTTAATATAGTGAAATTGATTAAATTTAGTAAGAATACAAATAAAATAAAGGAAAAGACGATCTTGCCCATGAGCTATATATATATATATAAGGAGATTCTCTTCCTTCCCTCTTCATTATTTACAAGTTACCTTTGCTGCTGGTATGTCCCTTCTCTTTCGTTTTCTCCTCTCTTAACGCTGAGTTGCATGCGCTGGAGAGGGACTCCATTTGTGTCCAAACTTCAATTGAATCCCATTCCTGTGATCGAGGCTTCAAGGTGAGTCTACTGATCCGTTCCAATTGTGATTCCCTTATCCCTTTTATTCTTTGGCGGTTAAGGGCCATGCATGGCTATATTCGTGGCTGTTCTCCACTCCTCCGGTGAGTGTGAGCCCAAATGCAGTCCATGAACTAAGGGCGTTGAAGTGACGAGCTGTACTTTATGATCCGTAGGTAGTAGGTTAAGCAATGGAAGACTGAGTGACGGAGTTGAGACTGCGAAACCAGTGCTCAAAGGAAGGAATCGACACAGAGAGCAGATTATCGAAGCGTGGAACCAATGTAAGGGGGGTGTTCGGGTTATAATTAATTAGAATAGGACTCGCTTCTTATTTAGGTCATTGAGGTAATGTAAACAGGTTAAGGAAAATGTTGTTAAACGTAGTTGTGTGTTTATGCTTGTGCATGTGTGACTGGGTTCATTAATTAGTGGAGGATCGGGTGTGGTTGAGTTTATCATGTTATGATCTTGTGATATCTAATGTTGAAATGATCAGTGTTATGTGACGTCGGGTTAGCAAGCAGGCTACCCGAGTGATGAGGAATTGATATTATTATGTGAAAGGTAAACTGTTGAATGACTATGTGGTGTGGGATGGCCGACGGTATATGATAGCCCCTCATTTCCGGCTCCCGTGGTTTTCGTGCCCAGTTGAGCTACCCAGTGGTCAAGTAGGACCCAGTGGTCGAGGTGGAGAGTCAAGCAGGACTCGGTGAACCAAGCAGGGTTCACGGGGTGTCAAGTAGGACCCCCAGCTGAAGGCCAATCCTTTAGTATCCGGATACTAGGAGTCAGATTGTATGAGAGTCAGTTGTGATCGTGATGGATGTGATGGAATTGCGTGGTTGGGTTAATATAGTTACTGTATGTAATACACTATGTTTCGGTATGCTTACTTTCGAATGATGCTTGATGTATATGTATAAATATGCATGTATATTTGTTAAGTTCCATTCTATATTAATTACAATGCCAAACACTCACCCTTGCCCTTTTTTTTTTAGTAACCAGTGACAGGGAGGGGGAAGGAGCCATGGAGTCGCGCCAAGGGGGAGAACGGTGCCAAGGTCCGAGTGACTTTGAGTGACTCTCTATAGAGTTATATGTGTGTATAAGAACTTCCGAGTATTATTATTAGTTGTGTTTAACCAAGACCGGATCGGATGCAAATCTATATTTTAAAATACATCACTGTCATTTACATATGCTTTCATGGTAGCTATGACAAACCTTTGGTTAACAAAATCATTTTTAGGGTGAGATTTTCGGGAGTCCGTTTGCATGTTTTGCCCAATCCGATGTGTGAAAGGTATTCGCTCAAGCGAATAGAAACCTCGTTCAAGCGAGAGTCTGGAATCTCGCTTAGACGAGTAGGGGCCTCGCTCAAGCGGGAAGCCCTGATTCCCTTTCTCCCATCCGTTGTGCTTAGATTAACTTGCTCTTCTCTCTAGACCTCATTTATTTAATCTAACTGTGACTGCTGTCACTTGAATAAGTCAGTAAAAATAAATGCTATTTCACTAAACCTCGATTAATTTTCAAGAAAAGAAAAAATTTATCGTAAGATGTAATCGTTTGAATAAAACTAAATGCAAAAATAACCTAGGACGTTACATCAACTGGCATGGAAACACTTAGAGACTAGTCAGATTGAGAAAGTTTTTATTGTGAAAGTACCCGACACTAGGGAGCTACCCCAGGTCCCCTGAAGCACCCTTTCACACCCTCTCATCCCAGGGCTCGTAATTAAGCCTCCTCTAATGTATCCTCGGTTTCTATAATCCGTCCCCAGACAATATCATTTTATTTCACTTTAATGATTCATGATGCATGAATTACTCGCGTATTTAGTTGGTTAAGGCTTTTAGAAACTCAATTATTAAATCCCTTAAAGGTTTACAATATCATTTCAATAAACTGTACATTTTCTCAATTCTCTGATTTTCTGTCCCACAGAAGTAAATTTGGTACAGTTTTCGAATCTCACTAAAATTTGAGTTTCTAAGCCTTAAATATCTCAAAACTTTTTCATATTAAATCTTAACAAGATCAAATTCTCAATTATTTTTAAATATCTTTAGTTATTAAGTTGAAAAAAATAAAATAATTTTCTTTTGAAAATTTTATTTTATTAAAAGAGAATAATCTTTAAGTTATTAACCAAAAATACTTAAAATTACTAAATTTCTCTTTATCTCAAGATTTAATTATTTCAATTTATTATAATTTTCATAAAATGTTTTCTTTCTAAAATAAATACTAAGTTTTTTTATTCTAAATATTGAAAATAAAGTTAATATGAATAATTTCTAAGAAGAGAAGATTTAAAGTAAAAATTTAAAGAGTAAGGTAAGAAAATTCTTACTGAGTTTTAGTTTTCCGTCATGCTCGCTATATGCTCAAACTCCACATCACAAAATCATCAATCAAAATCAAGCATTATTAATTATAACTAAATATCATTAATCAATCAATCAATCATAATCAAATCAATTAAATATCATTAATACATATCATAATGCAAAATTTAATGATTATTAATATAGTCAATTTGAGTCCTTTTGGTCAATTCCTCGCATAGGTATATGTAAGTCCATATAATCCAGTCCTTGCATAGGTATAGTTCAGTCCATATGAGTCATAGTAGTCCAAGTCCTTGCATAGGTATAGTCTAGTTTATATAGGTTATAAAAGTCCAAATCCTTGCATAGGTAGGTTAGATTTAGTTAAATCAGATATTTAATTTAAAATTTATTAAAAATTTTAAGTTAAAAAGTTAATATTTTAAAATAATAATATTATCAATTTTAAAAAGAGTAGGGGACTCCTCCCATTATTCTTATGTCTTTTCATATTATACTCTTATCTCACTCCCCCTTACCTTGAGTTATTACCAAAAGAGAGTTTGCTTTGCGCCTCCGATTTCTAGAAATATTAATACCAATCTTATTTCAGTATAGGCATAAGATGAGGATTAAGATTACTACTTAAAACAGAAATGGTAAATTTTGAATAGTGAATAGTGAATAGTAAAACGTGAATAGTAACAGTAAATAGTAAATCGTGAATAGTAACGGTAAATAGTAAATCGTGAATAGTAACGGTAAATAGTAAAAACGTGAATAGTAAAGGTAAATAGTAATTTATATTTGAATAGTAATTTACTATTGAAATAGTAATTTACTATTGAAATAGTGTTTTACTATGCAGAATAGTAACTTAAAATAATATTATTTCTAGTATAATAACAGATTTCTAAAAACGATATGAAAATAACCCAAAAAATATAAAAGAGAAGTATTCTTACCTTAGGATTTTAGCAGAACCTTCTCCCAAAAAATTTTACTTCTCTCTCTCACTTCCACCACTATCTCACTAGCACTACTATATTAAGAAAACTTAATCTGAAATTGTGAATTCTAAAGAAGAAATCCTTCGGTATTTATAGGAAAAAAATTTACTATACATTCCATTATTTTAATATAAAAATACTATGCATTTTTGAATTTTTTTATTCCTGGTTACTGTGCATATTTTGAAAATTTCATACATGTATAGTGTTTTACATAGTAACTGTCGGCAAAATTATTAAGTCAAATAATAACCCTTCACTCGGTATATTTTAAATATTCAAAATGAGTCCTTTTTGAAATTTAGCGATATTATATCAGTCCTCACTAATTTTATAATAAGTAATATAAAGCTGAAATTTTAAAAATCTAAAATTTTCTGTTAATAAAAATTTATTGATACGTTTCCAATTTTTAACGATTAGAAAAAATCAAGATTTTTCTCAAACCGATAATTTTTAGATAAGTCTACTTGAAATGGATTTTAGAAAATTTTCTTATAATTTCAATTCACTTTCTTATAAATATTTTTAATTTAAGTCACTTATATGAATTTAAAATTATTTAAAAACTATTATTTTATTAAATAAATTCCAAAATTCCAAAAAATTCCAAAAAATCATAAATAATACGTAGATTAAAAAGTTCTAAAGAACCATAATTTAATTCCTTCAAAATTTCAATATAAAAATAAAAATAGGGGTGTTACAGGAAACGATTCTGAGTGAATCATGTTTGAGATAAGACTTTCCGACTGAAGAAAGGGATCTGATTTTGAGTAAGATCTTTCTGAGTGAGAGAACTACATCCGAGTGAAGTAAAGTTAAGATGTTTCCGAGTGAAGCATGACCGAGAGAATCACTTCCGAGTGAAGAAAAATTGTCCGAATGAGACACTTGAGTAAGGCAAATCCGAGTGAAACGTTTCTGAATGGGTCGTTTCCAAGAGAAGTACTTCCGAGCGAAGAAAAGTTTTGATTTCGAATAAGTACTTATCGAGCCAAGATATTTCCGAGTAGTGAATTCCCGATTGGGGTATCTCCGAGTTGAGTGCAACTTTCCTGAGTGGGATGTCTCCGAGTGCGGCACTTCCGTGTGGGATGGCACCGAGTGAGACATTTCCAAGTGGGATAGCACCAAGTGAGATATTTCTGATTCCCGTGTGGTATGGCACCGATTGAGACATACCGAGTGAGTCTTTTCCAGGGAAAGTACTTCTGGACAGAGAAAGACTTTAACTTCGAACGAGTACGTTTCCGAGTGAATAGTTCCCGAGTGAAGTAAATATCCGAGTGGTGAATTCTTTCATTCAATTCGTGCTCTGGTCCATATTCAAGTTGCCGAGAGCTTGTGCTCGGATTCGTCTTTGAGACTGAACTTCGACTCCGAATGACCCTTTTGGTTGTAAGACTTCCGATTGACGTACTTTCGAGAGAAATATTTTCGGGTGAAGAAAGACTTTGACTCGGGTAGAGATGTATCCGAGTGAGATATTTCTGAATGAGGTATCTCCGGGTGATACCTTTTCCGAGTGGATCACCTCCGAGGAAAGGAAAGCTATGACTGAGTGTTTTATGTAGAAACATTTCCGAGCGAATTTCCTCCGAGTGAAGCAATTCTGAACAGAAAGAGGTTCTGATAAATCTTTCTCGGAAAGAGAGATATGCTCAAAATACTGAAACAGAGTCGAAAATTGATAATTACTTTAATCATTAAGGCTCTTCCACGTCACTCTATTCTTCTAAATTCTAGCAGATTCTTTTTTCTGATTTTTCTAAGTATGGGACCCTCTCTATTGTCCTATCCTCTTTTCTTTTAAATATCTTGTTTCTTCCTTATCTCTCAATATACGTGTATCGTACTTCTTCACTTCGTTCACGTCTCTTTTTCATGAACGATATATATATATATATATATATATATATATATATATATATCAAATTCTACTGTTGGATCAGCTTGGAGTTTTAAAAGTGAAAAACATCACCTCTAATCCTTTTCTTTTCCAATCTTTATTGGAAATTATCAATCAAAGAGAAGACCAATCTTCACTTCTTCTCTTTCACGTGGAAGCTTGGCTTTTAGGAAGAAGAAGCTTTGAACGGGTTCAGAGTTAGAAATTCCAGTCGGAACTTCTTAACTGTGATTGGATATAGCCTGAGGAGCTGCTGGAATTCTTTATTCCAGGTAGGGGGAGCATTTATATATTAAATGTATAGATTATGAACGGATGAGGGGATATAGGTGGATTTATGAATTGATTGTGATTGCGTGAATTATTGAGTGTGCTATATCCCCTTAGCTAACTGTTTTTGATATGAATTGATTGATACCGTTCATATATGTTGTGATGATTATGATAATATTAGTTAATGATTATTAAGCTTGAAGTAGCTTAGTATATGTGGTTGTGATTGACTACTGCATGTTATGCTTGTTGTTATATTGAGTTGAGACCCTTGGTGATGGTAACCGAGTAGTAGCCCCTGATGATGGTAATCAGGTGGTCTGTTGATGATTGATCATTATTTGGCATAGCATTTGCATTCAGACGCACACAAGACTGCAGGGGGCCTGTGATGCCGGCCCAGATGGGAGGGCGGCCTGATGATAAGGCACAGACCCTGTGGTGGTTTCTTCGGATTCCACAGCCCCCTTCGAGTTGAACTCAAGGCCGGCCCGTAACACCGAGTTGAGTTACCGCTGTCACTGAGAGTGACTGGTGTTACATTATGGGCGCGTGGTTTGGTACCTGTAAAACGGCCGAATCAGCTGAGAGCTGAGATATATTATTATGTTGTGTAAATCCCATCATTAGAGTCGGATCCGCATGTATATGCATTTGCATATAATTATGAATGTTGAGAAGCTATAAGATAGCTCATGATATATACCGTTGTGCTGTTGATCATTTGATGATATGATTTTGATTTATATTTGGTTATGAATTGGACACTTGATCCGATTCAATAACTATCATTTGACATGTACATGCTCACCCCCTATTTGTTGTTATTTTTACAGTGGATATAGGACGTAGCGATGAGATATGAGATCACTCAGCCTGCTCAGAGCATTATGTATATATATATATATATATGGTACATGATGCACATAGTTGTTTTGTAGTAGCCTTGACCGGCTCCTGTGTATACCAGTTTGTAAAATATATGTATTATGGCCTGCTCAGAAAAGTTTAGCCACACATTTTCATGTGAGCTATCCTAAAAACAAAGAACATACAAAATGATTAATGGAAAGTAAGAGAAAAGAGAAGGAAACCCAAAGAAATTCTTCGTCTTCGAGCTTCACCACAGTGTCAGAGTAACTCCACACAATACTCCTAGCCTCCCAAGACTAAAGTTCAACTAAAATACGACCTAAACCCTTTTAAATGATGTTTTGGAAAAAGGTGTTCTGTTGCAACCCCACGGCCTGAGCCATAGTCCCACCATTCAAGCCATCACCCCAATTTTTGTTCCGGCTACTTGAGCTGTTGTCCCCTGGGCCAAAATTCATTTCTCTTCTACTATTTAAAGATCCAAACCTACAAAACAAGATTCGACTGTTCAAAAAGACCATTTGGATGTCCTGAACAACATATTTAGACTAATCCAAAAACAAACAAAGTGATAATGGTAAATTTAAGATTGTTGGTTTTGGGGTTGGATGAAAATAAAGCTTATTCTCCTTTTCTGTTCCTTTCTTTCCAAAAGCCTCTAAAACCTATCAAAACACATAAAAAAACAATTTAAGTTTAAAATTATGGCAATGTTTTAGTTAAACAAAATAAGGATAATTTTCTTATTAAATGAGCAATTAAACACTAATTTAAAGATAAATGTTTTATAGAAAATAATCTCAAATTGACATTTAACAAGGTGGAGACCAATGAATGGAATGAAAAGATGTCACAGGGTGAATGCACCATGCATGGCATAAGGGGACGCGAAGGAGAGTGGTGGCAGACTTGAAAGTTGAGAGACAGTTGCATCTATTTTTCATAAACCCTAGTATCCTTGTGATTCATCACACTAAGTTGGGGTTACTCATAAAATAGGCTAGCAATATTGGGTTAGGTCTTAATTAGTCTCAATAAAATTAAAAAAAAAACATTGGGTTTAGAAGTTCGTTATTTTGATGGGTTTGGGTACATCAAGTATAACAAACATATAAAAAAACTAAACAATACTATTTGTTTTAACATGGTTTTAACCACTTGACCAAGGGGGTGTTTGGTTTGCAGTTGGGGAAACGGAGTTGAGTTGAAGTTAAAAATTTAAAGGTTCATATTAATTTTTTACGTCGTTCGAGACAATCAAAACTCCGTTAACCCGTAGGATCAAAAATCTCCTACAAGCCAACAGAGGTTTTCTCCGTTCATAGTTTCCACCAAACACACTACAAAATCAATTTTAAAATACCCCGCCATTGCATGTTTTTTTGCTTCAATTTCAAGTGATGAGATGCGGTTCGATACTTTGACCATATTGATCAGGCTCACTATGAAGTATTCTGACTCAATTACAAGTTGTTTTCCTTTATCATTATTAGGATCATGTGTGATTTCTTAAAAATAAATTACCATTTTGGTCTTGTAAGTTTTAGGTAAGTTTCAGTTTGGTCATGTAGGTCTTATATGTTTTAGGCAAGTTTTAATTTGATCTTATATGTTTAAAAGGTTTCAATTCAGTAGTCCTTTGCATTTGTTGGTGATTTTAGGTTAGTCATTTTCAAAACAAAATGAATTTGGGATAACAAAATTAATAAATGTGGCACAAACAGTGTTTAGTTGATGTTGATGACGTACCACTTATTAGATGACTTTTGTTATTTTGAGGGAATAAAACATAACTTATATTCTTCTTTCCTAGATTAAAGGCTATTGAAAAGGTAAAAAACCTATGAGGACTTTGGTACAGATGTTAAGCTACCTAGTTCAGTTTTTTACTAATTTTTAAATAAGGTGAAGTCATGTAAAGAAAACAATGTTAGACATGGATGAGTACGATCGATAAGAGATTGTCTTTGTTAGGTGTGTACTTGTATTAACATTGATGTATAGGAGAAGAAAAATATTATTTTTAATGGTTGTGGTAAGAGACTAAACTATTTAAAAAAATATACAAGAATCCATTAATAAACGTAAAATACTAAAAAAAAACTTTTAAACATACTTAAGACTTAAACAAAAATCATTAACAAATATAAATGATTGAACTAAACTTTTTTAAACATACCAGATAGAACCAAAATCTTCCAAAATGTATAGGATATTTAGCCTTATTTGTATTAAAAAATTTCAGCACGCACGTATTAAATGCAATGTAAAAAGTCTTTAAAAAAGCCTTTTAAGTAATTTTTAGTTAATAAGAACTTGCTGTGCATGTACAACAATCTGGTTTTTGCCACTTGATTTATTTCACATTTGACATGTTAGATTATAGTTTCATATAATTAAACTTTAAAAAAAAAGTTATGAGTATTCAGTAGTTAGTTAAAGTCTAATTCTTCTAACGCAAAAATTATTATTGAGAATTTTAACTATTTCAAACCAAGTATTTTATGTTAAAAAAAAAACTTATAGTTAATAGTAGATGTCAAAGAACAAACTTAATAGTTAATAGTGCTTTTCTTTTGCTGAACAAATACTTTTTTATTGTCTATTGCTAAATAAATACTTAATAGTGCATTTAGATAAAGATACAGAAGACGTCAATTTTATGTTGAATTGATTGTTTTTTACTAGAAAACTTACTTTCAAACAAAACTTCATAAATATACACGACTTTGATTCAAATTCAATTTTAATCAATTTAAGTATAATTTTATAAAATAAAAACAATTTCATCACCTAAACACGCTCAATCTACATAAATAATTTTTCGTTTTCCACAATTTTTTTATTTGAATTCAGAATTTTAATTGTATATATTTTTATGTCTGCAAAAACAAACTATGACAAAAACATTACAAATAATGGGGTTTTATCTCAATAATTTAATTTCAACCTAACACAAAAGAATATGGCGTCGCCCGGACTCGAACCGGAGACCTTCAGTGTGTTAGACTGACGTGATAACCAACTACACCACGACACCTTATCAATGAAATCTTTGGATTTATATTATTGACCATTATAAATAAAAGCTACCCCACCGGTGAAAAGTAAATGGGTTTTTGACTTACATTTGATGAAAGAATCGGTGGTTATTTGGTTTACCTGGTTTTGACGACAATTTTTTTTTATTAACACTAATAAAGTTTTAACTATTTTAAATAGTTTGGATTATCAATATTAATTGTTAATTTTTTTTTATTTTTATAACTTTATGTATTTAACTGATAATGAAACGGACATTAAGTCATTATTCTATTGGTCATAAAAACGATATTTGAGAGAAACATGAAATGGGGAGAGAGAATTATTTAAGTGGGAACTGCATCTAAATTTTATTCTCTCTAATTTGGACAGAAAACCGAGAAAAAAAACAGGAAAAATATACATACTTCACACGTTCAATTATAAATTTGTCCTTATATCTTTTTGTTTTCCATTTCATATGACATAGATGAATGAATATATATGTACATGCATAAAATATAGCATAATATGTATTTCCCTATATAGCAGGTTTGCAAACATATTTAATACCATTTGTTGCTAGTTCTCATATATAAATTTTTTTATTTCCCTACTAAAATGTAGATTTGATTAATTAGATTGAAGGTTTTTAAAATTATTTAAAATAAGATTTTATTAGAGCTAATTAAACAGGTTTCTTATGGTGTTTATATAAAATATATTTTTATTTATACAAAAGAAGTTGATTCAAATATATTTAATAAATTTTTAAAATATAAATCTATTCGATATTTTTATTTAGTAATTAAAATTAATTTAAGAATATAAATTTATTTAATATTTTAATTTATGTTGAAACATTATTTGATTACTCTATTCGGGTTTAATGATTTTCATACTTACTTTGTTAATAGTGTTTTTTGCAACACTTTATTTGTAGTTTTTTCATGTATGTTGTAACAGGATTGTATTACTATGATCACAATTTTAATGATAATAAATTGATTATATTTAAGAAAAATAAAATTACATTTACATAATTTTATTACAAAGGGATTGTTGGTGATAATTTATTATGTCAAAAAATTAACCTTTCCTTAATTTTTAAGCACAAAAGACATATTTATCTTTATACTTATTTTATTTTATTTTTCTCATTTTTCTATACCCAACCAAACAAAAGAAAATAAAAATCAACTTTTCTTTCTTTTCATTCTCATTCCAAACAATAAAAAAAATTCTTTCTCTTTCATTCCATTTTCTTTCTTACTTGTTTTCTTTCTTTCCATTTTCGTTCTCTTTATTTTCTTTTCTTCTACCAAATAGTGTAAAATCTCTTTCAATTCAAATGCCAGTATCAGTGCATTATAAATGTTAGCAGAAAAAGAAAGCTTATTGATTTGTGTTGCATAAAAAAATTTATTAATGTGCATTTTTTTTGATAAAAAATTAATGAGTATCTTTAGTTCTTTACCTCTATAGGTAAACAACACTGGTCTTTTTCCCGTATATACTAAATGGTAACTTTTATATAAATATATAAATAAATGTTTTATTGTTAATATTGTTGATTTAAATTTATCGTCGAAGATATTAATAAAACAATTATTAAAAGTGATTTATTTGAATCAAGACAAATCTAATTCACATATATTATCTTGATTTTCAAAATTTTAAATTAAGACTAATGAATTTAAGTAATTCTATTTAAAATAAGTAATTATAATAAATAAAATACTCAAAAGTATAAAAATTTATAGTTAATTTAAGATTGGGCTAGTAATATGAAGAGGGGAGGGATAGAGAAAGAGAACTGTAAGTATCTGTTCTGTTTACCAATATTAACAAATTAACATTGGCAATTTTTTTTAAAAAAAAACTATAAATACCATCACTTTACCAAGACATTAATTTTAAAGTGAACAATGGTGTTTCTAACTTATAATAATAAACTAACCCTTCACATGCTTAAGAAACTCAGTTAACTGTGGTGTCGGACATTGTTGGTTTTACCAAGGAATAATTGGCAAATTATATGAAAACTGGTTATATGTTCAAAAAAGAAGGTATGCTGTTAGATTTCCTTAATCCAACCATAAAATGCAAAACTTATGATATTCATATATTTGCTATATCCTAAAAAAAGTTTCATTTTTAACATTCATCATTCATAAGATAGCTTTCACACAATACAGGAGTTGGAGAGAACCCACTAAACTAGACTTGGCCAGCAAAAAAGGTTCAAAGCTGAGAGAGCAAGTCATTTTCAACACTCGAAAAGGGTATATTTGAGTTGATCACAGAATTTTAAAAGTGGAACAAAAAAAAAAACTCGAATTGGCCAGAAAAAAAGGTTCAAAGCTAAATACAAACATGTTAGCAAGATTTGACACCACACACAAAATAAGGTCAAGAATCCACTCAAACAGAAACATATACATCAATATCTGCACCCCTCTCAGGTAAATCCAAGCTTGTCCAAACGACCTGAACCAGGATAGGCTTTGGTAGTGAAGCTGGCATGCAATGCAGACACCCTTTGTGTGGCCAATTTTGAGTCACCAAATCCATGAAGCAAGTACCCTTTAGATGAACTAGACCTCTCATACTGTGGCCTCTGCTTTGGAACACTGAGAGATCTTACCTTTGCCTTTGAAGACTCGGTGTAAGCCATGTAACTTGGATAGTCAGAACAAGCACTTGCATAGCTTCTTGATCCATCACTCCTTGTAGGAGTAAAAGGGCTTCTCTTGGAGCAATCATCTTTAGAAGAAGAAGCAGATAAAGTTTGAGGACTATTGTCACCACCACAGAATAATGAACTCTCCTCAACCTCGTTTGTTTTCATAGGGCTATAACTATAAGACTGAACCTCACAAGAACATGCACTTTGACCTGATTGATAAGATGTCGAATCCTTTGTGGAGTAAAGAGGGTTTTTAAGTTTGGGTGTGATGTGTGGTTTTCCAGAATCAATTTCGAGAATCCTGACACAGCTTTCTTCATCCATTCCCCAAGTTCTTGTCCACGATTTTCGTTGATTCCCTGATTGTTCATCAATCATGCAATCTGATCCATTCCCACATCTCATTTGATTGCCATTTATACGAGATTTGGAACTGTTTCTCTGCAATGATATGAATGTTTCCATAAATTAGATACATTTGTTCGGCAAGAAAATGTCAGAAAAATATAAGAATTTTTCTTGACATTTGGTTGGGTTCATCTATTACGATAGGAAAAAAAAAGGTAAGATGTGTCCCGATTTTCATACTTAATAAATAACTTTCATTTTCTATTTTTTCTAATCAAGTATAGTTGGCCCAAGTATTCACATTGGAATGTATTTATAATTGATTATATATCATAGAAGAATTTCTTCTCATCCATTTTCATGAATATCAAACATCAAATGTGATCATGCAATGACATTTTCCCTGTTGGAAGGGAAGGAAAGAAAATACCTTGAATGATGATGATGATGATAAGTGATCATATTTCATGCTTTGGGATCTGATTGGGCTCTCAAATTTGTCTGGTGTTGCTGGACTCTATAAATTGAAGACATTTAGGATTTAAATAAATTAAGCAACAAGTATGTATACAAACTAGAGCTATTTACAAAGGAAACCATGACAAGTAACTTTTGGAGACAAATTCAGATAAAACCACTTTTAAAGACAATTAAACTAGGAGAAGACAAGAGTTGCCTTTCGTTAAAATTAAGAAAAGAAAAAGTAATGGTTGATGCTTACATGGAGATGGAGAGAGGATGATTTTGCATTCCAATCTGGAGACTGCAAAAGTTGGGCCCGCCCAGCACGGATTCGGGCCTGCACTCGCAACAGGGCTTGCACTCTTTGCATCCGCTCAGCTAAATGCTTCCTCTCAAGTTGACCTCTCACTAATGCTTGTAGTTTCACCAATCCTTTTAAGGCTCGCAGAGCTTTCCTTGCCTATAAATTACTCACCAAATGTATGGATAATTAATATCTCAATATCACAAAAGTTCATTTGTATCTTGACTAAATCTCTAAAAGGTTATAAAATAGAATCAGAAAAGGTACCGATTTGAGTGAATCGTGATCAAACTAGAGATCAAACAATGACTCAACCGATAACAATAAATAATTAACTCAAACCGATCACCTAGTCGATTCTTACTCCAACCAGTTGAATAGGCCGGTTTTAATAACAATGATAACTAGTAAATTTTTTCATTAAAAAAAATCCATTGGTATTCAACTCTAACAAGATCATGCACTTAAGTCGTTAAAAGTACATGAGAGAGGTTTCAAACAAAGACTTAAATGCTTGATGTGAAATTGAGACAGAGACTTAAGTGCCTATTTAGAAAATTTAGAGAACAAACTGTATAACAGTATCAAAATATCAATTACTCATATTTCCGGTGGTTTAAACTCGACTCTTAAGATTAATATTAAAAAATATACATGAAGTTTTACCAAGTTTCACAGTGATTATATATAAAATATGTTAGGAGCATGGAAATATAGGACTTGATTAATGTGAAATATGTACCCCAACAAATTAGTTTCAAATTTGAATTAAAAAATCAAACACTTCCACCATCATTTAATAGATAAATTATTTGTAAGTTTTAAAAAGCCTTTTAGTATGGCCTATGGCATGGTGGGCATCAAGAAGACCATGCCATAATGGCCAGAAAGGGAGGACACTCGTGCAGTATAGAAGGAGCCTATATATTAATCAACTTTATTGAAGTATATGTCTCTGCATCTATAAACATTACTAGTGTTAGTAATTAATAGTATTAATAACGTCGTCAACTAACCAAACTTTAATGTGCTGGAAAAAGCCATCTAAAACCAAATGCCCAAGTCTTCTCAAAAGAAACGTATCTTACAGAGTGGCAGAGCTCCTTTACATATGTATCTGTCCCCACAGAAACCCAAGTGAAAAGACCCAATATGCAAGCCAAATATGATTCTTTTTTCAGAAAAAAATAAAAACGATGAATTTTCAAATAAGCTTCACAGTAGAGTTATGATGTACAATAAGTAATGAATAGTCTACATTTACATTCTGTTTGGTGGCATGGAAAATATGAGAGAAAAACGAATGGGAAAGAAAATAGGCTTGTAAACAATTTCTCATTTCCCATGATCATTTTTATATTACTATTTGGTTAGAACCAACGGGATAATAAATTTTCACCTAAAAGTGAGAAATGTTGAACTTTCGTGCAATAGACACTCATTTCTTAACATGAAACATAATGTTAAGAGTACTTATTTAATTTAAAAAACATACTAACGTTTTCTTGTGAACGAAACATCAGGAAAAAAATAACAGACAACAATTTTTATAATATTTTCCATTAATACATTTAAATATTAAATCAACTTCCATGTAGGCTTAGGAACACGAAGATAAGTATAATTTTCAACATTCAACTATAAAAGTTAGACACACCCTGATGGTATATATTTGTAATTTTTAATAAATCTTAAAATCTTATTTGTTTATTTTTTCCTCATCTTTCTTTTTTATCTCCTAATTTTCTAGGTAACAAATACAAGTATTAAAGGATATTTAATTTTTCGTTGGGGTTATCAAACTAGCTAATCTATCTCAAAAAGTATCAAGTAATAAGAAAGATTAATATTAATCTTATATATATATATATATATATATATATATTTATCTTCATAACTCAATTTCTCTGCCTACCAACCTTTATTTTAGAAAAGATGGTATCATCAAAGTACACCAACGTTATCGGTTGATTGAAAGAATAGATAGATAGAGAGATATAGAAAATGTAAGAGATGATAGGAATTATTAATGTTTAAAGGGAGGGGTGACCACACTGAGGACTTCCACGACGAGCAAAGTTGACATAGGAATATGAAATGAAAGTAAAAGAGTTATGAAGAGTGAAAATCAAGACTGGCACAATTAAATGTGAAAGGGCCAAGACAGAATGAAGCTAGCGAGGGGGAAATGATGATGACACCTCGGAACACGTTAATGGCTGTAATTTCAGATGGAGGCAAGAAAAGGAAATGGTAAATACCATATTTTCTAGGCAAACTTTATCAGACATCAAGTTCTGATCAGAATGACGTACCAAACACAGCTCACTGATGCATCAATCAAACAGACAATAGAAGGTAAAAAGAAAGGAATCAGATTCAGCTTCCAAACAAAACACTGCGTCTCACAGATACGCCAAATCTGCAAACCCACCCCCATCTTCCAGGATCTTTCACTAGTTTGTTTAGAATATATATATATATATATATATATATATATATATATATATATATATGCTTATTATTAAAATGCATATATATTTTTTAAATATTTAAGGAGCTTATTTTTGTTAAATGCATATATAGTGGTTAGTAATAATAACAGGATTTAGCTCTTATAAAACACGTTGCATGTGAGTTTTTTTTTTTTAGGATAACTGACCCACAATTCTAAAATTGACCATGCCCTAAGAAATGGATCAGGACTTCACATTTATTTTAAGTTAAGGACTATCCATGTACTTTACCTTCTAGGATATCGCTCCTATAAGGCAAGGAAATACAACTTTAGAGAGTAAGATACTTTAAGTGCATGTATGGGTTCTACTTGAATAAGGGTAGGTTAAAAGTAAGTTTTTAAATTTTAGAATTGAAAACTGTCTCAATCGCACAATGGGTGATATCAATAATGATAATATTATTGGCTAAACTCTAATTTTATACTTGATTATCAAATTGCCATTGGGACTCCTTGGCTAGAAAATCAAATAGTGCATCCTTAATGCTAATGAAAGGGAAAAAAAAATAAAGAAATTGTTTTAAAAAAATTGGATTGAAACAATAAATGGGAGGAGAGAAAAATTTTTAAACACTCATTTTCTTTCTATTTTTTTCTTGAACCAAAGAAAAGAAAATTCATCATTTTCGCGTTTTTTCATCTTCCATTTTGTTTACACTATTTTTCTCCACCAAAGATTGTGTAAAGTATTTCTCTCTAAACGAGCAGGATCCATGACAATTAATTTAACATACATTTGATTATTTTGTTTGAGATAAATACGCTAGTAAACTGCACTTTTAATTTTTTTTAACAATTTTAATCATAACGTAACCAAAAAAATGCCATGGGAAAAAAAGAAAGAATTTCAAAGCAAGAGGAAGAAATAGAATAAAATGAAAAAGCAAACGAACCAAAGAGCCACGAAACGCAGCTTGAATCTTAATGGCTGCCCATTCATCTGGAAGAATGGCTCCGGCGGTGGCGGCAGGGCATCGGCCAGTGCAAGTGAGTCGGGCAACGGCGGCGGCCGCATGAGCAGCAGCGACGGCGGCCTCAGCAACGGCAGCGGTGGCTGCTGCGACGGCCATGTCGTGGTTGTGAGTGGGATGGAGGTCCTTTTCTCTGTAAGACTTGACAAAGCTCCAGCGTCGTTTCTCTTTAGGGGCGGTGGGCGACGGGGAGTCTGGTCTCTTGAGGCCGAGAAGGCCACGAAGCCACTTTGATGCCTTACCCATTGATGTTAATGACGGTTGTGAGGCATCGAAGAGAAGAGAGGGTGGAAGTGGAAGTGAATGTCTGTGGATGCCTTTTTCTCTAAGAAAAGTCTGCAGAATTTACACAGAGAGAACCCATTGTGGACCGCCAGACTAAACTAGTACTATTTTTGTTTTTGGGTAATACTAAACTACCTCTCTATTCTATTTTCTTTTATTTATATTAAATATGTTTTTGAGGACCTTCCGGTCTTCATCACCGGAGCCTAGGGGTGATTGTTTAATATACATTTATCACTTTTTAAAATTTTTAAATCAGCATTACTCTTATATATAAACAAAGAATTATGATTTATTCTCTTAAATATTTGAGTTGATTAGTTTCATTTGTTCTGTTGTGTTTTTTCGTGTTGAGATGATTTGGGATGGAAATGAGTCAGATTTGTCAGGTTAAAAGACTAAACCTATGTTTTCAAAAAGACTTTTTAAGTAAACACATCAAGTTATAGGCTTTTTAAAAAGTCTTTGAAGCTTAATAGATCAACCTGTCTAATTGGCCTAACTACTAATTATTTATATATATTTATAACATAAAAATAATATATATATATATATTACATATTTACATAATATAAATTAATATTATAATTATAATAATTTTTTATAAACAAATCATTTAAATTGACTTTTAAGCAGATTACACCTTAAAAAAATATATAACAGACTAATAGGTTAGGTTCAAACATTGACAATTGGAAGCAGGTAAGATTTAGGCCTTTCAAAGTCTGACCTAACTCATTTCCATCCTCAGAGATGATAAATATTTTAACTCAATATTGTCATGTATTATCATGGATCAATTTTTTATTTTTTAAATAAACATGCTTCTCCTGTTAGTGGGGTTGTTGATTCCCACCCTGATCTTTCTAGGGTGTTTTTTCATGTTTTGGCTTGACTTTCTTCTTTTCCACACGTGGTGTAGGAGTTTGTGGCTTGCTCCTGCCGCTATGGCCTCGAGATGTATTTCAATACCCACATACTTAGACGCCTTGCGTCTGAACTCCTCTAGGGTGATGGGTGGGCCTTTTGATAATGATACAGCGAATGGAGACTTTGGTTGTAAAGCCTCAATGATAATGTGCAACTAGATGGCCTCTATGACATCTTGCACCATAGCTGCTTCCTTATAAAACATTTTCAAGAAGTTATTCAGAGATTTTGTCTCACCCTGCTTGATCTGAGCCATGGTGTGAGACGTCCTAAGCATGTGTCTAGAGATGACAAAATATTCTCCAAACGTCTCAGACATTTCTTTCCAAGAGTTTATAGATCTAGAAGGTAGACCCTTGAACCATGCTAAGGCTTCTTTAGTTAGTGTACGCGGGAACATGCGACACATAACATTAGCCTCAACGCCCAAAAACATAACCTCATAAACGTACGCATCAAGATGTTTGCATGGATCCGTCTCACCCATATATTTGCCTATAGAAAAAGGCTAGGTGGTCTGTAGGTGCCTGGGGATGAGCATACACATGAGCCTTTTTGGGAAATGGATACCCAGCTTGTATCTAGATAAGGGAGTGCTGGAGATAACACCTTTACGCCTAGGGTTTGGCTGTTCTGTATGAGACTGAGTCTTCTACTCCTCTTCATACATGGAGATCTTTGAATAAGAGAGTGTACGAGACACTTCATGTATGGAAGCCTCAGGTTGTTGAACATTTTTGGGGCTCACCTTCTCCACATGAGCAGAATGCTCATGCCTCGGGTCAGCAAGCTCCTCCCTGAGTTGGTTATTAATCTCGTCCCTAAGGTCAGGAGTGACCACTAGAACTATCTTCCTTGTAGACGCACTTGCACTATCAAAGGCCAACCGTCTTGGCTCCAAGTACGTCAAATCTTCAACATGCCCCTCAGGCTCACGATCCTCCATGGATGATAAACTCAAGAATACAAATATGAGACTTAAAATTTACAGGTCCTATTGGGTGTGCCAATGACCTAGTCTCGATCGGGGTGTAAAGGTTGGCCTCACAACAGTCCTTAATATTGTTGAAGTGCTTAGGTTTTACATCGATTTAGTGAGGATCCGGTATTATATCCTCTATTCCAGTGAGAAATAAAGGTCTTGGAGTGATTCCTCATACCAACAGCACCAGCCTTACACGTTGGGGAGCGAAAATGGGTATGACCTACAAGGACACTCTGACGCTCAAGTCAGTGAATATTTGAGGAGAATTTCAGAGTTCAAGCGTAAGTTATAAAGAGAATATTCTACCTTTGTTACATTGATACATGGATATTTATACCTGGAGGTAGTGGAAGAGTCTTCTTGCTTTCCAAGTTTTTCATAAACTGTGTCAGTACTTTTCTGATCTCTCTGATCTTTTTGTAGAAAGATTGACACATAAAAGAAACGTTTCTGAACGACTTTATCTACCAATCATTCATTTTGTAGGTTGCTTGTTCAACACACTAGTGCATAGGTCAACTTTAACTTTCTGGTGTAGAGAGAATGACTAACACCAGGGTTAGTTTAGAGACCTTACGTATAACTCTGGAGATCCGATGTTAGGCCACCAATTTTTATGGGATATTAGTCTTGAGGATGAACTATGGTCAAATTACCGTTGTACCCAGAGGCCGGTATTAGGTTCGAATCATATAATAAGTTTATTTAATTTATAGATTTTTAGTAAAGAATTCAGGAATGTTTGGTTCCCAATTAGACCAACCCAAAAAAAGATTCTATGGTCAAACAGAATTTTAATTTTCTCGAACAATATAAAGAACTAATATTAACCTTTATATTTTATATATTTAATTCTATTTTCTCATATACACCAAACAGAGTCTCAATATCATACTGAGCGTGTGTTTGGTTATCTTCCCCAACCTCTATTCGTTTTGCAAACCTCCGTTCATCTCCGTTCCCTAAACGCGGTGGTGTTTGGCTGAGTGCAAATTCATTCCGTCAGCCCAACCTTCGTTCAAGGCTCCGTTCCGAAGCCCCAACCTCCGTTTGCGTGAAGCTGGCTTCCCCTTCCCTCCATGGAACCTAAATTGGCAAAAAGACTAATGAACCCTCCGTTTTTGCGCACGAAACAGAGGACCAACCCCCAAAGATGCAACCTTTACATGGTGGCAACCAATATCTCGCAGAAAGCTGCCATCTTTGAACGGATCTGCCGGAGGTAAGCTTTAATTTCCCCTTTTGTTTTCGATTGCCCCATTTCTGTTTCCCTTTCGGTTTTGTTGTTTCAATTTACTGTTTTGTTGTGGTTTTTGGGTGTTGGTTTTCTTCTTGGCATGGAAAGGGTTATTGTTGTGAGGAGGGGTTATGGGTTGGTGGTGGTCAGGAGGGTGGGGGGTGGGGGTGTCGAGTCATGGGGGTGTTTGTGGTGGGTGAGTGGGTGGTGAATGGGGATGGGTATGAGTGATGGATGGATTGTGGGGGTTTCATGGTTATGGGGAGGGGTGTGGGTGACAGATGGATGGTGGGTGATGGATGCTGGTGGGGTGGGTGGTGGCTGTGTATGGTGGTGAGGGATGGATGGTGGTGATGGATGTCGGGGAGGGATGGATGGTGCTAATGATAGGGTGCATGGGTGTGGGTTGTAGGCTAGGGTGCACAGGAATGTTGAATGAATGGTGATGCTTGGAGGTGCATAGGTGTTCCTTGAGTAGTAGGATGTACAATATTTTTTTGTAAAAACATAAAAATCAGATTAAGAAAATTATGTATATTTTTATTTGATTTGTAGTTATTTTTGTTCTTGTATGTATGAAATCATTTTTTTATTTAGGGTGTACGGTTTTTTTTTATATAGTTTCATTTGATGTAAGTGAATATTTTTTGTATTTAAATGTATTTAATTGATACAAGTAGTAGTTTTAGTTACAACGCATAATTAAGGTTTAAATTTAACATAGTCGAGCCGTTTAGATTTACAAGTTATATGTTTAGACAAATTTGTTTAAATAACGTACTCGATCCGTAAAAAAATTTTAGTTATCCATTTATATTAAGTTATTCGTATAGGGTATGCGTAAGTGATCTATTTCAATTTAACAAAGTCGATTTGTTTAGATTAAGTTATCGATTTAACTCACGGTAAAATAAAAATAAAAGTAATGACACTTTTTTAAATTAATGAGGGAAAACAACCATATAATTGTCAAAATTAAAATAATTATATTAAATTAATGAAGGATAACAATGGTTTAATTGTGAAAAAACAATAATTACATTTTTTAAATTATGAAAAAAAACACATTTTTAATAGTTAATGATGGATGATAATCATTTCATTGTGAAAATAACAATATTATCTATTTTATTAAAAAATAAAATTATATATAAATATATATTGTGTTATTTATGAATATATATATATATACACAAAATTTGATATAATATATTTATATTATTAATATATATATATATATATTCAATATATTTTTTACTAATACCATTTTTTGTAATTTTTTATTAAACCATCACTTACCCAATTCAACTTTTTCTCCAACTAAACACAATTACTACTTCCCAACATACTTTTAGAAAGTTAGAGGACATTTGGCAGTCCTACTCCAGCGGAGTTTTCTCCCTTAAGTGGGGGAGTTTTTTATCATACGAGTCAACAAAATTTTGATTGTCTCGAATAACGTGAAGAATTAATATCAACTTTTAAATTTTTCACTTCAACTCAACTCCGTTTCCCTAACCGCAAACAAAACACCCCCTTAACATCCAAATACAACTCTGTTTATAAAACCTCAATTTTCCCAACTCTATATAAAAAACCACAGTTATCTCAATAAAATTACTCCAACAGATAATTAAAGAAGTAGTACATGTTTAACTTTATCAGATTGATTGACGTGGTCAAATATGCAGGTTCAACGCAAACATGACTCCCACCATTTGTACCTAACCTAAAAGTGGGACGTTTTGGAAATTGGAGTAACCGGGGACACATGGAACTGGTGAGTCAACCAATGCTTCTCCATCTAATCACACGGACCATTAGCTTCAATTAATTTTTTATTTCAAAGGTAATTTTGTATTTAAAGCTCTTTTATTTAACATATAAATATACTATTGATTTCTTATATTTTTTAAACTCCTAATTTGATTAATTATCTTTTCTTTTGTTAATTTGATTCTTAATATTTTTTAATTTTTTGTAAAGTTTTTCATTAAATCTAGATTTAAATATATTTTTATCCCTATAAAATAATTTTTTATTTTAATTTTAGTAAAATCACTTTCTCTTTATCATTCAACTTATATGAACTATTTTAGTGCTAGTCATTTTGTTAATTTAAATTTGTTAATTGCTAACATGGTTAACAAATTTATCACATATCAACTCAATATCTAATTTTGATAGTTGCATAATCACATAATCAATTAACTAGTTTTACTTAATAATAATAGAGAATAAGAAGATAATATCTTATATAAGTTGGATATAAGTTGAATGTAAAATAAATAAATAATTTTACAATACCAAAATTAGAAGATTCTTATTCCTTTGTAGTATTTTGGTACGTTAATTGGTAAATTAGACATATACTTGGTCCATATAGATAATGTTATATGCAACTTACCACACCATATTATTTCTTTATTATTATAGAAGTATTGGCTTTAGATTTCGCCTGCAAATTGAGTTCCTCTCAAAGATTTTGATCTGCAAAGCCCGTCTCATAGCTTTTACCCGGTTGTGGTCCACTTTCGATTCGAGGAAAAGCACCCCCATTTACCCCATTCTCATTTCTTGTGCACGATATCAATA
Organism: Clitoria ternatea; assembly: GCA_037962975.1. Classification (NCBI taxonomy): domain Eukaryota; kingdom Viridiplantae; phylum Streptophyta; class Magnoliopsida; order Fabales; family Fabaceae; genus Clitoria; species Clitoria ternatea. Next base: position 10,738,719 of record CM075670.1, read on the forward strand.
ATTTCGTAACAGGTTACTGAAATATTTCTATTTTCGTTGATTGATTATCAATTGCCAATGTTAATTGATAGTATGGTTAATATACCATTTACATCTCAGATCAAATATGGAAATTGAAGATGAGCACACATTTTCTTCCCCTGGAGATACCACGTGTAACAGAGACTCTTCAGCATGTCGCTTAGTTTTTCATGATGAGTGTTCTACTCCAAAGTCAGTTGAAAAAATATCAAATTGAAGAAGATTGGGCACCAAAATTAAGTATGGAGTTTAAATCAAAGGAGCAACCTTATCATTTTTGCAACATAATAGTAAGTTGGTTTCAGTATTAAAAGACATTGGAAAAATGATCTTCTTGATGGTACGATAAAAGATAGAATGTTTTATTGCTCTGCCCAAGGTTTTCGTCGTAATGACAATAGAGATAGTAATGTAAAAAAATATCGAGCTGAGACAAGAACGGGTTGTAAAGCACACATGCAAGTTTCTATTCAACTTAATGGCTGGTGACAAGATTTGATCCAACCCATAATCATGAAGTTGTTACTAGCTCCTAGTAAGATTTTTATGTTGAAATCACATAGAAATGTAACCAATGCTCAAACCACTGTAATTGATTTAGTTGACGAATCAGGAATTATACCAAAAGCTGGTTTTGAGATGATAGGTAACGAAGTTGGCGGGCGTGAGAATCTTGGTTTCCTTTCTGCAGACTAAAAACCGAGCGAATGAAGGAAATGAGGAAAAGAGATGTTGGTGCTTGTGGTTTAATATTTTCACAGTAGAAAATTCATTTTCATTTCATGATATGCAATTGGTGTTGGTAAAAAAAATTGGGTCGGATTAACTGATATTTTTTACGGCGCAGCGGAATGACAGACCGATAAAATAGATGGTTACAAAATAAATTAAGTACGAGCAAAGCAAATAAATAATTAAAATGACACCAGCAATTTAACGTGATTCACCCTTTTGATTTGGGTTATATCCATGGGACAAACTCCGAAATTTCTTCCACTAATAAAATTAGTAGGCGTACAAGAAGGACTTCTCTAATAAAATATTAGAGCCACAAACCCGAAATTAACCCAAAATAGTGACACTCAAGTGTTTCCCAAACACTCCAATTAACCTCACTATTTTGTTACTTACTAATTATTTTTCCCTCACTCAACAACTCATCAAAGCAATTAACTAATTGCTTTGGCCTCACAAAACACTCTCTCTAAGTGTTTTACACAATTGCTCTTAATTGTGTTGTTTTTCTTCCTGATGCATTATGCTGAAATACAATGCCTATTTATAGGCCTTGAGAAGCAAATTGCACCACATGAATTGAGTGGTTTTTAATGCATCCACGCCACTTGCTTTTCTTAGCCACAACATAAATATTATTTTATGATTTTATGGCCCTCATTCTAGAGGGTACAACAACAATCTCCCCCTCCTGATTAGATGGAGGGCTCTACCAGTCTTGCTGCTTGTCGACAGTACTCCAGCTTCTCCTTTGGAAGAGTCTTTGCATCATGTCTGATCCATTTTCATCTGTGTGGATCTTCTCAAGTTGTAGTAAATTCTTCTCTAATACATCCCTAATCCAGTGATATCTCACATCAATATGTTTTGATCGATAATGAAAGAAGGAATTCTTCACAAGGTGAATTACGCTCTGACTGTCACAAAACAACTCATACTTTTCCTGGTGCATGCTAAGTTCTTCCAAGAACTTCTTCATCCATATCAGCTCTTTGCAAGCTTCAGTGGCCGCAATAAATTATGCTTAGTTGTTGAGAGTGCAACACACTTCTATAGTCTTGATTGCCATGACACAGCTCCCCCTACAAAAGTGATTAGGTATCCTGATATAGACTTTCTTGAGTCAACATCGTCAGCCATATCAGCATCTGTATAACCTATTAACATAGGTTTTTCATCTCCAAAACACAAACACATTTTAGAGGTACCACGAAGATACCTGAAAATCCACTTTACTGCAGCCCAATGTTCCTTTCCAAGATTTGAAAGGAAACGACTCACTAAGCCCACAGAGTGAGCAATATCTGGCCGTGTACATACCATGGCACACATCAAACTCCCAACTGCTGAAGCATATGGAACTCTATCCATCTCATCCTTCTCATCCTCTGTGGAAGGGCACTGCTTAGTACTTAGTCGAAAGTGATTAGCAAGAGGACAACTAACCGCTTTAGCCTTGTCTATATTGAATCGTTGAAGTACCTTCTCGATATACTTCTCCTGTGACAACCATAATTTCTTAGCATTCCTGTCTCTGGTTATTTTCATGCCAAGAATTTGTCTTGCTGGCCCTTAGTCTTTCATAGCAAAGGACTTGCTCAATTGCTTTTTCAAACTGTTGATTCTGGAAACATTCTGGCCAACGATCAACATGTCATCTACATAGAGCAAAAGAATAATAAAATCATCATCAGAGAATTTTCTGTATGAACACACAATGGTCTGAAGTGGTCTTCTTGTAGCCTTGCTCCCCATGACAGACTCAAACTTCTTGTACCATTGTCTTGGTGCCTACTTCAAGCTATACAAGCTTTTATTAAGCTTACAAACATAATCTTCTTTCCCTTTTACTTTGAAACCCTTTGGCTGCTCCATGTATATCTTTTCCTCCAAGTCACCATGAAGGAAGGCTGTCTTCAAATCCATCTGCTCAATTTCCAAGTTGAGACTTGCTGCTAACCCTAGCACTGTTCTAATGGATGTTATCTTCACCACCGGTGAGAAAAAAGTCAATCCCCTTTCTTTGAATGAAACCTTTGACGACCAATCTAGCTTTGAATCGTGGCTGCGGACTGTGTTCTTCATGCTTGATCCTGAACACTCACTTGTTCTTCAAAGCTTTCTTGCCTTTTGGCAGCTTCACTAGCTCAAATGTCTTGTTTCTATGCAACATCCCATTTTTAACACAAATAGAAAATATATATTAATATATCTTTCTTGAGAAATACTTACTATAAGATAGTTTATTATTATCATTTTTTTAAAATTTTGGTATTTATATTTAATTATTTATTTATTTTTAAATAATAATAATAAAAAAATAAAAATATTTCTGAATGAGAATTTTAAAATGAATTAATTAGTATTCACTAATTAAGAAAATTATATTAAGAATTTTTAATATCTTTATTATTCACCATTTTTATTTTATGTTCTTATATTTATGTTTTTACATATTTAAGATTTAACTCTTATTAGAATTTTAAAATAAAATTTTGAAGGAATTAGACTATGGTTCTTTAGAACTTTTTGATCTACATAATATTTATGATTTTTCTGGAATTTTTTTGAAAGTTTTGAAATATTTTAATAAAATAATATATTTTAAATAATTTTAAATTCATATAAAGTTACTTAAAATTAAAAATATTTACAAGAATGTAAAGTTAAATTATAAGAAAATTTTCTAAAATCCATTTCAAGTAGACTTATTTAAAAATTATCGGTTTGAGTAAAATCTTAGTTTTTACCAATCGTAAAAAAATTGAAAACGTACTAATAAATTTTTATTAATAGAAAATTTTAGATTTTTAAAATTTAAACTTTATACTACTTATCATAAAATTAGTGAGAACTGATATAATATTGCTAAATTTCAAATAGGATTAATTTTAAATATTTAAAATATACCGAGTGAAAGGTTACTATTTGGCTTAATAATTCTGCCGACATTTACTATGCAAAACACTGTACATGTACGAAATTTTCAAAAGGTGCACAGTAACTAGGATTGAATTTTCAAAAAATATACAGTACTTTTATATTAAAATAATGGAATGCATATTAATTTTCCTTCTTATAAATACCGAATGAATTCTTCTTTAGAATTCACAAATTCAGATTTAAGTTTTCTTAATATAGTAGTGCTAGTGAGATAGTGGTGGAAGTAAGAGAGAGAAATAAATTTTTTTAGAAGAAGGTTCTGCTAAAATTCTAAGGTACGAATACATCTCTTTTATATTTTTTAGGGTTATTTTTATATCATTTTTAGAAATCTATTATTATACTGGAAATAATATTATTTTAAGAAGGAAAATTTATTTCCAGTATAATATTATTTCCAGTATAATAATAGATTTCTAAAAATGATATAAAAATAACCCTAAAAAATATATAAGAGATGTATTCGTACCTTAGAATTTTAGCAGAACCTTCTTCCAAAAAAAATTATTTCTCTCTCTTACTTCCACCACTATCTCACTAGCACTACTATATTAAGAAAACTTAATCTGAATTTGTGAATTCTAAAGAAGAATTCCTTCGGTATTTATAAGAAGGAAAATTAATATGCATTCTATTATTTTAATATAAAAGTACTGTGTATTTACTGTTACTATTTACCTTTACTATTTACGTTTTACTATTTAGTGTTACTATTCACAATTCACTATTTACTGTTACTATTCACGATTTACTATTTACCGTTACTATTCATGTTTTGGTATTTACTATTACTATTTACTATTCGCTATTCACTATTTACTATTCATTATTCACTATTCAAAATTTACCATTTCTGCTTTAAGTAGTGATCTTAATTTTCATCTTGTAACTATATTAAAATGAAATTGGTATGTTTTAGAACACGAAGACGAGGCGTGCACGGATTTACAATAATGAATCAGTATACAAGAGGTAAGGGGGAGTGAGATAAGAGTATAATATGAAAAGACATAAGAATAATGAGAGGAGTCCCCTACTCCTTTTAAATTTGAAAATATTATTATTTTAAATATTACTTTTTTAACTTAAAATTTTTAATAAATTTTAAATTAAATATCTGGTTTAACTAACTCTAACATAACTATGCAAGGACTTGGATTTTTATAACATATACGAACTAGATTATATCTATGCAAGGACTTGGACCACTATGACTCATATGGATTGAACTATACCTATGCAAGGACTGGATTATATGGACTTACATAGACCTATGCAAGGAATGGACTATAAGGACTCAAAATCAATTTTAATAATTTAAGTAACCATTAAAATTTGAATTATATTTAATTTATTTAATTATTATTGATGATATTTAATTATGATTGATATTATTTGATCGTGATTGACATTATTTGATTATGATTGATGATATTGTGATTGATAATATTTTATCATGATTGATGACCTTGTGATATGGAGTTTGAGCATATAGTAAGCATGATGGAAAGTTAAAACTCAGTAAGAATTTTCTTACCTTACTCTTTAAATTTTTATTCTAAGAGAAAGTATTTTATCATTATTCTAGTCTTTTATTTCTTCTTAGAAATAATTTTTATTAACTTTATTTTTAATCTCTAGAATAAAATCTAGTATTAGAAAGAAGCTATTTTATGAAAATCAAAGGTTGAGACAATTAATTCTTGAATTAAAGAAAATTTTTATAGTTTTAAGTATTCTTAATTAATGATTTAAAAAAATATATATTCTTTTAGAAATCAGAAATTTAAATTGGTTTTCCCTAATGAAATAACTAAAGGATATTTTATAGTCGAGATTTCTAAACTCAATCTAGTTAAGATTCAAATTTGAAAAGATTATGTAAATATGTGAAGTTTTTTAAGAGAAAGTTTTGAGATATTTAAGGCTTGGAAACTCAATTTTGGTGAGATCTGAATTTGAAGACTGTACTAAATTTGTTTCTGTATAATAGAAGTTCAAAGAAGAACTTATGGGAATGTACAGTTTATTGAGATGATTTTGTGAACCTTTATGGTATTTAATAATTGAGTTTCTAAAAGTCTTAACCAACTAAATATGCGAGTAGTTCATGCATCATGAATTATTAAAGAGAAATGAGATGTGATATTGTCTGGGGACGAATTATAGAAACTGAGGATACATTAGAGGATGCTTAATTGTGAGCCTTGGGATGAGAGGGTGTGAAAGGGTGCTTCAGGTGACCTGGGGTCGCTCCCTAGTATCAGGTACTTTCACAATAAAAACTTTCTCAGTTTGACTAGTCTCTAAGTGTTTCCACGCCAGTTGAGCTGTTCATATGCCATGAAGGCATTTATGTTATTGATCTGTCCCCGACCCGGGTCTAGGATCCGGTGTCGGGACAGCCACAAGAGTTAAGGATTGAATGAGGTTGAAGACCGGTTCTGAGCATATCCGGTCTCTGTGATCCGGCCTCTCAGTGGGAGAAACCGGTCTTGTTGTCCTGGAGATCCTTCACACCGACCTCACGCGTTGGTGTGGGCGACAGGTGGTGTCACCTGCGAAGATTCTCCGACGCTCAAGTTAGAAGAGTGTATATCAACTCAATTAATACTCAAGCAGTATAATAGTGAGAATGAGAGTAAGGACAACGTAACCTTACATGTGTATTAGAACATATTATTTATAGTTGAGCGTGGAAGATGAATCGTTGGGTGCAAGTGGGCCCATAGGTTCTGATGCCGTGTGTAAAGTATCAATCAGAATGGCCCAGTATTCAGAGTGTATCAGGGGGGTAGATCAATTCACAGTGTACGATTCTGACACATGGATGGTGGATAGTCACCTTTTCCGTATATTACGCCTGCGACTGTACCTACTCCTTTCGGTGAATGAAAGGGACATATTCCGCTATGCCGAGTATCTTTCTCGTTATGATACTGAGGCAATCGGATCAGGGGTGACGGATGAATGGGAGCGGATAAGTCACCTGGTGTCTCGGACGTTACTTCGGACGACCGGTTTAAGTGAGACTCGCATCGTGTGTATACTGACCGGATCATTACCTTGTGATACCGGCTGACCTCTAGGACGGCTAAGATGGCCTCATCCTTAGGTCGGGTATCCAGACCAGACAATCTTGCGGCCGGTATCCAGACCGGATCATATATCCCCTAGCTTGTGTGAGGGACTGTAAGTTGCTCATATAAGCTATGCTGTTCACGAGAGGTCTGGATGCCGGCATAACCTGCAAGAATACCTGTTAATCGTTGAATATTGTCCCCGAGTGTTATTAAGTGATCGGTTCCGAGTGAGTGACTCTGAATTGGCAATTGACTCTGAATGAGCGACTCCGAGTGAGGTTGGCTCTGGCCGTGTCACCCGGGAAGTTCCATTACCTAACCTCCTCGTGCTGTTCGGTAAAAATATGTGCGTGTTAACCGAGTCTTTCATTTTTTATGTCGAGGACTCGTGCTTTGTCTTTAAACATACCGAGTGATACTTCCGAGTGGAAGATTTCCGAATGATCCTTCCTGGATAGAAGATTTCTGAGCGATCCTTCCCAGGTGAAAGGTTTCCGAGTGATCCTTCGATGATGTTCGGTTTAATCCTACTAACCATACTTGGAGCTCGGTTTAGTCCTATAATCCGTGTCTTTATTCGGGTTGGAAGTTTCTGAGTGCAACTTTCCTGAGTGGGGTATCTCTGAGTGTGACACCTCCGCGTGGGATGGCACCGAGTGAGACATGTCCAAGTAGGATAGTACCGAGTGAAGCATTTCTGAGCGGGATAAAATCGAGTGAAACATTTCTGAGCAGGATAGAACCGAGTGAGACATCTCTGATTCCCGCATGATATGGCACTGAGTGAAACACTTCTGGACAAAGAAAGGCTTTGACTTTGAATGAGTACGTTTCGGGTAGAGACATTCCCGAGTAAATAATTCCTGACTGTAACCTCGAAGTGAGATATTTTCGATTTAAAGAATTCACGAGTCGAACTTCAGCGAGATATTGCCGACTAAAGAATTCATGAGCCTGACTTTGAATTTGAAGTGTTTCCGAGTAAGGAATTCCAATGGAAAATATTTCCGAGTGAACTCAATAATGAGAATGACGATTGATTCTTCTTCAACGTTCGGCCAAACCTATTAGTCGTACTTGAGCCTTTGAATGGGGTTCGGTTTGATCCTACAACCCATGTCTTCAATGGCGTTCGGTTAAATCCTACTAACCATACTTCTTCAATCGGTGTTGGATTTTACCCATTCACCATTCTTCAATTGGTGTTGGATTTTACCCATTCACCATTCTTCAATCGGTGTTGGATTTTACCCATTCACCATTCTTCAATCGGTGTCAGATTTTACCCGTTCACCGTTCTTCAATCGGTGTTGGATTTTACCCATTCACCGGTCTTCATACTCGGTGTTGGATTTTACCCATTCACCGGTCTTCGAATGGGGTTCGGTGTAATCCTACAACCCATTTCCTGAGGTTCGGTTTAATCCTACAACCCAGGTCTTCACCGGTGTTCGGTTTAATCCTACTAGCCTTCTTCAATCGATGTTGGATTTTACCCATTCATCGTTCTTCATACTCGGTGTTGGATTTTACCCATTCACCGTACTCGGAGTTCGGTTTAATCCTACCATCTAAGCCTTCAAATGGGGTTTGGTTTGATCCTACAACCCATGTCTTTAATGGCGTTCGGTTTAATCCTACTAGCCTTCTTCAATCGGTGTTGGATTTTACGCATTCACCGTTCTTCATACTCGGTGTTGGATTTTACCCATTCACCGGCCTTCTCAATCGGTGTTGGATTTTACCCATTCACCGTACTCGGAGTTCGGTTTAATCCTACCATCCGAGCCTTCAAATGGGGTTCGGTTTGATCCTACAACCCATGTCTTTAATGGCGTTCGGTTTAATCCTACTAGCCTTCTTCAATCGGTGTTGGATTTTACCCATTCACCGTTCTTCATACTCGGTGTTGGATTTTACCCATTCACCGGCCTTCTCAATCGGTGTTGGATTTTACCCATTCACCGTACTCGGAGTTCGGTTTAATCCTACCATCCGAGCCTTTAAATGGGGTTCGGTTTGATCCTACAACCCATGTCTTTAATGGCGTTCGGTTTAATCCTACTAGCCTTCTTCAATTGGTGTTGGATTTTACCCATTCACCGTTCTTCATACTCGGTGTTGGATTTTACCCATTCACCGGCCTTCTCAATCGGTGTTGGATTTTACCCATTCACCGTACTCGGAGTTCGGTTTAATCCTACCATCCGAACCTTCAAATGGGGTTCAGTTTGATCCTACAACCCATGTCTTTAATGGCGTTCGGTTTAATCCTACTAGCCTTCTTTAATCGGTGTTGGATTTTACCCATTCACCGTTCTTCATACTCGGTGTTGGATTTTACCCATTCACCGGCCTTCTCAATCGGTGTTGGATTTTACCCATTCACCGTACTCGGAGTTTGGTTTAATCCTACAATCCGAGCCTTCAAAATATGGTTCACCCAGTTGTACCTTCGAAAAGGTTCATCACTAACGAAGGATATGTTGTTAGGATCATCCGTCCTGAAAGTATCTTGTCACAACAGTGTTGTGCATCGAATAAAATCATAAAGACAATAGGTGAATCATAAAGAATTTTTCATTAATTATGAATTACAATACAAAAGAGAGAAAGAGAGCCGAGTCGGGGTTATGCCTCGTTAAACCTGCTTGGTAAAACCCATTTGGAAAAACCCAAGTAAGGAAAAAGAGTGCACACCGTCTTACCGACTAGCTATATCAGCAGAAGGCGTTCTTAGCTTTGATGATTTGATCCCTAATCAATGACCTCTCGACGGCCCTGATGTTGTTGTTGGGGCATAACATTTTGCTGTGTAGACTCGCCAACCATAATCCCCTTTTGTTTTTCAGAAGTAGTAAATCTTCAGATCGGAGTGGAACTATCGTCGTCGCCGTACTCATGATACCTTCCCCTTTTCTCAATCTGGTCTGGTCCATCAAAAGTCCCTTCTTTGAAAAGATACTTTGAGCTTACCCTCTCGGATCAGGGTCTCAATAGTATTCTTCAAGGGCTGACATTCATCTGTTGAGTGGCCCTTTTGCTCATGGAATTCGCAGTATTTCCGAGGGTCACCATGTTTGCGAAGCTGGGGAGGCGTCCTCACCCCGTATGTAGTAAGCGTTGGCCATCCGATCTCTCTCAGAATCTGTGACCGCTTAGAATTTAACAGAGCATAATTGCTAAATGCATTTACCCATTCTTCTCGACTCGGAGGTACAGGATTATCGAAGACGCTGCCACGGAAAGGTCTCTCCATGCGTTCCGATCGGGGCCTATCTTTATATCTCTGTTGTTGATGTAGCGTTGGGGATTTCCTTTTCGCCGCTGTTGCTTCCAAGTGCATTTCTATGCCTATGTGCTTCGAAGCTTTTCTTCGAAACTCCTCCAGTGTCGTCGGAGGACTCTTTGCCAAAGACAAAGCAAAGACGGATCCAGGCTGTAAGGCTTCAACAATAATATGAAGCTGAATAGCCTCCGTGAGGTGAGGTACCAAAGCAGCCTCCTTGTAAAATCTCTTCAAAAACTCCTTAAGAGTTTCACTTTCTCCCTGCCTTATCTGAGCCAAGGTATGAGAAGTCCTTGGAACATCTCTAGAGATAATGAAATGGCTCTCAAATGAAGTCGTCATTTCTTCCCAAGAGTCTATTGACCCCGAGGGTAAACTTTTGAACCAACTAAGAGCCTCCTCCGACAGGGTTCGTGGAAACATCCTGTACATCACATCTTCATCGGCTCCCAGGTACATGGCCTCATACTTGTAAGCATCGAGATGTTTAGTGGGATCAGTCTCCCCATTATACTTTCCGATTGAAAGTGGTTGGGTTATTTGCAGGTGTTTGGGGATGAGTATACTCATGATCCTCCTTGAGAAAGGGACATTGAGTCGGTATGCCCCAGAAGTCATCACTACCTGCTCCTTCCTCCTTGCACTGATTCTGTCCCCAGAATCTTGAGTGTGCTCCCTATCCTCGTAAGTAGGGATCTTAGAATACTGGAGAGTCGTGGACTTCTCTCTCGCAGATGCGTGGCGAGTATCCTCCGCCTGAGACATCATTCTGTCCCCAGTTCCTCCTTTCTCCCTTCGTAACTCCATCAACTCTTCCCTGAGCTGCCTTATAACTTCATCTTAAGGGTCAGGGGTTGCCACTAGTACCATTCTCCTTGAGTGGGTTGCTGGTGATTCGAAAACGAATCTCCTATCAACTTGTTGATGGGTCACGTCTTCCACATGACCATCCACACAATCGCGTCCATCACCTTCCATGGTTGACTACTAACTTCTGCAGAAAGTGGGAATAACTCTACCGAGTCCCACTGGGCGTGCCAATGATCTGTCCTTGACCCGGGTCTAGGATCCGATGTCGGGACAGCCACAAGAGTTAAGGATTGAATGAGGTTGAAGACCGGTTCTAAGCGTATTCGGTCTCTGTGATCTGGCCTCTCAGTGGGAGAAATCGGTCTTGTTGTCCTGGAGATCCTTCACACCGACCTCACGCGTTGGTGTGGGCGACAGGTGGTGTCACCTGCGAAGATTCTCCGACGCTCAAGTTAGAAGAGTGTATATCAACTCAATTTATACTCAAGCAGTATAATAGTGAGAATGAGAGTAAGGACAACATAACCTTGCATGTGTATTGGAACATATTATTTATAGTTGAGCGTGGAAGATGAATCGTTAGGTGCAAGTGGGCCCATACGTTGTGATGCCGTGTGTAAAGTGTCAATCAGAATGGCCCAGTATTCAGAGTGTATCAGGGGGTAGATCAATTCGCAGTGTACGATTTTGACACAGGGATGGTGGATAGTCACCTTTTTCGTAAATTACGCCTGTGATTGTACCTACTCCTTTCGGTGAATGAAAGGGACATATTCCGCTGTGCCGAGTATTTTTCTCGTTATGATACTGAGGCAATCGGATCAGGGGTGACGGATGAATGAGAGCGGATAAGTCACCCGGTGTCTCGGACGTTACTTCGGATGACCGGTTTAAGTGAGACTCACATCGTGTGTATACCGACCGGATCATTACCTTGTGATACCGGCTGACCTCTAGGACGGCTGAGATGGCCTCATCCTTAGGTCGGGTATCCAGACCGAACAATCTTGGGGCCGGTATCCAGACCGGATCAGTTATTATTATCCGAAATTTATGGAGCAGTGTAAACTCTTAGTTGGCCTAGTGCAAACTAAAACTTTAAGGGCCCATATGCATAGGATGAATGAGATGATAGTATTAAAAACATTACATGACATTCATGTGATTGTGACATTCTATGTGGGTGGTTGTGAATGAAAATATAATTGTTATGTTATGAAAACTCTACATTCATAATTGATTATGTATATGATTGTGATTGAAATTATTATATTATATTGTGAAAACCCTTATGCTTATGTCTTATCTGTAAAGTATTATATTCTTTTTCTCACTCCTTCTTGTTTGAATTTTGTGTCCAAAATTTATGTTATATGATATATAGCTAGCAGTTCAAGATGAAAGGATGAAATTACAAGAGGGTAAATTGGTCTCATCCTCAATCAGATAGGAGAAGAGATGTGACAAGAATAGGATTCAAAATCACATGGTTTGAAGATAAGGAAATAATTGGTTACAGTCGAAGTAGAGATATTAAATCTTTAGTTTTAGTTTACCTTAATACAATATTAAGTTGGATGATTGTAAATCAATGTAAAGGTTAAACTTTAATAAACCTTATTCTTTGGATATGATACTGTAATCTTTGATCACTTATGATTTTCTAAAAGTTCATTTTATCATTATAAATAATTTGAAACTTTTTACTTTCAAAATTCAAAGAAAATCAGATGTATATACGTCCTTGTATACACGAGATAAGAAGTGATAAATATGTATATCTTTTAAAAAAAAACAAGAAGAATAGATATATGTCTCGTGTATATAAGGGGGTGTTACAAAGTGGTATCAGAGCAGTTCAATCCAAATTGGCTTGGGGTATGGTCTTACTAGCGTGTTAGTGTACTCTGATGGTCAAGTTTGTCAAGAGATTTTATGGTTGATAAAGGAGGAAATTTTATTAAAGTAGATGGTAAGAAGTAAGTGAAGAAAAATTAGGAATATAGAAAGAAGGAACTAATTTTATGTTCATAAGAAGTATAAGTTAGAACTCTATAGCCTGTTACTTGAAAAATGTTATTGCAGGGATTATCAGAAACTGGCCATTCTGAAGTCTTTCTTGACATTGTTTAAGTACAGGTGTTAATGTATGGTGGAATGATAAGGTAAATTAACTAATGCAGTTATTTACTTTTATTCCAAATGTATTGTATGGTGTTTGATTCTCTGATTAATATGTGATAATGAAATATTCTAACATTTACCTGTTTTACAATATGGTATGAGACAACAAGGGAGATAAGACAATAGAAAATTCTTAGAAATATTTTGGTATGAATTCTAGACTAGAGCTGTCATGACTTTGACTACTTAGTTATAAACTACTGGGACTGATCACCCCGAATGATTTACACTAAGTAGTGAAAGATATGTCAAATAAAGGATGTTAAGATCAATGAATTTAACCCTAGGTTAATGTGGTATATGGAAAAATGGAGATAAACTCAATAAATTCTATTAGGATATTCCTTACCATGTCCTTGAAGTTGTAGAGATACTTGTGTGAATTAGAATTTCAATGGGTAGATAAATGTTGTAATCCGAAGTAGTATAACAAATTGTCTAAGATAAAATCATAGTTTTTCCTTTAGTGATATGTTTTGAAAAGAAAAATGTGTGGATGTATGCTTCATGAAAGAAATATGGTAATTTGTTCACTAACTTGTTTGGTATAACAAATAATCATATTAGGAATTGTATCTCTGGCTATTTGTATTGATTCTTCTTTTATATGACATATAAGATATGTTAATTATTGTTTGATTTGATGAAGTTTTCATTTATGATGTCTACGATTGAATAATATATATGATGGTTATGTGTATAAATATATGAATTAATGAAACTTTTATGGTTGTGACATCGAATGTAATTAACCATATATTTTTGAATATGTCAATGAATGACCTAAAATAAGTATTATAGATCTTTGGGAGATATTGATATTAGTTTAATATTAAGAAATTGAGACATAAAATATTTTTGTGATTCCTAACAATATGATACATGTTTATCAAGTTATTTTCTTTTAGTCATCGATTTTGTTCGATGAATATACATACTTAATATAAATCATTGTTATGTAATGACCATTGTAGATTTAAAATAAAGAAATGTGTTAGTAAACCATGAGGAAGTAGATATGAACCTTTACTTATTGATTTTCTTATGAAGAGAATTACATAAATCTTAGTTACCCAAAAAAAAATCAAGTGAGTATTTCTAAGTCAACGTAGTGATTTATGATCATTTAAGATTGGAGAATTTATCAAATTTATGTAATGGTTGTAGTCAATTATGATGGAAAGAGCAATCCCTTAGTTAAGGAATATTTAATTAATTATAGAGGACAATAAGAAATGATGACATACCCTAGATTGTCATGAAGCAAAGAACACAAAGATTTAACTAGATAAACAAGTACAACATGGATTAAGACATATTTATCCTTTCTCACTAGGATAATTTATTATACATGATTACACTAAAGAAAATAAAGTAGAACATCTAATACATCATAGTTAAACAATAAATGATTACTTAATAAAGGCCTAAGAGTTTTGACAATACATAAAATGACCAAACTAGACAAATCACCATAACGATTATAAGAAGTGAGACACTTGTTACTAGGGATGTCAACGGGGCGGGGCGGGCACGGGTACCTCTTTCCCGCTACCCGTACCCGCGGATAAAAATAATATCCGTACCCGCCCGTTACCCGCACGGGTACCCGTTTTACGGGTTTTTTTTCGGGTAGTTACTACCCGCGGGTATCCATGGATATCCACGGGTACCTAATTAAAATAAAAAATTTAAAAATAAAAATATAGAAACATTTAAATAAATTACAAATTAAATATTTATCATCACAAATTACAAAAATACCCACTGAATATAATTATATATTAATAATAATAAAGGGTATTAATATAATTTTATATATACGGGTACCCGCGGGTACGGATATCATTATATCCGTACCCGTACCCGTTTCTTAACGGGTAGTACAAAACCCGCCCTCCTTCCTCCACGGGTACCCATACCCGCGGGTTTTTATATCCGTGACGGGTTTTTATCCGCGGGTACCCACGGGCATGGATATTTTTGACCTCCCTACTTGTTACCACAAACTATAGTCCATCCTGCCTTCGTTCTTCCTCACTTCTAGGAAGGTTGGCCATCGAATAGTATGATAGTACTTGAGAAAAAGATTGAAGAAATTGGATAGAAGAGAGAAACTAAGAAACCTTGAAGTTGTGATAGGAAGTGAGAATGGAATGAGAATTTATAAGCAAGCAATGGAGAGAGAGTTGCAACGGTCATAAACGGCAAGTCCAACGGCTAGTTGCTAACGGCTAGTTGTCTAGTAATTAATTCTTAGCAGTCCATTTTACTATGTTACGAGTAGAAATTTTAATTAATGGATGTTATAAATTATATTAAGTAAGGTTTTAATAGATTGAAAAACGTAATTATTGAGGTGTTTAGAGTTAACCATCAATTTATGATGAGCATGGTTGACAAAATTAAGACGGGTAATATTTTTGAGTTAAGAAAAAAAATACTGATAAGATTAAAAGAAGATAAATGGCAATGTTAAGGAAAATGTACACAAAGGAAACTAGAAATATATTTTAGAACAGTTCAGTTAGTTTAGTTGTGGTAAGATTTATTAACAATATTAAATTTCAAGGACGAAATTTCTTTTAGGGGAGTAGAGTTGTAACATCCCATTTTCAACACAAATAGAAAATAGATATTAATATATCTTTTTTGAAAAATACGTACTATAAGTTAGTTTATTATTATTATTTTTTTGAAATTTTGGTATTTATATTTAATTATTTGTTTTTTTAAAATAATAATAAAAAAATAAAAATATTTCTGAATGAGAATTTTAAAATGAATTAATTAGTATTCACTATTAAGAAAATTATATTAAGAATTTTTAATATCTTTATTATTCACCATTTTTATTTTATGTTCTTATATTTATGTTTTTACATATTTAAAATTTAATTCTTATTAGAATTTTAAAATAAAATTTTAAAGGAATTAGACTATGAACTTTTTGATCTACATAATATTTATGATTTTCTGAAATTTTTTGAAATTTTTAAAATATTTTAATAAAATAATATATTTTAAATAATTTTAAATTCATATAAAGTTGCTTAAAATTAAAAATATTTACAAGAATGTAAAGTTAAATTATAAGAAAATTTTCTAAAATCCATTTCAAGTAGACTTATCAAAAAATTATCAGTTTGAGTAAAATCTTGATTTTTACCAATTGTAAAAAAATTGAAAATGTACTAATAAATTTTTATTAACAGAAAATTTTAGATTTTTAAAATTTAAATTTTATATTACTTATCATAAAATTAGTGAGAACTGATATCGCTAAATTTCAAAAAGGATTAATTTTAAATATTTACAATATACCGAGTGAAAAGTTACTATTTAGCTTAATAATTCTGCCGACATTTACTATGCAAAACACTGTGTATGTACAAAATTTTCAAAAGGTGCACAGTAACCAGGATTGAATTTTCAAAAAACACACAATACTTTTATATTAAAATAATAGAATACATAGTAATTTTCCTTCATATAAATACTGAAAAAATTCTTCTCTAGAATTCACAATTTCAGATTAACTTTTCTTAATATAGTAATGCTAATGAGATAGTGGTGGAAGTAAAAGAGAAAAATAAAGTTTTTAAAAGAAGGTTCTGCTAAAATTCTAAGGTACGAATACATCTCTTTTATATTTTTTAGGGTTATTTTTATATTGTTTTTAGAAATCTATTATTATACTGAAAATAATATTATTTTAAGTTACTATTCTGCATAGTAACACTATTTTAATAGTAAATTACTATTTCAATAGTAAATTACTATTTCAATAGTGAATTACTATTTACTATTACTATTTACCTTTACTATTCACATTTTACTATTTACTGTTACTATTCACGATTTACTATTTACCGTTACTATTCACGATTTACTATTTACTGTTACTATTCACGATTTACTATTTACTATTACTATTCACTATTCAAAATTTACCATTTCTGCTTTAAGTAGTGATTTTAATTTTCATCTTGTAACTATATTAAAATAAAATTGGTATGTTTTAGAACTCAGAGACGAGGCGTGCACAGATTTATAATAACGAATCAGTATACAAGAGGTAAATGGGAGAGAGATAAGAATATAATATGAAAAGACATAAGAATAATGGGAGGAGTCCCCTAACTCCTTTTAAATTTGAAAATATTATTATTTTAAATATTAACTTTTTAACTTAAATTTTTCAATAAATTTTAAATTAAATATCTGGTTTAACTATCTATAACATACCTATGCAAAGACTTGGATTTTTATAACCTATACGAGCTAGACTATGTAACACCCTCTGTTACACCTTAATAAATTCTAGAAAAATTTGTAATTTTTTTTTACTAAAGATATGATTGTTAAAAAGAAACTATCGGAATAAATTATATACATTATTTCTGAAATACCTCATAAATATTATTAAAACTTTATAAGGTAATTTTACATTCATCCAACGAAAATAAATATTAAACATTATAAGAAAGAGAGGAAACTCCATGGCCCAGAAGCAGTTACTTAATAACATTATTTATTCATTGGACCACGGTATTCATACCGAGCTCCCTTTCTAGAACGTGCTATATTTACTGCCGATATTCTTCGATCCTTCCCTCTGAACCATCAATTTAGAATATATGAAACAAAAACATGGAGAAAGGAGTGAGAAACAGAATATAATATTCTCGATTAAGACATAAGCAACAAAGGGTTTTCACAAACCAATACATAATAATATCAATCACAATCACATACACAATCAATTATGAATACATGAATGTTATGCAATATCTTCATCATAACTTACCTATATATGTGGGCCCTTAAATTTTAATTTACACTAGGCCAATCAGGAGTTTACACTGTTCCATAAGTCCGGATAATAATAATATGAACAGCTCAACTGGCATGAAAACACTTAGAGACTAGTCAGATTGAGAAAGTTTTTATTGTGAAAGTACCCGACACTAGGGAGCTACCCCAGGTCCCCTGAAGCACCCTTTCACACCCTCTCATCCCAAGGCTCGTAATTAAGCCTCCTCTAATGTATCCTCGGTTTCTATAATCCGTCCCCAGACAATATCATTTTATTTCACTTTAATGATTCATGATGCATGAGCTACTCGCATATTTAGTTGGTTAAGACTTTTAGAAACTCAATTATTAAATACCTTAAAAGGTTTACAACATCATTTCTATAAACTGTACATTTTCTCAATTCTCTGAATTTCTGTCCCACAGAAATAAATTTGGTACAGTTTTCGAATCTCACTGAAATTTGAGTTTCTAAGCCTTAAATATCTAAAACTTTCTCATATAAAACTTTACATAATCTTTCTCAAATTAAATCTTAACAAAATCAAATTTAAAAATCTCAATTATTTCCAAATATCTTTAGTTATTAAGTTGGAATAAAATAATTTTCTTTTAAAAATTTTATTTTATTAAAAGAGAATAATCTTTAAGTTATTAACCAAAAATACTTAAAATTACAAAATTTTTCTTTATCTCAAGATTTAATTATTTCAATTTATTATTAATTTTCATAAAATGTTTTCTTTCTAAAATAAATACTAATTTTTTTTATTCTAAATATTGAAAATAAAGTTAATATGAATAATTTCTAAGAAGAGAAGATTTAAAGTAAAAATTTAAAGAGTAAGGTAAGAAAATTCTTACTGAGTTTTAGCTTTCCGTCATGCTCGCTATATGCTCAAACTCCACATCACAAAATCATCAATCAAAATCAAGCATTATCAATTATAACTAAATATCATCAATCAATCAATCATAATCAAATCAATTAAATATCATTAATACATATCATAATGCAAAATTTAATGATTATTAATATAGTCAATTTGAGTCCTTTTGGTCAATTCCTTGCATAGGTATATGTAAGTCCATATAATCCAGTCCTTGCATAGGTATAGTTCAGTTCATATGGGTCATAATGGTCCAAGTCCTTGCATAGGTATAGTCCAGTCCATATAGGTCATAATGGTCCAAGTCTTTGCATAGGTACGTTAGAGTTAGTTAAACCGGATATTTAATTTAAAATTTATTAAAAATTGTAAGTTAAAAAGTTAATATTTTAAAATAATAATATTATTAAATTTAAAAGGAGTAGGGGACTCCTCCCATTATTCTTATGTCTTTTCATATTATACTCTTATCTCACTCTCCCTTACCTTGAATTGTTACCCAAAAGAGATTTGCTTTGCGCCTCCGATTTCTAGAAATATTAATACCAATCTTATTTCAGTATAAGCATAAGATGAAGATTAAGATTAATACTTAAAACAGAAATGGTAAATTTTGAATAGTGAATAGTGAATAGTGAATAGTAAATCATGAATAGTAACAGTAAATAGTAAAACGTGAATAGTAACGATAAATAGTAAATCGTGAATAGTAACGGTAAATAGTAACAGTAAATAGTAATTTACTATTTGAATAGTAATTTACTATTGAAATAGTAATTTACTATTGAAATAGTGTTTACTATGCAGAATAGTAATTTAAAATAATATTATTTCCAGTATAATAACAGATTTCTAAAAACCATATGAAAATAACCCAAAAAATATAAAAGAAAAGTATTCTTACCTTAGGATTTTGGCAGAACCTTCTCTCCAAAAACTTTTCTTCTCTCTCTCACTTCCACCACTATCTCACTAGCACTACTATATTAAGAAAACTTAATCTGAAATTGTGAATTCTAAAGAAGAAATCCTTCGGTATTTATAGGAAAAAAATTTACTATGCATTCCATTATTTTAATATAAAAATACTATGCATTTTTGAATTTTTTATTCCAGGTTACTGTGCACCTTTTGAAAATTTCGTATATGCACAGTGTTTTGCATAGTAACTGTCGGCAGAATTATTAAGCCCAATATTAACCTTTCACTCGGTATATTTTAAATATTCAAAATGAGTCCTTTTTGAAATTTAGCGATATTATATCAGTCCTTACTAATTTTATAACATGTAATATAAAGTTGAAATTTAAAAATCTAAAATTTTCTGTTAATAAAAATTTATTAATACGTTTCCAATTTTTTAACGATTGGAAAAAATCAAGATTTTTCTCAAACCGATAATTTTTAGATAAGTCTACTTGAAACGGATTTTAAAAAATTTTCTTATAATTTACATTCACTTTCTTATAAATATTTTTAATTTAAGTCACTTATATGAATTTAAAATTATTAAAAAATATTATTTTATATAAAAAAAATTTCCAAAATTTCAAAAAATTCCAAAAAATCATAAATAATACGTAGATTAAAAAGTTCTAAAGAGCCATAATCTAATTACTTCAAAATTTTAATATAAAAATAAAAATAGGGGTGTTACAGACTATACCTATGCAAGAACTTGGACCACTATGACCCATATGGACTGAACTATACCTATGCAAGGACTGAATTATATAGACTTACATAGACCTATACAAGGAATGGACTATAAGAACTCAAAATCAATTCTAATAATTTAAATAACCATTAAAATTTGAATTATATTTAATTGATTTGTTTATAATTATTATTCATGATATTTAATTGTGATCGATATTATTTGATCGTGATTGACATTATTTGATTATGATTAATGATATTGTGATTGATAATATTTTATTATGATTGATGACCTTGTGATATGGAGTTTGAGCATATAGTAAACATGACGGAAAGTTAAAACTCAATAAGAATTTTCTTACCTTACTCTTTAAATTTTTATTCTAAGAGAAAGTATTTTATCATTATTCTAGTCTTTTATTTCTTCTTAGAAATTTTCATTAACTTTATTTTTAATCTCTAGAATAAAATCTAGTATTAGAAAGAAGCTATTTTATGAAAATCAGAGGTTAAGACAATTAATTCTTGAATTAAAGAAAATTTTTATAGTTTTAAGTATTCTTAATTAATGATTTTAAAAAATATATATTCTTTTAGAAATCATAAATTTAAATTGGTTTTCCCTAATGAAATAACTAAAGGATATTTTATAGTCGAGATTTCTAAACTCAATCTAGTTAAGATTCAAATTTGAAAAGATTATGTAAATATGTGAAGTTTTTTAAGAGAAAGTTTTGAGATATGTAAGGCTTGGAAACTCAATTTTGGTGAGATCTGAATTTGAAGACTGTACTAAATTTGTTTCTGTATAATAGAAGTTCAAAGAAGAACTTATGGGAATGTACAGTTTATTGAGATAATTTTATGAACCTTTATGGTATTTAATAATTGAGTTTCTAAAAGTCTTAACCAACTAAATATGCGAGTAGTTCATGCATCATGAATCATTAAAGAGAAATGAGATGTGATATTGCCTGGGGACGGATTATAGAAATCGAGGATACATTAGAGGAGGCTTAATTGCGAGCCTTGGGATGAGAGGGTGTGAAAGGGTGCTTCAGGTGACCTGGGGTCGCTCCCTAGTGTCGGGTACTTTTACAATAAAAACTTTCTCAGTCTGACTAGTCTCTAAGTGTTTCCACGCCAGTTGAGCTGTTCATATGCCATGAAGGCATTTATGTTATTATTATCCGAAATTTATGGAACAGTGTAAACTCCTGGTTGGCCCAGTGCAAACTAAAACTTTAAGGGCCTACATGCATAGGATGAATGAGATGATAGTATTAAAAACATTGCATGACATTCATGTGATTGTGACATTCTATGTGTGTGGTTGTGAATGAAAATATAATTGTTATATTATGAAAACTCTACATTCATAATTGATTATGTATATGATTGTGATTGAAATTATTATATTAGATTGTGAAAACCCTTATGCTTATGTCTTATCTGTAAAGTATCATATTCTGTTTCCCACTCCTTCTTGTTTGAATTTTGTGTCTAAAATTTATGTTATATGATATATAGCTAGCAGTTCAAGATGAAAGGATGAAAATACAAGAGGGTAAATTGGTCTCATCCTCAATCGGATAGAAGAAGAGATGTGACAAGAATATGATTCAAAATCATATGGTTTAAAGATAAGGAAATAATTAGTTACAATCGAAGTAGAGGTATTAAATCTTTAATTTTAGTTAACCTTAATACAATATTAAGTTGGATGATTGTAAATCAATGTAAAGGTTAAACTTTAATAAACCTTTTGGATATGATACTGTAATCTTTGATCACTTATGATTTTCTGAAAGTTCATTTTATCATTATGAATAATTTGAAGCTTTTTACTTTCAAAATTCAAAGAAAATCAGATGTATATACATCCTTGTATACATGAGATAAGAAGTGATAAATATGTATATCTTTCAAAAGAAAAGCAAGAAGAATAGATATATGTCTCGTGTATATAAGGGGGTGTTACATTTTATGCAAGGAATTCATCTCATCTTGCATGGCTGCAACCCACCTTTTATATTTTTCATCATTCATAGCTTCTTGGAAGCTTTCTGGTTCTCCCCCGTCAGTTAGTAACACATATTGTTCTTCAGGATATCTTGTAGAGCGTTGTCTGACTCTATCAGATCTCCTTAGATTTGGAGAACCCGCTGGAGCTAATGGTTGATCATGAACACTTTCATCATCAAAATTATCTGATGGTATCTCAAAGGGAGCAATCGGATCACCTGCCTCAGGTTGATTATTCGGAGCTTCATCTTTAACTTCTCTTGGCACCATCATTGAAGGAACTAGCTCTGTAACATCCTATTTTCATCACAAATAGGAAATAGATATTAATATATTTCTTGAGAAATACTTACTATAAGTTAGTTTATTATTATCATTTTTTTTTGAAATTTTGGTATTTATATTTTTATTATTTGTTTTTTTAAAATAATAATAATAAAAAAATAAAAATATTTCTGAATGAGAATTTTAAAGTGACTTAATTAGTATTCACTAATTAAGAAAATTATATTAAGAATTTTTAATATCTTTATTATTCACCATTTTTATTTTATGTTGTTATATTTTTGTTTTTTTATATATATTTAAGATTTAACTCTTATTAGAATTTTAAAATAAAATTTTAAAGGAATTAGACTATGGTTCTTTTGAACTTTTTGATCTACATAATATTGATGATTTTCTGGAATTTTTTGAAAATTTTGAATTATTTTAATAAAATAATATATTTTAAATAATTTTAAATTCATATAAAGCTGCTTAAAATTAAAAATATTTACAAGAATGTAAAGTTAAATTATAAGAAAATTTTCTAAAATCCATTTCAAGTAGACTTATCTAAAAATTATCGGTTTGAGAAAAATCTTGATTTTTTCTAATCGTTAAAAAATTAGAAACGTATCAATAAATTTTTATTAACAAAAAATTTTAGATTTTTAAAATTTCAGCTTTATATTACTTATTATAAAATTAGTGAGGACTGATATAATATCGCTAAATTTCAAAAAGGACTCATTTTGAATATTTAAAATATACCGAGTGAAGGGTTACTATTTGACTTAATAATTTTGCCGACAATTACTATGCAAATCACTGTGCATGTATA
This sequence comes from Clitoria ternatea, assembly GCA_037962975.1. Taxonomy (NCBI): domain Eukaryota; kingdom Viridiplantae; phylum Streptophyta; class Magnoliopsida; order Fabales; family Fabaceae; genus Clitoria; species Clitoria ternatea. The sequence goes on from CM075670.1 coordinate 10,762,281, forward strand.
AAATTTTCAAAAGATGTACAGTAACCTGGAATAAAAAATTCAAAAATGCATAGTACTTTTATATTAAAATAATGGAATACATAGTAAATTTTTTTCCTATAAATACCGAAGGATTTCTTCTTTAGAATTCATAATTTCAGATTAAGTTTTCTTAATATAATAGTGCTAGTGAGATAGTGGTGGAAGTGAGAGAGAGAAGAAAAGTTTTTGGAGAGAAGGTTCTGCCAAAATCCTAAGATAAGAATACTTCTCTTTTATATTTTTTGGGTTATTTTTATATCATTTTTAGAAATCTGTTATTATACTGGAAATAATATTATTTTAAGTTACTATTCTGCATAGTAAACACTATTTCAATAGTAAATTATTATTTCAATAGTAAATCACTATTCAAATAGTAAATTACTATTTACTGTTACTATTTACCATTACTATTTACGATTTACTATTTACTATTACTATTCACGTTTTACTATTTACTATTACTATTCATATTTTACTATTTATTGTTACTATTCACGATTTACTATTCACTATTCACTATTCACTATTCAAAATTTACCATTTTTTATTTTAAGTTGTAATCTTAATTTTCATCTTGTAATTATATTAAAATGAAATTGGTATGTTTTAGAACTCGGAGACGAGGTGCGCATAGATTTTCAATAACGAATCGGTATACAAGAGGTAAGGGGGAGTGAGATAAAAATATAATATGAAAGACATAAGAATAATGGGAGGAGTCCCCTACTCCTTTTAAATTTAATAATATTATTATTTTAAAGTAATAACTTCTCAACTTAAAATTTATAATAAATTTAATATATTGTGTAACTTATTCTGAAATATCTATACATAGATCTGAATTATTATAACTTATACGGACTGAACTAAACCTATGTAAGGACTTGGATTTTTATATCCTATATGGATCGAACTAAACCTATGCAAGGACTTGGACTATTATGACCTGTCTAGACTGAACTATACCTATGCGAAGACTGGATATATGGACTTATATAGACCTGTGCGAGGATTGGACTATAAGGACTCAAAATCAAAATCTACTAATTTAAATAACCATTAAAAATTTGAATTATATTTATAAGCGATATTTAGTTGATTTGACTTGATTATAATTAATTATATTTGATTTCGATTAATGATATTGTGATTTATAATATTAGACTATGATTAATAATATGCAATTATGATTGATGATATTTGATTGTGATTGATGAGATTACTATACTTGATTGTGGTTGATGAATGATTGATGATCTTGTGATATGAAGTTTGAGCATATAGCAAGCATGACGAAAAGTTAAAACTCAGTAAGAATTTTCTTACCTTACTCTTTAAATTTTTATTCCAAGAGAAAGTATTTTGTAATTATTTTAGTCTTTTATTTCTTCTTATAAATAATTTTTATTAACTTTATTTTTAATCTCTATAATAAAATCTAGTATTAGAAAGAAGCTATTTTATGAAAATCAGAGGTTGAGATAATTAATTCTTGAATTAAAGAAAATTTTTATAGTTTTAAGTATTCTTAGTTAATGATTTTAAATTATTTTCTTAGAAATTAGAAGTTTAAAGTAAATTATTTTGGTTTTCCCCAACGAAATAACTAAAGAATATTTTGTGGAAATTTCAAAAACTCAATCTAGTTAAGATTCAAATTGAGAAAGATTATGTAAATATATGAAGATTTTTAAGAGAAAGCTTTGAGATATTTAAGGCTTGGAAACTCAATTTTGGTAAGATCTGAATTTGAAGACTGTACTAAATTATTTCAGTATAACAGAAGTTCAAAGAAGAACTTATGGAAATGTACAGTTTATTGTGATGATTTTGTGAACCTTTATGGTATTTAATAATTGAGTTTCTAAAAGCCTTAACCAACTAAATATACGAGTAGTTCATGCATCATGAATCATTAAAGAGAAATGAGATGTGATATTGCTTGGGGACGGATTATAGAAACCGAGGATACATTAGAGGAGGCTTAATTGCGAGCCTTGGGATGAGAGAGTGTGAAAGGGTGCTTCAGGTGACCTGGGGTCGCTCCCTGGTGTCGGGTACTTTCACAATAAAAACTTTCTTAGTCTGACTAGTCTCTAAGTGTTTCCACGCCAGTTGAGCTGTTCATATGCCATAAAGGCATTTATGTTATTATTATCCAGAATTTATGAAACAGTGTAAACTCCTGATTGGCTCAGTGCAAACTAAAACTTTAAGGGCCCACATGCATAAACTGAATGAGATAGTAGCATAAGCATTACATAACATTCATGTGATTGTGACATTCTATATGGATGGTTATGAAGGAAAATATAAGTGTTATGTATGTGGAAACCCTATATTCATAATTGATTGTATATGAAAATATGACTGATATTACTATATTAGTTTGTGAAAACCCTTATGCTTATGTCTTATCTGTAATATATTATATTTTGTTTCTCACTCCTTCTTGTTTGAATTTTTGTGTCCAAAATATATGTTATATGATATATAGCTAGCAGTCCAAGATGGAAGGATATGTAATTACAAGAGGATAAAGTGGTCTCATCCTCAATCGATTAGATGAAGAGATATGACAAGAGTAGGATTCAAAAACTCGATGGTTCAAGGACTAGGAAATGTTTGTTCACATTTGTAGTAGAGGTATAGTTTAATTTTATTTTGCCTTATTACAATATCAAGTAGATAATTGTAACAAGGTAAAGATTAAACTTTGATAAACTCTTTCATTCGGATATAATATTGTAATGATTTATCACTTATGATTTCTATAAATTATTTTGTCATTATGGACAAATATTGAAAGACAATTTTTTTTTACTTTCAATATTCAAAGGAAAATCAGATGTATATACGTCCTTGTTTACACGAGATAAAGAGTGATAAATATGTATATCTTTCTAAAAAGTTTTTTTTATCTCATGTATATAAGGGGGTGTTACAAGCTCTATGTTTGTTGAACCATTATTGGATTTGGAAGCATTTCCTTGGCTTTTTCTATATCTTTAATGGTCTCATCTTTAACAAACACTACATCACGGCTTCTGACAAGCTTCTTATGGATTGGATCATAAAATCTATAGCCAAGCTGATCTTGACCATAGTCGACAAACACGCATTGTCGTGTCTTGACATCAAGTTTGGATCTTTCATCCTTCAATACATACATGAAGGCCTTACAGCCAAACACCCGCAAATGACCATACCTTCTCTGGAATGTCATACTGAAGAGGAACACAAGGTGAACAGTTCAATACGTGAGCAACTTCTTGTATAGCCTCACCCCAAAATATCTTTGGCAACTTTGCATGTTAGAGTATACATCTAACTCTCTCTATCAAAGTCCTATTCATCCTCTCAACTAAACCATTCAACTACAGTGTCTTTGACGATGTCGTTTGATGTCGAATCCCATGCTCTTCACAGTAAGCATGAAATGGTCCTGTGTACTCTCCACCATTGTCTGTACGAATACACTTAAGCTTCTTGCTAGTTTCCCTCTCCACCATAGATAAGAATTATTTAAAGACACCAACACTTGGTCTTTAATCTTTAAAAGATACACCCAAGTCTTCCGGGAATGATCATCAATGAAAGTCATAAAGTATTAAGCACCACCAAGTGACTTTGGCATTGGCCCACACAAATCTGAATGTATTAGGTCCAATACATTCTTCATTCTGGAAGGAGGAAAACTCTTGAAAGTAACTCTGTTTTGCTTTCCCGCCAGACAATCAGCACATTTCTTCAAATGGACCTGATCCAATTCAGGCAACATATTCTTTTTGGTTAAAAGGGTCATACTTTTCTCACTCATATAACCAAGCCGCTTGTGCCATAATTCAACTGTACCATCATTATCCACTGTATTCACGGCATCGTGCAAAGCCTTTGCCTGTATCATGTACAGTCTTGAGCACTTGTCTCCTTTGGCCACCACCCACGATCCTTTAATGAGCTTTCACTTGCCGTTGTTGAAGGTGTTACAGTAACCTTCATCATCCAACCTTCCGGTTAAGATCAAGTTCAGGCGCATGTTTGGAATATGTTTGACGTCCTTTAGGACTAACCGTGTACCATTTTGTGTCTCCAAACAAACATCTCCTTTTCCTGCAACTTTTGAGTAATTTTCATTTTCCATTCTAACAACACCAAAATCACCTGGGGTGTAAAAAGAGAATAATTACTTTTGAGATGTCACATGAATGGTAGCTCCACTATCAACTACCCAACTGGTCTCATAGATTGCAAGGTTGACAATATCTTCTTCATAGATGATGTAGAACTCCTCGGCAGCATTGGTTTGTTCATCATCACTATTGTCATCTTGGACCTTCTCCTTGCCTTTGTTCTTCTTTTGAGATCTCTTGAGTATCCGGCAGAACCTCTTTATGTGGCCCTTCTGCTTGCAGTGATGGCACTCCACATTTGCATACCTATTTGACTTTTCTCTGCTTTTGCCTCTGGAATTAGAACTTTTGGTATAATTCCTCTCCCTTGTCTCTGCAACAAAAACATCCCGCTGCGATGATGTGGATCCTTGTGCTTTTCTTTTCATTTCTTCATTTAGGACACCACTTTTGACATTTTCCATATTTACTATACCATTTGGTGCAGAATTTATGATTGAAATCTTTAAAGTCTCCCAAGACTCTGGTAGGGAAGCCATCACCAAAAGAGCAAGTACTTCATCATCAAATTTAATGCCCATCCTTGACAGCTGTTTCACGATCCCCTGCATCTCATTCAAATGATCTGCCATCAGTGTACCCTACCGGTACTTCATCTGGAGTAGCCTTGTCATATAAAATAATTTATTGTCATCGATTTTAGAAACATACAGCTCCTCTAGTTTGTTCCACAATGTTCGAGTATGAGTCTCACTACAAATGTGATTGTACACATTGTCTTCGACGAATTGTCGGATAAAGCCACAGACTCGTTCATGCTCAAATTCCTATTCTTCATTTGTCTTGTCCTCAGGCTTAGTTGTACTAAACACTGGTAGATGCATCTTCGTCACAAATAGGAGATCCTTCATCTTGTTTCTCCATATGTGATAATTCATGTCATTTAAATTAATCATTTTGCTTGTCTTCACCTCCATGGCCCCAACTAGACTTTTAAAGGGTAAATAATAATCTAACTTATTTTCTGATGTGGAGGGTCCACTTTAGTGAAAACCACAGAGCATACGATAAGTAGATATTAATTCCCCTTGGTATCGCTCTGATACCAGTTGCTGGAAAAAAAATCAGTTCGGATTAACTGATATTTTCCCCGGCGCAGTGGAATGACGGACCGATAAAATAGGTAGTTACAAAATAAATTAAGTACGAGCAAAGCAAATAAATAATTAAAATGACACCAGTAATTTAACGTGGTTCACCCTTTTGATTCGGGCTACGTCCACGGGACAAACTCTGAAATTTCTTCCAGTAATAAAATAAGTAGACGTACAAGAGGGACTTCTCCAATAAAATATTAGAGCCACAAACCCGAGATTAACCCAAAATAGTGACACTCAAGTGTTTCCCAAACACCCCAATTAACTTCACTATTTTGTCACTTACTAATTATTTTTTCCTCACTCAACAACTCATCAAAGCAATTAATTGCTTTGGCCTCACAAAACACTCTCTCTCTAAGTGTTTTACACAATTGCTCTCAATTATGTTGAATACAATGCCTATTTATAGGCCTTGAGAAGCAAATTGCACCACATGAATTGATTGGTTTTTAATGCATCCACGCCACTTGCTTTTCCTAACCACAACAAATATTATTTTATGATTTTATGGCCCTTCTTCTAGAGGGTACAGCAACAATTGAATGATGATGATCTCATGACTAACATATTTTGGGTTAGTCCAAGAATAACAATGGATTAAAGTTTGTTTTGGAAATGTTGTTTGCTTTGACAAGAATTATAAAACGAATAAGAAAGGTTGTCCATTTGTCTTATTTGTTGGGGTTAGTTATCATAAACAAAGATGATTTTTGGAGCAACTTTATTAAATGATAAAACAACTGCTAGTTTTACTAGGTTGTTTGAGACATTTGTTAAGGCAATGTTAGGGAAAAATCACAAGACCATACTCATTGATCAAGATGCAGCAATGGCACGTGCAATTTCTTCAATTATGCCTAAATCATATGATAGTATACATGGATTATCTCATTATAACTAGAGGCGATGGAGAAGAAATTCATCATATAAGGAGTAACTTATCTGTAAGCATCCAAATGAAATAGCTTCGATAGTTAAAACATTTTATGCTACATGTATCAAAATGAAAAAACATTTGAAAAATGAGTTTCATAACAAGTCCATTTACACGTGACTTCAATCGTTATGCGTATGATTTTGAAGATAAGGGGGAACTTTTAGCTTCATGGGATGACATGCTTAAAAAGTACGGCTTAGAGGGAAATTTTGGTTGAAGCAAAATTTCAGGAAAGGAAGAAATGTGCCTTAGTTTATGTCGAGATACCTTTTGTGCTTATATGAGTACAACACAAAGGTATGAAAGTATCAGTAGACTCGTGAAAAGGTACTTTGATACACAAAAAAAAAGTTTGTTAGGGTTTTTTGAACACTTTGAAAGATTGTTGGAAGATGGATGCTATAAGGAGCTGCAAGCCTATTTCAAAGCAAGCCAAAGTACCCCAAGATTGGTGGCGCCTTCGGAAATTCTAGAGCAAGCCATAAGTGTATACACACCTGTAGTTTATGAAATGTTCCAAAAGGAACTTCTATTGACTTGGAATTTAAATATCCAGCATGTTGGAGATATTGGAACAACATCCAAATATAGTGTCTTTGGATATAGGAAGTTATATGACCATGCTGTGACTTATGATACATGTATGTAGCTGTAAAAACTTTTGAGTTCATTGGCATCTTATGCCGTCACGTGTTGAAGGTGTTGGATGCAAGAAATATTAGAAGAATTCCCCGAGTATGTGTTGAAGAGGTGGTGTAGAGATGCTGAAGTTGTAGATGTGAAAGATTTTAATCAAGGGTCTGCGAGTACTAGAAATAAAAGATACAATCAGATATCGTTATAAGGAAATGTGTCATGGATTTGTAAGAATAGCAACAAGAGTAGCAACATAGAAGTCTTCTTTGATTGTTAAGAATTATCAAGATAAGATGATGCAGCAGGAGGAGGAATGTTTGGGGAAAATCAGACTTGAAGAACTTGAGGTTGAAACTGAGAATGTTGTAGATACTGAGCCCCACACACATGGAAAGAATCAACAACCTGAATCTGAGAGTGATTATGAGGAATCAATAAGTCCAAGAAGTTTGGTCATAACAAGAGCACAAAGAATCAAAATAAAAGAAAATTGGGAACGAGGTAGAAGTCGACTTAAAGGTTGTTTGGAAAAGAAAAAAAAAAAAAAAAAAGCACCAAGCAAATGAGCCAAACTTAATGTTAATTACTACTTCCACGTCACATCTGCCATCTGCCATCTGCCAATGACTATCTTCCGGTGTTACAAAATTACCATGAATTTAATAAGGTAAATTGTGCGTTTTATTTCTTTTTCTTTGAGTTTGTTGGTATGTTAGTGATTAGAGTTGAGTAACTATTCAACAAGATATGGTGTGAGTTACTCCTCACTTAATGCAAGTCAAGACACTTTTACTCAATTAATGACAGTAAGATTTAAGAATGCATAACTAGACCAGATTTTTATTTTGGTGGTTTCCAACTAGCACCAAGTATTTTGTGAACAGAATCCTATTACTCAACATTTGTTCAAATTTGTAGTTATCATTTTGTACAAGTTTATTTATGCATTTTTGCTTTTGAACTGGTTTCTAATTATATTTGTCAGTTACTGTATTAGTTGGTGATTGGGTCAAATTGTGTTACTAATTCTGCATTTGATAATGTATGTTATATGATGCCACAATTGTGTAGATGGAAGGTATCTGTCAGGGGAATGCTCCTCTGATTTCGGTATCTTTGCTGATATGTGCATTCGGTTAACAATGCACACTTTTGTTTTGGCCTTGGCTTCTTAATCCAATTATTCTAATTTATGTTCACAGACGGTACTGCATATAATTGTTTCATGTCTTGCTTTTTGTTCACGTTATTTTTTTTGTGTGGGTGGTCTATATACTACATGTGTTGAGGAAATAATATGGTGTGGATTAAGATATGTGTCTTATTTGGCTAATGAATAAATGGAAAGGACCGATAGATAAGCAAATGATTTTAATTGCTTAAAATTTCGGGGAGCAAGGTGGTAGTGAGAGCCCAAAATCTGTAGAAATAAAAGGTATGAAGGAAGAGCAGATAGAGTGAGATGTTTTAATAGCTATGAGAGCAAGAGAAGCAAAAGATTGATAGTTATGAGAGGAAAAGAGTAAAAGATAGAGGTTGATATGAGAGGAGAAAGATGAAAAGTTATCAATGTTAATAAATTTAACATAAATAGAAAATCTTACAAAAAATAAGAAAATATTAAAAACAAAATAATGAAAGGGACTAAGACTTTCGGGTAAGTTTGTGTAGATTATTTTCTTGGATTGTCTAAAAAGTATATATTTATACTGTGCAGGTATGTTGGATAATTGGACTAAAACTAGATTATAATTAAGTAGATTCAATTTATGAAGGTTTTTTTTGTTTGTTTTTCAAATTTCACCCTTGATAAAGTTTTGATAAGTTCCCATTTTAATGTCTTAATAACTTAACTTTCAAAAAGTATTTTTAATACAAATAAAATAAAATAAAATAAATTATTTAAATAATTTCTTTTTCATAATTATATCTAAACATTATTAGAATAAATTTTGACACAATGAATTATTTTCAATAATCAATTACTGAAATACACACTATGTATATGTTGACCTAGTTCATGTTCTTATACTATTTTGTCTTTGCATCTTCTACTTGCTTACTTTTTAGTATTATATTCTTTATTTTAATGGTGTTACTAGTCGGTCTTTTTCATGACTTATGTGTCCTTTGTAGAAATTGTGAAGAGACTTGTTCTCACTTGTTTTTTTTTATGCAAGGTCTCTTATTCTCTTTGGCAGATGTGTTTTGACTGGTTAGGTTTTTCCTCTGTTATACATCATTGTGGGAAGGAAAATTTTAAATGTATTTTAGGTTATGAATTGGATTCTGGATCTAAACTTGGTCTAACTACTTGGACTATTTAGGATGCAAGAAACAACATAATTTTTCATGAAAGAACTGTGTCTGTTGAAAGTATGTTTCAATTGGTTCAGTATAGGTCTTGGACTTAGTTAAGATTTCGTCTTAACTGGATTTTTTAAAAGTTATATAGAATGTTATAGAAAGCCTCATTTACGTCTATCAAGATTGTGTGAGTGGGTTAGGATACCCCTTGTACCCTCTTTTAATATTATTTCTTTTGTTGATAAAAAAAACTAGTCGGTCTTTTTCTTCCCCGACATGTGAAACATTGCTCATGAGGACTTGGGTCCTCTTTTGTAATTTAATTTCTTCTTATTTATTTCTTGTCTAATTACTTCAATCTAACTTTTAAATAACAGTTTTAGTGACATAACTCTTACAAAAAAAAACTGAATAGTTTCAACCCATGAGAGAAATTTAACCTAAAAAACTTCTCTAGTTTAGCGCATTATATTTTCAATAACTAATATAATTTTTTTTATATCAATTATTAAAACAACTAAATGAAATTCAAATTTTTGTACTATTTTTTATATCAGTTGGTGTAATTTTTTTTTATATCTATCGATTATTAAACTGATCAACATAAAAATATTTTTTATACTAATTACTTTAATAACCGTTAAAAAAATATTTTTTGATTAATTGTTGAAATAACCGACGCAGAAACATCAGAAATGTATACTTCACCCTCTATTTTGACAAAATTAGATACATGTCAAATAATTATTGCCTAGAGGATGTGCGATTAGAGGATGGTTTCTCATGACTTAATAATTCAATTCCCCTTAACATGAAACATACTTTGTTATTTTGTAGCCACCCCTACCAAGTAGGGATGAAGATATAACATGTCATTTGCTAAGTAAAGGACTATAGGCTAATCCACGTTGGACCTATTTATTAAATAAATTAAAACTAACCAACCACGAGGAGTTACATCAACCTCACCTCGAGTTACCTTATATCAACGGTTGCATCAGGAATTCAATACTCAAACGGTGAATCCAACCACAACAATTTACCAACTTTTCAAACCCCTGCTCTCGCCTCTATTCCGTTTCTTTCCCTTATGTTGTTCCACTTTAAGGAGGAGATATGTTTTGGGGTTTGCCACTTCAATTTATTGGCTTCTAATGTCTCCAGTGATCTGTTTTTGAATCAATACATTTCGAGAAAGCCAACTACCACACATCAAGTTGAGGATTCTGAAATTGTTCTGACGGACACTGCTGTTTCTCTGTTGAGAAGGAATACCATTCTCCCTATCAGCTCTTCAAACGATGGCCGTTGCTCTGGATCACTGCTCACATTTAACACAAGTAAATTTTTGCATTAGAAGGCAATCTCTTTCATAATAAAAATGAAGTGTGTCTGTAGAAGCACCTTCGCCAGCAGTCACCGATGATTGTTGCAACATGGGGATCAAGCCCCTCCGGCAAGTCCAGTCGTCTATCCATAAAGCCAACGACTCCAACAACCTTTCGAGTGAAATTAGTGGTTACAGGAAAAAGACTACGAAGCTCAGATGTCTCCATGTTTCACATGAACAATGCTGGTCACACACATTTTTATACATACTACCTCACTTTACTTTAATTAATCAACTGTTTATCATACATATGGAGGGGAAGGGAAGGGTTACAGGAGTAAAGGAGGAACAAGAGAGGAGGAAAAGACTTCAGTAAATACACATGAGAGAATCAAACTCCCAGAACACAAAAGGGGAAGAGAGCTTTCAATAAACCTTTCTCTTTTCTCCCTTTCTCTCCAGAAATCAACTTCCAAACAATCCCCAAGTGATGTGAGGTAAATTATATTGGTTATTAAGTATAGGGAAATTAAAGTTTGATAATTGATGTTGATCAAAGTGATGAGAGGTAATGTGTGTTAAGGTGAGTAGCATTTTTAGCTTGAGTTCCCTGTGGATTAAGATTAGAAAGTAACAAGTATATTCAGTGTGTCGAGAGAGAGAAACCTGTAAGGTATTCAAATTTTTCCATGGAATAGATTGAGTCATTAGTTCCCAGAGGATGACACCAAAACTAAACACATCAGACCTGTTTCCGAAAATAAAAAAGAAAGGTCATTACTTCAGAAGCAACAAACTACAATTACCGATTTAATATGATCCAGGCACTACTTGCAAGTACATAATTTTCAAAAGTCATGATATTTTTAAAGTGGATTAGTTAGGAGAGTAATTAAAAAATTTTCAGAAGCTGCGTAGAGGTTTTTCATCAAGTATTGGATTGTAAAGTTGGAATATTTAAAGATGATTGAACTATTCCTCAAGACTACAAGTTAGCAAATAAAGAAAAAGGACCATTTGAAAAAAATTCTGGAAAAGCTCTATTTTTCATTGAGTTTCCTGAAAATTCCAGACTGACGCAATCTGTAAGTCACAGCTCCAAGGAATTACTTCTCATTCGAAGGTTCATTTCTAAGGACTTCAGGGGCCATCCAATGAGGCTGCATTTTTTGACAGCAGATAAGAGAGAGAAATTAAACCTCATCAACTAAAACCAAAAATGAAGATTTTGCTGTCAGTAGCTATTTAAGTTGGATGTTTTGTATGTAAAGAAAAAAAGTAAGTGCTGTGATTACAGTTCCTCTCCCAGATTTTGTAGTCAATAAGGTTGCATCCTTCAACCTTGACAGGCCAAAGTCTCCAACCTGATAAAAAAAATCCAAAATGCATTATATATCAAATCTCCCTGGGACCACTGAATGCATTTTCAAGCAATCATCACCTTTACAGTCCAGTTTTTATCAACAAGCAGGTTGGAAGACTTCAGGTCTCTGTGCACAATTGGTGGATTTCTGTGATGAAGATAATTCATTCCTCTAGCCTGCAATAAACAACAATGTGATATATAGCATTGCAACGACGAAGGTTCAGCAAGGCACCAGCTTACTCTCACCACAAGTGTGAGAGAGAAAGGAAACGCACAACATCAAGAGCCATCCTTAGACGCCTTCTGACATCTAATGTCTGATTGTTCTTGTGCAGATTTCTGAAAAGGCTTCCCCTAGCATGCAAAATCAAACCAATTAATGATGGTTCTCGATGATCCCAATACAAAAAGAACAATTAAAGGGGATTTTGTGCACCAGGGGAGATTCATAATCGCTATTCACTAATACACAAGTCTAACTAATGACACAAAAATACAATAAATGCATGATATGTTGTGTCCATCTAAACTATGTTCAACTCCTTTACAGTTAATATAAAGCTTTAAGATGAATATGCTATAACTCTTACCTGGGTAGTAACTCTGTCACAATGGCAAGTCTTTCCTGAGAATATACTGCTCCCATGAAAAGTAATACATTAGGGTGTCTCAATCTCTTCATTATATCAATCTGAAGTATACACAAAAGATTCAGGGATCAGCTGTTTTCTATCTAAAGCGCGCACGCGAGAGAGAGAGATACCTCTTTTCTGTAGTCCAGTAGAGTCTCATCTGTGTATCCGTTCCCAAAGTAAACCTTGACGGCAACATCCTGAAAAGAAAATAATTTCAGGGAAGATGGCAAGCCAACACAACCATTAAGACGACAGAAGAATATGTTAAATTTATACCGATCCATTCCAAATTCCATGATAGACAACAGCATAAGAACCTGCAAGATAGAGTAAAACATACCGTAGTCTGTGATCATTAGCTGAAATGATAATAACATTTAAAAACATTTCAAGTTCAACTTTAGGAAAGATACAGGTAAGAACAACCTAATTATTTTGAAACACATTCTTTAGAATTTTTTTGTCCTGCCTAAGGTCTTGAAGCAAAGGTTTTCCACTACTTTATACTTCATCATCCATTAGACATTGAAATTTCATTCAAAGAGACTGAATTTACTAGTGGCTTAAGGGATTCAAGCCTACTAAGACTAAGAGGGAAAAAAATTATGATTGATGTTTGATATTATTTTGAGACTGCTTTTATACAAGAGGCATTAACGGTTAAAAAATGAGACAAATATTATTAACAAAAAAAAATTACAATAATACCTAACACCTTTTAATATTTCTCACACTCTTTATATTATAAATTTACACTCACTTTCATATATGCAGCACTCACTTATTTTACACTCACCTTCTCTTCACTCTAACTTCTAATTCCTCACTTTTCTTGCACTTACTTACTAGCTCAATTTCTTGCTCTTACTACTTTGCTTAACTTCATGACTATTTATACTAAGAGAATGGCGGTGGATTTGCATTCTAGTAGCTTCCACATTGTTTTAGATATTTTTGCTTCTATCATATTTTATTGGGTTGGACTAGAATCATCTAGTGGATGCATTTTCGATGCATGATTGCTAGAAGGCTCTATTAAATAATAATTGATATTTTAACACTTCCCCTCAATTATTATTTCCTCTTGTTACGAAGCTTGCCATCATATCAAGTTTCCGTCTAAATTTTTCAAACTCCAAAGCCCTGAGTTCTTTTGTGAATGTATCTGCAACTTGGCCTGCGGTATTGATGTGGTATTGATATACCTCATCTCAATGTCGCCTCGTAGTACCTTTTCTCAAATAAAGTGATACTGTACTTTCATATGCTTGGTCCTGACATGAAATACTAGATTTTTTACCAATCGTATTGTTGACTGATTGTGGCAATGAAGCTTTAATGTGTAATCAGTTGGTTGATGTAGATCATGTAACAATTGCATAAGCTATGTACACTTCTGAGCCGCCATAGTTGTTGCTCTATACTCTGCTTCTGTACTTGAAAGTGATACAATAGGTTGTCTCTTACTACACTAGGATATAACTCTGGACTCAATGCTGAACTTGTATCAGGTCGTTGAACGCCAAGTGTCATGATCACCAACATAATCAGCATCACAATATCCTATGACTTCACATGGTGCTCCTTTCTTATAGAATATCCCTAGTCAATAGTGCTCTTGACATACCTTAATATTCATCGAGCAGCTTCTAAATGACTTCTATGGATTCTACGTGAATTGACTTACCACACTTATTGCATATGATATGTCTGGTTGAGTCAATGTCAAGTAGATTAAACAACCCACTCCCTTCAATTGAGCATAGTCTGACATTAACCTCCCTGGGTGTTGGCTTGCAGTCCAATATAGCATACTTCTCTAATAAGTCTCGATCCATTTCTACATGTAGAAATGCATTCTTGACATCCAATTGCTAGAGTTGCCGTGCCTTATTTGCTGCTAAGGTAACAACATGACAGTAGTTATTTTGACTGGACTAAATGTCTCATCATAGTCCATACCATATTTCTATGAAAAACCTCGAGCCACCAATCGAGCCTTGTATCTCTTCACTGATCCATCAGGACGAGTCTTGACTTTGTACACCCATTTGCATGAAATGGGTTGAACACTGGTTGGTTTTGGTACTGACTCTCATGTTTCATTTTGTTTCAGTGTCTTAACCTCTTGTTCCATCACCTCTCTCCATTCTTTATGTTGTGTTGCCTCTTCATAAGTGCTTGGCTCCTTTATGTCACCATCTTCTACTAGTGTTGCGTTAGCATATTTGCATTAGGCCTTAAATGTTGGTAGATATTTTTAGTTGCAGTTGGAGAACTTCCTCCTCTAATTCTTTTATTGGACTTGGGTGTTCTTCTTTTGAACATTCCAGTGTAGATACCTTTTCCAAGGGTTTTCTTTCCGTCTGGAGGTCTTACTCCGCCTTGATCAATTGATTGTCCATCATTAATCATTCCTCGTTCTTGTTGTACCTTCTTATCTTCTGGTTGTCCCTATATCTGCTATTGCACCTGCTCCTTGACCGCTTTTAAGTCTATAGAAGTATCCCTGCTTGTAAAGACCATCATGACGATGCTTTATTGAACACAACATTCCTGGATACATAACGCCATTCGTTGGTAGAATCACAATATCTCCACCCCCTTCATTGGCTATCATAACCTACGAATGTACACCAGATTGCTTTTTGGTCAAAATTGGTACGCTCCTGGCTCGACACAAACACGTAGCAGACACAGCTAAATACTCAAAAGTGACTAACCGAAGGCTTTGTGCCCCACGACTTCTCATATGATGAGACAAAGCAAAGTCTGGCTCAAGGTAAACTGTTGGTGACATATATAGTTGGCTTAATGCACTCTGCCCAAAATTGTGGTGGAATATTTTTAGCATACAACGTGCTCTTACAAGTTCCTGCCAAGTGTCAATTCTTTCTCTCCGCAACTCCATTTTGTCGTGGAGTATGTAGAGAGGTCTGTTGCCTCTTTATGCTGTACTTTTGTAAGTTCTAATTGAACTCCTTTGAAGTGTACTCTCCCCCGTTTTCAGTACGTAAGCATCAAACTTTGTATCCAACTTTTTTCTCAATCTTCTCTTTAAACTCTATAAACTTTATCAAAACTTCATATGTTTCTTCCATGAAGTCTACCTAAACATATCTGGAGAAGTCATCAATGAATGTGATCACGCACTGGTATTTGCTGACGGTTGCTTCAGTGGCCTAAATACATCTAAGTGTACTAACTCTAACGATATATGCTTTGTATTTTGACTCCTCGTGAGCTTTTCTAAACTAACATCTTGCGCAGACAATGTTGTCTCTTATCTTTAGGTTTGGAAGGCCCCTCTTCATCATAAACTTCAATCAATTGTAGCCCACAGATCCTAGCCTTACATGCCACGAGTCTGCTATCTCATTTGTTATCATCTTGTCCATGTATGTTGCTCGTGCTGACATTACATAGATAGACTCTAATCGTCTTCCTTCCATAAGAGGAGGACTGGTAGGCTTTAGGTCCAAGCTCCACATAATTGCCTAATGATGTCAGTTGAGACTGACAGTAAATTTTTCTTCATTCCTAGTACATGATAGACATTGTCCACCTATACTTGATGTGGGCTAAAACAGGGAACTATAATGGTATTACCAATATGAGAAATTGGCAGCCATGAGTTGTTTGTCGTTCTTTCTTATACTCCATTATATTCAAAAGTTTCTACTTATATTTAGTCATATGGTTGGAGCAACCATAGTCAACAATCCAATCATCATCATAGCTAATGAATTTATCACTCACCACGACTAACACTGTGTCTTTAGCTAGTACATCCATGTATGATATTGCAATCTCCTCGCCTTCGTTCCACTAGAATTATGCTCCATAACCTAGGTCTTGACTAGAACTAGACTTTTCCACTGCAACCAATGCTTTGAAATCTTATTCTTCTTCGCTTTCATTTTGCTTGAGTGTGATGACATTACCTTTCACCTTCTTGGCAGTCTCAAGCAAAGTGCCTTTCTTTCCACACTGATAACACCGACCATTCTGGCGACGACATCTTTTTTTTCTTTTCTCTCTTCTCTATATTAGGGCTATGTAACTACCCTAGCTTTGGACCTCTTTCACGTCGACCTCTCTGCCAACCTTGTTGCCTTCTTCTCGAACCTTCACTTTCATTGCCAGAAGCCGCAGCTGTTTTATCTTGAATACTCCCTTTTTACTAAAAAGGGTCTTGTCTTCCTCGTTTACAAGAACTTTAAACATTTAATTATCTAAAGCTTCTTGGTTGGATAAGATATTCTCCAACTCCGTTAACATTGGTTCCTTGGCCCAACCTCTAATGACGGTAATAAGTCCACAATACTTTGAATTTAATCCAAAAATGATGATTATCCGCATTCTTGTTTCACTAATGGCATTTGTCGGATCTAACTTTGTAATTTCGTTGCAAATAGATTTAACTTTCGTAAAATATTGACTTGTTAGCATATCCCTTTATCTAAGTGACATTAGCTCATTTTCTAACAACGCTACTTGGCATCATTCTTCCTTGCAAGTAACGTCGCCAAGGTGTCCCGGACCTCCTTTGGGGTTGACAAGTCCTTTATCCGTTGGAAGAGTTCATCCTCCATGTTGATAGACAACACGTACATGGCCTTCCCAGCTTGGATCTTCCATTTCTTCCTATCTTCTTCATCACTTGGAGGTGTCGTCTCTGCACCACCAACAATATCCCACAAGTCTTGCCCGTCCAAGTAGTATTTCATACGCATGTTCCATGTGTCGTAATTGTTGTTGTTGAGTCTTTCAATTGACCTAGTTGAAGATGCGAGATCTGGCATGGTGATTGGTTAGCACCCGACACTCTACCAATTTTAACTTGGTCCCAGACCAACGCTATTACAATCCCAGACTGTGCACTTGCATAATCTCAACGTACGATCCCTAATCGTAACCACGAACTCCAAATTGACTCAAGAAAACCGGTCTCTGACCGTCTGCTCTAATACCAAATGTTGAGAAATGAGACAAATATTATTGACACAAAAGAAAAATTACAATGGTGCTTAACACCTCTTAATATTTCTCACACTCTTTAATGTTAAAATACACACTTTCATATCTCACTTTGGAGCACTCACTTATTATACACTTACTTTCTCTTCACTCTAACTTCTAATTCCTCTTGCACGCATTTACTAGCTCAATTTCTGGCGCTTGCTACTACTTTGTACAAATTCATGACTATTTATATAAAGAGAATGGTGGTGGATTTGCATTCTAGTGTCTTCCATATTGTTTTAGATATTTTTGCTTGTATTATATTTTATTAGGTTGGACTAGAATCATCTAGTGGATGCATTTTCAGGGCATGATTGTTAGAAGGCTCTATTAAATAATAATTGATATTTTGACATTAGAAGCTTAATAATTTTCATGCAAAACTTCGTAAAATTCTTCATTTTCTGAACATTACCCCGGCATACTAACGGAAAAGAAAAAAGAAAAAAGAAAACATTTTAGCATTTCAAACTGCTTAACTTGGAGGAATTATAAAATGCACAATAAAATTAATTACCTTGCCCAATCTCTTCTCTCAACTGAAGGTGTTCCCAATGAATTTCACACTCTACAATAGAGTTTGACTCATTATCCCCTTTGCTTGATGAACTTTCATGGCTGCCTATACTCTCCCTTGAACGTGGCAGTTGCAACCCTTCTTGCTGCTTTGGCACTTGGGGAATGGGAGAACCAACACAGTCACAGAAATCCCCTGAGAAAGGTTTAGCAGAACTATCTTCGAAAATGCTGGAAGTTCCAACTTCTGTATCTGCTCTCTTCATCGCAACTATAGAATTACATTTATGAAGATTTTCTTCTTTGTCTGCTCCAATAGCAACATCCTGGTGTGCAGTTAACAACACTGAACCTCCAGATGAGTCATTTTTATTAGTCAATCTAATACTTCTTGAATTATCAGTTGTGCAATTATTTTTTAAGCTTCCATGATCCTTCCCACCTCTCCCAATTTGAAGCTTAGCAAGGACTCTGGCTGCCTGAATGCATTTAAGTTTAAACATACAGATGATCAAATCATATATCTTAATGGATAGAGAGTAACACAGAAGGTTCATAAACACAAATTTTAAACAAATATTATGTACTCAGTTTCTCCTAGCATACTTTTAAATGACAACATAAACAAGAGGATGGCATTTATTTGGTATCTAAGCTTCACAGCATGTCTGACTAAATTCCTGTATTCCTCGTATTGATTTAAAGCACGCACTGGGCAATTAGAGTAACTAACAAAAGGGGAAATTTTATTTACAATTTTAGAAGGTTGACCAAATTCAGTAGTAGATGCTTCCTTCTCCGAGTCTCCCACTCCAGTCGCGTTTTCTTCATGGGAATATCTGGAATGAGGTTTTGTTTCCTGAAATTCAAAATTGGGGGCAAAAGCTCTTGAAATATGCTCATACTAAAATCCCTACTCAGACACATCTGCAAGTTGAACTGAGACATACATATATGCTACGCTTCTCTGTTTTCTCATTATCTACATCTGTTGATGTACTCCTGGAAACCCTGTCATCAGTATGCCGCGGCGGGAGTAACTTTGATGCCTGGTAGATGTAAAAAAGCAGTTTCAATAATCTAATTTCGGAATATGATAAAATGAATCGAATAGAAAAGAGAAAAAAAAAAAGGAAATTGCAAAGAACAGTAGTAAGGACTAAGGACACTAATGAGGACCAGATTGGAAACAGATGATGCAATCTGTGGCATTGGTGCAATCATCGGCCGTGGAGGCCACTGAATCCTTTTGAAGTTTAACCTCTGCACTCCAGGTTGGCCATTGGCACCAGATTGGTGATTTCTCTGATTTTCTGAATTTTTAGAGTTAAATATAGCTGCATCACTTGAAACAGTGATAATACCAACAAGCTCACCATCCTCATAAAGAGGAGACTTTGTCACTATTGCTTTAAATACTTCACCAGACTTCTTCTTGAAAGGAAACTGTCCAGACCATGGTATTTCTTTGATCAACTTTTCCAGAATTCTTTGTAGAGAGTCATAATTTTCTTCAGCAATTAGAACATCAACTACTCTTTGTCCAATGATTTCATCGTCCTTCCATCCATACAGAGTTTCCGCTGAGTGATTCCTGAAATGAACAAGTTAGGTTTGGCTTAAAAGCAATCTGGAAAAATAAAATTGCAGAGTTCAATATTGAAACAAAATGCCGAATCTCTACCAAGGTTAGTTTGATTGCCATAGAATATAAAAGTGCAGACCATATACAAATCTTATAAGTATTTATAGCCAGATTTCTGCCATACCCTACCAGCTTAAAGTTTCAGATGGAATGCTTATTTGCATGATGGATAATTCCAAACCGTCCTTGATGAAATAGAAGTGAACTTGTTCTTTGTTCCAGCTTCAAACCTAGCAGGCTTTTGCATGAGGGGGATATAGAAATTCTTATTTTAGCCCTCTCTAACCATTAATCTCTTTAGATTCAATATTTATTTTTTTACAATAGGTTGGCAACGATTTTTTGTTACACAATGAATCTAGTAGGCTGTTTTGACAAATCAGATTATATCAATTCTTTGGGATTTTCGTTCGCCTTTCAAATACATATATACAGACACAACTTCATGGCATTGTGTTTAAGTGATCCACATTCCAGATATGTCTGTCTACAAACAAGTGAAGCAAAAGCAACACAATGGGAGTCCCAATAGAATACCCAATTTCAACAAAAGACCAAAAAGTTGAACAGTGTGTCCTTTTTGGTAAGGAAGACTTACACACAGGGTCTTCTTCTAGCCACACCATTCTCAGCTCGAGATGTTTAAATACACCCTGTAAAATGGTTCAGCAAGCTCCATGAGCCTCTTTCACTTCCTATGTGGCGGAATTCAGAATCATTTAAAACATGTTCAGCTAAGAAAACATTTCCAACTTAAAAAACTTGAGTAAACCTTGAGTCAGTTATCTAAATTGTATAGATTGTTCCTCTTAATCTCTTAAATTTTAAAATCTCAAATTATTCTTGTTCACACTTAAGTGTGTAAGGTTAAAATTCTAGAGAATTACTTTAGAAAAATAAAGTTTATTGTTTTAAAAATGTCACTTGAAGTATAAAGGGTCTTTATATTTATACAACAGTAAAGTAAGTAAAGTAAAAACTAGTTTGACTTAAACCAATTTATAAAAAGATAACAACTATTTTATACTAAAATCAAGAAGAAAACATTCAAGAAATATTTTTCAAAAAGAGTAGAAAATGGTACGATTCTTTTACATCGGAAAATATTATACATTTTAGTCATCTTGTGTTATATTTTTCTATTGTGTTCGCATACAAAAGACTTCGTAAATGTTGTTTTATAAAGTTAGTAACTAAATTAAGAATTTAAAATTTCAAGGAATAAAGTGCAAGATACTATTGCTATACAAGCTTGATGCCTCGATGACTAACTCTAGAGTCTACTCAAATAAATTCATTCATTTCCATTATATAAATCTAACACGCCGAACGACACCGTGAGCCAGTCTAAACAAACTCCAAACTAGCTTATCAAGGAACACGCATCAAAGATCACTCTTACACAGTCACCCAACCGAAACGCATCCTATTCCCCTCTCCTTCACAACAGTATCAACTGTTTCATTGAAAATTGCAGAACCGTGAATATATTTTACCAGCGAATAAAATACCAGAAAGAGAAAAATATTCATCTGAAACCTTTTCAAGTTTTTAAAAAGTGCAGTATCTATTATGTATATTTATAATACCAGTATATGATCTCGCCGGAGGGGACTCTAAGCACGTGAACGGCGTGTCCCATGCATTTCAACACGCTTGCGTAGGGACTTCCAGAGAAGAAGAAACCGGAGAGAAAACCTTGGATTGAATCTTCTTCGTCTCCAAAGGCGAGCTTCTTCTCCTGCACAAGCTCGTCGAACTCTTCCCTCAGCTTCGCTTGTTTCTCCTCCAAGCTCCGGCACCGATCCGCAAGAGCTCGAAACACGTCGGTTTCTCTCTCCTCGCCGCTCATTGAAGTCGCCGGAGCCTCACAGGTTGTGACTAATGAGGTGTGTGCAATGCGCATTACGGTTAGTTTATTATTCTTCCTCACTGGCTTCTGCACATACCATTTATTTATTTATTCATTATTCTATTGCTTACGTCTCTGTCCAATGAGAGCCTTGTGCCTAAAGGCTGGTTGCCACGTGTTTGTTGCCGGCCAGGGGAGCTATCCAGTGCGGACAGGTATTGAATTGCCGGAAGATGCCACCAATTGCGTCTTCCCAAACGTTCAGATTTTTCTGTTTGGGGACTCTCGGGAATCACGATTGGCTGATCGGAAAGTTGAAAATGCTGTTACCGGGCTGGTTTTTAACTTCTGTTGCATTGCATAAAGGCCCCCACAGGCCCCCCCAGGCATTATTATACTATGGATGACGATTATTTTCTAAAATTAAATTACGGCTTTTTCTTTTGCCTGGTTGAAATTAAAAAAATAAAAAAAATAATACAAATATGTCATCATGAAATGAATTATGAAAGTTAATACATTTCATGAACTGTTAATTTTTATGGATTATTTGTTGAAAACTATAATTAATTATAAAATGCTACAAGAAACTAAAAAAACTTAATTGTTTTTTAACAAGTGTGTACGGTAGTAGGGGAGAGAGATGAAGAACATTGCAATGAGAAGGCGAGACAAGTGGACGAGTTAGGTTGCTTTCACTCAACTAAATAGTTTATTCAATTATTTTACAAGTTAAGCACTACACACAACACAAAGGAGATGGTAACCAAATCCAATTTTGTGGCAACATAAGGGTCAACGATGTTACCCACTCAAAACGCCTAGTTTGGAAAATAAGGGAACGGACGGGTTGTCTACGACTTCAAAAAGTAAGAACTACGAACCCGAATCTTTACTGTTTTAAATAGAAATTATACTTTTAGAAAGAGTGTTGTCATTTCTCAACTATATAACAGATAAATTAGATTTACTTTTTAATTTGAATATAAGAAATAATTACATATTTTTAAATAAATAAATATAATTTTTTATATTTTTTATTTACTATGAAAGAATCCAAGAATTATTTAATTATATTTCTCTATTTTAATTAAGAGTATTTTTAAAAAAAAGTAATTCTCTTATATAATTATTACAAATATTTATCTGTCTTTTTATCTATTGGGTTGAGTATTATTTAATTAAATTAATATTGGTTCAATAATATCTAATATATGTTAAAATTTTATATTATGTATTACTTTTATACTTTGAACCATTTTTTACTATTTGTAACATGAAGATGGGTAGAGAGCATGAATAATATGATATGTTGAACCATCTACCAATTTTTCATTTTCAAGACATTAATAAAAAAATATTGAATTTAAATTTAAAATACATATTAAATATTTTAATGTTTTTTATACAACAAAACATTTTTATTAAAATTTTTATTTTCATTTTTCTCCAGTATATATTTTTTGAAACATTCATTAGCTGTTATCTAATTAGAAAAGCTTCTTTTATTTTTTCCTACTAAAAAAAATAGAGAAAAACTTCCTTTTAACCAAACTGAATAAGAGATTAGCTCGTTTGGTTTGCGGTTGGAGAAACAGAGTTATAAAAATATAAAAAATCTAAATGATTAATACTAATCATTTATACTGTTTAAAATAATCAAAACTCTTTTTAATCGTACGATTTTTTTAATTGGTCGAGAAACAAATGAGTAATAAGGGTTTAAACTTGGAAAACGCACCTTATAAAGGCTCATAATTAAACCAGGCCAACTGTACTTCCATTAGTACAACATTTTCATTTTTTTCATCAACCTGCAAGTTGAAGCTCATGATGGTGACTTTTAGCTTTTACTATTTTTAAAAATTGTCAACAGAATTAAATTGATTCAGCTGAGCGGCAGGTAAACACCGGATTTGATTTGCATTACTAATCTTCCATATCATATAAAGTTTATAACTGAATTTAATTTAACACATTTTTAACTTGTAACTTAATCCACTTATGATTTGGGATTCGAATACTAAGGATATGTTCGATAATTTTTTTAAAAAATAAGTTTTAGTTTTGTTAATTTTTAAAAATTCAAATTTTTTATGAACTATTTTATGGATGTTATTTTTAAATAATGTTTTATATTTTGGTTTATTAAAACTAAAATATGAAAATAACTTTAAAAGTTTTAGTTTTTACTTTTAGTTTTCTTTCTTAAAATCTAAAAATCTATAGTTTTTCAATTCACTTCATCTGTCTCTTTTTAAAACACCACAACTCTTGTTTTTTTCCTCTAACTTGCCCACAAGTTGTCTTCATCATCATCTCCTTCGTCTTTGCCGTCACCGCCATGCATTTCCTCCCTCTTCGCCCCCACTGTATGTTTTATTTCCTATTCCATCTTCCACCACGACTTCAAGTCCTTAGTTGTGTCAACGTCATTCTCAACAACCACTTCCACCATCTTTGCCTCAACCATAATTGGAATCTTGTGTTTTTATTTTTGTGTACTTTGATTTCTTTAACTTTTCTGATTTGGGTTAGAGTTTCTGGGCTTTTCCTTTTCGAGTTAAAAAATAATAAAATATTTTTCCTTTTAAAGTTTTAAAAATAAATTTATCAAACAAGTTTTTTTTTCATCTTATTCTCAAAAAAAATTCTTTAAAATTGTATCTAGAAACCGTATTTAAAAACTAATATATAAAACTTAATCAAATTTGCCCTTAACATTTTGTCTAGTTGAAAGGTAAGCTATGAGAAAACGTAGGAAAGAAAACTGAACTTTACATACTTTTCTTAGGCTACATATTGAGAAGAAAAAAATACAAAGAACTTCAAGAGAGCAAAATGATATCTTCACTAAAACCTTAGTGGAAGATAGATTCAAGTTTCGTCTAAACAAATTAAACATGTGTGTTAGTGGAAGATAAATTCAAGTTTCGTCTAAACAAATTAAACATGTGTGAAATGATTCCAAAATGATTCATAAACAAAAACTATTCCATTTATGAACATGACTTCTTTTAAAAAAATGTTTTCTTAATAATTCGATGAATCTAAAGCATAATATTAATTTGTTTTCATGCATTTATATGTTTGTTTTATATATTGATCGATGTCGTATCAATCAGATAAAGACAAAAATTAAATGTAGTAAACTAAGGAGCAAACATAGGACGTTCTCTTAAGGACCTCAATTACTATACTCAAAACAAAACATAAAAATTAAGGAATTTTTAAGATTGAGCATAAACAAAGAAAATAGAAATAAAATAACAATTTCAATTGATTAAAAAGTGATCAATCCACGATTTCTACTCCATAAAACAATTTTAGAAAACAAAATTGGTCTCAATCCAATTTGTGAATTCAACTTAAAGAACAAATGTCTTTAACTTCAATTCCTTGAATGACCATTAAGCAAGCATCTCTGATCAATTTGGTAAGATTCCCCTCAATCCGATCCTAAAAGTTTGAACTAAGAGAACGTACTTGGGTTAGGTTCTTCTGAATCATTATTCATATAATCACCAAACACATCATCATCAACATATTCATCATCACAACTCAAACATGTCATGTCATCAATGCTGTCAAAATTATTATTATTATTATTAGTGAAATCAGAAACACTAGTGTTACACTATGATAAACTAGTATATGTTGAAAATTCATGCACCTCACCATATGAAGTTCAAACTCACTACTTCGGTTAGAAAGCCGACTTGTATAAATGATATTTAACCTCATCTTCATTCAATATTTTAAAACAACACTTGTCATAATGACATTTAGTACCACCATTAGATATGACAGTTGCTTGTTGTTTACTTGTATTGAAAAATTCTTCAACCCTTTTAAGAAATTTATTTTTTAATCTTCTTTTCACATTAATTATATCATATATCCACGTACGATCCATTTTAAACTTAAATATATTTAACCACTTAGAATATAAAAAATACAATTATTAACATTGAATTTATTTTCAACTCACAACTTAATATTTTAAAAAAAGACTTAAGGGTAAATTTAGCCCTTAACAAATTCTGGATTTTGGTATGACCCCCTAAAATAATTTTTCCTGTTTAAGATCCCTACAATAATTTTTGTTAGTATTAAACACCTGCTGCTGAGGTGTAACCCTTAATCCTGTCACTAGGTACATATGTGGCATGTGACTTAGATTTTTTAATGTTGAGTAAGATTAAATAGGTAATTAATTAAGATTATTTAAGATTAAATGAGGTTAATTAAAATATTAAAGAATTAAGGGTTTTTTAAAAAAATAAAAAACTTTAATGTTTCCTCTTCCTCCATCACCATCTTTTCTTTCTTTCCTTTCCTCTTCCCCTGACCTTCATCACCGCTTCCTCTTCCGCTTTCCTCTTCCACACTTAATCTCCCTCATTAGTACTCACCAAAAACGGGGATTTACAACAGCAAACATGCCCCTTTGGACTTTCCCTCTAACCCCTTTCTCGACCTTGTTTCCTTTGTTTTTTCTCACCCCTATCATGGAGTTTCGGCACTCGTTGATTCCTCATCTGGGTTTTCCATTTCTTACTCAAAGTTGTTACCTTTCATCAAATCCATAGTCTCTGGTCTCTACAAAATGGGTGTTTCTTAAGGTGACATCGTTTTGCTTTTGCTTCTGAATTCCATTTATTACCCCATTGTGTTCTTAGGTGTTCTCTATTTAGGTGTTGTTGTTACACCATTGAATTCTCTATTTGGGTGCTGTTATTACCCCCATTATGTTCTTGGGTGTTCTTGTGACTTGATTTGTAGTGACTTTGATTTGCCTTCAAGGCCAGTTATTAAACAGGAAGACACTACATGTATATTGTATTCTTTAGGGACTATTGGGATAAGCAAAGAAGTTGTTCTATCCCATGAAAATTTTGTTCTATCCCATGGAGATCAGAGAAAAAGGGAAGGGAAGAAAGAAAAGATAGTGATGGAGGAAGAGGAAGAGGAAGCAGAAGATGGTGATGGAGGAAGAGGAAGCATCAAAGTTTTTTATTTTTTTTTAAAAAACCCTTAATTCTTAATATTTAAATTAACCTCATTTAATCTTAAATAATCTTAATTAATTACCTATTTAATCTTACTCAACATTAAAAAATCTAAGTCACATGCCACATGTGCACCTAATGGCAGAATTAAGAGTTACACATCAGCAACAGATGTTTAATACTAACAAAAAATTATTGTAGGAATCTTAAACAGGAAAAAATATTTCAAGGGATCGTACCAAAATCCAGAATTTGTTAGGGGCTAAATTTACCCTTAAGCCTTAAAAAAAATTAGACAACATAACCTAAATAACATGGACATTCAAAAAAAATTAACATCAACAAGCAACCATCAACAATTCAAAAAACAAAGAATTTTCCCATAAATAACCAGCAAAACATGCACTGGTCATCTACTTTAATGTTTAAATCAACTTCAGAGGTTATGTTGTCCAATTTCAATCCTGCATTCTTAATTAACACAATATAACCATAAAATAAATCAGAGTCAAAATATAACTAACCTTCACCAAAACACAAAAATAATTGGTTAGAAATGATCTATTTTTCATCACAAACATAATGGTACCTTGGTCTCTTGAAATGAATCACTTAATTAAAGGATTTAAGGGATGAAAATAAGGGAGAAAAAAGGGGGATGGCTGCTATGAGTGAGAGGAAAAAGGAGGAAGAGGAGAAATAAGGGAGAAAGGGGAAATGTTTCCTGTTTAATGTGTTTTAGGTGTAGGACACTATTCTAGTCATTCCATTAATGTCTTATGCCTCATGTATGAACTCACTTTCAGAAAAGACGCGGCATGGGACGTGAGACGTTGTTCGACACCATTTTAAACTTGAAATTGACGATATCCCACGCTAAATGAATTATGTCCCACGCCATGCATGACGTTGGAGGGTGTTTCAAGCCATGCCTTTAGGCTAAAAAATAGTTTATTTGTAATGGTTTTCTTTATTATAGTCCTTTCTAAGAGTTTTCCTTTTAAGTTTACTGAAGCATCTACAATTTACATTTTGGTTTTAACCTTATGTTCAAATGTTCAAATTTTCCTTTAAGTGTAATTCTCTCTACCCAATTGATTGTTGTTCTCCTGTGTTGATTTGAAAGTTTTGTGATTATAATTCATTTATAAGGCATTCAATATCATTGTTCTCTCATTTTCAATTGTTTTAACAAACCCTTTCACATTTTTAAAGATCATGGTTGTTACGTGACCAGATTTGAGAATTTGATAATGAAGCACCATCTAACAATGGTTTGCATTTGGAACAAATCTTGATTCATCATACTTTAATTAAAATAGTATAAATAGTTTGAGTACTCTTATTTTAGTATTTTATGTCTAGGTGTTGAATAGTCTTCTTTTGTAGTCTACTGAAATATTTTCTATTCATTTGTTTTTAGTTTGCTCAACTCTTCATTGAAAATTCATCCTTAATGCCTTATTGTGATTTACTTTCCTCAAGATTTATATATCAGTCATATTTAACTTCTTCCTTATCAAATGCATACACCATTATATTCTATTTTTCTGTACCAATTCTACTTATTGTTAATTTCTGGTCCAGTATGTGATTTTAACTTTTGTGCTTTTGAACCATCTATTTGTTAAGGGCAATTTGTTTCTCTTATTGAATTCATACACCGTACCACATATGTACCTATATTGTTTCATAGTTGATTCTTAATATGAATACTCAAGTTTAATCAATAACATGTTGAATATGACAATTTTCTTTTGCTTATATTGTAATAGTTTATTTCGTTCTACTATTTAGAACAAAGATTTAATACCTTGACAATTCTGGGATGATTGGAAGAACATTGTACAAGTGAAAGTTAGATTTGTTGACAACTTAACTCAAGAATTTCACATTGGTGTTTTAAAAATTGGAAAATGTATAACTATTTTGATGACGGGTGGGAAATTTTGAAACTTTTCATTGGTCATGTTGAATTCTTGGTAAAAGTGCAAGATATAGATTTCAAATAATTTGAATACATTACCAATGGAAAAAAAAGACCTTAATACAACCAACTCAATTCACATGGTTGAGAACGAGTTTTAGAGATTTTTTTTGTTGAATATTATCCTGAAAAGGTACCTAGAAAAAAATTTATGAAATGTTTCCTTTTTTAATGTAACATTATTCAATTTCTCAGTTTTATTATAAATGGTTTTTAGGATTATTGCGGCATCCTGTCTAAATTACCAGAATTAATACCCTTATTAAAAAATGAGAGAATTTTTCATAAATAAATAACCCCGGTGAATTAATCCTAAGAGCCTAGCAACACACGACTTTAAAATTAAATAGCGGAAACAAAACCAGAAGCCCAAAATAGGTTTAGAGATGTCCTACCCAAAGTTACGAGTCCCTAATAGGTTACCCAAGGCTTAATGGCAACTAAACCTATAATTACACACTTCAATTAAGCAATTTTAAGTGACTAGGAAACTAGTAATCGATTATAGAATCAGTGATTAATTATCGGCGAACAATCTGTGCAAGATTTCAGGTTTTGCTCTTTGGTAATCGATTACTAGACAGACATACTGCAAGATTATGTAGAATTTTAACCCCTGGGCCAACTTTCGTGCACAACTTTCCCGTTTGACTTTCGAGTTCCACTAAACTTTAACACAAGCTTATTCATACTATTTGTGAACTAATGCCACCAACCACGCCTAAAAATTCCTAAAAAATGAGGGAGATATGCAAAAAAAATACAATTTAATCATTTTTATGCTATTTGGTTATTCAAATCCATCCTAATCCCATTCAATGGGGTCCTAGGCAGTACAAACACATTGCAAATATGGTACATGAGCTATATAACTTATCCGGAGGTTTTAAAATCCCACAAATCAAAATATGACCTACCTTGTTCCTTATATTCTCCCATTTCTTCACCCATTTCATATAAACATCAATCTCTAAATAATTCCAAACTAAAATTTAATGATATGAAACCATTCCATACAATTGATATAACTCATAAATTGTCGAATATCAATAAGCATCAATCTAAAACAACACCCAGGCAATGGCACATAGTTTCACATCAAAATATCATACAATTCATAACTAAACCTCCAATGAGGTTACAGATACTTATCAACACACACACACACACACACACACACATATATATATATATATATATATCCATAACTTCATCTGCAAATCAACATAGGTATCTAGAATAACAAAATATACATCAACTCACATATACAAGTATACACAAATAAAACCATCACTGGGCTAATAAAAATAACATCATCATCAAAATAGTCATATATATATATATATATATATATATATATATATTCTTCTCTATGGAATTACATTGCTTCCATTCTCTAGGATTACCAAGTGGCATCGTCATCACCCTGAAAACTCACTGAAATAATAGATTGAACGGTGAGTATCACTCCAAATAGTAAATAGAAACCATAACTGTAATTTCAATTAAATCATATGTTCAATATATTTCAAGCAAGCTCAAAGGCTTATCCAACACCAAACTATGCAATCCAACATATATATTAATTAAGCATAAGGCTATTCAACCATCAATTCATATACCAAATCTGAGCCAAATTCATACGTCAACAAGATACTTCCACCTTCCATTACCTAATCATATACCAAAGCTCTCGATGCAAATGATTGAATGTCATGGACTTTCAAAATCATATACTTTTTCAAATGCATAAAAACATGCAATACGGATCCTGCTTTGCAAAAAGGAAAATCATAGTGTTAAAGGATAATCCACACAGCAAATCATAGTGCTATCAAATGACAGTACCTTGAGAACTACACAACAAATTATGGTGTTATAGTCGGTAGTCTCATACAACAAATCTTAGTGTTAAGCGAATCATAACACTTTATTTCAATGCATATGATGTCATGGTAATACAATATGCATGTATGTGAATCATATCACATTTTCAGCAAACTAACATCATAGTCTAACTCCACTAACCTCAATATATTTCAAATCACCAATCATCACTTAAATATTTATCAATTCAATCAACTAGAGCTATCAAATCACTTCATAACATACAACTAAACAGTATTTTTCAATACCATCATATATGACCATCAATAATACATGTCAGTCAACAACATCAATGGAAATTCACAATCCAAGATGTCAATACAATTAACATCAATACCCTATGCCAATCAACATTAATAACGGTATTTGACAATTTAAATCGTAGAATAATATCATCATCATTTGATAAGTACTAGACTTTAACTCACAACCATTAATTTATAATACAATTAGCAACCATAATTATACTTTGCAAAATAATCAATTCAAAGCGTCAATATTCAATATAATTTCCCTTAATTCTAAAATCCAACCTCGGAATTACAATTCCTATTTGCTACTCAAATGGTAAACTCTCTCGTACTAAACACGCACCTTACAATGATATCTGACCTTTCAAAATTAGTTTTTGATCTCTAGTTTCGCTTCTGAATACCAATTTCTTAATCCGATAATTACACAATGTGACAACACTCTTTGAAGCACTTTAAAATGCTTCCGAGACTTCGAATCTTCTCCAATTACCTCTAAAACTAACTTTCAAACGCTTTCGAGTTCCAAAACATGAATTATAGGTTTTCAAAGCTTCATTTACCACCTCCCATGGCTGTCATGATTTTTGAGAAACCAAGTGAAATTGATGAGGAATTTGGTGAAAAGTGGCACGATCATGGTGATGGAGAAGTG
Source organism: Clitoria ternatea (assembly GCA_037962975.1). NCBI lineage: Eukaryota > Viridiplantae > Streptophyta > Magnoliopsida > Fabales > Fabaceae > Clitoria > Clitoria ternatea. The sequence continues at coordinate 10,793,639 of CM075670.1, forward strand.
TCAAAGATAATGGCCATGAAGAAGAAGATGACACGAGAGAGAGAGAGGGGGGGATGGACAAAAAACATGAAGAGAGAAAAGAAAATTAGGAAAAGAAAAGAAGGAAAAGACAAAATAAGGAAAATAAAATAAATTTAATTTACCTTGTTCAAGAAACTTTAATTTATCCCAATATTTTTTTAAGTTAAGATGTTACAATTATTTATAGGATCTCACAATTTTGTCATGTCTCTTTAAGATGACTATAGTGATATTCTTTCCACTGTGATATTGAGTAATCAAAAGAATAACATGTTCATGTCATCATCTATTAGTTGTTTATGTTAAGGTTGTTAACTAAGATTGCAATGGATTCGGATTAAGATTGACAAGTCCGGAATAAGATTCTTAGTTAAAACTGTTTATGTATCTCTTCCATTCCCTTTATTTCAAATTTTATGCGTTGGATTAAGATTAGGTTGAGTACTTTCTAATATTAGAGTTTGAACTTTCATCAGAAAAAGTATTTCTTATTTTAATTTAAAATCAATGACCTATTTTTTAATCTTATGCTTTCAACAACTATTTTTAATTACAACTAAAATACATATAACTTTTTTATATATAATTTATAAAACATTTCCCTCACGAGTAATTAATCTGTTTATATTATAATGATATGAAATAAACATAATATTTTAAAAATATTTATACAAATATTTTACACCTAGTTGAGATAAAAGCAAGATCATGATAATAATAATGCACGCACCTGTTAGAATTTCTCATATATGTTTTAACCCTCACTTTTATGTCTCACTTTGAAACACTCACTGTAACTAACTAACTGTAGACTACCCCACACTCCACTCTAACTTCTTCACTAATTCATTCCTTCCCACTTTGGCTTGCTTCTACTCCCACTGATTCACTCACTAATTCTTGCACACATCTCCAATCTATATGCATACAGCCATATTTATAATTTACATATGTCCCTTACAAATCTTCTCTAGGAGCTTCCGACAGTGGTGTGGGGTAGTTTACAATTAGTTCCACACTCACTGTAGCTAGAACAGCACCTACTCACATCAATTTTCTTGGACATTTTTAAAAGAAAACAGTGGAAACTGGAAAGGGTTGGAAATAAAATGACTTGAGACAATTTCTTGGCTCATATTTCTCCCTCTCCCCTTTCCATATGCACAATTTCATAAGCCTAGGCAATGGATGTAGTAGGACTTGAGACTTAAAAAGAATCAAGGTTTCATTCCACCAAATAAATTTGTTGGATTAATTGAATTTTCTAAGTACGTAGACCAATAATTGGTTTGTATATCATAGCTATCAAAAACTTGCCTTTTCTAACACGAATGATGTTTTTTGCAAATTAGTAATCACATACCCGTAAAGTAAACTTCCCTCAATGCCTTCCGGAAGATTACTGGAACTATATTGGCGAGTCTCACGTACAGTTTCATTTATGAACTGCAACTCTTCATGGACTTTTAAATGACATATGTACACATAGTAATTGAAGCAAAAAAATTGTGTCACGTTAAAATAAAAAATAAAATTGAAGAAATTGTTGATCAACCTGAGATGTATATGTCATTGATTTGTATTCTTTCCACGTGACTGCAGAGTTAAGATCCTCACGTCGTTTGAGGATACCTTCATGTTCTTCCTAAAACACAATACCGAGTCAAAATGAAGGACGTGAGAAAACCATAAAAATAGTTAAATCTTTAATAATATTTTAAACATACTTGTAGTTGCTTGAGCACCAAGGGATGATCAGAGAGTAATTTTATGGTTTCAAAGCTTGCAAAGAGGAGCCCAAATATGAGGTCCAGAGCGATGGCTTCAGTGAGAATTGCTCCCTCTTTCTTAAGTTCTTCAATAACATAGTCAAAGAAATCTGTTTGCATTTTCCTGCACCATTTTCTTCAACATCTTCATTGCCCTTCTCCTACCCTGAGAAAAACTATTAGTATTTTGGTTGTCCACGGGTCCGGTATGCTTTGAGAGTTAGAGAGAGTTATTTAGGTGAGAGTTACTTTGCAGTACATAAACCTAATATGCTTCGGAAGTTAATGTCAGTTAGTTATGTGATATTCACTTAGTCTAAATTGCTGACGTTATTTGGTAAAATAAACTTTTAACTTATAGTTTATAGCATAAAATAGAACTATTTAAGAAAATTAACTTAAATTATATTTAAAAACTTTAAAATAAAGTTGCTTGTAAAATTAATTAAAATTACATTAAATAACTTTAAGTGACATGTAATGTAATATATTATGTTATATGAGATAGAAAAAAGTTTTTTTTTAAAAGACATAAGATTAAAAATGACAACTATTATATTAATGAAGGAGTTTATAGTTTTTAAAAAGTTATAATACTTGTTTGGTGTAGCTTATAATGTTTTGAACATGTGTTTACCAATAAACTCACTATTAGAAAAACTTAATTTGGCCATAAGCATTTTGTGATGGTCGTATAATTCGTCGTTAATTGTCACAGGCTTAGCGAGGGATTAAAATTAGTGACCATATTAGGTTTGGGGTGGGAGCTAGTGACAGATTCAGCGACTATCCTCGTAACATACTCATTGTTAAATTCGTGGCAAAATGTTATCTGTTACATAACTAGTGATGGAAGCCTAATACCCTGGCCAAATGAAGCCTTAATGGTGATGAAAATGGCATACTTGTCGTTAAGTGAAACGTTTGGCTCTAACCTTGAAGAACCAACGTGAAAATAAAACCTCTGTTGGTGACAGAATAAACCTTGTTGTCGCCATAGTTGAGAACTGAAAAAGTTTCAACAGTGTGTTTGGCAACAGGTATGGATATCTGTCACCAAAGGGGAGATATGAAAAGGTTTTTCAATATCCAATTGGTGACTAGATGTTATTTCAATTGTCAATACTAAATCATGTAAGAGCACGTTTGGAACACTAGTTGAATGGAGAAAATCTCCGTTAATCTGTGGGAACTTTTTGATCTTACGGGTCAACGGATTTTAATTGTCTCGAACGACGACGTAAAAAATTAATATCAACCTTTAAATTTTTTATTTCAGCTCAACTCCGTTTTTCTAACTACAAACCAAACACCCCGTAACATTCAAACAAGAAATTGACGACAAATATATTAGTATTCCTTGTCAAATACTAAACCACATGGCACTCAGCCATGGATTTAGCAACGGGTTTGGATGTCCGTCTTTACAAAATCCTTAATTCGAGTTTTTCTTTCCCCCCCTCATTTGCACTCCTCTTTGTTTCTCTGTCTCTCTCAGTGCTCCCTCCCACCATCCCCCATGCCCCACGACCATCTCCGATAAGTCTCTCTTTTTACTTTTCTTTTCCCCTATATGCCTCACTCACTCACTCACTCTCTCCCTCTCTCATTCTCACCTCTCTTTACTCTCTTGAAGTCTCCTGTGTCACTGCTACCTCCGGCGCCACCGGTAAGTCTCAATAGCCTCTCTTAGTCAAAACCAATTAGAATGACACATCCTTACTACCACCATTTACCCTGAAACCTTTTTTTCTCTAATTTCTCTCTTTCTAATTTTAAAAATCAATCGCATTATCATTGCTCTAAATAGTGAATCTAAATGCATGAGGAACTCACAAGTTATGATTTGTGGTAGTGTACATGTTATTAACTTTGTATTCCAAGAAATTCCGATGATCACGTTAATTAATATTATTCAATACATGATAAACTATTTTAATTGCCTCAAATTATACTTACATGCTTGAATCTGTATGTAAGATTCGTTGTCTGGGTAAAGGGCTGGTTTTTGAAACCACCAAACACGGCCAAAAGGAAAAACTAATAAACAAAATGGGAATGGAAAACATGTAGGAAATTAAATCTGCTCGAGTGAAGAGTGGGCACTACCCCTAACCCAATGAAACTTTTTTGCTGAGACTATATATATATATATATATATATATATATTCTTCCACTGTTTAATGAGAAATTTACAATGAGACAAAGATAATTTAATTTAAAGTTGGATAATGCATGTAATGGCATTGCAATTTATTGTTGAATTGATTTGAAATAGTTGCTAGTTGTGTGAGTGCGGGAGTGTTGATAATGTTCTTTCTTGAATACAGGATAAACTCTTTCTCTTCATATTTTATTTGCGCAAAAATGATTTAGAAATAGTTTTAAAGGTATGTTTAATGTGTAAACATTTAATAATATTGGGAAAACACAATTTCACTTATGATTTTTTTAATTTTTTTAGTTAGTTTTTCTCTCCCTCATCAGACGAAGCTCCAACATCACTATATCAGTCATAGATGTAAGCCTCTTGGCCCCACTTACTTTTTTCATTGTCTCTAGCTTATAGATATTTAGTTCCTCATAAGTTGTATATGATATGATGTCATGATTAGTGTGTTGTTTGGTAGTGAATAGCAAATTTCATAATGTATTGTACTTTGTTAATGAAGAACAGAACTTATTAGAGACTAGTTATGTGTTAATAACATGATAATAATGTGTGTATATTGTTGTATGTTGATATACTTTATGAATTGTATTGGAAAAGTTTTCTTCTTGTAAATTAGAAATGTCCTTATTTTAAAAGAAATTGTCAATTTTTTTAAAATTAACTTTCGTAAACCTATAGGGTTAACCAATTAGTTATTTTAATTTGTAAAATTATAGATAGCTACGATATAGGTTTAAACATTTTTAGTGCTTTAAAACTAAATTTTTAAGTTATGAAGATGAATTGTAGTTAGCACATTTAAATACAAGTGAAACATTAGAATATCTCATTTAAGATTGAAAACACAAAAGTGTTGTATTCAATCTTGAGTCCGTACTTGGCTACAACCTAGATTGATTAGTAGACTTGTTCATTTTGTATTTGTCTTTTGAGTATGTACTTGGCTACAAAGTGGATCTTATGTACTTGGAGACCATTGATAAATCCTGACCAATTTTAATCAATTGTAACATTCAAGTTTTAAACAATTAGTAACAATGACTAATGAAATTTATTATTCTTGAACAAGTTTAGAACCGATTCCAAAATAAATAATGAAGACGATGTAGTATGTCTAAAAATTCACGAGCACATACCCTTTTCTTAATTCATAGCTTAAATGGGTATGCTATTAGAGTTAACGAATTTATCTCATTTGCTACTGGACAAAACAATTTCAATTAATCCCTAAAGTTACAGTGCCCGTACAAAAAAATAATTGGAGTAAATTTCAGGACCGACTAATGTCATGGTACACAATCATCAACCTTTTACCAACTAACATTCCTCCCAAATTATTTCACCAGAGTCTCGTATAATCTACCATGCTTTCAAGGATGCATGTAATATGAGCCACACTACCTTCAGCAATTCTCTTTCAACATAATTCCCAAACCAGACATAAAATAGCCTTTCATGTCTGAATAATATAAAAGCAAAGTAATATTAGTCACCACCTAATATTAATATTGCAAGCGGAAAATTGACTTATACACCACAAATCACATCTATTATAATCTCTAAGATAGTAATTTAGATTGAATAGTAATATAAGTTATAACATTTCATGAAACAACCAACCATTAATTTAATTATTCTACAACTTGGCCACAATCTTCAATCAGTACCCGTTCCACTGTCCTACCACTTTGTGAACCCAACTTGTCTCCATGGTGCATATGCAGAACTTGGTACCATTTATCTTGGGTCCACCATTTGCCATGGAGAGAATACTAGGACCAGTGTGCTTCAGCTTGAAATTCTCATCTTGAAATATTGAATCATAGATTTACTCTCCCTCGGTCCCTTTCCCCCTTGTAAAATCTCCAACATGGTACATAAACTCGGGAATAATACGATGAAATGAGTATTCCCACATGTTGCAATTCCTTTTCTCCAGTTCAGGGTGCCCTGAAGTTCTCGACCGTTTTGGGGGTACCATCACCAAACAACTCCATCACCACCCTCCTAGCTTTCATCTTTCCAATTAGAATATCAAAGAAAACCTTTGGATTCTACATCTTATGCTACAACCAAATTTCCTAGTTCCTACACAACACAATGTTGCAAAATATCAAATGTTAATATAAAATTTTTTGGTAAAACACATACTCTGAAATTCAAATTTTCAAAAATGGTTACAATTCAAATCAACTGAAATAAACTTAGGGGAAAAAACTTATTTTTTTTAATTATTTGAAGCACAAGAAAACACAATATTTGCCACAATGTTCAGGTGTTGTTCCATGGGAACACACAAAACGACATAAATGGCAACATTATATGTAGCTTAGGATTATGTTTTGTGCTAACGGGGTATTTAGTCAGAACAAGACCGTCCATAAGCACCCAAATGAACAATTTCCACAAATACCAAACAAAAATTGGTAAACCTTCAACAATGCGATACAAATAACATGTGGTTAATTAAAGGATGTTCATCATTCTGCATAAAATCCTCAAGATATGAAAAAACCAAGAGGATATGATTTGAAAGGATGACAAGCAATTTCACACATGATTTGAACTCGTAGGCTATCAAAGAGCACATGCAAGTCTTCGATATGTGCGATGTCAAAAATTAACAAATTAAGAAAAAAATTCTAATGGAAAATTATTACCTTTGAGCATGAGGTTGAGTTTGAAGACAATAATGAAGAAGTAAAGGGATATAACATTGACTTAAATGGAACTAAGGTAAATACATTGATCAATTTAAAATGATCTAGTATTGATTCTTATGCATAATTGGAATGAAATTAAGTATCAATAGTCTAGTTTGAAAAGCAAGTGTTGTGAGTACAATAAATAAAATGTAAGTGTCAAGTCAGTTTATTGTGGCCTATTTGGTTGATTGTTTGATTTTGCTATCACATATAATATTCAAGGAATGAGAATGGCATTTCATTGTGAATAATTAAACTTAGGAACAAAAAGCTATCCTTTATGTATATTAATTCCTTGTTTGACACTTTGAGTCTTAAAAAATTTTTGTTGTTAACTAATACCCCATATTTGTATATAAAAGAAAGGCAAACTCTTCCCATCAATTGTTTAAGCAAAAGAGTTTTCTATGTAAAAATTATGTTTAAGTGTTCTTACTGTGAAGGAGAGTGAAAATTGATAAATTAGTTCTTATTTTCTATATTAGTAATATTTATTTGTTAAAAAATGTGACAAAAGAAGTAGGAAAAAACCAAAAATAGAATAAATAGCTAATAAAGAAATGAACTAAGTGGGGAGTTAAATGAAAGGTGGTGATTTTAGTTCAAGAAAAACACCTAAATGTTGCAGAATCATAACATGAACATTTATGATATCAGGTGTTTTTGCTACCAATAAAAATCATTAAGCATTAAAGTATGGTGACCACCTCAGTAGCAAGTCTAGTCCGACATTCAGAACTACAACATTAAGCATTCAAATGTCGTCACTTGTCAACATGATTACTATGACAAATTCATCATTAATATGTAATTATAGGGATCATTTAAAAAAATATTATTTAGAAGGAATTAAAGCAAAAAAAATAAATAAAGGAATAAAAGTAAAAAAATTATAGTTATAAAAATTAAAAATATATTTAAAGGAATATAGAACTACAGTTTCATGATAAACACATTAACCAATTGTTAGGTAGCTAGAACTAAAGAGGGAGAAGTAGGACTGGGAATCGGGTGGGTGCAGTCAGTTCAAGCACAAAATGCCCAATCCCACCTATTATCAATCCGATTAACAATTTTTTATTCATAAATTATATGGTAGGCTTTTCTTTCCTTATTCATTTAGGAATGGTACAAGCCTTTCCCATATCTTTGTATTATCGTATTTAAAGACTTTTATAATTTTCATTAACAAATACCTTGTCAGCCATTTGTCCTAGAATGGAACAATTTAAAAAATTAAACACATAGCTAAAATTCTATTGTATAACGGAATTGCAGAAATTTTCAATTAATTTCAAATTTTAATTGTTAATAGATGTTAATTAAGCAAATCACTTTTAAAAACAAAAGCAACAAAAATTTTCTCAAATATTACAACCACCATCCTAACAACAAAAAGTCGTAAAGCACAAAATTTAAGGGAAAATTATATATTACAACATAAATCACATAAATACAAGAATAGTCCCCAATAACATTAAAATCTTTTTAAAATCGAAAGCTTATACAAGTTAAAACGAAAATTGTCTAATTTAGAAAGAGTTAAAAATGAAAACTTATGAATTTGAAAGCTTGGTAGAGTTAAAAATGGAAAGTTTATGAATCTTAAAGCATTCTAAGGTAGAAAGTGAGGGCTTTGAACCTGTAACAAGTGTATATACATGAACAGGGAACAGAGAAGGTTTAACATACTAAGAAGGAATAAAATCAGATCATCATAACAGTTATCCAGAACAGAGTACAATATAACAATAAAACAGAGTCGACATGCAAGACAAAACAAAGAGTCAAGGATACAAGATCTTTACCTTAATCATTTGGGAGACCCATTTTGAGCTTGTTACTCCTTCGAATAGCTGAGCGCCTTCTATTTTTTTTCCATCCTTAACCTCTGAGAGAAAATGAAGTCAAGAAATAGGGAGCAAACATTAGAAGACCAAATTAAAGAAAACCCTAATAAAAATTCAAATAACCAAATAAAACAGAACGGAACCTTACTCGTTTACAGATATGACAGAAAAAATAAACACACAGAGGAGTCAGGGCCTTGCACCGTCGCCACCGTCGGAAAGAGGAAGAGGAACTGACGGAGTAAGTGTGCGAAATGGAGAGAAAAGGAAAACAAGAAATGGAAAGTCTTCTTGTTCAAGAATGAAGGGATTTTCAAAGTTCCGGTAGGCTAGAGGAAGAATGAAGGGAAATGGGATGAGGGGTTCCATAGAAAACTATGACGGAAAGAGAGAAGAAGATAGAAGTGAGGGGATGAAGAAGAAACCCTAACAGAGAAAAGGGAATGCGGCGCTGGAGCAGTACACAGAGGACAGAGAGTGAGGGTTTCAGAGTGAATGAGTCTGATTGAGCTATTTATCCTACGTGAATGGGCCTAGCATATTGGCCCTTTTCTGTTTAGGTTTATGTCGTGTAAAGTTTATAAATTAAGAGATTAAAAAATAAAAACTTTTATTTAAAAATATTATTAATACTTATTCATACTAATTTTTAAATAATCTCATATAATTTTTAATAAAATAATTTTATTTTTAATTTTTTTATCCAGTATAAAATTACACGGATTAAACAAATATTTTTTTTTCAATGTTAATTTTCAATCAGTGGCAATCACCTATAGTCAAAAAAAATCACACGGACATGTTTTGCTCAAATCTAACATGTTTGGTGTAAAGTTGAGTTAATGGAGTTGAAAAAATCGGAGTTTTGTAAACGGGGTTTAGAAAACTGAGATTTTATAAATGTAGTTTTGTTTGGTTGACAGTTGAGTTAAAGTGAATTGAGTTGTTATGATTGTGTTTGTTTTTAGTGGAATTGGGTTTGGGAAATGGTAGTTAAGGGGAAATTACTAAAAATGGTATGAATTTAAATATATATAATTTTTGTATATATTTATTTATATTAAATATATAATATTAAACCAAAAAAGGTACTTAATTTAATAATACTTAATTTAATAAATTAAAACCAATAAATAAATTTGATTCTTTATTTATATATTAAAACTAACACTTATCAATAGTTGATATATATACAATAGTTGATAAATTTGTTTGTTATTAAAACTTATATATATATATATACTAGTTGATATTATATTCAATTTATAAAAATAAATTACAAATTAACTATTTCTTACATTATTTTTGCTTTTTAACTAATAAAAGTCACATTAACTTTGCATCTTAAAAGTAAAAGTTATATTAAATATTGTCATTTTTATAGAACACGTTATTACTAATCGTCACTCGTTGCTCTTTGTTCGATATGTCACTCCGTACTCCTCATTCAATAAATACGCATTCTAACTTAAATTTTCACAGTACGCAAAGGTTTACAATTTTTCTTATTTCATCACTCATTTTTCGTTATTCGTTACGTGTAAAGGCAAAAACAAACTAAACTTATATCAAATCAACTAAACTAAATTAAAAATAAACTAAATTAAATTAAATTAACTAATTCTAAAATAATTAAACAAATAACTACATAATTAAAAACCTTACACATCACTTAACAACCTAAACACAATACATAATTAAATTTAATTAATTAAAAAAATAAAAAAGGGACTGTAACAGTACACTAATATGACCATCCTCACCCGTGCACCACACCATCACCACCGTCCAACGCCTCTGCCACCACCACCTTCGACCACCACCATCCACCGTCAAACAATGGAGAAACCAACACCCTACCCAACCAACCCCCACCCCACAAACCCTCACCCCAAAACCAGACCCTCATTCAGTACCCACGGCCACCCCCACCCACGGCCACATCAAATCGCCACCCCCACAAACCCCCAACCAAAAACCCACCCACCACCAGAACCCCCTTCCCATAACCTCACCACACCCCTCACATCACATACCCACAGCCAACCTCCCAACTCGAATCCCACATCCCCCATCCCACCCCTAATACACAATATTTCACAGCAGAAAACCAAGAGAGGAGAAAAATAAAAGGGATCAGGGTTCCTTTACCTGAGACGACGAGGATGGCGGGTGAGGTCCTTCAATGGGCGCGGCTCCTGCAGCTTTAGATCCGAGAAGGGAGTCATGTCTTATGACTGTTGGGAGGGGTACTCTCGACTTTCTCCCAACGGACCGCGTTGGCGTTAGAACGAAGCTGGTCGAAGCTCCCTCTGGCCAACGAAGCGCGTTGCGGTTCGCCTCGACAGAACGGAGCTCTTCGTCACAGCCAAACACGCTTGGAGGGAGAAGGGTCGCGTTGAAAGCGGCGGAACGCAAGTGAACGAAGGTGAACATAGGTTTAGGAGTTGTGCCAAACAAGCTCTAAATCTGACATCATCCGATATGTCAATAAACGGATTTTTCAACTTCCACTGGCCAGACCGGTTGTTTCGGATATGAAAAAGGAAGTGGAAAATTGAATTAATTTATCATTATAATTTGCTTCCTTAAAAATGATAACTTAAATATTAAATTAAAAGTAATTGTTCAATTAGCATAAAATGATTTCTTCCCTTTTTAAGTATTTCTAATTTTTAAGAGAAGCAATTCTCAATGGAATTTGAATTATAACTAAAACTGTAAATAAAAATGGTATGAATAAGCAACTTAATAATAATTGGCAATTGATTAGGTATCCTTGTTAAAAATTTCTTACTCAAAAAATAACAATCTTCGCCACCGGCCCGCACAAAAAAGTACATTAAGGGTGTGTTTGGTTTTTCAACTGGGTTAGTTAAACCCTGGTTTGACTAACCCAAAAATAAATTTTACAGTCAAATAGATTTTTGACTGTCTCGAACGGTGTAAATAATTAATATTAACCTTTAGATTTTTTTATTTTCATAACTCTATTTCTTCAACTGAAAATTAAACGGATCCTAAATCAGATAGTCTAACACCTTTGAGCATGCTTATCAATAGAATCCCGCAAAAAGTATCTTGCATATAAAAAGTTATTATGTAGATCTAACAAATTCTGATTCAATAGAGACATGTTCAAACAAATTAGGAAGCAAAATCACCTAAGACTAAAGATTATAAAATCATTGAAAAAAAAAACATAAATATTATAAAATTCATTACAATTGAGGTTAATGCAGGCCAATCTATCATTTCACTTTCTAGAAACCATTGCTGGAATGCATCAAACATGTCACTTCCACACCCAACCGTCTAACAATAACAACCTATCTAACTTTAAAATGTGTAACCAATGTCAAATGAGTTTCTTTTCCATTTCTTGTAATTTAACAGGCTTATTTAACAACCACAGCTTTATGTTGCAGCCAAGAGTTACAAGCACAAACTGAGAGAAGCACAGATTCATAATTAGTGCTTCAAAAAGGAAAGGATACTTCACAGGAGGGTGCATGGTTAAGTAAACTACATGAAGAATAAAATGGCAACATAAAGAAGGGGGGTGCATGGTTGTTGAGCCCAAACAACTATAAAAATAATTACAATCCCTAACTCTGTGTTGACCAGGTGCATGAGCATGAGGAAAACGAGAGCAAGTAAAGCCAAATAAAGGAGCGACCAAGTTGTCACAACATATCAGAGGAAACATGGAAAGCAGGGAAAATGGCACAAACCACCTAAAAATAAAAGACTCTTCAACTGCCAACAGGGTTGCCAGAAGAAGTGGTGGCAAAATAGACTTATCTTGCACTGTAAGGGTAAAAGGGAGCAAAGAATGTCTCATAAGATCCTCTCAGCAAAAAAAACCAACCTTGAAAAGAAAACAAGTAAAACGAGAAAGAACTATTCAGTAGCACGTAAAGGAAACCTCGATTGCTAGGAGACTTTATTTGTTGAACCATTGAAGGAAGACATGTTATAATTGTTGCAGTGAAGCTGATAAACTTCAGTGACTCTGTTGTAAGCAATCTCTTATACTTGATGAGAACAGAATAGGCAAACCAAAAGTTGGCCACATAATCCTCAAATAGTCCTCTTTCGAAAGGAGCAAGACGAGAGAGGACCTCTCACAAGTGCCACATGCAAAGAACAAGGGTTCAAAAAATTGTTTAAAGAAGGTATCTTCATTATTTAATTAAAAGTATCAATCAACATCTTGGGTTAAACTTATACTATATGTTCATTGTTCACTAGTAGCTTGCATCATTTACCTTTGAAGATATGTTTATTAAAAAAATTAGTAATGACATAAATTATTACCATAGAATGACATTTTTTTAATAAAAATCATATGGGTGAGTTATTAAGTGTTATTAGAAATAAAAAAGATGATTAACATTTTAAGCTAAATTAAATATAATATGAAATAGATAAAGGTGTTTTTTACGCTAGATAGGATATCAATTAAAAGATATTTAATATATTGTTGGGTGAAAAAATGAGAGAACTATGACAACAACAAACTTCATCCAAATAATAAAGACTAGATACAATGGGATTGTAACTTCGGGTTTAAATAACAGATCTTAAATCTTACTCACACAACTTTAGACAACTTGTTGTAAAATATTAACGTGAAACATGTATTATTAGTAATGTTAAGGGAATTAACGGTTTAGACTAAAGTGAATTATGTTTGATTGGGTAAGAGATGTATTTGTCATTTTTTATGGAATGAGGGACTAAATTGTAAAATATTATCTGCTTCCGGGTCCAAAATGCTAGTTTACTCATCAAATTAGAAACCAAAGACACTATGAATAATGTTTGTCATAAAATTTAGTTCCCCTAATGAAGTTTTAGAAAAAAAGAGAGACAAAAGGGGTTAGAGACGGAGATTAATAGGTGATTTTTTCCATAAACGTTAATAATAGCAAGAATCATTTTTTTTAGAGTTTTCTAAACTTTAATTCTCAAATCTACAATCTATAAAATAAATCAATGCTAATGGAAACCCTATATCAATTTAGTCATTTACCACGACTATTAATTATCACTCTCCCCTTTCCCATACCATTATTTCAAATGATAAAAAAAATATTATATTACGGAGAGAAAAGGCCACATAATGTATGTTTCAACAAATGATTTGAGAGCATAAATCACCCTCAATCTGATCGAATCAAGTAAGAAGCTTAATAGCTTATTTTAATTTTTCCAAACACAATTGTTAAATGTCCTCGCATAATCTTTTTAGAATTTTTTTTTTTCAAGTTATATAAGTGATTTGTTGTCTATTTCTGCAGTGCTTCATTGTTTCCTTCGGTTTAGATGTTCAGCCAAGAGTTCCACTTATACTTTTTTCTTCATTCAAAGGATTATTGTTTTAATTTACTAAAAGAAATATAAAATAAAATGTGTTACATTTGTGATGCAAACAAAGAAAGACAATTATTCTTATTTCAGAAAGATTATCTCTGATGCATTCGTTTGTGTCATAGGATAATAATATTCGATAGAGAGAATGCGTTGAAAACGTTTGGCAGCATCTTCCAGTGCCAAGATGTCATTCCTTTAGTATAATCTCTCCCACATAAACAAGTCTGCGGTGCATCTCATAAAAACTTTGATGTCCAAACTCATCATGAGCATGAAAATTAATAAGGCTCAAATCATCATGAAATTTGCATCTATGTAGTAATGACCGAAAGAATTGAAATTACTATTGTCAGAATGAATACAGTGACCATGGAAAAGACAAATTGGATGAGAAAAATAGTACTTGCACTGCAAATAAGCTACATAATGAGAACCCGATATATTTGAAGAACTCCTTGAACTGTTCAGGTACAACTTGCAAGAGGGATGTCTTATAAGATGCAAAAAAAGACAGATAAGAAGCCGTGTCTTCAGATTTATTCTTGAGAACTGGAATACATACATTGCCTCTTTACAAACACTGAGACTTGCCTAGTGGCAGCTCCAAGTGGAAACCAATCACCAATAGCTAGTAAAGTATATTTCTCCACAAAGATCAACAAATAATTAATGTTCATGTCTAGAGCTAGAATTTATGTTTCTGCATATGTTGAGAAAAATACACACAAACATGTGCAAATTCAAAGTGAGTGATTACCATCACTAAATCCTGCATGATATGCTCTAGGAAAGATGATGACAAACTCTCCTGGCTTCTGCACAGCCTCGTTAACTGCCACATCATGTTGTAACAAGACATTTGAAGGAAACATGGTTATTTTTTGTACAGGAAATTGAAAAGCTCCTTCCTCTCCAATTTCTGTTAAGATCTTATTCACACACGTGTAATACAGTCTTTTCAAATTGAGAGGTGGTGCAGCCAGGCACGCCATAACAAGTTTTATTTACACCTGGGTGATGATAATTTATGCTGGCAAAGGAGACAGCAATATGTATTAAGGTTTGAGTTAAGCTGAAAATAGGTTGAGGCGATGGAGAAGCACTGTTTTGAGATCTACGAGTACAAATAATGATCTTCTACACACTACGTGTCATGCAAACCATGCTGAACAACATCCCGATGTCAGGCTTTGGATTAGTTATCCCCTAAATTTTTCACTGGAATTAGTAACAATAAATTAAACTTGAATTCAACGTAGGATTCAAAGCACTATTGTCCATAACTAAATCACAGGTCTTGAATAAAACATCTTCAAGGTTTTAGTGATATGAAATTAATACTAGGCAAAAATCAAATAAATGTTGCAATGCAACTAGTGCACAAATATATTCAACATCAAATTATAGGCAGACATGCAATATCTTTTAGATTTCTAATGCATAGAACAGGAAGAGCAACAAGAAGTGATTGCATTAACTTTTTATTCATAACAATGAAAAACACTACATGGTGGTTTCTCGGAAAACTAGTCGCATATAAAGCAAATAAGAACATTTAGCAATGAATTAATACACAACCATGTCATAATGTATACATTAAATAACCAATTAAGATTGATACAATTGTGACACAAACAAGAACTTAGTGATCCAGAAGTCAACACTTTCATCCTTGTATTCTTGTTCATTTCTTGTCCATATCTATTTTACCTTTCTATTGCATGCTATGAAACTGAGTTATGTGCATCTAGGGATTGATTGATTCATAGAAAGCCTTTTCAAGCAAAAGGCTGAGTTGGTGGTCTGATATTGAAAATGAAGTATGCAGTTAACATGTCAAAGCTACATATTGCGTGTCTGAAATTTATATATTGTATTATGAAATAGATTGTATAACACAACCTTCTATTGTCTTTGTAAGTCAAAATCTAACCCTTTCAATAATTTACATATATATCTAGTGGTTAACATTCACTAGTGTTAAATGTTAAGTACGCTATAATTTATGGCATCGGGCACCTTAAATGGAGCTCTTTATTTGATCAAATCACCAAAAGACATCAAATTAAGAGAATTTGCTATCTCCGATGCCCATATGCAAACAAACTGAGCAGGTGTAATGCAATTTGAGTTCTTTCTTTCATTTTTTATTTTTTATTTGTTACTACATCACAAGCCTTTTGCCCTACAGAGTTTAATTTCCCTTTCCTTTTCACCAAGAAAATTTATTTACCTCCTCATTGTTACAGGTATATATTAACATCAAGGAAGTTAAGCAATAACTCAGGATAAGGAAGGGGTCATATGTTAATGGTAGAGAAAAACACTATTACAGCACAGATTGCTGCATCACAAGTGAGATACCAAGCCAACAACTAAAAGTTATCAATCCAAGATTTTGCTTAATTAAGCACCACAAATTAGCGTAAACATCACCTACTAAATGAAAGAGAATGTCAACCAACCAAATACAACAAAGAAAGTAAGCAAGTACACCTTGCACATCTGTGTAGAGCTAACTGTCCCTGTAACTCGATTTGTAAACACCACTTTTCTTTCTACATATTGGTGTTTATGAGTGTGTGATTCAAGAGGGGAGGGAGACACACACTGATTCGTATTCAGTCTAATCCCGTATCACATGATATATAAAAGGGGGTAAATGAAATCATTATGGAAAAGGGTATGAAAAATGGCCAACTCAATTCAATGTCATAAACAAAAATGTCAGTAAAATACATCAAAGCATATCAACAATCACTTCTCAAAATTTCAGCTCTCAATTATTTTTGCATTAAGATTGTAACCTCATAATAAAATGGTATGCTAACCAGGAAAAGCTACAACTACCAGTACTCTGACAATACTGTCACGCCACCTGCTTAGGCAACTGCAGTAATGCTTTCAGACTCCACAGCCTCCTTTTCCATCTCCTTTACAGCTACAATCAAAGCTCTTGTAATGCCCTTGAGATGTAAACCATTCTCTTTCATTTCCTCTTGCAGTTTTTCTGCCATTTCCCAATCCAAAGCCTTCAAGCAAAGAGACTGGATCAACTTCTCGTATTCATCAACACTGGGACGGACGCCACAATCTCTCATCTCAGCCAATAACTTCAAAGCTTTATCATACTGCTCCAACTTGCAATACCCACGAATCAGAGTGTGAAACATCACAGGACTCAACTTATGATGCTTCTTCTTGGCTTCTTCCAAGACCTTCACAGCCTCTTCCATCTCACCGCCATTTGAATAACCACTTGCAAGAACAGTATAACTGTACACATCCGGTTTCAAACCTCTACTCTCCATCAGTTTCATCATGTCCACAACCTGTCCCATCTCCCCAACCTTCGCATAGCCTGTTATAACAAAATTGAAAACAGCATTCCCAGGAGGCGGACCGTCCGCAACCATTCTCAATACCAACTGTTTGCCCGCATCAACATCCTTAATCCTACATAATGCTCGAACAACAGCTGCAAACGGCTTTATCGCCTTCTCTCTCTTCTCCTCAGGGATACCATCCAACATCTCCAAAGCCAATTTCACAGTTTCATCCTCTTGACAAAGTTTCCCAATCAAAAAACTAACAGCAGACATAGGTGGCCGTTTTCCTTTCTCCATTGCCATCACATACAATCCATGCGCTTCTTTCACCTTCTTGCCCTTACACAACCAAGATAGCAAGTTACCAACTTTGTCCCCATCAGGCACGATTTCCACATCAAGCATCTTGTGACAAACCCCAGAAGCCAAATCAAAAGCTTTTCTCCTACAAAGTGCTTCAATGGTAAAGTAATAAGTGTCAGCATTTGGCACACACTGAAAGTCAACAATTTTATCAAACACCTCAAGTGCAGCTTTTCCTTTCCCCAATTTGGACAATGAAGCTATCAATTCATTGAGAATGTTAACACTGATTACCCCATTCTCCTTCTCTCCAATGTCCCTAACCAAGTCCCAGAGAGAATAAATCTCTTTCTTCCTTAAAACACCTTTGCTGCATATAGCCAATACAAGGGATTCCACAACTTGGGTGACCTTGAACAATTTCTCATTCCATGCCCACCTGAAAAACCTTATGAGATTCTCACCCAAAACAGAAGGGGTTTCGATTATTCTGGTAACGAATTCTTGATGCAGAGTGAAATCCACCACGTCATCCAGACATTTCTCCAATGACCCGTCAGCGGTAGTCTCGAGAAGACGCAGCACGTTCTCCAACTTTTCGACGTCAACCTCGTACGTGTCTTCATCTTCTTCTTCTTCGGCAATACCATCTTGATTCTCGACCGTGTCTTCTTCGACGATGCCATCTTGATTCTCGACCTCAACCACATTGGCTAAGGAGTTTACTGGGTCCTCGTTGTGGAGGGTGGAATCGGAGATTGGTGAAGAGAAGAATCGAGGGATGTTAAAAAGATAGGAAATTTGAGGGGGGAAATGGGAAAATGTGAATTGGGGGTTTATGAGTAAGTTCTGGTTAGGGTTATGGTGAATTGGTGGCGAAGGAGGATGAGGAGTAGGTTTCGGAACTCTTGCTCTTGCAGTAGCAACAATACGCCTCCACATCTTGGCTTCCCTATTCTCGCCAATGTGTGTTTCTCTCCTTCAGTTGCTCTCACCCTAATGATAAATCTAAATTCTAAGCCCTCTTCATCTCATTTTGCAAATTATTTGTTTTGTTTAGCTGCAGCGTGAAGGTAATGAATTTTATACCTCCAACATAAAATTGTGGCTATAAATTTTAAAAACAAGTTTAATTAAATTCTATTAAGATAGAACTACATTAAAAATTAGAGAAAAAAAATGAATAAAATGAATGAGTTTTCATAGAATTAAGAGTTAAATATAGTTTTTAAATATGACAAACTGAAGCTATTTTAAAATTGTTTGGCTTTTTTTGATTTCATATATTGCGTCTGTTTGTTAAATCTACCCATTAAAGTAAATGAAAATTTAAAGTGGTTGGTTAAATTAAAATATATTTATTAAAATTAGTTATTTAATATAAAATGATATATATTTTTAAAATAAGTAAGAGTGATATTTATAAAAAAAATATAAGTGATGATAAATTGTAAAAAATAAGATAAGCTTAGAGTATATGACTATGTTTAACAAGGCTAATCATAAGTAGTGATTTAAGCTAACATTGTAATTTATTTTCCTTAATTACTTAGAAGTTTGTTAGGTAAAATAACTCTTTTGATAAATGAGTTTATTTTAGTAGTTGTAATATTTTTTGAAATGTTATTTGAAGTAATGTTTAATCTTATTTTATTTTCTACATTTCCATCTTTAGTTATTTTTAAAACAAAAATCATTCTTATTTATTTCAAAAGAAAATGCATCTTTTAGGATATTCTGCATTTAAGAACTGGTTTTACATAACATATTTTAATTCAATCGGCTAGTTTGTCAACTTTCAGCTAGCTAATCCGCTAGTTTTGATAAACAAACCTTGTAAGCTTAAACGTTACGTGTTACTAAAATAAACTTAATTACTAAATAGGATTATTTTTTCTAACAAATGTTTAAACTAATAAAATAAGTAACACATTGGCTTAAATCAAATATAAACATTGTTAAACTAGTATTTTTTTATAGGCTTGAGTCGTGGTATTTTTACTGGAGTCATTATTTATTAAGAATGTGATCCTATATCTCCTTACTTATTTGTCGTGTGCATGGAGTGTTTGGTTATGAAGATACAACAGGAGGTATAAGAGGGAAGTTGGTCTGTTATCTAGGTTTTGAGAAATGGCTTAAAATTTCACATTTGTTTTTTACGGATGATGCCCTGTTGTTTGCCAAAACTAAGAAATCTCAAGTGCGTAATATGTTTAGTGTTCTATGCTAGTTTGGAGGTTTATCGGGTTTGTGTGTGAATTTTCTAAAGTTTATGGCCTTTACAACAAGAAAGAGGATTGGGTTCACACAAATCATTGATGTTCTCTTTACTTCTCGCATTGGTAAATATTTGGGTTTCCTAATCATATCTAGGAGAGTAAAATAGTTGGACTTTGATTTTGTGGTTAATAGGGTCCAACAAAGGCTGGCAGGTTAATTTACTAAACAAATTGGGGAGGCTTGTTCTTGCAGGCTCCATGTTGAACACTATACCCAACTACATCATGTTAAATGGTTGGGTTCCTTCCTATATTTGTAATCAGATGGATAAGGTGTGTAGAGATTTTGTGTGGAATGATGGGAGAGGGAAAAAGATGATCGGACCATAAATGTTGCGTTGCTTGGGAAACTTGTTTGGCAAATGATTAATCAACATGATAAGTTATGGATCCAAGTGGTCATTGCTAAATATTGCACTAGAGGAACCATTTAGGATAACCTTTGTCCCAATAGGTCCTTTATGTGACGTTTGCTTTTAAAAGCTTTTCATTGTCTTCAGGGAAGGTATACTTTGTGGATTGGGGATGGTGGAAGCTCATTTTGGTATGATTGTGGGTGTTCTCTGGGGCCCATAAGTGAGCAAGTACCTTTTGTCCAAATCCATGACTTGTAGGTTTGTGTGAGAGATGTTTGGTAGTATGGAAGATGGAATTTTCAACACCTGGTCATAATTCTTCTTGATACTGTAACTACGATTTTGGATGGCAAGCATATTAATCTTAATCCTCAAGTTGAAGATGCAATTGTTTGGCCAGCTTCAATGAGTGAGACCTATTAGGTTAGTGATGGTTATGTATGGTTGCTTTTTTTAGTGGGGCTCGTCCTGTGGAGACTGTTATTAGGTGGGTGTGGAGGCTAAACACTTTGGAGAAAGTTAAGTTTCTTATGCGGTTGGTGTGGCATGATTCGGTGCCTACCAATGCTTTAAGGTTTAACCATCACATGGGTAACTCTAGTCTTTGTGGAAGATGCAATTTGTATATTGAAGATCAATGTTATGTTTTGCGTGATTGTTCCTTTGCGGTTAGATTTGGAGGGTTTGTGGTTTCCAGTTCCTGGTTGGTCTGGGTCAATAACCAAATATATCGAAATGGATTAATAACTAGTTATCAGTAATGACTATCTTTTCTTTGCCACGTTGTGGAATGTGTGGATTGACAGGAGCAAATATGTGACATCCTAGGTCGATTTACATTTATTTTTATTCATTCAAGTAAATTTTACAATAAATTTTTCGCGATCAATAATAATTAATTATGTCCTAATTCAAAATCATATTGATTTTCACTAAACATATTTAAAATAATAAACAGCAATAAATAAATCAAATAATTAGAGTGAGGAAAAGGAAATTAATTAAATGAAACAAAAAGAAGGATAATAGGACCAGGGTCTCTCGCTTGAGCGAGCCACCTACGTCTAAGCGAAATGCTAAATTTATTGGAAATAACGCAAGTATGTGAATCAAGTTGCCACTCGCTCAAGCGAGATCATATTCGCTTGAGCGAGACAACGTGGGTACGCTTGGGCGAAACTAAGACATACTGAGCGAGGAAAACAATTGGGCATCAGGGATTCGCTTCGCTTGAGCGAGACCTATCTCGCTTAAGCGAGGTACAAATAATTTCCCTGAGCGAGCCAGTGAAGCGCTTGAGCGAGGAAACAATTTTGCATCAGTAGCCAATCTCGCTTGAGCGGAATATATCTCGCTTAAGCGAGATGGCTCCAGTAATCACAGAAGCTCACTGTCCCATTTTCGCTTGGGCGAGGTACCTCTCGCCTGGGCGAAAATTGTCCAGTGTTGAATTCCTTACCTCCTCGCTTGAGCGCCCTCCTTTTCGCTTGGGCGAAAATAGTCTAGAGACCACCCCTGATTCTTTTATTAATCTCGCTTGGGCAAAATTGTCACCCGCTCGGGCGAGTGCAGGCCAGTGACAATTTCCCCTGTTTCAAAACAATCTCGCTCGAGCGAGATTCTCACTCGCTTAAGCGAGTTATGCAGGAGTGATGTAGAAAACGAAAGTCTTCTTAACTTTACACCTAAATCATTACTTTCTACCAATTTAACCCTTACTAATACATCATCTTTTTCATCACTCATCTACAAATTCTCCCAACTACATGAAATGCTAGGACTTAAGATTTACTTGATTCTTTCATTAAATTCAGCATCAACAACATTATATTCAAACCATCATTCATGCCATACCTATAATCTAAAATCATCATCATTTCACATGCTCCATAAAATGGTACCAACACACATATACACACAATCATTCATTAAGCCTAACCTCATCAAGCATTGCAAACTTATCCTTTACCTCATTGGGTCATGGATGAAAATTGACCATAAACATAAAATTAACATTGCACACATAGGCATCAACACCATACTACTCCATCAATATGAATTCATATCTTCATCATGCAGTATATCAATTCTAGCTCACTACTTAACACAACCATTTATACTCACTTGGTTAATATCATACTTAATCTATCGCATATAAGAAACATGTAAGTATAACACAAAAATACAATACGCATTGTATACATAAGACACATTACGCATACTACTCATCATTATATTCAAAATTCACTTCACTCCTTGGCATCAATTCTCCGCTTGGCGCACCTCCGGGGCTTCAATCTCTTCCCTGTCACTGGTTACTAAATTAAAGAAACAACAGCAAGGGTGAGTGTTTGGTATCATAATTAATATAGAACAGTAATTCAATAACATGACATATACATTTGCTAGTTTTATATTATATAATCGGTCTCATCTCTTGTCATTAATCTACACATACCAATCGTGAACTCCATCCAATTTCATCATCCTCAAGATACAATTCATAACCATCAGATATGGTAAAGCACATACATATCATCTCATAATTCTAGCAATTCATTGAATAACACAACTGACTCTCATAACACTTAGACGCCTAGTATCCGGATACTAAAAGGATCGGCCTTCAGCTGGGGGTCTTACTTGACACCCCATGAACCCTGCTTGGTCCACCGAGTCCTACTTGACTCTCCACCTCAACCACTGGGTCCTACTTGACCACTAGGTAGCTCAACTGGGCACAAACACCACGGGAGCCAAAAACGAGGGGCTGCACATACCGTCGGTCGTCCTACACCACATAATCACACATGTATATTCATATTTCTCATATCATACTGCAAGTGGCCAGCAACAAACCACATACTCATCAATTGGGTGACCTATTTGTCAAGCCCGTCATCACATTGCCACTATACTCATCAACTCATCACAATTCATATCACGTCATCCTCATAATCATCATAAACCATGCACAATTTACATTCATACACATACAATTATTATGCATTATCAAATCTCATTATTTCCATGTTTCATTCAATGACTTAATTCAATCATACTTACCTATTCTAATTAATTATAACTCGAACACCCCCTTACCTCGACTCCGAGCTCCGTCGACTCGTTCTTGATGTGATTAGCGTTTCCTCGACGCTATGTCCAACGTCCTACGTCCGAAATCAACATCCACTTCATCGTTCGATCCTCCGACGACTACTTTGTTACCTACGGAGGTCGAAACGTAAAACCCGTCAACGTTAAACCACCCTCATTACTCTAAAGACCATTTTCAAGCTTCTACGCACTAGAGGAGTAGGAAACGAAAGCTTACTCCTTCATGCACGACTATTTGGTTTAACGGAGAAAACAAAAGAGATGCGAAAGCTTAATTTAAAGGGTTCATTAGACTCACCTCGAAGCCACGGTCTCAAAAACGTAGTTATCTCGGAGTTTTGACGCGAAATGGTCTTCCTCTTGGAGCATGCAGCCGCGGCAATGGTGAGGAGAAAAGGGAGAAGAAGTGCACGCGTGAAGGTGAGGAAGAAGAAGGAAAATGTAATAAAACTTTAAGGCACAAGGGCAAAATAGTCATCTCCCCCTTTCTTTTATAATTTCTTTAAAGTTTTAATTAAGCTTTTACCTTTTACCTTCATTGATAACTTCTAAATTTACTTCCTTCCAATTACTCTTCATTTAACCTTTTGTAATTAGTCAATCAAATAAATTTATTTATTTCTACAACATTTAATTATTTGTAATTACATCTTTGATAATAATAATTCCCAAAGTCTTTAACCAATCCGGTTGGGCAATTATTAATATTTTTCGCCAATTAAAACCTTTCTAAAATATTAGGGATGTTACAAAATACTACATTTAAGGGGTGCTTTTCGAGGTAGAGCATGTTAGGGATTTATCTTTGAGGATGACTTTTGATTCTCGTTTATATCTTTAATCTTCAAGTCAGGCTTCTCGGCCTATCAGACAGGTTTTGTGGGTTCAACCCACTTCGAGTATGGTATGTTTAAATGTAGATGGATGCTCCAAAGGTAATCTTTGCGAGGCGAGTTTTGGAGGTCCCATTAGAAATGAAGATGATGCTTGGTTGTTTGGGTTCAATGGTGTGCTTGATGTCATTAATAACTTATATGCTGAGCTCCAAGCTTTGTGGATAGGGTTGTCCTTAGCATGTGATGAAGGTTGGAGGAGATCAGTTTACCAGTCTGATTGTTTGGAAGTACTTAAACTTATTAAGCATCAGGTCCTCTTTTTCATGTTTACCCCTTGTTGGTCTTGAATATAAAAGATTTCTTGGGTAGAGATTGGGATATGTAGATTTTTCATATTTTATAGGAGGCTAATGGTTGTGGATTATATGTGCAATTTGGCTTTGCTCCATAATGGTCAATTTATTGTTTATAGGCAACCAATTGCATCTTTGAATAGCTTGTTACTTGGTGATGCTTGTGGTGTGAGTTTTTCTAGATCTTAGCCTTTTTATTTTTCCACTGTTTAAAAAATTAAAATTTAGTTCATTTTCTCATTATTTTTTTTCTCTTTACATAGTAACAACACACCCAATTTTTAACAAGAACACGCACATAGACGCGTGGGCATTCATTATTTAAAGTTATATTATTTGATAATAAAGAATTTATTTGTGGGTGTTGTTTTAAAGTTTTAAAACATGTTCCAAAAAATTCTTTATGATCAATTTGTCTAAAATTTATTTATACAATTTTTTTGTAACAAATTTACATCAAGAAGACAAATATCCTAGACTAGTAGAATTGATGGGTAAATTCTCCCCCCTTTCTCTCTCTTTCTCTTTCTCTCTTTCTCTTTCTCTATATATGTATATGACGTCCCTTTCTCGATTTCTACAATTATTCTGGGGGTTCTTTAAAAGTAAGAGTAAATTTTTTGCATTTCAAATTTCCTAGTAATAAACAATAGGGATCTAAGGGCCCACGTCGCCCAAACCACCCAAAAGCCTAAGAAAATCATATTTATAGGCTTGGAGTCTCACTTGGGCAAGACAGCGCAGTCTCACTTGAGCAAGCACCCTCTCGCCTGGGCGAGAATGGTCTACAAGCTTCCCACGAGATCTCCCTTGGGTGAGCTCCTTCTCACTTGAGCGAGAATCAACTAGAAACTCCTGCATAGAATCTCACTCAGGCGAGCTCATTCTCGCTTGAGCGAGATCACACTAGAAACCTTGTCTTAACTCTCGCTCAAGCGAGGCTAGCATCGCTTGAGCGAGATCCCTCCAGTGGTTATTTTTTTTCTCGGGGACTCGCTCAAGCGAGCCCCATCTTGCTTGAGTGAGATCTGCAATGGCTTGGTTTTCAGGTCAACTTCCTTATACACTATGTTGCCTAGTTGAACTCCAATTTCTACAAAACTTCATGGGCACTATCTACTACTTATTCATGACCTGCAAGCACGGTTTGTGCTAAAAAATTCATCTAAATTGTAAATATATGCACTAAATTACATATCACTCAATTTCAAGCAATTCCACCACTTAAACCATTTCAATTGCATACCAATAGGTAATTTCTTTACTCACACACACTATACAGTATGGTAACGCCTCATTGATTTTCAATTTTAGCCTATAAATATCCTTTAACTGAGAAGTACCAAGCTAAACTATTAGATTTTAGATTGGCAATAATGATTGGGATGGAAGAGAGCAAGGTTTCCACTCATGTTATAGGAACCATAGGCTACATGGATCCAAAGTACATGAGCAATGCCAAGCTTACTTATGCTAGTGATGCATATAGTTTTGGCATTGTTGCTTTGTAAATTGTCAGTGCAGAAAGTCATAGAATTGGATCTTGGTGCAAGAGATCAACTCACTAGAAATGTACTTACAGGGCACATAAAATCTACACTTAATAATGCATGTAATGCAATACATTTGCATGCCATTTAACTAAAAGTGCAATGTTTTAAAATTAATTTTGTAGGCAAGAAAAGTAAGTATGGGCAAACATCCACTGTCAAATTTTGAAGACCCAAGGCTAAATGGAAAAGTTGACAAGGGAGACTTTGAAGTCATTCTACAAATTATAGTACTTTGTGTTGCCAAATCAAGTAAATGTCGTCCAAACATTGAAGTTGTTTTTAAAGAATTGGTCAAAGTCTACAGGGACATAGAAGCATGAATGGTATACATGTGCTTGGTTAATCCAACTAAAATAATTTAATTTGTACATGCTCTCAATAGTATATACCAAATTGATAATGGTTTTGATGGTTCAAAGAATAGAGTTAGAAATGGGGGTTGAATAAGTTTGTTCACTCTTTCAGATTAAAAGTGACTTTTACTTTTATAAACCATTTTGCACAGCGGAATAGGCAACAGACTTTTGTAACCAAGAGAATATTAGCAAGATTGCATCAGACTCTTATAAAGGAAGGGATAGACCACACAAGAAATTTATACTGGTTCACTTTCAACACAAGCTACATCCAGTACATTCAGACTTGAAGTGTTTTTCACTATGTAAAGTTGACCTTTTTACATGAGCTACACAGACCGTGCCTTTGAGTATCATAGAATCTAGCCACTCCTAGCTTAAGCACATCACATGCTCTTGAGTATTCTTAACACCAGTCACTCCTGGCTCAAACAAAGTATGCTTTTGCAGCACCCACTCCTAGGGCAGACCCGAGTATTCTTTTCAAAGCCTTTTTAGGCCATCTATGTTTCCTAACAGGTCGACCAAACCTAAACTTACAAAGATTTGAAAGAATTAATGTAGTAAGATCAATAAGCCTTTTGACTTAATTAAGCTAAGTGAAGAGTCTAGT
This sequence comes from Clitoria ternatea, assembly GCA_037962975.1. Taxonomy (NCBI): domain Eukaryota; kingdom Viridiplantae; phylum Streptophyta; class Magnoliopsida; order Fabales; family Fabaceae; genus Clitoria; species Clitoria ternatea. Next base: position 10,820,634 of record CM075670.1, read on the forward strand.
TAACAGACTTTGTGCAAATAGTAAAAGGCTTATTTTACCGATGACTTAGTACATGTATAGGTTTAGCAGAGATAAGATTCATACTAAGTTTGAAAGCTTAGTCAAAGACAATATGCTCATAGAAGAGATGAATTGATGCGTTGAATGCTAGTCTCTGACTTTGGATACTATGGCGTTGAAAGATAAGAATGAAATACACATAGTGAGCTTTCTATTTTTTCAATGGCATTTTTCTGATTACTTTTTCTTATCTAAGAACTTTTGCCATTTATGATTTTTCATGGGCTGAATATTTTTTTTTCATTTTCACTAAGCCCCAATTTCATTCTTTTTCTCTTTCTCTATTTCTTTTGCTCACATGTTCTTTCTGTTTACCACTTGACTCTCATCACTCATCTTTCACTCCATTTTTCATCCCATGTCGCATCAATACCCTTAAAAAGGGAAGGAGTTGCAATTTATATGTTTTTCTTCTAGATATGCAACTGAAGAATGAGAGATTCATTGGATGACCGATGAGAGATGATACAACTGTTGAAGGATGTTTTCCTTAACGGACAAGTGCTTTTGGTCAGAGAGAGTCATTCTGCACACTGAGATAGGACAGAGAGCTTTTGAGACTCATGCGTATATAGGCAGAGTAGGATAGTATAAGTTTTCACCAAGATGGAAAGTTCTCATTCGGATGATGAATCTTGATCCACCTTGCTCTAATACTCTCTTTGTCGTGAATATTATCTTCATGCTTTGATGGAGACTACTTTTGGAGAGTCATTATATTAAGGACCAGACTTGTTCAGGGAGGACTTTTGAAGTGATTCTGGATTTGGTGATCCATAAAGTGTTGATCCTGAGACTCATAAATTAAGAGCAAACCTAATTAGTCTCTTGCTTGAAAGGGTTCATAAGGTCTGGAGTAACTTCCAGCTTGATGAAGTATGAAGGTAGAGTCTGGTTGTTGAAAAGCTTTGCTTTGAGGAAAGGAACTCTTCCATATACTTGATGTGTGTAGTATGACCTTAACAGGTCTGGGTTTGATACGCACCCTGATGAACTTTTGTTTTGAAGAGCGTTCCCAGTTCTTGTCTTTTTCTTTGAAGAGTCTTGTCGTGGAGTTGCCTTCAACCAACTTTTGGTTTGTCCTACCAGATTTTTTAGAGTGCTGGTACTCCTACTTTGTTTTATAGCACAGACTCTGTATCCTAAAATACTTAAATAGACTTTTAGATGTTAACATAATATATCTTGATTTAAATTAGAATACTAAATGTTGGTTATCAACAAATCTAAGATTTCTTTCAAAGTTTTCTTGACTTTAACAATTTTCTTTTTCTGGATAAGGGAAATCAAGAAGATAACTCATCATCAATAACATCTACCCCTAGCTCCAAATCCTCCAAAGATCAGCAAATGTTGATGTGAGTTATTGATGTAAAGTTTTAATTATAGTTGGAGAATAATATAACAAGTACATAAATAACAACACCTTAAATCCCTTGGAGTTGGCTTAGTGGTGGAGATTTGGTAGTCAGCATGCATGAAGTTTTATCTTCAAATCTCGGTGTCTTTATTCTACACCAAAAAAAATATAATAGCACATTGTCGAGTTGTTAATATGTGTATGCGATGCAACTTGAAAGTTTGTGTAATTGGAAATTAGAAGATGAAGATGTAAATTACATAAAATATATACTACCTTTTTAGCATAGAATTGTTTGAAATGCCTCTCTTATGGTTTTCTCTTGGTCAAAGATTTGAAATTCTCTATGGAACTGGAGGTCCAAGAAAAACCATATACAAGGAAAATGAAACAAATTGATGTTGCATTCATCCATATCTTTGATTTTTAAGCATGTTCATATTAATAGCAACTTAATATTATTTTGTTGGTCCTTACAAGCCTAAACCACAACAAGACAGAACAAACAATGCAATAGAGAAATTTTGACAACAATGAAACAAAACAATGTTCTTATGCATAAAACTAATGGTTCAGCCAATATGACCTACATCCCTATGAGAAAGTAGCAAAATAATTTTAGATCACCAAGAACCAATTACAAGGTAGTACATCAAGCTCTTCTATGATATGTGTTCAAGATGAACAATATCAACTGGAAACTCTAATCTTATCCTCTCATAAACCTAAATGTTATCTTGCTTTTGATATTTTCTTTAGGATTTTCTAAGTCATTCTTAATCATATACCAAAAGACTAGAAAGAAGGTATTAATAAGAAACAAGGTAAAAATAACATAACTGAAAAACTAAAGTTAGTTGAACAATTAACAGAAAATAGTTATAACTATTTTTTAGTCATATTCTTCATAAAACTCTACCTTGACTCTAAAACAATCAAGACCACTTGTTTCCATGAGCTGCTTTCCCATTTGAAACTTCTCTTGAAAAATTGGTTAAGTGCAAGCAATACTTGAACTTCACTTTAAGAAGAGACTTATTTAACATATTTGCAGGATTTTCTTTTGAAGTAATCTTCTCAACTTGAATCTCCTTTGAATCAATCACTTCTATGATAAAATGAAACTTTACATCGACATGTTTAGTCCTTTCATGATAAGTTTGATGGTTTGCTAAGTGTATAGCACTTTGGTTATCATAAAAAATAGTGATTTTAGTTTGGTTTATGCCTAGATCACCAATCAAACCCTTTAACCATATTCCTTCCTTCACTTCTTCACTCTAAGAGCTATATACTTAGCCTCAGTGGTTGATAAGGATACCATAGGCTAAAGGTTTGCCTTCCATGTCACAACAATTCCAAACAAGGCAAAAACATACCCTGATAAAAATTTCCTAGTGTTAATGCATCTAGTAAAATCAACATCTACATATCCTGTAATACCATCACATTCTAAAGTAGTCTTCCTTAACTTTAAACCACAATCTAATGTGCCATTGAGATACCTCAAAACCTACTTAAGAGCATTCCAATGTGCATGACCAAGATTGACCATAAATCTGCTAATGAGATTGATAGCATAAGCCAAATCATGTCTGCTATATACCATTCCATACATGATACTACCAACACCACTTGCATAAGGGATTGATTCCATTGTAGTCATCTTTTTATCAGTTTTAAGAGCTTGAAAAGTTGGAAAATGAATGAGAGACCTAAGAGGTGTGTTGACAAATTTAGTTTCATGCATTGTAAATCTATCAAGCGCCTTCCTAATGTATCCTTGCTGAGATAATAACAGTTTTCTATCCTTTTTATTCCTGACAATGTCTTTGCCTAAGATTCTTCTAACTGGTCCTAAATCCTTATGTCAAACTCAGTTTAAACTTTCCTTAAAGAATTGTATTTCTTTCTTGCTAGAGCTAGCCAACAATATGCCATATATATATAGAAGTAAGTATAGAACACAATCCTTGTTCATTTTAAAAACATTCTTACAACTATCATATCTGTATCTTTTGAATCCTAACTTTAGAAGAAAATATCAAACTTCTTTTACCATATCCTAGGACTTTGCTTTAGGCCATATAAAGACTTCTTCAACAAGAAAACCTTGTTTCTATCCTCTGAAAAACCTTCTGATTGTTGTATAAAGATAGTTTCCTCTAAATCTTCATGTAGAAATATTGTTTTGACATTCATTTGCCCTAATTCCAAGTTAAACTTATTAACCAAGCTTAGTAATATCCTTATATAACAATGTTTAACTAGAGGTGAAAAAATTCCATCAGAATCAAATCCTTGAACTTGAGTGAAATCCCTAGCTACGAGTCTTGCCTTAAACCTTGGTATCTTTACTCCTAGTATTTCTTTTTTCTTCTTGAAGATCCACTTGCATCCTATGACCCTCTTCCCTTTTAGTAAGTCCATTAGTTTCCAAGTTTGATTCTTCTTGAGAGGTTCCATTTCTTCATGTATAACCTTCATCTGATTTTGTGGTTCATTACCTTCTATGGCTTTCTTAAAAGTTCTTGGTTCAAAATTCTGAATTTCCTCTGCCACATTGAGAGTATAATAGATAAGATCAGGATAACCATCTCTGTTTGATGGCTTAGGATTCTTTTTAGCTCTATCTCTGACCAATTGATAATCAAAGACAATTTGTGTGTTAGTAGCTCCACCCAAGCTAGAAGATGTTAACGAATCTGCTTCTTCAAAATTAGATCTTTCATCTGGCTCTGAGGACTGTAAGGAGGACTTCACTTTAAATTGAGTTTAATCCTTATTTGAGTTATCCTTTTGCTGATCATTGTTTTTTATTGCCATCTTTGTTTCATTAAAGGTGACATCCCTGCTAATAATGCATTTCCCTCTACTCGCTTCAAGTTTCCACAACTTATAACTTTTTACACCTTCATGATATCCTAGAAAAACACATTTGGCAACTCTTGGTTCCAGTTTTTCTTCCTTGATATGTGCATAAGCTAGAGAGTTAAACACCTTTAGATTTGAATAATCTATAGGCTTTCCATTCCAACCTTTAATAGGTGTTTTAAAATTCAAAGTTGATGAAGGACATCTATTTATCAAATAGGCAACAGAAGTAATAGCTTATCCCCAAAAACTCTTTGGCATTCCCACTCCAAGAAATATGTAACTAACCCTTTCTAAAATAGTATTGTTCATTCTTTCTGCATGGCCATTCCGCTAAGGGGTATGAGGGACCGTTCTATTCCTTTTAATTCCCTGGTTCCTGCAAAACTTAGTAAACTGCTCTGAAAGAAACTCTAGACCACTATCAATTTTTAAAACCGTTAGTTTAGTCCCTAATTGATTTTGAATGAGTGTATACTATTCTTTAAATCATTTGAAAGTTTCAATTTTATCTTTTAACACATATAACCAGACCTTTATAGTAAAGTCATTAATGACGGTAAGAAAATAGGAGCCTCTACCTAGAGTTTTCACTGTTGAGGGTCCCCACAAATCAGAATGCACATACTTAAAAGGTTTTCTAGTAACATGCACGCTAGTTCCGAATTTAACTCTCTGCGATTTTCCTAGCACATAAGTTTCACTTAGATCTAACTTATTCAATTTATCACCATTAAGAAGATTCTACTTTTCTAGCTCAATTAATCCTTTTTCATTAACATGTCCAAGTCTAAGATATCACCGTTTTGATTTTTCATTTGAGCAATTACTAGCAATAGAAACATGAGCAATCACAGTTGAACAATCCAAGATAAACAAGCCATTGTCTTTATCCTTGTTGCCTTTTGTAATTATTAAAGATTTATTTGAAATCTTAAGAAAACCATGTTGGGTTCTAATTAAATATCCAAGATTATCAAACATGTTTATTGAGATAAGATTCCTTTTGAGTTTAGAAACATATCTTACTTCTTTTAAAAGGTATTCCTTATCATCAAACATCTTTAATTTGATGGTTCACACACCTTGTACCTTGCTTGGATAGTTATCTCATAATGAAATATTTCATATTGGAATAAAAAAAGCTAGCTTCAGGCGTAAACTAAATATAATGAAAAAGTGGTTGAGATTCAATTGAGAAAACCGAGCTTGAATTTTATCAATCTCCCTCTTTTTGTATTTTAGTAATTTTGAGATATCTAGAAGCCAAAATCATATATATTGGTGCAACACACTAATATTCCTTATATCGATTCCTTAAATACAAGGCTCCTAGGCTAATCTCTTCAATACTGATTCCTTGAATATTTAACAGATTATCTAACATTACAAACAAGTGTTATAAGACAATCATTATATTAATATCTATTCCTAGCATAACAAAACATCAAGTAATTTCATTTAAATCAGATTCTAAGAAATACTTTCTAGTCAAAACTCAAATTCGAAATCAAGTAGTTATTGATCAGATAGATTCAAACATTAAGAACATAATGAAATTACTCATACCTATGGAAACAAACAACTATATATATGAATTACTAATACATCCGAATTCGACGATTACATTCAATCCTAAGAGAGAGTTTAGCCATTTATAGCAGCCATGAAATCCACAAAAAAGATGAAATCAGATCAAAGACAAATGAGGATATTGAGCTCCTACCTTCTTCCCTACGTTTTATCTCTTTTCTCTCTCTAGGAACAACAACTTCTCCTTCTCGTCCCCAAAAGTTCCCATATTTTTCATTCAAAAATTTCTTTTCAATGGTTGGATAAGTGGATTTTCACTTAAGCGAGAAAATTGCTTCATGTTGAAGAACTCAATTTTCACTCAAGCAAAATTTTTTAACTTAAGCGTAAACAAGGCAATTGAACATGATAATCACGACATATTTTTTCTCAAGTGAAAGATGCCTCGCTTTAGCGAAACTTAAGCAACATCATAATTTCTTAAAAATGTCTCTTATATTCCTATTTCTTCAAGCTTTCCTCCTTCCTCCTCACTATCACCCACCTACAAAATAACAAGTTGGGATTGAACAAGTCTTGTTTCCATTGATGTTTGTAAAAATTGACATATTGATTCAATTATTCTAGATTAAGAGGATTTGACTCTTGAAATCATGCACTTAGAAATGGTAAGTGCTTAAATTATACTCATTTCTCTCTTAATTTAGAGATAAAGAGAAACAAGTAAAAGGACAAGAAAATTGACAAACAATGTTTACATGGAAAACTTCAAATCAAAGAAAGATCATGAGCGAAATAGTTACACTATATTGAAAGAACAATACAAGAAATTCTAAAAAATAATAAGAACAAAGAGACAATTAATCTTTTAAAATTAAAAAAATTATCTCTCAATTTTTTTTAACTAAAAATACCCTCTCAAATAAAAAAAAAGTTTATCAAACTCTCAAAACTGTCGTGTTTTCACTCACTAATTTGGTGCTATGAGAGTCGTTATCTTGCTACGTTTAGGCAAACGAATTCTATTAATTAAAAAAAAAAGAAAGAGCCATGCGGTGCAAAGCAAAGTATTAGCTATGATTGGACCGTGAAGAATTCCAAGGCGGTTTAGGACATGAGAATTTATGCAGGAGATGCCATGTGAAAATAGAAAACAGAATAGGCCAAGTTGAAATTTGTGAAAGCATATGCCATTGCAATTAGTGAAAGAGAATATATCAAATAAAATTAATAAAAACATATGTCAAATTCGTGGCACAATATCTAATAATCTCCATCTTTGACATGAATTTGATGAATTGCTTAACGTCAAATAAAGCCTCAAAAGGCATTCAAGTGCTTTAAAGGCTAACTAAAGATTTCTTTAACCATAGCCGCTAGCCATTGTGAGGCATCTACACAAGAAACAACTTTAGTAGGCTTAACACTATCATTTACTTATTGTGTAATAGACAATATATAATAGTCAAACTATTACTATTAATTTATCTAGTTGGGCTTTTAATCTATCTTCTTAGTCAATCTCGAGCAATAAAATAAAGAAAGATAAGAAATAAACATTAGGAGCTACAATTTTTAGTTTCAATTCCAACTTCTTGCTAGTACCCTGCAAATTACTTGTATTAGAAGAAGACACACAAAATTGTTTCCCAAAAGATAATAATACATCCTCATTAAAATTCACATCTCGACTGAGGATTAATTTTTGTGGCTTGGGATCAGAACACATAAACAATATTATTTAGATTCATACACAAAACCAAGAAATATGCACTTAATAGCTCTTGGAGCTAATTTACAATCATTGACATGTATATTAAAAAATTCTTAAAATTAGAATAATCAACGGGATTACCTGACCAAATTTCTTTTGGGATTTTGAAATCAAATAAAAAATATAGAGATCAGTTGATCAAGTAGTGGATGTTGCCTTTACCCATAACTCACATTGATAGCAAAATCTAGCATTTGAGAGCATACAACAAGCTCTCTTAATGATAGTTTTGTTTAATCATTCTACAACATCATTTTGCTAGGGTTTGCTTGGAATGCTTTTGTGTCTAGCATTACCATGATTTATGCAGAACTTATTAAAGTCACATTCAAAGAATTCTAATCTGTTATTCGTTAAGCTTCTTAACTTTTTTCTGTCTAAGTTTCAATAGGAGTTTTCCACTTTTTAAAAATGGAGAAGGTCTTATTTTTATTCCATAGGAAACAAACCCAGACTTTACGAGAAAAATCATTAATAATAGTCAACATATAGTGATGTCCTCCAGAAGAAGAAACTTTAGAAGGTCCCTAAAGATGGTAATGAATGTAATCAATGATACTTTTTGTTTGGTGAGTTGTAGTGGAGAAATTTATTCTTTTCTACTTCCCAAAGACATAATGTGCATAAATTCCAACTTACTAATGCCTTGATTGCCAAGAAGACCTTGCTTTCTTAGAAGGTACATTCCCTTTTCACTCATATAGCCTATACGTATGTGCCATAATTTGGTGACATCGTCAATAGTTGAACCTGTCACCATTGGTCCTTGTAAGATATACAAACTACTAGTAGGTTAGTTTTTAACAAAATAAGGGTACCTTTAGAATTCCACATTTAGCTGAATACTTGCACCCAAGAGATTCCAAGGTGCTAAGAGAAATCATATTCTGCTTTAAGTTAGGAATAAAGCAAACTTTAGAAAGATTATTGGCAATGCCATCATGGGTCTTGATCTAAATAATACCAAATCACGCAACCTTGAATTAGGTATCATTACCCATCAAGGCAACACCATTATCAACATGTTCAAAAGTGGTAAATAAGTCCCTATAAGGAGACATGAAAAGTACATTAAGAATCAAGAATTCACTCATTTTTATTCCTCTTATCAGAAGAGATAACATATAGCATAACATCACCATCTGAATCGTTCTCGAAATTAGTAGCTGTAGCGAGTTATTTACCTTTTTCTTGTTTATTTTTCAAGAAAAAATAATAAGAGATATCATGCACATACTTTTACAATAACGATAGTTTTGTTGGATTTTCGTTCCCTAGATTTAGATCTAGACTTCTTGTTACAAGTACTTTCTTTCTCTTAAGTTTTACCCCGACACTTAATCCTTCACCCTTGTCCTCAAAATGAATCTCAAGATCAAACTTTTATTTGGACAATGACTTAGATTTAACATCTTTAAAGAACAATGTATTATTGTTAGCATGTAACATAATTTCTTTAAAGTATTTATAGGTAGAAGGTAAAGATACAAACAACAAAACAACTTTATCTTCATCATTAATTTTAACTTCAATATTTTCTAGATCCATAATAATAGAATTCAACTTATTAAGATAAGGTTGAATAAGAGTACCTTCGACCACACAAATTGTTTATAATCATTCTTTGATACAAGGCTTGCTTGCGAGGCTTTGGTCATGTATAAAGATTCTAACTTCAACCATAGAGCCACAATAGTTGTTTTGTTGGTATTAGTCCTTTGACAATGAATAAATATGGTAGGATCATACTTCCCCTACTTATTTGATTTGTTGAGTTTCTATTATGTATGGTTACACAATTAATCATGTTAATTGGCATAAATTTCATTAAACCTAATTCCTTAAAGAATAAATTATAAACTCTAACATCAAATATCAATTCTTTGAGTATTAAATGTTAAGATTTGCATTGAGAAAAAACTTTAACAACCATTATTATCAATCTTATTCCTAGGTGAAGCGAATAATTAAAATTTCTTCCTTTAAACCTGCTTAAAAACCCAAAACACGTGCATAAATGTTTCCCATTTGAAATACTAATAGGCAAAAATAGAAGAGATGCTAAAATTGATATAAATGCAAAACATACACAAATATTCGCTCACTACAATATCATAAAAGAGGTGGGTTATCAAAGGTTGCTGAAAGACTCCAAAATCCCTAACTCAGCTTCAAACATTCTAAGATATCTCAAAAATTATGTCTTAGGACTTTAAAGTGAATCATGCTGCGCAAGTGCCCTCCAACAATAGGGTTGATCACTTAAGCAATTGAGCAAAAAATCTAAGCAACAGAATAACCACTAAAGCGGTTAGTCTTTAGGAACTAGGCTTAAATTTCTTCTTTTCGGTTCTCTTCTTTTGCCCACAACTGATAAAAACAAACTCAAATTATTAGTCAGTTGATAATTACAGGGTTGCTTTAAATTAACCAAAATAAAAATATCAAAATGTATCAATTGAATGTTTTAACACCAAATTAAAAGTGTAATTTATTGAGAACAGATCCTAAAATAACTTCTTTAGATAAGCAAAGTTGAATTGTTGAAAGTGCTTTTTATCCAATTCATTTCATTGCTCAGTTGTAGTATTTAATTTTTTTATGTAAGGCTTTTTTAATTTGTTTTAAATAAAAATGACTTTTATTTAGACTCACCAAATAAAAAACTAATTTTATCATCAAACTTCTCAATATTAAACTTGGTTACGATACACATATTAACGGTCCGTTTAGTTTCGAGTTGAGAAAATGAGTTATAAAAATAAAAAAATAAAAAAATTAATATTCATCATTCACGCCGTTTGAGACCATCAAAACTCAGTTTACCCGTAATATCTATATTAAATAAGCAGTTCTGATAGCATACAAGGAACTGTTTGTTTGGTTGGTTTCAATAATAAAGAAGAAGCATACAAGGAACTGTTTGGTTGGTTTCGGTTTTTCTAATCATTCTGTCCGCTTCTGTTGACAAAAAGAATAACCGCCAAACCGCCTTATTCTGTAATGCGATTGCTCTCAAGCATACTAATCAAGTAGAAAACAGTTCCATTATTGAAAACCGTAACCAACAAAAAAAATGGCATTGCGTTCCCGTAGCACCTTAATCATGTTCCTAGTTTCTTGCATCATTACGCTCCACGTCGCCGGAGTTCAAATCATCTCCAAATCGAAGCTTGAGAAATGCGAGAAAAACTCAAACTCCGACGATCTCAATTGCACCACCAAAATCGTAGTGAACATGGCTGTTCCAAGTGGCTCGGTAAATCACGATCGTTGTGTTCGATTTAGTAAATTAAGCATTTCACGCAATGCATTTTGATTGCTGAAATTGTTTCATGACTGTGCAGAGTGGAGGAGAGTCGTCGATTGTCGCGGAATTGGTGGAAGTGGAGGAAAATTCAACCAGCAAAATGCAGACATTGCGGATTCCACCTGTCATTACAGTCAACAAAAGTTCTGCGTATGCAGTGTATGAGTTAATATATATACGAGTATGTTACTCCTGTATTGTTAACCACTCCCTCTCTTTACATTTTTCAAAAGTAAAATAAATTAGGACAAGATGATATAGCCCTAGTATATGGTGCTTATCAGAAAAAAAAAAGAAGCCTAGTCTATGGTACATCTGCCACTGTAATTGATGGATTATAAATGTGATAACTCTACGTGTGTATATTGATGGGAAAAACAACAATACACAACTAAAGTACCAAAGTACGCAGCGGATATAATTTTCCCAAACTTACAAGAATCTGTGAGGAGCAACAACAATATGGCAGCAACACAATAATAATCACCACAAGAGAGACACAACAATTATTTACGTGAGAAAACCCTCTCAATTTGAGAGATAAAAACTCACGGGCACAAGCCAGTAATCAAGCTCCACTATGATCAAAATTAAGGGTACAAAAGAGTCTCAAAATGCTGCACAAGTTCAAGCATACTACCAGCCAATACAACAAACCAACTAGGCTTTCAAATAGAGAACAAGAAGCTGAAAACTCACAAACTCGTGCTACTGTTCAAGCACAATATCTCCCAGTTTGGACCTCAAAACCAAGATCCCAACGGTCAGTATCTAGAACCACGTCTCAGGAACCTTATACCAAAATTTCAGCCCGATCCAACGGTTAACGAATTGGAAATGGTAGTTTTCCCGAAGCTGGTCAGAATTCCTGCGAACTGGAACAGGATCGCGGTCTGAACACGATTTCTCCACCTAAAGATGTCAAACTGAAAATCTGAACGGTGAGAATGTAGAGGAGGATGTTGAGAACACACTCTCGAAGTTTCATGCCGATCCAACGGTAGGATTGACGGAGATCGTTGATGGAAGTATGCTGGTCCAGAAACTCTGCACTCTTTTCTCTCTCTATGGCTGCGGGTTTCTTTGCAAATGAGGCCTCTCACGCTCAATTTTCTGACTCCTTTCTTCCCTCTTTAGGTCACTATGTGGGCTTGAAGAATATTGGGCCTTTGGACACATAGTTGGGAGCCCAACCCAACACACACACACACACACATATATATATATATATATATATATATATATATATATTTAAAATTATTGAGAACTAGTCTTGAAAGGTTAACACATTTGGTGTTTGACAAATTGACTTGAGCATAAGGTATTGAGATTGAGGTTCGAACCTTGGTTTCAATACTCATTCCCCATCTTTTTTACTGTTATTATAATGGATATAAAAATTTTGAGGACTATCTATCATTTTATTATAATTTTGGAGAGTTATGTTTGTAATAATGTGAATGTTGTAACTTCTAAATGGGTTTTGTTGATGTAGCTTGATCTTTTTAATGATTAAGTTTGGCTTGCTTCTTGGTAGGATGTTCCTTATAAGCCTGAAGAGTATTATGTTAAGACAAGAAAATGCGAGCCAGATGCTGGTGCAAATGTTGTAAAGATATGCGAGAGGTAAGGCATATTTTGTCGCTATTTTATTATTAAATAGAGACTAATTAGAGTATAAGATAATATTGATTCCACTGCTTGGTTTCTGGAACTTCTTTTGCAGATTGCGAGATGAAGAGGGTCATATCATAGAGTACACTCAGGTGGCCTTTTCTACCATGTTAGTTTGCCTTACATATAAGTTAATAAAAAAAAAAACATGTGGTTGAGTATTTAATTTAATATTTTTAATACTACTACCATATTATCATCTTATTTGCATCATGTAAAACACTATTAGGTCATTGCGAGAACAACTACATTTCATTGTCATTGACATTCATAGCTGTCACACTCCGGTTTTTACTTCACAAGTTGTTTATATTCGTTTTATTCAAGCAGTTGGTCTGTTATGAAGCTACTGTGGCTGCCCTCCTTGCCTTCCATGTGATGATATTGATCTGCTCGTACACACATCAAAATAATGTTTATACTATTCTAAGAAAAAACTTCAATTTCACTGGTAGTTTCACCTACTTATTTTCCTTAACAAAATTATACGGTAGTATTTTTGAATCATGATATTTTGAAATAATGCACTAGAAATGTATTGTGAAATCAGTCTTGGTCGACTCATGATTACAATTTCAATGCTCGGGGTTATGATGATAGTTTTAAAGAAATTATTCAGGAAGAAGAAGACTAAGAATTTTGTGTGTGATACCCCCCCCCCCCCCCCTCTTCCCTGAATATTCTTTTAACATTTTATCTTTCACTTTTGATTTATATTTAACTTCTCTCTCTCTCTCTCTCTCTCTCTCTCTCTCTCTCTCTAATTTAGCCAACATGTTGTCCATGTGGCCCCCAGCGGAGAATGCCTTCATCATGTGGAAACTTTTGTAAGTGCTCTGCTGTTTCATTATTCTTAGGTTTTAAGAAACAGAGAACTCAAAATTCTGGATGAAATTGTTTAATGTTTAATTAGTTGACAAATTGACGAAAGGAAAGGCCAACACTGCACATTGTGTGCGCTTTCCAGGTGATTGGTAAGCTTCCACCCTTTCTGTCCCTTGTTATTCCAATTGTGATTGATATATGTTATATGTTACCCTGGTTGTTATATGGTCTTACCTGTATTTTGTTTACATTTAACATTGATTGCTTCCATAGAGGAATAAATGGACACCATATTTATATTGAAACATTCATATATGCAGACCATCACCCTTACCAAACCAATATTTGGCATGAATAATTTTAGATTATCTTTTTTTCATGATAGTTTCAGATTTTTAAAAAGAAAGTGGCAGTTGCAACAATCAACTAAGTTCCAGTAGAGTTTGTTATTGATAGAAAGGAGAAAAAAGAGTGATATCTAGCAGAGTAGAGTATAATTAACTATATGGAATTTGAAATGTCGGTGATGTATTATACCCCAATCTATTCATAATAATTAATAAACATCTAGGTTAAGTACAAGTGCAGCTCAATAACATTCATAATGCATGAACACAATTATAATTTAGCTCAAAAAATAAAATTTAACATTTAATACACTAATGTTCCAGCAATTTTATAAAGAATCTTTGTTATTTTATATGACATCTGAACTTTGAGATTGTGAAAGTCGCTTCCTTCCAGTCATCAGTTACAACTCAAATTTCACTCTCTCTCTAAATGAATTCAGGTTTCATGTTTTTGGTATTGGGCGGCGGACATTGGGATTCAATGTTCGAATACAGGTGAAGAGTGGACCTAAAGTTTCGGTATGTAATTATTGGTTTCATTATGCAAAAATATTAGATTTAAATGTGCCCCTCATCTTTTCCATAGACCATGCATTTTGCCTTCTGATACTGGATTTCCGTATCACACTTGGGATAAACCTTTGGATCAGGGATACTAGTTTTAGTGTGTGTATGCACACATACATACATACACTCACATATTTACACTGCAATAACTTTGAGTATTTGGTCCTTCTTTTTCTCTTTTCTCCATTCAATTGCTAACTTTATAATAGCATTTTTTGGGGTCTTCTTTTGTTGTAAAAGACTTTAAAAGATTAAACAACCAATTTTCCTGAAAATCTTACATGTTCAATTTAGTCCTTAAATTTGTTTGCTAATTAGTCCTTCAAATTTTAAACCTATAACTGATTCTTTTATGATATCCTCTCCATCAAAGTTAACAGCTACCCCTGACGTAGCGCATTCTTAATATGCCATTAAATGCCACTAGACAAGTCATTACTATCCATGCCAAATCCCACTGTCATATAGTTGGTACGAATTTAGTTTCTTTGATCAGACAAATGTTAATTTGTTAGATTTTGTTAAGTGTCAGTGGGGATTCGAACCCACAATTTCTCGCCCCCTCCCTCATTCCCTTAACCTTCTCAAACCACTAGGCCACCCTTATATCTCTTGGTGGTACAAATTGACTCTGGTAATGTGACAATGTGGCATTTAACACCATATTTTGGCACATAATGAGTCATGTCAAGGCTGCTATTGACTTTGTTGGCGATTTAACAGAAAAATTAAAAGCTTTAAGGACTAATTTGTATATGCAATAAATAAATAAATTCGGGGATTATATATTATATTGTAAGTGTAGCTTATTTCCGAGCATTAAGTTCCATGTTTACTTAATTATAGAAAGGTGATTTTATATTTTCTTTCATTTTTTTTGCTAAGCCCTCCTTTTTTTATGGTCATTTTTTGCCAAGCCTTTAATCCCTTATTTTTTCATTTCTTCAACCATCAAGTAAATTAAGTATTCTTTTTTCCTCCTAATTGTTGGAAAAAAAAGATGATTTTACATTTTCTTCTGAATATTTTTTGAATGTCTGTCCAACCCATTAATACTTGTAATTGAGTAAAGAATGAAATCATTTGTCTAAATTATCCTTGATGGTTCATATTATAATGTGCTTCCAATTTAAATTTGGTGTAAAAGGCAAGATGTGCATGATGTATGTAGGATGTTAATGTTATATATATATTTTTTCTATTTATGTGTATCTAACACATTATTTTTATCCATCCCTAATTTTGTTGACAGGAAGTGGTTGTGGGTCCAGAAAACAGAACAGTAACATCTTATGATAAATTTTTGAGAGTTAACCTCATTGGAGATTTTGTTGGGTATACAAATATACCATCTTTTGAGGATTACTATCTTGTTGTACCAAGGCAGGTATGCTTGCTTTACTGGTTTCACCCTATTTTCACTCTATTGACTCTCGTTGTTATAAATCTATTTGCTTGACATATATTGCAAAGTGCAAACAAAATATGAGAAAAAGAAAATTGAGGTAGGATTGAGTTGAAGAATTGATTTATTAAATTGGTTTCTTGAATATTGTTTTGTTACCTTCAATTGAATTGTGATAGACTTGAGAACTTGGCCATGCCTGTTGTTTTTAAAGTTTGAAAGATTCACAATGTATATGTGACACAAAAATTTCACATAGTACTTGCCTTCCAGAGGTTATTCAACTAAGACTTCTTGCAGCACAAAATAATATTTGACAAATATAATTAATAATATGGAAATCAAATCAATATATTGCAGCCCATATAGCCATGCTTGCAATTGTCTCAGCAGCTTCCTGTCATCCCTCCCTAGGTTAGGCAACTTTTTAGTGACTGACCTTTTTCCCATTTTTAATACAGACATGCACATTAATTTTGGCATGGCTGATGTGGTTAAAGAAAACAGTGATGACAAATTTCACAGACTTTTGGCATGATTCACAACTTTTACAAGCTTAAACAAAATATTTGCCAATTTTTCTTGTGGCAGGGCAGCCCTGGTCAACCACAGGATTTGGGAAAAAATATTTCAATGTGGATGCTGCTTGAGAGAGTGAGATTTACCTTAGATGGTGTTGAATGTAACAAAATTGGTGTCAGTTATGAAGCTTTCAATCAACAACCAAACTTTTGCTCTTCACCCTTTTGGACCTGCTTGCATAATCAATTGTGGAATTTTCGGGAGGTTGGTACGGCAACAAATTTTTTTCTGACTCATTTTCCCATTTTGATTTTCGGTTTCAAGTTCTTGCTTTTCTTTTCAATTTCATTTTTCTCAGTTGTATGGATTCCATATATATATGGAATATTACCATGGCGGTATACTGGTCTTTCTTTCTTGTGTTGTATAACCACATGACCCAAAAGCTTTAATTTGTTAAATAAAGGTCACAGGATGATTAGGCATGTCGATTTGCTTTATTTTTGTAATATTGGTTAGGAAAATAGCCAAAATACTCCTTACGAGTTTGGTAATCCTTCTCCTTC
Organism: Clitoria ternatea; assembly: GCA_037962975.1. Lineage (NCBI taxonomy): Eukaryota > Viridiplantae > Streptophyta > Magnoliopsida > Fabales > Fabaceae > Clitoria > Clitoria ternatea. The sequence goes on from CM075670.1 coordinate 10,837,454, forward strand.
TAAGTTAGCTTCTGGGCTGAGTTAGGCAAACTCTGTTTTCTAATCTCTTATAAGAGTCTATCTAGTGTTGATGTTGGCCCATTCATAGATGTCCAGTCTTGGACATGAAGGGAAGTGTTAAAATGTCCTATCTTAGTTAGGAACTCCAGATGGAATTTTCTTATAGCCGTTGAAAGTTTGAAAGTTATTTTCTTGTCCTTTAACAGGCTGACCTGAATCGAATGAGTAGGAATCAGGTGCCACTCTATGGTTTGGAAGGAAGGTTTGAAAGGATTAACCAACATCCAGTTATGTCGTAATAATCTATATTTATATTTAATTTGTCTGCAGAATGTATTGTTTTTTATTCGATTTGTCTGCAGAATGCTGGGAGTTATTCTTTCTCCATAGGAATTACAGAGGTTCTTAATACAAACATTGTGATAGAATTAAGTGCCAATGACGTGGAGTATGTTTATCAAAGGTATTTTTATTTTCTTAGTATATAGTATATATATTATTACAAAAACGTGATACTATTTATAATTATGTACGTGAGGAATATGGATCTGTCATGACTTTTTTCCCACTCATTTTCTTAAGCACTGTAATATTCCCTTGTGAAAGTTGATGAGTAAGATTCTTTTGTTTGCTAGAACAAAATAGTAACATGATGAAAATTATTTTGAGATGTTGAACTTTGTAGATGTGCAGCGACAAAAATGTTTTAGAATTATAATGTTGAACTCTATTTTTCTTTTTTTTGGATGGGGTGGGTGATCATTTCCATCCACTTTCTCATATCTGGAATTTTAGTTGCCAGCAATGAAGTAGACATAATGAAATTTCTTATCATAAATGGAATCACAAATCTTGAATAGTCTTCTATATTATGAGAGATGATGGTCCAGAGAAAGTATTTGAAAAATAATAGCAAAAAGTTACTGTAATGCAGCACCAATCTTGTGTTTTTTTATTGACACCGGGGGGGAGTGACTTTTGATTTGTTATAACTTATAAATGTTCAGCAGAGTTATTGTATAAAACTTTTCCAAATTTGTTTGACTTCTCCCCTTTTTCCAGGAGTCCAGGAAAGATTGTGAGTGTTAGTGCGCCTACGTTTGAAGCTTTAACCCAATTTGGAGTTGCTACTATCACAACTAAAAATACTGGTGAGGTGGAAGCATCATATAGTTTGACGGTAGTCTGCTTCTCTATGTTGTGCTTCATGGAATTTATTGTTGTTATCCAGTGCTCCTTTTATTTGGACAATGGAATGTTGATATTATATTTTTTGATCCAATGTCAGATATTGCATTAATTTCTAGATTTGTAGCCTAGTTCTTTGAGGCTTGAAAATGTTAGTGGAGTTCTGTTCCATTTCTTTGCTTAAATATTTGATAGGAAATTGTTATGAAGTTTTTACGAAGAACTTTAGAACTGTTCTTGTAGTTTATAATTTATATGAGGGCACAATTATTTAATTATCATGGTACCTAATAGTTTAACTCCATATATCACTTCTTCCTTGCTTGCTCATAACATTCGGGAGTAAAATATTTCTTTGGTTCATTTACCTCAAGTTACCTACTTGAATTTACTGCATGACATGGACTACAAACTCAACAGATGCATGCAACTCCAAATGCTAGTTGTTTATTAAGGTTGCAGCCTGCATGCTGTTATTTTCCTGATTCTGATTTATTAAGTTTTAGCTTTTGCTATATTGTGTTGTCTTGCAGTTTAATTGCTCCAAGGATATCACCCTGATGGAGGTATTGTGTTGAAACGTATGATCAACTTCAGCAATATTTTCCTCTTTTTCTGTTTTATAATTTTATTGGTCTTCTATTATTGTTTTTTTTCCTTCTTCTTGTTGTTGTTATTATCAGTTTTATTTTTTTAACATGGTTCAGGAACAATTTTTGATAATGAAGCCAAGTGAAGTTACAACCCGATCATTCAAAATCTACCCAAACACCGATCAAGCTTCAAAATATGTCTGTGCAGGTGAGTGAAGTTTAAGCTTAGGAGTAATATGTTTGTTTTCTGTTTGGAGGATAAGGAAAACATTGATGTTAAAATTGTGCGCCCTTTTTTGGGGGTGTTTGAATGAAGCCATATTAAAGGATTCTGATTATAATGAAGTTGATAGAGCTGATTGTCAATTCACTACTACGGCAACTGTTCTTGACAATGGAACACAGGTTTGTTGTTTACTGTTACATGAGTTTAGTAGGTTTCATTTTCTTTGACATGACCACAATGACCTCACCTAGTTGGTAAAAGTCTCGAGTTCTGTTGTTGTACTTGTAGTCTCCTATGAAATGAAACTTGTTCAAATCAGTATTGTGAAATAAAAAAAATAATTTCCCCTCTATAATATAAAACGAGAATGGGACTTGCTGTATATAGGTGAATTCTACACAGGAACTATCTTTAGGTTCCAGGAATTGGTTAGGGCCACACTTTCATGAATTGCTATCAATAATGCATAGAATTAATTCTTATGTGACCGATAGTTTGTGTTTGACCATCTGAAATTCTGACTTGCTTATTTTAATGTTATTCATCAACTTTAATTCATTTTTTTGGTTTCTGTTGTAGAAGTGTTTCTAACTAACATGAACATTTTAAAAATGTTATCAATGCTAACTGATCTTGTGTTGAATACATTTCTTATTAGAAGATATTTTTTAAGGAAAATATATTAGGTATCAGAGTTCATAGTTGGTGTAACCAAGTGCACATGTGGTAAGAGATTGTTTTCTTAGACTTGAAAACCCACTGCAACTGCCAATGAGAGAATATGTGTTGCATGACTGATAACTTAGTTAAAAGTCCCATATTAACTAAAGATTTAACCAATTAAAAGTATATAAAATAAAATAATTCCTATCCTGTGAGTTAATTTTTAGAATTGAGTTAGACTCAATATCCTAATTTAAGATTGCATCAGAGTCTATCACTCGTATTTGTTCATGCTCTAGATGCTCATCATGAGCTAGCTTTTAGAATTGAGTTAGTTCTTTCATTTGCAGTATCACTACAAAATACATTTTAACTTGTGTTTCTAATTAATAAATTGTTATTAATAAGTTATAGGTAATTGCTAGCAGAATGAGTAGAAGGACTACTAATATTAAGTTGACCGAGTAAAAGGACTACTAATCTTAAGTTGACTTATTTCTTGCCGTTGTTCTTATCTTGTCAATTGTGAGCCATGGATTTGACATGGTAAGAATGTTCCAGTAGATATATGAAATTCATCTGAAAGATGTCTTCTGATTGTTTCACAAAAAATATGCTAGTTATCAGTGATGTTATGACAACAAAAAATTTTTGTGGGCCACTAAATCATCTATCCCTGTAGGGCATGCCTTTTCAACCACCGGAGACCAGTATAAATGGTTTCTTTGATTCTATTGAAAGCATGTGGAATAAACTATGGACAAGCTTAATAGAATTTATCACTGGAAAAACTTGCAGGTATTGTTTTCTGCTATACTTCGCATGTTATTTAAGTTGAATTTAATATGTATGTAAAATGTGTGTTTCTTGAAATTTTGTACTCCCTCCATTTCTAATTAACTGTCTGGAAAGAAAAAAAAACCACATATTAAAGAATCTAATTATTTTTGCTAATTTCATAGAACTAGTTATTTTACTATTTTACCCTTCATTAATACTCATTTTCTCATTTACGATTTGACTTCGACCTTTATTTTTTATGGGAATCATAATATGAGTGAGATTTATTGCACTAATGTTGAGTGGACTAATAAGGGTATTTTTAGAAGAAATCAATTAATATTGCCTTGAAAACCTAAGTGGACGAATAAATAGAAATAAAATTTTTGTCTCTAAGTGGACAGTTAAATATAAACAGAGGAAGTATCATTTAAAATGAAAATAAAACTTATTCCTTGTGAATATGTAAGGTTGCTTTAATTTGTATAGAAATATGCTTTTCTTTATAAAATCCCCCTCCCCTCATTTGGTTTGAAATTTATTATTAGAGATAAATAACACACTAGCACTAACTTCTGTGAACATGTGGAATGCATTTTATTTGTCATGAAGAACCTTTGGAATATTCTGTCACTAATTTAAGCATAAAGAGGAAAGAAACTAGGATTATTCCATGCAGAAACTATTATTCAACAATCTAGTAAGTAACGGAAGTATACAAAAGTTGGTTTGCTTTTTTGAAGTCATTCTTTATTGTCTTGTGGATCAAATTGTCCTTATTTTCTTCATGATCTTTGAAATGTATTAATTAATTTTTGCTATGTTAGTGGTCTGTTTGTATTCTTAGTGATGTAAATATGTTGTTATAAACTTAAGTGTAAATTGAAGAAGGGTATTGGAAGATTACTAACTATATATATATATATGTTTCCTTAACCACAAGTTTTAGTTAATGCTGACTCATTTGTCTTGAAAAATTATCTGAGCTAATTTGTTTCCCTTCCTTGGGTTTGGGTGGGGTGAACAGACAAAAATGCTCTGGTTTTTTCGACTTCAAGTGCCACATACAATATGTATGCTTGAGTTGGATACTGATGTTTGGTCTGTTTTTGGCAATTTTCCCAACAGGTATCATTGCAATTTCATGTTTACTAGGATATTATTATTTGTAAATTCAGCAGAACACATTAAAATAAATACTCTTCTTTGAAATCCAGTGCTGGTGTTATTGTGGCTTTTACACGAGAAAGGTCTATTTGATCCTCTCTATGACTGGTGGGAGGATATCTCAGGCGCTGATGAACAGATCATCATGGGTAGACGAAAGTTCAAAATTGACAAGGGACACCACCATATTCATGATAATAAACATCATAGGCGAGAACTTAGGCACCCCAACCATGGTGCTCAATATAGGCGAAGGACTGCTTATGAGCACAAGCACGAGCACAAACATTCTGAAAGGAATTCTCATTATTTACACCATGTTCAGAAAGAAATGCAAAAGCATGGACGTAAGAAAAAGAATATTTATGATGTGCAGCGTATAGATGACAATACTTCTCACCACAAACCCAGAAAGGAACGGGCTACTTCAAAAGGACTAGTTAAAGTGACGAAGCTGACGCATGATAAAGTGAGGCAAGAAAATCATGACAAATACAAACATGTTCTGCAAGATGAGGGTGAGTGAAGAAAGTCGTAGCCTGGGTATAATTTAATGCAGTTATGGTTCTCAAATGTTGATTTCTAAATCAACAGTTATTGTACTGTATCATCAGAAATGTATCATTGTCTTTTAGATGAGTCTTTTCCATGTTTACCTGCCGTTTTTTCCCATTTCATCTAGTTTTCTCCCTTTCTTTTTTCTCTCTAATATGGTGGGGAGGACAACAACTGAGGAAGGAAAGTTATTGAATGTTAGATTTTGAAAATAATTCATTGGTCATGATGTGAAAGATAACAGTAGAATGGATATACGGAGTTAATATGCATGAAAGCAGAATGAATTGTGACTTTTTGAGATCAAATTGTGTATTAACTCAAGATATAACCTGAAACATTTACACCACTTGTTACAAAGTAAAACTCCCCTTCCCCTCCCTTCCTCACTGCCCTCTTGTAAGGTGAGGTATGTCATGTTTCTGGTCTCACTGCTACATGATTTTTACAACCCCCCAGCGAGAAGAAAATCTAATAAAAGCGCAATTTCTAAGTGACCTAAACAAAACTGAGCAAGAGACCATTGTGGTTACTTTTCTGGCTTCCATGATAAATATGTTGCCTTTGCTTGTCTTGAAAATGCCAATGATTGGGCATATATCAAGCCTAAATATGATCTCTTTTTCGGAGTTTTGGTTTCTAATTTGTAACGGTATATCCTGGTTCCTGCTTCATTTGATCTTTTTCTATGATCTGGACGTGAAAGCCATTTGGAAATTGTAAACCAGGAGTTCTAACAATATCTCCTCCTTTGATGGGTCGCCACCTGAAGTATTTATTCCATGTTAAGTGAGTAATTCGAGTCTCAATTTAAATTCACACAAGGACTCACATGCATGGCATTGCCAATTCATAACCTTACCGGTACTTGGTTACCAAGCAATGAAGAAAAACAGCCATCTGAACCTTAGTGAAGTCTGTTCCAACGCAAAATCTCATGCCTCCACCGAAAGCCATGAAATTTTTGCCGGCACCATTTAGTTCCATTCCCTGTAAAATCAGACTAACGGTAAATAAAAGAGAGACGATGGATGCCTAAGATCTAATTAAACTTGAATTGAGATAGTTAAGTGAAAGGTAACTAGTCACATTATTAGAAAATGACAGATCTAACTTAACATAAAAATTAACTCATATGTTAAGAGTTGACTCAAGTTTTATAAGTATTTTAACCTTATTTTTAACCAATGTCAAATTTATCTCAACATCTTAACACATCCCACATCCCTTCACACCTAAGATTGGACATTCAGAGCGTGAAGTTTATAGGGCTAAACATCTACGGGTGATCCAACATTTAAAATAAGTTAGACTCTGATACCATATTAAATAATAACGTGTTTAACTCAACCTAAAACTAACCCATAAATTAAGGATTGTCTTAGGCTTTACAAAAAGTATTCTAACCATATTCTTAACCTGTGTGACTTGTCTCAATGTCTTAAAATGAATCAATTTCTTGAACTTTTTCAAAAGCAACTCTGAAAATGGTGGAAAGGTTTGAAAAGAAAATAACAAGGTCTCTTTTTTTTTAGATTAAATATGTTTTTGACCTTGTTTTGATAATTTTTGATTTTGGTTCCTCATTAGCGGTTTTTTATTGGTTTTGGTTCATATGTAATATATTATTTAATATGTTGAAGTTGGTCCATAATAACATTGACAAAGAAGATATTATTAATTTTGAGAAGTTAAAGAGTGAAATAAGTCAGAGAGATGATGTATCATTTTCGTTTGCTTAGTTAAGAATTATATTAACAATGTTATATTTTTAGGAGCCAAATTCAACATTAAGGATTAATTTTAATTTTAAGTAACACACAATAAAACCAATGGAAAACAAAAGTTGATTTTAACACAAACAAAAACATATTTAACTGTTTTTTCTTTCTATTTTCAACATTTTTAGATTAAAAAACAATGTATTCGCCAACAGAAAGCTCTTCAAGATATAAAAATCATCGAAATAAATGTTGTCTTTCCATAACAAAATTTAAACTCTAGTAGCATTCTTAAATTTGCCAACCTTTGTCTAAGAACATAATTTTTTGTTTTTTTATAGTTTTTTTCTATAGGTCTTAGAATCAAACTTCAACTTCAAATATTACAACTGTAAACAAAAAATACATTTTATTTTATTTTCTAATTGAAATAAAATTGTACAGAAAATGTAAAGAAAGCGTCTCAGATAAATTTTTTTTACAAATATTTTAAAAAATAAAATGTAACATTTATAACATTATAAAACATTCGTTTAAATAAAAAAAAAAATGCCTTAAACGCACCTCCCATCTGGATGGGTTGAAGGCAAGGGGATCCTGATATTTCGCCGGATTCAAGTGTACAGCCGGAGGACACACCATTACTGCCCAGCCCGCTGGTATGGTATATCCTGCATGTATGTATACATTAACTTTACATGGACCCATCAAACCATGCATATATTATTTTATAACAATCTTATTTCAATTCCCATCAAATAGACATTGTGACGTTGAGACTTCTAAAGAATCAAGGTTCCACCGAATAAATTCTGTACATCATAGCTATCAAAAACATGAATGGTATTTGTGCAAATTAGTAATCACATACCCTTAAAATAAATTTCCCTCAATGCCTTCCGGAAGATTCCTGGAACTATATTTGCGAGTCTCACGGTTTCATTTATGAACTGCAAATCGTCATGGACTTTTAAATGAGATATGTACACATAGTAATTAAACCATTAAAAAATAAAAAATAAAATTGAAGAAATTGTTGATCAACCTGAAATGTATATGTCATTGATTTGTATTCTTTCCACGTGACTCCAGAGTTAGGATCTTCACGTCGTTTGAGGATGGCTTCATGTTCTTCCTAAAACACAATACCGAGGGCCCTTTTTTTATTTAGAATAGGGTCAAAATGAAGGACGTGAAAAAGCCATAAAACTGGTTGAAAGATTACATTTTCTTAATAATATTTTTAACATACTTGTAATTGCTTGAGCACCAAGGGATGATCAGAGAGTACTTTTGTTGCATAAGTTATAGCCAAAGAAGTGGTTTCAAAGCTTGCAAAGAGGAGCACAAACATGAGGTCCAGAGCGATGGCTTCAGTGAGAATTGTTCCCTCTTTCTTAAGTTCTTCAATAACAAAGTCAAAGAAATCTGTCTGCTCTTTCCTTTGCATTTCCCTTCTTTCCTGCAGCATTTTCTTTAGCATCTTCATTGCCCTTTTCCTACCCTGAGAAAATTCAGAAAAAGAAACAACAACAAATGATTTCTCTTCAATCTTTGGCAACAAAAGAATCTACTTTGTCTGGTAGAAAACAACAATACTATGTTCTTTGGGATGAAATCCATTTTGTCCTTTTTGGAGTTGGCCTAATCAGTAGAATTTACTTTGTATGTAACCTAAAGTGATTATTAGTAAGGTTGGTAATTTCTATATATCACAGTATTGGATGATAGTGTAAAAAAAATTCCGTTGATAGAGTAGTTCAATGCAATTCTTTATTAATATGTAATACTAGTTACATTCTCATATTATGGCAAAAATTTCAAAGAGTGAAGTCACGAAGCATATGTGTAAGAAGACATAAGGTTGGTCAAGGGAGAAGGAAAGGAAAGACAAAATAGTCATGAATTTAATTCCTTCTGCTAACAAAAATTATCGAACTAACAACTAATATTTGTTTACCTGAAGACATTTGTTGTAAGCCGATCCTGGAATATTCACAGGGAAGGAGATGAGCCCTTGTATAAATGCAACAAAGCTGTCCCTTAAATTCTCCGAGGACTTGGTGGAATCATAACTGATTAATTTTTTCGCAGTCAAATCAAATATCATCTGCATGGGAGTAAATACATAGCAAACCATGGTTTAGGCATGGAATGGAAGAAGGAACTATAAACAGATAAGAAGAAACAATAAGAGTTATTTGGTGTAATAGTTTTACCCTTGCTGTTGCTTCTTTAAATTCAATACTGTCCTGACATGACCACTGCTGTAATGTTTTGCAAGCTGTGTGTTCAACTTCTGAGAGCATCCTTTTAAGGCTTTCAGGACCAAACAGATTCAGCACCATGTTTTTAAGGTACTTGTACATAATCCCATGTAAGGAGCCTACATTTTGTCTCCCAAAAATCTGTGTGAATGTTTCTGGATACCAGCTCTGGAACACTTGCCCCTCTTGTTGGAATATGAAGTAATTAAGGTCAGGGTCTGTTGACACTACCACTGGTCGTCCAACCAAGTTGGTCTTGAAGATTGGTCCATACCTGAAAGACAAAAATAAATGAATGGTCATATTAAAGTTCAGTTCATTACAAATAGGAGAAGAATGTTTCCAATTTTTTTCAGGTGAAACCAAAGGTAACTTTTAACGGATATCAGACGACCAATATCTTTGAAGCGTAGAGATTAATAGCATTTGAGACTAAACTTCTTGTATATATACCTTTTCATTCTCTGCTTGATGAAAGGAGGGATATCAGAAGTAGTGTTAGGGGAGAAGAACTGAAGGGTCTCACCAAGAAGGGGCAAGCCCATTGAACCAGGTGGAAGTTTTCCTTTGCAACTGGGATTTCTCCATCTATAAACCCAATGTGTTATGCCTATAATGATCAATGCTGCAAGACACAGAGCCCACATTTTTTGGTTTCTTTTTTGGCAAATAAAATAGCAAAGAAACTTTCTTTATTAAGAAAGGAGAAGATAATAAATATATATATGTATAGGGTAAAAGAGTGAAGGGGTGAAGACAGAAGGAAGGGAGAGGTTCAGAGAGAGGCAAAAAACGAGGAAAGGGTTGAAAGAGGGGAAGGAGGGAAGAATGGGCAGAAAAGAGTAGACAGTGCTGGCATGCATATCAGAATCACAGAAGATGTTGTTAAATAGGGAGGCCACTTCTTAGAGCCAGTTGAAGAAAATAATAATATATAGGATTAGTTTTGGCTTCCTTCAGTTTTTCGTGAAGTTGGTTGTTCAAAAAAGCTGTAATAGTAGTTGGAGATAGAATATAATAATTGATATTATATCTGTCTATAGACCACTTATTGCTTTGTCAACTGCATACATTATATGATTTGTCCAAGAGCCTTGCATGATATGAATCTCACTCGATGCTTCCTCTTTCCCACGTCTTACTCTCTTCAAAAAGAAACTTTTTTTTTTCTCTTCTTTCAATTTATTATTCTATTGCCGTAAAAGACTAAACTAAGTGTCTGATTAGTAATCTAGTTATGAATTTGAGTTAGAGACAAAATATTATCCAATGATAATTATTATTATACATGTTAATAAATTAAAAATTTATTTGTAATCAATTTCAATTGGGTAATTTTAACTATGAAATGGATTATAAGAGTCCATATAACAAGAAAGTGAAGAAGCACGAGGCAGAATTATGGCAGTTTTAAAGAAGATTTTGCCTAGATTTGTTGATGAGTAAGAGGTTCAAAGAATCTGTCTAACTAAACTAGTAAATCTTCCATGGATCATTAAATGCTTTCAAGTAGTCCCAGACTTGTAAAGACTTGTCCAACTTGAAATCTTTCCAAATATCTATGCTAAATTCTCAATCTGAGTGATGTTGATGCATACACATATACCTTTGTTTCTTATGTGGAGCAAGATCTTTTCTTAGATCTTTTTCCTCTGCAACCAAATGGATATACCATGTTTACAATCTCATCTGAACTAAATTCTCATCCCTTGAATCTCAAGATATACGTCATTAGTGATTCTTTCACACTTCCCATTGGAGGATTCTAGAAAGTGCATCCAACTACTATTCTACATATATATTTGGTCATGTTTTTATTTTTTGGGACAAGATTAAGATATGCTAATGCTAATGTAGGTAGGTCAAAAGACCAAATTGACACAGTGCTTGTTCAGGTGAAAGAGTTTTTACTCATTGAGCACCGCCCCATCTGCCCATTGAGCCACGGACTCGACCAAATTACAGCAATTACCACAATATATAGGTAGGTCACTGTCAATAATGACCGAGCATTTTGGCTTTTTAATTATCATAATTTCAATTAGGTGTCACTAGCTAGAGTACTAGAGAGATAGGTAAGTTCTGTAGATATTTTGCGTGAGTGGACACAAAATGTGCTCGGTTTATAGTCCTCCCAAATATGTGGTAGATGGTTTTGGAATTTATTTATTTGTTCGTTTAGTATATAGTTGAATAATTAGAGTTACGAAAATAAAAAAATTTTAAAGATTTATATTAATCTTTTATATTGTTTGAAATAATCAAGGCTTAATTTAACTATTAAATCTTCTTTTAAGATTAATAAAATTTAACTAATCTTAACTTTTAACCAAACAAATCATACATAATGTATATAAACTTTATGGGGCAGGATTCATAGGAACTATATACTAAGACCTCTAAGGCCTTGAATGGATGACACTCGTTGTCTCGTTGTTATGTAACGGTGTATTTGGATGTCTTAGATATTTTTTTGGACACTATAATTCGGTAAAATATAGGATGGTGACGAGTAAGATTTGTTTTAGGAAATTATACAGAGTGTCTCTTTCTTTTCTTGTTGAAATGATAAGGGAAGGGGATAGGGACAGTGTTTGAACCTTATTCGGGTCCCCCAGCTTATCACTTGAGCTGCATTGTAGAGACAATAATATGAAAAAAATTTCAATCCACAACCAATTTAGTTATTGGATATATCAATGTCGAAATAGGTTAAACCGAATTAGATTATATAAGATTTAACATGTTTTTTAATCAGAGATCTCATTGGTACTTGATATAAACTAGTTATAAGGTTTTGTTTGACATTTTAAAAGGTAGACTTAGTCTAAAAGTTTATTTGAAATAATATACATTTAACAAATATATAAACATACATTTTAATGTATTAATATATATAATCTTATAGATACAAAACAACAACTTCAGCTATAAATTTATAATAGTGTTTTGTTAGTATATTATATATATTTATTTAAATGGTTTAGTCTATTAAAATCAAAAATATTTCGGAATAACTTGAAATCTAACGTGTTTAATTAAATAGAATTTAAAAGAAAAATCTAAGTTTAGTTCAACAAATTAGTCTACAACATGATATAAATAATTCAACTTATTTTCATCTTTAATATCAACTAGGTTGGATGAAACGGTAGGAAGGTGAACACAATATCCATTCAAATGTAGAAATAGCATGGCAATTACTAATATCCGTTTAGTTTGAGTTGAATTGCTTAAAGAATAGTTTTTCCCCCCTGCAATGTACAACAGCTAAAAAAACAAAACCACCAATTAATATGATCTCACGGACAACTCAATTACACCAAAACTCTAAAAAAAATTGTGATTGGTATATTGTCCTGTTGCCCTCTTTTTGAGTTGGGAAGGGGTGTTAATATGTCCATTTCTAAAACAAGATATCTTCCATGCTTAAAATTAAAATGGTTTATGGGAAGTTCTACAAGAGGATGACATAGATTGCTTAACTGTTTGGCATAAAGTTGTTTAATGCAACTGTTGAGGGAGCGTAATCTATAAAAATAATGGGAGATCAATGAAGGCCATTTAATTAATTTTGGTTCACAACTTGTTTTATAATGAATATTGTTATGAAGTCATGTAAAAAGGTTTCATTTATTCTCTTGGATCCCGTATGTTAATAGAAAATGAAAGGTTTTGTGTCTGAATGTAATTGGCATAAAATCGTATGGTGGGTACCCATACGCAGCTGGTCCACTTCAAAGAGATCTCTTGCTCCATGTTCCGCCAATTCATGCGTTTAATTCACTTTGTTGAGTTGAGTGTACCCATATGAATATCGTTGACTCAGGATTTGATGATGTGGTGTATATCTACTCAAAATGCATGTCTATACACTCTTTCACCTTTAGGTATTGTGTGGTAACTTAGACGTACCACAATACAACTATGAAGATGGCAAAGGAAAAACATAAGTTTAATTTACTCATTGAGTTTAGCTATGAGGAATTTGTAAGGGAATCTTTAATCATCACATAATGGAAATATCAGGATTTTCATAAATCCTTATAAAAATATATGATTCAAAATAATCAAATCGAAATATAGTTTAATAACTATTTAAAATATAATTTTTGTAGCGTACAATTTTTTATGGTAAATCAAATTCGACTCATCTCTATACAAGTCTACATAAGCACTCTCATCAAATTTCACGCGTATAAACGCTAGTTCATCATGGTATGAACTCCACAATAATTTTATGAAATTATATGTGTTATAAGAGTACGGTCTATGAGCATTTCTATAACGTCTCGCCTAATTATTAGACACTAATTATGTGATTGAACTTAATTAAGTACGTAATTAGTGACCAATTAACAAAATACAGTGAGGAATTTTCGTAATTAAAATAAATACTGGGGATGAAGGAAAATATTTATAAAAAGAAGTTGAGAAATGCACTTTTATTTTGTTGACTTCTAATAATACCATTAGATAGAGGTAACTATATATTTGCATTTCATAAAGCTTAAAACAATCCAATAAAATAATTAATAAAGTAAAAGAAGAAAAATGGAATCAGGGTCATTCGCTTGAGCGAAGCCCTGACTCGCTTCAACGAGACCAGAAATGGTCGCTCGAGCGAGTCCCTACTCGCTTAGGCGAGTTCCACATTTCATCCCCGGGCGAGCCACGAATACGCTTGAGCGAGAGAGTCCATGCGCATCAGGTCCTTATTTCGCTTGAGCGAGATTTTCTCGCTTAAGCGAAATCGGTCCAGTAGCACCACCATCGCCACTCGCTTAAGCAAAATCGTTCCCGCTCAGGCAGAATCACTCTAGTACCTAAACACCCCTCACTGGCTTGGGTGAGTCTCATTCGCTTGAGCGACATAGACACAGAATCAATTCCTCTGGCCCTCGCTCGAGCGAGACTGGATCTGCTTGAGCGAGATTTGGCCAGAGGCCACACCACAGGTACAGAGCACTCTCGCTTGAGCGAGAATGCACCTCGCTTGAGCGAGTTATGCAGTACATGCATAAGAACAAGAAATTTTCACACAACCTGATATATTTGCATCACCATAGGCATCATTTGATCTAATTCATCCATTTACACATATTCAAGCATGCATATGAGGTTGATTTCAACTAGATATACACATCCATCTTAATTTAATTCATACAATTACATCACAATCAAGTCCACCATTCATATACTACCTACATAAGCCCAAAATTTATGGAATCCATTCTTCTCTTTTTCCATCTTTGAGCACTAGAAAATTCACATACCAATCACATCATTCGGGATTCCCAAATACGAACAAGGCCTATCCATAATACTTCATCATTAGCACCTAATATTGGCTCCATGCCAATATGCATCAGAACCACAAGAAGTTGAACATCAACATACCAATTTAGATCCATCATTTATCACAGTTATTCATAAGTCAAGTTATCATTATTCCTATCACATCATAACTACATTGACTATCTCATAGATCAATTCGACACACATAAGGAACATGTTATAACATTGCATACATAAAACGCATTGCACATTACACACATCATTATATTCATAATTTCCTTCTCTCTTTGGCATCAGTCCCCCGCTTGGCGCACCTCCGGGGCTTCCACCTCTTCCTTGTCATTGGTTACTAAATTAAAAGAAAACCACAGCAAGGGTGAGTGTTTGGTATCATAATTAATCTAGAACGGTAATTAAATAAAGGAGTATATAATTACTAAAGGATTATTGCTAGTACTAATTCACTAACTCTTCCTTACCCAATTAATTTCACTTTTCTTATCCACCAATTCATACTTACAGGTTCTTAGTTTCATTTAAATTTCAGTATCCTCAAGGTATAATCCACAAACAACCAGAATGATAGAATACATTCGCATCATCACACAATATCAATAGTTTCATTGAGTATCATAACTGACTCTCACATAATTTGACACCTAGTATCCGGATACTAAAGGATCGGCCTTCAGCTGGGGGTCCTACTTGACACCTCGTGAACCCTGCTTGGTCCACCGAGTCCTGCTTGACTCTCCACCTCAACCACTGGGTCCTACTTGACCACTGGGTAGCTCAACTGGGCACAAACACCACGGGAGCCAGAAAAACGAGGGGCTATACAAACCGTCGGCCGTCCCACACCATATTACATAGTCATACATATACATCACATTCCTCATAATACACATCATGTGGCCATCAGTAACATATCATACTCTTCAAATGGGCGACCAACTTGTCAAGCCCGCCATCATAATGCCACTATACACATCAATTTATCACAATTTAGAACACTTTAATTTAATAATCACTATAAACTATCTACAATTCACATTCATACAGGCATACACATACAATTTTCATTTAGTAACTTTTCTCAGCATTTCAATGTCTAGTTAGACGATCCGAATCTGATGTACACCCTTATTCTAATTAATTACGACCCGAACACCCCCTTACCTCGATTCCAAGATTTAACGATTTGCTCTTGATGTCGGTGGCGTCCTCTAGGTGCTTGGTTCAAGTTCCTACTTCCGAATCCAACACCCGCTTCACTACTCGATCATCCGACGTTCGTTTCGCTACCTACGGAGGTCGAAACGCAAAACTCATTAACGTTATACTACTCTCATTGTTCTAAATACCGTTTTCAAGCTTACATGCACTGGAGGAGTAGGAAACAGAAGCTCCTCCCTCCATGCAAGGCCATCGGCTAGAGAGAGAAAGTGAAGAGGGAGAGACAACTCAATTTTAATGGGTCCATTGTGTTCACCTTGAAGTCAAGGTCTTGAAAACATGGTTACCTTGAAGCTTCGACGCAAAACGGACCTCCCTTGGAAGCATGCAATTTTCGGCAATGGTGAGGAAGAAAGAAGAAGAAGAACTCGCGTGTAGAATGAGGAAGAAGAAGGAAATTTTTGTTATTTAAAATTTAGGGGCAAAACGGTCATTTCCTATTTCTTTTATATTTTTCCTTTAAAGTTTTAATTAAAACTTTTACTTTTAACCCTTATTGGTAATTCTAAATTCACTTTCATCTAATTACACCTCATTTTAATTTCATACTTAATCAATCAAGTGAATTTATTTAGTTCCACGTTAATTAATTATTTATAATTGAATTGATAATAATAATAATAATTCTAAAATCTCAAATAAATCTCTAAGACAATTATTATTATTTTTCACCAATCAAAATTTTAACTAAATTATTCGGGATGTTACATCCACCTCCCCTAAAAAGGGATTTCGTCCCTGAAATCAACGTACTGTATTGGAAAAGATCGGGGTACAGCCGCCTCATGTCTGATTCCAACTCCCATGTGTAGGTAATTCCATTCAAATTTTACCACTTCACTTTTACCAATGGTACTTCCTTATTTCTTAACCGTTTAGTCTGGTATTCTTCAATGCAGATAGGTGCTACTTCCACCGTCAAGTCCTCTTTTAGCTTAATGGAATCTTTCGGCACAATCATCGAATCACAAGGAATATATGCCCTCAATTGCGACACGTGAAACACATCGTGGATGTTAGTTAAAGATCGAGGAAGGTTTAGTCTGTAAGCTACCTCACCAATCCGTCCCGAGACCGGATATGGCCCGATATACCTCGGGTTAAGTTTCTGGCTTTTCAATACACGACCTACACCCTTCATAGGTGTCACCTTCAGAAATACCCAATCTCCTACTTGAAACTCAAGTGGCCTATGACAATTGTCATAGTAACTTTTCTATCGGTCCTGAGCAATCTTTATTTTCTCTCGAATCAAGGCAACCTGTTCATTCATTTCTTGGATTAATTCGGGTCCCAAATGGATAGCATCACCATTCTCATTCCAACATAGAGGTGTACGACACCTTCTACCATACAAAGCTTCATATGGAGCCATATCGATGCTGCTATGGTAACTGTTATTATACACAAACTCCACCAATGGTAAATACCTCTCCCATGAGCCACCTTGCTCCAACACACAAGCACGAAACATATCCTCTAAAGTCTGGATTGTACGCTCAAATTGGCCATCGGTTTGAGGATGATAAGCCAAACTCAATCTCAGCTCAGTACCCAATTCCTGCTGTAAACTTCCCCAGAATCTGAAAGTAAATCGGGGATCACAGTCTGAAATAATACTTGAAGGCACGCCATGCAACCGTATAATTTCAGTAATGTACAATCTAGCTAACCGGTCCAATGACCATTTCATGTTCATAGCCAGAAAGTGAGCACTCTTGGTCAATCTATCCATAATTACCCAGATTTCATTATACCCAGAATGGGTCCGAGGTAACCCGGATACAAAATCCATCGTGATACTCTCCCACTTCCGAATCGGAATCTCAGGTGGTTGGAGCAATCCAGGAGGCCTCTGGTGCTCGACCTTACATTTCTGACATACCGCACAAGATCTCACATATTAAATTATTGCTTTCTTCATTCCCGACCACCAGAATTCTTTCTTCAAATCATGATACATTTTTGTAACACCGGGATGAATTCTTAAAGAGCTTTTATGTGCTTCAGATAACACCAACTGCCTGAAATCGCCCATAGCAGGCACAACAACACGGTTTCTAAACCGCCAAATACTATCACGTCCTCTGGTCAGATTCATCTCCTTACCGCCAGCTTGGACATCAAGGAGCTTCAACAACTCTTCATCAGATTCCTGGGCCACCGCCAAGGATTCCAGAAATCCATTTGAGATTTTCAGCATTCCAACAACCATTTAATTTGGAGCTTGCGTGACAACCCCAACATTCAAGTCATGAAAATCCTCCAATAGTTCCTGTTCCTTTCCCATCAAGAAGGCTGCATGTAAGACTTTCCTGCTCAAAGCATCGACAACACATTTGCTTTACCAGGATGATATCTCAGATCAAAATCATAATCCTTCAGGTATTCCACCCATCTACTTTGTCTCATGTTTAACTCCTTCTGATCAAATAAGTATTTCAAGCTCTTGTGGTCACTAAATACCACGAAGTGAGAACCATACAAATAATGACGCCAGATCTTTAATGGGAACACCACCGCCGCAAGCTCAAGATCATGAGTAGGGTAATTCTGCTCATGCGGCCTCAATTGCCTTGAAGCATAGGCAATCACCTTGTCATCCTGCATCAGTATACATCCTAAGCCAAACTTGGATGCATCACAATATACCACAAAGTCTTTTGCCACATCTGGTAGTACGAGCACAGGTGTAGTAGTCAAGCACCGTTTCAGAGTTTGAAAACTCAATTCACACTCTTCCGTCCATACAAACAGAGTCTTCTTTCTTGTCAATCGAGTCAAGGGAAGCGCGATGCGTGAGAATCCTTCGATAAAGCGACGGTAATACCCAGCTAACCCCAAGAAGCTTCTGATCTCAGTCACTGATTTAGGCCTCTCCCATGCCATAACCGCCCCAATTTTAGATGGATCAACAGATACACCATCATGAGAAATCACATGTCCTAAGAATTGTACACTTTCTTCCCAGAAATCACTCTTTGACAATTTAGCATATAGCCGCTTCTCCCGCAACACCTGTAAAATAATTTGGAGATGTTGTGCATGCTCCTCCAGAGACTTTGAATACACCAAAATATCATCAATGAATACCACCACGAATTGATCCAAATATGTTTGGAAGATCCGGTTCATATAGTCCATAAAAACGGCTGGAGCATTGGTCACTCCAAATGGCATCACAACATATTCGAAGTGGCCATAACGAGTCCGAAACGCTGTTTTTGGAACATCCTCGGATTTCACCCTAATCTGATGATATCCCGACCTTAGATCAATCTTGGAAAATACTACCGCGCCTCGCAATTGATCCAATAAATCATCGATTCGCAGTAGAGGGTATTTGTTTTTGATTGTCAATTTATTTAGTTGCCTGTAATCGATGCACATTCGCATACTACCGTCGTTTTTCTTCACAAGCAACACCAGAGCACCCCACAGTGATGCACTTGGCCGAATGAATCCCTTGTCTAGTAACTCATTGACTTATTTCTTAATCTCTGCCAACTCCATTGAAGACATCCTGTACGGTGCACGAGACACCGATTCGGCCCTGGGAATTAAATCAATGACAAAATCAATCTCTCGATTGGGAGGCAATTCCGGAATGTCTTCTGGAAACACATCAGAAAAGTCATATACCACCGGAATATCACTAGGCATAAGATTATACCGCCCTTCCGAAGCAAATAGAATAACATAAGTTGCTGAAACATCACTCACCACGTTCTTGGTGTCAAATTCTTGGGAGAAAACTATAGTCCTTCGGTAGCAGTCCACCATAACATGGTTACCAGCCAACCAATCGAGACCTAGAATAATATCTAAGTTCTTCAATGGCATACAGATCAAATTTACCAGAAAGGAACGATCTTCAACCCGCATCGGTAATTACATAGTGGTTGCCCGGAAGGTGGAGCTAATAGGAGTGGAGACACTGAGTGCATTCTCCATTAATACCATCGGTAGACCAAGCCGTCATACACAACTTTCAGAGATAAAAGAATGCGTAGCACCAGAATCATAAATTAGATTTACCAAATAACCATGAATAATGCACTTACCCTGCATTAAGTTGTCAGTCCTTGCAACTTTAGAAGCATCAAAAGCAAATACTCGTCCAGTCATAACATTTTGAGCACCACTAGATTGAGCATCGATCCTCCTTGAGTGTTGGCCTCTACGACCCCCGTTGTTTCTACCTCCCCGCTGAAAATTAACACAGCGAACCATAGAAGTATTAGCCCGATTACCCTGTTCATTCTGTTGTTGCCTCTGTGGACAATCAGGCCTAAGGTGCCCCGGCTGCCCACATTGGAAGCAAACAATTTGACTAGCCGGATAATGTTTCGCAATATGACCCTACTGGTCGCAATTATAGCATGCACGACCACCTGAATGGCTACTAGAACGGCCGGTAGAACCACGACCGGAAGAGGAAGAAGATGTAGCGGAAGACTTGCCACCACGGAAAAACTGACCCATCTTTTTAAAGCTGAACCCTTTTGCCTTTAACGGTTTCTTGTCCTTTCGTTGAAATGTCCTTTGCAATTGTACTTCTTCAGCCAATCTGGCTTTATTCACCAGGGTAGGATAATCTCGAATTTCCATAGGCACAATTACACTATGAAGTTCAATTCGTAGTCCAACTTCATACTTAGCACATTTACTACCCTCAGTCCCTTCCAAGGAGAAAGGGTAGTAGAAGTCACACAATTCATCAAACTTGGTATTGTATTCAGCCACTGACATCCTGCCTTGTTCCAACCTCAGAAATTCCATCTCCTTACGGATCTTGTAATTGTCAGGGAAATATTTGGCAAGGAACCTTTTTTGAAAATTTACCCACACCAACGGTTCACTTGCTGTGTTCATTTGCACCCTGGTCCTAGACCACCACACCCTAGCCTCGTCTTTCAGCTGGTACGTAGCAAATTGTACTTTTTGTTCCTCCGAGCACTCAAAATATTCAAAAGCTTGTTCAACTTTTCATATCCAGACATGTGCACCATCATAATCGTGTCCTCCTTTATAAACAGGTGGATTCCTTTTCAGGAATTTATCAAGAGTTGGGTCGGATTCAGTCCTACTCATCATTTGAGAAAATTTCGAGAAGAAGTCATCTCCTCCACCAGAACTGGTTCCCTCAGCCATAAAGCAATTCTACAACAATCAAACACATCACCATTAAAAACCAATGATCTACCAGGGAGTAGAATATTTACCTCACACACATATAAAACACAATGCCGCCGGAGTGCCAAGGGAATGATGCCAAGCTATCCTGTCAATAATCATAAATGACCACAACAAATACAATAAAATAACATAATAACCCTATACATGACTCACATAATTTATTTCATATTCCTACCTATTGCAATCCTGGAAAGAACT
This sequence comes from Clitoria ternatea, assembly GCA_037962975.1. NCBI lineage: Eukaryota > Viridiplantae > Streptophyta > Magnoliopsida > Fabales > Fabaceae > Clitoria > Clitoria ternatea. Next base: position 10,858,545 of record CM075670.1, read on the forward strand.
GCTCTGATACCACCTATAACGTCTCGCCTAATTATTAGACACTAATTATGTGATTGAACTTAATTAAGTACATAATTAGTGACAATTAACAAAATACAGTGAAGAATTTTCGCAATTAAAATAAATACTCGGGATGAAGGAAAAATATTTATAAAAAGAAGTTGAGAAATGCACCTTTATTTTGTTGACTTCTAATAATACCATTAGATAGAGATAACTATATATTTGCATTTCATAAAGCTTAAAACAATCCAATAAAATAATTAATAAAGTAAAAGAAGAAAAATGGAATCAGGGTCATTCGCTTAAGCGAAGCCCTAACTCGCTTAAGCGAGACCAGAAATGGTCGCTCGAGTGAGTCCCTACTCGCTTGGGCGAGTTCCACATTTCATTCCCGGGCGAGCCATAAATACGCTTGAGCGAGAGAGTCCATGCACATCAGGTCCTTATTTCGCTTGAGCGAGATTTTCTCTCTTAAGATAAATCGGTCCAATAGCACCACCATCGCCACTCGCTTAAGCGGAATCGTTCCCCCAGTACCTAAACACCCCTCACTGGCTTGGGTGAGTCTCATTCGCTTGAGCGACATAGACACAGAATCAATTCCTCTGGCCCTCGCTCGAGCGAGACTGGATCTGCTTGAGCGAGATTTGGCCAGAGGCCACACCACAGGTACAGAGCACTCTCGCTTGAGCGAGAATGCACCTCGCTTGAGCGAGTTATGCAGTACATGCATAAGAACAAGAAATTTTCACACAACCTGATATATTTGCATCACCATAGGCATCATTTGATCTAATTCATCCATTTACACATATTCAAGCATGCATATGAGGTTGATTTCAACTAGATATACACATCCATCTTAATTTAATTCATACAATTACATCACAATCAAGTCCACCATTCATATACTACCTACATAAGCCCAAAATTTATGGAATCCATTCTTCTCTTTTTCCATCTTTGAGCACTAAAAAATTCACATACCAATCACATCATTCGGGATTCCCAAATACGAACAAGGCCTATCCATAATACTTCATCATTAGCACCTAATATTGGCTCCATGCCAATATGCATCAGAACCACAAGAAGTTGAACATCAACATACCAATTTAGATCCATCATTTATCACAGTTATTCATAAGTCAAGTTATCATTATTCCTATCACATCATAACTACATTGACTATCTCATAGATCAATTCGACACACATAAGGAACATGTTATAACATTGCATACATAAAACGCATTGCACATTACACACATCATTATATTCATAATTTCCTTCTCTCTTTGGCATCAGTCCCCCGCTTGGCGCACCTCCGGGGCTTCCACCTCTTCCCTGTCATTGGTTACTAAATTAAAAGAAAACCACAGCAAGGGTGAGTGTTTGGTATCATAATTAATCTAGAACGGTAATTAAATAAAGGAGTATATAATTACTAAAGGATTATTGCTAGTACTAATTCACTAACTCTTCCTTACCCAATTAATTTCACTTTTCTTATCCACCAATTCATACTTACAGGTTCTTAGTTTCATTTAAATTTCAGTATCCTCAAGGTATAATCCACAAACAACCAGAATGATAGAATACATTCGCATCATCACACAATATCAATAGTTTCATTGAGTATCATAACTGACTCTCACATAATTTGACACCTAGTATTCAGATACTAAAGGATCGGCCTTCAGCTGGGGGTCCTACTTGACACCTCGTGAACCCTGCTTGGTCCACCGAGTCCTGCTTGACTCTCCACCTCAACCACTGGGTCCTACTTGACCACTGGGTAGCTCAACTGGGCACAAACACCACGGGAGCCAGAAAAACGAGGGGCTATACAAACCGTCGGCCGTCCCACACCATATTACATAGTCATACATATACATCACATTCCTCATAATACACATCATGTGGCCATCAGTAACATATCATACTCTTCAAATGGGCGACCAACTTGTCAAGCCCGCCATCATAATGCCACTATACACATCAATTTATCACAATTTAGAACACTTTAATTTAATAATCACTATAAACTATCTACAATTCACATTCATACAGGCATACACATACAATTTTCATTTAGTAACTTTTCTCAGCATTTCAATGTCTAGTTAGACGATCCGAATCTGATGTACACCCTTATTCTAATTAATTACGACCCGAACACCCCCTTACCTCGATTCCAAGATTTAACGATTTGCTCTTGATGTCGGTGGCGTCCTCTAGGTGCTTGGTTCAAGTTCCTACTTCCGAATCCAACACCCGCTTCACTACTCGATCATCCGACGTTCGTTTCGCTACCTACGGAGGTCGAAACGCAAAACTCATTAACGTTATACTACTCTCATTGTTCTAAATACCGTTTTCAAGCTTACATGCACTGGAGGAGTAGGAAACAGAAGCTCCTCCCTCCATGCAAGGCCATCGGCTAGAGAGAGAAAGTGAAGAGGGAGAGACAACTCAATTTTAATGGGTCCATTGTGTTCACCTTGAAGTCACGGTCTTGAAAACGTGGTTACCTTGAAGCTTGGATGCAAAACAGACCTCCCTTGGAAGCATGCAATTTTCGGCAATGGTGAGGGAGAAAGAAGAAGAAGAACTCACGTGTAGAATGAGGAAGAAGAAGGAAATTTTTGTTATTTAAAACTTAGTGGCAAAATGGTCATTTCCTATTTCTTTTATATTTTTCCTTTAAAGTTTTAATTAAAACTTTTACTTTTAACCCTTATTGGTAATTCTAAATTCACTTTCATCCAATTACACCTCATTTTAATTTCATACTTAATCAATCAAGTGAATTTATTTAGTTCTATGTTAATTAATTATTTATAATTGAATTGATAATAATAATAATAATTCCAAAATCTCAAATAAATCTCTAAGACAATTATTATTATTTTTTGCCAATCAAAATTTTAACTAAATTATTCAAGATGTTACAATTTCATACTCTATTTATAAGCGCATATCTAACATAATGAGCACTCTGTAGTGAAGGAACCCTTTACTTATTTTAAATGAGTTAGACCAATAGTTTTAATTTTAATCTAACTAAAAAAATATCTTCTAATGAATTTACTTTATGCGTGTGACCTTATAGGAAATATATTTAGTTTATATTAAATGCAAACATTTAATATTTAATATAGTATAACGAACGTCATCTAGAAATAAATCATTATCCAAATATAAATATCAAATTAATATAACCTATAAGTGGTAAACCTTATATTTTTGTTTCTTTTGTCACGATATCTAATTGGGTCTAAGGCATGGTCGTTGTCATCCTTATATAGCCCAACTCGTTTTACTTGATACTAGAGTATACCTTACTTAAATAAATATCCATATCTATTTTCCGTAGCATGACCATGCATTTCCTTAGTTTCATTCCATCAAGTGGCTCATAGATATCAATTATCTTACATAAGAAAGATAAATCTCATCTACATTACTCACATCCTTTTAAATGATTTGTTCATTTCCCAATTACAACATTGATAATCACTTTGTTACAGATGATATTTGATTGTATTAAAATAATAAACCACTAGTGCAAAAAAGAGTTATAAGGACGGGATACGAACACGGTCATTTCAAAACCGTGTTTAAAATCACGCGGTGGCAGTTTTGTAAATACCAGAAAAAATGTTTGGTTTTAAAAAAAATTTAAAAGGCATTTACAAACACGGTTAAAATTAAATCGTGCTTAAAAAACATATATAAACACGGTTCGGATGGAACCGTGCTTAAAGGGTACTATAATTTTTAAAAAAAAAAATTAATTTTGCACATACGAACACGGTTGTAACTAACCGTGGTTAAAGTCTATCTATGAACACGGTTCTGATGGAACCGTGCTTAAAGGGTATCATATTTTTTTTTAAAATTTTTTTTAATAGGATATACGAAGACGGGTGGAGGTCTAACCGTGTTTAAAGGGGTGATATAAACACGGTTCCCCTTTAACCGTGTTTATAAGTGGAGATTTATTTTCATTTAACGCGCTTCTTCTTTCTCTGCACCTGTGCCTATATTTTCATATTCCCTCTATTTCTCTTTTACAAAATTCAAGTTTCACGCTTTTCTTTTCACTGCAGTTTCATTTCCCACATTTTCATTGCACGCTTCTTCTGCCTAATAACCATCCCCTTCTCCCTATTCCTCTCCTCAAACCCTTTCGGTAACCACTTCTCCTTCTCCTCCTCGCTCTCCTTTTCTTTCCCTTTCTTCTCCAGAACCACCCATATAAACCCATGACCTGACGCGTCTATCCCATGCGTTATCTCATGAAACTGGTTGTCCAGGAAATGGCAGAGGCTACCGAAGGCTGGTGTATAATATGCTACATGGTTGCAGGATACAAAGGAGAAGTTAGCAGCGGACAAGGCGGTAACGAGAGAAGATTGAGAAGGAGTGATTGGTGCTGAGATTAGAAACAAAGGAGACATGAGAACCACCCCCGGTGGAGTTGTTGCATCCCTAGTCGCAATAGCAACCCTTAATCAAAACAAGTAGTCAGTAAGTGCTTTATTTCACTTCCTTTTTCATGTCTTCTAATTGGATTTATTCTTTAATCGTTATATTAATTTCTTCCAATATAATTCATGAAATTTTGATATATGATTATACTTTTCTTTTACCTTCTTTTTCTTCTTAGAAATAGAAGTATTATAAATATATCTTAATAGAACTTATCAAGTGCAATTATTATGTTCGTAAATAATATACATATAAACGTATAGCTGAATTATTCTATGCATTATGTGCAGGAAGAGGTGATACGTATGTACCTGAAGATACCAGATTTCCACTTTTCGATATCTAGGGGCCGCTGGGCATCCATGGCGCCAGCACAGCATCTTAGAGTTTAATCTTGGGTTGTGATATATGTAAAATTGCTGCAGTCTTAGTGACATTTACTACTTTTTAATAAAAAAATCCCTTGTCAGGTAGTTTATTTTTTAAATTTTGTTTTATTTCACTATATCATTATGTTTTTGTGTATTTGGACCCTTTTACTTTAAAAAATATCATCAAGGAGCAGAAAGTTTATAGTGACTGGTTTAGTATCTGTGACACACCAGTATAAAAAAATAAGGAATAAAAAAATAAGGAATAAAATTTTTGTAAAAAAATAAGGTTTTAAGCACGGTTATGGTGTTAACCGTGCTTAAAAGCCCCCCTACGAAGACAGTTGTTGTGAGAACCGAGCTTAAAAGTCCCCCTACGAAGATGGTTATTCTCAGAACCGTGCTTAAAAGTTGCCACATACAAACACGGTTTAAAGAAACCGTGCTTAAAAGCCCCCCTACGAAGACGGTTAAAAATAACCGTGCTTAAAAGGTACATACAAACACGGTTCATAACCGTCCTTAAAAGTCCCTATCTACAAGCACGGTGGGAACAAGGACGGTTCTGGAACCGTGCTTAAAAGTCCCTCAAAACCGTGCTTAAAGCCCCTTTCTCCACTAGTGAACTCCATATATAGAATTATAGGGACTTAAGATTGAAGGACTACATATATCATTATCATGTTGAGAACTGTTTATGACGCTCAATCTATGTAACATTCTCATGGTGAGTTTATCCAGTACATCATTACTCTTAATATGTACCTGTATAAAGACTTGATATCATCATATCCATGATGTATGAGATTATATCATTAGTACACTTAAGTACTTCCAACAATCTCCTACTTATACTTAGAGTCAATTGGACTTATGCCTAATGACTTTGGTGCCATCATGCTTCTGTTGCACAAGAGGTTTCACTAGTGGGTTCTAAACATATTTGTTGGTATGCACATTGCATATTTTCACATCTCCCTAAGATGGAATCGTCTAAGTATATGCTTGGTGACGTACTTTCTTAGGTTGTTTTATGGTTCCATTATCTTCATAGTAGAGACTCGTAGGGTCCATAACATTTAGAATAATCCTGATCCTTCAAATATAAATTGCTTCCTTTGTAATTTAATATAACAAGATACTTAGATTTTTGTAGTGTGAATTAGCTAGGGGTGTTCGTGGTCCAGATTGATTCAGTTTTGAGACAAAATATCATATGATTCGATCACTTTATTAAGTTGTAGTTCAATTTGGTTCGGTTAAAATGAATGGTACCATCCAATCCGATTCGATCAAATGCGGTTCAGATTGGATCTGTTTATTCAATTTTTTTAATTTATATTTTTTTGTAAAATCAAATGAAAATTATAACTATAGCAATTTAAAAATATCTAAGCTCTTAGCAATGACAGAATCATTAATAACTAAAATATCTCAAGTTTTTAGCAATTCAAACTCAAACATAAAATAAATAAAGTACTACTTAAATGAGGTTCAATATAAAATACAACATAAATATTAAAAACTAAGTGTTGTTGTCAAGATTTTAGTTTTCTAGTTCTTCCTCTGACCTAGACAAAATTTTTAAAAAAAATAAGTGTTATTGCACAGTTTGGTTAAAATTATAAAATAATTCGCAAAACATGTAAAATGTGCAGTTTGGTTTGGTTTCCACAGGTGGAACCAAAACCTGAACCAAACTAATCATGAAAAACAGTTTTTTTCATGATTTTAATTTTTTCAGTTTGATTGGTTTCGGTTTTTTCGGATCAGTTGATGAACACCCCTAAAATTAGCGATAGTTTCTTGCATTAAACCTTTCAAGCATACAACATAACCATCTTGGAAAACATGTATATATTCTAACTCAAGCTATTCTAATCAATTTGGAGGTTGGCAGTGGTGTAACCTTTATAAGGAGTTCATCACCCATCCATCAAGATTGCATCCTGTCTTTCTCAAGTACTTAAGCATGTTCTATATTGTAATCTAGTGACTTTTACCAGGAATAGTCTGGTATCTACTCATCATGCTTAGAGCATACAAGATTTAGTCGAGTACATGACATGGCGTATAAAATTGACCCAATAATTGATGCATATGGAATTGTATTAATACGCTATCGCTCTTCTTTAGTAGAAGGAGACTGATCCCTTTGATAACTTATGCCATGTGAAATAGGAAAAGTTCCTTTCTTGGAATCTTGCATGTAAAAACCTATTAACACTTTTTCTATGCATATACCCTGACTTAGGTCAAACAATTTTGTGATCCATCTCTATGGATCCTTATTCCTAACACGTCACCTAAGTTTTTATTGGAAAAGTAATATCTCAACCAAGTCTTTACAAACTAAAGAGTGGGAACATTATTTCCAATGAAAAGTATGTCATCCATATACAAACTTGAAAAAACAAATGTGCAGTTATTAACCTTCTTGTAGTCATAAGATTCATTTCATTCTTAATGATGATTTCAACTTCTAGAAGCTTGTTTTATTGATATTAAAGGTGGGATTTTATTGAGAAAAGTTTTTAAAATTGACAACAACTACTCTTAACTTAGCATTTTGATTGTCCTCAAGCAAACACTCACAAAAGAAAATCATGGATGAAATGAGGCACAACAAACACAACACAAAGTGATGCAAGATATCCAAAAGCCACTCAAAGAGGATAACATTAACAAATTGAAAATGTCAAATAAAGGGTTATCAAATAGCAATCCAAAGATATAAACATTTGATCCAGGTGCATGAAAAACTTAGAACCAAGAGAAAGCACTAGAAAGTGTAACTCATTGAAAAGAGCTTAAAAGGCCATATCTCAAAATGTATCACTCAATGTAGATGACAATGTTACTACTTCACTCAAACAATCAACGAATCAAAGCTAAGTTCACTTTGATCTCATCTCACATAAAGTCACCACACAAAATCCATAAAGATCATAGGGTCTTTTAAGAGTTGTAATGAGGCTTAGCAATAAAAAACAATTGTTTTTTCTAGATAGCAAAAACACCTAATGTTTCTCAAGAGCAAATTGTAACATCCTAAAATTTAGAATTTTAGAAAAATAATTCATTAAGGATCAGTGGATAATTTCCGAGTGAAATTCCGAGTGAATTATGTCTGAAATAAGACATTCTGACTGAAAAATGGATGTGATTCCGAGTGAAGGTAGGTTAACATGTTTCCGAGTGAAGCATGAATGAGAAAATCATTTCTGAGTTAAGAAAAACTGTGTCAGAATGAGACACTTTTGAGACAAATCCGAGTGAAACGTCTCTGAGTGAAACGTTTCTGAGAGAAGTACTTTCGAGCGAAGAAAAGCTTTGATTTCGAATAAGTACTTCTCGGGCCGAGATAATTCTGAGTTGTGAATTCCGAGTAGGGAATTTCCCAGTTGAGTGTAACTTTCCGAGTGGGGTGTCTCTGAGTGCGACACTTCCGAGTGGGATGTTACCGAGTGAGACGTTTCAAAGTGGAATAGCGTCAAGTGAGATATTCCCGACTTCCGAGTGGTATGGCACCGATTGGGACATACCGAGTGAGTCTTTTCCAAGGAGAGTACTTCTGGAAAGAAAAAGACTTTAATTTCGAATGAGTATGTTCCGAGTGAATAGTTCCCGAGGGAAGTAAATATCCGAGTGGTGAATTCATTTAATTCGTGCTCGGGTGTTTTAAAGTTTCCGAGAGCTTGTGCTCGGGTTTGTATTCTAGATTGTCCTCGACTCCGAGTGATCCTTTCGAGTGGAAAGATTTCCGAGAGAGGACTGAACTTCAAACTCCGAGTGATCTTTTGGATGTAAGACTTCCGAGTGACGCAAGAGAAGACTTTGACTCGGGCAGAGATATATCCGAGTGAGATATGTCTGAATGAGGTATTTTCGGGTGAGAGATTTCTAAGTGGATCATTTCCAAGGAAGGAAAGCTGACTGTGTTTCATGTGGAAACCTTTCCGAGTGAATTTCCTCTGAGTGAAGTAATTTTGAGCGGAAAGAGGCTCTGATGAATCTTCTCGGAAAGATATGCCCAGAATACCGAAATCGAGTCAGAATTAGTAATTATTTCAATTATTGAGGCTTTCCACGTCACTCTGTTCTTCTAAATTCTAGCAGATTCTCTTTTCTGATATTTTTCTAAGTATGGGACCCTCTCTATTTTGTCCTATCCTTTTTTCTTTAAAATATCTTGTTTCTTCCTTATCATTTAATACACGTATCAGACTTCTTCAATTCGTTCACATCTCTTTTGCATGAACGATATATATATATATATATATATCAAATTCTATTGTTGAATTAACTTAGAATTTAGAGTGTAAAACATCACTTCTATCCTTTTCTTTTCCAATCTTTACTGGAAATTAACGATAAAAAAAAGAAATCAAACTTCACTTCTTCTCTTTCACGAAGAAGCTTTGAACTGGTTCAGAATTGAAATTCCAGTCGGAAATTCTACACTGTGATTGGAAACTATCCAATAATCTGAGGAGCTGCTGGAAGTTTTTATTCCAGGTAGGGGGAGCGTTATATTTTAAATGTATAGTTTATGAACGGATTCGGGATAGTATTATATATTTGATGAGAAATCCCGAATATATGTTATATACTCGTGTTGTAATATTTTCCGTTCATATGTGATTGTTATTGATTTTGGTATATGAGATATGATTTGTATATGTGATTGATGATGATGATGATGATATGAATGATATTCATGAAGTTTTCATGATATATATATGCATGTGATGCATATTGATAAAGCATGAGATGCTTATGTGATGATTATGATAATAATTGATCATTATTTGGCATAGCATGTGCATTCAGACGTACACAGGACTGTAGGGGGCCTGTGATGCCGACCCAGATGGGAGGGCGGCTTGATGATAAGGCACAGACCCTGTGGTGGTTTCTTCGGATTCCACAGACGCCTTTGAGTTGGACTCAAGGCCGGTCCGTAACACCGAGTTGAGTTACCGCTGTCACTGAGAGTGACTGGTGTTACATTATGGACACGCGGTTTGGTACCTGTAAAATGGCTGAATCAGCTGAGAGCTGAGATATTATGTTGTGTAAATCCCATCATTAGAGTCGGATCCGCATGCATATGCATTGATATATATTATTGAGAATAACATGATGGTATATGATCATTTGATGATATGAGAATGAATGATATATATATAAAAGAATTATGTTATATGATTTTGATTTATTTGTGGTTATGAATTGGACACTTGATCCGATTCAGTAACTGTCATTTGACATGTTTATGCTCATCCCTATTGTTATTTTTTTATAGTGGATATAGGACGCAGCAATGATATGTGAAGTCACTCAGCTGCTCAGAGCATTATGTATTATATGTATTATACATAGTGCACATAATTGTTTGTAGTAGCCTTGGCCGGCTCCTATGCATACCGAGTATTTATAATTATTTGTATACTTAAATGAGCTGGTCGGTTTATGTAAAACTGATATTATTATTATTTAATCCAAATTCTATTTTGGAAATTTAAATTATTTGCGAAAAATTTATTTGATTATTGAAATTTAATTTTAAAAATAAGAACGTTATACAAATCATGTCACAACACTTAAGTACATGCATGACTCAACTCTTAGGTTGCTCTTCTTGCACTAACCTCACTTGTCTTTGATTGATCTTAACTTAGTTATTTTCTTTCTTTTCCCTTATTATGTATTTATCATTTTGACATAAATATTTTTGTAATGCATATATTTTGAGAATTATTCATGAAAAGGACTAAGTTCGCAACAACACACTTCGCCTCCCAAACATTTGAATACTCAACATGGATGCATTTGACATATGATACTCTCTTGAAACACAATGTGAAAAGGAAATATTATGATTTTTCAAAGTGTCCAAACATGGGTTAATCACAAAAATTTTCCTTAGGCTCAAAATGACTAACAAAGGGTATAAATTACATAAGGTAAGCTATTTGGCCCTAGGTTCATAATTAATCACAAGAAAGTGTCTTGTTCATTTCTTTGAGTTTCAAGTGTGATAAATAAGGAGAATTAAAGTAAAGAACACCTCAAGAAACTGTGTTAACACTCATAAAAGTGGTACTCATAGCTCACTCGATTCAAACAAGTTATTTTGACTATGTACAAAGCAAGGAATCCTTCAAGTGTCCTACTTTAATCACGCACAAGGATCAAACTTAGTCTTTTTTAAGCATCCCTCTTTAATCATGCACTCTAACCCATAAATGCAAAAAACAACTATATTCTTGTAGTGTGATGATGGCCGTGATGTTGATAGTAATAGAAATATTAAAAGGAATTATTGCAAGAAAAAAAAATAGAGAAGTTAGTCTCATTAACTTTTGATTTAAAATTCCTTATTAAATTTTTTCTCATTAAAACTAAACTATTTTTTAATAAATAATTTTTCTAAAAAATTGTTTGGCCTGACTTATCTTTAAAAGGATAAGAGAAGCTCAAAATAAATCAAGTCAATAGTAAAAATAAGCTATTTTTTAATATGTACCTTTCTAAAAATTTATTGAGCCTACAACTTCTCTCAGAATGAAAAGAGAAGCTCTATAAATGACATTATACATATATACTAAGGATGAATTTAGAAGAGTTTATAAGTAACTTACGAAAATAACTTGTAATAAGTTACTTAATATAACTTATCAAATAAAATTATTTTCAACTTATTCCAATAAATTTTACATTTAAATTTATAGTATAAACTATAATTCATAACTAACTTATTAAATAAACTCTTAATTAAATTATGTAGCTAACTTCATCCAAAATACGCAACATTTCAAAGGCATTCTACTTGATTAATTCATTCCTCACTTAGCCTATCTTTGCTTGATTACTATAATTATTTCTTGTTAGTTATGATCCTACCAGAGGGGTAGAAGAGTCCGTTGTATCCTGGGGGATTCCGCCATTAGAGGCGAATATATCCTTTAGGGCAGTGCTGCTACACGCCTCGGACTTCGTTATTGTACAATAAGTGTAACATAATTTAGATGAGATCCCAAATTTATATTTGGGTGAATATTTGGTGCACATGTGACATAAATATTTTACTTTTTATTTTTTTACATGCATGGAAAATAAAGAAAATTAATTTACTTTTGATTAAATTAATTAGACAAATAAATTATCTTAAATTAATGTATTTCACTGTTCTACGCATTTAAAAGTAAATAATATATGTTTTTAATGTAACGTTGAATTTTTTATTCTTGTTTTTTAGTCCCAATTATACTTTTTATTGTACTTTTCTCTTTAAACAATATACTTTACGTTTTATATTGATAGAATGGTATTTTATATAGTAACTGATAAGAGAATAATTAATGAAGATAAGTTAGTAAAATAATTCCATGTTAATTTATTTTTTTATCCTTTTAATCATGTAAAAAAGTTGAAAATAATGTTTATATTTATTTTGTTATATTTAACCACTTAAATCTAAAAAATACAATTATTAACATTGAATTTATTTTTAACTCATAATCATGTAACAAAAAATTGGACAACATAACCTCTATAATATGAATATAAAAGAAACATCAATAAACAATCACCAAAAATTCAAAGAGACAAATAATTTTTCTAAATTACCAGTCATACAAACAATAGTCATCTACCCTAATGTTTTAACCAATTTCAGATGCTTTGTTGTCCAATTTTAATCCTACATTCTCAATCAACACAATATATAAATTAAAGGGGAATCAAAATATAACTTACCTCTCGCCAAAATGAAAAATCAATTGACTAGAAATACTCAATCTTTTTATCATAAACATAATGATATCTTAGTCTTTTAAAATAGAGCACTGAGATGATTAAGAAAATGGAATGGTGGGAAGAAGGGGCCTCTCACTGCATAACACATAGACTTGGCGTGGGGCAAGGTCCCACCCAATGACCATTAAAGTCCTATGTCAAAATGCTTAATTTCATTATTATTGTAGAAGGTAGATCACAACTATTTATCTTAGATCTCCCATCCATCAATTATAATTTTACCACTTATCAATAAATTTAATGGTATTAACTATTTAATGGTTTAAGATAAATGTATAAATATTTAAAAATTTAAAGGACTTAATTAATAAAAAAATATAAAACTTAAATTATCATACCTTTAATTTTGTCTTTTATTTACGGGTGTTTAGGATTTGATTCGTGTTACTCATTCATTTGATACATAATTAGTAGTCCATATCACATAATTACCTGTTAAAAGAAAATATTAGCTTCATTCGAACTATATTGTAGTCTTATGTGTCTATATATATTAATAAATTGAATTTTTGTTTAATGGATATAATAGCAATAAAAAGTGGAATAGTGTAATACTTAATTAAAACTGCACTACTTATATTATGTATGTAAAAATTAAAAAATATAAAAATATTTTGGTAGTATTCTCTGATGTATGAATCACGTAATGAATATTTATTAAAAGGGTAAGATGAGGTGATCGGTGAGTGGTGAGATAAGAGCGAATCTGGAAAACAAACACGACTCTCTCCACAGTTCCTAGACAGAATGAAACCCTCCATTCCTTGCGATATAAATAATCATGCAATTATGCCAACCAATCTTATTTCAGCCTCCATCATCAAATGCACATGATCCATTTGATGTGTGTATACGGTTCGGTTAACTAGTATTTTTTCAAATTGGATCTTTTATTAAATTTGGTAAATCTATATGTTCAAGTTAATTGCGATAAATTTGAGGTCCAACTGATTGTTATAAAGAATTAACCTACACGGGTTATTTAGTTGGTTCACAGCTTAATTAATCCAGTTTTAGTAACAATACGTGTAAGGATGCGTTGGGTTTTTTCTCTATATTGTATACATCATATTCAAGTTCGGGCATATTGAAGTTCAAGACAAACAAATCATTGTAGAAGATAAATTTTTTCTTATGAAAATTTAACAATACTGTATTTTCTGAAATTTGAACCTGAGATTAGATGAGTCAGATTTAATGAAACTGAATCTTTATAGAGGTTAATATCATATTAATCTTGAATTAACTCCAATATCATATATTAGATATGTTCAAACCATCTCTGATTTTTTGGCTAAGAATTCAAAAAAAAAATGTCAAAATTTACATTTAAACAAAATCTCTTTTTCTCAATCCATGAATGGTGGCACGTTAGTATAGACACTATTGTCTTTATAGAATAAACATGATTTGAATTTGGAATAAATACTTAGAGTTGTCAAAATGAGTTATCCAACCTGATCCGACCCATGATGGTTCAAGCTTTTTTCGGGTCGAGCCAAAAGACCCGTTTTGAATTCGGGTTTTAATTTTAGAGCCCGAGGCTGACTCATAATCTCGGCAAGTTACTTGCTTGGGTGAATTTTTTTAGGCTTTTACGAGCATTTAGTAGGCTGACATTGTTTATTTTTATTAAAAATTTACAAAAAATACAACCACTAAAAGTATACCAAATTTTTATATGTTTTAAATCAACAAAATCTAATTCAAAAAAAATAGTGAAAATGCTTTTTTTACATGTTAGTAAAAAAAAAATTAAAAAACACACATGTTGGGAGTTTCATGCGGGGCACCCATCAAAAGCTTGATAGGGTACGAGTTTTTACGAGCGAGGCTTAGAAAAGCTTGGTTATAATTTGGAGTCTCTTTTTAGTGTCTGAGTCCGCCTATTTTATAAGTCTGATCCATTTTGACAGTTCTAGAAATAATAATTAATTAAGAAAGTGAGGATAACAATAGTCAAATACGGGGAAATAACACTAACATTTTCTAAAATCCAACTCAAACATACTTTAAAAGTTAATTAAACCTCCTTTATAACATGGATGTTCTTTAATCAATCAAATTCAATGCATACTACAAAATCAAACCGAAAAAATCAAAATCCAAATAAACCGAAAACTAAATTAACCAAAAACTGCAAAAGTTAATTTATTTTATTGAATCTATGTGTAAAAACCGATTCAATCCAATCCAACCAAACTTATATTATATATATAATTTTATTCATAAAATAAAATTTCATTCATATTTTTATAATTATATATTTATGAAATTGCAATATCTAATTTTAAAAATTTACTTTTAAAGTTGCTATTTTTCATGAGATATGTGTTTTAATCTTTTGATGCATTTATAAGTTTATTAATGTTAACATCAATTTAAACGTAATTTTATGGCTTATATTTTTCTTTACTATTTAGATTTGTATTTTGTGTAAAAAATAATGTTTAGTAATGAAATTAAATTTGTTTATCACTTTTAAATTAAATAACAAATATGAAAATATAAAATTCAAACAATCAAATCTAAAAAATCACTTTTAGTCGAATCAGATTGAATTGAATATAAAAGATTATTTCAATTGATGAAATCTAAATTGTATTATAATTTTCAAAATCAATTTATAAATACTTGAAAATGACCGTATAATATTAATTACTTTTAAAATAGAGAAGCTAGCGGTATTTATTAAAATGAATATGTTTTTTTCCACTTTAATTTCTGCTGCGGAAGTGTATAGGGTCCGTGGGGAGGAAGAAACCCTAAGGACATGTGGCAGCATGGGTATCATGCACATTGAAGCATTTACCTTTCACAACCTGACAAGCAACAAACAATGTGTAACCTATTGGATATTGCTTCCCCTTTTCTTGCCCTTTTATATTCTTTGCCCCTTTCCAATTCGAAACCTACCCTTCCAAGTTCCAACAACCAAGTTGCACATACGACCAAAATAAATGATGCAAGCTTGAGCCAAAGTCCAAACCTATTGCTGGACTATAGGGTTTATGGCTGAAAATGGAGAAAAGAATAGAAAATACTTTAAGAAACTGAGGATTACCAATAATTGAGGATATGTTGGGAGTATTATTTATTCCAATACGCTGCTGGTGGATTACCAGGCATGTTCCATATATTCCGACATTTCGGCCCCACCTGCTCTAAGCCTAGTGAATTAGTCACTCAACATCATCTCCATTCCAATGTAATTGTTCCTACTGTCTTCATCAATCGGTAAATCCTGAGTACACTCATCGGTACCATCCCTACGATCACTAACATTTTCATATAAAGGTGATTTGAGCATGCAAACACAAAACATACGCAACAATTCTGAAATTAAAATTTAAAACTCAAAATAAATTATATCACATTGTTCTTGAAGTGAGACTATACTTCCTAATCCCTAAAAGTAATAGGTGACTATTCATATATAGGTTGAATTTCTAATCCTTAAGACGTTAGACAAATCAACTCATTTATTTCACCCTTACTCTTGATTGTTTTCCCTCAACCTTATCGAAAGTTGGAGTTATTAGAGGGGTAGCTCCCATGAGATCTTGCTTAGCCCCCATGTAATTGACTTGTTTCGGGGGGTCACATCCTTAGGTATGCAACAAATGTTGGGGTGATTTTCCCTACAAAAATTACATTGCACTACTTGTTGGGGGAATGAGACTCGAGTCACTTGTAGCTTGGTTATTTGCTTGTTGATGACATCCATTTGTTAGACAAAAATTTTGTTTTAAGCAAGAATGACATCATTGGTGCTCAATTCCAAAATTCTTCCTTTCTTTTGAGTCCCTTCACCTTAATGTTGGTGATCACTTGCCGTTATGACTTCAATGATGGAGGTAGCTTCATCATAAGTGTTTCACATAATGGAGCCTCCGACTAAAGCATCTGAATGAGTCCTATTATGAGACTTTAACCTGGTGCAAAACGTGTGGATTTAAGTCTCTTCATCACTGTTATTGCTTAGACACCTCAACAAGCCTTTTTATCTTTCCCAAGGTTTACCCAACATTTCACCATCCTTTTAGGTGAAGGAATTAATTAGAGCTTCGGTCATTATATATTTGTTTAGGGAGAAGAATCTCTCCAGAAACTTAACCAACATATTCTCCCAAGTGTCAATGTTATATCTTGGGCAAGTCTTTAGCCAATCATTGGCTCTTCCCAATAGAGTGAGTGGAAAAAGCCTCATGTACACCATTTCTTCTTACTCAGTGGTGAAGTCTATGGTGCTGTAGAGCTCATACAAGCTTTGGAGGTGAACATGTGGATCCAATTCAGAAAATAAGATGATTGAATGAGTTGGAGCATGACTGACTTGATCTCAAAGGCCCTAGCACCTTGTTGCACTTGAAACATACTCGATACACGGGCGGGCCCTTAAATCTTGGCATAGTCCCCTAGAGTACGCCTTGGTGGGGGTCTATCAAACATAGTGTCTTAAGGTGGAGAATGATCAAATGGAGAAGAAGAAGTAAAGGTTGAAGCTTATGGTTCACTCTCTTGAGCTTATGTTTATTGCTTATGCCAAGAATTCTTCCTTCTAACAGTCCTTTCAATAAAAGTCATAAATAGAAATGAGCTTGTCTAATCCCAACAAAAGAGAGGCTTAGCCACACATTGTCATGATGACTAACCTTTAAAAGATCAACATATAAGAGGAAAAGAGAAAAACCCTAGAAGAATAAGTCTCCAAGGTTCTCCAATAGCTTTAAGGTCTTTAAGAGCTCTAAAATTCTCTCTTTAATGTAAAAGATTTGTCAAAAAATGTGTTTCATGACGTTTAACTGAGTCCTACTATACATATCTTGCTTCTGTGAGCACTTGCTCTAGGAGTAAAAACCTCAAAATTTTGCCTGCTCTTATGGAGCGCGTTGCCTCCAACAGCTCCCTATTATATTTTTCTCCAGGTTCTAATTTTTGGCTCTTTTACTTGAAAAAACATAAGCAAATTATCAATTAATTATCAATTACCAAGGAAATGAGATGATGAATCAATTTTAAGAGAATGAGGACATTTTTGATACCGAATAGTTAAAAGAAAACATAATTAAAGGTTAAATTCTTGAAAAAACCCTAAAATAAACCACTAATAATTATCTATAACAAAGTGATTATAATGGTTATAATTAGGCAATGAAAAAAATTATGCATAAGGATATGAGTAATGTAATTGGGATTTGTCTCTCGTATGTAACATAAGTGATATCTATGGGCCACTTCATGGGGTGAGACTAATAAGGAAATACATGATCATGCTACGGAGAGTAAATATTGAATGTTTATTTAAGAAAAATACTTCGGTATTAAGTAAAATGATTTGGGCGGAGTATGTTCCTTTTGGTTGTATTGGTAGCAAACTACATTTGGGGCATTCATAAAGTCTAGCCATATAAGGACTTGCACACTTGAAACATCACCCCACGGGGCCATTTCTGACTTATATGTTACATGTCATTGGCTGTTGTCTCGTTGTACAAGATTCTAAATAGTGATTCAGAGTGAAAAAACCCTATTTTTCTCGTGTGGTCTCACAAAACTACCACATTTCTTCTGAGATACCCTGTATAACGTCTCGCCTAATTATTAGACATTAATTATGTGATTGAACTTAATTAAGTAAGTACTTAGTGACCAATTAACAAAATACAATGAAGAATTTTTACAATTAAAATAAATACTGGGGATGAAGGAAAAATATTTATAAAAAGAAGTTGAGAAATGCATTTTCATTTTGTTGACTTCTAATAATACCATTAGATAGAGGTAACTATATATTTGCATTTCATAAAGCTTAAAACAATCCAATAAAATAAATAATAAAGTAAAAGAAGAAAAATGGAATCAGGGTCATTCGCTTAAGCGAAGCCCTGACTCGCTTAAGCGAGACCAGAAATGGTCGCTTGAGCGAGTCCCTACTCGCTTGGGCGAGTTCCACATTTCATCCCCGAGCGAGCCACGAATGCGCTTGAGCGAGAGAGAGTCCATGCGCATCAGGTCCTTATTTCGCTTGAGCGAGATTTTCTCGCTTAAGCGAAATCGGTCCAGTAGCACCACCATCGCCACTCGCTTAAGCGGAATCGTTTCCGCTCAGGCGGAATCGTTTCCGCTCAGGCGGAATCACTCCAGTACCTAAACACTCCTCACTCGCTTGGGCGAGTCACATTCGCTTGAGCGAAATAGACACAGAATCAATTCCCCTGGCCCTCACTCGAGCGAGACTGAATCTACTTGGGCGAGATTCATCCAGTAACCACATTAATCCATTGTCCTGGTTCTCGCTTGAGCGAAATTGAACCCGCTTGAGCAAAATTATCACAGGATCAATTCCTCTGGCCCTTGCTCAAGCGAGACTGAGTCCGCTTGAGCGAGATTGGGCCAGAGGCCACACTACAGGTACAGAGCACTCTCGCTCGAGTGAGAACTCATCTCGCTTGAGCGAGTTATGCAGTATATAGCCAAAACTGGAAATTTGTATGCAATCTAATATATTTACACCTCCACATTCATCATTTGATCTAATTCACCCACTTTCACATGTTCAAGCATACATATGAAATTGATTTAACTAAACATACTCATCAATCCTATTTCTAATTCATCAAAGGCATCACAATCAAATCCTTTATCTAAATGCCAACAACGTACACACAAATTCCATCATAATCATCAAGGCAATGAACAATTCACACATAACTTACATCATCCCTTCTTCACAAAACAAGCAAGACCTGCCCAATGTAACTTATCATCTACACATAATATTGGTTCCATGCCAATGTACATCCAATTCATAAAAATTAATACAGTCATCAACATCTTACTATCTCATCATCATGAATTCATATCCTCATCAACCAACCTACCAATTCTAACTCATTATCTATCACAATCATGACCGTAGTGACCATATTCTAGATTAATTCAACACACATAAGGAACATGTTATAACATTGCATACATAAAACACATTACACATTACACACATCATTATATTCATAATTTCCTTCTCTCCTTGGCATCAGTCCTCCGCTTGGCGTACCTCCGGGGCTTCCACCTCTTCCCTATCATTGGTTACTAAATTAAAAGAAAATCACAGCAAGGGTGAGTGTTTGGTATCATAATTAATCTAGAACGGTAATTAAATAAAGGAGTATATAATTATTATTGAGTTATTGCTAATACTAATTCACTAACTCTACCTCCCCCAATTAATATCACTTTTCCTTATCCCTCAATTCATACTTACAGATTCTTAGTTTCATTCAGATTTTAGTATCCTCAAAGTATAATCCACAAACAACCAGAATGATAGAACACATTCACATCATCACACAATATCAATAGTTTCATCGAGTACCACAACTGACTCTCACATAATTCGACACCTAGTATCCGGATACTAAAGGATCGGCCTTCAGTTGGGGGTCCTACTTGACACCCTGTGAACCTTGCTTGGTCCATCGAGTCCTGCTTGACTCTCCACCTCAACCACTGGGTCCTACTTGACCACTGGGTAGCTCAACTGGGCACAAACACCACGAGAGCTAGAAAAACGAGGGGCTATACATACTGTCGGCCGTCCCACACCACATTACATAATCATACATATACATCACATTCCTCATAACACACATCATGTGGCCATCAATAACATATCATACTCATCAAATGGGCGACCAACTTGTCAAGCCCGCCATCATAATGCCACTATACACATCAATTTATCACAATTTAGAACACTTTAATTTAATAATCACTATAAACTATCTACAATTCACATTCATACAGGCATACACATACAATTTTCATTTAGTAACTTTTCTCAGCATTTCAATGTCTAGTTTGACGATCCAAATTTGATGTACACCCTTATTCTAATTAATTACAACCCGAACACCCCCTTACCTTGATTCCAAGCTTCAACGATTTGTTCTTGATGTCGGTGGCGTCCTCTAGGTGCTTGGTTCAAGTTCCTACTTCCGAATCCAACACCCGCTTCACCACCTGATCCTCCGACGTCCGTTTCGCTATCTACGGAGGTCGAAACGTAAAACCCATTAACGTTATACTACTCTTATTGTTCTAAATACCGTTTTCAAGCTCACATGCACTGGAGGAGTAGGAAACAGAAGCTCCTCCATCCATACAAGGCCATCGGCTAGAGAGAGAAAGTGAAGAGGGAGAGACAACTCAATTTTAATGGGTCCATTGTGTTCACCTTGAAGTCACGATCTCGAAAACGTGGTTACCTTGAAGCTTCGACGCAAAACGGACCTCCCTTGGAAGCATGCAATTTTTGGCAATGGTGAGGGAGAAAGAAGAAGAAGAACTCACGTGTAGAATGAGGAAGAAGAAGGAAATTTTTGTTATTTAAGACTCAGGGGCAAAATGGTCATTTCCTATTTCTTTTATATTTTTCCTTTAAAGTTTTAATTAAAACTTTTACTTTTAACCCTTATTGGTAATTCTAAATTCACTTTCATCCAATTACACCTCATTTTAATTTCATACTTAATCAATCAAGTGAATTTATTTAGTTCCACGTTAATTAATTATTTATAATTGAATTGATGATGATAATAATAATAATAATAATAATAATAATAATAATAATAATAATAATTCCAAAATCTCAAATAAATCTCTAAGACAATTATTATTATTTTTTGCCAATCAAAATTTTAACTAAATTATTCGGGATGTTACACCCTGGCTTGATTATTCTCCTCAAAGATCCTACATGTATTCACTAGGATTGCAAACTCTTTAATCTCTTAACTTTGTATATTTAGAAGCTTCATTCCTAGCTTGTTGGTAAGAGGGATAAAATAACGCCAACTTTTCAAACTGTTAGGGAATCTCACAAGGTTAAGTAACGGAAACAAAAGATTCCCAAAGAGATTCGCAAACTACGTGTTTCAATTCATAAACAAATAACAAAATTAATACTACATTTTAGGATTACCTCTTATAGACGCAAAACAATATCGTTTATCAAAGCAATCTTAGCTTCGTCCTTAGAAGTCCACACGATCATTCCCACAAAAGTTACACCTCTAAATGCTAGTTCTAATACGTAGCCCTCGTAACAATTACAAGATTATGTGTGTTTTAAGCAGTCGCCTATGAGCATCATATGCTTTATTTATAGGCTCAAATCTTACCTGATGAGCTCTCTTTAAAGATTCAGCACCTGACTTATTCTAAATGATTTAAGCCCAATAGTTTTATTTTAGTCCAACTAAAATAAAAGCTATTCATTGGTGGACGGACTTTATGCTATGATCCTATAGGTAAAATATCTGGTCATATTAATAATAAACTATTTTATTATTGATAAAATATAAGAGTGTGATTTAGCAATATATCATTATATTCGAATATTATTTATTATCGACATAACCTATAAGCAATAATGATTTTATACGTTCATTCCTTTTATCACGATATCTAATTGGGTCCAAGACATGGTTATCGTCATTCTTGTATGGCCCAATTTATTTTACTTGATACTAAATTAAACTTTACTCACATAAATATTTTATATTTATTTTCCCTAACATGACCATGCATTTCTTTAGTCCAACTCTATCAAGTGACTCATAGATATCACTCTCATCATATAGGAAAGATAAATCTCATCTATATCACTCGCATCCCTTGATCACAACCTTTATGGCCACCTTGTTACAGATGACGTTTAATTATATTAAAATAACAAACTCTTTATGTATGAATTATAGTTCCATGAACTCCAACTCCTTGCTTTTCACCTTTTCGAGAAGTACTTTTCCAAGAGATAATCCTTAAAATTCTTCCATACTAATTCTCTATGTCTCTACTAGTTCTCAACTTACTCAACTAACAAGTAAACTGCATACTCTACTATATGTGCCTTGGTGCACCATAAGGCTCTAAAGATTCTTTCCAGCTCCTTAATCTAGAGTAATCTGCCTCCAGGTTGTAACCTCTTTTAAATTGTGAAGCCTTGCGTTTTAAGAATGTATAGTCCGTAGAATTCATCCGCCTTCTCTTGCTGCCCACATCAGTCCAAAATTTTCACAAGTCACTGAAAACCATGAATGATGGCGAGATCATTCCCTCTCATCGTGCTTCAACCTATACAAACACGAATAACTTTAGATCTATTTAAAGGGAACAAGGAATTTAGAATTAGTGCTTCACACATAACTCTTAGCAATTCAAGCAAACAATCAATACATATACCACCAAAACCTTCTTAATCCTAATTTAACTACACACAAAAACTCAAGTAGTTTGTCTTGAACTTAGAAAATCAGACCACTTTTTTTTACTACATCTTCATAACCTGATTCAGAATATATTTCATTTTGAATGTAAACATCACCTGACCAAAATTGTCATTATCCATAAGCGCTATCAATTAGAATCCATTAAACATGAAGAAATTACATTCAATAGATACAAATAAAAGTATAGTTCCAATCATAACGGAATTAGGATGCTTGGCTTTGTAGTCCTTTATATCATCACAGTAAAAAACATTTAACAAACTGCAGCCTTGCGATTAAAAGTTGTCCCATTTCTATTGATTTAAATTAGTTGGATTAGTTTTTTTATTTCTAAAATTATGATTAGCTAGTCTAATCTGCATAAATTGTGACCTCGGATGATGTGGTGGTTAATGTTGACCTGAAAGTTGGACATGTGAGTTTTGGCATCTAATGATCTGCACATCATCTCATTAGTGGTATATGGTATCTGATCAATTTGTACAGAATCGGTTATGTTTAGATTTTGTGACTAGAAATTTTGAGGTGTTTGCTAATGATGTCAGGTGGTTGTTTATGTCTCTCCTTGTCATTTGTGATTGTTGTTTCTTGTCATGAACAAGGTGGTAATCTTAACGAAGTTGTCAATGCACATTTTAGTGAAGGAGACAAAAAATCTGTCAACTAGGTATACTCTCTTTCGGTCATCACATCAGTATGCAACTGAGCTTCAGAGATCCACTTTCTCAAACTAGCCTGTGAATTCATATTTTGAATGATATCGATATCTAAATTGGTTCCTTCTTGGCCAGCGCACAGAATACCTCTGCTGTGGTTCCACAGGATGATTACATGGATATAGATGATGAACTTCATGGTGAAATTCACAGACGCTGTCACTTATATCTTCGGCAAGAACTAATCCGTTTTCTCTTCTAGATCCAGTATTTCAGAGAAGTATATTCGATACTCTATTTGATTCAACAAACCAAACACCATTTGTTACCCAACCAAGAGAGGTGAGGGAGATTCCCATAGAGGTTAAGGATGGTAAACAATCAATTTTTCAAGCTAGCCATATTCCAACCATGGAAGATGTCACTGGAGGTGTTGATGTCCATGGTCCAGATATTTCTGGAACTGTCAAAATTGATGACGACGACGACGATATTCTGCCTTCGTTCACTGCACATCAGGGTGAGCGGAAACACAGGATTCTGACTAATACTTCACTTGACAGAAGTGCTAGACCTAGTGCTCCAAGTTTAACGATTTACCAGAATACAGCAATGACATACAAGAACAAATGATCCATGCAGCAATTGAGGCTTCCAGAAGGGAGGCTGATGAAAGTACCCAAATCACAAGCTTGGTGGACCAATTGTGTGTTTCTTTCTTAATGGATTTATCATGCTCTTGTATGCTGAATGATTGCCTTGCCTTAGTATTTGTTCCCGCCTAGTGCAGGATTTGGGTGAATCTGGAATCTGATTTGGAGGATCCTGAGCTTGCCCATGCAGTTTCATTGTCTCTGAAGGTGTGCTTATAATTTTATTTTCCCCTTAAGGCTTGAACCTGTCATTTTGAACACATTCTCCCGAATATATTGGTGGTTTCATTTTGTTTTTCATTCATAATGGAAACTTGGAACCTTGATTGCTTTGCTTCTAACATGAAATGAGTTCAGACAGCTGAGCAAGAGAAAGCACAACATGTGCAAGGAGGAGATGTTGAAGCACCAAAAGTAAGGTCTTCTAACTCTTCTGAGGTGGAAATAGGGAGAATGGCATCAAATGGAAGGTATATTCCTGTTTTGTTTGTTTTTATTTTTATGGTCTGTTTCATTGGATGCACAGCAGGAAGCATTTTCCCTTCTTGTGGTTGATGAATCTGAAAGGGGTGTGTGGTCATATTAGATTGGAGAAAGGAAGCTCTTCCTTCCAAGATGAAGATGAAGACTTAGAAGAGCAACCTCTGGTTAGGACCAGGTCTAGACATTCATCTTTGGTATCCTCAAAGTCCACCAAAGATGTTGAAGATATTGAGGCTAGCACATCACTAAGCACAGGTCAGTAGGATGACAGCAGTCTTCAGAATTGAAATTCCTTCCACTCTGATGAGGTAGAGTTGTTTGCTTTATTAGTCTTCAGAAAGAAATGATGTTTCTATTTACCATAGCAATTCCAATTGCATGTGCCTCCTAATTTTTTTTAAAATGAAATTGAAGTGGGGTGGCATTTCTTCCGAGTGTTTAGTGGAATCCCAGAAGGGAGGGGATATCATGATGCTTACACACCACATGAGTTCATGCAGAGCAGGGGTTTCTATCCTCGACCAACACCTCGCCCACCTTCACCATCATTGGCTGCTCAGCTCTTAATAAGGGAACAACAGCTATTGCTTATTTCTTAGATTGATTGGAGTTGTTGGTTGTGAATTGTAGATGGCCTAACCTAATTTCTGCCATTGATATCTATGTTTACTTAATGAAGGATGATAAATATCTTGCATCTTTACTAATAGATAGAGAAGAAGAATTGAAAGCCATAGAAGAAGCCAATGCTGCTCATGAAGAGGAAAAGTGGAGAGAGGAGGAATCTCGCTGGAAATTACATGAAGAGCATGTAATGCATTTGTAATTAATTGTGTGGTGTTTACCTTATCCCTTGATCTCTAGTGCCGCTGCTTTTTCCACCAATTCTACTTGTATATTTAGGGTTGATTCCTGATTGGGGGTAACAAAACACAGCTGTGGCATTTCAATTTTATTTATATTATCACTATTGTCATGCATTTTCTAAAGGAGGGCCAGGAGCGCAGGTGTTGTTAAGCAAGACAATGTCATAGGTTTCGTGGGGCAGGTGATAGTCACACTAGCATTCCCTCTAGCACTATCTTCATGTTCCCACTGTCTTGCCTACATTTTTGGGATGGTGTGGGTATTGTTATTGTTGTTTGGGGAAGGGGATATCAGTTTTTCATTTTGTCATGCTTGATGTGTTGTTTCCTACTGTATATTTTTCATAATCTGTGTCCTCTATATATCAATTGGCTTATGCATAACCTAATTTTGAATACTAGCTCATTTACTTTCCATAAGGATAAGTCCTCTTTCCAAGTTGCTGCTTACTCTTTTATTTTGCATAATTCTGTGTCAGGAATTGGAAACAAAGTTAGCATCAAAAGAAGCCTTGGAATGACATGCTGAATGTAGGTTGTCTATTCTCATTTATTTGGTGAAAATATTTGCTAAACTTGATTCTGGGATTTTTAAGTCCCTTTTCGACTTCATAGATAGTGGTAGGGTGGTGAAACCAGGCAGGTACCGATTGGTGAGTAAGCCTAATTGAATTTCAGGCTTATCATAATTCTTACCCTTTACATATATTGACACTATGATTGCTGGTTTTTAATGTTACTATTGAACAGGTGAGACCGTATCCTAGGCATGCTTTTAGTCATGAGGAAAGTGCATCCAGCAAACAAGAAGCCTTGTTTTTGGAGTTGATCTAATGCCCTGATGCAGAGTTCTAGAATACACTTGATTGAAGCTTTTAGTTTATTATTAAATTGTGCATCTTTAGATGGAATTTCAGTCTAGTTTGTGTTGTTTAAATGAAGAAATATATAAAATTTCTAAAATATCAGATATACAAAGCATCACTTTTATAACTAGTGACATCTTATTCGTATCCCTTATACCCTCTCCTGTTTGCCACAGGTCACTCCATATTAGATGGTTTTGAATCAATGGTCTCCATTGATATACTAGTAGAAACAGACACTACCGTGTCTAGTACATGTTTGTACGTATTTTATTGAAAATTTAAACTTAAACATCTTATGCAATTTTTATAATATATCAACCAATCACAATTCCTCTAATTTTTCAATTTGTAAATATTTTACCATGTTTTTTAAAATTTATTTAATTTTAGTTCTAATTAAAATAAAAAAATAAAAAATAAACTAAATAGAATACATGTTATAATCAAGTCAGAAAAATTTAAAAGTTAACTCTAATTAAATAATAAAAAATAGAAGTGAGAGTGTTTGTGGTTGTTTTTTTAATGGATGTAATGAAAGCTTTTTTTTTCCGCTTAGATGATGTAATGGAGGTGAGAATGAGTTAGATTTTTTCCTTTTTTATTTTTTTAATTTATTTTTATAGGGGTAAAATAGAGAAGGAAAAATGGACATCAGTTTCTCTCATTGCCATTATTTACTAAAGATAATAACATGTGACAACAATAAAAATACTATAGTATTTCTCACTTTTGAATCCTCGTCAATCTCATTATTTGTCAAATAAAGATTGATTAGGATGATGAGTAACGTAGTAGTTCTCGACTACGAAATAATTCCTTGGAAGAAAGTTTAAATTTGTGTGGATGTATCAATTGAATTGTAAATATATAATTTCAGACAAAAAATGTATGAATATATTTATTTTAAGCAATCAATATGAATATATTTATTTAAAAGTGAAACATTTTTGTTTGTGATTTTTTAACTAGAGTCGTCAAATTATGAGGTGTTTCTGATTCAATTTGATTCTGTTTTAAAGGGAAAAATAAGTCGAACCATATCTCAAAAATACTTATGGTTTGATTTGGTTAAAAATTATTAAAATCAAACTAAACAAAACCACATTATTATAGTTTGGTTCAGTTCGGTTGTTGTAATTTTTATTCTTAATTTTTAAAATGTAAAAATTAAAATTCAATTAATTTTGTCTAAAAATGATGAATTAATTTCATAACAATCCCAAAGTAAGTAAGGTGTTCAAAGTTATGTTATCATGTTCCATTAAATAGTATGTTTTGAATTTATTTTAATATTTTTTTAAAACATAAGTTACATATATTCAAATAGAGCTATATCAAGAGGTATGTCAATCACTAAAGTGAAAGTATTTTGAGAAATTAAGAAAAAAATAATTAAAATATACTTACAGTAATCTTTTTATAGCTTCAATTAATCATAGACATGATTAAATTGATTGATGTTTGTAATATATTTTTTTACACTTTATTTATACATTAATCATACATTTGTATTTGTGTTAAATATATATGATTCAGACTCGATAAAAAAACACAAAAAACTTTTTTTATCAAGAATTAATTAAGCTGATTTTTTATACTCAAATTTAATACTGAGACTACACAATATAACAATCATCTACTAGCTAATATATATATATATATATATATATATATATATATATATTTGATGGCCAATTAATCATATATTGATTGAGAGAAACACATAATAAATTAAAATTAAATTTGGTTTTTAAAATTTTAATTAAATATATCAATGTTTTAAAAATTGAATTGGTTATTAGACCAGTCAAGTTATCGTTTCATAGTTTAGTGGCCGAATTGTGGTTGAACCAATAATATCATCTTTTAGGTAGATAGTTTCTCTCTAACTTTGTTAAGATAAAGTTGAATAAGGATCTAGTAATCCTTGAATGAGCCATAAGGATACCTAAGTAGGATCCTCCCTTCAATCCT
This sequence comes from Clitoria ternatea, assembly GCA_037962975.1. NCBI lineage: Eukaryota > Viridiplantae > Streptophyta > Magnoliopsida > Fabales > Fabaceae > Clitoria > Clitoria ternatea. Next base: position 10,887,034 of record CM075670.1, read on the forward strand.
CATGAAGTTTTTAATCTCCATAGCTAGATTAGGATCCATACTATTTGAAATGTATATTTTGGCCTTCTCCAAATTAATCTAAGTACAATTCTATAAAATAAACATAATATAGCAATGATATAATAATTATAATTAAAATTATAGTTATTCTTACCCACATATATGATATATACAAAGAATTAGTACAAGTGTAAGAAGTGTAAAATGATAAAAAAAAATATAATAATGTCAATAAGGGGGAGTGGGGCTATTGTTGGTACTATTGCTTAGATTAACTATTTAGTAAAGAGACATTAGGCATAAGATTAATTTGATTTTCAATACCTCTCAAATAAAGAAGAACAAGAGCCTTCCTCAAGCAAGATCCCTTTATCTTTTTCTTAAAAAGATTTTCTATTTCCTTTTCCATGACACCTTAAGGTCTTATTTTCCTCTTCTCTTTTCTTTTTTATTTGTATTTAGCCTTCACACATTTAGCTTAGAGATAATAACATAAGAGTAATCTTTTTAGAGTTGCAGAGAAAAAAGTAATTAATGGATTCTTAACTAGTAACTTGTTGAATGGAAGGAACATAACAAGCCAAAGAAGAAATTCCAGCCTTATACCTAGCAAAAGCAAAAAGACGAAAGCAACAATTCAAAATTTTCAAAATCATCCATGTAGGACAAGCCTTTAATGCCCGAGCAAATTTACTCTCTAATGTTGACCAACAACAAAGGTGTCAGCAGACTCCAATCAATTATCAAAATAACACTACAAAAGCTACTATAACCATCCAAACTAGAGACACGGAAAGTGTGAATGTGCTAGAACAACCAAAATCCCTTATTACATGAATGAGTCCTTTTATAAAGTATCTAAATATAGGAGAACTACCAGAGGAAAAGCAGAGGGAAAATATATATTGTCCAGAGCGGCCTATTACATTATGTTAAACAATGAACTCTTCAAAAGTGGTTTCACATCCATGCTCCTTAAATGTGAAGACAAAGAGCAAGCACAATACATCATGAAAGAATTGCACATAGGTATTTGTGGACACCACATAGGATTCAGACCCCTGGTAGCAAAAGTCTTTAAAGCAGGATACTATTGGCCGACTGCTAAAGACAACTGCATAAATTTTGTAAAGAAGTGTGACACATGCCAAAGATTTTCCACTTGAATCAATACAGAGCCAGAGACTTTACATGATATCATAACAACATGGCCTTTTAACATATGAGGATAGATATTCTTGGTCCTTTTCCTCTGGCACCTGAACAATGTGAATTCTTGATGGTAGCAATAGACCTATTCACTAAGTGAATCAAGGCTAAAGCAATACCAACCATAATAACCCAACGAATCCAGCACTTCACCTAGAGAACTTTAAATTATAGACATGGATTACCTCAAACAACCATATCAGATAATGGAAAACAATGTACTGATCATAAATTCATCTCATGGATTGAACAACGTGGAATCAAAAGACGTTTCTCCTCAGTAGAACACTGTCAAACCAATGGCCAAGTAAAAGTTTACAACAAAGTAATCTTACGAGAGCTAAAAAGATGTTTGGGAGAAGCAAAGGGAAGATGAATAGAGGAACTACCATGAATATTGTGGGGCCTATCACACGATGCCTCATTTTGTCACAGGAGAAACATTATTCCTATTAACCTATAGAGCAAACACCACGATTCCAATGGAGGTAGGAGAACCTTTACTAAGAAGGATAACATATGACGAACAAGAAAATAACCAACATAGGCAAATGGGACATTGAGCTAGGAATGGAATATAGAGATATGGCCTATGTAAAAATCATAGCAAGCAAATAAAAGGCCGCACGAAAATAGAACTCCCTTCTTAAACCAAGGTCATTTGAAGAAGACAACCTAGTCCTTAGACTCATGGAACCAATAAGAAAACCAAGATTAGAGAGAAAACTAGTAGCCAACTAGGAAGGCCCCTTCAGAATCCAAGTAGTAGGCAAGAGAGCTTATTAACTAGATCAGTTAAGCGTATAAGAAATATCGAGAACCTAGAACGCCACACATCCGAGGAAGTACTACAGCTAGTAAAAGAGTGAGGTTCTCTTTTTCCTTAACGACATATTATTTTCCATGGTTTTTTTTGCCAATATGAGGTTTTAACGATCCCTACACAGAGAATCACACGCACTCTAATCATCAACAAATTTTATTTCCTTACAATTTTTGACTATTCTAATAAAAAAGACAATTCTAAGATCTGAATAGTTTATTTAACAAAATCAATGAGAACCTTTAGAGCAAAGTTCACTTAGTTATGAACTCTTAGGGTAAAGTGCCAACTTATATACTTGAAGAAAATGAAGAGGACCTTCAGAGCAAGGTTCACTCGATTACGAACTCTCAGGGTAGAGTGTCAGAGTCATATATTTAACTAAAGTGAAGAGAAACTTCAAAGCAAGGTTCACTTAGTTATGAACTCTCAGAGCAAAGTGTCGAGTCTCATACTTTAATAAAACGAAAAGAACCTTCAGAGCAAGGTTCACTAGGTTACAGACTCTCGAGGTAGAGTGTCAACTTATATACTTGAAGACAACAAAGAGAACATTCAAAGCAATAGTTACTCAGTTACGAACACTCAAGGTAAAGTGTCAAGTCATATATTTGATGAAAGTGAAGAAAACCTTCATAGCAAGGTTTACTCGGTTACAAACACTCAAGCTATAACGTCGAGTCATATATTTGACGAAAGTGAAGAGAACCTTCAAAGAAAGGTTCACTCGGTTACAAATTCTCAGGGGCAGAGTTCTGAGTCACACGCTTAATGAAAACAAAGAGAACTTCAGAGCAATCTTCACTCGGTTACAAACTCTCAAGGTAGAGTATCGAGTCACACTCTTAAAGAAAACCAAGAGAACCTTCAAAGCAAGGTTCACTTGGCTATAAATATCTTAAACCTAATACTCCATACAACCTCCCACGAAGCTAGAGCGATGAAATAAAATTACTATATATTAGGATATCTTGTTTAAGATATTCTAGTAAGATATTAACTTTATTTGGTAAATATTGGGCAAAAACTAAGGCCTTTTTTAAATGTATAAATAAACTATTAGCATCTCGACATATTTCAAATGACATTCTAAAGAAATAAATCCTAACCCTTATAATATTCTCTAAAGATTTGATAATCCTTATAGTGAATAGGTTGAATTGCAAATCTAATCATTCAATTATGACTTACTGAAGTAACAATTTGGATAAAATTACTTTATAATATATATATATATATATATATATATATATAGGATGTATATTATAAGAAAGACTCTCTTATGTGAGAGTGAGAAGAGAGAATCTAGGCCGTATAACCATACAATGGATGATTGAGATTAAAAGTTTTCAAAGTCATATGATTAATCTCAACCATCCATTGTATGGTTGTATGACCCAGATTCGCTCCTCCCACTCTCACATAAGAGAGTCTTTCTCATATGATATATCATCTCTCTCTCTCTCTCTCTCTAATATATATATATATATATATATATATATATATATAGGCTTAAGGGTAAATTTAGTCCTTAACAAATTTTGAGTTCTCGTACGACCCCTAGAATATTTTTTTCCTATTTAAGGCCCCTGTAATAATTTTTTGTTAATATTAAACGTCTGTCGTTAACAGATTTTGTTAAGTACTGAGGTATAACTCTTATTTCTGCCACCGGGTTCTTATGTGGCATGTGACTCAAATTTTTTAATGTTGAATAGGATTAGATGGATAATTAATTAAGGTTATTTAGGATTATGTGAGGTTAAGTACAATATTAAAGAATTGAGGGTTGTTTTTAAAAATAAAATAAAAAGGGTTCTTGCTTCTTGCTTAAATTGAGGGTTTTTTTTAAAAATAAAATAAAATAAAAAGGTTTCTTGCTTCTTGCTTCCTGCTTCCTCATGTCTACACTGAGTCCTGTGCCCTAACGGTAACTTTTCTTCTTCCCCTCCTACCCCAACACCATAAAAGGTGCTGAAGTAAAGAAGGTGTGCTTCCCTATAAGGTCTGCCATGTCTGCAAGGTCTAATGGGTCATTTTCAAGGGCTTCAATTAAGATATTGTGTAAATGTAATGAGCCTGTACTGCTACTAGTATCCAAAAGCCCAAAAAATCCTAGTAGAACATTCTTTAGATGTGTTAATTGGATGGTACGCATAGTATTTTTATTTGGGGTTTAGGGTTTGTTGTATTTCATTTAGTCTTTTTATGGTGACAAGTTCCTCCATTCCTTGTGCAGAATAAAAACTCGTGTGGGTATTTCAGATGGGTTGACAGTGGGCAACAAAACCAACCAAGGTGTACCAACTTGACTACCCATGGCAATGGAGTTTTCTATGAGAAGATGAATAGGGTTGTAAGGCTAGAAAAGAGATTAAAAGAATACAGAACTATGAATTTCATGTTAATGTGGTTATGTGCAATATTGTGGACCATTGTCTTCCTCACCCTGGTGTTGGTTGCAGTGAAGGGTTGAAGATATGATCTAGTGCAGTTTCAGTCCTTGATAATATAGCAAGAGGCCCTTCAAAGTTTTTTTTATTAAATTAAGCCCCTGCAAATGTCAATGTTGATGTACCATTAGGGTTCTTTGTCCTTGAGTTTAGGGGTTTTTTCATATAGACCATGTTCAGTATTGGTGACTATAACTTTTAACTACCAATGGATATGCCAACTTTTGAAGTCTTTGCATATGGTTATTATGTCAATCTATTTTGATAGTGTTTATATGACAGATAAGTAATATGAAAAAAAAGCAGTATTGCCTTACTGCAGGTCCATATTTTGATAAAATGAAACATGGGATTGTACTTAAAGATTGAATTGTTCAACTTTACACCAAGTTAAAATGAAACATGAGATTGTACTTAAAGATGTTAAACATTAAACTCTAAATGAAACTAACTAAAACTTTACCCCAAGTGTGTCATATGATCATCCTAATTACATGGGTTGAACTACACTAGATTGTGTTGCCATCATGTCAACTTCAAAAAGTTATTGGTGTATCTAGTCTAGGTTTATCTCATCTGTGTTGCCACCAGAACTGTCTCCTTTTTCACCTTCCCCTTCTTCTCCTTTTTCCCCTTGTGGATGTTGTTGATATGTCTGGTCTAGGTTGATCTGGATTCTTTGGAGGTCTTCCCCTTTCTTTTTAATAGGGACATCTATTGTAGGTGGCAAAACTGAGTGTGGTTCTGTTGTAGACTCATGTGGGTCTGTTGTTGACTCATGTGGGTCTGTTGCATCTCCTAGTTCTGTTTCACCTAATGTTGCATTGTCTTCACCTCCTGGTTTCTAATAAGGTTCCTACAGGAACAAATTAAAAACAATGTTGGTCCATGCAAAACATAGTGTCAATGAAGAACAAATTGTTTACTTATATTAGTTTGTATCGGTGGGTGTTTGTATGTAGACTTCTTGTGGCCAGTTTCCCTACAATTTCTACACTGATATCTTGCTGGACATCTTCTTAGTGTATTAAGGTTGTCCTCATTAATTGGATCCTGTCTCCTAAGTTTCCTTGGCCTCCTGGGTCCACATTTATAAATTGGTGGTAGGGTCTCTGGATGTTCAGTAGTTGGCCACAACTCTAGACCATTTATTGCACCAACAACATTGGCATAACATTTTTCATTCATTTTCTTGGACTAATAACTATTAACATAATAAATCGGTTATTGTCCTCTTTCCAGTATGTAACATACGACATGTCTGCATGGTATCCTTACAAGTTCCCACCATCCACATGCACAACTCCTCTTGTCAAGATTAACCATAAACTTCTCATTGAACACTACATGTGTAACTTTAAATATCCTACCTCTAGACCACTATGGGAACCAATTGGCAGAAAACTTTTACTCTTTATCCAACCTCTTCATGGGTTTAGGCATGATTTCTCCTTTGATGTTGATAACGTTGGTCCTCATCCTCACAAACCCGACCATGATATAAGTCCTTGTCCACTCCAACATACTCAGAATGGGTTTCTCTCTTGCTGGTAGGATGACACTGTTAAATGCTTCACAAAGGTTGTTCATAACCACATCATATTTGGGGTAATGTAAGAATTGGTGCCTACACCAAGCATCTTTAGACAAAGCCATCAACCATGTCTAAGCCCCTTGACCCAAATCCTTGATATGATTCGTTTTTGCCTCTCATGCTTGTAAACATATGATAAAGGTTCAGACTACCAAGCCTTAAACACTAAAAATCCTAAATAATGCATTCATGTTGCATTGTCATCATACCTGCACATATGTGGAATTACTTGCTCCCATAATTAATTCCTTCAGGATTGCTCCGCCACCAAACTTCTTTTTTAGGTTGCTATATAGGTGTCTTACACAGTATTTATGTTCAGACCCTAAGTTCAACTTATCAATGTCTTGTAGAAGTCCCTGTGCAGGAAATGAAATTAATTATAAAAAACAGATACCATATTAGGATCATAATTAGTTATAAAAAATAGATACACACCTTTTATTGATTTGAAATAAAGACATGTTTTCTATCTGCTTCAATGTCCTCCATCAACAAGGTGAGAAACCATGACCAAGCTTCTTTGTTTTCAACTTCCATAACACCCACAGCTAGTGAAAAATACTGATCATTGGCATCCCTACCTGCAGTTGTTAAGAGGATTCCACCATGTGTTGTCTTCAAGTGACATCCATTTACTCCTATGAATGACCTACATCCACTAATGAACCTCTTCTTACAAACATCAACACATAGATAGTAACTCCCAAACTTTGGTTACAAACTACTATCTGGGGTAACTAGTTGAAGCCTGCAAGTAGTAGCCTCATCACCGACTCTCTTCAACTCAGTATTGTAGTTCCAAAGGAGGTCATACTGTTTGCTTACCTCTTCATCCATCATCTCAATTGTCATTCTTCTGGCATTGTATGTTGTCTAGCTAGTTATCCCTAGCATTTAACATTCTTGTTCTCAAACACCCTGCTACATGTATGATTGTCCATGAATGTCTTCAACCTAATAATGTTTGTCCTCCCAACCCGACTTGCAAAGGCCAGCCATAAGCATCCAACTTGACTACAAACAACTCTACACCTGTATGGCTCATTCTTGACATATTTCACTTGTTTCCCTTATGCATAGTGTACTCCAATATAGCCTACCTGAACTGAACCATTGAACTGAACTCCATCCCCAACCTGAGTTCAAACCTCCTCCCTAGCCTGTCCTCATCAAATGCCTAAAACTAGAAATCGCCATCATCCTTATCCTCTTTTGAATCCACATAACTACTAGCTTCATCTGTCTCATAGTCCATATCAATGACACCACATTGCTCCTTATAACACCCTTGATTTTATACTAATTATTTGTAAATTTTATGTGCGTATATTTATATTTTCAAAGAATATAAGTAAATGGAATACGTATTAGAAACTTGAAATACCTTGAATTTATTTAATAACTTATTAGACAGTGTTATAGAGTATTGATTTATTACATTCATCCATAATAAGAAAATAATTATAATTTAAACAAGAAAGGAAACTCCATGGTCCAAGAGCAGTTATTGGACGATATAAACACTGTTAAATTATTCACTCATCGGACCACGATATTTATACCGAGTTCTCTTTCCACTTGGTATTTAGTTTTCAGATTCTTCCATCCTCCACTCTATATGAACCACCAAGATCGAAAACATATGAAACAAAACATGAAGAAAGTAATGAGAAACAAAATATAATATTTCCAAATGGGGCATAAGCAATAAAAAGTTTTCACAAACTAATATAATAATATCAGTCACAATCACATACACAATCATATATGAATGTTATACAATATCTTCATCATAACTTACCTATATATATGGGCCCTTAAATTTTAATTTACACTGGGCCAACTAGGAGTTTACACTATTTCATAATTTCAGATAATAATAACATAAATACCTTTGCGACATATGAACAGCTTAATTGACATGGAAACACTTAGAAACTAGTCAGACTAAGAAGGTTTTTACTGTGAAAGTACCTGACACTAGGGAACGACCCCAGGTCCCCTGAAGCACTCTTTCACATCCTCTCATCCCAAAGCTCGCAATTAAGCCTCCTCTAATGCATCCTCAGTTTTTATAATTCGTCCCCAAACAATATTATTTCGTTTCTCTTTAATGATTCATGATGCATGAACTACTTGCGTATTTAGTCGGTTAAGAATTTTAGAAACCCAATTAATAAATACCATAAAGGTCTACAAAATCATCTCAATAAATTGTACATTTCCATAATTTCTTCTTTGAATTTTTGTTATACAAAAATAAATTTAGTATAATTTTCGAATTCAAATCTCACCAAAATTAAGTTTCCAAGCGTTAAATATCTCAAAATTTTCTCATAGAAAACTTTACATATTTACATAATCTTTCTCAAATTGAATCTTAGCAAGATCGAGTTTAGAAATCTCGATTATATCAAAATATCCTTTAGTTATTATGTTGGGGAAAGCCAAAATAATTTACTTTAAAATTCTAATTTATTAGAAGAAAATAATTCTTAAATCATTAACCAAAAATACTTAAAATTATAAAAATTTCAATTAATTCAAGAATTAATTATCTCAATCTTTTTATAAATTAATTTTCATAAAATAATTTCTTTCTAAAATAAATATTAGACTTTATTCTAAAGATTAAAAGTAAGTTAATGAAAATGATTTCTAAGAAGAAATAAAAGACTAAAATAATTATAAAATACTTTCTCTTAGAATAAAAATTTAAAGAGTAAGGTAAGAAATTTTTTACTGAGTTTTAACTTTATGTCATGCTTACTATATGCTCAGACTACACATCACAAGATCATCAATCACAATCAAATATTATCAATCATAATTAAATCAAATCAATTAAATATCACTCATAAATATCATAATTTAAAGTTTAATGGTTATTTAAATTAATAAAGTTGATTTTGAGTCCTTATAGTTCATTCCTCGCATAGTTCTATGCAAGTCCATGATAGTCTAGTCCTTGTATAGGTTTAGTTTAGTCCATATAGGTCATAATAGTCCAAGTCCTTGTATAAGTTTAGTCCAATCTGTATAGGTTATAATAGTCTAAGTCATTGAATAGGTATTTCAGGATAAGTCACATAAGATACTTAATTTATTATTAAAAATTATTATTATTATTAAGTTAAAAAGTTATTATTTTAAAATATTAATATTGTTAAGTTTAAAAGGAATAGGCGACTCCTCCCATTATTCTTATGTCTTTTCATATTATATTCTTATCTCACTCCCCCTTACCTTGATTTGCCAAGTGAATTCATTTTTTGCCTCCGAGTTCTAAAAATAATATTAATACCAATTTATTTTAGTATAGGCATACGATAAAAAAATTAAGATTACTAGTTGAAATAGTAATTTGAATAGCACCTATAAATAGTAATGGTAAATTGTAATCATGCATAGTAACAATAAATATTAAATTTTAAATAGTTATTGTACATAGTAATAGTAAATAATAAATAATAATGAATAGTAATAATAATTAGTAATCATGAATAGTAATAGTAAATAGTAAATCATGAATAGTAATAGTAAATAGTAAATCGTGAATAATAACAGTAAATTGTGAATTGTGAATAATAACAGTAAATAGTAAATCGTGAATAGTAATAGTAAATAGTAAATGGTAAATAGTAATTAGGCATAATAACGGTAAATTATAAATAGTAAATAATAATTATATATAACAGCAGTAAATAATAAATTATGAATAGTAATGATAAATAGTCAATAGTAAAAATAACTTATAGTGATAATTTATTTTTACTATAGTAACTTATCCATAATAGTAATAAAATATAGCATATTAATGGTTTAAAAAGGCTAAAAAGAATAAACTAGATAATCATGAAAAGAATATAGAAGAAAGGTATTATTCCTTTATACCTCAAGCAGAATCTCTTTTTACCAAAAAAATTACTTCTCACTAATTTCTTAAACACTATCTCTCTAACTTTTCTCTCTAATTTGATGTAAAAAACCTTGCAAATGAACTATATATTTATAGGAAAAAATTTACTATTTAAGTATTATTTTATTATTTATTTTACTAATCATGACATAAGCGATGATTTAAGCGGTGATGTAGGCAATGATTAGGCAATGATGTAGGTGATGATGTAAGCAAATGGTACTTTAGTTATTAGTTAAAAAGGTTAAGGGTATTTTGGTTATTTTCTCAAACATTTCAATAATAAAAATTCCAAAAAATTATAAATTGTATAACAATTAAAAAGTTCTAAAGAACCATAATCAAATTCCTTTGAAATTCTGATTTAAAATAAAAATAACAAAAATAGGATGTTACACTCTTCATCTACAAAACTGCACCAATCTGCACCTAAACAAACACCTTCTCCATCAACTCCTTCTGCATCATCATCCTTGTGAACACCTCTTTTAGTCCGGCCAGTTCGGTGAAGAATCAAAGAATATAGTTCGACCTGACACCGGCGAGGCAGTGAATCACTTTTTCTGTAGCCGGTGTGGTATGCACCAGACAGAATATCCTCCTAAAATCTATTAACACAAGCCAAGAGAACTAGGCCCCAGATGGTGGTACACCGTTTTGGTCACATGGAACCGATGTCATGACATCGTCCCATTACGTGGAACGCACTAAAAGATTTGGATCTGAAATCCTGAGTTAAATTGTAGACACAATAAAATAGGAAATAATAAAAAAACTCTCCACTTCTCACTGTTCCGCGCAACTGTTTAGTGGTCAGCCTGTTTCACCATTACGAGCATGGGTCAATGGAAATGTGAGTTGTCAAAGCACTCAACGGCCTGGGAAAAGGATAAAGGAACCAGTATAAAAGCCTCATTTGAAGAGTTCTAAGGGTCCGAATTTTGACTCCTTAATTCCCTGAAGAAAGAATGAATTTTGAATTCTTCACTTTTCCTCGATTAATACCAGTCCGAATTTCTTCTCATTTCTTGTGTCCGAACCTTGTCATCCCTCTGCTCACTCATTTTAGACAGAACACCGGTCTGAATCTTGACTTCAATTTCCTGAATTGTCCGGACCACGACCCCTATTTTTTTCTCTCAGTTTGCGCACACATCGGATTAACCTCGGTTGCTAAATTCGTCCCTAACCCCCATATTAGATCCATACACAGCCTCTATCACATTTTTATTCTTGCACCAGATACACATCGGCCCAGAACCCTGAAGACCAGTCCAATCCCTGAACTCATTACTTCATACCGGCTATCACTGTTCTTATCAATACCAGCCCAGAACTTTGAGTCCAGCTCTCTCCAACACGTACTCTTACTCCGATACAATTTCTCATTTTCCTCTTATCTTCATCTTTTTGTTTCTATTAACCTTTTCCTTTCTTTTTTTCATAACATAAAAAAAATATATATCTTTGAAATTTCTTTTTGAGTAGTAAAGTAGTGACCTCACAAGTCAGTGTCGTGCAAAATTACTTTTGCCTACACTGTTTCTAGGGTTTATACACGTGTGAAGTACTTCACCTTGTATCCCATTTTCCTTTCAAACTTCGTCTATCATCAAACTGCCACCTCACATCATTTTAAGAACACTTCTTCAAAGAACTACGTAACCCTGATTTCTCAAAAGTTCAAGAATACGTAGGAGCGGGAATTAATGTAACGCCTCGGCCGCTTTTCAGGAATGAACGACTCGCCCCACAGACCAACATGAGACCTTTCCAATGTGCTTTTGTCCTCAGTCACACATTTCCTAAGAACTTCCCAGGAGGTCACCCATCCCAGAATTACTCCAAGTTAAGCACGCTTAACTTTGGAGTTCTTAAGTGATAGACCACTGAAAAGGCTAATGCATTCGTTGGTATAGGTAGTACGAATTCATTCCTTTAAGCTATCCTCGACTGTATAGTCCCATACCTATACAGTCTCTGGATCCCTCTCATTCTGGTATGTATTCAGTTCGTTCATGTGTCCCTCCCACTGGAAGTCTGCCAGGAGCCGCTCCTTGTCCGTGCCTATGCACCGATGATCACTCCCCGCCCTCAACAGTGCCCAGGATACCATATTCCCCGCTGGAAGCCTACCAAGAGTCGCTCCTTGTCCGTGCCCATGCACTGGCGATCACTCCCCGCCCTCAACAGCGCCAGGATGTCACATGCCCACCAGCTTCCCCCTGGTTCATCCCCGAACCATACCGTACTAGGAGAGGCTAGGCTCTAATACCACTGTAACGCCCCGGCCGCTTTTTAGGAATGAACGACTCGCCCCACAGACCAACACGAGACCTTTCCAATGTGCTTTTGTCCTCACTCACACATTTCCTGAGAACTTCCCAGGAGGTCACCCATCCCAGAATTACTCCAAGTTAAGCACGCTTAACTTTGGAGTTCTTAAGTGATAGACCACTGAAAAGGCTAATGCATTCGTTGGTATAGGTAGTACGAATTCATTCCTTTAAGCTATCCTCGACTGTATAGTCCCATACCTATACAGTCTTTGGATCCATCTTATTCTGGTATGTATTCAGTTCGTTCATGTGTCCCTCCCAATGGAAGTCTGCCAGGAGCCGCTCCTTGTCTGTGCCTATGCACCGGCGATCACTCCCTGCCCACAACAGTGCCCGGGATACCATATTCCCTGCTGGAAGCCTGCCAAGATTAGCTCCTTGTCTGTGCCCATGCACTGGCGATCACTCCCCGCCCTCTACAGCGCCAGGATGTCACAATTAACTCCTGTCGGGCCTATTTCCATTCCCTTTTCATTTTTGTTCAAATTAATTCCGTTCAGTTTTTTTTATGAAAAAGAAGGTCAATTTAGACGCGACTTCTTGTTGATCGTTCCTAATTTTCTACCCTTTATTTTTTATGAAAGAGGAATTAATTTAGACGAGACGTCTTGTTAGTTCTCTCTCCTTTTTCGCATGTTTTCTTCTGGAAACCAAGGTTAATTTGGACGAGACATCCTGTTAATCATGTTTCAAACTCTCCCATTCGATTCATTTGTTTTCCTCATTTTCAAAAAAAAAGAAGAAATAAAAATAAAAAATAATTTCAGGGCTATTTATGATACGTATTTTCAATTTTGGTACTGTTTTTAATAGGCGTGTGGAGGTGCTAATACCTTCCCCACTCGTAATCGACTCCCGAACTTGAAATCTCATTTTTATTAACCAATGCTTTAATAAAGGTTTTTCCAATGTTTTTCCTAAAGGATAAAATATTGGTGGCGACTCCCTGCTTTTCTTTTCTCTTCGAAAGAATTTTGAAGATCCATTTCAATTTTTTTGAGGGTCGGTCGTGCCGCCGCGATCCCGGTCGCGACAATCCTCATCCTCATTACCCTGGTTATCATTACCTAAACCAATGTCCTCAACATTTACATTCTTACTCCCCTCTGGTTGTCATTCATACCTGATTCAACCCCCTCCATCCTATCAGTAACAACTTCAATACCCTTTCTCTTATCAGTAATAGCTTCAACATCCTTTACATCATTAGCTTTTTTAGATTCCAGCCCCTCTCTTCCTTCATTCCCAATATCAGCATCCTTAACCTCAACACCTGCGTTCTGGCTCCCTTATTGGTTCTCATTGTCCTCTGATTCAACCCCCTCTCTTCTCCCAGTACTAGTGTTAGCACCCTGAACAACAACTCTTTCAAACTCCACCCTCTCTCTCCCCTCATTTTCTTGTCCACACCCATGGACAAATAATTTTTCCTTAGAACTTTTGTAAATTTTATTTCTAGTCACAACCTTATTGGGTGACCCAAATGGCCTCACCTTGGGCCTAGATTTAGTCCTTCCAACCTTCTGAATTGGGCCATCTTGGGTCCCCACAACCTCTTTCTTAGCCCCCTGTTTCCTCTTTATTTGCTAACTCCAACACCAAGTCACCATCTAGAACTAAATGTTCAATATAAATATCAGCCTCACAACCATTATTTATAGCAAACTCACCCACTTCCATTGCATGGTTGTCCCACGTAATCCCATCAAACTCCCAAATAGGCTTTTTCCACCACATTTTAAAGTTCCCCCTACTATAACCCAATTCCCTAACGAGAGACTCACACTCAAAATAAGACCACCTATCAATATCAATGTTATGGAAAACTATAATTTCATTTTCTATGTATTTGATTGGTGAGCCATCAGTAAATCTGCCCTTGTGATGAAAAACAACAGCAAAACTCATCCTTTGTTTATTGGAGAAAAAATTCACTGTTACACATACACATTAATACACTATTACACAGTTAAGGTTCATAAACAACAATAATATAACCCTTTCATGGTCCCCACTAATAAAAAATAATTCTAACTTTGCACTTAAAAAATGTAGCCCTCTTAATGTACGCGCAACACTTTTGCCACCAGACACGCACACTTCCACTAACCCCTGGATTATGCTTTGGTACGACGATTCCTTGTCTTCTTCTTCGTAGGTAAACTCACACGCGGGAGTCGAATGGGTAAGATGTGAGAAGGAGGAAGCAAGGAACCTTTTTACTTTTTTTTAAAAAAAACTAACCCTCAATTCTTTAATGTTGTAATTAACCTCACTTAATCCTAAATAACCTTAATTAATTACCCATCCAATCCTACTTAGCATTAAAAATCTGAGTCACATGTCACTTGAAAACCTAGTGGCAGAAACAAGAGTTACATCTCAGCATATAAGAGAATCTGTTAACGGCAGATATTTAATACTAGTAAAAAAATTATTACAGGGGCCTTAAACAAAAAAATTATTCTAGGGGTGTTAGGATTAAATTTACTCTTTGTTCACACAAAGAGTGTAATCACAAAACCCTAAAGAATTCTCCTTGGGATTAGGTCTATTAATTCTTTATAATGCGTCACTTGGCCTTTAAAAAATGTACTGTAGGTGCTTTTATATCTAGGTTACAATGTGGGCTTGGCCCGTTGGGATGTGATCTACATTAACTAACCCTCTGGTGACGTGGAGGCGTTCCAGGAGATGGTGGGGACCACCTCCTAATCTCATGGAGGAACAGGAGCCCCCTAGCCACGAGCCTTGGGTATGAAGCCGAGCGAAGTGGCTTAAACATGAGCCAAAGTTTCCTCTTCCCATAAGATTTCCCTGATTGTTGAGAAGAGAGTTGTTGTTTACTGTGATGGATAAGGTGTAGAGAGCCTTGATTTTGAGTGAAAATTTGAGTGAGGAAAGTCTTGGTTCCGAGCAAGCACTCCAAGCGAAGCAAGTCTTGGTTCCGAGCAAGCACTCTGAGTGAAACAAGTCTTGGTTCCGAGCAAGCACTCCGAGCGAAGCAAGTCTTGGTTCCGAGTAGGCGTCTCCTTGCCACGTGGCGAGGGGTTGATAACTGTCATTTGCAACCACGAGGAGGTGGGAGCACGTGCCTGTCATGATTGACGTGATTAGCATGCCCGTACTCCCAGGAAACCTCCTGAGATGGTATGTATTACTCACGGCGCTTCACCTCTTTCTTTTGCAGGTCTCGGGGATCAGGAATAGGGATCTCACGACCGGTTTCGAGTCTGGAGCTCCACCTGATCGGCGCGCTCTCCGTCTCTCCTCAGAAATCTTTCTCGGGATCCTTCATCGTTTCGGGCAACGAATCTTGCCAGGTGTCCCTGTCGGATTAGGTGTTCTATCTGGTTACGGAGGGATCAGCAGTTTTTAGTCCCATGGCCATAGGCCCTGTGAAATTCGTAGAACTTAGACATGTCTGACCCCTTGGGACCCTCTCCTGGGGGTGGGAGTGCGAGTAACCCTGTGTTATAAACTTCGTGTAGAATCCGACCCCGACGATCTTTCAACGGTGTAAAACTTGTATAAATGGGAGCAGTGTAGGCCTCGACGGGTCTGTCTCGGTTTCTCCTGGGACTTCTTCTTCTTGGCTCGGGGCGACGATTGGCTCGATCGGTGGGATTAGTTCGATCGGCTTCGCGTTCATCGACTGTAATATATCGAGAGGCTCTTGATCGGAAGTCATCCATATCCAGCGGAGGCTTGTTGGTCAGGGAGTCTGCAAATTCCCCTGGACGTAAACCAGTTTGAATGGCGTGTAATGCTACCTCTGGGCTCAGGTCCCGGATTTGGATGGCTTGCTCGAAGAAACGGGCCATTTATTGCTTTAGGGTTTCCCCCGAGAGCTAGCGTAGATTTACCAGGCCGTGAGACGTTTACTGTAGGGCCCAGCTTGTGGAAAACTAACTGAGAAATTTTTTGCTCAGATCAGAAAAATTAGCAATGCTCTTCGGAGGAAGGTGAGAGAACCAACGGAGCGCCGACTTGGTCAACGTTGTGGGAAAGGTTTGACAGAAGAGGGAATCGGACGCTCCTATTACCAACATGGTATTGGTGTGTATAGTGAGGTGGTCTTCAGGGTCACCTCTACCATCATACTTCTCGATTGACAGGGGTTTATAATTGAGGGGGGTGGGAGCCTCCATAATCGAGTCGGTCCAAGGGCGTGCAACGAATGGTAGGTCAGGCTCATGTTTGGCTGTCTCTGTTTGGTACGAGGCTTAGCCAGCGATTTTCTGACGAGTAGGTTGCCCAGTGTTACGACTGGAGGCTTCACGCTCACCCCCCCCCTTTGGCCTCAGAGTTCTGCATTCTCCTGCTGCAGGTTGGCGACTGTCTTCTACAAGTTTTCCACCAGGCTGGTGAGATGTTGCACTTGATCATCACCATTGCCAAAATAAGGATCAGGGTTTTGGGGATGGTGGTGTAGGATCCATTTTACCGGGCCCCATGGTGGGCGCCAAAATGTTTACACAAAGAACGTAAGCACAAAACCCTAGAGAATTCCCCTAGGAAGTAGGTCTATTAATTCTCTATAATGTGTCACCTGGCCTTTACAAAATGTACCGCAGGTGTTTTATATTTAGGTTACAACGTGGCTTGACCCATTAGGGTATGATCTACACTAACTAACCCTCTGGTGACGTGGGGGTGTTCCAGAAGGTGTGGGGGAACACCTTTAAACCCCTTCCCCTCTCTATATTATAGGGTATGATCTACACTAACTACCCCTCTGGTGACGTGGAGGCGTTCCAGAATGTGTGGAAACACCTTTAAACCCCCCCCCCCCTCTATATTATAGCTTTCTCAAACCATAATTTTGAAATTCGAAAAACAAAAAATCAAACATGTATATATACACGTCTTTCCACGATTATATTAAGACCTTTTTCCATTTACATTTTTTTTATATTCCCATTGTTTTTCATTTAATTAATTTTAAAAACGTGATGCTTTCCTTGATGGAAACAATTAAATGAAAGCATTCGTGTGGCACGCATAAAAGAAGTCAAAATCTTATCTGAATACAGGTCTTCATCCATTCAGTTAATAATTCAACACACAATAGAAACAAGAAAGACACTCGTAAACCCATTAATTTATATAAAACATTATCCAATCATTAATTATATCATGCAATCACATTTTGTGGTGTGCATTTGGACATTACATGGAGTATCAGATTACGAAATCAATTATAAAGAATAGGATTAGTTAATTGTATCAGAAAGACGTAAACGACCACCAAGCATAAATGCATAATTAAAATAGGAAAATGTTAACCAGAATTTTAAGAGGCACTAGTAAAAAAAGCAGGATTTAAAATTGCATATTTGAAATTTTTAAATAAAATTATTTACTTTTAATTAGTTAAAGTTAAATAATAATTTTAGGAGAATTGTTAAACGGAAGTACTCATTAAAATATTTGATGGATATAAATGGTTGACTTTGAAGAGCACCTTCTCGGCTTTTATGTTGGACCAATTCTAACCTATACCGGGCGGCCATAAATTATACGTTTACTTACCTTCTCAAAATGGCGGCATACGACACATACCCAATACATTATTTTAATTCCGGTAAAAATGAATTGCTGTTCAAAAATTGAGGTTAAATAAATTAGTAGTTAAAGGAAATAAAATTATAAAAATTAAAAATTTATAGATTAACATTAATTCTTTACATCGCTTAAAATAATTAAAATTTTGTTTAATTATATAGACTTTTTTAAAGTTGGTTCCCGAATATTTAAACAAATCCATTTGGTTTCCAGTTGACGAAATGAAAAAATTTAAGGGTTGATATTGATGCTTCATATTGTTCGACATAATCAAAACTTCGTTTGACCATAAAATCTATTTTTAAAATTGATCAAATTGAGATTTGACTAACCGAGTTGAGTATTCAAACGGATATGAAATTTTAGAATTTCTTTTCAATCGCGAAGGTTATGTTGCCTATCGTGCTTTTCTGTATTAGCATAGGCCAATCCATGAGCAACAATGGTCCAAATTTGTAAGAAAATTGTCATCGGATTCAGAATCATTAACTCCTTACGTTAAGTTCTCTGATTTTAATACAGGAAAAATTAATGTTGCGTTTAGTTTATAAGTTTTCTTAGAAAAATAAAAAATTATTCTTAAAAAAATTTAAAAATAGAAAAATTGTTTATTTACAAATTATTTTAAAAAAATTATAGAAAAATAGAAAACTGATTTTCTATCTTTTTAAGAAAATCAGAAAACTCTTTAAAAAGGTTTTCTAAGAAAAGTGAAAAAATAGAAAAAACGGTAACTGACTTACAAGATAGGGTAATTGAATTACAAGATAAAGTAATTGAATTACAAGATAGAGGCTATTGTAACCAAATAAGAATATGAAACAAACTGCTACTAATTCGAAAAGTTTTACTGCTACTATTTTGAAATATATTTAAACACAAACTCATTTGCTCTCATTTTAATATTACTTTAAATTTTTGTCATAATTTTTATATGATGCATATACTATATAATATTGTTATAAATAATATATATAAGACATATCTCAATTAATTTAAATTAAAGAATATTTGAAAAAAATTTAAAAAATTGAACGCAGTTGAACAACTATTTTAGTTTTCTATATTTCCAAATTAAAAAGCTGTCACATTATCTAAACGAATTTTCAAAATTTTTCTAGTTATTCTAGGAAATGAAAATTTTAGAAAACAAACAGAAAACTTTTTCTAGAAAACTAGAATAATTTTCTCTAACTAAACACAGCCTAAATAACTTCATAATTTTTTAGGCCAATTATTTTAATAACTAATATGGCTAATATTTTTCACACTAATTTAAAAAATAACTGATTTTACGTTGATTATTTTTCAAATCAGTATAAAAAAGTTACATAACCTTTTTAGCAATAAAATTAGAGAATCCATTTTATCGGAATACCCTAATAGATATATCAACCATTAAAATATAATTATTAATATATTATAAAAAATTTCACATGAAATAAAATAGAAAAACATAACAAGTATATAAATATGGAGAATATAACTCATAATACCTTAAAATTTTATAATTAATTTTTTCACTTAATATAATTTATAATTACTCTCTAAAGTATATTAAACGTTCAAACCTACATTACTTTCTTATATCTTTTTTCTACAATAGAATCTCGTACTTTTTTTACCCAAGTGTCATAATAAGGAAAGGTTGGTAGGATGTTTAAGTTCGGCATTCATAACCGTTTTCCTTTTAACATAAAGACATAGTTTTTTAAAAAATTAATTTTTTTTATAAGACATAGTTATATTTTTTATATAATCTTTATTAATTTTTTAATTAGCCTAAAATCTAAATATTCCACATCTCACTAAATATACTTACCATCAATGACATTTATTTAGACATGTGAGGGTAAAATTGCAATCAAATATTTATTTTTAAAAACTCAATACACTTAACTATTATGTCTTATATATCATACCAGATCTTAAAAGCTAAACAATTTCATATGCTCAAAATCTTATTTATTTAAGTATAAATATGTGTGGTTAAAAACAACAAATTAGGGATTCAAACCTCTCTCTCTTCTTCCCCTTTTAACTCATTTATAACCATTACATAAACATTACAACTCTTCCAATATCATGATAGAAATTATTTGTTTATTTTTTCTTTTGCAATGTATATATATTTTAAAGTTTTTACATATTAATATTTATTTTACATATCTATTTACTAAAGTCAACATTGGGCAATAATTTTATTTATTTCAATTTTATTTTTGTTTGCTTCAAAATATATAAAAGAAAAATTGAAATTGAAACAAAATAAAAAAAGAAAATTGCTTATTCGTAATTTTGTCTCCTTTTCACATTCTATTAAATTAAATAAAAATATTTCTTATAGAAGTATTTAAATATTAATATCTTTCTTAGAATATATGACACATAAAATAATATATTACATGATATTTTTATATACAAATATATATATTAACCGGTAATTATAATCGCAATCAAAATTTCGAAAGAAAATGAAAAATATATAAAAGCTTTGGAAAATGTATCCATAAAACTCAATTTTCAGATGCTATAAACTGTGACGAGTGACTACTCGTCGGACACGGACACAGAAATAAATAAATAAATAAAAATGGCCGTCCCTTTGCTATTAGAAAGATTAATTTATTCGCCCAACTATTGACCACAAAAATCACGTTCTAATTGTCTTTTAGTAATGAGATGCTTGTCTTGTATTCTTCAAATCTCAGTTTGTTGTTAAATTAAATTAAATGAAGGTTAGCGAAGCCGGCGCTGTAATCCATGTTAAATAGTTCTGTAAAATTCATTTAAACAACATGTGCCAAGCTCACAAGGATGTTTTGCATGGGACTTACTCTTACGCTGCTTTTGTGTGGGACTTTAACGTACAACTGTGTCTCATGCAACAATCATTCCCAATGTAGGAGTAGAGCCCCCGTACATGTGCGTGAAATTTAAAATAAAAAGTTTCAACTCTGGGACTTTAAAGTTATTGTGTCGCACCATGTCACACCCAATATTTTAGGCACATAATAGGAATTTTTTTAGTCTAAGTTTTCAGACTCACATGAGACAATCTCTTAATTCTGAATTTTTTCTTTTTCTAATTGCAGAATAGATTTATTTAGAAAGAACAATCTATAAAAATCCTAATCTTGTGGTTTTAAAGATAAACTAATAAGGATATATTTAAATGACTAAATCTAAAATAAGCTAATGATAAGATAATATAATCAAGAAAATTCTACCGTTTGTTAAACAATGAAATCAACTGCCTATGAAGGTGCACCCTTAATCCTTGGTTCTCTTGCCTTATCTTCGTGGGTTGTAACAGTACCCCTCTCTCAGAAAAGGACCTTATCCTCAAGGGCCGCTTTGGTATAGAGGTTGACCAAAACATCCCAATACTCCCATGTAGCTTCTTCGCGTGGTTTGCCGGCCCATTTGACCAAAACCTGGTATTGATTTCCCTTGTGATATTGTGTTTAGAAATGATAGCCTGCGACATGGGTAACTCGGTTGACGGAGGATTATCATCGCACACAATGGACATAGGAGGACTTGGACCTGAGTAAGCCTTTAATAAAGAAACATGGAAGATAGGATGAATGTGACTGTGAGATGGTAACTCCAGTCGATATGCCACCTTGCCAATGCATTCCAAGATACGAAAGGGTCCAAAATATCGCTTAGAGTTGAGACTGCGGGTTACAGATTGTTGTTTGTAAGCATGGAATTCAACCCACACCCATTAGTCCACTTCGAAATACTTGTCAAGCCACTTAGAATCAGTATATTTTTTTATTTCTGTTTGTGTTTTTGTCAGTTTAGCTTGTAGTTCGCTCTAAATTTCTTATCGATCTATGAGCATAGAGTCCACCTCATCCACTGATGTTTGGCCTGGCGTGTGTGATGGCAATAGCCTTGAGTTAGACCCATATAATGCCTGATGACGGGTCATCCCAATAGCAGTATAGTTTAACTCAACCCAAGGTAAGTATACATGCCACCGATTTGGATGATTTGACATAAAAACCTGAAGATATAGTTCAAGGCAACGATTGACTACCTCAGTTTGCCCATCGCTCTACGGATGGTATGCCATTGAATAATGAAGATCAGTTCCACCTGAGTGCATGGGTTGACACCAAAAAGTGCTTTAAAATATAAGGTCTCTATCTGAAACGATACCTTGTGGAAAGCCATGTAGCTTAACTATATGGTCTAAAAATACATTAGCCACGATCTTTACTATAAATCCAGTATTGAGAGGCATGAAGTGTGCTATCTTTGTTAAATGATCTACCACAACGAAGATTGTTGTAAACCCATTAGAAGGGGGAAGGCCAACGATGAAGTCCATTGAAATTTCTATTAAAGGACTTGTAGGAGTGGATAGAGGTTGAAGAATACCCTAATACTTGGTAGTGTTGTTCTTAGTTTGTTGGTATTTAATACATGCCGCCATATATTTTTCCACTGATTGCTTCATCCATGTCCAATAAAATTATTCTGCCACTCATTTATACATTTTTAAAATTTTTTATGCCCTCTTTATGGGGTAGAGTAAAATTCATGCAATACTTTAGTAACTAGAGAGAAGTCTTGTGGTATGTATACACGAGAACGGTACAAAAGAAGACCGTTTTGGACATTAAAATCCGGAGGAAGCTTGTTCTGACAATGTAATGCATGGAACTTAAGAAGTTTGAGTTATGTTATGTTGGCCTTCCGTAACCCTGATATAACTGCACTTTCTAATAGGGTGTAAATATGATGATACTCAATTGGCAGTTGAGATAGGGTGTCGGCGGCAACATTTGTGATCCTGGGACGATAGACAATGTCAAATTCGTACCCCAAAAGTTTTGTCCGATAATATTGGTTTGGCATTTGTATCACTTATGACATTAACTCTCTCAAGCTCTTATTGTCTTTTCTTCCTAATAAGTAGTGTCGCCATCTCACAACGGCCTGTGTAATAGCATATAGTTCACGCACAAAAGTGGATGCGGTGTGAGAGCTTCTTACTAAAGAAAGCTAATTGATGACCTTGCCGAGTCAAAACTACATCGATACCCTCAATGCTAGCGTCAATCTCAACCTTAAATAGAAGCAAAAATTTTGGAAGAGTGAGAATTGGTGTTAAAGTCAGAGCTTGCTTGAGTAAGTTGAATGCCATTTCTGATTCAGGCGTCCAATGAAAACTATCGTGTTTCAACATCTCAGTAAGGGGAAAGGAAATAGTGGCATAGCCTTTTACAAAACGGTGATAAAAAGGCAATACTATCAACCTCCACACCTTTAGCGGATACAACATGTCCCAAGTAATGTACCAATTCTTTGCAAAACTCAAATTTAGTAAGCTTATCAAAAAGGGAATGAGATTGCAATGTCTCCAGAACCAATCTAAGATGACAAAGATGGTCTTCCTAATTCTTGTTATATATTAAAATATCATCAGAGAAGACAACCATAAAAATTTGTAAGAAAGGTCAAAATATTCTATTCATGGTAGCCTAAAAAGTATCCAAAGCATTGGTGAGTCTAAATGGCTTAACCAAAAATTCATAGTGACCATTATGAGTTTAGAAAGCTGTCTTATGTATGTCACTTTCCGTCATGCGAAATTGGTGATAACTCGAATGTAAATCTAGTTAGGTGAAAATGACGACACCCTGTAATTCATCAAGAATCTCTTTAATTGTAGACATCAGAAAAGAATCACGCACAGTAATGGAATTGAGGCCACGATAATCTACACAGAAACGTCAAGAACCATCCTTCTTTTTGACCAAGAGTACCGAGGAAGAAAAAGGACCCATGCTTTCACGAATGATACCAAATTGATGCATTTTAGTCACCAGACATTTAATCTCTGCTTTTTAGAAGTGAGGATATTTATAGGGCCTGATCTGTATTGGTTTTGAATTTAAATGCAAAGGAATATGGTGTGAAATATCCCTAACAGGTGGTAATCCTATTGGTTCATTGAAGACACCAGCATATCCCTTACTGTTGTTGTTAGTGATTAAAGACACAGACATTGCAGATGCCATAGAGACTGGTGCCAGATGAGCTGGGAGCAATGCCAAAGAGATATGAATACTAATGTATATGAGTACTTAGTATTTGAATGATGGTTGATGTGAATATATATAAATATCTATTGTTTCTGATGCATGTTATTGTTACCCTCTAGTTAAAAGGTATGGCTATTATGATAATCTGATTATGATGTTAAGGCTTTGGTTGATAGTTATGTCAGTATATCTACTATGATCATGATTGGTGTTGTTATAGTACGTCGGTGATGACTATATTGATTAATGTCCAGGGACTGTGTTTTGGCACTAAGCCATTTCGATTAATGTTATATAATTATAGTGATTACATGAATAAATGACATTGAACTAATTGCATGTGAATGTCAATTAAAGTGAATGTCAATGTAGGATTGTTTGGTAGTGGTTATGGAACATATGTTATGCCTAAGTATAGCCAAGCTCAAATAGGACTGTATGGTGATAAGTGAATGATCATGGATGTGTTGAGATTATAAGTGATAAGTTGAATTGTAATGAGAAATAGTTGAATTTAGCCAACTAAGAGGGTGAATTTAAGTTTTAACGGGATCTGAAATCCCCGGAAAGCATTAATAGGACCCTAGAGATAATTGGAGTGTGTGTAGGCAAAGAGATTGCTAATTCTATTGCATTTAAGGTGCTATAAGTGATGAAATTGCTAGAAATAAAGTTAAATGCATTTTAGTGCATATCTATGCGATGTAGAGGAATTTTTTAGTACGAATTACGCTTACAAGTTCAAAATAAGTCATACGTAGTGTTCATAAAATTTTGTAGCATTCAGAGTTAAAACAGGGACAATATAAGGTCTATAGAAGTTATCCTAGAGACCAAATGTTGCAAATCTTGCTCAAGCGAGCCTAATCTCGCTTAGGCGAGATTTTGAGTAAAGTGAAAGGTGGTCATGGGAGAAATCTCACTCAAGTGATGATGATATTGCTTGAGCGAAATTTTAAGTGAGGATTCTAGAAAATTCTTGCTCAAGTGAGAATGAGCTCGCTTAGGCGAGAGGGCTCTTACTCAAGTGAGATTCTGAGCAAAAAAAATTAGATGGTTCTGAGGGGTTTTGAATTGCGTACCCCTTAGATTCTTATTGTTTATTACTAGGGAAACCTCCAATGTGAAAAATTTACTATGATTTTATTAGACCTTGAGATAAATTCTAAGAATTGTTAAGGTAATGTTCCAATATGTCCTTCTGGGTCAACTTTTTGAAACAATTTTTCACTTGAATTTCTCTAACATGGTTAACAAAATTATAAAATATGTTATTTTTATGGAAGACATCATAATCACTCTTGACCTCTCTTGGAGACTTAATTCTCAAGATAAAGATAATTCATGCTCTTGTATGTCATTTTGAATATTAGAGAAAGAATTGTTAGGACATATAATCATTAAATCAAAGGAAGAAACAACATTTTTGAGTTCATTTCATCCTTTTGTTTTTTTAATCTTCAATTGAAATTGTGAACTCTCTCATTATAATTTTTACTCATAATATTTTCTCCATTTTGTAAAGGAAAGAGTGGTAGCGGAAAATAAAAAAGGTTATTTTTAGTATTTCTCATACAAAACAAAAAAATGAAAATTTTATAATAAAAAATAAAAAAAAGAAAATATTTTTAAATTCAAACAGAGCTTTAATGTCTGGATATAAAACTTATAGGCTACGTCATATAGGGTCACTAGGAATTACGAAACATCCGAGAGGCTACTTGTGACTTGAATGATGGAACATTCTAAAACACGATGGGCAATCTTTTTATTTTCTTTATAAATTTTTAAGGTCACCTGAAGGAGTCAGCAGAGCAATCAAAGTGCGACTTGTCAGTTTTCGTCGTAAACTAACCGACACAACTCCACCACTACTCAAAACGCGCAATCCCACTCCCCACCAACCCTCTTACCATTCCAAACCAAACACTCTCTTCCTTTTAATAATCTTACAAATTACAATTACCATTCCAAACCAAACACTATATTACGTGTTTTCTCTATTTTTTTTATAACTGTTTAAACACCCTAATTTTTAGGATGCAAAATTAAAATAACTTTTTATTAAAATATACTTTTACAATTTTTAAGTCATCTAATGTATGAGTCACATTTCCTATAAAGTTTTTATTGATTTTTATTTATTTTCTTTTTTGAAAAATGCTAACCAGGTATTAATTAAGAGGTAAAAGTAGCATTTTTATTTAAAAACATCGTTAAACTTACACACCTTAATTTCTAAGTAATTTTTATAATTTTCAAATAAAAAAAACTTTTACTTTTTTCTTTATGATACTAATTAACAGGACCTTACATTTATTAATAATCTTGATATTTTACATAACATTAAATATATACCCAATTCTCAATAAAATTACAATGTCAAATAATTTGAGTAGTTTTTGGTGATTTGATTAAATCCACTTTATATTAGACAAGATTCTACACGTTAAAAAAATACTACTTTCATATCAAAATATAAGTAACAAATCATTACCTTATACTCTTTAAAAAACATAATTAGAAAAGTATATTCTTTACTATAGTAATATCTTTCATCAAAACTTCTTAGTCTTTCTCTATTAAAAACTAAAGTGTAAATTAAATAAAAAAATTTAATAATACTTTTATATTTAATTAACTAAAGTTAATACAAGAATCTTTTTCTGGGACGGAGGACAGAGTTAGTAGTTATTAGTTATGTTTTCCTGTTTATTTTGGCACATTTTGTTCAATGACCTTAAAATAATCTCTGCGAGTGTTTCTTCTGTGATCTTCATATTTAATGTCTTCTATTCCAAATTCAGTGACTTAGAGCTGCCATGTCAATATCATATATCAAAACACTAACAAAATGCATTCCCTTGTTTCCTTTTTTCCCCTCTGAATCGAAACAATGAACTGAAAAAAGAAATAATGAAGGGATGCATTTGTGCTGTGCCTCTTCTATTTTCCTTACTTGTCCCGAATGTACAACCAAAATTAGTAAAGTAAAACGTATAAAGAAAAGAATCAATTTATCATCATCATAAGAATGTTCAATTTTGTAAAATATAAAAGAATTAATCCTTCACGAATGAACGTGTGAATCAAACTAGTGAATCAGAACAATCCTTGGTAGTAGCAGCACAAGAACTCAACGAGCATTTCTCATCCTCTTGAACCACCACCACCATTTTGTTTTCCCCCTCTTCACTGGTGAGTTCCTTGGCTCTTTCTACTTGACCTTCCCAATTGGTTCTAGCCAGAACAAACAACATGGTCACCATACAAGACCCTTGAGCACCCAAAAGACCAAGCCACAAGCCTTTGAAGTCAAACCCAGCAAAGAAAGCCAACCACACAGCAATGGGCATTCCCACAAGGTAGAAACAACCCAAGTTTATATTCGCTCCCAACTTGGGCCTCGCGGTTCCCCTCAAAACTCCGCAAACCGTCGTTTGAGGACAGTTCCCAAGCTCGCATAGCCCAATAATGGGCAAAACCATGGACGTCAAAGCAATGATATTCCCATCATTCGTGAACATCGAAGCCCACACGTTCCTCACCGAAATTGCAAATAGCAGAGCAGAGAACCCAAGAACGTAACTGAAGCAGAGTCCCACAAGCGCCGCAATTCTCGCTCTTTTGGGATTCTCCGCACCAAGTTCATTCCCCACACGTGTGGAAACGCCAAAACTTAACGAAGAGGGAAAAATGTATATCAAAGCCGTGGTTTGAATGAGAACCCCCATAGAGGCCACGGTCGCTTGTGGATTAATCAACAACCCACAAAGCAAAATCATGATCTCGTACCACCACCATTCGAGACACACCGAAACGCAACTCGGAACCGCCAAATTCAACAGCGCTTGGAAACCGCTGAAACAACCTCTGAACGAAACAACACCTGGCCATGTTTTTTCATGTACCCCGGAGACCCATATGTAGACAATGAGCGAAACCACGAGGTTAAAATTCGTCCAAACAGCACCTAAGGCAATGCCTTTGATTCCGAGGTTGAAAACCGAGACAAGGAGGTAGTTGATGGGTACATGAAGAAGAATAGAGAGAGACGCTGTGTAAGTCAGAGGAAGCGTTATAGATTGGCTTCGTAGATAGATTCGCAAAGGATGTAGCAACGATTGTGCCACGAGATCGGGAACAGAATAAAGTATGAAAGATTGAGCTTCATTGGCTATATCTTCTTGTTGACCACAGAGCAATAAAATTCTCTTCATGTTTAACCACAGGAATGAAATGAAAACCGAAGTTAAAAGAAGCAGAACCATTGTCCTCTGCATCGTGAGGCCCAAAAGTTTGAACCTTTTGGCTCCAAAAGCCTGCCCGCAAATGGGCTCCATGCCCATGGCAAGGCCAGAGAGAACAGAGTAACCAGTGATGTTAGCGAATCCAATTGCGAGAGACCCACCAGCCAGAGCAAGCTCACTCACGCGACCAAGGAAGAGCATGGAAATTATAGAGCGAGAATAGAGCAATAGCCCGGTTAGCACCATGGGTAGTGATATGTGCGCTATGCATTTGGCTTCATTTAGGGCAAGAGATAAATGGGTGGTGGTGTTGTTTTTTTTAAGTGAGTTTTGTTGTTGGGATGTTGGGGATTTGGGGATCAAAAGGGTGAGCATGTCAGGCTCCTGAATTTTGGTTGTGTGATTGGGGTGGTCCTCATTGTTTTCACACAAAGTAGAGATTGATGATGATAACTTGCACATGGCTTGGGACAGGGTTTTAATGCATATAGACAGAGAGGGAAGAGAATGAGGAGAGTGCGTGTTTGTGTGTAAGTCACAAAATTTATGGGGTTTTTGCGTATTTTGCAAATGAGTGTAGCAATAGGGTATTTAAAAGGGAAAGGTAGTGAATTAGTATATCAGAAGATGCTTGGACGTATCTGGAATATTGATGTTATGTTTCAGGACGGCCACTAATTAATGCTAATGGAAATATAAAAATAAAGACAGAGTTGACACAGCATTGGCCCATCAAAGTAATTTATATTTGTACGGAAGTGTGGTAATTAATATTTTTTATTGGGTTTTAAATGGATAATTGTTTTAAGATTTTAAAGTTGGTCAATATTTAATAAATGAATTGAATTTTGACAAAAATATCATTTTTTCCACTTGATATCAACTTGTTCAAATCATTATTTTATTTTTTCTTTTCCAATTTCAAGCGGCTTTTTATGACTGACGCTATATCGTTGGTGCCTGCAATCGGAGGTGAAAACGTATTGGACTTGGACGTGATATTTATAGACCTGTAGGAATGAAGCAATTCAACAAAATAAAGTAGCCGGTGACTTGAATCATCGTTAGATTTTGTTAGTAATTTTATTTGTTTATTTTGAAATTAAAATATATTTTTTCTTAATTTTTTTAAAAGTGATTTCTATTTATATTTTAAATTTGTAAATCATTATTTTTTTATTAAATTATTGATTTAAGATTAGGCAATGACTTTTTTTCAACTAATAGACATTGTTTACTCTAAAAAAATTAGGGTATTACTCGTAAATGTCACTTGAATTATACAATATGTATACAGTAGTAAAGAGAGAGGGGACCTTCCAGCCAGACCCAATTGGTTAGGAGAAATATCGTGATTGTAGAAACTTAAAATATTCATTATGGTCTCCAAAAATAAATAGATTTAGTAGGCTCTTTTCAATCCTGGGGAATAAACATTATGAAAAATTTTAAATTAAATAAATGAAATTACCAACTAGATATAGTAACATCAATTATTAAAAAAATACCAATGGAGCAGGCTGCTAATGAAGTAAATTCAAAATCAAAAGCGTTAGTAAAAATAAATGGCGTCAAATAACTATTTAACTGGTTCAATTTAATTGTGGACTAGCTTGTACATTTCAATTCAATGGACTGGTCGATAGCATGAAGAACGTGCTAGGATAAGGATTGGTGTATCCGAACCAGAGGCAGAACGACGATTTTTACTTTTATGAAAATGGCCCCTTGATTGAATTACTGTTCTTAAGTTCAGCTGCCGTTTTTTCATGGTTCAATTCATCTGAAATCAATGTCATGTCGGCATTAATTATTATAATACTTACTACTTAAAATAATGGGATTTAAATCCCCTTTGCTATAATTCCAAGGTAATTGAATATTATTCTGTATGTAATTTAAGAAACAAAGTTTAAAAATAAAAAATTTAATAATTAATATTAATACTTTTATGTTATTTAAGACAATTAAAATTTTATTTAATCGAAAGATTAAAATACCCTCTTTTAAAAACTTCGTTTAAGAGTTTTTATCTCTTAAATATATAGACTTTTAGTTGATTTCTTAAGGTATGTAATTTGTTTTAAAGCTTTTATATTATGTGTTCGATTGTTTATTTCTAATTAAAACAAAAGAAAAGAATCTAGCATGCTACAAGAAATTGTCACTCTAGGGGATGCTTAAGAGGGTAAATAGCTCAAAGCGTTAGTGGGTTGACACTATTTAGCGTCAATTTAACTTATATTTGCAACCTTTTGGTTTATGCTAAACCAATGTTAGTTAGGTTGACGATAAGATAACATGACAAAAATGTGTTAGATTAGTATCAACTTAATTAACGCTAATATCACACTGTAAACACATGTCAAATTAGTATCGTATTTATCTATAAATAATGGGGAAAAAAATATCTTACTTTCACATCTTTATATTTTTTTAATCTAAACTCTCAAATCTTGGTTTCAAAAAAACGGAGTTAAAGAATCACCCTCCTTGTACACAACGTGCATCCATTCCTACAACAATCTATTTTTTCTACATTCAATCTAAGCTTAGAAACCATTCCATCATAAAAACTTCTTTGAATATTATGATTGGCCTTACCACAATGAAGTCTTTCATCAACTTCACCATTTTTTGTCCAAACTCAAAACCTAGGTAAACCCAAACTTGTGTAAATAAAATTCAACCTTAATTTTCTTTTAACCAATATATTGTGCACTTGCATCTACCATAGGAACATCTTATACCTTCCTCATATAATTTGTTTTGTTGTTTCATAGCTTTACAAACAAACTTTCAAAACTCTCCTATCAATCTTAACTTTTCATACATCTATAACTACGGTCCATTTTCCACATTAAGATCATATCTCACTAAATTATTATAAAATTATAACAGATAAAATCAACACAACTCTAACCATAACAATTTACTCGTCTACCTTTTTTTTATTTATCCAAATTGCATATTATATTTTCAAAATTATCTTAAAAACTTGACACCGTAACCTCAACACCTACACGTCTAATTTTAAAAAAAAATTATAGACAACATAACACTTATAACAGGATACTTCCAAAAAAAACTTAAAATTAAATTATCAAGCAACACAAGTTATCTATAACCATATTATTCCTAAAAGCAATAAAAAATAGATAAATTAAAAAAAATATAAAAAAAAAAACTAAATTACCAGGCAACACAAGTTATCTGTAAGCATGTTATTCCTAAAATTACTATACAAGCCCCATTTTCTTAAAAAAAAATAGACAATGTAAACATGTTATTCCTAAAATTACTATACAAGTCCCATTTTTTTTAAAAAAAAATAGACAACATAACATTTACAACTTGGTTATTTCTAACAAAAATAAAAAAATTAAATTACCAAACGAGATAACACGGTTATTTAAAAACACTTTTAAAAGCATCATACATAAGACAACATAGCACTTAAGTCTTTATGATCCTTAATGTCGAATCAATGAGACTATGAACACAAGACATCCATTATTTAACTTCTTTGAATGTGAATTAAGTAAATCTATGGTTGTGTTTGTGTAATTATAGTAGTATTAGAGAAAGCAAGTAATCACGAATAGGAATCAACTGAGTTTAGAGTCCCGACTCTCGTTTCCTCTTGTTACTTCACCTAATGTTCCTCAATTTTATTCTTGTTTAATTATGCTAAATGTAATTGATTAATTTGAGTTTTATGTTAAATGCAATTTGATTGATTTGAATTTGAATTTGAATTTTAGTAAATTAAAAAAAAGAGTTTTTCTAACATGTGTAACATTGCATAGGATAAAAAATCAGAAGTTACAAATTTTCATTTAAAGTTCATATGAATGCAATCTTTTATGATTTTAAAGGTTAGACCCATATACTTTTTAAAAAAAAGTTCTACTTTTGATCTTTTATCTTGTGTAACTTTGTAGTAGATGGGTCATTGCCTTAAATATTTTTCTCCATATAAAATAATAGTATTTTGGTTTTGATTCCTATAAAATATTGTTTTTACGTCCCTCTTATTATATTGAATATTTTATTTTTTAGTTCCTATTTTAACTTTGAATTCTGAACTGGTCTAATCCAGGGTCAAAGATCCGGAATGGGGACCAGCCTCAAAAGTCAAGGATTGAAGTGTTTGTACACCGGTACAGTGGGTATCCGATATTATGATCCGAACTCTCAGTGGGAGAATCCGGTCTTGTTGTTGTAACATCCTAATTTTTATGATTTTTAGAAAAATAATTTAAAAAGGATTAAAGAAGAATTTATGAATGAAATTCCGAGAGAAAAATATCAGTGGCAAGATTTTTCGAGTGAAATGAATCAGATTCCGAGTGAAATGAATCTGACTCCGAGTGAAATAAGATAGAAAAGATTAATTCTAAGTGAATTTAAGATGTTTCCGAGTGAAACATCATTAAGAGAATTATTTCTGAACGAAGTAAAGCTGTGTCCGATTGAGACACGTTTAAGTGAAGAAAATCCGAGTGAAACGGAAACATCTCCGAGTAGAATGATTCCAAATGGGTTGTTTCCGAGAGAGGTGGATGGTTTGCCGAGTGAAGTGTCTCTGTGACACTTCCGAGTGAAACATTCCAAGTGAGTCTTTCCAGAAAGAGTGCTTCTGGACAAAGACTTTAACTCAGATTATGCTCTCTAAGTGAATAAATCCGAAGAGAGAAAATATCCGAGTAATCCTTTCAAGAGGAATGATTTCCGAGAAAGGAAGTGGACTTCAAACTCTGAATGACCTTTCAGTGGAGAAACTTCCGAATGACGAAAAAGTAAGACACTGACTCAGAAAGAGGTATAACCGAGTGAGATGTCTGATTGGTATTTCCGAATGACATTTCTGTGTGGGTTATTTCCGAGGAAGGAAAGCTGAGTGTTTCATGGGATGAAACCTTTCCGAGTGAAGTTCCTCCAAATAAAGGAATTCCGAGCGGAAAGAAGCTCTGATGAGTCCTCTCGAAAAGAGATGCCCCGAATGTGGAAATGAGTCGGAATAAGCTGGAACCGAGTCGGAATACGCAGAAACCGAGTCAGAAATTAATAAATGTTTTACTATGGATGCTTTCCACGTCAACCTATTCTTGTACGTTCTAGCAAGATCCTTTTCAAGATATTTTCTAAGTATGGGACCCTTTTTAATGTGCTGTCCCCTTTTCCTTAAATATCTTAATCTTTCATTATCATAAAAGAGACGTATGTCAGAGTACTTCAAGTCATTCACGTCTCTTCTACGTGAAGGACACATATAAATACTTCCATTGATGGATTAATTTAAGAACTTTTGAAGTGGGAAAACATCATCAATAATCCTTTCTTTCCAAACTTTATTGGAAACCAACGAACAAGAAGAAAGTTAAGACTTCATTTCCTTCTCTTTACGAGGAAAGCTGGGACTGGTGCAACACTGCAATTCCAGTCAGAATTCTAGAGCAGTGACTTGATTAAAGCTGCTGGAACTCTTTAATTCCAGGTAAGGGGAGCGTACATCTCAAATAGATGGTTTATGAATGGATTTGGGGTGTTAATATGTTATATGTATGATATATGCGTGAATTGAGACCCCAATTAAATAACATACTTTATGTTAATTTCTTTCCATTCATATTGAGTTTATATGTGATATTGTCGTTCATGATATTGAGGATGTTGGTTATTATGCCGAGTGAAATGATATAAGTTGGTGTTGATATGTGATTGATTGATGATTGATATATCAACTGTGTTGAGACGCACACAGGACTGCAGGGGGCCTGTGTTGCCGGTCCCGTTGTGGACGATCTGATAAAGGCATAGACCCTGTGGTGGTTCCTATATACCACGGACGCCTTTGAGTGTGACTCAAGGCCGGCCCGTAGCACTGAGTAGAGGACCGCTATCACTTTGGGAGTGGTACTCGGTGTTACATTATGGGCGCAGAGCGGCTTGGTACCTGTAAAACGGCCGGATCAGCGAGGAGCTGAGTTATGGCTCGGGGAGCCAATGTTGCAACACAAATAGTATAATGATCCCATTTTGGTTGGTCATGTATACTGATGTTGATACATATTAATGGATCCATTTGGTTGAGCATGTGCATACACTGATTTATGTGTTATTGAGAGAACATGCTCTTATGATGAGTATATGTATATTTCTCGGTTTTGAGAATGAATAATTTGTTATATTTGCCGAGTGAAATTGTTATTTGCCGAGTGAAGTTTGTTATATTGGCCGAGTGTGGATTATTATGATTGCCGAGTATGATGTGTTGTATCTGCCGAGTGTGAAATGTTTTACTCGCCGAGTGCGAAATATTGTAACTGCCGGGTGTGAATTAATTACCGAGTGTGGTTGACTAGAATTGCCGAGTTTGAATTTTTGGCCGAGTGTGATCAGTTTTGTTTATAGTTATTAATTGGACTTTATTCCAATTCAATAACTGTTATTTGATATGTTTATGCTCACCCCCTACAGTTGTTATTTTTTCAGTGGATGAAGGGCCCAACCATGATATGAGAAGTCACTCATGCTGCTCGGATTGTATATGGGTAGAAGCATTGGCCGGCTCCTGAATACCGATTGCTTTTATTTTTATTGTAAACTTAAAAGAGCCGGTCGGCTTTTGTAAAAATTGATATTGTAATTATTTAATTCAAATTCTGTTTTGGAAATTTGAATTATTTGCAAAATATTATTTGATTTATTGAAATTCATTTTAAAAATTAAGGATGTTATAGTTGTCCTGGAGATCCTGCACACCAAGCTGGTGTCACCTGCGAAGATTCTCCGACGCTCAAGTCAGTAACCAGAATGAGAATTCAAGCTAAGAGAACTCGAGCAATGGAACAATGTATCTAGAGTAAGAACAACGTAACCTTTCATGAGTATGAGAATCGACTATTTATATATGAGCTTGGAGAATGAATCGTTATGAGCAGGTGGGGCCAGGGGGACAAATAGTACACTGCTTAGTGTACGATTCTGACACGCGACGCGGGGAGAGCCGCGTCTTCCACGAATTCCCTTTGTACTTCCTGTCGGGTGACGTGGAGCTTCCCGATGTGTGAGATAACTACTGGTCATGCCGGTGTAGGGCCTCTTCTATGGGATTCATAGCCCGGTGATATACCTGCCACACCGGTATCATGGTGAAGGCGAACAAAAATTATATCCCTGCTTTGGTACGGGTATTGAAACCGGATCAAATTCGTTAATGTTGTTAAAAAAAGCTTAGTAATCCCTATGAAGCGTTTAGGCCTAAGAGAATAAAGATGTCAATATGGGCCAACCCGCTCCGCACCGTCTAGCTGACTGTTAACATGTAACTTTGATAGGTTAAAATACAAATTTTTTATTATTAAAAACCTTAACAATCTTATTTTTTAATAATTTAAAAGAGACTTTAATCGTTAAAAACTATATTTTAACTTACCAAAGTCATATCTTAACAATTAGTTTGCCTTGTTAGAACTATTTAAACAAGTTAAGGGTAATTTAATTGTTCATATCAACAATTAATGAATTCAAGTTCGAAGTAAAAACTAGAAACAAAATATTTAATGTAAAAGTGAGGTAAAAGAAAAAAAATTAAAATATCCTTATTTTTTTAGGAAAAAACCAAATTTAAGCCAAAATTTAAAATCAATAAACATGTTATATAAGACATGTTAAATGCCTATTCTCTCGGTTAGAAGATGTGATTAGAAAAAATTCAGTGTTAGATTAAAAAAAAGGAGAAGAAAAGATTTTAAAAACATGTGAATTATTTGAATTAACATTGCTAGGGCTATTGTAGTATTATAGTGCGGCAAAACCCTCTCGTCGGCTCATGCTCTTTGTTTATAAAGAAACAAAGAAGGGTGGTGGTCAAAGTAATAGAAGGACGGTGTGAATGACATGCCCATAAGCAACCTTCGTATACGACTCTTCTTTGTCTCCAACACTGTCTTCCTCTTCAACCCAAATTCAAAGATTCTATCTTTTCAAACAATATACACGTGTCTCTACTCTATGCGTACCCAAAGTATATTCTCTTGTTTCTATTCTATTGGTCCAGTACTTGTACTTCTTTCTAGCCCTTCCTCTGTCTTATTCCTTAAACCTTCCCTTGTTTTTATTTCAACTCCTACTCCTATGTGGTTTCACCAAAACTGGGGCAACTTTGATAGAATTTGAATCTCTATATTTATCATCATTTATCCCTTCATCTATACTTTTTATAAACTTTCTTTCTCATGACATGCTAATATCAAATTGTCACCCATGCAAGAGAATCTTAATCCGAATATGTTTATGTATATATATATTTATACATTTCTTAAGTAATATATTTCTTAAAAGCTTTTATGATTTGCTTCATGCTACTGTGTGATGTATATTGTTGGACAATTTTACACCTCATGTCAAACTTAAATTTAACTATTCATATTAAATTTTTTGTATAGTGTTCAGTAGATTCTTGATAAGTTGTATCATGGATATATGCTTAATTTTGTTAATTATCTAGTTATTCATTTTATAGGTAGTCTTAAATAGGTTTTTAAATTTGTCTTGTTTTAGTTAATAGGTGATTGACCTACTTGGATTAATTAATAGAGTGCATATATACAAGGTTTTATGTAAAAGGAATTTTAAAAGACTTTTAATTTAAGTCTATTCTTAAACTAGGCTAGACTTGTAAAAAAAGACCTATAACAAATATTTAGGTCAAACCCAAGATATTTTTAACACTCCATAATTTGTCATTCCCACTCCTTTTAATTTTCTTGGACAGGGTATTATAAAGTTTCCCTTTAGAATCTAGAGCAACACAATAAACATGTATAGGTTTTTTAAAATTATTTGAAACTTGATCTTTTATTTAAACATGTCAAATTTTAAATAGGTTAGATTGTAAACCTCTCACTAGTGCAAAAAGTATATATAAGGACAGGAGATTAACTCGATTACAAGGAAACCTACTTAATAAAGGGCGCCGTGATATTTTTGAAAATTTTAAGTGAAACATATAAACTCTATTGAAAATTTGACTTCGGTTACTTGGGAATCGAGTTTAAAACCAACATATAAACTCTATTATACGTTTAACCCTAAACCCTATACATTTAAAATCAACTGAGTTTATATGTCTACCAAAATAAAAAATATTCATAAACCCTATAAACTCGGTTAAGGAGGATAACTGAGTTTATATGTTTCTTTTAAATCCAACCCAATGTTTAACTTTCCATTATTCATTCTCCCTCCCCCAAACTTACTTGCGGCGCACACTCTCAGGCTCTCACCCCCACCCTTATTGTTGGTTTTTGACGCACTAATGCTCTCGTCTCCATCATCACGCCACATTGTCATATCCATTTTCCTTCCTTGTGCTTAACTGTAGGTTGGTTACTTTGTTTCCCTTTTACTTTTCATGTTTCCGTTTGTTTGGTTGGTACTGTTGTGAGTGTGTTTCCCTTTGTTTCCCTACATTTGTAACAGTCACAATAATATTGTTGAAACTAGCTTGAACATGAATAACTTCCTTTGGTATTTTACGAATATGTTTACAAAACCAGTTTTTTGTATAGGTTTTGCCATATTTCATTATTTCATAAAAATAAGTTCAAAATATATATATATAGCCTTCTCCAGCACCAACCCACGATCTTTTCTTATGGGTGGCTTAGGCCAAAACCTGAATTACGTATGTAGAGAACATTGCCTATACTATAAAGGAACAACAAAAGGCAAGAAATGAGGCATAGGGTCGGGTATGCTAATCCACCAGGAAAGGTAGTCAGTCTGGGCAATAAACCTGGACTATCAAAGAAAGAGTTCTGATCTAGCCGGTATGCAGGGGGTACGCCGGTCCACTAGCAACCGGTATCAAACCTCACTCTCACTCGTAATATTACACCGATTCTGTAGAAATTTGATATTTTATAAACACACGTCTAGCGGGGATCTCTGTGCCCTTCGATCTTCCGTACTTAAACAACTTGAACCAGGGTGAGCTGGGACAGATAGGGGTTATACCTGCAAACACACTCCGATGCTTAAGTTAGAAATAATATAACGAAGTAAAAGAGAGATTTAGCTAAGGATTACGTAGAAAGTAATTGCATGCATATCTAGTAATAAAATGATTAGTATTTATAGTTCTCCATGAGGTACAACTAGTGATTTGACAACTAACACGGTTTCAGACATTGCTCAGAAGCAAGCTGGCCACTTACCTCTGGTACTGACACAATGACAGTCTTTTGACCGGTGTCCATTTTTGAGACATACTGGTTGCTCTTGCAGCCTTAGTCTTTTTCTTTTATGGAGTTCATGTCCTTTTGACCCCACCGGTGTCATTGCTCTATTGGGGCCGATATGGATACCGGACCAAGTTCCTTATTATGGGTTAGGCTAGTCCATTTCATGTCAAAAAATCGTATCCTTTACTATTTTCTAACTAGAATAAATATTAATAGAATTTTCTATATTCATTGTATGTTGTATTTCTATATTTAATTATGACAAATATAGATCTATGTCGATAAATATAGAATACAATTTGAAAAATGAAAATAAAACCAAAAAAGCACGACCATCTTTTTCTAAGTATTATGATAAAGGATGTTTTTAAAGAAAGAAGCAAATTATAATATTTCAAAAAATAGTAACATTTTGTACAAATTATTCTAGCTTAAACCCTATTATCTTAGCTTAAAATTAGAGTTTGATGTACTCATTTAACATAGTTTTTATTACCTCTTAAAATTATTGTTCGACTTAAAAACTTATTTTATAGCAAGATATATACCAATACTAGTTTTTAATAATAAATTATAAAAATATTAAATATTTTAATTAGGTAGAGGAAATTGTAACATATACTGAAAACACTAATATATATTCTAACCTAACATCTTATACAAACTAGTTAAATCATCCGTGACCAAGTTGACCCGTGAGTTAGAATCCTTTCGCATGTAATTGTAAAATTGCTAAAAATATTCATTTTTATAAACCCTAAACTCTAGACCATAAGCCCTAACCCCTAACCCTAAACACTAACCCTTAACCCCTAAACCCTAAACTCTAACCCCTAGTTGTTTTGTCTTTTGTTTGTAGCACTTTCAAGACCGGGTTACCTTTCCTTTTGACAGACATAGATTATGTGAGGGAGCAATGGGCTAAATACTTTCTTGAAGTGAGGGAAGGACTACAATAGACATTTTTTATTTTATTTCATTCATTGTATCTAATGTAGGATTGTACATAATATTCATTATAGATATATACTACATTATATTGTTTATAATATTAATACATAATTTTATTTCATCAGTTGTAGTTTGTTTCTATTAATTAGTGAATAATAACTAAACCCAAAATGAATTATTTGGGATAATATATTATAACCATTTGTATGGACTATGTTGTTTAAAGTTAAAGTTTGAGTTTATTACTAAAATAGTGCGCGTATGTTAAACAAAACCTGACATTTAAACTTGGTTTGGCTGTAACCGAGTTCAAATATGTGTCTAAATAATTCAAATGACTATACATTTAAACTGGATTATGGAAAATTCAAATTCAGTTTGAAGGAATCAGATTTAAAATGGGTTTTTAACCTTGGTTGTTAACCAAGTTTAAAGGTCCATACCTACTAACTCGGGTGATATAAACTCGGTTACAGACCCGAGTTCGTGTCCCTTTTTTAACCAAGTTTGTTGCCTTTTTTCCCATTAGTGTCTGGTAGCACATTGCTTTACTCTCATTCCTAATTAGAATGAATGATATCATTTATATTTCATCTAAAAAAACAAGAGTTGGGTCCAATCTCAATAGAGGTGTTAACCTTCACAAATATTCAAGATCAACTATGTCCAAACTCATAAAAAGAAAGAAGAGAAATGTTAAAATAAGAGTTTTAAATAATGAGTAATTGTATAGAATCTATTTCAAAAAACTAAAATGGAGGTAAGAGTAACAAATGAAAAATATGTTAAAAACAATACATCAAACTCAAATCTTCTAATCATTAACTAAACAAACTTAAATTGGAGATATGAATAAAAGTAACAAAATAAAAATATGTTAAAAAGAACACCTCAAACTCTGCAAACTCTGAACTTCTAATCATTAACGAATCAGGGTTTAATAATATAGTAAAAACCTAATTCAGTCTAGTGTATTTTCACTCTAGTCAAAGGTAAGTCTCAATATTTGTATTTCATAGGTTAGTTATGATGATAAGTGGAAAGGTAAATGCGCACGTGGTAGATACTATAGTTGATTCCGCCAAAGTGAATGCGCGTTTGTTCTTAATACGTGTTTGTTCCGGCAGAAGTGTAGTGGAAAAAGTTGGCAAGAAATGGTCTTTCAAATCAAACAACGAGGACAGCAAAAACATAAAGTGAGATCCAGTTTAAGGAATTCTCACCAATTTATTGATTGGAAAGCGACTTTTTGAATGCCCATCTTATCCTTTGTAAGAGTAAAAATACCTTTATATTAATATAACATTTTAAACAATCATAATAAATTGATAATTGATTTTCGTACTTTATTATTATTTTTCCTTCCAGCATCTTACTTTTTCAACTTTTATATCCATTTTTAATTTTTTTAAATAACAATAAAAAAAAGGAGATAAGAGTTGAAAAGTGAGAAATAAAATGTTTGAACTCTATTTTCATTGCTTAAATATTCACAATAAGTTCTAATTATACCGATTTCACAAGATAAAATCTTTACTTTTAATAATGAGATAATCTCTTATCATATTTTTACTTTTTTCTATAAACTACACATTTTTATTATTAAATCATATTGTTAATTATATAAGATTGTATAAATAATATATATAAATCAATTAATATAAATTAAAATTTATTTAGTTTTCTCCCATCTTGACATATTTTGAAGTGGCAAGGCAACGGTAGTCATGGCTTGAAATGAGGTTATATAGGACCTAAAAGGTTCCATGATTTATGGTGATTCCTCTTCCATAAGAATTTAATATGCATGTTTTGTGGTTGCTTGGGTCTGACTAACAATATAAAGAAGACTAGGGTAGTCTAATATGTAGTGATTTAAAAGGTTAAGACTCAAACTGTGGGACACATTAATGAAACGAGAAACTCTTAGGGGTCTTCTAATGTGAAATGGGGAAGGAGAAATTGTAGGTTAGATAGTAACTATATTGATGGGGACTGCATCAACTATTATCATTTTGAACCTTCCAATCAATTCAACTATATAAACAACCTATCTGTAACGAATTTTAAAGAATAAAAGTTACTTAAAACGAAAAGATTTAACAAAACTAGGTGTGGATAAGTAGTAAACTTTTCGGTTATTTTAAATTTTATTTTATTTTTTATGGGTATATTTTTCATGGTTTTGAAAACCGGACCAGACCAGCCGGTTCAACCGGTTGGACCGGGAACCGGTCAGGGTACCGTCCGGACAAGGAAAAAAACCGGACATTTAAAAACCGGTCAGAACCGGCCAAAACCGGTTGAACCGGTCAGGGTTTAAAATTATTTATTTTTTGTTTTTTGGTTATTTTTAAAAAAATCTATTAAAAAATTATTAAATAAATAAAAACTTATATATAATATTTACATATTATTTTTATTTATTATAATTTTTTAATCCTATAAAACATGTAATATGATCCTTAATTAACTTAATTTTTATATAATTTATTGTTAATATATCAATAAATATATTATATTATATTCAAAATATATATTTTATTATAACCGATTCGACCACTGTTCAATCACGGTTAAACCAATGAACCTTAAACCAATACCTTCAGCGGTTCAATCACCGGTCTAATTTTTAAAACGTTGATATTTTTTAAGAATATTCTGTCAGACTAAATCATGCACCTGAATATAACATGTAAAATTTTTAAAAAAAATTATATATACAATATCTCAAATATGACAGTGTTTAATTAATATCAAACAGTTTACGATTTGAATCAACCCAATAAAATATCTCCATTTGTGCAAAATTGTAGCTAGAAATGGGATTTATTTCTGTTTTGACTTTGAATTTTTTTTTTTGGTCAACAGTATGTGGCGCTGGACCATAATGGTTTTGGCCTTTTTGGTTAC
Organism: Clitoria ternatea; assembly: GCA_037962975.1. Lineage (NCBI taxonomy): Eukaryota > Viridiplantae > Streptophyta > Magnoliopsida > Fabales > Fabaceae > Clitoria > Clitoria ternatea. The sequence goes on from CM075670.1 coordinate 10,929,374, forward strand.
TAATTTGACATTTTTTTCTTTTAGAAACTTCATAGCATACTATTTCAATTGTTGGGTTAATAAGGTTTGGTCAAATACTGGCTTACAATCTAAGGAAAATTTGGCCTAATTAACGTAAGATGACCGTTGCTATTTTTTCTGCTATTGCAGAAATAACTGTCGAATAACTTAAATGGAAATTAGAATAATCCAGATCGTTTTTAAGAAAAGATTCATAAATTTTGACACTGACTACATTAGTTAAACGATAAAAAAGTTGTCACTCTGCGTAATATGGTGTATAATTACTTTTATTTTTTTTATCATATTAATGAAAATTCTTGACTTTTCTTATTATTACTTTATCGTCTGAAAATTCCAGATAATGGAAAGGCTGAACTCAGGAATTCATCAAGGTCTTTCTCACACTCACTTTGGTGTAGAGAAGGAATGATCAGATTGATCGCTAAGAAGAGAGTGATTGTCCTGATCAGGGAAGTTGTATAGTGGTTTATAAGTCATTGTGTTGAAAGTGAAATTATGGTAGAACTCTAAGAGGTCCGGTCCTAGAATTTTATGGGCCTTGAGCGACTTAATAGATAAAGGCCTTTTAATATTTTTTTAAAAAATAATCAAATCAACATTAACAAAGTCATTATAAATTCTAAATACATGAATTAAATATATCATAAGAAGCCAAAAAATAATAAATGTTGCTCCTATAGTCTCATGCTTTCTTTCAAATCATTCTTCCACCTACAATAAAGCAAAAAAAAACATAAATTATCATAAAAAATGATTTCTTCTAGTATTTTTAGATGCAAAATCATTAATAAGAACATCAACATCAATACTCTCTAACATATCCTTTTCAAACCATTCAACCCTAACATATCCTTTTAGGAGGCATATTATGGAAGATAATTAAAATAATAAATTAACAAAAGAAAAAAAGTAAAGAACAATAGCACCTGGAAATAGAAGATAGTGTTGGATATACATTCACAACTTCACACGTATATGCTAATTTCAATAACTGTAAACATAAAATTGATAAATTAATATGAAAATTGAAACAACCAACAACCAACTAATTAGTAATAACTATTAAGAATTTTAAAATTAAATATTCTTAACATAAAAATAATACAAATATAAAAAAGAATTAAACAATTGACAATGACTGTAAAAACATTAAGACCCTATAAACATAAAAATTAAAAAATATTGATATCAACATGAATAAATTTTCTAAATAATTTATATAACAACATAAATTATAACTTAATTAACAAGTGATTTAGAAGGTGAACAGAAATATGTACAAATTTTACGATTTTTCAATGTAATTGAGATTTGAAAGGGATCAAACCGCCAAAATAAAAAAGAATTATAGAAATAGAAGAAGAGGAAATGCAGAATGATAAAACAATAAAATATTATTCTTAGTTATATATATATATTATTACCTATTATTCGTGACCTTCTAACAAAACTTAAGTGCCTTTACCACTAAACCGTATAAGTTATATTGATGTTTATTGTTTTTTTAATATAAGTTAAAAATTATTTATTTTGGGCCCATATTACCAATGGGCCCTGGGCCATTGCTCTTGTTAAGGCCCAGGGCTGGCCGTGACCTCTAGTCAATCGAAGTCAATGTTGCTCCTCAAGGGTTTACATAACACACATATAAATCAGTGTACTCATATATTTACGTGTAGGAAACTCCACAACACTACCCAGAAACTAGAGAAGGAAGAAAAGGGATGATGAGTGAAATGCTTGCTCAGAAAAGTGTGTCTAACAATACTGTCAGGGGTCTTTTATAGGTTACGTTGAGATCAAAGCGTGTAGGAAAAAATCAATTGTATTAATCGGTTGAAGCAAAACAAAAAAGACAATTATGGCTAAACATAACGAACTATAACAAGTATTATCATTGGTACTCTATTTCATAATAGAAAAAATGGGGGAAATCATAAAAACAATGATTTTGTGACTAAAGGTTCATTTTCTAATCTTATGACCTAACCCCTTACCAGCCCAACCTAGCAATGTGTGTGTGTGATAGGGCTGGTTAGCGATCTCATCCACTGGCCTTTTATCTAAAATACCAAAGGGGGTTGGCTAGAATATATAAAGACTTGATCAAGAGGTAGAGTTTTCAATGTAGGACTTGAAAAGTCAAGGAATGCCAAAAGCCAACAAAGTCATTATTCCAAGAACCCCTCATTAATGGCTTTTGCAGAAAAAAAGTTCTTTAGGTAGAGAAAGTTTATTTTTATGCATAAGTGTTGATGCCCAAAGGGTTAAATTAACACAGTGAAGTGAGGTAGAAACACTTCGTTCAAAAAGTGAATTACTTTTGAACTAGTTGAACTAAGGTTGGGACCCATACACCTTTAATTTAAAATATAGAGTTTTTGCTATAAAAAGTAAAGTCATACTTAACCTTGGGAATCATTTGAGTGTTTTAGAAAGTTTGCCCAGATATTTTAGAAAATGAGACTTTTGTCATTTTCACTCGCATATTTATTCACATAGGTATCAATTACCCTTCATACTACGCGTCTCAAAAGCATTATAATGCATCTCATAAGCATTTTTTATGAGTAACTTTATTAAATAATTTTGAAAGTACACATGTGCATCTTAATAACATTTTTCTTGTAGATACATCAACGCACGTCTCAATAGCATCACCACAACGGGCTATGTATCTCTTTCAAATTAAGCATTACATTTTCTTGCCATAAGGATAAGATGTAATGCATCTAGAGTAATTATATGGCTTAGTTTGACCTACTTAATTGAGTATCCACCATACTTTCCTCTCTATAAGGCTTAAGCCTCACCCCTCAACGTGTCCAAGATAACTCTTTTGGTTAACCTTTTAATAAGAATATCAGCTAGATTTTTCTTACTTTTTACAAAATCAAGAAAAATTACATCATTTTTAATTAATTGACTAACACCATGTCTGACATGAATGTTCCTTTTCTTTCCATCATAAGCATTGTTGTTGGCAACGCCAATTGTAACTTATGAGTCAAAATAAAGTGATACTATTAGTGTAGGTCTTCCCCATAAAGGTACGTCAGTTAATAAGCTTATCAATCATTCTGCTTCTTCACCTACTAACTTAAGAGAAACAAATTCAAATTCCATAATGGAATATGTGATACTGTTTGTTTTGTAGACTTTTAGAAAATAGCCCATCCACTCAAAGTGAACACATATCCATAGGTGGAGCTTGCCTCATCTTTGCTTGAAACCTAATTTTCATCACAACTTTTAACACTAAAGAAAATTTTGAAAAATACAAACTTCAATCCATAGTACCTTTCAAATATTTCAAGAGATAAAGTAAAATATTCCTATATTCACCATTTGGATTATATGTATAGCGACTTAACCTACTTAGAGCATATGCAATATCCGGTCTAGTATAATTCATTAAGAACATAACACTGTCAATAATTTTTGCATATTTAGATTGAGAGGTTGTATCACCGTTGTTCATTTAAAACATATATTGGAATCATAGGGAATTTTAGCATGTATTACATCAAAATTATTTAATCTCTTAAAAAAATAACATAGTGTGATTGATTAAGAGGAAAATTATTTTCTTTTCTTTATCTTTATTCCTATTATTACATCGACCTCTCTTAAATCTTGTGTCAAATTTGGAACTTAAAGCTTTTGTTTGGTTAATTACATCCAAATTTGTTACAAAAATTAACATATCATGACGTATAAACATATTATCACACAACCAAATTCACATAGCTTTGTATAAACATAAGTATTAAATGAATTCACAATAAATATATGTTCAACCAAAGCACTATTAAACTTTTCATACCACTATTTTGGTTCTTGTTTCAAACTGTATAAATATTTTTTAAACTTGCAAATCTTGTGTTCTTGACCATCAATAACACAACCTTATGGTTACTTCATATAAATTTTCGTATTAAAATCACCATTAAAAAGTGATTTTTACATCTATTTGATGAATGAATAAATTATTTATAGCTGCCAAAGTAATCAAACCTATAATTATGGAAATTTTTGTGACTAGTGAATAAGAATCAAAAAAGTTTATTCCATATTTTTTAATAAAAGATTTGATTACTAGTCTAGTTTTAAATTTTTCAATTGAACCGTCATGTCTTATTTTCCTTTTGAAAATCCATTGACTCCCTATAAGTTTGCTACCAACAAACAAATCAACAAGTTTTCAAGTATGATTACTCACTATTGAATCAATTTTCTTTTTATAGCTTCTTTCCAAAAAGATGCGTCAAAGAACTAATTGTCTCATTATATGTTTGTGGATCTTCTTCCAACATATAACAATAAATTAATTCTTCAGATAAAACATCAACATCTTTGATATTAATCAAAAAAGTAGTTATAAAATATGGTTCAAAACTAGTTTCAATTTGTTGCCTTTTATTTCTTCTAGGTTCAAAAGAATTAGAACTAGACAATATCATTTCAAAACTAGAAGCAATAACAATTAAAGGAAAAGATATAAGTTTAGAAATAGAATAATTCAAATTACTACTTTTCTTATGCGGGAAAATATTTTCAAAGAACTCAGCATCTTTAGATTTAATAATAATATTATCATTCAAGCAAATTAAAGAAGCAAAATTTTGATAATGACAAATGCTCAAAAAAAATGGACAACCATGAAGGCAACAAATATATAAACATGAACCAACAAACAATGTAAAAATCATAAAGTCAGAAAATGAAGAGATAAATTAAAAGACTTTAATATTTAATGTAAGTTTTTTTTTTCAAACATAGTATGGTCTTAAAAATTAATTAAAACCTTTAAAACATGTTTTTGAAAAACATTCTTATAATTCTCATAAGCATGTAATCGATTACCATTTTTTTTGTAATTAATTACCAACATAAACATTGACATTTGATTTGAAGCTTAAAAGCATGTCATTGATTACCATTTTAATGTATTATTGACATGATGTTAAAATTTTATTTAAAATTTAAATGCATGTAATCAATTATACATTTTATGTAATCAATTACAAGTAAGATAGAACTGTAAAAAATTGCATCCATTCATGACATCATGTATGAAAAATCATGATTTTCAAAGTCTAATTTCTGAATAATGCATCCTTCAAGATGACACTTTTTCAATGGTCATGACTGATCAAAAGACATATTTTCATGGTAAATTTCCTTTTATAAATTCAATGAAGAACAACCATTTCAGATCATTAATTATCAAAATAAATCTAATTATTGAAAAGCATTCTATGATCATATAAGACCATCTCTATTTGAGAAAAACTATTAGTGATCCTTAAGTTGTCCTATCTACACTAAATAGAGAGTTTCAAGTTTAGTACTGTTGATATCAAGTCTATCATTAGGTGAGACATCCCTAAAGTATACAAATAAAGTGAGGCATCTCTTGTACATTGGAGACTCAACATAAAAGGTGAGGAATCCTAAGGTGTTGGACTGTTGTATAGTGTAAATTGTTAAAGCAATAGTGGAAATCTTAAGGAGTTGCTTGGGAAATTTAGACATATGTAATAGAGGTCCCTTCACTAGTGCAAAAAATGGCTACGACAACGGGATATGATCACGGTCTAGGGAAAAACCGTGTTTGAAAAATACGCGGTGACATTTTTGTAAATATGAGGAAGTTTTTTAATCACGGTTCTGATGTAACCGTGGTCGTAGGAACAAGTTTTTTTATTTTTATTTTTATATTTTTAAAAAATGTACTTACAATCACAGTTGAGAGGAAACCGTGGTTGTAGGGTATATATAATCATGGCTTTATGGGAAGCCGTGATTATATCTAAAATCATATTTTTTTATTTTAATTTGTATATTTTTAAAAAATGTACTTATGGGAAGCCGTGATTATATCTATAACCAGATTTTTTTATTTTAAAAAAATGTACCTACATTCACGGTTGAGAGGAAAGCCGTGATTATAGACATCATACAATCACGGTTGTTTGGGAACCGTGGTAATAGGTGTTTTCAAAATATAAATTTTGAACATCGTGCGCTCATTCTCTTTCTCTGTTAGCTTTCTCTCATCTTTCTCTCTAAGATTTCTCCTCTCTGTTTTCCCATTCCTATTGACGTTTGCATTTGTTGTGTTCTAGATCTAACGTGGTTCTGTGTGTATATTTTGCAAGTTTTCTTTTGCTATTCTCGTTTGCGCGCCATTGACGACCACCACGCGACCCTTCTCTTATTTTCTCGTTCAACCATGTAAGGCTTCTCTTTTGTACATCTCTTCTTTTCTATTTCTTTCGATTATAATGAAGATTTTACAGATTTCTGTTAGTTATTCTGTTTGTTTTTGTTCTCTATGTTTTGCTTTTGTTTGTTCCTGTAATGGAGGTTTTCTGTTTTGAAGGTCAATGTTGGGGTTATTTTGAGGAGGATGTTAGTGGCAACGGCGGAGATGTGCGCAGAACTTTTAATCACGTTCTCTGATCGAAAGGAATGGTGGTGGTGATGGTGAGTTGGGTTTGGATTGTGGCGTGGAAGATTATAGAAGGTTAGCTTTTAATCACGGTTGTGGTTGGCGTGGAAGATTAAATAAGACCCTATTTAATCACAGTTTCAAACAACCGTGACTAAATGTGATCTATAACCAGCCCTAATCTATTACCACAGCTGGAACAACCACGGTTCATGAACCATGATTAAAAGCTCATTTTAACCGTGATTAAATCCCTTTTTTGCACTAGTATTTATCTCTTTTCATTTTGTTTAAAGATTTACCACTCCTACTTATAATTAAAACGTTATTATTCTCATCAATGTTTAGCGGAAACAGAAGAAAAATTGGCTATTAAATAATTAAATATAACATTTTTGTTTGGAGAACCTTATGAGCTTTTGACATTGTAAATTGAAATATAATGTCAATCATCATGGAAATATATTTAAAACATGTAGAGGATAGTGTCCCATGATTCAATGTAACTAAACTTGCTTTTCCAATTTTCCCATGTTTACAAGCACTATTAGGTGTAAGACGAGTTGCATTCATATATCTTATTATAGATATAATCATTTTTTGTTTTTTTAACCACAGGTAATCATTTTTGAGGTTTAGTCTATCAAGTCTATCAAACTAATGCAGGCCAAGTCAAAGCTTTAAAATATAAGTCAAAATTTAAAATAGGTCTTTTTGGCCAAACATAAAAAAGACGAGTTCATTACAAAGCAGGCCATATAATCTATTTTAAAAGTTCTACCAATTTGCTGATTGAACGAACCTATTAAGTACTATTCTCAAATAAGGTGAGTGTATATACAATGTTCTCCTAGTGTGTAAAGATATATGTATTCTCTCCTAGTCCATAATTGACCATCATGACAAACCAATTACTTATGTAATCAATTTGGTTTGTTTCTTATTTATCTAATGGAAGGACTTTACTAGCCCTTGTTTTACATGCACGGATTACTTACCGGTAATGCAAAGATCATAGCCAAAAATCAGCCCTCCAAAAGCAGCAACCACATAAGTCACTACAGCTCTCAACTTAAGTTTCCCGGGATAATCTTTACCCGTGGAAGAGCCATTTGTTACAAAAGCTAAATAGACTCTAGACTTAATGATTAACTCAAAAAAACTCTTTTACGGAGATTGAGTATAGTACTTGTAAAGAGAGCTTTTTTTATGAGATAAGATGCCTAATAAGCAGAAGTTTTGTGTCTATATATAGGCACAAAAGTTAACTTAGATGATATGGGATATGTTTTCTTGATAACTTAATTATCTTAGATTTATATCTCCATAACCGATTATCATATATAACCTTTAATGATTTTTTTCTTTATCTTTGAAGTACACGATTGTTAGATTTTTTTAATATTTGGCTAACTGAGAATGAGACAGAGTGTGCACTTAGCCTTATGAAGATGGATAACAGAATTATCATCCTATGGTGGCAAAAAGGCAGGAAACACACATGAGACTAGCCAAGGTTTTATTTTATGGGTAAGATCACAACAACTATGATAAACTCAGTTTGCCAATCCTTTTTGCTTGTTTAATGAAGAAGTCTCATCCTTTTATAGTGTCCATTGGTCGAGCAAATTAAAAGAGGTTAAGAAAATCACTCTCTTAGGAGCACCAAAAGTCCGTCCTTTAAAATTGTGGTGTTCCTTTCAATTAAAATACTAGGGTTGTGTTTGGAAATAAAATTTTACTAAATGCATTGAGTAAAAGAACCATGGGAACAAGACATAAGTGTTAAATACAATAATACAACTTTGAACTTTTTAAGCCATAAAAAGTGTAAGTTCTTACACTTATAAACAATTCAACTTATTTATATTTACACGTCCAAAAATATCAAAATACTTTGATTTTTGTGCTTCTCTCTTTGTTTGAACACAATTGTAAAATGGTTACTTAGATAAATGGCAGCTAGGATGCACTCTTGAACTCAATAAATACATGAGACAATAGTTTAGTGAGACTCCTGGAATAGCAGAAATTCAAGGACTTAACATAGTACCTCAAACCTGTAGAATATAATTTTAGCATAAAGAAAGATAATAACTAAACCAGAAAAGAACATGTAATTCCTCAAGTGTAAATAGCTCATCATGCTCTGCTGATTTATTACCAAGTCTGCATGAAGTGACAACCTCATTCATGGGATTAGTTTTAAAATCAGAAATTTGCTTCGTGTTAAATTTTCGTGCTGCTACTGTAACAGTACATTTAAGGGTGTTCGCGAATTGGATTGAATCGGTTTTGAGGCCAAAAGTCATCCGATCCAATCAAGGAATCATTATGTGGGTTGGATTGAATCGGTTAGGATATACTATGAAATCCGATCCGAGGATTGGATTAGATTTCTGTTTTTAGAAAATACACTAAAAATAAATCACTTACTCTATAAATCTCATACTAACAGTAGTAAAAAAAAAGTAAATCATTACGCGTAAATTATAAAATTAAAACATTGGACATTGTCATTTGGGTTCAAGCTATTTTACTTTTAAGAATTATAAAAACAAATGAAATATATTGGGCTTTAATGTAATAGGCCCAAAGTAGTATTAGTAGTAAAAAAAATTTTGGATTGGTTTGGATTGGATCGGTTCCTGAAGGTGGAACCGAAATCCAATCCAATCCATAAAAGAATATTGTTTTTTCGGCTATCACTTTTTTTTAGATATCGGTTTTTTTGGTTTTCAATTTTTTCAGTTCGATTGTGTGATTTTTTTGGATTGAATAGGATGATTAACACGCCTACATTGATCAAATTCTGATATTGTTTAGTCATTAATAATGTATCTTGCCAATGAATTGATAAAGCTGGGCAGATAGATGGATGAGCACTAGACGTTTTTTTTGGGACAAAACGGGCTAGAAACCTTTGGCATGGTTTGCCTTTTTTTGGGGGTAAAACAAGTGAGTTTGTGGATCAAGCTCAGATTTTCATCCTTACTTATTCTTATGTTCAGTTTACTATTCATTGTACAAAATCAAACCAACAAACTCAAATGTCTCACATACTAATATCTATATTCCTATTTCCTATCATATGCTTAACTAACCCTAAGAATCCTGAGCACTAAGTGTATGACGTGCTACCCTTCACAAACTATGTTATATACTTATTAAGCTATAATTTCTATAGTATATATTATAAATTGATTTAATAAGTTTTAATGTTTATTATATGTTTAAAATTGAACTTCAGAACTGAATAAACATACCAATCCAAACTACAAAGGAGTAATTTTATTTTAATTGAATCAACACAAACTACAATATGTTAAGCGATTTGGCTTGACTGTAGCTTCAAAACCAAATTGAGTTATGATGTGAACAAGGTGCCATGATAACACCAATTATGGACTAGGAGAGAGTGCATATGTCACAGTGATTACATATATGCTTATGCTAAGAGAACATTGTATCTACACTAGGTGTTGACAAAGTCACCTTTTAGAAAATGGTACTCAATGGGTTGGTTTTAACCAGTAAACCGGTCAAGTCACTAATATGAGGGATTTAAGAAATTAGTGGAGCAAAAAACCAATCAAACTGATCTTGAAACAGACAAAACTGATGAAAATCAGTATCAATGAGCGGGTTTGAATCAGTCTTTTACCAAAAAAAAATATATAAAAAGGATATATTTGGTAGACAAACATTTAATGATCTTAAAAAAATATAATTTTGCTTATATCATTAGACTAAAAAAATTCACTAGAATTTGTTTATATTTAGAATTGGAGATAATAATTTTTTTAGTCACATCAAATATTAAAAAATAAAGATTTTTAAAATAAAATCATAATTTAAATGATTAAAAATTACATGTACAAAATGAAAATAATTAAAACTAAAGACACCAAGATTATGGATAGACTTAAATTAAGAGGATAGAAAAACTAAATGAACCTAATAATATTTAACAATTTTTTTATCTTTTTAATAACAGTAAAAAGAAAGAGTAATAAGTGTAAAAAAGGAATTATGGAGAAAATAGGGTTTAAACTCGGACTCTTTTATTTTATATACAGATAAAAACAATAGGCTTTAATGTAAAATTAATCTTTAGTAAAGTTTGGATTTTGGTTTTACCCCCTGTAATATTGAATATTAGTTTAAGGCCCCTTACAATTTATTTTGTTAGCATTAAACCTTTGACGTTAACTATTTTTGTTAAGTGTTGAGATGTAACAAACACAGGTGCCATCGGAGTCACACGTGGCATGGGAGTCAACATGCACCACACTGAGTTGGAATTAGTAAATATGATTTATATCAACTGGGTAGCTCAACTGGGCACAAAGACCATGGGAGCCAGAAAACGAGGGGTATACATACCGTTGGCCATCTCATACCACATAATCACATATCATATCTCATAATCATTACATATCATCAACAAACAACAGATGTAACTACCAGAAACTGGCATGTGCTCACAATACAGGGCGACCGACTTGTCAAGCCCATCCATCACATTGCCACTGGGCGACCTACTTGTCAAGCCCGTCATCACATTACCACTATGCACCTCGAACCATCACAATGCAAAACACTTTAATCTCACACATCATAAACCATACACAATTCACATGGCAATTATTATCCACAATCTTTCTTACCGTTTTAATACTTAGTTCGGCGACCCGAACCCAAAATACGCACTTATTCTAATTAATTACAACCCGAACACCCCCTTACCTCGATTCCAAGCTTCAACGATCTGCTCTTGATGCCGATTACGTCCTCTAAGCGCTGGGTTCATGGTTTCACCTCCGAATCCAACACCAGCTTCGTCACTCAGTCCTCCGATGTTCGTTTTGCTACCTACGGGAGTCGGAATGCAAAACCCATTAACATCATACCACCCGCAGTCTAAAGACCATTTTCAAGCTCACACACACCAGAGGAGTGGAAAACAGAACCTTACCCTGTCATGCGTGGCCATTCGGTTTAACAGAGAAAACGAAAGAGATGAGTTAACCCAATTTTAAAGGGTCCAATGCACTCACCTCAAAGTCACGATCACGGAAATGAGGTTCTTTCGAAGTTCTGACACGGAAGAAGCCTTCCCTTAGAGCATGCAACTCGACAGCGTGAGGAGAAAATGAAGAAGAAGAAACAGAAGGAGAAGAAGGCTCGCATGGATAATGAGGAAGAAGAAAAGAGATCTTTATTATTTAAAGCTCAGGGGCAAAACTGTCTTTTCTCTATTTCTTTTATATTTTCATTAAAAGTTTTAATTAAACTTTTACCTTCTTCTAATTACACCTCATTTAACCCTTTTGTAATTAATCAATCAAATAATTTTATTTATTTCTACAATAGTTAATTATTTATAATTACCTAATAATTCATAAAAATATCAAATAAATCCCTAAAACAATTTTTAATATTTTTCACTAATCAAAATTTTACTAAAATATTCGGGATGTTACACACCTAGCATTAGCATTCTTGTTCTTAAAAACCCTTCTACATGAGTGGTTATTCATGAATATCTTCAACCAAATAATATTTGTCTTACCAACTCTACTTACAAAGGTTAACCACATGTATCCAAGCTAAATGCAAACAACTCTACACATGTATGGCTCATTCTTAACATATTTCACTTGTTTTTCCAAATGCACATTATACTTCATTATAGCTTGTTTAAACTGATTCATTGAACTAAACTCCATACCCAACTTGTCTTCATCAAATGCCTTAAACAAAACATCACCATCATCCTCATCTGAGTCTACATAACTACTCATTCCATCTATTCATGGTCCATGTCAATATCATTATATTGCTTCTCATCTAATTTATTGCACCAATCTGAACCCAAACTCTCACCTTCACCATTTTTTGGTGATCCATCCTTCCCATCAGGTATGTTTTCTGCTTCTAGCCCCTCACTACCCTGGTTATCATTATTTTCACCTTGGACCTCAACATATACCCCCTCACTCCCCTTTGGTTCTTATTATCCCTGCTTCCAACCTCTCTCTCCCCTCATTCCCAACATTTGCACCCTGGACCTCAACACCTCTTTCTGATTCCAGCCCTTCTTTCTCCCCATTCTCAACATTTGCACCCTGGACCTCAACAGTTGTTTCTGATCCCAGCCTATCCAAGCCCTCATTTATCAATATTTATACCCTGGACAACACCTGCTTGTGATTCCATCCCTTCCAAACCCTATTGTCAACATTTACATCCTAGACCTTAAACACTAGATTATGGTTCCAACCCCTCTCTACCCTTATTTTTAGTTCTCACGCCCTACACAGGAATTGCATTTTCTTCTCCCAACCTAGTTGGGTTAGAACCCATATGACCAAACACTTTTTGTTTAACACTTTTGTAAATTTTTTTCCTAGGGACAAGCTTCTTAGGTTACACAAATGGCCTCTGCTTAGGACTAGATTTGGTCCTCCCAACCTTTTGAACTGGGTCATCTTTTGTCCCCACATCAACTTTGTCCACTAAACTTGTCTCCTCTCTATCCCCTAACTCCAACACCTGTTCATCCCTGAGAACTAAATGCTCAATATAAATATGTACCTCACATCTATTATTTATAGCAAACTATGCAACATCCAATGCATGGTTGTCCCAGGTAATGGTAACAAATTCCCCACTTGGCTTTTTCCACCATATTTTAAAGTCCATACTGTGACCCAACTCCCTAACCAGAGACTCACATTCAAAATAAGACCACCTATCAATATCAATGTTATGAAAAGTAATAATTTCATGCTGTGTAGTCCATTTGTGGGTCATCATTAAATTTACCTTTGTGATGAATAACAACAGAAAAACTCATCCCTAAAAGGAAAAAATTCACTATTACACATAACACAAAGCATTCATACAGTCAACTACATGACAATTAGGGTTCATAATTAATACAATAATATAAGGCTTTCATGGTCCCCTCAAACAAAAACAATTCTAACTTTGCGCTCAAAGGTGAGGAATCTGACCCGTATGTGTTGCTTTAACTTACATGCAATGGAGAAGGCAGCAGACACGCACACCTCCACTAACCCCTAGATCTATGCTCAAAATGACGATTCCTTATCTTCTTCATGGATAACTTCAAACGTGGAAGAAGAAAAGGAAAGAACATCTACAAAACCCCTCAATATTTTTAATTTTTATTTAACCTTAATTAATTAACAGTTGAATATTATCAATTCCAACTCAACGTAGTGCATGCTGACTCTCATGCCACGTGTGACCCCAGTGGTACCTATGTTTGTTACACATCAGTGGTTAACAGAAAGAGTTAACAGCAAAGGTTTAATATTAACAAAATAAATTTTAAGGGGGTCTTAAACTGATATTTAATATTAAAAGGAGTAAAACAAAAATCCAAACTTTACTAAAGACTAATTTTACATTAAAGCCAAAAAAAAAAATTGAACAGATGTACAATACTTTCTAACCATAAATAATATTTTTTTATTCATTAGCAAAGACAGTTGAAGTTAAACGAGGCAAATAGATAACCTAAATAATTGTAAAACGTGGCTAAATAATTTCAATCAGGAACAATGGTAAAGTGTTTAGAGGCTAGAGCTGAGCTGTCCGGCAAATCGTGACAGTGACTGTTATAGTGTTGCTCCAAAGCAAGCGAACTATAACTAAAAGAGGCAAAAAAAAAACACGTTTTAAACCTGTCGTCATTTCCTTTAATAGCTGGAGCCTGGTCTCCAAGTGGGGGACACCCAGGTCATCGTGCCACAACAGCTTCTTGCAACCTTAGTAATATCCAAATCAGCCTTTGCTAAACCCCAACATCATCTCAAAACCAAAGAAAAATTGCTAACAAGTGTGGGAAACCCGTGGGCTTCCGGTTTTCCTGGCACACCCAAATCCGTGTCCACTTAGTGACCTCATACGTGGCCCAACCTCTCCCCAAAAAACTATATATAATAAACACTACAATCAACAATATTCCCCTGCAACACACCAACTAACAAAACAAAACCGAAGTTCCCAAAATCAAAGGTCACTTTCTCCAATGAACATTCTTAAGTCAGAGGTATCTTCTTCGTCCGAAACAAGTTTCTCCACTAGGAGTGTCCATTCGGATGAAGAAGTCATATTAGCGTCGGCTAAGCCGAAGAAAAGAACAGGTAGAAGAGTGTTCAAGGAAACCAGACACCCGGTGTACCGAGGAGTGCGTCGCAGGAACAAGAACAAGTGGGTTTGTGAATTGCGTGTCCCCAACAAAAATTCCAGGATTTGGCTCGGAACATACCCAACACCCGAGATGGCTGCACGAGCACACGACGTGGCAGCGCTCGCGCTTAAGGGAAAGTCAGCATGCCTCAATTTCGCCGACTCCGTGTGGCGCCTCACGGTGCCGGCGTCCACCGACGCAGAGGTGATAAGGAGAGCGGCCGTTGAGGCTGCCGAGTTATTTGCGGCGGAGGACAACCGACACCACCAAAGTTCGAACGACCCCAATATCAATGTGGACTACGAGGTTTGTAGTGTTGAGGTTGTAAAAGAAGCCAATGGCGGTGATAATAAGGGTACACAACAGGTTGAGGACTTGCATGATTTGTTAATGAGTATGGCTAATGAGCCTTTGATGTCTCCTCCACCTTGTGTGAGAGATGGTTGGGATTGGAATGACGTGGAGATATTTGATGCTGAAGTGTCACTGTGGAACTTTTCAATTTGAAGCGTAGACACTACTGTGGCCAATAATTAAGTAGGTGATGGTTGTGTTTGCATGATTGAGTTTGATTATTAGTTTTTCTCTCCTATAAGAGGGTTAATCACCACTCTTGACTAATTAAGTAGAATGGAGTCAAGCATATGATAATTGTATGATACGGTTGTTTGTTTCGTAATTTTCAAATGATAAGTAGTGTTGGTAAATGAACAGTGATCTCATTCCATTAGTGTTAACTAATAGGGACCTGCACTTCTAGAGGTTATAACTATGATAAACAATGGATTTGGCTAGACATCTTTGTTGAAGGTAAATTCCATAATCCATTATTGATATTTGGTAACATCAGATTTAACTCCAAACTTCTTTAAACATAATAGTTTAATCTAATAAATTAACTTTAATAGAATATTCTTCATATATTAACTATGTTTAACTTTTTCTTATTTCTTAAAAAAATTATTCAAGAGTTAAGTTGCGCACTCTAAATTTTATCCTATATTTTAAAAATTTTAATAAAATATGAATATAATTTCCCCCTTCTTTTTCATGGAAAATAAAAAGTACACCTACAATAAAAAATAAAAAATATACTTTAGATTAATTTAATCTTTAAAATTTTTATAATATAATTTGAAGATTCATTTTTATTACATGCATTGTTATATCAATAAAAGAAGTAGATGGAACAATGAATAATATTTTTATAATTTCAATTTTTTATAAAACATTTTATCTGTCACTATTTCTCTTTAACTAGATACTTCATGTTAAGACTTATGATAACAAAATTTGAATAAAGTAATTCTAATCATCTTTTTAAAAATTAACCATATATATTATAATCTTTACAATACAAATCAACTTCAATTTCATCACAATATCACTAGCTCATTTTATAATCAACTACTACGAGTGATTTAATCTTTAAATTGTACAACAATAATTTATAAAGAAGTTAAATCTCAACTAGAATATAAATTTGTTTAGGTAGTTATCGTCATTGTTTGCACCATTTGGATTTTATAATAGTTTGGGTAATTTTTTTTTGTACATGTTGATACCTTACTGACTTGTTAGTTAGTTTATAATCAATTTCTTCTGAAAGAAAAATGATTACAATGGGATTAAAAATAATTAGTTCATCAAAAAGGTTCACTATAAGTAAACTTGCAATTAATTTGTTAATGTTAGAATTTTGGTGATAGGATTGTTTGATTAAGTGTTGACGCAGCAGTGAAAAAACTCAAAAAAAGATATTCGTAAGTATAGTTGTGAATAATTAGGTCTATCTTTTATATATTGTATGGTAATTTAATGTTGAGAAATTTTGATTTAAATGGTATTCAGTTGTATACTAAGTAAGAATGTCTGGTTAGGATAGTTAAACTTCAATTTAGTTACTTAAAAATCAAAACATTGTACATTTCAGTTTTATGTTAGTAAGATATAATTGAACTTAAATTTTTAGAAATTGGTAAAATGGTTTATAATATGATCTAGTCATAATTATGCCCCTAAAAATGCATTCGAGTGAAGTGAATATTATGCGAAAAAAGGGGAAATGGCTTTTTAAAGACATATGGTAGCTATAGCAGGTGTTAGGTGGTTTAGCTTAACCAACAAAATAGAAGGATAACAAACAATTCAGGTTTTAAAGTTGCCTAAACATAAAAGAGGTGATGTTGAATTAGATTGTGGTCACACATAACTTTTGTCCCTCAATTTAATTGGGTGTTAATTCTAAATTTTAAGTTTCCCTTATTTAAAAGGTGTCAACTCCCATTTGATTGGCTCCTTTAAATTTGTTTATGCCCTTCTAACCAACTCAAGAGTCATCCTCATTCGAATTGTATTCCCAGATAGCTGTTAAAAATAATAATAATTTGGTCCCTTCATTGAAAACCAATCCATGACCCAAACATCGAAGGTACTGCATGAACCCGACATGAAACTCTGTTTATTTCCATCAGTATGACAACTTTGACGCAATACATTAGGCGGTATGGGGATTCACTAGTGGATGAATAAGGTGTGGTGTGGTATGTTGATAGGCCCAATGATAGGCCCAAAAGGATTTTAAAAAAACCCGATTGGTTTCAAGATTTTGAATTAGAAGATTAAGATAGATTTTTATCTTAACTTATCTTTAATTTAGATAAGATAGAATTTTTAGTAATCTTAGCTTATCTTAAGATAGTTTTATCTTTAGCTTATCATTAATTCAGATTATCTTATCTTTTGACTTTTAGTTATCTGATCCGGTCTCAATACCGGTATCCGATCTACTATATATACTTCAACGTCTTTGATGAGACATCTACGTGTTACCGGTGTCATCGGTATACATCCGGACTGTAATTCCGTATCAGGCGTTCTCCCTATACCGGTTGTTCAGGATAACACCATGACATCGGACAATACACACGTCACTGTGCAAAAGACAAGGATTGTTGCTATAGGGATCGATCAATAATTCCCTGCACTACGAGCCAAATTCTGCTCACGGGAATGGTCAACTTGTTCCCTAATCCTAGTCTACATTCTCTATGCTCAATATAAAATAGCCACTTGACCCAATCATGCAGGTAAGTGCGCAATATAATAATGCTAATGGGAGTTGGTGGTTCCCCACCAACGTGTCCTCGTTAATCGAGCCAATCAGGTATATGAACTCACTTCATGATTGAAGGGAGGATCTTCTTCAGCTCTTTTACGACTGATTATCCTCTGAATACATTCCTTGCTTGGAATATAATCACTGACTTGAGCGTCGGAGAATCTTTGCAGGTGACACCACCATTCGCCCACTTCAACGCGTTAGGTCGGTGTGAAGGATCTCCAGGACGCCCAATCCGCTCTCCTCATTCAGGGACAACGGATACATACATCGGATACACATACATCCGGTCTCTTATACGGTATTGACATACTATTCGTGACTGGCTTGAGATCGGATCTCTTGACCCCGGTCCAGGACAGATCATTGGCACGCCCAGTGGGACTCGATAAAGTTATTCCCATATCCTTTGACAGAGCAGGTAATCCACAATGGAAGGCGAAGCGCATGACTTCATGGAGAATCAAGCTGAAGGCAGAACCAATCCTAATGCCTTCAGAAAACTCAACTTTGATTCTCATGGGGGCAGCTCAAATAAGATAGTAACCGTGTCTGATCCTGATCCTCGCGATGAGTTGATCAAACAACTTCAGAGGGAACTCGCTGAATTGCGAAGAGAAAAAAGGCAAAGCGAGGATAAAGAATCATCTCGCACGCGAAACACTCCCCACACAACTGATGGTGAAAAGTCCACCACTCTTCAGTACTCAAATATCCCTACGTTTGAGGGGGGAGAACAGACTCGCGATTCTGAGGATGCAGCTTCCCGAAGGAAGAGAGATTCAACAACAGCACCCCCATTGTCTTACAATCTGAAAGTTCCTTTTTCAAGGAGACTTATGGGCATCAGCATCCCCAAGCACCTTCAAACTACTCAACCACTTTCCATCGGAAAGTATAATGGTGAAACTGATCCAACTAAGCACCTTGATGCTTATGTGTTTGAAGCCATGTACTTGGGGGCTGATGAAGACGTGATGTGCCGAATGTTCCCTCGAACATTGTCTGAGGAGGCCCTCAGGTGGTTTAAAGGCTTGCCTTCTGGATCCATAGATTCTTGGACGGAAATGGCAGCTGCCTTTGAAACCCACTTTGTCATCTCCAGAGACGTACCCAAGACGTCTCATACCTTGGCTCAGATTAAGCAAGGTGAAACAGAGGGCTTAAAAGATTTTTTGAAGAGGTTTTATAAGGAAGCAGCCCTGGTTCCTAACCTCACAGAATCTATCAAGCTGCATATCGTTATTGAGGCATTGCAGCCAGGATCAGCTTTCACTCTTTCATTAGCAAAGAGCCCCCCAGCAACTTTTGAGGAGTTCAGGAAAAAAGCCTCAAAGTATGTGAGCATAGAGATGCACTTGGAGGCAATGGCTGCAAAGAAAAAGCCACCAACACCATCTCCCCAAACCCAGAAGGGTAAGGAGAAGTCGAGGTCAGAACGCATGGAGAGGCCATTTACCAATCCTAAGGTGGATAACCACCCTCCTCGATCTCGAGAAAGGCATGTCAATTCCTTCAGCCATTATGCACAGTTATCTGCTAGACCATCTCAGATTTTGAGAGAGGTCGGATGGCCAATGCTCAGCACATATGGCATCAGGAGACCAGCCCCTATGAAAAGACCAGGAAATTCACGTAAGTACTGTGATTTTCATGAACAAAATGGTCATTCCACTGATGAATGCCAAGCTCTGAAGAACGCGGTTGAGATGCTAATTAGAGAAGGCAAGTTGAAGCAATACCTGTTCAAAGAAAAATCTTTTGACAGGGCAGAACGGAATGAGAAAAGAGAAAGAGATCCAGACGATGGGGATGACAATAACCCCAGTCCGGTTCGAAAGTTCTCTGCTGCAGAGAAGCAAAAAGGTGTGATGACTGATAATGCAGCACAGAAAGACAGCATGCCCCAGCAACAACGTCAGGGCCGACGTGAAGTTATTGACATGATTGCTGGAGGGTTCGCTGGAGGAGGAGCTTCAATTATAGCCCGTAAGAATCATCACAGAATGATTCTATCTGTGCAAGGGAAAGTCAAAGACAATCGCCCTTATAGAGGAAGGATTGAGGCTCCCATAATCTCTTTCTCTGACGAGGATTTTGGCCCAACCATTCCTGGTGGTGACGATGCTGTAGTCATCACTGCTGTGATCGCCAACAAGGACGTCCGAAGAATCCTTGTTGACCAGGGAAGTTCCTGCGATGTTATTTTCTATAATTGCTTTGAAAGAATGGGTTTTAAAGACTCAGACTTACAGCCTTACACGCAGGAACTAACAGCTTTCAATGGCGCAAAGCAACTAACTAAAGGGTATCTTGATACCCTTATCTCGTTTGAAGGCGAGCCAGGAGCCAGGACGGTTAGGTCTCGGGTGCTAGTGATTGATGTCAAATCACCATTTAATGGCATCATAGGCCGTCCTACTCTGAATGCAATGGAGGCAGTTGTATCAACCCCACATCTCCTTATCAAGTTCATTGACAAGGATAATGCTGTGTCATCTATCCGGGGTGATCAAGAGATGACTAGGTACTGCTACAACCTTAGCCTCAACATGACAAAGCTGGACGCCTCCAATAAAAAAGGGAAACTTAATGATGCTGGAACATCAGCTGGATCTGTAAGCCTTGTCGACCTGGACCCTAGAGCGGATTTGAACATTGATCCGTTCAACCCATCAAAGCCCACACCGGATGGAAGTTCCAGGGACATCGTCTTGGGAGATTCTCCAGAAAAGATCACCCATATCAATGACAAGCTAGATACTGAAATAGAGCAGCGACTGCTGGCTCTCTTGCAAGAGTTTAAAGACCTCTTTGCATGGACTGCAGCTGATATGCCAGGCATAGACCCAGAATTCTGCTGTCATAAACTTTCCGTCTATCCAGAGACGAAACCTGTGGCCCAAAAGAAAAGACGATTGGGCCCAGAGAAACAGAAGGCAGCTTGTCAGCAAACTGAGGAGTTGCTGAAGGCTGGATTTATCAGGGAAATCCGATATTCCTCTTGGCTTTCGAATGTGGTGATGGTCCCTAAATCCAATGGTAAATGGAGAATGTGCATTGACTACGTGGACCTCAACCGCTGCTGTCCAAAAGATCCTTATCCTCTTCCTAATATAGATCGGATGGTGGATGATTCCTCTGGTTATCAATACCTGAGTTTCATGGACGCTTACTCTGGTTACAACCAAATTCCGATGTGCGAAGAGGATCAAGAGAAGACAGCTTTCATAAATGATCATGGTGTCTTTTGCTATACAGTCATGCCCTTTGGCCTGAAAAACGCTGGGGCGACATATCAGCGCATGATCAACAAGGTTTTCGAAGGTATGCACACCAAACTTGTTGAAGTATACATTGACGACATAATAGCAAAGACACCGGTTGGTGGCGATCATATTGAGGACCTACGCCAAGTATTCACCCGTTTGAGACAATTTAACATGAGGCTGAACCCAATGAAGTGCACATTTGCTGTCCCTGCTGGGAAGTTTTTGGGTTTCATGTTAACTCAACGTGGTATTGAAGCCAATCCAGGGAAGTGCCAAACGATTCTAGACATGCAGAGTCCTAAGAATCTCAAAGAAGTCCAATCCCTGAATGGCAAGGTAGCAGCTTTGGCACGATTCATGCCAAAGATGGCTCACAGGTCGCTCCCCCTGTACAAAATACTGAAAAAGTCCAAGAAATTCGAGTGGGGACAGGAACAAGAAAAAGCTTTCCAAGAGCTTAAGGAGGTGTTGTCCAAACCTCCCATTCTCACAAAGCCTGACCCCGAAGACACACTCATTCTGTACTTGGCTATTTCAGATGAAGCTTTGGGCGTTGCCTTGATAAAAGAAACTCCTGATGGACAAAGACCGGTCTATTTCACTAGCAAGACCTTGCAAGGTGCTGAGATCCGGTATCAGAAAATTGAAAAGGCCGCCCTCGCTGTTGTTTGGGCCTCACGACGGTTGCGTCCGTACTTTCATGCCCATCCAATCATAGTGAGAACGGATTTGCCACTCCGTTCTGTCTTAATCAAGCCCGATCTCGCTGGGAGAATGATCAAATGGTCTATTGAACTCTCTGAGTTTGATATATCCTACGAACCCCGCAGCGCTATTAAAGCTCAAGTTCTGGCTGATTTTATTGTGGAAATGACAGGGACTGATCCAGATTACCCTCGAGTCCATTGGACCATTTACGTTGATGGTTCATCAAACCAAAGAGGCTCTGGAGCAGGTGTAGTTCTAGAAAGTGACGACGGAGTACACCTGGAGATCTCCCTTCGTTTCAATTTCAAAACATCCAACAACCAAGCCGAATACGAAGCTTGCTTGGCCGGGCTAAGAGCTGCAATTGACATCAGAGCTTCTGAGGCGACACTCTGCAGCGATTCACAGTTGGTGATTTCGCAGATCTTAGGAGATTATCAAGCTCGCGAACCTCAACTCCAATTATACTTGAATTGTGTCAAGGAGTTGACTGAGAAATTCTCAAAGGTGGAATTCAAGCATGTTCCACGTGAAGAGAATACGAGAGCGGATATACTCTCTAGGTTAGCAAGCACTAAACGACCAGGTAGCACCACTACGCTGGTTCAAAGCACGCTAACGTCGCCCAGCATTCCTCTTTTCCCTTCTCTAAATGCCATAATGACTAACTCCCTTTACGGAGATACATGGATGGCTCCTTACATCCGTTACTTGGCTGATGGACAACTACCTACGGATGAGAAGGAAAAGACGAGGCTAAGGAGAGAATTACCATATTTCACTATGATTGATGGTAACCTTTACAGAAGGGCACTCTCTGTGCCCTATTTGATTTGTCTCAAAGAGGATGAGGTGCAAGCTGTAATGGAGGAAGTGCATGGAGGACAATGTGGACATCACGCGGGAGGAAGAAGCTTAATGCGAAAAATCCTCAGAGCTGGATACTGGTGGCCCACAATGAAGCAAGACTCCATTGACTTCGTCAAAAAATATGATGCTTGCCAAAAATTCTCTAACCTTCACCACACACCGGCGGAAGAACTCTTCACATCCGCTGTTCCATGGCCCTTCTACCAATGGGGATTGGATATTCTGGGCCCCTTTCCAACTGCCCCTGGGGGTATCAAATATCTCATTGTAGGGGTCGATTATTTCACTAAGTGGATAGAAGCAGAGCCGGTGGTACATATTACTTCCGCCCGAACTCGTCGTTTCATGTATGAAAACATCATAACACGGTTCGGGGTCCCAGCACGGATTGTCACAGACAATGGCACCCAATTCACGGATAGAAAATTCACAGATTTGCTTGAAGGGTTAGGAATAACCCAAATATTCTCATCCGTCGAACATCCCCAAACTAATGGTCAAGCTGAAGTGGCCAACAGGGAGGTGCTGAAGGGACTAAAGAAACGCCTTGGTGAAGCCAAGGGCGGATGGACAGACCAGCTGTGTCATGTCCTATGGGCATATCGGACAACGCCTCATTCATCCACCAATGAATCCCCATATCGCCTAACATACGGGGTCGAGGCAATGATACCTGTGGAACTGCAAATTGCTTCCACAAGGGTTAAGTACTTCTCTGAAGAAACCAACAATGCAAACTTGGCATCCGAAATGGATGTCATACAAGAACTCAGAGAAGACGCTTTCATCAGAGATCAAGCCATCAAAGCTAAAGTTGCTCTCCGGTACAACAAACGAGTCCAATCAAGGACTTTCAACGTTGGAGATTTGGTTTTGAGGAAAGCAAGTATAGGGAACAAATTCGCTCATCAAGGCAAATTAGCCCCAAACTGGGAAGGCCCATACAGGGTATCCGAGGTCACTGGCAAAGGCTCTTACCGCCTTGAAAACCTTGATGGCACTCCAATCCGAAATAAATGGAACACCCAAAACTTGCGCATCTACTATAGCTAGTTGTTGAAACTATCTACACTCTCCTATCCTTATCTTGGATTGAATACTGGAGAATTTATTTTTACAGCTACGCTCTCATTGTAATTCTTATTTTTGATTTAATAAGAATGTCTCACAATAATTTAACTCTTTCGAGTTTTTCGTATGATGTGATTTTCAGTTTATCCGGTGTACAGAAGCATATTCAGGACGGATGATCTCAGCTACTTGTTCTGTAGTTGACGATGTAACTCCTCGAATATGTGCAACGCACAAGAGCATACTCAGGACGGATGATCTCAATTACCCATTCTCTAATTGACGATGTAACTCCTCGAGTGTGACTAATTGATGGAAGACCCAGATTGTAGGATTAAACCGAACTCTGGGTACGGTTAGTAAGTTTGGCTGAACACCGGTGAAGGCTCGGATTGTAGGATTAAACCGAACTCTGAGTACGACTAGTAGGATTAACCGAACGTCGGCGAAGACCTGAGTTGTAGGATTAAACCGAACCTCAGGGCATGGGTTGTAGGGCTGGTCCTTTTTCAAGGCCACAAACCGAACCCCATTCGAAGACTACATGGGTTGTAGGGCTGGTCCTCTTTCAAGGCCACAAACCGAACCCCATGCGAAGGCTTGGGCGCAGTAAGCTGGTTCTTCTTCAAGACCACGCTGAACCCCAAGTGACGGGCGCAGTAGGTTCAGGATTAGCCCTGATCTGAACCCCGTATCGAAGGCTCGGATTGTAGGATTAAACCGAACTCTGAGTACGACTAGTAGGATTAACCGAACATCGGTGAAGAATTGGCATTGGATAAAACCAAAGACCAATTGAAGAACGGCTAGTAGGATTAAACCGAATGCCAAATATGACATGGACAGTAGGATCAAACCGAACTCCAAACACAACAAGTAAGTTATACCAAACTCCAGATTAATACTCTCTTATGAAGTTCTTTATTTGGAAGTTTTATAGCTTATAATTCTGAGTCATCAATTCTTCAATTGAGACCTAACTCATAAACTCCGACACAAATAATTCACTCGGGTACGCCACAATCTAAGGCATATTCACCCGAAATCTCTCAGTCGGAAATATTTGAAGAGGAATTTCTATTTTAAATCCTCACTTTCAAGAACTCTCATGAGAAAACCTCACTCAGAGTTTATTCAAAATCATAATCACCCGATGAAACTAGGGGACAGCATCAACGATTCAACGAATATCTTGAGGAATGAACTTTCGTCTAAACGATCTCACAATCATTCCCCTTAAACCGTTCTTGTGACGATGATGTGTTCCCCCACAAGCGGTGATCTTATGAAATTCATCTCGCATGTTTAAGTCCGGTATGGAGATTTTGTTTTACAATCCGATCTTCACTACTTAAATCCGGAGTGATACAATATACATGCAATCCCTCTATTAAAGTTGTTTTTCACTAAACAAGAATGGAGGTAAAAAACTCTTTTATTGATTAAACGAGAATTATAATTCGTGCAATAATCCGGAGCTGATCCCGGAACAAAGCGAATTTGAATCAATAAAATGAAAAGGGAAACAAGGAAGGCACTACTTTCTCTGGCTTGAGTCTCCTTCCTTCCCTTTGCCTTTGTCTCCGATCTTGCCTTCTCCAGTGCGAGAGCTTGTTCCTGTACTTATGGGCTTCAGGAGTGAAGGTCCCATCGATTGGCCTGCAGGTAAAGGAGCGAACTTATAAGGAGTGTTAGGCGGACTTTCATGACGCTTATCGACTATGGCCACCAGTTTCCCTTGATGAAACTCATAGAACGGATCAATACCATTCAAATTAAGTTTCACTTCGGGATTCCGGTATTGAATTTGACGAACAGCCAACCCAAAGGATTCCTTGACTGCTTGATCGCACATATCTACAGCCTCGTCAAATTCTGCTTTTGTGTCCGCCAACTTTGAGAGCAGCTCCTTCTCCTTACGCGACCAATCTTCGGTTCCCCGGGAATAAACAACTTTAACTTCCTTAAGCTCCTCTTTCAGCTTTGAAGAGCGTTCCTTCTCCTCACAGAGATTGGCATGGAGGTCAGCGTTGATTTTCTTTTGATCAAGAACCTGACCCTCCAGCTCCTTGGCAAGGTTCTTTAACTTAGCAATTTCTTCATCCTTCTTCTGAATTTCTTCTCTGGAAGCTTTTAATTTTCCTTCTAATTGGAGGATGATTGCCTTGTCCTTGCCAACCGTTGAGGTGAGCCTCTCGTTCTCTTCTGTGAGCTCATGAACCGACTTGAGGAGCCAGGATAACTCAGCCAAGTGCTTCTGTCCGTCGTCGCAAGCTCTGATTATTTCATCACTCTTCAACGAGGGCTTCACCTTGGGTGAAGGTTCAGGAACGCCCTTAGGAACAGAGCCCTCAAACACCGGATGTTGAACAAGACCGGAACTACCTTCAAGAGGGCAAGGGGCTTTGGGCGCGAAATAAGTCATTATCGGCTTCACCCCATATGTAATTACACTGCCTGGGGGATTAGGAGTGGGCTCTTCCGCTCTCTTTTCCTTAGAAGGCCCTGGCTCAGCAACCCCTCTTGAAGTTTTTGGTTTTTTGGGCGAGGATTGACGGTCTGAGATCTTCGAGGGGCTACGCTTTGTCCTCTTCTTTTTCTCGACAGCTTTCTCAGATCCGCCCTCGATCAGAGGAATATCGTCACCAGCAGACGAAGTTAATATTATCGTCTCAGCAGTAGCCTTCTTCGAGTTCCGCTTTGCCTGAATGTCATTTTCAGCCGCAACGGAAGTCTCTCTGGCCTTGAGACCTTTTAGCCTATTCATCTCTGGTGACTCGCTCTGAATTTCACCTGCAAGGTCAAAAGACACAATCAGAAACGAAAAAGTTTCAAGACATGACATAATAACGCATAAAGAATGGCAGGAAAATTACGTAAATACTCCTCGCGAGTGGGCTTTGATCCTAACAAACGCCTGCAGGAGAAAAATTGATGCGAGGCTGTGTAGGATTGGAGAGCCGAAATAACGGAGATGGAAGATGGGCTCAGTTCGTCCTCCTCAGTGTAGTACGCCTGGGAGGTTAGCAAGAAATGCTCATGCGTCCAAGTCACTGGGATCTTTGGAATCCCATCCTCAGTTAACCAAAAAACTGGTTCATTCGGATGAACGCTGATCTTCGTATAGTAAGATTTGAATGAATGACCATCAACTTTGGCGGAGTCAGTGTACGCCTCGAAGTTGATGATCTTGGAGATAGTCCGGAGGGATATCAAACTCACTCCTCCCTTCTCCTTATTCGCACGTCGGACCACCTGAGAGAAGTAGAAAAGCATGGCCACCGTTGGTTCAAAGTTGAAGTGCTCCCCAAGCACTTCAAGAGAACGGACTAACCCCCATCCGTTGAGGTGAAGCTACGAAGGGGCGCAGTCTAAGAATCTCAGGACCCCCATCTGAAAATCTGTAAGGGGAAAGCGCACGCCGAGATTCAAAAACAAGAAGTCATACATGTACAAGGACCTTTCGTCCGGAGTATGACAAATCCGATCTGATGGGAGCGGAGCTAATGCCTTGAAACACCATTTATATTTATGCTGCTTCCAAACCGTAAACCGCGGCTCCAGCTCCCCTTCATCCTCCCGAGCGTGGACGGACGGTGTTTCACGAAACTCCTCAGCCACCCAGCTGAATGGGCGTTTCTGTTGGAATTTCACCCAGTCTATCCGGTGTGCAACCAAATTGCATAGCCCGGATTGGGTCTTCAAGATATACTTCTCAGAAGGAGATTCCCCCTCAGACGATTTCCTCCCAGTAGCTTTCTTTGTCACCATTGTGAAAGCTTTGATGCTGCGATAAAATTTCACATCATCAGAGAGATACAAATCCCCACTCTCGACACTCTCACTGGAGGAGGAAGACTCTGAAGAGGGTATAATCACTCTTCGCCTTTGATATTGCGACTCTTCCCTCTCTGTATACTGTGGCCTCGACTGGAAGATCACTGGGATCCTCCCACCACGAGCACTAGGGTTTTGAGCCAAAGCCCTTCCTCCTCTTCCTCTAGGGCTAACGCCACTGAAGCTAACACCCTTCCTGGACATTCTCAAATACTGAAAAGAGATACAAAAAACGAAGGGAAAGTGGTTACCTAAGGATAGTGAATTGAAATTCACAGAGGCGGACACGAAGAACTTCTTGGAACTTTTGCAGAGGTTCGACAAAGAAGCAAGAAGAAATGGTAACTGAGATTGCCAGATATGCCTCTTTCGGGGCACGAAAATTTTTCAAATACCCACTAAACACAACCTGTCATTTACCCCCAAACGACTCCCCGTTTAGTGGACCAAAATTGTCGTGTAGTACCTCAAGGCGCGAAAATGCCTCCGTTTTGTCACAGAGCCATCGAAATGGGCCTATTAAAACCGAATACTAGGCCCAACAAGACTATGCGTGACAGTTACTAAGACATGCGCACTTAACGCAATAATGGCTCGCCCACGTGAATTAAGGCATTAAATGTCCAATCATTAGAAACGTGGCCGCCATTACTCGAATACCAAGGGTTGAAAAATTCGATAAACTCCTGATATTCTCATTGTCGAATCCGCCCTTAGGAGATTCATCACTACGGAACCTTGTTCCCAGAGCGGACATATACACTTTGATGTAGTCCCGAAATCCAGACGTACTACGATTAAGATAGCTCATATGAGCAAGTCTACTCATTCCTCACATTAGCTAGGGGGCTAGTAGAGGTAGAGGTGTTACTCGGATTTCGGATTACTTGGACTTCGGATTCGAAAATTTGTTCAATCCGTACTATATGATTACAAAACTTCACCAGGACGGATAATCTCAATCACTTATTTTGTGATTCGATGATATAACTCCTGGTATGAAGAATTCCAATAATCATTCCAGGACGGATGATCTCAATCACATACTCCATGATTCGATGATGTAACTCCTGGTGTGAATCATTCCAGGACGGATGATCCCAATCACCTATAAAGTGATTCGACGATGTAACTCCTGGTATGAACAATTCTCATCATCATTCTTACGATGAAAGCTTTTGAAAACTGAAAAGTATTCACTCAATCCGTACTCCTACGATTGAAAAATGCCTCCAGGATGGATTATCTAAATCACTTAATCTGTGATCTGACGATGTAACTCTTGGTGTTGTGTACTTTTCCAGAACGGATAATCTCAATCACCCATTACGTGATATGATGATGTAACTCCTTGACATGGTGTACCTGCCCAGGACGGATGATCTCAATCACCTATTCTGTGATATGACGATGTAACTCCTGGCACCATACACACCTCAAGGACGGATGATCTCAATCACCTATTATGTGATTCGACGATATAACTTCTGGTGTTGTACACATCTCTAAGACGGATGATCTCAATCACTTATGAAGTAATTTGATGATAAAACATCTGGCATGATCAATTCATACAATCATTCCTATGACAGAAAATTCTGAAAGTCAGTTCGCACTTTCACTTTCAAGTGGTATTCTCCCAGGTCGGATACTCTTTATCACCTATTCTGTGATACAATGACGTAACCCCTGGCGTAGAAAAGCTCCCATCATCATCCTTATGAGGGAGGACTCAAGCACCACTTCCTTACACCTTTGCAGTTCCCCAAACTTGGAACAATACTCTTACAATGAACGACATAGTTTTCTCTAGTGAGAATAACATGAATAAAATACAGTCATCCGTCCTGTTACATTACTCTACTGAACAGCGGATCGACCCATCTTTCCCCAAAAGAATTAAGAGAATTAAGGATCATGCCCCGAAGACAGGCACCTTCTTCTTAATACACACTTGGGGACATGTATATATTTATCCATTTTAAATTTTATTTGTTGTTTAATCTTCTGAGGTAGTTGTTTCAATCCGATCTCAAGGTTAATCATACAAAACGGATTAGCAACGATTTAAATATACATGAAACGACGAAGACAAATTCCTTCAGTCAAAACTCATTCATTAAAGTGAAATTACATACAATAGTTCAAAATCCGGAGTTGATCCCGGTACACAACTATACATGTAAATGAAAAGAATACTACGGAGGAGGAATCTGCTCTTCAGTTTTTGGTGCCTCCTCAGCACCGGGCTCTCGTGCCCCTTCCTTTGAAACCTCCACAGGAGTCTCACCTCCAGGAGCCTCAGCCCTTTCTTCAGAAGAGGGAACCTCGGACACAGGAAAGACGTAATCAGGTCCCATGGTTTGACCCTCAGGAAGAGGAGGCAAACCATATAAGGACGTCGGTGGATCTTCGTGACGACCATCCACCACTGCGACTAACTTTCCCCCATGGAATTCGTAGTACGGATCCATTCCATAAAGGTTAAGTTTTGCAGTGGGGTTGCGGTAGAAGACTTGGCGTATGGCTAGGCCGAAGGACTCTTCAACAGCTCAGCTGCATATGTCTATTGCTTCTTCTCTGTCAGCTTTCGCCGCAGCCAATTCTCCCCGCAACTTGGACAGCTCTTCACTAGACACTTCGGACTCCGCTTTCCTAGCCTTCAGTCCCTCTATCTCAAGAAGGAGCTTCTTCTCCCTTTGAGACCACTCCTCAGCATCAGCCTTATTTTTATCCTGGCTGCTACGGAGTTCTTCCTCCTTCTCTGCCACTTTGCCTTCCAAGTTTTTAAGATCGCCTTTGAGCTTGAGATTCTCTTTAGTCATAATATCTCCAAACTCCTTAGACTTGCTAAGACGATCTTCCATTAACTTTACGGCGGCTTTGTCTTTTTCCGAAGAAAGCTTGAGTTCTTTCAATTCGTCACTCAATTCTTCAACCTTATCGACGTTGCTAGCCAACTCGCTGACTGAAGAAAGCATTCCAGCAAGTTCGGCTAACTGCCACCTTCCGGCCTCACACGCTTCCTTAATTTCTTTAGGACTGAGTGTAGGCCAGAGTTTGTACATCGGCGGAGGAAGAGTGGCTGGAGTAGAACCCTCATAGGAGAGGAAGGGGGTGAGAAATAGGTAGTTGGGAAGGAGGTCGGCTCTGATCCAGAAACCCCAGCAGGATCAACAGTTTTATCCTCCGAAGTCCTTTGCTTCTTGGACTGACGCCTTGCGGGATCATTCTGGATCTTTCTTCTCCTCTCAGTAACTGGAGGTTGACCCGAGGCTGCGCCAACATCGGATGAACCGCCCTCAACCAGCGGGATGTCCCCTTCAGCATCCGAGGTCAGGATGATTACCTCAGGACGATCCTTAGTTGAGGGCCTGGGCTTCACTTCATTTTCATGGGCAACGGACTTACCCGCCGCCTTGAATTTCTTTAACTTGTCCATCTCAGGAGTTTCTTGTTCTATTTCACCTACATGAACAAACACAAAATGTTAGCAACTACAAATATTCTATATATATTTGGTAAAGGAGAAAAGGTGAAACAAAACGAGAAGTACGCAAATATTCCTCCCGGACTCCGCTTGAGCTACTCAGCAAACGCCTACACGAAAAGACGTGACGACGTGTGGTGTGTGATTCAAGTGCGAACAACACTCTCGACGTCTCACGAGATAGATCGGATTGGTCAGTGTAGTACGCGTGTGAGCTCAAGAGAAAATGTTTGTGTGTCCAACTTAGGGGAAATTTGTCGACGCCCTCTTCATCCTTCCAAAATATGGGTTTGCCCTTCTTAATGGAGATGCGAGTGAAATAAGTCTTGAAGGACTTCCCGTCAACCTTAGCAGAATCCGTATAAGACTCAAAGTTCACAAAGGAACAGAGAGTCCGGAGAGTCACCAGACCAACTCCACCCTGCTTGTTTGCCCTTCGAACTACCTGAGTGTAGTAGAACAGCATCGCTACAGTTGGCGTGAAGTTAAAATGTTCACCCAAGACCTCCAAAGCTCGGACGAGGCCCCAACCGTTGGGATGAAGTTGGGAGGGTGCACAGTTCAGAAACTTTAAGACACCCATCTGGAGTTCGGTTAGAGGGAAACGAACTCCCAGATAATGAAAAATAAAGTCATACATATATACAGAGCGGTCATTAGGGACGATATGGCATATCCGCTCTGTCGAAAGTGGTGCGTAAACCCTGTACCACTTTTTCGTCTCTTCATCCGAACTCAGCGTGAACCTCGGTTGAATCCGAGATCCCTCCTCATCCGCATGACGAGAGGCAAGGTCCTTAAACTCGCTGGACACCCAACAGAAAGGCCATTTAGCCTGAACCTCCTCCCAATTTAGTCTCGAAGCAACTACGCTGTAGAGACCTTCAGCTGTCTTCGAAATGGCGCTATCTCCAGAAGATCCTTCTCCAGTTGCCATTGGAAATATCTAGACCAAACTCCTTAATCTACGATAAGAAATAAAATGTCGTCAGAAAGTTGCAATCATTACTCACTGCATTTTAAAAAGCAATTACAATCAGAGGGCGACTCTGAGAAGGGAAAGGTCACTTCCCGCAGTGAGTAAGATCCCCTTTCTGAGCGACGCGATTCAGTCTTAGGAAGAATTACAAGGATTCTTCCCCACGACTATTAGGGTTGAGGGAAACTGATTCCCCCCCCCCCCCTTAGATGAAGCCTACTTTCTATAACTAAGAGTAGCAAATCAAAGCGAAACTAAAGCGACAAGGAAGAGATAGTTACCTCAGATGACAGTGATGAATTTGAGGAACGAAGAAACCCTCGCAATGTAGGCAATAAACTTCCTTGTAAAATTTCTGCAGAGTTTCGTTGAGAAAGCAAAAGCAAGTGGAACCCAGAATCCACTAAGTATTCCTTTTATAGGAAACGAAGAGGATCGGTTACCTCCTCTTGAAGTTGTGTCGTTCTCGATAAAACGCATCCGTTCACAAGCGAAACGACACAACCGTTCCAAATTCTTGGGCGCCAAAACGATAGCGACTCAGCGAAGGGCTATCCACTAGGCCCAAAAGTTTCGAAAACTTCAGGCCCATTAAGCCCAAAACGACGGTTAATGAGATTTTCATCTCAGACGCAATAATTGCTTGCCCACGAGATTAAAAGCATTAATGTCTAATCATGCAACGCAATTCACGCTTTACAGCCGTTACACGAACTTCAAGAGCTTTCAATTCCAATAAACTCTTGAAGTTCTCACACACAACGAATCTTTGTCTGAATTCGTTGTGACCGCACCGACAGGTCGGATCTATTAATTTTAGAACGGTTCTTTACGAATGACAACAGATGCTAAGGAACTGTTACACACGTAAGCTTACCGATATTAAGACCTCTCGCAGGTTGAGTAGCTTATGTGAACAACCATTCAGTCCCTCACACAAGCTAGGGGACATATGATCCGGTCTCAATACCGGTATCCGATCTACTATATATACTTCAACGTCTTTGATGAGACATCTACGTGTTACCGGTGTCATCGGTATACATCCAGACTGTAATTCCGTATCAGGCGTTCTCCCTATACCGGTTGTTCAGGATAACACCATGACATCGGACAATACACACGTCACTGTGCAAAAGACAAGGATTGTTGCTATAGGGATCGATCAATAATTCCCTGCACTACGAGCCAAATTCTGCTCACGGGAATGGTCAACTTGTTCCCTAATCCTAGTCTACATTCTCTATGCTCAATATAAAATAGCCACTTGACCCAATCATGCAGGTAAGTGCGCAATATAATAATGCTAATGGGAGTTGGTGGTTCCCCACCAACGTGTCCTCGTTAATCGAGCCAATCAGGTATATGAACTCACTTCATGATTGAAGGGAGGATCTTCTTCAGCTCTTTTACGACTGATTATCCTCTGAATACATTCCTTGCTTGGAATATAATCACTGACTTGAGCGTCGGAGAATCTTTGCAGGTGACACCACCATTCGCCCACTTCAACGCGTTAGGTCGGTGTGAAGGATCTCCAGGACGCCCAATCCGCTCTCCTCATTCAGGGACAACGGATACATACATCGGATACACATACATCCGGTCTCTTATACGGTATTGACATACTATTCGTGACTGGCTTGAGATCGGATCTCTTGACCCCGGTCCAGGACAGATCATTGGCACGCCCAGTGGGACTCGATAAAGTTATTCCCATATCCTTTGACAGAGCAGGTAATCCACAATGGAAGGCGAAGCGCATGACTTCATGGAGAATCAAGCTGAAGGCAGAACCAATCCTAATGCCTTCAGAAAACTCAACTTTGATTCTCATGGGGGCAGCTCAAAGAAGATAGTAACCGTGTCTGATCCTGATCCTCGCGATGAGTTGATCAAACAACTTCAGAGGGAACTCGCTGAATTGCGAAGAGAAAAAAGGCAAAGCGAGGATAAAGAATCATCTCGCACGCGAAACACTCCCCACACAACTGATGGTGAAAAGTCCACCACTCTTCAGTACTCAAATATCCCTACGTTTGAGGGGGGAGAACAGACTCGCGATTCTGAGGATGCAGCTTCCCGAAGGAAGAGAGATTCAACAACAGCACCCCCATTGTCTTACAATCTGAAAGTTCCTCCAATTTTTTATCTTAACTTATCTTTAATTTAGATAAGATAGAATTTTTAGTAATCTTAGCTTATCTTAAGATAGTTTTATCTTTAGCTTATCATTAATTCAGATTATCTTATCTTTTGACTTTTAGTTATCTTTAATAAGGCTATAAATGATTGTAACCTTCTCATTAAAATAGATACCAAAGTTATTTTTTAGTACAATTCTTAGGTAATGCTAGGTTCACTCCTAACAATTGGTGCTTTCATATTGCTCTCATGCCTCCAAAACCAAAAGATATGGATGCTCTCCTTAACACCATCACAGAAAAGTTAGATAACCTCCAAAATCAATTTGACAGCCTTCGTCAAAATCAAGATACTCGTCATAACAATCTCATCACTTACATTGGAGGATTACAAGATCAAATCAATACAGCAAAACTACACACTGAAATCCCATCTTCACCCACGGCCCCCCTGGATTTCAGGCAAACCTTGTTGGTCCTCCATCGACCCATCTCTACACTACCACTACCCCTATAGGATCATCCCTTAACACACCACCCCTACACTCTACCATAACACCCATCCAAAACCCAATTATTCCAACAAATTCTCATATCACAACACAACCTATCTATTCCACAAATCCCACCGTCCAATATACACCAACCTTTCCGACTTATCCCCAAATTCTTCTTAATCAATTTCCTAACCCAAATGGCACATTACGACCTCCTAAAATTGACTTGGCACCATTTGATGGCACTAATCCATTAGATTGGCTCTTCCAAGCCGATCAATTTTTTATGTTCTACCAGATACCTCCAGATTTACGACTACCAATGGTTGCATTTTACATGCGAGGAGACGCTCCTGGTTGGTTTAAATGGATGTTCCATAATCGTTAACTAACAGATTGGTGGATATTTATGCGTGCTGTGGAACTTCATTTTGGGCCATCAACCTATGAAAATCACCAGGCAGAATTATTCAAACTCCGACAACAAGGATCTATGACTGAGTATCAAGCCACATTTGAAAAACTTTCGAATAGAGTCTATGGATAGTCCCCAGAAATGCTTCTTAATTGTTTCATTTCCAGACTATACCCAGATATCCGAAAAGAACTAGCCATCCTACAACCTCAACATATCACCCAAGCCATGGGCTTAGCCAAACTCATCGAGTCCAAACTAAAAGACACTAGACAAAGAACCTTCAAACAACCCAGTTCCCAAAAATAGACCACACCTAATACAAGCTGTCTTTCTCTCTCTACTCCTCCTACTTCGACACCTCTACCCATTAAGCGACTCACCCAAACCCAAATGTAGGAACGTAGAGCTCAAGGACTTTGCTACTATTGTGATGAAAAATTTATTGCAGGTCACAGATGTACTCACAATAAATTCTTACTCCTTATGCTGGATGATGAAGCTACGGACAATCCTGACCAAACAGCAACTGACCCAGATACAACCACCAGTGAAAGTGATCAAGCTATCAACTTCCAACTATCATCTCACGCCCTCACCGGACAACCATCTCCGCAAACACTATAATTCCATGGTCTAATCAATGGACTTCAAGTAAAGGTACTAATTGACTCCAGAAGCTCCCATAATATACTTCAACCCCGAATAGCAAAACACTTGAACTTACACTCTCAACCTACACCTGCTTTTCCAGTAATGGTAGGAAATGGTGCCCACATATTTTATGCAGGATTTTGCCCCTCTGTTCCAATTACCATTCAAAATCATCAATTTACAATTCCATTTTATCTACTTCCGATTGAAGGAGCAGATGTTGTCTTAGGTGTGGAATGGCTACAAACCTTAGGATCCATTAAAGCCAACTTTACAATACCTAGCATGACATTCACTCACCATAACTCCCAAATCACACTCTTAGGTGAAGCTAAGGCCAAACCAGTACCATCAACTTTTACCCAGTTTCTTCACTTACTCTAAACAGATTCAGTTGCATCTTTTCAGAACGAGGATCCAGAACGTTCCATATTCTGACCCAGGCCCATGAAAAGAGGCCCACTCACTTCGACTGTTCGCATTCCGGTCCGAGGGCGCGAAACGTTGAAATTTGAAAGGACGAATCAGGTAATGACACGTCTAAGGACTCTTAGGTCATTTCAACTATGAACCATCCTGAGGTTACACCGGGTACACATTTGCTTACATTATCGGATGTCACATCGGCTGAGGCCCCACCTGGCGCCGACATCGGCGTTCACGTCTTTACTTCCTTTTCACTTCAAAAACACGAAAACTTCATGTTTTTCTTGTGAAAAAGAAGTAAAGAGGGGCATCTGTGAACACCTATTTTGGTCCGGTCAGTTGTTGAATTGAAATTGACCCCGTCTGTAAGAAATAACACCGATTGGAGGCCAAGAAAAGAACACTAGTCCTGTCTTTTGAAAGGGAACATCGTTCGATGTCCATCTGGGGTACACCGGCTCAGGACTATAGAACTGGTGACACCGGTATGGTCGTTTAAGATACCGTATATCGATCCGGTGTCCCCCAATGGTCCGATGTCTTAGCTCTTATGTACTTGGCATCAGGTTGGTAAGTTCGGTTGCCCATGCTGTGACTTGGAATCGCACCTCCAATCAGACCCTTGAATCCTGGGAGTGGCAGACAGGGAATAGAAGTAGAAATAATTAAAAATTTCCCACCAGCCGCTGCTCCCCACAACCTGTTAGTGGCCAGGCTGGCTCCACTGTGCACGTGGGTGAGTGGAGGCTTAAGTTGTCCAAGCACTCAGCCAGCACCCTGGACCTCCATAAATGCCTCAGCTGAAGAGGCACAAGGGTCGACTCTCTGAATACAAAAACCCCCTAAAAACTTGCTCTGGTGTTCAAAGATACCCTAAGCAGTTAGTCCAATTCCCAGTACCTCAAACCTCAGAGAATTGCCCCCCGGAATCCTGAACTACAGCTAGGACACCGGTCCCAAACCCTTTTTGCAGCGAATTCCACTAGAACCTCTGAATCCAAGAACTTGCGCTCATCAAGTTCACCCCGGCTCTTCCGCCAAACCCTCACACCGTCCCTTCACTAAACCCTACATCGGCGCCATACTGTCCGCTCCACAGCTACACCAGCATCACTCCGGTTGTTGCTGCTCAGGCCCACACCGGTCCACGTCTGAACTCCGGTCCCCAGTATCACTACTACACCGGTTCTGTTCTGTCTGTTTTCTCTCGTTTTTCATTGTTTATTTTTCTACTAAATTCATAATTTTTTATTCTATTCTCTTGTTTAAGTTCAGTCTGTTAAACTTCTTTTATTTTGCTTTATAACCAGTAATAACAAAAAGAAATAAATATTTTTTGTATGTTCTTTTAAACCCAAAATGTAAAAGCTGTTTTTAGCCAGTGTCGTGCGGAAGTACTTCTGCCTACACTATTTCCTAAAGCCCATACACGTGCGAAGAACTTCGCTTTGTATGTACCTTGTGCATCATCAATTTTCTAGTTTCGCTTAAAACTCCTTCATCAAGAACTACCTAACCCTGATTTCTCGATAACTCAAGAATACGTAGGAGCAGGACCTAACTCCTGTCGGGCCCATCCTTCCTTTTTTCATTTTTATGTTTTTTTGTAACTATTCCATTCTTATCGCTTGCACGAAAATCGATTTAGATGTGACATCTTGTTGATTTCCCCCATTTTTGGTCGACCATCACCACGATTCATAAGTGATCCGGTCTAGATACCGGCCCCCAATCTTGGGACGTCAGAATGACCTCATATAAGGAAAACCGGTGTCCTGGTTCAACTTTACCACACCGAATATCCGATGTCTGACCGTCCGTCCTCATCCCACGACTGCCCCACTTATTTTCTCTATAACGGATCTTTGTTCATTTTCGCAGAACATTTACATAACTCTTGGCTTTTCAGTCACAGCAAGATAAGAGCCCCTAATAACTTATCAGCGAAAATACTGTATGTAGCAAAATATGTCACGTCAATGGCCTCAGGAAGCAAGTGGATGTGTCAGCAGATTATGCGGAAAAGGTGATTATCCTCTCCTCTTCCTAGAGGATCGTACTCTGATAATTGACCTACCCTCCTGACACATTCTGAGTGCTGAGCCACCCTGATTGACATAATATACACGCTATCAGAGCTAGGGGACCCACCTGTATCCAACGACTCATTTTCTCACGTACAACTATAAATAGCTCATTTCAATACACATGCAAGGTATCGTTGTTCTATCTCACATTTTTACTGTTACTTCGCTTGAGTATTCACTGAGTTCTTACACTCTTCTAACTTGAGCGTCGGAGAATCTTCGCAGGTGGCACCACCTTTCGCCCCCCTGCAACGTGAAACGTTGGTGTGAAGGATCTCCAGGACAACAAGGCCGGCCTCTCCCACTGAGAGACCGGATTAATACATCAGATACACACTGTTCCGGTGTGCAAACCCTAAAAACACCTATAATCTTATGGCTGGTCCCACACCGGATCCTAGACCCAGGTCCAGACCAGTTCAATAAGGAAAGGGATACTTAGGACGAGACGTCCCGTTTATTCCCTCCTCGTTTCTGACCTCGTATTTTTTATTAAAGGATGACTAATTTGGACGCGACGTCTTGTTAGCATTCTTCCCTTTCCCTGTTTTATACCGAAGTCGAGGTTAATTTGGATGAGACGTCCTGTTGACCTTGCTTCGACACTTCATGTATGTTCAGTTTGTTCCCTTCGTTTTTTTTTACATAAAGTACAATAATAAAAAAAAGAAGTAAAACATCTTTTGTAAGGCTATTTATGTTGCGCATTTTCAATCTTGGTACTGTTTTCGACAGGCGATGTAGGGTGCTAATACCTTCCCTACTCGTAACTAACTCCCGAACTTGAATCTCACCTTTTTTAACTAGTGCTTTGTTAAAGTTTTTTCCTAATGTTTTTCATGTGGATAAAAACGTTGGTGGCGACTCCCTGTTTTCTTTCGAAAGGATTTCGAAACGTCTTATTTTTCGCGACAAGATCAGCAAAGCTTGAAACACCTTCTTACACAGACATTTCAAACACCAGAACAATATAAGTGGGCTACTAAATTACTGGGTTTCAGTTTTGAAATATTTTACAGACCTGGTAACTCCAACAGAGTTGCAGACGCTCTATCTAGAAAGGTTGAAGAAAGCTCTACTTTATTGTTAGCCATTTCCTCTCCCATTCTGGAACTCATCAAAGACCTACAACAATATTACAGTACAGATGATAAAGGCAAAGAACTCTTCCAGCAACAACCAACAAAAGACCCAAAATTTTCAATAGAAAACAAATTATTATTTTACAAGGGAAGAATTTTTGTTCCGGATCACCTTTCTTGGAGGACCAATCTCCTACATGAATACCATTCCACCCCAACAGCAGGCCACAGTGGCCCTAGACCCTCCATTTCTCACATAGCCACGTCCTTCTCTTGGCCAGGTTTAACCAGAGACATGAAAACCTTCATCCGCTCCTACCACCAGTGCCAGACTTCCAAATATATACCTGCAAAGAAACAAGGGCTATTACAAGCACTACCAATCCTATCACAAGTTTGGGAAGACCTTAGTATGGACTTTATTACTCACCTGCCCAACTCCTTGGGACACACAGTCATCTGGGTAATTTGCGACTGATTAACGAAATACGCCCATTTCATCAGATTGCCCACCCACTATTCAGCACCAAATTTAGCACAACGCTTCACAATCGAGATCTGCAAACTACATGGCATACCCAAATCAATAGTAACAAACAGAAACCCTATTTTTGTAAGTAAATTTTAGAAAGAGATCTTTAAAAAACAAGGAACAACTCTGAAATATAGCTCAGCATACCACCCAGAAACAGACGGCCAAACTGAAGTACTAAACAGAACATTAGAAGCTTACCTTCGATGCTTTTGTGTAAATCAACCAAGAAAGTGGTTCAGGTTCCTCCATCTTGCAGACTTTTGGTATAACTCAGCCCACCACTCTGCCATAGGAATGTCACCGTTTTAAGCACTTTACGAACGACCTCCTCCATTAATCCCAGACCTCTTGCTTAACACAACCACCCTCACAAACGTGGCAGAACAACTTGAAGAATGCCAACAATTGTTGTCCTCTCTCATAAAAACGTTAGTCCAAACCCGGCAACGAATGATCACTTAAGCTAACAAACATCAAAGAGACTGCTTTTTTGAAGTCGGAGAATTAGTACTCCTGCGCCTACAGCCACATAGACAACAATCTCTTGTAAAAAGAGTGAACCAGAAGTTAGCCAGAAAATTTTATGGACCTTATAAAATCATCAAAAAATAAACCAAGTTGCTTACCAATTAGATCTTCCAGAAGACGCTCGTATCCACCCCGTCTTCCATATATCACTGCTAAAAAAATATACAGGTAAAAATCTCACTCACCATTTTTCCCAATCCCTTCACCAGAAACTACTTCCTCCTCCTCGGACCCCAGTACCGAGAATAATGCACTTTCTCGCGCAAACACTTTACCTAATACCATTGAAAAGCCTCTCGTACTGCACAAGCGCAATAAAATTCCATCAGATCATCTCCAATGGCCGGATTTGCATCACACCAATCTTCCACCGTCCATTCAAAATAACCAAGGCCCACTACACGCTGCCCAAGCACCATCTTGTACCCTCTTTAACTCTCCACCGACAGATGCTCTCCTTCTCATTCCATCTCAACCGTTCACACAAACCAAGGCCCAAGGCACTACACGCGAACATCAAGCTGTTGGCCCGCGCGGAAATCACGCCGATGACTCCTCCCACCGAGGCAAGTCTTCTTCTCTACATCACATCAACAACTCTGCACTGCGTGATGCAGTCACTGATTACCAACGTGGCAAACCACAACCGCCCGTGCCTTCTGCGTCATCCACACCGTTCATGCATAGAGATCAACAGCCACCGTTGGATCTTCAAAATTTTAATCCTAGCCTTGAGGACAAGGCTAATTCTAAATGGGAGGGTATTGATAGGCCCAATGATAGGCCCAATGATAGGCCCAAAAGGATTTTTAAAAAACCCAATTGGTTTCAAGATTTTGAATTAGAAGATTAAGATATATTTTTATCTTAACTTATCTTTAATTTAGATAAGATAGAATTTTTAGTAATCTTAGTTTATCTTAAGATAGTTTTATCTTTAGCTTATCATTAATTCAGATTATCTTATCTTTTGACTTTTAGTTATCTTTAATAAGGCTATAAATGATTGTAAACTTCTCATTAAAATAGATACCAAAGTTATTTTTTAGTACAATTCTTAGGTAATGCTAGGTTCACTCTTAACATATGCCCAAAACACATGATATAACTGATTGGTCCACTCGCCCTTTACATCCTCAAGCTTTTTCTTGAGACCCTTAAGGATCTTTCTACTAGCTACCTCGGTCTAGTCATTGGTCTATGGTTGTTCAACAAATGAAAACACTTGTTGAATTTTCAAGCCTTTAAGAAAATTCACAAACTTATGATTTATAATGTGCATGCCATTGAGGATCACAATTCTCCCCACAACCCTAAACCTTAAGATGATGTTCTCATAGATGAATTATCTGGTTATAGCCGATGGGATATGAATCGCGACTTCAGCCTTAATACATTTGGTGAAATAGTTTATCCTATAACCAGATACTTGATACCACCTAAGGCTATGGAAAAGGTCTTAAGATATCCAACCCCCACTAATGGAAGCGTAAGGACACTACTAATGTTGAAAACCCCTCTGCTAGGGGTGCAAGTTGGCAAACTTTTGATAGGAGTAGCATTATTTTCCATACTTCGTTTGTCTTTTTTCATCATGGGCCACGAGTATCCCGCCTTGAGGATTTCCCTCATGAGACTTCTATTGCTGGTGTGATATCTACATGTACCCTCGTGTACTTCAGACATGGTTTCCTCAGTCTCAGTCTCGTTTAGGCATTTCAGATTGAAAGACTTTTTCGAAATAACATTTTGTCAACCATAATATAGTTAGGTAAGTTCGTCTTCATCTTCTTCTTTTTCAAAGGATCAATGGGCAGTTGGTTATTCACCATATATTAGACGATTGATGCAAGCTAAGAATTGTCATCAGGGGACGGGAATGAAGCGTATTGATTTGGAATGCAACAAAGCACAATGGGATAAACATGGAAATATTGTCTTAGTCTCCGGGATGCCTAAATTACTACCAATGTCGTATTTTCATTCTTTTGGTACTAGAATTTTCCCCTAAAGGGTTTTCCTGGTGAAGTACACCAATATCTAACCTTCTAAGGTCTCCTTCACTAAAACAACCTTTAGAGTCTTGTTAGAATCAAACAAGTATAGAAACAAATTTTCTTCAGGATCAGGCTTCACTACTATCAAAGGCTAATCTAAAACATCTTTCAAGCTTTGAAAAGTTTTCTCTTATTCCTGCCCCCGCTTGTATTTCTTGTTTTTCTTCATAATCTTATACAATGACAATGATTGATGTGTCAAATTAGGCATGAATTAGGATAAAGTAGCTATCTTACCATTGATGGATTGCACATTTTTCAAGTTCTTTAGGCCTTGCAATTCCTTAATAATTTTACACTTATCAAGATTTGCCTTAATACCTCTCAAAAATCTGCTTGAGGTCCTCAATGTTATCCCCTTTAGATGAGGTCATAACAATAAACTTTAAACAGCTTAGTGTGCATTCCTTCAAAGACTTTATTAATCATTAGTTGATATGTAGCTTCAGCGTTCCTCAAGCCAAAAGGCATGACAGTTTGAAATTAAAGGTATTTAAAGATGTTTTACATGTTATACCTAAGTTAATATTTAAATCAATATAAATACAAATTATTTGGTCTCATTTTTCATTTTAAATTACTATCACATAGATTAGTATCCAAAGGGTTTTGCCATGGTCAAGTACAATCAAATTTAAACAATGGTGGTCATAATCGAATTTGATAATATACACTAATGACCGAGCCTATTTTGATCTTGTGTTGATCGATGTGGTTAACATAGCTCGTATGTTTTTTTACTATGAATTCATGCCTAAACCTTATTATACCTCCCTTCTATCATACAGTTGTAACATCATATTTTGATATTTAATTGTACTAATGTTAAATTAGGGAGCTAAAGTCTGAAACCCTCTTGACATAAAGTTCCTCTCCTAAACCCATAGTCACAGTTTCAAAGATGGAATGTAATATATTAATTTCATAATATCATATATGACATGACAAGACATTGCAACATCCATCACATGCTTGGTTGGTTCAAATAGTTAACTGGACCAAATTGGTTCATATGTAACTAAATCTTGAAGCTAATAGTCACTTAGTTGATACTAGACAAGCAGCATTCTTGACGTCACTCAATGAATGGTAACCATCCACACACATTCTAAGGGTAAACCTTTTTTTTGAGATATAAAGCAATGTAATGTTGGATATAACAAACACCTACTTCATTTCCTCTTAGACACTTTACTTTAGACAAATCAAAAATTACAAGGCAATAGAACACACTAGGAGGGCACACCAAGGGATGAGGTTCTACATTGTATTAGTTGGTAGAAAACTTGGTATTTATAATAGTTAGGCTGAGTGTCATATCTAAGTGAATGGTTTCAGCTTTGTTTTCTGGATATAATTGGGATATAATTGTATAGAGGATAATAAAGTTTCCTGAGCAAGGTTTAATGGTCTAAAGATTCCAATGAGTCCATAACCCAAACTCAACCATGGTTAACCAAAGGTTGTTGTTCACAATCCTTTGTTAGTTGAAAATCCTTAATTATATGAACAACATATGATCCCCAATAATAATCCTATGGTAAGAGACAATTAAGTTGTTAAGAACGCAAGGATGATGTGGTTGGGTCAAATTCCTCCCTATGCAATTGACATATTGTGCATTGTTAGAGTTACCATCAATTTTATTAGAGTTA
Organism: Clitoria ternatea; assembly: GCA_037962975.1. NCBI lineage: Eukaryota > Viridiplantae > Streptophyta > Magnoliopsida > Fabales > Fabaceae > Clitoria > Clitoria ternatea. The sequence goes on from CM075670.1 coordinate 10,973,510, forward strand.
TGGTTTTGTTCATCACCACAAATCAATGATAGTGTAGCAAAGTTACACAAGGCTAGTTTCTTATGTTCATTTAATCTTTTTTTTACATTTCATTTTCTTTACCATCAGAAGAATTATAACCTTATCATAATTTACAAATATACTTGAAATAACTTACTAAAAATATATTATTTTAGAAAAATTAAAACAATTTAATAATATCATTATATACATAGTACAAATAAAAAATATAACTAATTTCTTAAAAATCAAAATGATACATTAAAAAATTCATGCTTATATCAATAATAAAGTAAAAGATGTTTGTTTTCATTTTACATTGTTCCTGTGATTATAAAATAATCATAAATTAATAATATTTTCAAAACCATAAAACTAATATTAAAGAAAAACACAGTACTATCATATTATAAACAAATAATAATAAATTGTAAAAATATTCAAAGCAAAAAATCATAATAAAAAATATTAAAAAATAATCTATATGACAACAATAAAGTAAATTATAGTACAAAGATAATAAAAATTAACTAAGTATATGAGAAGAAATAAAAATTAATATGTTAGTATAAAATTGGAATAATATCCATTTATACGAATGTATAGTAAATTAATCTGACTTATTAATTTAAAAACTAATTAAATGTTTTGAGTAAATAATAGAAAAAACATAAAATTTTGTAGATAATTTTAATCTTGAAACCGGAATTGACAAGTTTGCATAGGAAAGAAAAAAAAAACTATTAATGAGTTGCAGGGTGCAGTGCATGTCAACCAGAGAAGATGAACAACGACATGTGTCAATTTTGACCAACGTCAACTACACGCATCGTAGAGTCTAAACCCCCCAATCAATTTTCATTTGCATTTTCTATTCTTTTCGGCTGTCATTACTTGTAAATGTGTAATGTATCTTGCATGCACTGGGTTATGTAACCAATACATGTGACAATCTAATATACCCTAGATTTTTGCCAATTTAGCTATACAAAAGTTTCTAAAAAGATGATTTAAGGGAAAAAAAACAAATAGTTTCATGAAAAATAATTTTAAATAAAGCATCACTGTCTGTGTTGTTGTTAATTATGATTCTCTTCTCTTCTCTCAGCTCTCAATGTCTGTGACTGTGACACTGTGCATAATGCATGTCTATAGCTCTCAGAAGACGAACCTGGTCTCAAAAATAATTTTACAGTCAAACGGAGTTTTAATTGTTTCAAAAAGTGTGAAGAATCAATATCAACCCTTAAATTTTTCTATTTCCCCAATTATTTATTTCTTCCTTTTTAACCCACACATTTTGCATATTCCTACAATCATTAACTCTCTCTCTCTCTCTCAACCTTCTCTTTGTGATTCAAACCTAAGCAAAACTTATCTTGAAACAAGAATGGCTTTGACTTATCAAATGTTAGCAACCAGCACCAATGATTCGAAAAACCTGACTCTGTTATTGCTTAAGGATTATCTGAGGGACGACCTAAGTTCGTGTTCATCGAGTGGTTTCAGAACACTTTCACGCCGGCAATGCTGCGTCCAACCTCATTCCGCAAAATCGGTTCTGTGGAGAGCTTCAGGAGCACTGGTCAAAGCTATTAAATCACTAGCGATTCAAAGGTTCAAAGCCAAGAAAGGCGTTTTTTCTAGAAGGTTCTGGAGAAGAGCGTCGAAGAGAAGTAACAACTGCCCTGAGACCCGTTTCGCTTGTTCGTTTACCGACGCTGCCATGGAAGGATCAGTAGCGACCGCCAACACGTGTTCCCTGACACGGTAAGTAATTGGTGCATTTTTTAATTTAATTGAATTGAATTATCGCTGCTTTAAATTTAATTAATTGTTTTTTTTATAAGACAATCTAGAATTCCTTGTCAACGGTGAGTTCGTTGGTAATATGTTACTTTTTTAAGAATCCAACACATGTCAAAAAAAAGTTTACACATGTTAAATAAAGTTTACGACAACTGAAGGAACATTTTCAGCTCATAACTTAAACCTCTTTACTTTTTAGTGGCATTTGTAATTAATTAACGAAATAATATCGTAAAAATTAAAAAAATATATAATAATTAATATTAGTTTTTAACACCATACTATTTAAGATAATTATAACTTGTTAAATTAATCAACTTTTTTAATCATTTTAGTTGGCCCAACTACCAACTAAATATCTACTTAGTAATTTTGTTTGTCTCATCTCCATCAAGTTTAACATTCTCAAAATAGAAATTTTTAATTTAAATTTAATAACACATAATAATTTTGTTGTAGGTCCCTTTTAACTAGTAATACGAATACTACTTATAACATCCTTAATTTTTAAAATAAATTTTCATAAATCGAATAAAATTTTCACAAATAATTTAAATTTCTAAAACAGAACTCGGAATTTAAAGTAACAATATCAGTTTACATAAATCCGACCGGCCCATTTTTAAAAAAATATACAATTCGGTTTTACATCAATCTGACCGGCTCAATTAAATACACAAATAAATACAACAATCGGTATACTCAGGAGCCGGCCAAGGCTTCTACCAAGAATAGCTATGTACAACCTGAGTAGCTGAGTGACTTCTCATATCATCTCCGTGTCCTACATCCACTGAAAAATAACAACAGTAGGGGGTGAGCATAAACATATCAAATAATAGTTATTGAATCGGATTAACAGTCCAATTCATAACTATATAAAACATAACCGATTACAAATATCATCACAAATCATTCATTCTCAATAATCATATATATAAACATCAGTACATACACATGATCAATCAAATGGATCATTATTAAGTCTTTTAAATTTGTGTTGCAACACTGGCTCCCCGAGCCATAACTCAGCTCTCAGCTGATTCGGCCGTTTTACAGGTACCAAACCGCTCTGCGCCCATAATGTAACACCGATCATCACTCCCAGTGATAGCGGTAACACAAATCAGTGTTACGGGCCAGCCTTGAGTCCCACTCAAAGGCGTCCATGGTATAAAAAGGAACCACCACAGGGTCTATGCCTTTCATCAGGCCGTCCACTCTTCTGGACCGGCATCACAGGCCCCCTGCAGTCCTGTGTGCGTCTGAATACAATTGATATATCAAATAATATCAATCATCAATCACATATCAACACCATCTCATATCATTCCACTCGGTATAATAATAGACATAGTATATGATAACTTCATGCATATAATTCATATCATCATCAAATTACCTGATTTCAACTATCAGGCTACCACTCGATATCATAACCAACATAGCACGCAATCATATATCATGAAAATTTCATGAATATAATTCTTATCATAATCATCAATCACATACCAACATCATTTCATGTCATCAATTGATCAAATCATCAGTTATATATATATATATATATATATATATATATATATATATATATATATATATATATATATATATCATCAGCACAACAATATGAATGGAAATATGAAAACATAAAACATCATATAAGTGGGGTCTCACTAATTTGCACATAGCATATAGGCATCATAATATCACCCCAAATTCATTCATAAACCATCTATTTGAGATGTACGCTCCCCCTACCTGGAATTAAAGAGTTCCAACAGCTTTAAAATTTATAATCAAGTCACTGTCCACTTATTCCGACTGGAATTGCAATTCTGCACCAGTCCAAGCTTCCTTCGTGAAGAAAAGAGATGAAGATTTAATTATCTTCGTTCAATGGTTTTCAGAGAATTGGAAAGAAAGGCTGATGATTTCACTTTCAAGAGTTCTTCCTTTTTTATCCAACAATGGAAGGATTTATATATATATAGTTCATGCAGAAGAGACGTGAATGAATTGAAGTATTCTGACACACGTCTCTTTAATGATAATGAAGGATTAAGATATTTAATAAAAAGGGACAACACATTAAAAATGGTCCCATACTTAGAAAATATCTGAAAAGTGAACCTGCTAGAATGTAGAAGAACAGATTTACGTGGAAAGCATCCATAATTAAAATAATTATTAATTCCGAATCGGTTTCTGTGTATTCCGGCTCGGTTTCAGCTTATTCCGACTCAGTTTCCGCATTCTGGGCATCTTTTTCCGAGAGGACTCATCAGAGCCTCTTTCCGCTCAGAATTCCTTCATTTGGAGGAACTTCACTCAGAAAGGTTCCTTCTCATGAAACACTCGGCTTCCCTTCCTCGGAAATGACCCTTTCACAATTGTCTTATTCGGAAATACCTTAATCAGGCATATCTCACTCGGATATACCTTTTCCTGAGTCAAAGTCTTCCTCTTGCGTTCACTCGGAAGTCTTTCATCTGAAAGATCACTCGGAGTTCGAAGTCCAATTCCTTTCTCGGAAATCATTCCACTTGAAAGGATTACTCAGAATTGAAGATAGTCTTGAAGATAAATCCGAGCACAATCTCTCAGAAACTCTAAAGATTGATCCGAGCATGAATTTAAATGATTTCATCGCCCGGATATTTACTCTACTCAAAATTATTCACTCACAGCATACTCAATCGGAGTTGAAATCTCTCTTTGTCCAGAAGCACTCTTCCTAGAAAGACTTGCTCGGTGCCATCTCACTCGGAAGTGTCATACTCAGAGACACTTCACTCGGCAAACCATCCACCCAGATATACTCCACTTGGGAGTTACTAATCAGAAATATCGGTCCGAGAAGTACTTCCACTTCTCTCGGAAACAACCCATTCGGAATCATTCCACCCGGAGATGTTTCCATTTCACTCGGATTTGCCTCACTCAAATGTGTTTCAATCGGATAATATTTTTCTTAACTCCGAATGATTTCCTTAATAATGTTTCACTCGGAAACATCTTAACTTCACTTGGAATTAGTCTTTTGTCTTATTTCACTTGGGGTCATATTCATTTCACTCGGAATCAGATTCATTTCACTCTGAAAATTCTTGTCTTTGACATTTTTCACTCAGAATTTCATTCAGAAATTCTTCTTTAATCCTTTTTAAATTATTTTTCTAAAAATCATAAAAATTGGGATGTTACATTACTATCTCCGGTTCCAAATATAAGCAAATATACCTAACTTCACACATATTAAGAATAGTAGTTGGAGGTAGTTATTTGCATTAATGTTACCACATATTTGATTTAATTTTCTAAAATACCCTTTGATCTGGTCCCGACCGGGGTCTAGGATCCGCCGTCGGTCCAGCCACAAGAGTTAAGGATTGAATGAGGTTGGAGACCGGTTCTGTGTGTATCCAGTCTCTGTAATCCGACCTCTCGGTGAGAGAAACCTGTCTCGTTGTCCTGGAGATCCTTCACACCGACCTCACGTGTTGGTGTGGGCGACAGGTGGTGCCACCTGCGAAGACTCTCTGACGCTCAAGTTAGAAAAGTGTATAAACTCAGTTAATACTCAAGCAGTATAATAGAGAGTCCGAGAGCAAGAAGAACGTAACCTTTTGTGTGTATTGGAATATGGTATTTATAATTGAGCGTGGAAGGTGAATCGTTGGGTGCCAGTGGGCCCGTAGATTCTGATAACGTGTATAAAGAGACAATCCGAGTGGCCCAGTATTCAGAGTATGTCAGGAGGTTAGGTGAATTATCAGTGTACGATTCTAACACAGGGATGGAAGATAATCACCTTTTCCGTAAATTCCGCTGGTGATTATACCCACTCCTGTCGGTGAATGAAAGAGACATATTCCGCTGTGCAGAGTACCTTCCTCGTTATGACACTGGGGTAGTCGGTTAGAGAACGGATCAGCCACCCGGTGTAAGAGAGCGGATAAGTCACCCGGTGTAGGAGAGACTCGCCTAATGTGTTAACCAACCGGATCATTACCCCTTAGGACCAGTATCCAGACTGGATAACCTTGGGGCCGGTATCCAGACTGGATCATTTGTCCCCTAGCTTGTGTGAGGGACTGTAAGTTGCTCATATAAGCTATGCAGTTCACGAGAGGTCTGTATGCCGGCATAACCTGCAAGAATACATGTTAAATTTTTACCTTCGCAAAACTCGTTAACCGTTGAATATTGTCCCCGAGCGTTATCGGGTGATTGTTTCCAAGTGAGAGACTCTGAATTGGCAATTGACTTTTGAATGAGTGACTCTGAGTGAGGTTGGTTCTGGCCGTGTCACCTGGGACGTTCCATTACCTGTAACCTCCTCATGCTGTTTGGTAAAAGTACGTACGCATTATCCGAGTCTTATTAAAAAATTCTGAGTGATACTTCCGAGTGGAAGCTCTCAGATTGATCCTTCCGGGAGGAGGATTTCCGAGTGACCGTTCCCGTGTAGAATGTAACGCCCCGAAACGTTGATTAAAATTTTCGAGTAAATTTTTCGCTTTTTCGAAAGATCATTTTAAAAATTCATCAGTTTAATTCAGAGTTCATGTAACGATTAATAACAGCGGAAAAATTATCATATATACTAGTCGTGAATAATTAAATTCAAGAAAATATTTAAGTAGCGGAAATGATTGAGAAGATAATGGTACATGACATATTATATTTATTACAACCCATAAAATCAAAGTTCAGGTAATAATTCAAATAGATATCCATCATGGCATCACTCTGCATTCTGCATGTCATTCACTGTAAAAATTTAATGTAAGAGTGAGACAGAATATAGAATAAATATAAAATAGATAAAATTGCACAAACACAATCAACAATTCATAATGATATGATGAATATGCCAAACAAGTCCATTAATAGATCTTTAATTAGTCAAATGATGTCATGCTGGATCCATTTGGTCTTGGTGGGAATACTGTAGTAAAAGTCTCATAGAGACGCAAATAGGGCTTTAGCATATACCATGAATCCCTATACTTCATGGCGCTCAAGTACCGAAGTACACAATATCATAAGTAGGACTTTTGCATAAACCATGAATCCCTACACTCCATGGCACACAACAAAATAGGGCTTAACTCATCATAGAGTAACCCCCCACCAGGGTAGGCAATCATGGAACCCCTAAATTCCATGGTGCGTCCGAATGCTTATGATGCATGAATGCCTTTAATTCTTTTAACATACCATGATAACCACATTTCCAAAACCTCTTGAATAATACAAGTCCTCAAGGGACACAATACACATAATAATTCACAAAATCATAGATTTACTGTTTCAATCACATATGTCAATAACCACAAGGCATTCATGTATATATATATATATTAATTATGTCATTCATAATTATTCACCATCACAATATACAAACTGTGTGATACTCATCAGCATTTATAATAATTCATAATCACTCAAGAATTTAATAAATAACCTTTATCCATAGAGAAAATATCATTTTCTTTCAAAATAGCCTTTTTAAGTGACTTTCAGCATCCCCCAACAGCAACATATTTTAGCAAAACAGTCATAACATAGGCATATCAACTCCTTTTTAGATGATTCCACTTTCTATAGCTCAATAATACAATTATCTACAACTTTCATGAAGAACACAGTTTCAGATTCCAATCAGAAATACCACTTATTCATAAAATACCATACTGCCTCAAGATAAGTTTTCCAAAATGTACACAGATTAGTATTTAAAACGTATTTGGAGTTACAAACGTGATTTTGACATGAAACCAATTCTAAATTATTCTTAACACACATATCTACAATTTTCATGAAGACACCAACCCCTAATTCTCACCACAAACTTCCCAATTTTAAAGAAACAAGATTCGGATTTCAGAATTTCAGAATTTCAGAATTTCAACTTGCACATACTTCAGTAATTTGGGCATAACTTGAGTTACAAAAATTATTTTGATGTGAAACCACTTTTTAAAAATCCACAACTTAATTATCTACAACTTTTATGAAGACATCCAAGGCTGATTATGCATGTATAATTCCCAGCATATCAAAATATGCACTAAACATGAAGCAAATCTTTCACTCGGACATACAGTAGTATTTTGGCTATAACTTTTGCTACACATACTAAAATCAATCGGTTAAGGTCTCAAAATTCACATAACAAAAAGATTTACAACTTTCATGAAGACACTGATCACTAATTCTTACCACATGATTCCCAGTTTTAAAAATAAGATACGGATTTCAAGTTCACAGATTTACAGCTTGTACATACTTCAGTATTATGAGCATAACTTGAGCTAAAAAAATTATTTTAATGTGAAACCACTTTCTAAAGATCCAAAACATAAATATCTACAACTTTCATGAAGACATAAAGGGCTGATTATGCACGTACAATTCTTAGTAAATCAATATATACACAAAACAAAGGATAAATCTTCCACACGAACATGCTGTAGTATTTTGGCTATAACTTTTGCTATACTTATTCAAATTACTTGATTCAGGTCTCAAAATTCAGATATCAAAAATATCTACAACTTTCATGAAGAAGTCAGAGGCAAATTCATACGTTTTCAGTTTCAAAATTAAGCCACAAGATGCAAAATTAAGACTGAAATCCTAGAACAGCATGCAACTCTACCCATTTCATAGTTATTCACCACCCTCTCCCCTCTTACCTGGTTTGAAGACTTTTAGCTGACTGGAAAAGAGGTCCCCTGGCTGTCCTGGTTCTATACGAAGGTGTGTTGATGGAGGAGAGTAATTGGGAGTTTCAGAATCAGTGGTATGTTTAATAATGCAAGGTGGGAGACAACTTTCCATAAGTGGGTTTCTAGTGGGCTTTTAGTGGGAATTAAGAGTGGTTTAGGTTGAAAGCAAGCTCCACTTCTGTAGCCCACCCACTGGAGTGCGCATAATGGAAGATGATTTATTAAAAAATGCATGAAGGAACAAAACAGAAGTCAACGTCGATCTGGCAGTGAATTCCGAGTGAAATTTCACTCGGTCAGACTCTTGGCCGACTGGAATTCCACTCGGTCCATGTATATACCGACTGGTAGTGGTCGGTATTGTGAAGAGAGGGAAATCCGAGTCCCTCTCGCTCAAGCGGATAACGACTCGCTTGAGCGAGTTCCATACAATGCACTGGCAGAGGGGTTTCGCTCAAGCGCATACCGACTCGCTTGAGCCAAAACCGATCTTTCATTCACTCGGTTTTCACTTAAACAGCTCAATCCACTCGGTAGAACATCCTGAAACCGAGTCCTCACTTATCACTCACTCGGAATTGATTCCTCATTAAACAGTCGGTCTGATTTCTCTTCCTTGGAGGTGACTCAGTCGGTATATTCTCCTAAAACCGAGTCATCTCAATTAGTCTTTCACTCGGGTATATCTTTCCAATTCCGAGTCATCTCTTGCTAGCCTCCCACTCGGCAATTACACTAAAACCGACCCATCACTCTATTGATTTTCCACTCGGAGTTTCATCCCAGAGACTGACACATCTGAGTAATAATAAACCGTGTGTCCCCAGTCGGAATTTTGCCACTCAGAAATGCATTTTTCTATGTAATTCACTCAAAATGAAGGCACTCAGTGATTCTTCATTCGGAATTGCAATGTCTTATCAAGATCGACTCGGAAACGAGCCTCTGGAAGACACTTGACTCGGAAATGAGTCTTTCTGTGGTGTTTGACTCGGAAACGAGTCCTTCAGGAGTAATTGACTCGGAAATGAGTCATTCGATGGCATTTGACTCGGAAACGAGTCTTTCTAAGTAATTTAACTCGGCAGTGAGTCACCCCAAGGTGAGTCACTCGGATTCTCTCACCCAGAAGTGGTTCTATCAGTTCCACTTCACACATAAGTGTCTCGGGTGTAGGAGTTTCACTCGGAATAAGCTCACTCGGCCATATTCCACTTGGTAAACACAACTTTCACTCGGCATTTATAAGTCTTTCCTCTCGGAAGTGAAGTTTTTGGGCAAATTTTATTCATAGATAGAAATGCCTAGCAATGTATGACTCATAATTGAGTCATTGGAAAATATTTAACTCGGAATTGAGTCTTTCTGACATGCTTGACTCAGCAGTGAGTCTCTGAGACAATATCTCACTCGGAATAAGTCCTCCTGACCATGTTCCACTCGGAAAACACCATTTGCACTCGGTATTTCCATTTTCCACTCGGAATTCCTCTTGGTCACTCGGAATTTTCATTCTTCACTTGGACAGAGCCCCTTTTTCACTCGGAAATTCATTTCTAAGGCATATTTTACCCGGAAAATGGATCTTATCAATACAGGTCTATGTAGTTTCTATAATTATACCCAAAAATGGAATTTTTGGAGTATTATAAACCATCCATAAAGTGTTTTATTCATTGATTAACACTTACAGACCTTCCATGCTTCATAAATTACATAATTGAACTATTATTAAAGCAGGATGTTACATAGAAGATTTCCGATTAATAATTCCTGGGTGGAAGATTCCGAATGGTCCTTCGACGGCGCTTAGTTTAATCATACCAACCACACTCGGAGTTCGGTTTAGTCCTACAATCCGAGTCTTTATTCAGGTTGGAAGTTTCCGAGTGCAACTTTCCTGAGTGGGGTATCCCCGAGTATGACACTTCAGCGTGGGATGGCACTGAGTGAGACATTTCTAATTCCCGTGTAGTATGGCACCGAGTGGAGCATTTTCCGGGTGAAACACTTCTGGACAGATAAACTTTGACTTCGAATAAATATGTTTCGGGTAGAGACTTTCCCGAGTAAATAATTCCTGATTGCAACCTCGAAGTGATATTCTCAACTTAAAGAATTCATGAGTCGGACTTCAGTGAGACTTTACCGACTAAAGAATTCGTGAGCCTGACTTTGAAGTTGAAGTGTTTCTAAGTGAGGAATTCTCGGGGAGAGTACTTCCGAGCAGATTCAGTAATAAGGATTACGATTGACTCCGAAGTGAGATATTCCCGAGTGAAGAACTCTCAAGGAAAATACTTCCGAGCGATTTCAATAATGAGAATGATGATTAATTCTTCTTCAACGTTCGGTCAAACCTACTAGTCATACTTGGAGTTCGGTTTAATTCTACAATCCAAGCCTTCAATGGCATTCGGTTTAATCCTACTAACCGTACTTCTTCAATCGGTGTTGGATTTTACCCATTCACCATTCTTCAATCGGTGTCGGATTTTACCCGTTCACCGTTCTTCAATCAGTGTTAGATTTTACCCATTCACCATTCTTCATACTCGGTGTTGGATTTTACCCATTCACCGGTCTTCATACTCGGTGTTGGATTTTACCCATCCACCGGTCTTCGAATGGGGTTCGGTGCAATCCTACAACCCATTTCCTGAGGTTCGGTTTAATCCTATAACTCAGGTCTTCACCGGTGTTCGATTTAATCCTACTAACCATACTCGGAATTCGGTTTAATCCTACAATCCAAGCCTTCGAATGGGGTTCGGTTCAATCCTACAACCCATTTCCTGAGGTTCGGTTAAATCCTACAACCCAGGTCTTCATCGGTGTTCGGTTTAATCCTACTAACCGTACTCGAAATTCGGTTTAATCCTACAATCCGAGCCTTCGAAATATGGTTCACCCAGTTATACCTTCGAAGAGGTTCATCACTAACAACGTTGTTAGGATCATCCGTCCTGAAAATATCTTGTCACAACACAGTTGTGCATCGAATAAAATCATAAAGGCAATAGGTGAACAGAGAGAATATTTCATTAATTATGAATTACAATACAAAAGAGAGAAAAAGAGAGCCGAGTCGGGGTTATGCCTCGTTAAACCTTTTTTGGTAAAACCCGATCGGAAAAACCCAAGTAAGGAAAGAATGCACACCGTTTTACCGACTAGCTACAGCAACAGAGGGTGTTCTTAGCTTTGATGGTATGATCCCTAATCAATGACCTCTCGACGGCCCTGATGTTGTTGTTGGGACATAATATTTTGCTGTGCAGGCTCACCAACCAGAACTCCCTTTTGCTTTTCATAAGCAGTAAACCTTCTGATCGGAGTGGAACTATCGTCATCACCGTACTCATGATACCTTCCCCTTTTCTCAATCCGGTCTGGTTCATCAAAAATCCCTTCTTTGAAAAGATACTGTTTGAGTTTACCCTCTCGGATCAGGGTCTCAATAGTATTTTTCAAGGCTTGACATTCGTTTGCCGAGTGGCCCTTTTGCTCATGGAATTCGCAGTATTTCCGAGGGTCACCATGTTTACGAAGCTGGGGCGGTTTTCTGACCCCGTATGTACTAAGTGTTGGCCATCCGATCTCCCTCAGAATTTGTGAACACTTAGAGTTTAGCAGAGTATAACTGCTAAACGCACTTACTCGGTTTTCCTGGTACTGCTGAGCAGGGCTATCAAAAGTGTTACCACCAAACGGCCTCTCCATGTGTTCCGATCGGGGTCTGTCCTTATCTCTCCGTTGTGATTGATGTGGCGTTGGGGATTTCCCTCTCGCCGTTGTTGCCTCCAAGTGCATTTCAATACCTGCGTACTTCGAAGCTTTTCTTCGAAACTCCTCCAACGTCGTCGGAGGACTCTTTGCCAAAGACAAAGCAAAGACGGATCCAGGTTGTAGGGCTTCAACAATGATGTGAAGCTGAATAGCCTCCGTGAGGTTAGGCACCAAAGCAGCCTCCTTGTAAAATCTCTTCAAAAACTCCTTGAGAGTTTCACTTTCTCCCTGCCTTATCTGAGCCAAGGTATGGGAAGTCCTTGGAACGTCTTTAGAGATAATGAAATGGCTCTCAAATGAAGTCGTCATTTCTTCCTAAGAGTCTATTGACCCCGAGGGTAAACTTTTGAACCAGCTAAGAGCCTCCTCCGACAGGGTTCGTGGAAACATCCTGCACATCACATCTTCATCGGCTCCCAGGTACACGGCCTCATACGTGTAAGCATCGAGATGTTTAGTGGGATCAGTTTCCCCATTATACTTTCCGATTGAAAGTGGTTGGGTTGTTTGCAGGTGTTTGGGGATGAGTATACTCATGAGCCTCCTTGAGAAAGGGACATTGAGTCGGTATGCCCCAGAAGTCATCACTACCTGCTCCTTCCTCCTTGCACTGATTCTATCCCCAGAATCTTGAGTGTGCTCCCTATCCTCGTAAGTAGGGATCTTAGAATACTGGAGAGTTGTGGACTTCTCTCTCGCAGATGTATGGCAAGTATCCTCCGCCTGAGACATAACTCTGTCCCCAATCCCTCCTTTCTCCCTTCGTAACTCCATCAACTCTTCCCTGAGCTGCCTAATAACTTTATCTCGAGGGTCAGGGGTTGCCACTGGTGCCATTCTCCTTGAGTGGGTTGCTGGTGATTCGAAAACGAATCTCCTATCAGCTTGTTGATGGGTCACGTCTTCCACATGACCATCCACACAATCGCGTCCATCACCTTCCATGGTTGACTACTAACTTCTGCAGAAAGTGGGAATAACTCTACTGAGTCCTACCGGGTGTGCCAATGATCTGGTCCCGACCGGGGTCTAGGATCCGCCGTCGGTCCAGCCACAAGAGTTAAGGATTGAATGAGGTTGGAGACCGGTTCTGTGTGTATCCGGTCTCTGTAATCCGACCTCTCGGTGAGAGAAACCGGTCTCGTTGTCCTGGAGATCCTTCACACCGACCTCACACGTTGGTGTGGGCGACAGGTGGTGCCACCTGCGAAGACTCTCTGACGCTCAAGTTAGAAAAGTGTATAAACTCAGTTAATACTCAAGTAGTATAATAGAGTCCGAGAGCAAGAAGAACGTAACCTTTTGTGTGTATTGGAATATGGTATTTATAATTGAGCGTGGAAGGTGAATCGTTGGGTGCCAGTGGGCCCGTAGATTCTGATAACGTGTATAAAGAGACAATCCGAGTGGCCCAGTATTCAGAGTATGTCAGGAGGTTAGGTGAATTATCAGTGTACGATTCTGACACAGGAATGGAAGATAATCACCTTTTCTGTAAATTCCGCTGGTGATTGTACCCACTCCTGTCGGTGAATGAAAGGGACATATTCCGCTATGCAGAGTACCTTCCTCGTTGTGACACTGGGGCAGTCGGTTAGAGAACGAATCAGCCACCCGGTGTAAGAAAGCGGATAAGTCACCCGGTGTAGGAGAGACTCGCCTAATGTGTTAACCAACCGGATCATTACCCCTTAGGACCGGTATCCAGACCGGATAACCTTGGGGCCGGTATACAGACCGGATCACCCTTAGTATCATTTATTACATAAAGAATTAGTGGCCTTGGAAATATATATGATGAGGACATATTTGGTAAACAAGCATTTAATGACATTGGGAAAGTCTAATTTTGCTTATATTAAGGGACCAAAAAATTCCACTAAAATTTGCTTATATTTGGAACCGGAGTAGTATTTAAGAAGCGGAATTAAAGGAAAAGATTTTATTAGAAATTAAATTAATAAAATTGTCATTAATAATAACCTTAAATGTAAACTTTTTATTTAATGTGTTTTTACGGATGCACTTATGTTGTAGGGAAGCATTCCACTTTCATTATTTACAACTGTTTAATTTTTAGTTGAGATTTTTTAATTGGGGTTTGAAAAACAGATGGTAACTTAATTCAAGGAAAAATTTAAACATGATCAGTTTTTCAATTCTTTTTAATTAAAATCATAATTTTAAAACTTTAATTGAAAATCAAAATACATTTTTTATAGTTTTAAAATGTAATTTTTAAACTCTTTTGTAAATATGTGGAAAGAGAATTGAAACTATTTTATTTGTATAAGATTTATTTTTAAATTTATAATTAAAAGCTAAAAATGAGAAATTTACAATCCCTGTAAACAATGATAGATACCTTTTTCAACAGAAAGATAAAAAGTAACACGGATGGGGAATGAATGTCTGGTAAATAAGATTATAAATATAATGGTTTATTTCATTAATACTAACATAAATCTCTAATGTTGATACTAATTTTATTATGATAATGGTCTTATATATCTAAATAAGATATGTAAAATACATGTGAGATGAATGTTAAAGGTTTTATCATAAAATCAATTGATAATAATTGACTCTAATACTATGTTAAAAGTTTTATCTTAAGATCAATTAGTAATAGTTAGAGTTATCAAATAGTTATTTAAACTATATAAAATACGATATAGAATATGATGAGATAAAGAATACGAGACTTTTAACAATAAAACTACTATGAAGTTTATAATCATACACCTTTTTTGGTCAAATTCAAATCGTCGTTTTTTTTTGGTTAAATTCAAATCGTCTTTTGTCGTCCCATCTTCACCGGAACAGTTTCAAGGCACGCATATCAATTAAAATGGGGGCATCAAACAAACAGAACAGATGCAAGGCTTGCACATATAAATTCATTATGTCTACAAAACCATAAAGTTGATTTTGGTTTCCGTAACATCTAACGGTACGTTTAGTTTTTACACGAGGTTTTTCAATTAAAGCTGGCTAAAAATTATTTTTTAGTGTTTATTTAGAATTTAATTACGGAAATTAGATTTAACCAATTAAATAAGATACCTTCAAATTCTGTTTGACTAATGAATTAAGATTTGTTTAAAAATTAATTGTGAAAATAATAATTCATTAAAACAATCAAAATTACGTTGAACTAATAATTTTTTATATATTTACCTTACAATTAGGGTTGGCAAAACGGGCCTATAGGCCGGGCCGGGCCAAAGCCCGTATTGACCCATCCAAATACGGGTCGGCCCGTGATGTACCCGTTTTTTGACGGGTCGAGCATATTCGGGAAAACGGACCTCAAAGGTTGGTCTGGCCCGACCCGTTTTAATGGACCAGCCCACGGGTCCAACCCATATTACTATTCCTACTTACAACCAACCAAATAAAGTTGTTTCTTAGTCAATATGCGATCTGATGAACAAAATAAATAAAGAGAAGTTATAAAAAATATCATTAAAATATTTTGCAAGAATGTAAATATTCTTTAACTTCCAAGCCGCGTCTTTGATTTGAATTTTGTCATGGAAAATGAATGGTTAAACGTTGTGAAGAAGATGAAGCAGAGTATAATAATCCAACCAACTTCTGATGTTGAAGAAATAGAAGTCTTGGCCGTTGAGCTCGAAGTTGAGTTCTCAACTAGTTTGGTCAATGAGCTCGTGTTTGATCTCACCACGTGTTGCCTGAATGTGTAGAGTTTCTTTGGATTTGGGAGAAACCAATTCATGTTCGTCTTCTCTAATAGCAGGAGCTACATAATTATAAACATCATTCTTATCTCATTCAAATTTGGGTGTTGACAAAAATAACAATTTTAATACTAATATTTTTATGAACACATTCTTAATAATCGTATTATTAATTAAACTTTAGATGAGCCAATCAATATCTGATATCTGAGATTTAAATTTCAATTAACAACATATCTTTATGAAAAGTTGTGAAAATGGGAATAATTTGAAGTGACAATAACAATGAGTGATGCTCATACTACTAATAATTATGGTGAAAATTTAAAAAGAAATTTTTTCTTTAAAATCATTATTAATATCTACTCATCATAAATTCTAAGCCATTCCAATATAATTTTTAACAATTTTTATTTTTTATCGTGTTTAAAATTATACAAGTTAAATAATTTTTTATAATTAATGGTGACAATTATGATAATTGAAAGAATGACGGGGTATGATTGTTTTTTTTAGAAAAAAACATTACAAAAATTGTGTATTGTAAAATGAAAAATGAAAATCTATCCTATTTCTTGTCTTCAAACAATATTAGGTTAAATATTTTCATCATTTGCATGTAATCTATTATCTAGTAAAGTTATCTATAAAAGATTGAACATGATAAGAGCTTATTAAACGTATTCTATTTCTTACTAAACGTATTCTATTTCTTACGTAACAATTAATGTTTCAATATTCTTGAAAAAGTGATATAAAAATAAAAGGTTATTATACTGAGTAGGAGAAAATAAAATAATAGACTAATTTGAATACAAATGAGAATATCAATTTTTTCTTTAACTATGATTATTTTTTTTATTAAAGATCCTGTTTAAATAAGTAACATTCTTATCATGGGGGAATTAGTTCTTTCAACAAATATAAAAAATGTCATTTACCAACACATAAATTTAAAAGTTGTTAAAAAAATATTTGTTGATATAATTTTTAACTAACAAAAATACAGTCTTAATAAAGATATTTTGAATTTTAACTAATAATAAAATGCATTATACTAACATTTGATGTAATATTAATATAACTTGATATTATACTATAAAATTTATTTATTGGTATCATTCATTGAGTTGTAAGTATGAATCTAAATAACATATACTAATACTTAATTTTTGTTAGTCAAAAGTTACATAGACAAAGACTTTTATAATAATTTTATAATTTTGTTTGTTTTGAAAATGGTTAGAAAAGCCTTTATTGGTATATCTCACAAAATATAATGTTAATAAATATATTTTGAGATTTTACTTACAATAAAATGTATTATATGAATATTTATTGTAATATTAATATGGTTCAATTTTATACTAACAAAAACATTTATTTATATAATTTGTGAAATTGTTAATATGAATCCAAATGACTTATACTAACCCTTTATATTTTATTAGAAGCTATACTAACAAAAGCTCTCCTAACAATTTCTAAATTTTGTTTGTTTGTAAGTAGGGATTTTTTGGGTAATGGAATAAAACATGTGCCAAATCAATCATCATTTGGTTAATGGAATTTTTTATTTAGTTATTAAGGAATTGATTGTAATAGTCAGATATAAATAGTATATTTTTAAATAAAATTAAAAAATCATACACATTCCATTAATTTTTTTTCGGAAACCAAATTGCAATTTGATCTGTCCTGAACCGGGGTCAAGAGATCCGGTGTCGGGGCAGTCACAAATAGTGAAGAAATTACGTCTCTGAAGACTGGTTATATGAGTATCCGGTTTGTAGATCCGATATCTCTGTATGAGAAGAGGGCAGATTGAGCGTCCTGGAGGTCCTTCACACCGGCCTAACGCGTTGGTGTGGGCGAAAGGTGGTGTCACCTGCAAAGATTCTCCGACGCTCAAGTCAGTGATAATATTCCAAGTAAGGAATGTATTCAGAGAGTAATCATGAGTTGAAAAATAGTCGAAGATCCCTCCCTTCATTGATGAAGAGAATTCATATATCTGATTGGCTCGATATTCGAGGATTCGTTAGTGGGGAACCACTAACCTCCAATAACATTGTAAATTATTATTTTATTGTGCACTTGCCAGCATGATTGGGTCAAGTGGCTATTTTATATTGAGCGTAGAGAGTATAGGCTAGAATTAGGGGACAAGTTGATCATTCCCGTGAGCAGATTTTGGCTGCAGGGAATTATTGATCGGTCCCTGTAGCGATGCCTTTTGTCTTTTGCATAGTGACGTGTGTGTTATCCGGTGTCATGGTGTTATCCTGGACAACCGGTATAGGGAGAGCGCCTGATACGGAATTAGAGTCCGGATGTATACCGATGACACCGGTTGCACGTTGGCGAATTGACAAAGACGTTGAAATATGTCTTGTAGAACGGATACCGGTATTGAGACTGGATCATATGTCCCCTAGCTTGTGTGAGGGACTGTGTAGTTGTTCACATAAGCTACTCAACCTGCGAGAGGTCTAGATACCGGTATGCTTATGCGCATAATAGTTTTTTCACATATATTATCATATTGCAAAGAACCGTTCTTTAATTGAAGGATCCGATGTCTTGATGTTGTTACAACGGATTCAGACAAAGATTTGTTGTATGGGAATTTCAAGAGTTTGTTGAAATTGAAGACTCTTGAAATTCGAGTAACGGCTGTAAAGCGTGAATTGCGTCGCATGATTAGACATTAAATGCTTTTAATCACGTACGCGAGCAATTATTGCGTCTGAGGCGTATATCTTAGTAACCGTCATTTAGGCCTTAATGGGCCTACAACTTCTGGGCCTGATGCAGAGGCCTTTTGGTAAATTGACGTTGTTTTGGCGCTCACGAATTTGAAACGACTGTGTCGTTTGACTTGCAAACCGATGCGTTTAGTCGTGGACGTCATAACCCTAAGAGTGGGTAACGGAACCTCTTCGATTCTTATAAAAGAAGCACTCAGTGGGTTCTGGGAATCACTTACTTCTGATTCCTTACCAAAACTCTGTAGAAATTTTGTAAGGACGCTCACCGCTTGGCTTACAAAGTTTTTCTCAGTCTTCATCTTCCTTACCATCTGAGGTAACCATTTTCTTCCCTCTGTTATTTCCGTCTTCTTTTGCTCTGCTGTTTTTGCTTGAAAAGAATGTATCTTAAGAGAGGGAGATTAAGTTCTCGCAACCCTAATTATCGTGGGGGAAGAATCCCTGTGATTCTTCCGAGGGCTGAGTCATGTCGCTCAGAAAGGGGATCTTACTCACGGTGGAGAGTGACTTTTCCCTTCTCAGAGTCGTCCTCTGATCGTAGTCGCTCTTTGAAAAGTGAGGTGAGTAATGGTTGTTACCCTTCTGACGATGTGACTTTTTATCGTAGAGCAGAGAGTTTCGTTCACGCTACTCAAACGATGACTGGAGAAGGGACCTCTGGAAATCAAACTGTCTTGAAAACAGCAGAAGGTCTGTACAGCGTAGTCGCCTCTCGGCTAAACTGGGAAGAACTCCAGGCTAAGTGGCCCTTCTGTTGGATAGCTGACGAGTTTAAAAACTTAGCTTCCCATCATGCGAATGAGGACGGAGCTCGGATTCAGCCAAGGTTTACAGTTTGCGCTGAGGAGGAAATGAAAAAAATGGTTCAGGGTATTTGCATCGCTCCCTACAGAACGGATATACCACGTTGTCCCAGATGAGCGTTCGGTATATATGCATGATTTTGTATTTCATCACCTTGGAGTTTGTTTCCCTTTATCCGAGTTTCAAATGGGTGTATTAAGGTTCCTAAATTGTGCACCTTCTCAACTTCATCCGAACGGTTGGGGACTCGTCTGAGCTCTAGAAGTATTGGGTGACTACTTCAACTTTACGCCCACCGTAGCGATGCTGTTCTACTACACTCAGGTAGTTCGGAGAGCTAGCAAGCAAGGCGGTGTAGGTCTAATCACACTCTGGACTCTATGTTCCTTTGTGAACTTTGAATCCTACACCGATTCGGCTAAAGTTGATGGGAAGTCATTTAAGTCTTTCTTTACCCGGATATCAATTAAAAAGAATAAGCCCGTCTTCTGGAAGAACGAAGAGGGTCTTAATAAATTTCCTCTGAGCTGGACTCATGAGCATTTTCTTCTGAACTCTTCAGCATATTACACTCATCAGTCCGAGCTGTCTACTGAAACGGCGACGGTGTTATTCGCCCTTGAAGCATATTCTACACGCTTTAAAGCATTTTTATGTAGACGTCTTTTAAGTAGTTCAAGCGAAGTCCGAAACGAATATCTTCGTAATTCTCGTTTTATTTTTCTTTTCCTCCTTTGTTAACTGTATTGAGCATTTCTTCGTTGCTAACACGTTTTATTTATGTATGTAGGTGAAATAGAGCAAAAATCTCCGGACATGGACAAGTTGAAAACTTGAAAGCAGGAGGTAAATCTGTAGCTGGCAAGAATGAAATTCTGCCTAAGAAGGATTCTGTGAAGGATTGTTCCGAGTTGATCATTCTGACCTCGGATGTAGAAGGGGAGATTCCACTGGTGGAGGGCGGCTCGACTGGTGTTGGCGCAGCTACGAGTCAGCCCAAAATAACAGAGAGGAGGAGGAAGATCAAGAATGACCCTTCAGGAAGGTCAACGAAGAAACATAAACCTTCAGGGAGTCCGGAAAGAGCAAGGATTTCTAAAGGTAAAGCTGTAAAGACCTCGGATGCAGCTAAAGTTTCCTCCGGACTCCACAAGGGTATTCTTTCTGGGGTCTCCGGATCTTCAAGTCCGATCTCCTGCCCAATTACTTCATTCCTTACTCCTTTCCTTTCCTACCGGGGGACAGTTCTAGCGATTCTTCCTCAGCCACTATACGAACTCCGGCCCACGCTTAAACCTAAAGAAATCAAAGAGGCGTGTGAGGCCGGAAAATGGCAGTTAGCAAAACTTACTAGGATGCTTCACTCGCTCAGCTTGTTAGCTGATGATGCTGACAAGGTTGATAAGCTGAGTGATAAAGTTGAATAGCTCAACCTCTCGACGGAGAAGGATAAAGCTGCCCTAAAATTAGCTGAAGATCGCCTCACCAAGTCTAAAGAGTTCGGAGATCTTATGAGCAAGGAAAATCTCAAGCTCAAAACCATGCTTAAAGATTTGGAGGGTAAATTGGCGGATAAGGAGGAGATGCTTGGTAAATCACAAGAAGAACTCCGTAGCAGTCAAGCTAAACAAGCTGATCTTGAAGACAAAAGCAAAGCTGCTGCGGAGGATTATTTTAAACAAGCAGAGGAATGGTCCCAGAAGGAGAAGAAGTTCCTCCTTGAGATCGAGGGACTGAAGGCTAGGAGTGCGGAATCTCAAGGATCGGATGGAGGACTTCTGAGGTTGCGGGAAGAGTTGGCTGTAGCAAGAGCTGAGGCGTAGGAAGCTATTGATATATGCAACCAGGTTGCTGAAGAATCCTTCGGCCTGGCTATACGTCAAGTCTTCTACCGCAATCCCACTGCGAAACTAAACCTTTATGGCATGAATCCATTTTATGAATTTCATGGAGGGAAGTTATTCGCAGTGGTTAAAGATTATCTTGAAGATTCTCCAGAGTCCTTATACGGTTTGCCCCCTCTTCCCAAGGGTCAAAGTATGGGTCCAGATTCTGCTGTTCCTACACCAGAGGGCATCTCATCTGAAGGAGGTACTGAGGCACCTGAAGAGAAAGCTCCAGAAGAAATCCCAAAAGAAGGGACGCAAGAACTTGGAGAAGGGGAAGGACAGAAAGAGACAGAAGAGCAAGTTCCCCCTCCGTAGTTTTGCTATTTTTTGTATGTAAAGTTGTGTATCGGGATCAACTCCGGTTTGGGTCAATTATATGTAATCTTGCTTTTTATGAATGAATAAAATTCCATTCAAACATTTGTCTTCAATACTTCGTGGAAAATAATATGACTTAGATGTATATATCGTTTCGGTAATTGATAATCCGTTCAGTATGACTAACATTGAGGTTGGATTGAAATAATCACCTCAGAAAATCATATAATTTTAGAACGGAAAGATACATATATGAATACTGTCCCCAAGTACAGGTATGTTAAGGAATAGGTACCTGTCATAGGGAATCATCCTTAATTCTTTTGGGGAGAAAAGGAGTCGATCCGTTGTTCACAGAAACGGTGTCCCAGGACGGATGACTAGCATTAATTGGTGTTATTCTCACAGGACGGTTCACAGAGTCGATCCGTTGTTCAATGTGAGAGTATTGTTTCGAGCTCAGGGAACTGCAAAGATACATAAAGATGATGGTTGGGTCTTCCATCATAGGGATAGTGATGGGAACTTGTTCACGCCAGGAGTTATGTCATCAAATCACAGATTAAGTGATAGAGAATATCCGTCCTGGGGAAATACTTCTCAATCGTAAGAGTACGGATTGAGCCTTCAAGATCACAGGAGTTTCATCATCAAATCACAGGATAGGTGATTGAGATCGTCCATCCTGGGGAAACATTTTTCAATCTTCAGAATACAGATTGAGATTTCAAAAGCTTCCATCATAAGGATGATGATGGGAATTGTCCATGCCAGGAGTTACATCGTCAATTCACAGATTGGGTGATTGAGATCATCCGTCCTGGGGAGGTACACCAGGCCAGGAGTTACATCTTCAAATCACAGAATAGGTGATTGAGATCATCCGTTCTGGGGAAATACACCACACCAGGAGTTACATCGTCAAATCACAGAATAGGTGATTGAGATCATCCATCCTGGGGAAGTACACCACACCAGGAGTTACATCGTCAAATCACAGAATAGGTGATTGAGATCATCCGTCCTGGGAAGTACGCTTCAATTGTCAAGGTACGGACTGAGCCTTCAATTTCGTTGTCGAATCCGGTATCGAGACAAGGTCATCATTGTATTTGTCCCCTAGCTTGTGTGAGGGACTAGTAAAGTGGCTCATATAAGCTACGTCGTCTATAATGAGTTTGGATACCAGATGATATACGTTGTTTATAAAGTCATTACGTGGTCACGTAAATATCCGTTCTTGGAACGAAGTTTCATTGTCGCAGTACTCCTTAGGACGGATCCGTACAAAAAGTTTTTTGTGTGGGAATCCCAGAAGTTATTGAAACTTGCAACCCTTGGTATTCGAGAAACAGTTGCAACGTTTCTCATGATTGGACATTTAATGCCTTTAATCACGTGGGCAAGCCATTATTGCCTTAAATGCGCACGTCTTTATAACCGTCACTCGGGAGCTTCATGGGCCTGAAATTTAAATTCTGAGGCCCATTTGAGAGGCCCTTTTGATGAATCGACGCTGATTTCGCACCTTAAGGCTTGAAACGACAGCCTTGGATTTACCAAAAAGGCGTCGTTTAGTGGCAAACGACATAACCTTTGACCCGTAATTGGGCCTGTTGACCCCTTATAAAAGGAATACTTAGTGAATTCAGAAATCACTCAGTTTTACTTCCCTGACGAAACTCTGCAAAAATTTCGAGAAGACATTATTTGCTTGTGTGATACTTGATTCACCACCCTTCTTCATCCTTAGGTAACCTTTCCTTCGTCTTCTCGCATTTTCTTCTAGTTTTTCTAAATGTCTGGGAGAGGTTTCGCTAGCTCAGGCTGCGTTGGCCCTAGGGGAAGAGGAGGAAGAGCGTTGTCTCGAATTTCCTCTAGTCGTGGTGGGAGGATCCCTGTAATCTTCCATTCAAACCCACTTCATTCAGAGAGGGAGGCGTCGCCCTATTCAAGGCGAAGGGTGATAATACCCTCTTCAGAATCCTCTTCTAGTGAGAGTGAGGAGAGCACTGATTTATACCTCTCTGATGATGTGAGTTATTATCGCAGCGTGAAGGTGTTTAAACTAGCTGTAAAGAAGATGACTAGAGAAAGTACCTCTGGCAGTGGAGCACCATCTCAGCAATATATCTTGAAGACAGCTTCTGGACTGTGCAATGTGGTTGCACACCGGATTGATTGGGTTAAGCTCTAAAATGAGCGTCCTTATTGCTGGGTTGCGGGTGAATTTCTCTCAACACCGTCTATCCATGCTCGGGAGGACGGAGCAAGGTTGGAGCCTCACTTCACGGTTTTCAAAGAGGAGAAATTCAAGGAGTGTTTTATGGTGCTGGCTCCTCTTCTCTCAGAACGGGTTTGTCATACATCGGATGAGAGGTCAATATTCATGTATGACTTTGTATTTTTGAATTTAGGTGTACGCCTTCCCTTCACAAAATTTCAGATGGGAGTGTTGAGGTTTTTGGACTGCGCCCCCTCTCAGCTTCATCCCAATGGATGGGGGTTAATCCGTTCTCTTGAAGTGCTTGGGGAGCACTTCAATTTCACACCCACGGTGGCCATGCTTTTTTATTTTACGCAAGTGGTCCGTCGTGCGGATAAGGAGAAGGGAGGAGTAAGTTTGATAACTCTTCAGACTAACTCCAAAGTCATCAACTTCGAATCATATACTGACTCCGCCAAAGTAGATGGGCGTTCATTCAAATCTTATTTCACTAGGATTCGTGTGAAGCCCGATGACCCAATTTTTTAGCTGAATAAAGATGGGATTCAAGAATTTCCCATGGCCTGGACTCATGAACACTTTTTGTTGACATCCCAGGCTTATTACACCGACGAGGACGAGTTAACCCCAACATCAGTCTCCGTTCTTTCTGCTCTTCAATCATACACCGCCTCGCATAAGTTTTTCTCTTGCAGGCGTTTGCTAGGGTCAAAGACCACCCGCGAGGAATATTTGCATAATTTTTCTGTGATTTTTTATTTTCCTTCTTTTTATGTCTTGATATCTTTTGTTACTGATGGTCTTTCTATCTGATTATGCAGTTGAAATTAAAGCTGAATCACCAGAGATGGAGAAGTTGAAGGGCCTCAAAGCTAGAGGGAAATCCGTTGCCGCTGAAAATAATATTCAGGCAAAGCGGAATTCCAAGAAGGCTACCGTTGAGACCATCGTACTCACTTTGTTCGCTGGTGACGATATTCCTTTATTGGAGGGCGGGTCTGACATACCGACCTCTAATGTTGAGGGAAAAAAGGCCGGAGAGAGGAGGAAGAAAGCAAAAAATGACCTCTCAAAGAAAATGGAAGCTCAGCCTTCCCCCAAAAAACAAAAGACCTCCGAAGGGGCAGCTGATCCTGGGGCCTATAAAGGAAAGGGAAAAGAAGAGACAACAGCGGCTGCCCCCAGCAATGTTACCTTCGGCGCCAGACCAATAAGTTCCTACTTTGCGCCTAAGGTTTCCTGTCCCCCTCCAGGCAACTCCAATCTTGCCCCATACCTAGTGTATGAGGGTTCAGTGCCTGAGTGTATCCCTGATTCTCCGTACAAGCTAAAGACTTTAGAGACTGAAGAAGTAACAAAAGCTTGTGACGCTGGACAGTGGCAATTGACAGAACTGTTCAGTCTTCTGAAGTCGGTTCGTAGGCTGTCGGAGGATAACGAAAGACTCAGCAAGTTAATAGGCGAAGTTAATGGCCTTAACGTTGCTGCAGCTAGGGATAAGGCAAGCATTCTCCGACTGGAGAATAAGTTGAAGGCCTCTAGAGAGGAGGGGGAGCAAAAAGATAAAGAAATCGCCAGGCTGAAATACCTTCTTAACGAGCTGGAGGCCCAAACACTTGATCAGAAGAAAATCAATTCCGACCTCCATGCCAGCCTGTGTACAGAGAAGGAGCATTCGGCCAAGCTGGGAGAGGAATTGAAGGAAACCAAGGTGGTTTACTCCCAAGGAGTTGAAGATTGGGCCCGTAAGGAGAAGGAGTTGTTACTAAAGTTGGCGAGTTCGAATAACGAGGTCAAAGCTCTGAAAGCGGATTTGACTGCTGCGAATACCCGAGCAGAAGAGGTTGTGGACATTTGTGTCCAAGCAGTCGAGGAGTCTTTCGGGTTAGCTGTACGCCAAATTCAATACCGGAATCCCAAAGTGGAACTCAATTTGAATGGTATTGATCCGTTCTATGAGTTTCAAGGAGGAAAACTCGTAGCTTT
The DNA here is from genome assembly GCA_037962975.1 of Clitoria ternatea. Lineage (NCBI taxonomy): Eukaryota > Viridiplantae > Streptophyta > Magnoliopsida > Fabales > Fabaceae > Clitoria > Clitoria ternatea. Next base: position 10,999,547 of record CM075670.1, read on the forward strand.
GGTTGATGATCATCAGGAGGAACCGTCGAACACTAAGTATAAGCTGGCTCCTCTCCCCAAAGGCCAGTCAATGGGACCTTCTCTTCTGACCCGTGTCACCAAGCAGCCTAAAAGTGAAGGAACAAGTGTAGATGTTGCTGCTGGTGATGGGGGTAGCAAGGCCGGAGAAAAAGGCAAAGGAAAGGGCGGAGAGACAAGCCAATATAAATAGTGCCTTCCTTGTCTTATAGTTTTTATTGATTCAAATCTGTTGTGTTTCGGGATCAGCTCCGGATTATTGAATCAATTCCCTTATATAATTCAGGAGTCAATGAAAAGATAACTTGCTTTATACGTTTGTTTGTGCTTCAATAGAACCATTGTATGTGTAATGATCCAATCCGGATTTAGACGTATAGATACTAAATCTGATAGCAGCAAACAAGTTCTGTCCCCATGTATAGGTACTTCAATAACCAAAGGTTTAGTCTGATAGAAAAGATAAAATATCTTTTATTGCCTTGATATGGTAGTGTGACGAAGTGGTTTACTTAAATCACACGTTTGGCATATATGAGCCCTGTAAAAGGTGTACCTTAATCTTCAATGATTAGGCTTTTCGATTGTAAGTACCGTAATGGGGACCTTCGTTGTAAGAAAACACATTGTTGTCATGAGAACGGCTTGCGATGTTAATCTTGAGGGGAAATGATTGTGAGAACGTTTTACTAAGTGTTCGTCACTCGGAATACTCGTTAGCTGTTCGATACTGTCCCCAAGTATTATTAGGTGATCAGTTCCGAGTGAGGTTGATTCGGAGTGGATGATTCCGAGTGAGGAAGGTTCTGGCCATGTCACCCGGGAAATTCCATTACCCGTCGTGTTGCTCGGTAAAAGCATGTATAGTTTATCTGAGTCTTATTTTACGCCAAGGACAAGTACTTTATCTTGGATGAATTCCGAGTGATACTTCCGAGTGGAAGTTCTCTCGAGTGAGAACACCGAGTGGGAGTTCTTCTGATTGAGAATACCGAATGGAAGCTCCTCTGAGTGAGAGCTCTGAGTGGGAGTTCTTCTGATTGAAAATTCTGAGTGGAAGCTCTCAGATTGATTCTTTCTGAGTAAAGGGTTCTGATTGAACCTAATCAAGCAATTGTAGTGATCTTTCAGCCGCACTCGGAGTTTAGACTTACAATTTGAGTTTCCATTCAGGCTTAAATTTTCTGAGTGCAAATTTTCCCTAGTGGAGTATTTCCGAGTGGGCCACTTCAGGGGAAGTGTTTTTGGTCAGAAGAAGGTTCTAACTTTGAACAAATGTGTTTTGGTTTGAAGCATTCTCGAGTAAATAATTGCTGATTGGTACTTCAAAGTGAAGTATTTTTTAGCAAAACTAATAAGCATTATGACTGATTCTTCACGAGTCGGATTTTAGTGAAGTATTGCTGACTAAAGAATTTTCAGCTTCTAGATACGAGCTTGAAGTGTTTCCGATTAAGGAGTTCCAAGGAAAAGTATTTCCGAGTAGGGAATTCCTAGGGGAAGTACTTCTCAGCAATTTTTGAATGATCACGAGTGATACTTTCGCGTAGGATTTTACCGAGTGAAACATTTTCGAGCGAGATATTACCGAGTGAAATATCTCCGATTCCCGCGTAGCATGACATCGAGTGGAGAATTTCCGAATAAGAAAAACTCTGGGTGAATAGGATATCACCGAGTGAAATATCTCCGACTCCTGCATGGCGCGGTGTCGATTGGAGAATTTCCGAATAAAATGCTTCGGGTGAATATGCCTCAGATAGAGACATACCCGAATGAATTATTCGTAATTCAGAAATCATGAGTCGGGCTTTGATAGAATATGACCCGAAATTTGAAGTTAAAATGTTCTCGAATAAAGAATTTCAAGAGAAAGTATTACCGATTGAAGAATTACCAGGAGAAGTGCTTCTGGGAAATTTAAAGTTCGGTGTAACTTGTTATATTTGGAGTTCGGTTTGATCCTACAGTCCATGTCTTTAACAGCGTTCGGTTTAATCCTACTAGCATGCTTCAATCGGTGTTGGATTCTACACATTCACCGTTCTTCTCAATCTACTCGGGGTTCAGCGTGGTCTTAAAGAAGAACCAGCTTGCTGCACCCAAGCCTTCATCCGGTGTTGGACTTTACCCATTCACCGTTCTTCACCGACGTTCGGCCAAACCTACTAGTCGTACTCGGAGTTCGGTTCAATCCTACAATCCGAGTCTTCGACACGGGGTTCGGGTCAGGGCTAATCCTGAACTTACTGCGCCTGTTACTCGGGGTTCAGCGTGGTCTTAAAGAAGAACCAGCTTACTGCGCCCAAGCCTTCTCCGGTGTTCGGTCATACCTACTAACCGTACTTGGAGTTCAGTTTGGTCCTACAATCCAAGCCTTCAATGGTGTTCAGCCAAACTTACTAACCGTACCCAGAGTTCAGTTTAATCCTATAATCTGGGTCTTCAAATAGGGTTCGGTACAGCCTTATATAAAGGTCTGATCCTACTGTGCCCAGGTCTTCCTTTATTTGCACACATTCGAGGAGTTACATCGTCAACTACAGAATGGGTAGTTGAGATCATCCGTCCTGAATATGTTTGTGCATGCCGGATAGACCGAAAATCACAGCATAAGAAAAACTCGAAAGAGTTAAGTTGATGTATGAGATTCTTATTGAGCAAAAATAAGAATTACAATAAAAGTGTAGCTGGGATTATGATATAATGATTTCTCCATTGAACAATCTCAAGTGAGGAGAAAAGAGTGCATGTGTCTCCAACAGCTAGCTATAATAAATGCGCAAGTTCTGGGTATTCCACTTGTTTCGGATTGGAGTGCCATCAAGGTTTTCAAGGCGGTAAGAGCCTTTGCCAGCAATCTCGGATACCCTATATGGGCCTTCCCAGTTTGGGGCTAGTTTGCCTTGATGAGCAAATTTATTTCCCACACTTGTTTTCCTCAAAACTAAATCTCCAACGTTGAAAGTCCTTGATTGGACTCGTTTGTTATATCGAAGAGCGACTTTAGCTTTGATGGCCTGATCTCTAATGAATGCGTCTTCTCTGAGTTCTTGTATAACATCCATTTCTGATGCCAAGTTAGCGTTATTGCCTTCTTCAAAGAAGTATTTGACCCTGGTAGAAGCAATTTGTAGTTCCACAAGTATCATTGCCTCCACCCCACAGGTCAGGCGATATGGGGATTCATTGGTGGAAGAATGAGGCGTTGTGCGATATGCCCAAAGGACGTGACATAACTGGTCTGTCCATCTGCCCTTGGCTTCACCAAGACGTTTCTTCATTTCTTTCAGCACCTCCCTCTTGGCCACCTCAGCCTGGCCGTTAGTTTGGGGATGTTCGACAGAGGAAAATATCTGGGTTATTCCTAACCCTTCAAGTAAATCTGTAAATTTCCTGTCCGTGAATTGGGTGCCATTGTCTGTGACAACCCATGCTGGGACTCCGAATCGTGTTATAATGTTTTCATACATAAAACGACGAGTTCGGGCTGAAGTAATATGCACCACCGGCTCTGCTTCAATCCAGTTAGTGAAATAATCGACCCCTACAATGAGATATTTGATGCCCCCAGGAGCAGTTAGGAAAGGGCCCAAAATATCCAATCCCCACTGGTAGAACGGCCATGGAACAGCGGATGTGAAGAGTTCTTCAGCCGGTGTGTGGTGAAGGTTAGAGAATTTTTGGCAGGCATCGTATTTTTTGACAAAGTCAATGGAGTCCTGCTTCATTATGGGCCACCAATATCCCGCTCTAAGGATTTTTCTCATCAGACTTCTTCCTCCGGCGTGGTGTCCACATTGTCCTTCGTGCACTTCCTCCATTACGCCTTGTACCTCATTCTCTCTGAGACAAATCAAGTAAGGTATGGAGAGTGCCCTTCTGTAAAGGTTACCGTCTATCAAAGTGAAGTATGGCAGTTCTCTCCTTATTCTCTTCTTTTCCTTCTCATCAGTAGGCAACTGCCCATCGGCCAAATAACGGATGTAGGGGGCCATCCATGTGTCACCATAAAGGGAATTGGTCATTATGGCATTTAGAGAAGGGAAAAGAGGAATGCTAGGTGACGTCAGAGTGCTCTGGACCAACGTAGTGGTACTACCTGGCCATTTGGTGCTTGCCAATCTGGAGAGTATATCCGCTCTGGTATTCTCTTCTCGTGGAACATGCTTGAATTCCATTTTTGAGAACTTCTCTCTCAACTCCTTGACACAATTTAAGTATAATTGGAGTTGAGGCTCACGAGCTTGATAATCTCCCAAGATCTATGAAATCACGAGTTGTGAATCACTGCATAGCGTCGCCTCAGTGGCTCCGATGTCAATCGCAGCTCGTAGTCCAGCCAAACAAGCTTCGTACTCAGTTTGGTTGTTGGAAGTTTTGAAATTAAAACGAAGGGAGATCTCCAAGTGTACTGCATCGTCACTTTCAAGAACTACACCTGCTCCAGAACCCTTTTGATTCGATGAACCATCGACATAGATGGTCCAATGGACACGAGGTGTATCTGGATCTAACCCTGTCATTTCCACAATGAAATCGGCCAGGACCTGAGCTTTAATAGCGCCTCGAGGTTCATAGGATATATCAAACTCTGAGAGTTCAATGGACCATTTGATCATCCTACCAGCGAGGTCAGGCTTGATTAACACAGAGCGGAGTGGTAGATCCGTTCTTACCAGAATCGGATGTGCGTGAAAATACGGACGTAACCGTCGAGAGGCCCAAACAACAGCGAGGGCGGCCTTTTCAATCTTCTGATATCGGATCTCAACACCTTGTAACGTTTTGCTGGTGAAGTAGACCGGCCTCTGTCCATCAGGAGTTTCTTTTACCAAGGCAACGCCCAAAGCTTCATCTGAAATAGCCAAGTATAGGATGAGCGTGTCTTCGGGGTCAGGCTTCGTAAGAATAGGAGGTTTGGACAACACCTCCTTAAGCTCTTGGAATGCTTGTTCTTGTTCCTATCCCCACTCGAATTTCTTGGACTTTTTCAGCACTTTATACAGAGGAAGTGACCTATGAGCCATCTTTGGCATGAACCGTGCCAAGGCTGCTACTTTGCCATTCAGGGATTGGACTTCTCTCAGATTTTTTGGACTCTGCATGTTGAGAATCATTTGTCATTTCCCTGGATTGGCCTCGATACCGCGTTGAGTTAACATGAAACCCAAAAACTTCCCAGCTGGGACAGTGAAAATGCATTTCAATAGGTTTAGCCTCATGTTAAATTCTCTCAAGCGGATAAACACTTGGCATAGGTCTTCAATATGATCACCTCCAACCGGTGTCTTGGCTATGATATCATCGATGTACACCTCAACAAGTTTGGTGTGCATGCCCTCAAACACCTTATTGATCATGCGCTGGTATGTGGCCCCAGCGTTCTTCAGGCCGAAGGGCATAACGGTGTAGCAAAAGACGCCACGATCATTTATGAAAGCTGTCTTCTCCTGATCCTCCTCGTACATCGGAATTTGATTGTAACCTGAGTATGCATCCATGAAGCTCAGGTACTGATAACCAGAGGAATCATCTACCATCCGATCTATGTTAGGAAGAGGATAAGGATCCTTTGGACAGCAACGGTTGAGGTCCATATAGTCAATGCACATTCTCCATTTGCCATTGGCTTTCTGGACCATCACTATATTCGAAAGCTAAGAGGAATAACGGATTTCCTTGATAAATCCGGCCTTCAACAATTCCTCAGTTTGTTGACAAGCTGCTTTCTGTTTCTCTGGTCCCAATCTTCTCTTCTTTTAGGCAACCGGTCTCGTCTCTGGGTAGACGGATAATTTATGACAGCAGAGAGCAGGATCTATGCCAGGCATATCGGCTGCAGTCCATGCAAAGAGGTCTTTGAACTCCTGTAGGAGCATCAACAGTCGCTGCTCCATTTCTGCATCTAGCTTGTCATTAATATGGGTGACCTTTTTTGGAGAATCTCCCAATACGATGTCCCTGGAACTTCCATCTGGTGTGGGCTTTGATGGGTTGGACGGATCAATGCTCAAATCCGCCCTAGGATCCAGGTCGACAAGGCTCACAGAACCAGCAGCTATTCCAGAATCGTTGAGTTTCCTCTTTTTATTGGAGGCTTCCAACTTTGTCATATTTAGGCTCAGGTTGTAGCAGTACCTGGCCATCTCTTGGTCACCTTGGATGGACGAAACAACATTGTCCTTATCGATAAACTTGATAAGGAGGTGTGGAGTTAACACGACTGCCTCCATAGCATTCAAGGTGGGGCGGCCTATGATGCCGTTAAATGGTGACTTAACATCAATCACCAACACTCTGGATTTAACCGTTCTAGCCCCTGGCTCATCTTCGAAAGAGATAAGGGTGTCAAGATACCCTTTTGTTGGTTGCTTTGCACCATTGAAAGTTGTTAGTTCCTGTGTGTAAGGTTGTAAGTCTGAGTCATTAAAACCCATTCTTTTAAAGCAATTATAAAAAATAACATCACGGGAACTTCCCTGGTCAACAAGGATTCTTCGGACGTCCTTGTTAGCTATCACTACAACGATGACTACAACATCGTCTCCACCAGGAATGGTAGGACCAAAATCTTTATCAGAGAATGAAATTATTGGAGCTTCAACCCCTCCTCTGTAAGGACGATTGTCTTTAACTTTTCCTTGTACAGACAGAATCATTCTATGATGATTCTTACGGGCTGTAATTGAAGCTCCTCCCCCAGCGAACCCTCCAGCGATCATATCAATGACTTCACGCCAGCCTTGACGTTGTTGCTGAATCATGTCATCTCTGTGTGCTATATCATCAGTCATTGCACCTTTCTGTTTCTCCGCAGCAGAGAATTTTCTAACCGGATTACGGCTATTGTCATCCCCATCGTCTGGATCTCTTTCTCTTTTCTCATTCCGTTCTACCCTGTCAAAGGATTTTTCTTTGAACAGGTACTGCTTTAATTTGCCTTCTCTAATTAACGTTTCGACTGTGTTTTTTAGAGCTTGGCATTCATCAGTGGAGTGACCTGTCTGTTCATGAAAATCACAGTACTTACAGGGATTCCCTGGTCTCTTCATAGGGGCTGGTCTCCTAATGCCATAGATGCTGAAAGCTGGCCATCCAACCTCTCTCAAAATCTGAGAAGGCCTGGCTGATAGTGGTGCATAATGGCTAAAGGAATTAACACGTCTTTCTCGAGGTCGAGGAGAGGAGTTATTAACCTTGGGGTTATTGAATAGCCTCTCCATGCGTTCTAACCTCATTTTCTCTTTATCCTTCCGCGGTTGTGAAGGTGGTGTTGGTGGCTTTTTCTTTGCAGCAATAGCCTCTAGGTGTATCTCTATACTCACATACTTTAAGGCTTTTTTCCTGAACTCCTCGAATGTTGTTGGTGGACTTTTTGCTAGTAAGAGAGCAAAGGCTGATCCTGGCTGTAATGCCTCGATAACGACATGTAGCTTAATGGATTCTGTGAGGTCAGGAACCAGGGATGCTTCCTTGTAAAACCTCTTCAGGAAATCCTTTAAGGTTTCATTTTCACCCTGCTTAACTTGGGCCAAAGTATGAGATGTCCTGAGAACATCTCTAGAGATGACAAAGTGAGTTTCAAAAATAGCTGCCATTTCAGCCTAGGAATCTATGGATCCAGAAGGTAAACCTTTAAACCAACCGAGGGCCTCTTCTGACAATGTTCGTGGGAACATTCGACACATCACATCTTCATCAGCCCCTAAGTATATGGCTTCAAATACGTAAGCATCAAGATGCTTAGTAGGATCAGTTTCGCCATTATACTTTCCAATGGAGAGTGGCTGAGTGGTTTGAAGATGTTTGGGGATGTGGATACTCATAAGCCTCCTTGAAAAAGGAACTTTGAGTTTGTAAGTTACCGGGGGTGCTGTAATTAGCTCCCTCTTCCCTCGAGCAGCTCCATCATCAGAATCATGGGTCTATTCTCTTCCGTCAAATGTGGGGATGTTTGAGTATTGGAGAGTTATGGATTTTTCTCCGTCGGTTGTATGGTGTGTCCCACCAGTTTGGGATGTTGATTTCTCTCCCATGCTCTGTCTTTCACGTTTTAACTCCACTAACTCCTCCATCAATTTTCGTATCATCTTATCTCTTAGATCGGGTGCAGATACTTGCACCATTCTTCTTGAACTCCCAACAGGTAACTCAAAAACCAAGCGTCTGTTCGCTGGTTGTTCTTGGGCCGTCACATATTCTACATGCCCATCAGATATGTTTCTTCCATTAACTTCCATGACGTAAAGTCAGACTTTGTAAACGAGAGGTGGGAATAACTTTATCGTGTCCCACCGGGCGTGCCAATGATCTGTCCTGAACCGGGGTCAAGAGATCCGGTGTCGGGGCAGTCACAAATAGTGAAGAAATTACGTCTCTGAAGACCGGTTATATGAGTATCCAGTTTGTAGATCCGATATCTCTGTATGAGAAGAGGGAGGATTGAGCGTCCTGGAGGTCCTTCACACGGGCCTAACGTGTTGGTGTGGGCGAAAGGTGGTGTCACCTGCAAAGATTCTCTGACGCTCAAGTCAGTGATAATATTCCAAGTAAGGAATGTATTCAGAGAGTAATCATGAGTTGAAAAATAGTCGAAGATCCCCCCTTCATTGATGAAGAGAGTTCATATATCTGATTGGCTCGATATTCAAGGATTCGTTAGTGGGGAACCACTAACCTCCAATAACATTGTAAATTATTATTTTATTGTGCACTTGCCAGCATGATTGGGTCAAGTGGCTATTTTATATTGAGCGTAGAGAGTATAGGCTAAAATTAGGGGACAATTGATCATTCCCGTGAGCAGATTTTGGCTCGTAGTGTAGGGAATTATTGATCGGTCCCTGTAGCGATGCCTTTTGTCTTTTGCATAGTGACGTGTGTGTTATCCGGTGTCATGGTGTTATCCTAGACAACCGGTATAGGGAGAGCGCCTGATACGGAATTAGAGTCCGGATGTATACCGATGACACCGGTTGCACGTTGGCGAATTGACAAAGACGTTGAAATATGTCTTGTAGAACGGATACTGGTATTGAGACCGGATCACAATTATTTCAATTCGTTATAAAATAATTTGGTTTGAAAGAAAATATTCTCAAAATAATATGTTCTTACACTTGTCATATATTTTTTGGTTTTAATGTTTTAGATTTTGTGTTTTAGTGTCCATTTGAGTTTCATCTCTTTGTTAACTTTCTATCCGTTTTGGTCTCTATTCTTTATAAATGGACTAAAATACATTTCTATGTCATGTTAAATTTTCATTTTTTATATTGTGGATTTGAGTCAACTTCATCTTATTTTTGAAAATAGAAAAAAGCTAGCAACAATAACAAATCCTTATCATATTAAGTGAGGTTGGCTATGTAGATCAAACAATGTTGTTATGCCCTGTCATAGACCAAATCTTTAGGGATTCCATTTGTCAAAAGATTCATATCAATATCTTGTTTAAGAGACCTTTTTAGTGTTCCCTCACATCTTTTCACATGGCTCCAACACATCTTTTTAACTCTTTGAACAAGCGCCTTCAAAGGTATCATTGGCATATATCTAAATCACCTTAGACGATTTTCCATCATTTTTCCTTCATTGAGTGCCACGTTAACATGACTTCAAATACCGTTCTTATTACGAATTCAACCTTTTTCTTATGTGGTTACAGATCCACCTCAACATCCTCATATCAATTACCCCTATTTGATATTTGTGTTGCCCTTGCATCACCCAACACTTACTCTCATATAGCATTATTGGTCTTATGATAGTTTGATAAGCCTTTTTTTAAAGTTTATACGGTAATTTTTTATCATACACGATTATTGAAGTTTTTCGCCATTTTAACTACTCAATTTGTACCCTATGAGAAGCTCATTTATTAATTTCATAGCCATCTTATATTACATACTTAAATACTTGAACCTTGACACTTGAAGTTTGAATTGATCTTTAATTTTCACATCCAAATTGTTATTAACTTACATCCTATTGAACTTAGAATACATACAAAAGCAATAAAAATTCAACATAGGACTAATTTCAATTTCAATTAGACATTAAAATACAAAAATTTAAATATATTTAGTCCTTTTTTTTACTTATTTCATTTTCACCATCAAAAGAGTTTTATAATTTACTTTCTCCGGTCTTGGTTATTAACAAATCAAACACATTTCATTCAGAATAAGAAAGTTGACTAAAAGTTGTTATTTTCATTAATGTTATCAAATATTTGATGTATATATCTAAAGTGTCTTTAATTTTATTTACTGTATAAAATGTTTAGCTACCTTAGAAATGTATTTAAGAATAACATATTTGATATATATAAACATTTAATAACATTGAAAAGAGATTACTTTTGCTTATGTTTAAGACCATATAATTAATCTCTTAAAATTTATTTATATTTGAAACAAAGTTAGGATTCGTTTAGTTAAAACTTGGTGTAAGGTTTGTAAAATAAAGTTTAGAAAATTGAGGTTTTTAAAATGTGGTTAGGAAAATGAGGGTTTTGAAAATAGTGATTTGTGTTTGGATATTTTGATGTAAAAGCGAGTTGGAAAGTAGTGGTTGTGTTTGGTTGAAAAATGTTTTGGTAAACTTAGTTTAGGAAAGTGGAATTTGAAGGTAAAATTACCAAAAACGGTATTAGTTAAAAGGAGTAGTAATCCGGTCTTGATACCGGCTCCCGAACAGAAAGGTCATTTGACCTAAAAGCTGTTGTGCAAGACCGACATCACTAAAAATATTAGAGCTTGACACCGACTCCCAACACCACATAAGAGACCTTTAACTCGATTTTGGTGTGAGTTATTCTCTTAACATCGGATAGTCAGAGTTGACTTGTACAATCGTGTGTTGGGAAAACAACCTGCAAAGTGACTGATAACAGGGTACAATTGATATGTAGGGTCACTATTGTATGTCAGCCTTTCTACAAATGATCAAAATTGCTGACGCCCTGTATGGTAAGTCCACCTACTCGAAATGACTCTTTCATTACCCTAGATATAAATACTCGCATAACAACAGCGAAAGGTAAAACATTTTCACTTGAACTTACACTTGAGCACTGATATTCTCTTTGAATATTCACTAACTTGAGTGTCGGAGTGTCCTTACAGATAATACTTCATCTCGCCCCACAATGCATAAGGCTAGTGATTCGGTATGAGTAATCACTCCAAGACCTTTATTTTCCCCACTGTGACAGAGGTGATAATAACGGATCTCCACTAAACCGATGTAAAATGTGATCATACAACACATATTAAGGACTGTCTTTGACTCAACCCTTACAGTCCAACCCCGACCACTTCAAGTAGTAAACTGGTATATTTATTGTAAATAATATTTAAATTACATATTAAAATATTCCATTTAAAATTTGTTGAACAAAATATATTTATTAATTTACTAATAAATATATATTAATATATATTGTAAATATATTATAATATATATTGTAAATAATAATATATGTTAATATTATAAACAATATATGCTCTGAAATATATATTATTATTACAATAATATATTTTGTAAATAAAATTTAATATTATTAGATATATATTAAATATATTAATGAATGCATTGAGTTCAATAATATTAAATATATTACTATTAACAATTTACATTATTACATGTTAATTGGTAAATTAAGCAAGCACAATCACATCCCTAATTGAGTTATGAACATTAGAATGAGATTGTGTTTATTTCATCATTTGTTGTGTAATATGTTTGATTTGGATAATCCACATTATTGTCATCAATGTCAGGGACGTTGTCAAACTCAATGTCAAGCCGAGTATATATGTGAATGAAATTATGGATTGCCATTGTGGCATATACTAGTTGCACTTGAGTTTGATAATTGAAACTTGGCATATGACGCATAATGGAAAACCTATTCTTCCACACACCGAATGTTCTTTCTATGGTGAACCTTAAGCTTGAATGAAAATAATTGAAGACTTCTTTGTGATTTCCAAAATTACGATTATGCTTGAAGTTAAGGAGATGATATCTCTCACTTTTACACAGACCCAAGTATCCCATTGATGATGGATACCTGTTGTCTGCCAAGTAGTATTTACCTAGCAAATAAGAAACATTGGTGTGCAATTTAGTATACGGGGTGGGTAACCTAATACATATACAAATATATAGGGTACAGGGAGTGTGAAACCAAACCTGTGGAAGGATGTGGAAGATCGTAAGCCGTATTTGTTATTGCGTCCCTGAACATATGTGCATCATGGGCAGATCCTTCATAGCCTGACAATACAAATGTGAAACACATATCCCAATCACCAATAACCATCACGTTTTGTGTGGTATAACCTTTCCTACCAATGAACCTGATAGAATCATTGGATGGAGCCACATATGGGATATGTGTCCTATCAATTGCACCGATGCAATGCTTGAAATACGGTCAGTATCTATTATCATCACATAATTTATGTGGCATTTGCACAAATGTTGGATCAGTAGGCTCTATAACGTCCACAAACAACTTCAGACATGCTTGTAGTACACGATGGAAATGTCTACTAATGGTTTCCCTAGAATGCTAGAATCTTTCTTGGATTACTCTATTACCCGCACTGTGGCCAACCATATGTAAGAACATGACAACCATTTCATGCACTCTTATGTGTTTGGAGCTTTTTAAGTTATGGTTTACCAACTCAGCTTCTTAATCCATTGCATCCTCAATGAAGACTCTAACTGCAAACTTGTCCCAATTGGCTTTACCCGAATAGTCAGGGCTTTTTCCTTTATTAATGGGTTAGGATGACATTCTCAGTGTACTACAGTCAAGCGCAAAAAATATCAATTTTGTAGCTATAATAATTATTTTTGATATATGGTATATGCGAATAACCATAAACACTCAATACTAATATTTTTCATTATGTATATTTTTCCCCTTAAACCCTAAACATGCTTCAACTAATGTCTCACATGGTTCTTAATTTTTTCAAACAACTTTAATTTTTTATATATTTATATTCTTATTAACCATTACCACCGTTAATTAAAAAACCCTAATTATGTATGTTATTTTTATCTAAAGTCTAAACATATATCAAGTTATGGTTCACACCATTCTAACTTAAAATTCCCCTATATTTATATTCCTAATAACTATACGCCCTTTTAATTAAGAAAACCCTAAATATATATGTCAATATATCCAAACACTAATCAAATTTGTATTTAAACGCTAAATGAATTTGTATCTAAACATTTTTCTTATGTATTAATGTATCACTGTATTTCGGTTCTAATTACGACATATAAACAATTCTTTTACTAGTTTTTAACTTCATGTACAAAATTACAAAAAAAAACACCAGAAGACCATAAAATAATTAAGGATTACATCTTTTTATTTAAATACAAGCAAAGTTAACATGCTCCACAATTTTAGTCCATACCCATGCACCACCATCCAAACCAATCAGGACCATCAATTCTCATCAATTTTAAGATTTAGGGTTTAAAATATCGAGTTTAAACCCTAAACCCTAAACATCAAGTTTAAAATACACCTCACAATCTGAAGCACACCTATGCTTCACCATCCAAACCAATCATCCTCCATCAAATCACTTTGATTTTACCATACACCATACACCCTCATCCACACCAATGGACCACCATCCAAACCAATCATCCACCATCAATTCCTCTAAATTTACGGTACATCCTAACCACTAATCCCCACCAATGCTCCACTATCCCCAACTTCACCATCCACACCCACGACCATCCTTACCTCTCATGACCACCATCATCCTTTCCATCACCATCCACATCATCATCCACCACTCATGGCCACCACCAAAAACCTCACCACCTCTCATGACCACCACCAGCAGCCTCGACCCTCATGCCCATCACCTGAAACCTCCCCACCACCGAAACAAACCAGAAAATTAGAAAAACAACCACAGAAACGAGATCAGAGAGGAGATTAGAGGTTACCTATTCAGATCAAAGAGGAAAAATCATCACACCGTGCTCGCGAAAGTGGAAAATAGAACGGAGGTACCTTGGGGTATATGAAGGTGGCCACTTAAAAAAATGTTGAGAGTAGTGGAACAAAGAGGACACAACGCGACAGAGCTTCCCTTAAATTTGTCACATAATCCTTGCCTTAAATGCTACAAGGGACCCTTTAACCGATTTAGAATCTTAAAATTTAAGGTTCCCTTGTTTTTCCAAGAAATAGACAAAGATAGGAAATCTCCATGGAATTTAAAATTGAAAGATCCCACGCGTTTACCTTAAGTTTCTTATCTCCAATTCGCAATCAATTTCAAATTCCACCCTTAATTTAACCCTAACTGAACTCAGAAGAAGAAAAGAGAAGAGAAAAGCTCAAACGCTATTTTGGGGCTTCTGTTTTGCGGGCTGCTACTGCGAAGTCTTTATTCTGTCCGCGACGCTAACGCTACGCGTCAAGTCTAAATTTTCACCCTGATGCTATGCGTCAGGTAAAACCAGGAATTCCCCCCTCTAATTCATTTTTAAATCACAAAATAGTCTTATATTTTCTCAAATCCTCAATTTAAATATAAAACATATGGGATGTTACACTAACTGCAAACCTGTCCCAACTGGCTTTACCTGAATAGGCAGAGCTTTTTCCCTTATCAATGGGTTAGGATGACATTCTCGGTGTACTATAGTTAAGCATAAAAAATATCAATTTTGTAGCTATAATAATTATTTTTGATATATGGCATATGCGAATAACCATAAACACCCATTACTAATATTTTTCATTATGTATATTTTTCCCCTTAAACCCTAAACATGCTTCAACTAATGTCTCACATGGTTCTTAATTTTTTCAAACAACTTTAATTTTTTATATATTTATATTCTTATTAACCATTACCACCGTTAATTAAAAAACCCTAATTATGTATGTTACTTTTACCTAAAGTCTAAACATATATCAAGTTATGGTTCACACCATTCTAACTTAAAATTCCCCTATATTTATATTCTTAATAACTATACGCCCCTTTAATTAAAAAAACCCTAAATATATATGTCAATGTATCTAAACACTAATCGAATTTGTATCTAAACGCTAAACGAATTTGTATCTAAACATTTTTCTTATGTATTAACGTATCATTTTTTTTAGTTCCAATTACGACATATAAACAATTCTCTTACTAGTTTTTAACTTCATGTACAAAATTACAAAAAAAAAAAACACCACAAGAGCATAAAAAAAAATTAAAAATTACATCTTTTTATTTAAATACAAGCAGAGTTAACATGCTCCACAATTTCAGCCCACACCCATGCACCACCATCCAAACCAATCAGGACCATCAATTCTAATCAAATTTAGGGTTTAAGGTATAAGGTTTATGGTTTAAAATATCAAGTTTAAACCCTAAACCCTAAACATCAAGTTTAAAATACACCCCACAATCTGAAGCACACCCATGCTTCACCATCCAAACCAATCATCCTTTATCAAATCACTTTGATTTTACCATACACCACACACCACACATCTTCATCCACACCAAATGCACCACCATCCAGACCAATCACCCACTATCAACTCCTCTGAATTTACGATACACCCCAACCACTAATCCCCACCCTTGCTCCACCATCCCCAACATCACCATCCACACCCACGATCATCCTTACCACTTCCTTACCTCTCACGGGCACCATCATCCTTTCCATCATCATCCACCACTCACAGCCACCACTAAAAACCTCACCACCTCTCATGACCACCACCAACAGCCTCACCCATGACCCTCACGACCACCACCTAAAACCTCCCCACCACCGAAACAAACCAAAAAAATCAGAAAAACAACCACAGAAACGAGATCGGAGAGGTTACCTGTTAAGATCAAAGAGGAGATCGAAGAGGGAAAAATCATCACACCGTGCTCGCGGAAGTGGAAAATAGAACGGAGGTACCTTGGGGATATATGAAGGCGGCCACTTAAAAAAAAGCTATTGAGAGTAGTGGAACAGAGACGACACACCACGACAGAGCTTAAAATGATAATGAGTTGGACTTTTTTTTTAAAATAATAAATATTAATTAGTATATTTAGAGTATTAATTTAAGAAAGTCAAAATAAAAAAATTTCATTTAAAAATACTATAAAAACTTACCGATTCAAATTTTTAAATAACTCTCACATAATTTTTGATAAAAAATTTAGACTTTTATTTTCCTAAACGATACTCATTTCACACTAATTGAGATAACCTTTAAAAAATTGTCGACATTTCATTTCCCAATGGGCTTATGGCTTAAGCATGTGGCCATCATATCACAGTGTCGACATGCGATAAGGACAACACGTGCTCCATGTGAAAATCCCAGTGCAAAATGCAAACCCTAATAATCCAACTTCATCCAACGGTCCCAGTTGAAAATCACTTCCCCACCCGATCGAAGGGACCCAATTCACGCATTTATTTTTCAGGAAATTTCTTTTTATTTGCAGTATTTTACTAAAAGTGCCCTTTTCAGAAAAAGAGGCTTTCCATTCCATCCATTTTAGTGTCCCCTTCAAGCTCCTGCGTCGATTAACTGCTAAATTGCCTCAAAACCCTAATTCCCTAAATCCATGATGAAAGGTTCGAAGCGTTTCGCTGTTTCAGAACCCAATCAAGTCGACAACAACGAAACGCCAGTAAGTCTCACTGTTAAACGCAATTACCTTTGTTGTCGTTTTGGAGCTTATGCTCAATTCCAATTTAATTATTTTTAGCTTCCGATTTATCCCCAATTTTTAATAGGTGAGGTTTTTGCAGCTTGTTGTAAACTATGGGAAGTTTATTTATTTCATTTTTCTGTAAATTTATCTAGCGTTGAATGCCCGCATAATGGGTTCCGATGAGTAGCATTATGGAAGTGTCCTTATTTTACGGTTAAGTAATTGTTGGCACCAGACCGAAGAGCAAATTTCGGTTCCAGGTGGAGAATAGTAGATAGCCCCTTATTTCAAACGTGCTTTTGATTATTAACCATCTTTTCACAATCAGCTCCTCTGTTCAATAATTTGCGTTTCTTTACTTGTTTTTCTTTGTTTTATACTTAATTTAATTTTTTGTAGAGTTTTGGTTTTTGCTGAATGATGCATGTCACTTCAATGCCTTCCCCCAAATGCAATATCCAATGATTGAGTTTAGGGGCAACAAGAATTGGCGAATGAGATTTAGCGTTCCTTTTTTTATTATTATTGAAAATTTGTGTAGATTTTGAACGAGAAAGAATCATTGTCTTTATTTTACCTCTGCAGTTCCGGAATAAAAGAATAATGGAAGGATCTCTCTTTGATGTCCATAGAGCTAAACCATCCCAGCAAGCGGTGGTGGCAACACCGTCGTTGGATATGAAACGGGCAGAGTCATCACAGCAGCATGTGAGAGCTTTAAATACCCAGTTTGCAAGGTTCATATTTAATTTTATGTCAACCAATTTTCTTTCGCTTGTTTTTCACATTTCAATTTTTCTGTCAATGAGAAAAAGGTTTGGTGATGAATCATGATAATTGGTTATGAAATCTTGTTCTGGACTTTGGCTTCGGGTTATTCATTAGTAGTTGTTATGCATTGTCTTGATATATCACTGTCTAGGTTAAAGGATTTTGCATTTCTAGGGTTATGACTGCCATACCGGCTCTTGCATGGCCTTTCTCATTGTGATGCTAACATATTTGCTGTTTGTCTTCCTTACAGTTGGGTTCAAACACAACTAAAAAATCATCCTGATGAGCTTTGGGAAGATGGGGTTAGAGATTACTTAGATCATGCTTCAAGCATTATGGTAATTCCTTGCATGGTTTAATTCACTAAAATAATGCATCAGTTGTATAGTTATATTTGTAATTTACTTGGTTATACTATCTGTAATTTGGTACTCTTATGATGTGTTATTGAAGGCACCATTTTATAGGAGGCTGATCTGATATATATATATATATATATATATATATATATATATATATATATATATATATATATATATATATAATACTATTGTTACTTCTGTAGCTGTTCATGCTACTTTGAAATAAATTGACATTTGCATGCTAACAGGCATGTGCATTTGTGAAAACACTAAAGTTCTATTTGATTAGTAACCACTCATGGCTATAATAAATATTTCTGTTGGTTCTAGCTTCAGTTGGAGTCTGTCGTCAGCAAGGAAGAGTGGAAATGCTTTCTTGTTTTTCACATCCTGTATATTATATAAATATATTTACCTGTGCCCTACTTTTCAATTCACTAGTGGAATAGCAGGCAGGATCTACTGGAGCATCTTTTCTTGCCAGTCGTTCCCCTCTGGCTTCTAATGCCTCTATTGTTTTCAACTACTATTAACATGCATTTCCATTTTTTAAGAATTATATTGCTACTTAAGCTCTTTAGATAATTGCAAATCATGCATATGAAGAGTTGAAAAAAATTGACCTTGTATGGTTGTATTATTTCAGGAAAAGTTTAGTGATGTTGTTAACTGGCTCAAAGCAAATGCTGCCAAGGCAGAAAATTTGGCTGCTGATGCTGGAGCTTCTTTTTCAGGGAAAAAATTCTCACCTGAAGTAATAAACAAAGAAAATAATTCTTTTGGAGAAAAAACTGGGCCTACTCCTGTCAGTACTACTGCAAATTTTGCAACTGGGCCTACTCCTGTTAATACTACTGCAAATTTTGCAACTGGGCCTACTCCTGTTAGTACTACTACAAATTTTGCCAGTTCATGGAGCCCTGGAATATTTTCGAACAGTCAAAATGTTTTTGCATTTGGTAGGTCTCTACTCACTTCTAAAAAGATGTACCCAATATGTTTTCTTTTCACATGTAAAGTAACTCTAAAATGAGGTCATATTGGTGGTTTATTTAACTGGTTGAGTTTGGTTCTTGATTCCATGTTATTCAAGTGGATATCTAAGCCAATATTTGATTATAAATATGGGGAGATATTAAGTGAGGAAAATGCTATTGTGAGATATGAGAGCCTAAATAAGGGCCGCAGGTTTAAAATAAAGGTTCTGAGTAAAAGTCTTGCTAAAACTTCAGATGATTCTTCTTTCCTCTCACGTGCCTCTCATGCCCCCTCATTGTCTCTCCCATGTACATCTGTTTCTGCTCTCCTATTGTCCCCCCTTCTTCCTTTTATTGCTCCCCTCCCCTCAACCATGCTTCTTTATACATCATCCTTATCCTGTTTTGCCTATAACCACCAATACATGTGTGCATTATCATTGTTTTAACTTTTATTTTGACTGCAAAACCAAAACCTGTGAGAACATTTTTTTACACAACATGGTTCTTTTGAAGCTCAGGTAAAAGGGGTGGAATTTAGAGTGAATCTGTTATTGTGCATTGTAATCTTGTTTCAATTTTTATACAATGCCTTAAGAAATTCTTTGTTTAAAATTTTTATGGGTTTTTGAAACAAAGATTGGAAAAGGTGTAGAGAGGGGAGTGAAAAGGAGAATATAACTGATGCACATGTGGTGAGAGAAAGAAAGTCACATGTGGTGTTAATGATATTTATAATCTGAACCATCCGTTTTAATCCGAAGGTTGGTATTTAATGCTCAGAGATTTGGTGGAATTTGTATCAAACTGGTTCAGAAATCTAATAACAAATTGGAGCTTTGGAAATAATATAATTTTCTGTGATGTTCATTTGTTTTCCAGTTTTTAAGCAAAGCTAGGGTCTGTTCTATCCCCTATATAGATGCACTTATCATGACTGGAACTTCATTTTGCATTTTCTTATAATTTTGTAAAATAAAAATTCTTTTTATGGAAGTTTTTCTGCCATTTATTTTATTCAGTCCAATGGTATACCTTGACTTATGCAGAAAATTATATCACCTTTTGTGATTGGCTACTAAATTTACATCTTTCCCCTTTTAGGAAATCAAAGTTCAGCTCCTTCTAACCACGACGCTTCAAATGAGGCAGATGAGGGTGAGTCCTCGATGCTTTCACATTTCATTTTGCTTTTAGTTCCTTTAGCAATTATACTTGGCATTTTGATTCTACTAATTGTGACCTTTTCAGATGCCATAGGTTTCTTATAACAAGTTCACTTATCTTTTATTTTCAAAGTTGTTTGTTTAAATAATTATAAATGAAGGTTACTTCCTTTTCTTGGTGATGGCTGGTGTGGATATCTGTATGACTGGTTAATGGTTATATATACCTTGCTATTGTATGGATGTAAATTTACCTTTTTCCTCAATATGCAATGCTTCTGATGAAAGATGCCCTATGCTAAAAATTGAAGTTACACAATGAATTCTGCTTTTGTGACCTCTTACCATGGCTCAAGATCATACAAGTCATGAAAAATCTTGCTTCCCATGTTTATAAAGGGTGTTTTTGTTTGTTTGCTTTATTTAAATTGTTTTAAAATTAAAAATTATATTTAAAAATTATAAAACCAAAAGCTTTTTAAAAAACTGTTTTGGTTTTCTTTTAAAATGCTTATGAAAAAAGTACTCTCATAAAAGCTATAGCTTATGTCACAAAATCACTTTTTTAAGCTTAAACTAACCTGCCCAAAATAACCAAAATTTCATGTATATGTATGTGTATTGGCACCATCAGTGTTCAATTTAATAAGATTCATGACTTTTATAAATTATGATGTCTGTGAAAGAAGTTAGCGATGATTAATAAACCGTTTTTGATTTGGTCTTAGAAAATGAAGCGGAGCAGCCTAGCAGCCCATCTGTAAAGAAGTCTGAAGAGAAAGGTGTAGTAGTTGTGCATGAAGTGAAGTGCAAGCTTTATGTGAAGGTATGCTTTTTAAAGGTTCAAATAACTTTTTGGTTCCTACATTTTTTTTTATTTTAATTCTTGCCAATTGTTTGTAGTTCCTAAATTTTGTTGCTATTTGATTTTAGTCTCCTACCTTTTTTTTTGTTTAGTCCCTTTTTTTTGTTTTAGTCCCAACAAAAAATAACAGGCAAAGACAAAAAGCAAAATGGGTGAAAAGTAGGGACTAAAAAGTTATTTATGCCTTGTTTCAATATAGTGTAAATATTATACTTATTTGCATGTCACTTGAGTTTTGCCGCAGCATTTCTATTTTACTGCTCTTGTTTGAATTCAACCTTGCCTAGTTATGTTCATACCATTGATTTTATTGGCTCTTACCCTTGGTATGTCCAGTCAAGTGATCCAGCAGATAAGGATGTGTGGAAAGATAAGGGAATGGGCCAATTGTCTATTAAATGCAAAGAGGGTGTCAGCAAGGCCAGCAAAGAATCCAAACCTACTATTGTTGTTCGAAATGAGGTTTTTTCATGTTACATTCTTTCTTAGTGATTATTTACTACTATCTCTGTATCTATTATCTGTCCAGAGAGAAGATGAAAAAGACTGGTGATTCAAGACAATATTAAGTGCTATTTTTTCATGAATGCTATTTATCAATACAAATAAATAAATGAAGAGAGAGAAGGATATAGTCTAATTAAATAGATGAAGGGTATGTTATAAATTTTATCCAATAATTACTACAAAATGATTAAATTCTTGGTTTGTGTAATTTCTTCCCTTTCTAAGCATATAAATAGGAAAGCAGGTAAAATTATCTTTTTAGGGAATTGATCTAAATGTAATCTATGTTCATATGATGGCAGGTAGGAAAGATTCTTCTCAATGCCTTATTGTATAAAGGAATCAAGACAAATCTGCAGAAGAACTCTGTTGTTGCAATATTCCATACTTCGGTAAGGCACTGCAATAGAGCATTTAGCTAAATACCTTCAGATAACTTGCATGCAAATACTGTAAAGAAGTTAACATAGCTAAAATATAAAAATTACTGTATGAGATAGATTGCAGTGTATGGATGTTTTTAGAATAAAAAGAAAAGCTTACGGGGTATGCCGGTCGCAATAACAGACAGGAACAATAGCCAGCTACACAAGTTCTTCTCTAGCATTCTAGGTCACCAGCTAACCAGTTTCTTGGTCCAACATGCGTCTTGTGTGTCAATGAAATGGTTTTATCACTACCAGAAGCAGTTTAGTCTGCACTATTTAACAATTTAGTTTTGCTCTCCGTGCTTCTACAGCTTATTCTATTTCTTATACTGATTTGATTACCAATTTTCTGGGGAGGAAAAATCAAGAGTAATTTTTTGTTTTTAAATAACCTCTTCTGGGGATGTTGTACTTCAATAAAAAAAACAACCTGAAAGCAGTCGTTTTTAACAAGGTAATACCATTTTAGCTTCTCCCAAGTATTTTATTTTATTTTATTAAGAGAAAGATGATAGGATAAAAATATTTAAAATAATGATGTTGAATATCATTATCCTTCTTTGGTCCCTGAAGAAAAGTTATACTTCTTTACATAATTGTCTTGATGATTGTTATCAAATAGCTTCCCTTCATTAGATTCTTCCGTCTTCACTTATGTTTCATTGAGTAGTTCTATGGTTAAATAGGCAACGCAAATTGTATGTTAAACTTGAGGATTTTGTAGGGTAATTCTGACGGAAGTGGTGGAGATAATGATAGTGTTGTTGCACGCACATTCTTGATCCGGATGAAAACAGAAGACGATCGTAATAAATTGGCTTCAACAATCCAAGAATATGCTCCTGTGTCGTGAGGGTAATAATCATCATTATTGTGCCATCCTGAGCCATTTTAAGTGATCGAATACTCTGAATCCACCTTCAATTTTTCGCTTCACAAATTTATAAATTTTTTAAGGTGTCATTTGTTAGATTCTGTGTTGCTTATGTACCATATGAGAAGAATGTAGTTGACTTAAATTTGTTTCAAGGAAGGGGAAGGAAATATGAAAATTATAAGGGAAGGAAATAGGATAGAAATGAAAGTTTCTCGTTTTGAAGGAAAAGATGCAATGATAAATTAAAAAACAGGATCTAGTAAAAGTTAATTCCTTTCTAAAATAATTTAAAATAAGAAGACTGTTGTTTATAAAGACTTATAGTTTAATAAAAACTATCAGAATTATAAAAAAATTATATATATATAGTATTAAAATTTATTATAATAAAAATATGTTTTCATATTAAAATGTAATTTTTTTATACTTATTTATTTTATTTTTTATTAATGCAATTAAAAAATACTTTTTTTATTTTCTCTTTTATTTCTATCTATCTAAACATTTTTTTTTCATTCTTTTACCTTGTTTCCTTCCTTCACTTTTATTTCCTTCCTATTTCTTTTTATTTCATTTCCTCCCTACATCCAGCCTAATGTTGCAAATGTCGCTTTGAGAGTGATGATGTCTGAAGAGTGATGTTACCTTGGACCTTGTTTGGATGGATGGGGGTATGAAATGAAATAGAAGGAAATAAGATAAAAATAGGATGGAAATGAATATTGTTTAAATGGATAGAAATAGGAGAAATATGAAAAAAACAATTATTTTCTTGGATGGAAAGAAATAAATTATATAATAAATAAACAAACTATTTACATATGATATGACTTTTATTTTTATTACAATAAATTGTAATGAATAAAATTGTTTGTATTTTTATAATTTTTAATAATATTTATCAAATTAATTATTGAAATAAATTAAAAAACCAAAAATTTGATTTCTGCTATTCTCATTTAATTTAAGGAGGAGATTAATTTTTATTGGGCTCTACTTTTTTCCATGTTTCTTTCCCTTCTAAATAAATAATGAACAATATTTTTTATCGCATTTCTTTTCATCCATTTAATCAAGAGGTTGGGGTGTTTGATACATGATGTTTTTACATTAATTTCTTGGTAATTGAGATGGGAACAAAATTTCTAATGTTGGTATAAGATAGTAAATTATCTTTTGGAACATAAGATATTTTTATAATAAAAAATTTAAATGTGTTACCCTCCGCATTACTTGGAATAAAACGTTTTTTAGGAGTTTGGGAAATTTCCTAAAAATACATATTTAAATATATTTAAACATTTCTAATAAGTTTTATCTAATATTTATTTGGCTTAAATGTTTTTGTTATAAAATAAGAGTTTTTTGGTTTAGGTTCCTAGAGAATACTTTTTTTAGATCCTTTTATTTAATGTATTATTTTTAGTCCATATTTTGAACTTCACTTTTTTGTTATTTGATTATATAAGAATACATCAACTTGTTTATATGTTTTTTACATATTTGACAGTTAATACACAATCCTGATAAGTTAAAATATAATTTTTACTAGTTAAAGTTGTTTTTAAAATTGTCAAAAATAATTTTTAGGTTTTTATGAGGAAAAACAACATTTTAACCTATTAAATTAACATATTAACAACGAGTTGAAAATTTTAAAATCATTTGCATGTTAATATATAATTTAGTTATTCATCCTAATAATTAAGGAATGAATTTAGGTTTAAAGTAAAAATTAAAATAAAAATATTCAATAAAAAGAATATTAAAAATATTTTATAGAAAGCAAAATAAAAAAATACCCTTGAAATAGGACCAAAATATTTATTTTAACAAATTAAGGAACTCTAGTATTTACTTCTCGTTGCTATCACAAAAGTAAAACAATGCAACTTGTCCATATAATTCAAAATCCAATGAAAGTGTAGACAAAGATTTATGGGCTCGGTGTTACCCCCACGGGAGAGGAGATCAGGTGAGCGTCATTCGACATGGGTGTGAACACCTAATGCTTAGATAACTAAAAACTAGGGAAATTTTTTTCCAAAAATTCCACACTCGTCTTAGGATAGTCCTATGCATGACAGAATGCAGAATTATGCATCAGAATGGTTTCCTAGCCAACTTCTGCACACCTTAACGTCCAAAAATGATATCCAATCATTACTAAACTTTGACACAACATAAAACACCTCATTTATGACTTGTGGAAACCGATCACACCTCAAAATTCCCAAAAATGGAAGAGTTGGCTAACTTAGGCCTTTAATAAGCAACATGACATACCATTTCCTGTTGGAATTGGACCTTTCCAATTCTCACAACTTCTAAATGCCAAATGTAAGCTGTTAGACCTATCCAGAGGTTCTAAAGCCTCACGGATCACAATTTGACCTGCCCAATTCCTAATCATGCATAAGTTCCTATGAATCAACATAAAGTTCATAAAATCTAATGGTTCCCAACCATTCCCATCAAACTCGACATCTCATGCAATGAAATGAGCATAATTCTCCACCCATCATATCCATCCAATAATGTATGCAGTACATGGCAATTCCTGGGCACAATGCATATTAATTTGTCCATCATAAATCTATCCAAGAACATATATATATATATATATATATATATATATATATATATATATATATATCATTCATCAAAGTTTGCAACATCATAACAAAATCAGTTCTAGACCTCTAGTGAGGTCATCAACTACCTAGATCAACTATGTACATATATTTACAATATCCAAAATGAGCTAGCCAAAGCTATAACATCAAAAGGTTATACAAAGATCATATCTACAAGTGAATCCAATCAGGATTCATCCACTGCTAGCTTCTTAAGCTTTCAGTAATCATCCTTACGATCTAAGTTCATTGCAAGATAAAAATTGGTACAGGGGTAAGCATAGGTATATTAAATGACAAATACAGAACCAGATTCAACTTCCTACATCGCATGTTGTAACACCCCTATTTTTATTTTTATATTAAAATTTTGAAGTAATTAGATTATGGCTCTTTAGAACTTTTTAATTTACGTATTATTTATGATTTTTTGGAATTTTTTAGAATTTTGGAATTTTTTTAAATAAAATAATATTTTTTAAATAATTTTAAATTCATATAAGTGACTTAAATTAAAAATATTTATAAGAAAGTGAATGTAAATTATAAGAAAATTTTCTAAAATCCGTTTCAAGTAGACTTATCTAAAAATTATCGGTTTGAGAAAAATCTTGATTTTTTCCAATCGTTAAAAAAATTGGAAACGTATTAATAAATTTTTATTAACAGAAAATTTTAGATTTTTAAAATTTCAACTTTATATTACATGTTATAAAATTAGTAAGGACTGATATAATATTGCTAAATTTCAAAAATGACTCATTTTGAATATTTAAAATATACCGAGTGAAAGGTTACTATTTGGCTTAATAATTCTGCCGACAGTTACTATGCAAAACACTGTGCATGTACGAAATTTTCAAAAGGTGCACAGTAACCTGGAATAAAAAATTCAAAAATGCATAGTACTTTTATATTAAAATAATGGAATGCATAGTAAATTTTTTTCCTATAAATACCGAAGGATTTCTTCTTTAGAATTCACAATTTCAGATTAAGTTTTCTTAATATAGTAGTGCTAGTGAGATAGTGGTGGAAGTGAGAGGGAGAAGAAAAGTTTTTGGAGAGAAGGTTCTGCCAAAATCCTAAGGTAAGAATACTTCTCTTTTATATTTTTTGGGTTATTTTCATATCGTTTTTAGAAATCTATTATTATACTGGAAATAATATTATTTTAAGTTACTATTTTGTATAGTAAACACTATTTCAATAGTAAATTACTATTTACTGTTACTATTTACTATTACTATTCACGATTTACTATTTACCGTTACTATTCACGATTTACTATTTACCGTTACTATTCATGATTTACTATTTACCGTTACTATTCACGATTATACTATTCACTATTCAAAATTTACCATTTCTGTTTTAAGTATTAATCTTAATTTTCGTCTTATGCTTATACTGAAATAAGATTGGTATTAATATTTCTAGAAATCGGAGGCGCAAAACAAATCTCTTTTTGGTAACAACTCAAGGTAAGGGGGAGTGAGATAAGAATATAATATGAAAAAACATAAGAATAATGAGAGGAGTCCCCTACTCCTTTTAAATTTAATAATATTATTATTTTAAAATATTAACTTTTTAACTTAACATTTTTAATAAATTTTAAATTAAATATCCGGTTTAACTAACTCTAACATACCTATGCAAGGACTTGGACCATTATGACCTATATAGACTGGACTATACCTATGCAAGGATTTGGACCATTATGACCCATATGGACTGAACTATACCTATGCAAGGACTGGATTATATGGACTTACATAGACCTATACGAGGAATTGACCAAAAGGACTCAAATTGACTATATTAATAACCATTAAACTTTGAATTATAATATTTATA
The DNA here is from genome assembly GCA_037962975.1 of Clitoria ternatea. Classification (NCBI taxonomy): domain Eukaryota; kingdom Viridiplantae; phylum Streptophyta; class Magnoliopsida; order Fabales; family Fabaceae; genus Clitoria; species Clitoria ternatea. The sequence goes on from CM075670.1 coordinate 11,026,759, forward strand.
AATAATGCTTTGTTGACTTGATTTTGATTGATATTTAATTGTGATTAATAATATTTGATGTGATTGATGATATTTAGTTATAATTGATAATGCTTGATTTTGATTGATGATTTTGTGACGTGGAGTTTGAGCATATAGCGAGCATGACGGAAAGCTAAATTCAGTAAGAATTTTCTTACCTTACTCTTTAAATTTTTACTTTAAATCTTCTCTTCTTAGAAATTATTTTTATTAACTTTATTTTCAATATTTAGAATAAAAAATTAGTATTTATTTTAGAAAGAAAACATTTTATGAGAATTAATTAATTAAATCTTGAGTTAAAGAAAAATTTTGTAATTTTAAGTATTTTTGGTTAATAATTATTCTCTTTTAATAAAACAAAATTTTTTAAAAGAAAATTATTTTATTTTTTTCTAACTTAATAACTAAAGATATTTGGAAATAATTGAGATTCTTAAATTTGATTTTGTTAAGATTTAATTTGAGAAAGATTATGTAAAGTTTTATATGAGAAAGTTTTTAGATATTTAAGGCTTAGAAACTCAATTTTAGTGAGATTTGAAAACTGTACCAAATTTATTTCTGTGAGACAGAAATTCAAAGAATTGAGAAAATGTACAGTTTATTGAAATGATATTGTAAACCTTTAAGGGATTTAATAATTGAGTTTCTAAAAGCCTTAACCAACTAAATACGCGAGTAGTTCATGCATCATGAATCATTAAAGTGAAATAAAATGATATTGTCTGGGGACGGATTATAGAAATCGAAGATACATTAGAGGAGGCTTAATTACGAGCCTTGGGATGAGAGGGTGTGAAAGGGTGCTTCAGGGGACCTGGGGTAGCTCCCTAGTGTCGGGTACTTTCACAATAAAAACTTTCTCAATCTGACTAGTCTCTAAGTGTTTCCATGTCAGTTGAGCTGTTCATATTATTATTATCCGGACTTATGGAACAGTGTAAACTCCTGGTTGGCCCAGTGCAAATTAAAATTTAAGGGCCCACATATATAGGTAAGTTATGATGAAGATATTGCATACATTCATGCATTCATAATTGATTGTGTATGTGATTGTGATTGATATTATTATGTATTGGCTTGTGAAAACCTTTTGTTGCTTATGTCTTAATCAATAATATTATATTCTGTTTCTCACTCCTTTCTCCGTGTCTTTGTTTCATATATTCTAAATTGATGGTTCAGAGGGAAGGATCGAAGAATTTCGGCAGTAGATATAGCACGTTCTAGAAAGGGAGCTCGGTATGAATACCGTGGTCCAATGAATAAATAATGTTAATAAGTAACTGATTCTGGGTCATGGAGTTTCCTCTCTTTCTTATAATGTTTAATGTTTATTTTCTTCGGATGAATGTACAAATACTTTATAAAGTTTTAATAATATTTGTAAGGTATTTCAGAAATAATGTATATAATTTATTCCGATAGTTTCTTTTTAACAATCATATCTTTAAAAAAAATTATGAATTTTTCTAGAATTTATTAAGGTGTAACAGAGGGTGTTACACATGTAATCAATCCAGTTCATCACATCATTATTTCCATTTAATCTAACATATGAACACACATCATATTATCACATTATCATTATACTATATCAATCGTTCTCAGCTGTCTCACAACCTCTCATGATCATAATGGCTGCCCAGTAACTTTTAGTGCTCATCAATAGTTGTCCCGTAACATATCAATGTCACAGTAGTTGCCTCGCAACTATAATGCAATGCATGTGGATCCGTCTCTAATGATGGAATATCAATGTACAATAATATATCTTAGCTCCTAGCTAATTAGACCGTTTTACAGGTACCAAACCGCTTGCCACTCATGCAACACAATCTCTCCCAACGATGATAGTGTTATGAGCTAGCCTTGAGTCTCACTCAAGAGCTTCTATGGAGTCTGAAGAAACCACCCCAGGGTCTAAGCTCTCTCATCTGGGCCAGCATTACATGCCCCCGTAATCCTGTAAGCCCTCAAATGCAAATGCTATGCACAAACATTAATTCAATCCAGCATCATACTATCATTACATGGTATATCACACTATCTCAGTTCAATCTAGCATAACAAGCATATTGAGTCATTTATCATCATCAAGACATCATACTATCAAACACCTAGGAAAGGTAACACACTTAAATCACCATCATATATTTACATCTTCTCATGATTGTCACAATCTCAAAATCAAACACAATAAGGGATAATTATAAAATCATCACATACCAAAAATAAACACATTCATACATATCAATTCAATTCAAACATCAATTATCCCTTAATTCGTTCCTAACTCATACATTTAACATAGATAATACTCCCTCTACCTGGAATCCGCGATTCCAACTACCTAAAATGCTTTCCAAACACTCGAGTTTTTTCCCGATCACATGTTTCTCAATCCCAAAACCCTTAAAATTAATAACAATCACTTTCTAAGAATTTTACGCTACAAAATACATACTTCACGGTTAAAATTATTAATTCATACGAGTTTCGATAAGCCCACCAATTATGCTGATGATATTTCGATACTTGATTCTGGAAATCTCAAAGTTGCCCGAAGTTCAAGATTGGTTCTAACACAACCTAAAGCCATGGAAATTAAAGGATTAAGGTCCAAATTCACAGAACGTAGCTAATCGAAGCAATGGGTTCGTATAACTTACTCAAAACTGAAATTTTATGAAACCCCTAATTGTCCCAAAGTTGTCAACACACCTGAATATGTTCTAAACGACTAAAAATCCACAAAACCGAAGGAATTTAGAAATGGGGTAGAAGAAACAACTAAAACCGAAAATGAGTTCAAGAATCGTTACCCTTGAGGATGGAAATGGACCTAAACCCTTGCCAAGGTTGCCAACGTGAAGAGGAGACTAAAATGGAGTTGAAGTTTGCCTTGGCTTGGTGAAGATTAAAGAAAAAGATGGTGTATGGTGGAGATGGAGCTACGGTGGAGAAGATGGAAAAACAAAGGTTCCTTTCTTTCCTTATGCATGCACACGCGAGAGTGAAAATGAGGGAATTGAGAGGAATTTACAATTAAGGGAAATTAGGGCTATAGAAGTCATTTTACACGTTTAGTTAATTTCTAAAACCAATTGGGTAACTTTCGGTTACCCAAAACATACCCCAATAAATTTCAAAAATTAACGCAACCACCTCAATTTAATGTAACACTCCTAATTTAATTATTAATTAATAAAAATAACCAAATGTTTAAATCCAAGATGTTACAATGAGCGAATATAAAGCTCCTGGTGAGGATGGTTTCTAGGCCATTTTCTATTATAAATACTATTAAATACACTTAATAATATATTTTAAATTTATTAAATAAAATTAAAAATATTTTTAATATATATTATCAAATATATGTTAAAATACAATAATAAATATAAAAAATATATTAATTAATAAAAAAATAATATTAAAAACATATTTTAAAATATAATATTAAATATATTATTAAATAATATATATTATTATATATTTTTTATAATATTTTAAAGTTAATAAATGAAGGAAGAAGGGTGTGAATAGATGAGATAAAGATAGAGGGGACAAAGAAAGAGAGAGAGGGTTACGGAAGAATATGATTTGAATATTTTTTTAATTTTTTATGAAATGTCATGTGGTATTAGTGTGAGTTGTTAAAAGATTGATCATTTCAATATTTAATAATATCAACTTGGCCGCATAGGTCAAATTTTATCCCTCTATGATTGTGAATGTTCTAAACCTAACCTCTATATATATATATATAAGGGATGAATCTATTTTGAGAATTTTAGAGGTTAGATGTATATTTAAACCAAATAAAATTTATGTTGTAGTATTATATATCGTATAAGATTAAAATAAAATATGAATTTTATCTCTACAGTTATTTGATTTTTTTATGCTTTTCTAAATAACCGATGACACATTTTCTTTCTTTATAAAAAAATGACCATTTTTCATTGATGAAAAAATTGATGCCGGCAAGAACACCGGTTACTTTGTTTTTTTATCTATATTATATTTTATTTTCATCTGTTTTTTTCATTTTTATTTATAATATGAACACAAAAGAAAAAGTTCCACGTTATATGGACACAGTATATATATATATATATATATGAATAAGTGAGAGATAAATTTATGATTTTATTTTGATTTCAGGTTTTTTAGTAATCATTATCTAATCTAATAGTTAATAGATTATTAATAAATTATATAATAAAAAAAGTAGAATTATTCCATAATAATGTGTTGGCTTTTCGTTTAACTTATATCATATAACCAAAAAAAAAGGAATCGATAATTTATCGTATTTAAATCCGAAATAATTTTAAAATAAGAACTATACATTGTTTTCTTTCCAGAACATTGAAAAGATAATGAAGAATTGCAATAATCAGTCCCGTGAAACTCCCTGACAATTATTCAAAGGATATATGATTGAGAATGCAGTATATGAAATTTGATGTAATCGAAATGCATGAAGAAATGTAAATAGTGCAGTAGAATCTCGAGCTGCATATACAGCAGTGTAAGCAGCTTTGACATAGTCCACAACTCTAATCATTAACCAATGAGACTTTACAATTATGATATACATACCACTCTGTCAGTTGAACCATGACTACTACTTATTATTACTACTATTACTACATTAAAAAAACATTGCGTAGGGTCACAGTTATATTTTTTGTATTCTAGTGATGTTTGGTTTGCAGTCGGAGAAATGAGGCTGGGTTGAAGTGAAAAATTTAAAGGTTGATATTGATTTTTTTAAAGACATTCAAAACTCCGTTTGACCGTAGGATGAATTTTTTACTTTTGTAAAACTCCATTGTTCAAAGGAGGAATCTTAACTAGTCAAACATGCTCTAAATTATTTTCCGTGGGATTGGATCTTGAATTCTTCCGATACTCTTCACCTATTTTATAAAATGAATCGAAACTTATTGGCTATTGAATTGAAGGTTTTGATTATACATTTCGATCCACAACAATATAGCATTACAGAAACTTAAAGTGATGATTTATTTTTAGTTTAAATATAATAGATGGTTTTAAAGGTTAGTTACTCTCTACCTGGTTGCTTAGTGGTGAACGATTTGGGTAATCATCACCTTAAACTTATAAGTTTAATTTCAGGTTTTATAATCTTTGAATCAAATAGTTTCTTTTGTACAGTTTTTTTTATACTAGCTAAATAACTAGTTACATAATACGATCTTAGTCCACCTAGTGTATATATTTAAATAACTAGGGTACACTAATACAAACAAATTGTTTCAAAAAACTTGGTTGGTTTAGTGGTGGTGTTATCAAGAAGAGGCTAAGGCAATTCTATTGTAGCTAAGAGAAGTATGATTGTTCTGAACTTGATTGTGGTGTTATCAATGTGACAATTGTGGTTTCGTTTTAAGGATCGAAGTTTTGTTTGGGATTGAGTTCTTATTTTTGTTTGGCTCTATTTCCTTTTTTGTGTTCAAGGGTTAAAATGACTTGGTTAGAGTATGATTTTGGTTATCGTTGATTGCTCAAATGATGAAATATAATGTGTTATGGCTGAAATGGTGAGCATGATGGCCTTCAGTATTAAGGTGTTTTATTTTGTGAAGGAGGAGATGGTTTTGGTTATGTTTCTTATTTGGGATGGTTAGTGATGAAAGGAAGGTTGTAGTTGATGGTGGTTTGGTTATAGTGTTCTTGAGAGACCAAGATGGAGATCAACCTAAATTATAGGAAGAAGAATAACTTTCAAAGACTATTTAAAGTAGAGAAAAAAAACTAAAGGATCTAATAGTTTGACCTTGTATATCTCAAGGACAACTAGGGGTTTTAGTCCTTTGCAAATCCTCTAATCGCATCTACAAGTTCCCCAATCCTTGCAGGATTTTCCAATTATGTCATCGAGGCAAGAACATGCATATTTGATTTTGTTATTTAATTATTCAATTTTTTTTGGGAGATAACAAAGGAGATATGGAAAAGGTGTAGTTGTTTCACCACATGTTTTGGACAAGGAGATGTGAGGTTGAAGAAGGTTTGGTGATGAAGACAAAAAAGACGATGTAGCGGAGGGCGAGGTGATGAAGTAGGCGGCGACAAAAATGGCCATCGCAAAAAAGGCTTACTGCGATGCAAAGAGGTTTGTGGGATTTGTGCGTGGACGGAAGAGGATCGCTTTGAATTTCAGTTTGAGAATATGATATATTCTTTGGTAAAGGGTTTAAACAATGATATTGACACCACACTTAAGAAATAGATGAGAAAGTAGGTGATAAGTCATTAAAGGAAAACGATACAATCAAAGATTAATAAGCCTAAGATAACCACAAGAATGAAAATTCCTGATAAGATAAAAGAGCAGTTTATTCAAGAACCTTGGAGAAACTTTCACAAAAGAGAAAACTTAGAATTTGATTTAGACTCAACTTAATTTATTTGCTTTACATGATATTCTATTTGTAAGCTTTAAAAAACTATACAAATCCTAAAGGAAATTAATTATCATTAATGTTTTCATTATATTTCTGATCCGGTCTAGATACCAGTCAAAGGGTAAGAGTGTAATTTTTCCTGTCTTTAGTCATACACTGGTGTCGCATGTGAAACCTTAGATTCGTATAGCAGAATAAGCTATTCACTCTATATCGAAAGTCTAGGGCATCACCATTGCACACCGGAAAGTAACTTGTAAACTCAACAAATAGTACAAGGTACAACTATTAGGAGAGGCGTTCGTTGGAGACGCGGAGGCGTCCGCGTCGTGTGTTAGCTTTTGGCAGAATCGTATTGACATGTGGTATGGAATGTCTCCTAACCCTAAGGGACTCTTATGTTCCTCGCATGCATATAAATACCCAAGAATACAAAACAATGGTACATTTTCTTATTCTTTAACTTACGCTCGAGCTTACTGCATTCTTAATCTGTTTGCTAACTTAAGCGTCGGAGTGCCTTTGCAGGTGGCACCACCTTTCTCCCCACAACGCGAGAGCTTGGTGTGTTGGATCTCCAGGACTCCAAGTCCCTTATTTCCCCATTGGTATAAGGGCTATAATACTAGATTCCCATTGGACCGGTATACAAATCTGACAGAGAAGAACATTTGTGGCTAGTTCCTACACCAGATTACTAACCCTAGTGCAGACTGGTTCAATTTCACTAACTATTCAATTCTCATAAATTATTATAATAACCTAAAAATTCATAAAAACATTAAAACCCCACTTAATAAAATCTAAAAGACATATGAAAAATATGACTAAAAATAAAAACAAAAATTATAATAAAAATATAGAAAATAATTTTTTTAATAATAAGTTCCCATTTTTGTATTCATTTTATTGGTTGAAATGATTCACCATCGAATCATTATTTTTCTTTGGTTGAAACATATGTCCTACCGGGTCAAAAGTCAACATTTGAAAAATGTTCTTCACTTAATTTCTCTAGCACAGTCAATCAAATTCTGAAATATTTGATCTTTAAAGAAGAGATCACAATCACTTCTAAACTCTTTAGAAGACTCAATTCTCAAGACAAATGATAATTCAAACTAGTAAAAAATTTGGTAAGTTTCTTGCATAGGAGTCATTTCAACACAAGAATATGAGCTGCTATGATGTATAATTGTTAAATCAAAGAAAGAGATAGCATTTATCATTTCATTTTTTTCCTTTTTTACATCTTCACTCAAAATTGTCAACTCTCCCTCATTACAATGTTCATTCATTTTTTTCATGTCTCTCATTCTCTTTTTCTTTAATTTCCTGTTTATATTCTCTAATAACAATACTTAATGGTTGTAATTCTTTAACTTTTTCTTTTTTTTCCTTTTTATTTTTTTCTCAAACTTTTTATCTCCTCTCGCGTCATTTTTCAACATCTTAGAAATTTCCTCTATCCCACTTTTTATCCTCTCCAAATCTTTTTTTCACCTTTTTCCTCTTTCTCTTTCTCTTTTTTCCTCAATTCTTCATTCTACATAAGCCTTGATATTACTCTTTCCATAGAAAAATGGTACCACAATCTTATCCTCTTTTGATTTTTTCTTTCTATTTTTTTTCTATTTTCTCAAGTCCCTCATGAAATTTATCAATTCTCTTACAAAGTTTCTTAGTGGGCTTTTTCATAAAGTTTCTTAGTGGGCTTTTTCATTATCCTTTCCATTTCGACAAACCATAACCTTTGATTATTAAAAAGAGAATCATAATCTATTTCTTCTATAAGTGAAAATCAAGGAGTCAAAACTTTGATGTTAGATGATGCAAACAGAATGTGAATCGCCTTGAATTTTAGTTTGTGATGAGGATTTTTTTGTAAAAGGTTTAAAGAAGTATATTGACACCACACTTGAGAAATATATGAGAAGGTGAGTGATAAGTCATGAAAGATAGGTGTCAATCAAAGATTGAAAAGTCTAAGATTGCCACAAGAATAAAAACTCTTGATAAAATCAAAGAGTGGTTCATTCAAAACATAAGAGAAACTCGCACAAAGAGAAAACTCTAATTTGATTAAAAATTCCACATGATTTCATTTGCTTTACATGAGACCTTATTTATAAGCTTTAATAAACTATTGGAATTCTAAAGGAAATAAACTCCCACTAATATCCACTAAATTTTAACTTTCCTAATATCAAAGCTTAAAATAAATTCTCATTAACTATCTTAAAAACTTAGAAACTCAAAAACACTAAAATCCAACTTAGGGGAATAGAACAAGGCATAAGAAAATTCACCCCAAATATAAATATGAAAATTATATTAAAAAATAGAAAATAATTTTTTTCATAATTAAATTACTCTTTTTTATTCATATCATCGCTTCCCTCTTTAAGTTCGCCCTTAAATCATTATTTTTCTTTAGTTGCAACATATGTTTGCTTAGGTCAAAAGTCAACACATTAAAGCCATTTTTTATTTGAATTCCTCTAGCACAATCAATTAAGAGAAAATCATAAGCATCTTTAGGACGAGAGACTTCATTCTCAAGAGAAATGATAATTTCCATAGAAGCCTTTGAAATTCCAATTTGAAAAACGTAACAATATCTGAATAGGAATTGTTAGGAAGTATATTTGTTAAATCAAAGGAAGAAAAAACACTTTTGATCTCATATTTTTCTTCCTTTTCTTTCTCACTTATTATTTTTAATCCTTCCTCATTTTGATTTTGATTTACTGCTTCATTTCTCTCATTCTTTTTTCTTTTATTTCTTCTTCCTTTTCTCTTATACCAACACTAAATAAATGTAACTCCTTATCTTTTTTTCCTTTTTTCTCAGACTCTTTATCTCTTTTCCTGTCATTTTTTAAACACCTCCTTAAAAATGTTCTCTATCTCATTTTTTATCATCTTAATCTTTTTTCCATCTTTTTTCTCTTTCTCTTTTCTTGCATTCTCCATTCTACATAAGTCTTGACATAACTCTTTCCATAAGAAGGTGGTACCATAACCTTATCTTGTTTTGATGTTTTCTCTCTAATCTTTCTTTCTCTTCCCTTAAGTCTCTTTATCAATTCTCTCACAAAGCTTTTTAGTGTGCTTTTTCATCATCCTTTCCATTTTGACAAGCCATAATATTTGATCAACATCAAAAAGAGAATCATGATCTACTTTTTCCATAGTTTAAAATTAAGGAGCTGAAACTTTGATACCATATAACAAATGTGGAAGGGGATCTCCTTGAATTTTAGTTTGAGAAGAAGATATATTTTTTAAAGAAGGATATTGATGCTACACTCAAGAAATAGATAAGAAGATGAGTGATAAATCATGAAAGAAATGCATCACAATCAAAGATTGATAAGCCTAAGACGGTTACTAGAATAAAATTTTTTGATAAGATGAATGAACGGTTCATTCAAGAACCGAAGAGAAACTCTCACTTGGTGATGACTAAGGATGTTTATTTTAATCATGAGAGACTTGGACTTTTATGATGGTGTGCCTTAGTTATGAGGTTTTTAGTTTGGTTGTTGAGGGGGAGTGGTGAATAAGGTTGACGGTGGCTTCCTTTAGTTGAGATGAAGATGATGGAAGAGGTAGAGAGAGCTGGAGAAATCAATGAGTTGGATACACTTAATTAAGGTGACAAATTCAGACTATAACCATTGATATCATGTTAACTTCAATAGAAATTTAAGGAAAGAATTAACTTGAAACAAACCAAATTAGTCATGATTTAGCCATTTTAAAAGTAAATTAACAATAAACTTATTCAAATAAAATAATTTTGATTTATTTTTATTACATTTTCAAAACTATTTGAAATTTTCATTTCATTTAGTAGTTAATTTTAAATTTGAAATTATCCTTTTAATATTAAAAAACAAAAAACTTAAAATGACTCCAACGTATTTGATACGTAACGTAATTATATTTGTTATTTTTTTAAAATAAGAATGAAAATACAAGACAAACGAAACTATAGTTCCTATATACCCAGTTATAAAAAATAAAATAAAATTATATACCCATCACATCTAATAAAATAAGACCACGGGCATTTAAAGAAGGGGATGTCCACGTGAGTTATACTTATACACCTCATCATCTATCAACATATAACACATTCATTTAAATGGTATTTATACATTTCAAAATTTTTAAATAAGTCACTGTAATTTAAATGTCAACAACGGGTTGTATACGTTTTCTTTAAAAAAGAAATACATTTTTTATTAGTGTGTATATATATAGCGTGAGTTTGAAAGAGTTTATCTATAACTTATAATTCCCGTAGGTTATTTTTGATTTATTTTGATAAATTATTTTATATAACTTATTAAAATTAGTTATTTTTAATTTATTTTGATAAATTTTATGATTAAATTTATAATATAAAATCTTATTTAAAAATTACAAAAGTTTTTAATTAAGTTGTATTTATAATCATGAATTGTTTATAATTAAATAGGAATGAATAATATATTTTTTAATTAAATAAAAAATTTAATATTTAAATAGACTCAAATTTACATTTGAGAGAATTTATCCACGGCAATACATGTCTGTATCAGGTTCCAATTTGACAGAGACAGCTTCATGGAAACTTGAAACGTACTCAATGATTCGAAAGTGCCCTAGTCAAAACTTGTCCATCTATACATCCTATTGTTCAAGGGAAATATTCCTGTAGCCACATGTTTTTGTTTTTTCCTTTTCATTTTTAGAATAGACAAATAAAGTAGATGGACAAGGACGTTTATATTGAGACAAAAATAGGCACCGTATAATTATAACCCGAGTAATATTATTTGGGTGATACTTAGAAGTGTCGAAAAAAATTGTTTTAAATGTTCGAAAAAAATTGTTTTAAATGTTTTATTTTAAAACTAATTAATAAAAGTTAAAATTGCTTAATAGATATTTAAATTATATAAAATATAATAAGGCAGACGATTTGAGACTCCCAACATTAAATATATAAGAATTTAGGTCATTATATGATACAACAGTGTTGTATGATATAAATAATCTTATTTAATTTGGGAATATGGAGAGAATATGGGAAAAGAAAGAGAAAGCGCAATTGGGTGTATCATCCCATGCGAGTCGCGCGAGTGAGAATTGGAAGTGGAAATCAGTCTAACAACAATGGATTTGCGTCCGTGAGAAATCGGAAGTTGTGTTCTTGGCAGTTTCGCTTAAAATAAAAGGGTTTTTAAGATTATCTACGTCTTTGATTTTCGGTTTTGTTAATATTCGAGGACTCTCTTTGTTTTTTAATCACGTATATTCTCTTGGAAAGAATCTTATTTCAAATTTACTCATATGAAAACTCAATTTAACCTATCTAAAGTGATTTTGTTTTTATTAATTGGTTATGATTCGGTTGATACTATAAATTGTGATTGTTTGAAGAGTTTTAAGTTTTAGATTTACTAAATATATTTATTGAGAAAGGTAAAAAATCTTAATTGTGAGCAAACTCTAAACAATACTATCTCAAAAAAAACAAAAAGAAAATTTTTTAATCATTCGAACAGTGTCTCATCTTAGCGGTATTATGATAAATAATAAAAGGTTAACATTTTGAGCATAGGCGGAGCCAACTTGGTGCAATGGGAGGTAGAAAATAACTGCAAGAAATTTGATACAAGTGATCAATACTTAGATGAAAAAGATATAATTAATCCACTTACAAAAGTTGATGAATAGATATTGAAAGAGTAATCGTTTGATTTTCATAATGAGATACTCAAATATTTAAATAATTTTACCAATAATTTAAAACTTTAGAAACATGTTTATGGTTAGTGTGACATCCTGGCGCTATTGAGGGCGGAGAGTGATCGCCGGTGCATGGGCACGGACAAGGAGCGGCTCCTGGCAGGCTTCCAGCAGGGAATGTGGCATCCAGGGCACTGTTGAGGGCGGGGAGTGATCGCCGCTGCATAGGCACGGACAAGGAGCGGCTCCTGGCAGGCTTCCAGTGGGAGGGACACATGAACGAACCGAATACATACCAGAATGAGAGGGATCCAAAGACTGTATAGGTATGGGACTATACAGTCGAGGATAGCTTAAAGAAATGAATTCGTACTACCTATACCATCAAATACATTAGCCTTTTCGGTAACCTATCACTTAAGAACTCCAAAGTTAAGCGTGCTTAACTTGGAGTAATTCTGGGATGGGTGACCTTCTGGGAAGTTCTCAAGAAATGTGTAAGGGAGGACAAAAGCACATTGGAAAGGTCTCATGTTGGTCTGTGGGACGAGTCGTTCATTCCTGAAAAGCGGCCGGGGCATTACAGTGGTATCAGAGCCTAGCCTCTCCTAGTACGGTACGGTTCGAGGACGAATCAGGCGGAAGCTGGTGGGCATGTGACATCCTGGCGCTGTTGAGGGCGGGGAGTGATCGCCGGTGCATGGACACGGCCTTTTCGGTAGCCTATCACTTAAGAACTCCAAAGTTAAGCGTGCTTAACTTGGAGTAATTCTGGGATGGGTGACCTCCTGGAAAGTTCTCAAGAAATGTGTGAGTGATGATGCATGATTTATCTTTAGTTCTTCACTTTAAATGTGTATAATTTGCCATCACTTATTGTCTAATATATTGCATTTTAACACATTTTCATCATATGAGCTTTATTTAATATTTGATTTTAAAATGAATTAAGGATTAATTTTTAATAAATATTGGTTTTCTCTTGTTTACTTGGGTATTTTATTTTGCAGAAATTAATAAAATTAAGGAACAAGTACAAAGATAATCCAAGGGTCAATAACAAGAGAAAAATGACCATCAAATGATAAAGAAACAAGAAGAACAAGCCCCGGTGAAAAGAAAGCTACAAAAGCATGAAAATTGGCTATTAGTGCGCTATCTATTAGTGCGGTTGTAATAGGAACCGCACTAATAGGATGGGAATCGATTCCTACACCAAATCAGCCCATGGGAATCGATTCATGCACTTGGGAATCGATTCCCAGCCTACATGAATCGATTCATTTGATGTTTTTCACCTGGGAATCGATTCCCAACCTATAGGAATCGATTCATGAGCCTAGGAATCGATTCCCCTTGCTAGGAATCGATTCATGAGCTGTATTTTACGCAAAAATGAACTGGAGGAATCGATTCATCAGTGAAATCATGCGCCGTTGGAAACAACAAAACGCAACTTGGAAACAACTTGGAAACAGCTGGAAATCATCTGCACCGAAAGTTTCCACTTGCAACGCGTTTTCCTTAGCTGGCTTCTCCTTTCATTTGCCTATAAATAGAGAAGAACGAGAGGCTTCAGAAATCATCTTCAGACACTTCACTTCACACTTCTCTCTTAGTTCCTTTTCTTTCTTTTAAGCATTAGAGGAAGGCTTCTGGAGGAATTCTTCCATTCCGGGTTAGGTCTTTCTTATTTTTAGTTTATTTTAATTATGGAGGGCTAAAACCCCTAGATTGATTTTCTTGGAAAATATTGTAATATAATTTTGAGGTTCTTGTTTTTAATATAGTATGCTTGTATTATTGTTATTTCTTCATAATCTTACTCTGCTTATTTAATTCCATTTTGTTTAATTAAATTTGTATGCTTAATCGGTTTAATTATTCAAATGGAATAAAATAAGATTTTAAATTAAAATGGATTAAGGAAATATGCATGCTTAATGAATATTTTCATAATCACTTTTAATAATTATGGTTTGCTTAATTCCATAATTTGAGAATAGATTATGTATATAGGCGATGTTCTTATATATGCTCAATAATTCCTAGATTTTACGATCTTGACTCCTTTTGCTTAATTAGGATGCTTGATTAAAATATTTATTTTTAAATGAAAGTAAAGGAATTATGAATTGAAAAAGACGCTTAGTTGATTAATTCAAATTGAGCTAAGAAATCAACAGTAATGAAAGTATACAAATTATCTTTAGTGAACCAAGGATAAATTTATTTACAATATTCCAAGAAAATCAATCGCTTGTTTTTTATTGTTTTAAATCCTATAATTACTTTATTTTAGTTTTAATTGTCACAACAAAATCAATCAAAACCCCCCAATTGTGTTTGTATGTTTGTTAAAAGTCTGTTTGTAAAAATTAATTTTAAACTTGATTTTTTTCCTAAATTTTTGTGTTGATCCTTGAGAGAACGACTTAGGTTGACACCCTAGTACTACATTAATTAATTTTAATGTACTAATTTGACAGAATCACGACTGTAAAAATATTCACGTCAAATTTTGGCGCTGCAGCCGGGGATCAACGATCTTTAGGAAAAACTCTTGTTTTAAATTAATTTTTTTTTAAATTGAAAAAAAAAAACTTCTTTTGTTTGTTTGTTTGTTTTATTTCTTTTGCATGATTTAGGATTTTGATGATTTATTGCTCATGATGATCAAATATCTTGTTGTATGCTATGTATGACTAGAAGAATTTTTGAGCATTTATATTCATTTGATCCTGAAATTGAAAGAACTTTTCATAGGTTAATTAGAGAAGCTAGATTTAATAATAACTTTGTTGATATTGATAGTGATAGTATTTTTTCTGAATCTGTTGAAAGTACTACTGCTAGTTTTTCTGATATGGCTGAACCTCGTGAAAGAACTCTTAGAGAACTAGCTGCTCCTGAATTCACTTACGAAAGTTTGTGTATTCAATATCCTGATGAGGATGTCCCTTTTATTCTTAAGACCGGACTTATACACTTGTTGCCTAAGTTTCATGGTCTTGCGGGTGAAGATCCGCACAAACACCTCAAAGAATTCCACATTGTGTGTTCCACAATGAAACCCCAAAACGTTCAAGAAGACCATGTCTATCTTAAAGCGTTTCCTCATTCTTTAAAGGGTGTTGCTAAGGATTGGTTGTACTACCTTGCTCCAAGATCAATCACAAGTTGGAATGACTTAAAGAAAATGTTCTTTGAAAAATTCTTTCCTGCCTCTAGAACAACCGCAATCCGTAAAGACATATCTGGCATTAGGCAACTCTCTGGAGAAAATCTTTATGAGTATTGGGAGAGATTTAAAAAACTCTGTGCAAGTTGCCCTCACCACCAAATTTCTGAACAACTTCTTCTTCAGTACTTCTATGAAGGTCTACACCACGTTGATCGCAACATGATTGATGCGGCAAGTGGAGGAGCTTTAGGAGACATGACTGCTGCTGAAGCAAGAAACTTGATTGAAAAGATGGCATCCAACTCTCAACAATTTGGTGTGAGAAATGATTCTTTCAAACCCATGTTTGATTCCAATTCTAGTTCATCTGGAATTAAATTGGAGAGCAAACTTGATGCTCTCACCACTCTGGTAACACAATTGGCAGTAAATCAAAAATCCATGACTGCTAAAGTATGTGGCATCTGCTCTTCACAAGAGCACCCCACTGATTGTTGTCCTTCTCTACAAGAAAAGGATAATAATAATCCCCAAGCTTATGCAGCTAACATCTACCATGATAGACCTCCACCTCCACAAAACCATGACCTTTCCACCAACAAATACAATCCAGGTTGGAGGAACCATCCAAATTTGAGATGGGGCAACTAACAACAAAATCCCCAACCCCCATTTCAAAACAATGCACCAACCTTCCAAAGAACTACACCTCAACCATCCACAAGTGGCCCTTCTTTGGAGGATCTGGTGAAACAAATGGCTGCACAGAACTTAGAGTATCAACAGAGGAATGATGCTACCATCCAGAGTTTAAGCAACCAAATTGGGCAATTGGCTTCATCATTAAGCCAATTACAGTCTCAGAACTCTGATAAGTTACCATCTCAACCAGCTGCTAATCCAAGAAATGTGAGCGCAATTCAGTTAAGATCAGGTAAGAACCTTGAAGTACCCATACCCAAGGAACCTGAGAAACAAACAGATGTGCCCATAACAGTTGAGAATGATGTACCCTCTTCAAGCTCAAGAAAGTCTGAGATACAACCACCCCAAATCCCATCTCGTATCCCTCTTCCATTCCCACCTAAAGCAATTACAAGTAAGATGGAAGAAGTGGACAAAGAAATTTTGGATACTTTCAGGAAAGTGGAAGTGAATATACCTCTTCTCGATGCAATCAAGCAAATTCCCAAGTATGCCAAATTTCTGAAGGAGTTATGTACTCACAAGAGGAGACTCAAAGGTAATGAAAGGATAAGCATGGGAAGAAATGTATCTGCACTGCTTAGTAAAGAAGTTTCAAATATCCCTGAGAAATGCAAGGATCCAGGTACGTTTTCTATACCTTGTATAATAGGCAATAACAAATTTGAAAATTGCATGTTAGATTTAGGAGCTTCAATAAATGTTATGCCTATGTCTGTTTTCAAATCATTGTCTCTTGGAAATTTATAACCTACTGGTGTAGTAATTCAGCTAGCCAATAGGAGCACTGCTTACCCTGCTGGAGTTATAGAAGATGTTTTGGTTTAGGTAGAACAACTTGTTTTCCCTGCTGACTTTTTCGTACTTGATATGGAAGAAGGTATGCCTCAAATTCCTGTTCCTATCATTTTGGGAAGACCATTTTTGAAAACAGCCCGAACTATAATTGATGTCCATGCTGGAACCCTTTCTATGGAATTTGGTGACACTAAGGTAAGATTTAACATTATAGATGCCATGAAACACCCTTCTGAAAATCATTCTGTTTTCCAAATTGACATTATTGATGAACTAGTTTTTGAACATTTTTCTGATGTTGATTTGGAATGCATAGATGATTCATACAGTTGTTTTGCATGTAATAATTCTGAGAATTGTGATATTTATGCTGAAATTGACAAATACATAACTACTGATTTAGAGTCTATAGAAATACCTGTTCTAAATGCAGATTTTCAAGAAGACTCTAACAAAATTTTTGAGGTGCAAGAATCCAAATCTACTTTGTTAGTTCCATCTACTTTGCAGGCACCTAATCTGGAGCTAAATTTCTTACTTGAAAACCTCAAGTATTCATACTTGGGAAATGATGAGGAGCTCCCGGTAATAATCTTTACTTCTCTTGATGAAAATCAAGAAGAAAAATTGCTGCAAGATTTGGGAAGGCACAAGAAGGCTACACCATTATCCAATCTGCTTCAAAAGGATGTGGTATTTGAGTTTGATCCACCTTGAGGGAGTTTTTCTTACCCATCTCTTTACTTTTTCATTATATTGTCTATTTTGTATGCTCTGTCTTACATTGAGGACAATGTATGATTTAAGTGTGGGGGTGGGATCATTTATGTGTTATTGTGTGATTAAATTTTGTGTGATTTAAAAAAAAAGAATTAAAAATAAAAGATTTTGTGTGTGTTTTTGTTTTAAAAAGGCATGTTTTATTGGAATTTTAAGATATGCATGAGAAACAGGTAAATTCTTTCATGTCTGATATGAGCTTAATGATATGTTATAATTTGAACTCAAGCAATTTTGGTATGATGAGAATGACATGATAATTGATAGATGATCATATATGATAGAATTATACCTTGTGAGATTTTTGAGCCTTTAAATTTGATGGATCACTTTAAACCATCTTAATCCTTTCATGTGTGATTAATTCCTGAAAGCTTACATCTTAATTTTTGTCTTGTTTCTTGATGATACTTGAAACTCATATGAATGTATTTGAAATGATACAGACATTTTGTTCAATTGAGCCACTAAGCCAGATAAGCCTACCATGAATAAATTATCTCTTGCCAGCCATTTTGAGCCTATTTAACTATTTCCTTGTTGTAGCTCAAATAAGCCATGAAAAAAAAACCAAAAATATACCTACCTTAAGGAATATTTTGGAGCTCTAGAATCAAGTCAAAAACAAGCATTCAATTAAGAATGGGGATGTGCAAAAAGGAGTCGCAACTCTTGTTTCAATTGTTAAGCAATAGTATAAAAAAAATGATGATGAATGAAAAAAAATAAATAAATAATATTTTGATGATTGCGACCAAAAGAAATTGGAACAATAAATGTTTTACCCTCACTGTTTGCCAGTTAAATTATTTGCTCCTTATTCTTTTTGGTACTTGCCACAAATTCTAAAATTTTACCACTCATTTTAACCTTGGCCACATTACAACCATGGAAAACCCTGTTGATCTATACATGCATTTGTGTTGATTGTGGAATTGAGAAATTTGCCAAATTTATGGGACTGTCTGTTTTTAGGAAATATTTTGAGTGTATACACAAACCCAAAACACTTGAGAGTTGAAAGTATGTCTTGTGAGATTCTGTCACTTATGATCTTCTTTCCAGTTTAATTTAATTTTCACATGCCTAAGTGTTTGAATGATTTTTATACATATCTTGATGCTCTGTATCTTGCATGATGAATAACTCTTGTTTCTCTGTATATTCCTAAAGATTTCATATTGAACATGCTAGTTTTGTGTGTTTACTATTTTTTAACTTGATGTTTTCAATAAACTGTGATACTTGTTTTTATTCTAATTTTGCCCGGGAGTGCAAAAGAATAAGTGTGGGAGTATTTGATGATGCATGATTTATCTTTAGTTCTTCACTTTAAATGTGTATAATTTGCCATCACTTATTGTCTAATATATTGCATTTTAACACATTTTCATCATATGAGCTTTATTTAATATTTGATTTTAAAATGAATTAAGGATTAATTTTTAATAAATATTGGTTTTCTCTTGTTTACTTGGGTATTTTATTTTGCAGAAATTAATAAAATTAAGGAACAAGTACAAAGATAATCCAAGGGTCAATAACAAGAGAAAAATGACCATCAAATGATAAAGAAACAAGAAGAACAAGCCCCGGTGAAAAGAAAGCTACAAAAGCATGAAAATTGGCTATTAGTGCGCTATCTATTAGTGCGGTTGTAATAGGAACCGCACTAATAGGATGGGAATCGATTCCTACACCAAATCAGCCCATGGGAATCGATTCATGCACTTGGGAATCGATTCCCAGCCTACATGAATCGATTCATTTGATGTTTTTCACCTGGGAATCGATTCCCAACCTATAGGAATCGATTCATGAGCCTAGGAATCGATTCCCCTTGCTAGGAATCGATTCATGAGCTGTATTTTACGCAAAAATGAACTGGAGGAATCGATTCATCAGTGAAATCATGCGCCGTTGGAAACAACAAAACGCAACTTGGAAACAACTTGGAAACAGCTGGAAATCATCTGCACCGAAAGTTTCCACTTGCAACGCGTTTTCCTTAGCTGGCTTCTCCTTTCATTTGCCTATAAATAGAGAAGAACGAGAGGCTTCAGAAATCATCTTCAGACACTTCACTTCACACTTCTCTCTTAGTTCCTTTTCTTTCTTTTAAGCATTAGAGGAAGGCTTCTGGAGGAATTCTTCCATTCCGGGTTAGGTCTTTCTTATTTTTAGTTTATTTTAATTATGGAGGGCTAAAACCCCTAGATTGATTTTCTTGGAAAATATTGTAATATAATTTTGAGGTTCTTGTTTTTAATATAGTATGCTTGTATTATTGTTATTTCTTCATAATCTTACTCTGCTTATTTAATTCCATTTTGTTTAATTAAATTTGTATGCTTAATCGGTTTAATTATTCAAATGGAATAAAATAAGATTTTAAATTAAAATGGATTAAGGAAATATGCATGCTTAATGAATATTTTCATAATCACTTTTAATAATTATGGTTTGCTTAATTCCATAATTTGAGAATAGATTATGTATATAGGCGATGTTCTTATATATGCTCAATAATTCCTAGATTTTACGATCTTGACTCCTTTTGCTTAATTAGGATGCTTGATTAAAATATTCATTTTTAAATGAAAGTAAAGGAATTATGAATTGAAAAAGACGCTTAGTTGATTAATTCAAATTGAGCTAAGAAATCAACAGTAATGAAAGTATACAAATTATCTTTAGTGAACCAAGGATAAATTTATTTACAATATTCCAAGAAAATCAATCGCTTGTTATTTATTGTTTTAAATCCTATAATTACTTTATTTTAGTTTTAATTGTCACAACAAAATCAATCAAAACCCCCCAATTGTGTTTGTATGTTTGTTAAAAGTCTGTTTGTAAAAATTAATTTTAAACTTGATTTTTTTTCCTAAATTTTTGTGTTGATCCTTGAGAGAACGACCTAGGTTGACACCCTAGTACTACATTAATTAATTTTAATGTACTAATTTGACAGAATCACGATTGTAAAAATATTCACATCAGTGAGTGAGGACAAAAGCACATTGGAAAGGTCTCGTGTTGGTCTGTGGGGCGAGTCGTTCATTCCTGAAAAGCGGTCGGGGCGTTACAGTTAGTGTTCACATGAAAATTAGATATTTATTTATTTATGATCCGGTGTCTATATTAGTTCACACAAGCGAGTGACACCAGACGATCTAAACGGTAACGAGTTTAAGGAAACAAGGGTCAGATAGTTATAACGACCAGTGTCCCTTGAGATCAGGCTTCGGTCAGAAAAGCTGACACTACGCCAGAGTCAAAGTTAAGTGTCCAACTTGTTTCACAGCCGAGCCTGCAATCCTAACAGGAGGTCAAATCACAAGTTGTACCACAATGAGGACTATAATTAAGGAGTGTGGAGGGCAAAAATATTCACGTCCGCGGGTTCCCATGGATAAAAACCCGTTACAAGTATAAAAACCTATAGGTGTGGGTACACGTGGAGGAAGGGGGGTTGTACTACCTATTAAGAAACGAGCACGGGTACGGATATAATGATATCCGTACTCGCAGGCACCCGTATATAAAATTACATTAATACCTTTTATTATTAATAATATATAATTATATTTAATGAACATTTTTGGTATTTCCTATGGGTCTTAAAAAAACCAAGACTACTCCAAATCAGAAACAAAAGATTCTGAGTTTGTGTTGCGCCCTCCTCTCGTCTCGACTTTGTGCTACTCCGCTCTTGTGCTCTCTATTTTGTAAGTTATAAGCAAGTGGTGCTCTTGTTGTGTTCTGTATTTTGTAAATTTTTGTCTCTAAATTTTATAAGTAGTGCGCTTATTATACTCTCTATTTTGTGTTGTCCAGTCCAGTCTTAATGTTGACGGTGCTGATAAGCCAAACCGCGTAATACGTGTTGACGGTGCTGTATAATATCAACTAGTTCTTCTTGCTGCAACTCTTTCCTCTACAATTAAAAAAGGCACAATTTATTTTTTAAGTTGTCTTCTTGCCTTTTCAATCTGTTTGCAAAGCTCAAATACTTTCATTTTATCACATTTTTGTGCTTTCTTTGTATTCTTTTTCTTTTGTTTATGTTTAGATGTTTTAAGGCTAAAAATATACGGTGCAATCAGTAATGGAAGCACGTAGAAAAGTGAGGATTTGAATTATCAATTTCCAATTGCCAATCATTAACAATCTTGAGATTTCAATTGTCAATTGCATTGCATGTATGCTTAATTTTGACACTCCACGAATTAATTTTGACACTCACAGTCACGAATTTTAATTACCAATTATCCTGCAATGTTTTTTCAATTATCAATTACATCGGAAAAGTCCATTTATCATGCAATGTTTTTTTCATAATAGCCTTAAAAAACTAATACTTTTTCATTATAAAAATTAAAAATGAAGAACCTAGAATTAGAGTAATACTTTTTCATCTTTATTTTCATTTTTTTGTTTTAATCAGGTACCTGTGGATATCCGTGGATACTCGCGGATAGTAACTACCTGAAAAAAAAACCTGTAAAATGGGTACCTGTACAGGTAACGGGCGGGCACGGGTACAAGTAGCGGGAAAGAGGTACCCGTGCCCGCCCCGCCCCGTTGACATCCCTAATAAAGTGCATTCATTAGTAAACAAACACGAGTTATTCTCATTGATTCCATTTTGAACATTCTTTATTACTCTGTTATAACATAACACTAACTTAAGCATCAGAGTGCTTTTTGCAGGTACGACCCCAGTCCGTCCAATTCACTCTGGTCCAGATTATTCAAGCAAAGATTTAAATAGCACAGAGTTCCACTGAGCTTGTGTTTTATAATATCTGACTCCCACTGAGCTGATGTAATATTTGAGTGAAATTGATGTTTTACAACGGTTGTGAGAGGATTACTTTACCCCCTGCACATTATAAAACAGTATGGTGACTTTACGAATCTTTTTTATATTGGTTATTGAAACAACCAATATAAAATATTAATTTTTATATTCTTTTATATGAATTGTCCTAGTTACTACTATATGATTTGCGATACCATAAAACTCATACACAGACAAAGGGTGAGTAACACCTGTTAACGAACAAGATTCATATTATCAAATTTATATGCAAGATAATCTACTTTTACACTCATGAAATCAAAGGCATGGATTCATGCTTACCTGAGGTTCTATTATTCTTTCCACAGTTTCAAACCCAATTACCATGGTTTGCTTGCATACTCTTGATCAAGTCAAGACTCTTATCTAGTGATTTGGCGGTGAAGTCCTCACTTGTAGCTGCATAAAGCGTGATGCGAGTAGCGTTGTCTAAAGCACCATAAAGCTATCATCCATTTACGTAAATGATGATGAGGACACATCCTTTGTAACTCATAATAACTTTCCTAATATGGACAATTCAAGATTGCATATAACAACACTTTCATATTGTCGTATTCAATCTTAAATGAGATATTCTAAGGTTCCACTCACGTTAAATACTAACTATATAATTTTAATTTAAAATTCAAATTTGAAAGTGAAAACAAATTGAATAATTATATGTTTTATAGATGAACCCTGAAGGTCCATCAAATTTTATATATTTTTGAAAATTTCAATAACCTCCCATAAAATATAGATATTTCCAAATTTTTTTAAACCCTACAAAACAACCAGAAAATTTTCCTAGTACAATTTACAAACTATACTCATTGTCTTCTACGCTATCAAGCATATTTTACCTAAATAAAGGGAAGAAATTATCCTAATAAGAATTAGAGTCTAAATTAGTTGCCAAATTTGAATCAAGAAAGACAAATGATACCTAACTAGGGAGTAATAAAACTAATTAGTGACTAAGGACTAAATTGATATGGTAAAGTCACCACTCCTTATTAAAGTTCACATGTAAAAGTCCATGTTAAATTCATTAGTGATCAAGGACTAAATTGATATGGTGAAGTTTATCATTTAGAAAAAAACATTGCTTAAACTAATAAGAGAAAGAATTATAGAAAAGTTAGTGATATGGTAAAGACTAAATTTTAGGTTCAATATTAACAACATTGCATACACATTGCATAAACATCACTTACAACAATATAATATACACAAGCATACAACATCCATATATATTGAATAACCATTAACATATATACCAATTTCTATTATTTTAAAATTACACTAGGAACATCCCTACCAGTTCTCATATAACAAGCATATAAAGAACACAACACACTAAATTTATACATCAACAATTACTAGTTAGGTAACTTATAAACTTGATACTAATTTGTAAACCAAAAAAATAGTTTTCCACACATATTTTCAAGTCAGTTTTTGTTTTATATTTCTCAAGCAAAAAAATCTCACTCGGAGAGATGTTGTCATTATAAATTTTGTTGAACCTAAAAGGATATAAATCTAAAAAAGTATTCATTTTCATTTACGTTATATGCTTAATCATAAGATACACTTTTTTCCGGTGAAAAGCAAAACCATGATCTAAATAATAAATATTTGATACTTTACAAAACTGAGGGAATATAAAAAAATTACCAAAACCACAAAAATAAAAGGGGCCAAGAGAGGATGAGGGACAAAGAGAAAATAAGGGAGACATAGAGAGAAAATTACTTCCTAAAAAAGTGGTGATTGGAAAAGCGTCATAGGCATATAGCTGTGGTCGGAGCTTCATCGGAGAAAGTGACCTTCATTGAAAAATGAAAAAAATCATGTGAGAGAGAGTGAAAAATAATAGTCATAATAAATATGAGTGAGGGGGGAAGTGAAAGAGATTTACCTTCACCGAAGAGGGAGGATGTGTGTGGTAGCCACGTTAAGGAAAAGGGGGAGAAACTGAAGAAGGAGTGACAAAGAGAGGGAATAGGGAGGGAAGGGGACATGGGGCAGGTGATGTTGTTGGAAAGGAGGGACGAATGGCAAGGAATAGAGGAGAGTAAAAATAAAGGAATAAGGGAGATGGGCTTGATTTAGGGATTTAGTGTTTAGTAGCGAAACATGATCCGTCGCTACCTCTATAGCTAAAGTGCCACATGGATTAACTTTGGTGACAAAGCAAATCAACTTGTTGCCATATCAAAAAAAATGCTATGATTTTTTCTTTTTGAATTTGGCGATGGTTATACATACCCCGTTGATAACTGAAATTTGAAAATTTTTGACCTTATCAGTTTGGCGTCGAGTTTCCATATCTGTCACCGAATATGAAATGATATAGTGATGGTGTTTAGTTTTGTTGCCCAAATTCCATATTCTGGCACTGACTTTCCAGGTAAAAAGGCATATGGTTAAAACACATTGCAACAGAACCACCCACCCATTGCCAAATATTGAACACATTCTAACACCTGGGTAAACTCTTGGTGACGACCATGCATACCTGTCTCTAACTGAATTCTAAAAAGTTTTTTACTTTACCAGTTTGGTGACAAGTGTCCTCATTCGTCACCGAATATAAAATGATAAGACAATGAATGTTTAATTCTATTTTCCAAATTCCATACTCCGACACCAATTTTTTAGGTGAAAAGGCACAAGGTTAAAACATGTTGAGACAGAACCACCCACCCGTCGCCAAATATTTAATGCATTCTAACACATGGGTAAACTCTTGGCAACAACTATGCATACCTATCACTGAATTTGAAAAGTTTTTTACCTTATCATTTTGGTGACAAGTGTCTTATCTGTCACTGAATACAAAACAATACGACGACAAATGTTTACTTTGTTGCCCAAATTCCATATTTTGGTGCCAACTTTTCAGGTGAAAAATGTGTAGGTGAAACACATTGCAATGGAATCACCAACCCGTCGCCAATGTCAATTCTCTTTGGTGAAAACCTTGTTTACATCGTTGTTATATGTTGATTGAAGGATTGTTATGATAGATTTAGCAACAGATTAAACCATTTGCTCAACTCTTATTGCTAAACCTATCACTAGTTCCCCTATAATAGCCCTATTTTTTCGTTAACCCTAATCAGCTGCTAAATCTATGACAATTAGCAACAGATAATGTGGTTGTTGCTACACTCTTGAAGCTAATAAGGCTTTTTCTAGTAGTGAACGACCCCCGTTACACACAAAAAGCTATAGTCACCATCATCACAACCTATAACAATGACCACCAAGATATGGAGAAGGTGTTCGATGCATACTTATAAAATCGATAATTAAACCCCTTTAAACTGTGAACACCTATTTTGGTCCGGTCAGTGATTACATCAAATTGACACCGTTTACAAGCAAATGAATCCAAACCGGTGTGAAATAGTTGGTGTAACACCGGTCCAAGGCTGAAGGAACACCGATCTAAGCTGCTGAAATGGGACATCGCTTGACGGCCATCATCCGGTGTCCAACAAGAGAACACCGGTCCAGGCTATTGAAGGGAACACACCGGCCTGATTTAAAATCATTTGTTGAACCGATGTCCTTATTATCCGATATCTTAGTTCTTATGTACTTGACATCGGATTGGTAAGTTTGGTTGCCCATGCTGTGACTTGGAATCGCACCTCCAATCAGACCCTCGAATCCTGGGAGTGGCAGACAGGGAACGGAAGTGGAAATAATTAAAAATTCCCCACCATCCGCTGCTCCCCACAACCTGTTAGTGGCCAGCCTGGCTCCACTGTGCACGTGGATGAGTGGAGGCTTGAGCTGTCCAAGCACTCAGCCAACACCTTGGACCTCTATAAATGCCTCAGCTGAAGAGGCGCAAGGGTCGACTCTCTGAATACAGAAACTCCCTAGAAACTTGCTCCGATGGTCAAAGAGACCCTAAGCAGTTAGTCCAATTCCCAGTACCTCAAACCTCAGAGAATTGCCCCCCTAGAATCCTGAACTGCAGCTAGGACACCGGTCCCAAACCCGTTTTGCAAGGAATTTCACCAGAACCTCTGAATCCAAGAACTTGTGCTCATCAAGTTCACACCGGCTCTTCCACCAAACCCTCACACCGTCCCTTCGCTAAACCCTATACCGGCGCTATACTGTCCGCTCCACAGCTACACCAGCATCACTCTGGCTATTGCTGCTCAGGCCTACACCGGTCCACATCTGAACTCCGGTCCCCAGTATCACTACTACACCGGTTCTGTTCTGTCTATATTTCTCTCGTTTTTCATTGTTTATTTTTCTGCTAAATTTGTAATTTTTGATTCTATTCTCTTGTTTAAGTTCAGTCTGTTAAACTTCTTTTATTTTGCTTTATAGCCAGTAATAACAAAAAGAAATAAATATTTTTTGTATGTTCTTTTAAACCCAAAATGTAAAAGCTGTTTTTAGCCAGTGTCGTGCGGAAGTACTTCTGCCTACACTATTTCCTAAAGCCCATACACGTGCGAAGAACTTCGCTTTGTATGTACCTTGTCCATCATCAATTTTCTAGTTTCGCATAAAACTCTTTCATCAAGAACTACGTAACCCTGATTTCTCGATAACTCAAGAATACGTAGGAGCAGGACTTGACTCCTGTCGGGCCCATCCTTCCTTTTTCATTTTTACGTTTTTTGTAACTATTTCATTCTTATCGCTTCCACGAAAATCGATTTAGACGTGACGTCTTGTTGATTTCCCCCATTTTTGGTTGACCATCACCACGATTCATAAGGAAAGGGATACTTAGAACGAGACGTCCCGTTTATCCCCTTCTCGTTTCTGACCCCGTATTTTTGATTAAAGGATGACTAATTTAGACGCAACGTCTTGTTAGCATTCTTCCCTTTCCCTGTTTTATACCGAAGTCGAGGTTAATTTGGACAAGACGTCTTGTTGACCTTGCTTCGACACTTCATGTTTGTTCAGTTTGTTCCCTTCATTTTTTTACACAAAGTACAATAATAAAAATGAAGAAATAAAACATCTTTTGTAAGGCTATTTATGTTGTGCATTTTCGATCTTGGTACTATTTTTAACAGGCGATGTAGGGTGCTAATACTTTCCCTACTCGTAACCGACTCCCGAACTTGAATCTTACCTTTTTTAACCAGTGCTTTGTTAAAGTTTTTTCCCAGTGTTTTTCCTGTGGATAAAAACGTTGGTGGCGACTCCCTGTTTTGTTTTAACCGTTTCGTTTTTCAAATGGGTCAGCCGCGCTACCGCGACCCCGGTCGCGACATAAACTATTATCGAAATCCATATGAGCAAGACTTAAAGAAGGTGTTTGGTTTGTCCAATCATGCAAAAGAGGGTTTACACAACCTCATGTGTAACATCCCATTTTCAACACAAATAGAAAATATATATTAATATATCTTTAATAAGAAATACTTACTATTTGTTAGTTTATTATTATTATTTTTTTATGAAATTTTGGTATTTATATTTAATTATTTGTTTTTTAAAATAAAATAAAATAATAATAAAAAAATAAAAATATTTATGTATTTTGAATAATAATTTTAAAATGACTTAGTTAGTATTCATTGATTAATGAAATTATATTAAGAATTTTAAATATATTTATTATTCACAACTTTTATTTATGTTTTTATATTTATGTTTTTACATATTTGTGATTTAACTCTTATTAGAATTTTAAAATAAAATTTTGAAGGAATTAGACTATGATTCTTTAGAACTTTCTGATCTACGTATTATTTATGATTTTATAGAATTTTTTGGAATTTTGGAAATATTTTAATAAAATAATATATTTTAAATAATTTTAAATTCATATAAAATGACTTAAAATTAAAAATATCTATAGGAAAGTGAATTCAAATTATAAGTAAATTTTCTAAGATCCATTTCAAGTAGACTTATCTAAAAATGATCGGTTTGAGAAAAATCTTGATTTTTTCCAATCGTTTAAAAATTGGAAACGTATCAATAAATTTTTATTAATTGAAAATTTTAGATTTTTAAAATTTAAACTTTATATTACTTATCATAAAATTAATGAGAACTGATATAATATCGCTAAATTTCAAAGAGGACTAATTTTAAATATTTAAAATATACCGAGTGAAAGATTACTATTTGGCTTAATAATTCAGCCGACATTTACTATGCAAAACACTGTGCATGTACGAAAATTTCAAAAGGTGCATAGTAATCAGGATTTAAATTTCAAAAAATGCACAATACTTTTATATTAAAATAATGGAATGCATAGTAATTTTCCTTCCTATAAATACCGAAAGAATTCTTCTTAAGAATTCATAATTTCAGATTAAGTTTTCTTAATATAATAGTGCTAGTGAGATAGTGGTGGAAGTAAGAGAGAGAAATAAAATTTTTGGAAGAAGGTTATGCTAAAATTCTAAGGTAAGAATACATCTCTTTTATATTTTTTTAGGTTATTTTCATATCGTTTTTAGAAATATATTATTATACTAAAAATAATATTATTTTAAGTTACTATTCTGAATAGTAAAATACTATTTCAATAGTAAATTACTATTTACTGTTACTATTTACCTTTGCTATCCACGATTTACTTTTTACCGTTACTATTCACGTTTTACTATTTACTGTTACTATTCACGTTTACTATTTATTGTTACTATTCATGATTCACTATTCACTATTCACTATTCAAAATTTACCATTTCTGTTTTAAGTAGAAATCTTAATTTTCATCTTATAACTATATTAAAGTGAAATTGGTATATTTTAGAACTCGGAGACGAGACGCGCACAGACTTTCCATAACGAACCAAGATACAAGAGGTAAGGGGGAGTGAGATAGGAATATAATATGAAAAGACATAAGAATAATGAGAGGAATCCCCTACTCCTTTAAATTTAATAATATTATTATTTTAAAATAATAACTATTTAACTTAAAAATTTATAATAAATTTTAAATTGAGTATCTTGTGTAACTTGATCTGAATAGGCAAATACCTGGATAACCTATGCAAACTGGACCCAACCTATGCAGGGACTTTGACTATTATGACCTGTATGGACTGAACTATATACCTATGCGAGGATTGGACTATATGGACCTACATAGACCTATGCGATGAATGGACTATAAAGACTTAAAATTAATCTTATTAATTTAAATAACAATTAAAATTTGAATTATATTTAATTGATTTGATTATAATTATTAGTATTTGATTATTATTGATGATATTTAATTTTGATCAATATTATTTGATTATGCTTGACATTTTTTTTATTGTGATTGATGATATTGTGATTAATAATAGTTGATTATGATTGATGATCTTGTGATATGAGTTTGAGCATATAGCAAGCATGATGAAAAGTTAAAACTCAGTAAGAATTTTCTTACCTTACTCTTTAAATTTTTATTCTAAGAGAAAGTATTTTATCATTATTTTAGTCTTTTATTTCTTCTTAGAAATAATTTTCATTAACTTTATTTTTAATCTCTAGAATAAAATCTAGTATTAGAAAAAAGCTATTTTATGAAAATCAGAGGTTGAGATAATTAATTCTTGAATTAAAGAAAATTCTTATAGTTTTAAGTATTCTTAGTTAATGATTTATATATATATATATATATATATATATATATATTCTTTTAGAAATTTAAATTGGTTTTCCCTAATGAAATAACTAAAGGATATTTTGTTATAGTCGAGATTTCTAAACTCAATCTAGTTAAGATTCAAATTGGGAAAGATTATGTAAATATGTAAAGTTTTTTAAGAGAAAGTTTTAAGATATTTAAGGCTTGGAAACTCAATTTTGGTGAGATCTGAATTTGAAAACTGTACTAAATTTATTTCTGTATAACAGAAGTTCAAAGAAGAACTTATGAGAATGTACAGTTTATTGAGATGAATTTGTGAACCTTTATGGTATTTAATAATTGAGTTTCTAAAAGTCTTAACCAACTAAATATGCGAGTAGTTAATGCATCATGAATCATTAAAGAGAAATGAGATGTGATATTGCCTAAGGACGGATTATAGAAACCGAGGATACATTAGATGAGGCTTAATTACGAGTCTTGGGATGAGAGGGTGTGAAAGGGTGCTTTAGGTGACCTGGGATCGCTCCTTAGTGTCGGGTACTTTCATAATAAAAACTTTCTCAGTCTGACTAGTCTCTAAGTGTTTCCACGCCAGTTGAGCTGTTCATATACTATGAAGGCATTTATGTTATTATTATCCGGAATTATGGAACAGTGTAAACTCCTGGTTGGCCCAGTGCAAACTAAAACTTTAAGGGCCTACATGCATAGAATGAATAGGATGGTAGTATTAAAAATATTGCATGACATTCATGTGATTGTGATATTCTATGTGGGTGATTGTGAATGAAAGTATAATTGTTATGTTATGAAAACTCTACATTCATAATTGATTATGTATATGATTGTGTTTGAAATTATTATATTAGATTGTAAAAACTCTTATGCTTATGTCTTATCTGTAAAGTATTATATTCTGTTTCTCACTCCTTCCTGTTTGAATTTGTGTCCAAAATATATGTTATATTTAACACCCCTATTTTTATTTTTATATTAAAATTTTAAAGGAATTAAATTATGGTTCTTTAGAACTTTTTAATCTACGTATTATTTTTTGGAATTTTTTGGAAAATTTGAATTATTTTAATAAAATAATATTTTTAAATAATTTTAAATCCATATAAAGTGACTTAAAATTAAAAATATTTATAAGAAAGTAAAGTTAAATTATAAGAAAATTTTCTAAAATCTATTTCAAGTAGACTTATCTAAAAATGATCGGTTTGAGAAAAATCTTGATTTTTACCAATCGTAAAAAAAAATCAGGAACGTTTCAATAAATTTTTATTAACATAAAATTTTGGATTTTTAAAACTTAAACTTAATATTACTTATTATAAAATTAGTGAGGACTGATATAATATCGCTAAATTTCAAAAAGGACTGATTTTGAATATTTAAAATATACCGAGTGAAAGGTTACTATTTAACTTAATAATTCAGTCGACATTTACTATGCAAAACATTGTGCATATACGAAATTTTCAAAAGGTGCACAGTAACCATGATTGAATTTTCAAAAAATATACAGTACTTTTATATTAAAATAATGGAATGTATAGTAATTTTTATTCCTATAAATACCGAATGAATTCTTCTTTAGAATTCACAATTTCAGATTAAGTTTTCTCAATATAGTAGTGCTTGTGAGATAATGGTGGAAGTAAGAGAGAGAAATAATTTTTTTTGGAAGAAGGTTCTGCTAAAATTAAAAGGTAAGAATACCTCTCTTTTATATTTTTTAGGTTATTTTCATATCGTTTTTAGAAATCTATTATTATATTGAAAATAATGTTATTTTAAGTTACTATTCTGAATAGTAAAATACTATTTCAATAGTAAATTACTATTTTAATAGTAAATTACTATTCAAATAGTAAATTACTATTTACTATTACTATTTACCTTTACTATTTATGTTTTACTATTTTCCGTTACTATTCACGATTTACTATTTACCATTACTATTCACGATTTACTATTTACCATTACTATTCATGTTTACTATTTACTGTTACTATTCACTATTCAAAATTTACCATTTATGCTTTAAGTAGTAATCTTAGTTTTCATTTTGTAACTATATTAAAATGAAATTGGTATGTTTTAGAATTCGGAGACGAGACGCGCATGGATTTTCAATAATGAATCAGAATACAAGAGGTAAGAGGGAGTGGGATAAAAATATAATATAAAAAGACATAAAATAATGGGAGGAGTCCCCTACTCCTTTTAAATTTAATAATAATATTATTTTAAAATATTAACTTTTTAACTTAAAATTTATAATAAAATTTAAATTAAATATCTGATGTAACTAACTCTAAAATACCTATGCAAATACCTGGATAACCTATGCGAACTGGACTGAACCTATGCAAGGACTTGGATTATTATGACCTGTATGAACTGAACTATACTCATGCGAGGATTGGACTATATGGACCTACGTAGACCCATGCGAGGAATGAACTATAAATACTCAAAATCAATCTTATTAATCTAAATAACCATTAAGATTTGAATTACATTTATGAGTGATATTTAATTTATTTGAATTATTTATAATTGATAATATTTGATTTTGATTGATATTTAATTTTGATTAATAATATTTGATGTGATTGATGATATTTAGTTATGATTGATAATGTTTGATTTTGATTGATGATTTTGTGATGTGGAGTTTGAGCATATAGCGAGCATGACAGAAAGCTAAAACTCAGTAAGAATTTTTTTACCTTACTCTTTAAATTTTTATTACTTTAAATCTTTTCTTCTTAGAAATTATTTTTATTAACTTTACTTTCAATATTTAGAATAAAAAATTAGTATTTATTTTAGAAAGAAGACATTTTTATGAAAATTAATTTATAAAAAGGTTGAGATAATTAAATTTTGAATTAAAGAAAAAATTTATAATTTTAAGTATTTTTGGTTAATGATTTAATTATTATTCTCTCTTAATTAAATAAAATTTTCAAAAGAAAATTATTTTATTTTTTCCAACTTAATAACTAAAGATATTTGGAAATAATTGAAATTTCTAAATTCGATCTTGTTAAGATTCAATTTGAGAAAGATTATGTAGAGTTTTATATGAAAATTTTGAGATATTTAAGGCTTAGAAACTCAATTTCGGTGAGATTCGAAAACTGTACTAAATTTATTTTTATGGGACAGAAATTTAGAGAATTGAGAAAATGTATAGTTTATTGAAACGATGTTGTAAACCTTTAAGGTATTTAATAATTAAGTTTCTAAAAGCCTTAACCAATTAAATACACGAGTAGTTCATGCGTCATAAATCATTAAAGTGAAATAAAATGATATTGTCTGGGGACGGATTATAGAAACTGAGGATACATTAGAGGAGGCTTAATTATGAGCCTTGGGATAAGAGGGTGTGAAAGGGTGCTTCAGGGGACCTGGGGTAGCTCCCTAGTGTCGGGTACTTTCACAATAACAACTTTCTCAATCTGACTAGTCTCTAAGTGTTTCCATGCCAGTTGAGCTGTTCATATTATTATTATCCGGACTTATGGAACAGTGTAAACTCCTGGTTGGCCCAGTGCAAATTAAAATTTAAGGGCCCACATATATAGGTAAGTTATGATGAAGATATTGCATAACATTCATGCATTCATAATTGATTGTGTGTGTGATTGTGATTGTGATTGATATTATTATATATTAGTTTGTGAAAACCCTTTATTACTTATGCCCCATTTGGGAATATTATATTCTGTTTCTCACTTCTTTCTCCATGTTTTTGTTTCATATGTTTTAAATTGATGGTTCAGAGGGAAGGATCGAAGAACCTCGGTAGTAAATATAGTACGTTCTAGAAAGGGAGCTCGGTATGAATACCGTGGTCCAATGAATAAATAAAGTTATTAAGTAACTGCTTCTGGGCCATGGAGTTTCCTCTCTTTCTTATAATGTTTAATATTTATTTTCTTCGGATGAATGTAAAATTACTTTATAAAGTTTTAATAATATTTATGAGGTATTTCAGAAATGATGTATGTAATTTATTCAGATAGTTTTCTTTTAACGATCATTTCTTTAGTAAAAAAATTACGAATTTTTCTAATATTTATTAAGGTGTAACTGAGGGTGTTACATTATATGATATATAGCTAGCAGTTCAAGATGAAAGGATGAAATTACAAGAAGGTAAATTGGTCTCATCCTCAATCGAATAGGAGAAGACATACGACAAGAGTAGGATTCCAAAATCACATGGTTTAAAGATAAGTAAATGATTGGTTACAGTCAAAGTAGAGGTATTAAATCTTTAGTTTTAGTTTACCTTAATACAATATTAAGTTGGATCATTGTAATTCAAGGTAAAAGTAAAACCTTAATAAACCTTATTCTTTGGATATGATACTGTAATCTTTGATCACTTATAATTTTCTGAAAGTTCATTTTATCATTCTGAATAATTTGAAACTTTTTACTTTATAAATTTAAAGAAAATCAGATGTATATACGTCCTTGTATACGCGAGATAGGAAGTGATAAATATGTATATCTTTCAAAAAAATTTAAAAGCAAGAAGAATAGATATATATCTCGTGTATATAAGGGGGTGTTACACTATGCCTCTTCCCTTGACCCAACACAACTAACACATTTTTCCTTCTTTCCCATTCAAAAACAAAGAACCACAACAACAAACTATCACCCCAAATTATGCCAAACCCTCATTCACTTTTAAGCCAAAAAAACAAAACTATAATCAACATTTGCATTTTAGCAACCTTGAAGCAAAACAAATAACCTATCCAAACCACAATTGGAAAACAAAACAAAACCACAATTGGAAAACAAAACAAAATAATGATTAAGAATACCGCAAAAGAAAGATTGAGGATTGTCTTTTTCCTAAAAATGTCAAAGTTTTTTGAAGAATAGAAAAAATCCCATTTGAGGTTTCCTGGTAGAAAAGGCGAGTGAAGATCTTATTATGTTGTTTCTAATGCTAATTTGATCATGGATCAATGTATTTGGGTTTAATAATTTGAAATTGGGGATTATGAGTTAAGGAGGGTGAGAATTTAAGATTGTAGATCAGAGGTTTGCAAATATAATGTTTGTAGGGGAAGATGTGGTAGATAGCATGAAAAAGGCCAAAAAGGAAAGAAATAAAGGAATGGAAAATCGATGGGATTGGGTGAGTGAAAAATGGGTTATGGGTGATGGTTTTCAACCTTGATAAAGGCTCAATGATGAAGAAGATTAAAGAGAGAAAGAGAAGGAAGCAAGGGAGAGAATGTGAAGACAAGAGAGACAAACAGAGAATAGAGAAGGAAAAGAAAAATTAATATGGTTGTTCAAATGGACATATGTCAGTAATGATAAGACCACCGTTAGTTATGTCATAACTTAACAAAGACCCATGAACAACATGAACAAAATTCAAATTAATTTTTTTTGTTAGGGACTAAATAATAAGATTTCTTTTGCTTAAGACTGAAACCAAATCACTAAACAATATAGGAAGTAAAAAGTTAAATAATCCTGTAATGATATATGATACATATCATTTACTATTTCATTTATTGACATTTTAAAGAATAAAAAAGAATTCAAATGACTAAAGTTACATATCAATTAGCTTAAGTAGGAGATTCAAAGTTTAATTGGATTATTAATTAAATTAAAAGATATAAAGATGGTCTGGTGCTTTGGGTAAAGTGAAATAAGGAAAAAGGAAGGGGGCGTAAGTTCGAATCCCTCCACTAGTTACTTTTAACAACAACTAATGAATTAACATTTCTTAATAAAATAACCAAGATAGCAAAAAAGGAGAATTGCACACTAACGATGATTAGTTTAGGTGGTACATGTTTGATTCCTTTTAAATAAGGTTTGAACATTGTAGCATGACTCAAACATGATAGCTTCTAATTAAGAATATATGTGATTATGAAAATAAATGATCACACCATTAAATGGAGTGAACAACTTCTAGAAAAATAACAAAAAATCATAACAAGAAAAAAAACAAAGAATGTAGGAATATAAGAATAGGAGTACCCCTATAACTTTAATACTCGATAAGGATAAGAAATCATATGTTTGAGGTTTATGACCTAACATATTTAAGACATAATTTGGTCTCCCTTATACTCAATAAAGATGAGAAGTCACATGTTTGAGGTTTATGACCTAACATATTTAAGACATAATTTGGTCCAAGTTATTTGATATAAAAAATTAGATTAAGACTTTTTAGAAAATCTATTTTATGAAAAAATCTATTTAATTAAAAAGGTTAAGTTTGAGTTTTTGAAAAAATCTTTTTTAACTTACAAGGACTTTTTTTTATTATCAAGCTAGTCTTTTTAAGCCATTACATATAATTTTATACACATTATAGTTTATAATATATTATAATTTAAAATACATATGATATTTTTTATAAAGTACACTTTATAAAATTAACATTAAAATTTATTAAAATTACATTGAATACATAAAAGTGATAATTATATATATATATATTATGTATGTTGTTGGTCTTTTAGAGATCCGTTAGTTTATTTAAAAAGGTCTCATTGATATATTTAATATACGTTTGTTGACATTTTATTGGCTTTAATATTAATATTATAATAATTATTAAATTATAATTTTAACTCTTAATTGTAATCCTTATAAAAAATATTAAGATATATTTATACACATTTGATTGATAAATATTTATTTATTCGACCAATAAAGTCTCACCTAATTGGTAGATGATTTGGTCATTTGAATGTATTATTAGAGGTTGGAACTGTTGTATGTATAAAAAATATTTTGTTGAGAGAGACAAAACTCATTTTACAATCTCTATATTTTGAATAGATTATCTTTTGAATGTCGACCAAATGATACCTTGATTTCACCTAAATAGATAATTTTATTGATATATTCACTTTAATTAAATATATTATTTTCATTTTGTTAATTTAAAATAAGTTTTAAAAAATTAAAATAATATATATGTGTTGAAAAATATAATGGGAAGTTGAACTAGTTTTTTAAATATGAATTTCATTTTTCATATCTAGGTTTTAAATTTTGTAAAAATTATTGATCCGGTCCTCAGACCGACCCTTGAACTTAAGAGTAATTTGAGTAAAATTCATCTTCTGGAATCCAGTATGATATGATGACCGGTGTGAGTCATTCTCTTAACATCGGCGTTTCACGTATTGAAATGATTTGATACCAAAATACGTGGTCACATGAAAGGTCCCTAAACTGACCCCGTGGCAAGTAGTTCATTCGATACAAGAGGCTCAAAGTTAACGTGTACCCTATCGTACCTAACAAATAGCCTGCAGAGTGACGATGGGTAGGTAGAGCCGTTGTGAAACGTTTCCATGAGTCAGCTTCACAACACAAAAACAAGAACAATAAGTAGTGACACCGTGTATGGAAGACTTGATGAGTAAGAAGGCTCTTCTACTTTCTCCAGGTTTAAAACTCCATGCATCAACGTAACATGTGAGAACACTCTCTCTAACCTTACGCTTGAGCTCTGAAATTCCCAAAAACTTTAACTGACTTAAGCGTCGGAGTGTCCTTGCAGGTGACACCCCCTTTCGCTCCTACAACGCGTAAGGTTTGTGATTTGGTATGAGAAATCTTTACAAAGACCTTTATTCCCCATTGGAATAAAGAATATAATTACTTGATCCCTACTGAACCGTTGTAATATTAGAGAGCAAATAAGAGATTTAAAGAATGCCGCAAGACCGGTTGTTGGACCCCGACCCAAACTAGTTCAATTATTATTATTGTTATTTAAATAATAAACAGATTTTTATACAGCCCTTAGAAGATACGAATCAATTTTAAAGAATCAATTAAAATATTTAATAATAATTTATCTAAGTAATTACAAATAAACAATATAAAACATAACTAATATATCATAATAATAGGTAAGTAATTAAGGAAAGTTGAAAATAAGTAAAAGGTATAAAATAGTAGTTAATTAATTAGGTGAAAATAAAAGATATTCAGGATAAGAAAAGTAAGAGACTAGGACTCCGTGTACTATATTGCAAAAATTAAAAATTAAATAATTATAATGAAATTGAGAATTTAAAATTATGATAATTGAAGAATACGATATTTTGATATAAAATTAGGAGTTCTACGGAAATTTCTCGAGGAAAAATTAATTGTAAATAATTAAATAAAATTAATAATAACTATTATAATTAAATATAAAGTAAAAAAAAGAATTAGACTTGCTCTGAAATATTTAGTGGTGACTGGGTGTAAAGTGTCAAGAAGGATTTAGGGTTTATTTTCATAACAGTGACATTTGGCACGAGGCATATTCTGACATTCACAGTGAAATGAAACAAAAGTTTATCATATTAGGGTGTTTCGTGTGTGTGAATGAACGGAGATTTCTACGTTAAGTTAAAGTAATTTTTTGATCGTATGAGTCAATGAAGTTTTGATTATCTCGAATTGTATAAAAAATTAATATTAATTTTTAAATTTTTTACTTTAACTTAACTTCATTTCCTCAACTGTAAACCAAACACTCCCTTGATAGAAGATAAAAAAATTTATTAGGCACAAACGATTTTGGGAGTATAAAAATTTTCCATCTCAAGTAGCTTATTTATATGTTGTTATTTTGTGATTTTATGTATAAATCTAGGTTATTAGAAAAGGAGATTTGAGTCTTCCGAGATTTAGGAAATTATTCATATGTTCAATTTTTAACGAATTAGATTGATTTTTATTCACTTTAAAAGAGGATATTTCATATTTTAGAATTTCTATTCTTTCTAAATGTATGATATATTAAATATTTTATTTATAATTTTTTAATATAATTCATCATTGATCAAGTTATATTTAAAAAGACATTGGTAACGATTTAAGTTAATTTGTAACTTGTTTTACTAGCTTAAAATTTTGTTAGAAAAAACATTTTTGTTTGATAAATAAGTTTATTTTTGTACCAATTTAAGTAATTTTTGAATTTATAAACTCTGAGATTATTTTATTTTTTTAATTTTTTTATCTTAAGTGAAATATTTTCTTTTAAACACTCGTATCTATTTTGAAAAAGAAATCTTTTATATCATTTATATTTAATAATTAGTTTTATCAATTACATTTTAATTTAACCAATTAATTTATTAGCTTTAAGCTTCCAATCAACTTATTCGCTAATTTTAACAAAAAGAGAATTTGAAATTTGCACACAACCGGAGTATCTAATGATAGTCATGTTTCTGTTTCATAAAAAATATTGAAGACATTAAAGCTAAATTATAAATTACAAAATTATTTAATCTTGACTTTTGCAAATATATAATAGTATATTATTATTAGTTATTTTACCGTAAAAATTAAGAATGTTACAACCTATCTATGATAGCAAAATGGTTTTTAATAATATATTTTATTTTAATTGAATTAAAATAATTGAATAACAGTTATAACAAAGTATACTTGTAAAACTTTTATATCAAAAAAATTAAAAGAGGATAATTTTATTGGGTTTATTTTTTTTTATAAAAGTTGATTTGTATTTCAAGTAACCTGAAAGTAAAGTCTGATGAACAAAATTTAATAAAAATATTTGTGTCTAATAATTTAACAAAATAATACATTAATTAAATACATTATTTCTTTAACAATTAAGATGTCAATAACATGACGTGTCAAATGTAAGAGTGTTTTGTAATAATAAGATAATATAGCAATTTATGTAAGATGAAATTGAATTGTTCTTGTTTTTAAAAGAGATTAATTTATACCTTTTAAAATTTTAAGAATTAATTCACAGAAGACCTAAAACAAAAATGAATTAACTTTTCCCTTTTAATTTCTTTTGGGTAAGTTTATTTTGGAAATGTTTTAAAAATATTTGAATTTGTTTCATTTTCGATAAGTATATATATACTCTCGATTTGGTCAAGATTTTAATACGTTTCTAGAATTTTTCATGTTGTTTCATTCCTTGTCAGACGACAAGCCCCACTCCTCTCTCTTTCTCAGTCTC
Organism: Clitoria ternatea; assembly: GCA_037962975.1. Classification (NCBI taxonomy): domain Eukaryota; kingdom Viridiplantae; phylum Streptophyta; class Magnoliopsida; order Fabales; family Fabaceae; genus Clitoria; species Clitoria ternatea. The sequence continues at coordinate 11,066,935 of CM075670.1, forward strand.
ACGGCGCCGCGGCCATCCCCTTCGCCTCTTCGCCGTCGCCGACTGCCTCTTTCCTTAACGCCGACCACCGTACACGGCAAAAAAATTTAATTAATTGTCATAGAAAGTCCCTCAGCAAGATGCATGAAAGTCTTATTGTACATGGTAGTTTGAACCATGATCGGTCGAGTTTTTATTTTTATTTTTTACATTATTTGTTGACAATACAGTTTGGTTAATAAATATCCTCCCAAATTTTTTGACAGGTTTTCTTCGTTTTTGATTCATTATCAAGGTGAATAACGTCATCTGTCATTATTTTGATATATTTTGTTCGCAGGGTTGATCATTATTAATATTTTTATTACATGTGTTCTCTGATACCTAGAATATTATTCTTGAATACAGTAAAATTTTGAGTTTAAATTTTGTAAGAAGAGTTATTGTTTTCTTTTTGGAAAGGAATTTAGAATATTGTTAGTGCTGATTAAATATTATGACACGGTATTGGAGGGTCCTTGTCTGTCGCACAGCGGAAGGCACGGTTTAGTGTTATGAGGGCAAAAGCGTAAAAAAGAAGGGTTGTTATGAATATCATCCTTGAGACATGAACCAACCAAAAAGGCACGATGAGTGACCTTTTTCTCGGTCTCCGAAAGTGCCCCTTCTGAACTCGGCGTTTTGTCTCGTGCTCATTCAAAAATTGTTCTGTTCCATTTCGCTCATCATTCATCTTTAGTACTCGGTCTCACTTCAGTTCCCTTTTCCGCTTCCGATTTTGGGCCTCACTGGGCTTCGCAGCCCAGTTCACTTCACCTGTGACTGCGTGCTGCGTCTTTCGATCATTCCATTCATTCACATCAAACTCAGAATAACACCTCTCTCTTTCCCCATCGAGTTCGCTTGTGGCTGTGCTCAGTCGCAGAATGTGAATGGTTTTCTTTTTTGTTCATTTTCATTTTTTATTCTCCGCGTGTTACATTATCGTGCTTTTAGACGCTTCCAGAATGAGTTTGCGGCCATTGTACCTTACATTCTTCACTCGATACTAGTACTTTTCTTTGTTTCTATCACTAATCCATCTCCTATACTGAATAGTTTTGTGTTAATGTGTGTTTACTTGATACTTGTTAACTCCATTGAACCACTGTTACTCCTTGTTCGATTACAATTTAATCTGTAGCTTGAATATTGACATGTTCTTGTTTTTTCATGACACTAATTTATATTCCTCTGTTTTCTTCCTTCTCAGGTTATCTTGAAATCCTGAATACGAGGCTGATTTGTTTCTGCACGCGAAGTGACTGCTAGCAGCACCGGGGATTGCAGCCTATTGATCAGCACAACACTTTTTGGTATTAGTTTTATACAGTATACACTTTTGCTACTGTCTTTGGTTGCAGTGCTTTTCTGTCAAGCAATTATTGCCTCCCGAAGTTGCTGTTCAAAATTCGTTGTATTTTGATTTTTTCACACCTTTAAATGCTCAAGGAGTAAGGACATTAGAAGACATTCCCGAGAATTTCTCACTAATGGAATTGGAACTTCGGTGTGTCTACACTGACAATTTCTTAATATGAATGCTTTTGGAAATCTTTTTGTTCAAGAGAAGGAAACCGAGAGACATTGGATGAATTCCGTGTGTTTGAATACACATCGGAGTAGCATTTTTATAATAGCCATGTAATAAATACATGATCAAATACAATCATATACAATCAATCCTAATTACATATTTCTATATTTACAATATTCTAACACTCCCCCTCAAGCTGGAGTATGCACCAAGCTTGTCACATAAGTATTTAATACGAGGACCCTTAAGAGACTTCGTGAGAACATCTGCCAATTGATCTTGGAATTTACAAATTTCGTAACAATGTCCCGTGATACAATCTTTTCTCTGATGAAGTTGCAGTCTACTTCAATGTGTTTGGTCCTTTCATGAAACATACATCGGATTAGAAGAAATGTGCAATGCAACTTGATTGTCACAAATGAGTGTCATAGATGTAGTTTCCCCAAATTTTAATTCTTTAAACAAGTGTTTGAGCCATATGAGCTCACATGTAGCCAAAGTCATGGCTCGGTACTCCGCTTCTACACTTGACCAAGCTACAACACTTTGCTTTTTACTCTTCCAAGAAACCAAGTTATCCCCAATGAAGACACTACCTCGTTGTAGACCTCCTATCAATAAGAGATCCTGCTCAGTCAGCATTTGAGTATCTAATTATTTGAGTATGACCCTTGTCTTCATACAAGAGCCCTTTACCCAATTCCCTTTTGATATATTTTAAGATGCAGATGACTGCATCCTAGTGACCTTCATAAGGGGAGTTGAGAAATTGACTTACCACACTAACTGCAAAGGAAATGTCAGGATGTGTGATAGTAAGGTAATTTAGCTTTTCAACTACTGTTCTATATCTCTCTAGATTTGAGAGAGGCTCCCCTTGTTCCGGCATAAGTTTAGTGTTGGGATCCATGGGAGTATCTATCGGTTTGGTCCCCAACAAGCCGGTCTCCTCCAAAATATCCATCGCATACTTTCTTTGAGAAATCACAACACCTGAACTAGATTGTGCCATCTCTATTCCTAAGAAGTAGCGAAGCTTTCCAAGATCCTTTGTCTGAAAGTGACGATGTAAGTGTTGTTTTAAAAGAATAATGCCAACGTGATCACTACCTGTGATGACAATGTCATCAGCATACACAACCAAGTAAATACAGCCGGAGGTAGAATGGCGATAGAAAACAGAATGATCCGCCTCATTCTGAGTCATGCCAAATTCTTCTACAACAGTGCTGAATCTACCAAACCATGCTCTTGGGGATTGTTTAAGACCATACAGAGGCTTCTAAAGCCGACAAACCAATTCTGAACACTCCCCCTGAGCAACAAAACCAGGTGGTTGCTCCATATATACTTCTTTCATCAGATCACCATGGAGGAAGGCATTCTTGATGTCTAACTGGAAAAGAGGCCAATGACGAATGGCAGCAATGGATAGAAATACGCGTATAGAGGCCATCTTAGCTACCGGGGAAAAAGTATCACTATAATCGAGGCCAAAAATCTGAGTATAGCCTTTGGCCACCAAGCAAGCCTTCAATCGATCAAGAGAACCATCTGGGCCAATTTTGACTGTGTAGACCCACCTACATCCGACCACTGTCTTACCAAAAGGAAGAGTAACAAGATCTCAAGTTCGACTGCTTTGTAATGCACTCATTTCCTTAATCATGGCTTGTTGCCAGCCAGGATGAGACAAAGCTTCACCTGCAGTTTTAGGAATGGCAACGGAAGACAAAGAAGACACACCAATATAATGGGAAGGTGATAGACGATGATAAGACAATGCAACATAATGAGGAGAGGGATTACGAGTGGAACGAATACCTTTACGGATAGCAATAGGAAAACTACTATCGGGGGACGGATCCGGAGGAGGTGGAGGAGTTGCCTCCAAAGGTAAGTCAGATGGGACTTCATCAGGTGGAACCTCCAAAGTAGGACGGGGCCGACTTGATATACCTGAAGAGGACGAGGTGGATCAGTTGAAATATCGGTGACCATAGGAGACTGCCTGCATGGGAGAAACAGAAACAGGGCCACAAGAAGTAGGACTAGACACAGAGTTCTCTTCAGTGGGAATTGTAAAATATGGATTAGACTCAAAAAAGGTAACATCAGCAGAAACAAAGTAACGATTAAGGCTAGGACAGTAACTTTTATAACCTTTTTGAGACCTTGTATAACCAAGAAAGACAGATTTAGTTGCCCAGGCAGAGAGTTTATCTATGCCCGTGCCAAGGTTGTGGACAAAACAAGTAGAACCAAAAACACGAGGTGGTAAAGAATATAAAGACCTGTGAGAAAACAAGATGGAGTGAGGTACCTGATTATCAAGAACGGAGGAGGGCATGCAATTAATTAAATAACAAGCTGTAAGGATAACATCCCCCTAAAACCGGTAAGGAATATTACCATGTAAAAGAAGTGTTTGAGTTGTTTTGACAAGATGTTGATTTTTTCTTTATGCAATTCCATTTTTTGAGGGGTATGAGCTTAAGATGTTTGATGTAAAATCCCATGAAAAACCATAAATGATTGAAAGGAATTAAATAAATACTCACGGGCGTTATCACTACGCAAGGTACGTATAGGAACACCGAACTGGGTTTTAATTTCATTGTAAAAATTTTGAAAAATTAAAAACAACTCAGAACGATTCTTCATTAAAAATAACCAAGTACACTAGAGTAGTCATCAATAAAGGTAACAAAATATTGATATCCTAAATTAGACACGGGATGACATGGACCCCAAATATCAGAATGGACTAAGCTAAATGGAGACTTAGCACGACCTGAGACTCGATTATTAAAAGAAGTACGACTATGTTTACCTAATTGACACGACTCACAAGATAATGTAGACAACTTGGGAAGTGTGGGCACCATTATTTGCAATTTGTGAAGACTTGGATGACCCAACCGAGCATGGAGGAGACTGGAATCAACTGCCAACCCCACATGTGCAGAAAGTTGAAGTTGATAAAGCCCATGTGACTCACATCCGGTAGCAATCATTCGCCCCGAACTCCGATCCTGGATGAAAACATAGTTTTTAGTAAATGAGACAATGCAATCAAGAGAGTGAGTCAAACGACTGATGGATAATAAATTAAAGGGAGACCCAAGTACATAAAGAACATTGTCAACAGACAAAGAAGGATGAGGGTGAACAATACGAAGTCCTTGAGATTGAGTTTAGGATCCATTAGCCATAGTAATGGAAGGTAAACAAGTAGAGCTACAAAGGGTAGAGAATAAGGATTTGTTACCAGTAATATGATCGGTGACCCCTGAGTCAAGGACCCAAGAACCAAGAGAGTGAGAAATACCAGCAAAAGAATTACCCGTTTGCACTATAGAAGCTATGGAACCTGAAATCTTGCACTCCTTACACCATTGAACAAAATCATCGTAAGTAGGTGTGGTCATAGTCTGTGGTCCAGATGCAAAGGTGGAAATGACTGGTTGCATACATTTACCATTCTGGAGGAGAGAGAAAGTCACAAGCAGTGGAAAAAAATGAACCCTAACAGCGTTAAATGGTGTCCAAAACGGATAACCAATACCAAAATCTGATTGTAGACAAGGAGGCGAGCACAATGGTCCAAACCGGAGTTTGATCGGAGCCTCCACACGCCGTCACGCACCGGTGGAAGCGCGGCCAGGAGAGAGAAAGTCGTGGAACAAAGGGGAGGCGCGTAGGAGCGCGTGTCAGGGCCGATGGGGGCGTCGTTTCAGGGTTGGGCTGGTCTGGTGGAGACGCTCCAAATTTGGGGGGTGGTCGTCCGGAGAGTCACCGGAAAGTGGCGGCGGGCAGAGCGGATGCTGGACGGTAAAAGGGGTGATCGGAGAGATGAACACGACCAAAAGAGGGAGGAAACAAAGAAACCTGGAAAATAAACACAGGTTTCAACAAAAAAATTTTTTTGCTGGTGAGCAGTGAGCCCACTGGGTAAACGCGGATTAGGGTTGCCTCTCGTTAGGCTCTAGATACCATGTTAAAGGTTCTATCCCAAAACCAATTGGCAATGGTTGGAGTGGCCCAACAAGTATTTAAACCATGCGAAATATTATGAGACAGACGATGTAGGACTTCCAACACGCCCCTTCCAACGAAGTCTGCTAGACCAGGCAAAGGGTAACTTTTGACCCACCACGAAAGGGAAACTCTTGATCCATAAGAACCGGAAAGAATGTTTTGGCTTTGATACCATGTTCAAGAGAAGGAAACTGAGAGACATTGGATGAATTCCGTGTGTTTGAATACACATCGGAGTAGCATTTTTATAATAGCAATATAATAAATACAGGATCAAAATACAATCAATCCTAATTACATATTTCTATATTTACAATATTCTAACACTTTTTATAAATTACTTGGCTCGCCTTTGATATATGAATATTTGATATTTACCTCCAGACTGTTACTGAAAAATTTTAAATGCATAGTGGTTAAGCATTCCAATGAGCTTACATGACCCAAATTCAGGCCAGTCCATGCAGAATGGAAGCTTTTAAGACTAACTCGCCAAGCTTTCTAATAACTGAAACGATTCACTATTCTACACTTTCTGATCTTATATCTTCTTTTTTAAGTATTTTTTGCTGGCTTGCTGTAATTCATGGAGTTTCAAGGGAAACTGAGGAGTAAGAATGTTATGAAAAATGTATTTATCTTCTGGTTTAAATATTTGATTGTTTATTTTTAAAATTTATATGATATGTCTCCCTGTACATGTTCCTCTGTTTTTAGACATTTTGTTTGTACCCATACTGGCACTCATGCTGATAACTAGCAATCTAGACTAAGCTAGCAAACATACAAGTTTCAGGTTTTGACTGTATAGGTATGCATTGCATAATTTTATGCCGTTCTACACTTGTTATTTGAGCTCATCTTGTTTCCATGCTATTAATACTCTGCAAATGAACAGGCCGCTTGAAATTTTTTGCTGAGTGCAAGGTTACTAAGTTCCATGGATGATGACCTCTCTCACGAGCACAAATTGCCAACTGGTGTCATAAAAGCAATTAAGTTTGATATTTTAAATGGGGAAGATATAGTAAGTGTATTCTTGATCTTATATGTATATCAACCTTTTAAATGTTCTGTGCATATCAGTTCACTGTTAGTTTTTAGCTGTCTAATTAGATGTATGACATGCACTGTACTCATAAGTCATAACATGGTAGCATTGTGGAGGGTGGGTCAAAAGCACATCATTCTTTGGTGTTTCAATTTTATTTACCTTTAAAAGATAAATCCCTATTCTGCAGAATGGATTATCTATCCTGAATCTTTTCGGATTGCCTTGTAATTAATTCATTAGCCATTTATTAGTTGTTAATTAGTTTTACATCTTCAGGAGAAGATCTCTGTTTTGGAGATAAATGCACCTGGGCAGGTCACTTGTTCAGATTTGGGAATTCCAAATGCATCTGATGAGTGCACCACATGTGGTTCTAAAGCCAGAAAGTTTTGTGAAGGTGTGTATACCGGATGGACTTATAACATGGAAAATGTGTTTATGAATTACTACAATTGATGGAAATTTGCTAGAAAAAAAGCTGAAACATTAACATGTAATTTCAGGTCATTTTGGCGTAATCAAATTTCCTTTTGCGATACTTCATCCATATTTTATGTCAGAGATTGCACAAATCTTGAACAGGATTTGTCCAGGTTGTCAATCTATTCGCCATGATTCCAAGGTCAGGTATTTTTTATTTCCACCACCAACTGATATATTTAATATGATTTTTGTTATTGTAATTTGGATTTCGTTTTAGACTTTAGTCCTCTGCTACTATAAAGTATTTCATATTATCTACAATCTCTTTGGTACGACCTCTAAATCTTAACGTGAAATCATAATTACTAAAATGATGTGAAATGATCTTTACTGCTTCTGCAAACAATTTTTATTTACAACGGATCAAATCTTAACTTATTATTTTGGTGTTAGACATTTTAATTTAAATCAATTTTCATTGCACCTTAATAACAGTAGTTTTAAATCCCTGGACAATTTTGGTGACCGAATTAGGTTGTGGTAAATAAAGATTTTCACTGTAAGTTAATGTTTCAAGATTTTCCTTTCATTAGCCAGTGCAACTTGCATGTGACTCATAATGTAAAACTCTTCTCATTGACTCTGAAGAGGGAGGGAGGGGGGAGAGATTGTGGGTTCAAATCTCCCCACTTACACTTCTAACAAAACTAACAAATTAACATTGGCATATTAATTATGTTTTTTAAAAGAAAATTCCGAAACCATTACAAAATTTGCAATTAAGGTCCATGTACTTTATAGAATTGGAATTTGGAACACAATTATTGTTAAAAATCCAATTGCAAATGATGCAAAAGTTTAAAGACTTGATTAAACTCTTTCAAACTATAGTGACTTTTAGATTAATTTAACCAATTAAAAATAAATATGAACTAGGATAGGAGCAAAACATTACATGAAATGATTGTTTCAAATGTTAACTTTCCTTTCCTGTCATATAAATCTTTCTGTTATTTGGTCTGGAATTGTGAGAGTTAACTTCAGCAAATGTGCATGCACAAGTTGTCATAGATTTGATCTTATGCAAGTCATAGAATTTATTAAATGCAGCACTAATATTCTTCTGATGTTGAAAGTGGTGGTTGAGTGGTATTATTTTATTCTAACTTGGGTTAAGCATCAGTACTCTAATTTAAGGTTCAAACTACTTTATGTAAAGAACTTCAGCTTTGTCATTTATAGCCAGAGCAAGTGTTGAATCAACACGGGGATCTAAAATCTGCTAGTCTACTTCATCCTGCGCTTTTTGAGAAAGGGCATAAAACTATATTTATTTCACATATAATTCAAACAAACTAAAAGTTAAAATATTTGTTTTATTCATTTAAAAAAAATACGAAATTTAAATCTAACCATCTCATTTATTTTTTCTTTTTCTTTCACAACGAATAATATGGCAATTTTTAGGTTTTTCAAAATCCTTACAGAATATTTTCCAAATGTGGGTTTCTAAAGTACAATCAGATATCATCTGAGAAATTCTGCATGCTGTGGGACAATAGTACTTACCTGGCCGTGGTCTCACCTTCAAGCAATTCCTAGAACTATCATTCTGTTATTATTTGCTTTCTTTGCATGTTTCTTTGTTGTTGTTATATGGAAGTGACAGTATGATTTGCATTATTACTTATTATCTGCTTCCTATTGATAGTTCAGTTACTTTCTTACAGGGAGCTCAATTAATCTGTGGAATCAAGAATGGTTGCAAATATTGTTCTGTAAGTTTATGTGGCTTCACATTCATTGATATTAATTTATTCTTTTCATTTTTCTATCCTTCTATTGTTTGCCTTTCTAAGACAGCTTGCACATGAAACAGGGAAATGGTTTGGCTCGTTATCCATCCGTGAAATTCAGAGTTTCCTCCAGTGATCTATTCCGAGGAACTGCAATTATTGTTGAAATAAATGAACATACCTCAAAGAAGAAGAAAAGTTTGGGGCGAAGAGTGCCAGCTGACTATTGGGATTTTATTCCCAATGGTGCCCAACAAGAAGAAAATTGTGTAAATAGAAGGGTTTTATCACCTGATCAGGTAAGCACTATCAACTTTTACTACTTTTTTGCAGTTTTATTTCATTTTCCCTTGGATACTATGAATTTCATATATCAATGTAGTCTGCCGGAAGATTACCAGTATGCTCCATGATCACAAATTATATCGTGTCAGTCAAGTATGATTAAGGGTAGCAATGTATTGTTTTCAGCTTAACTTCTTACTATTGTTCCATTAACCATGCTAAATGTATAGAAATTGTTTAGCATGTGAAGTATTAGAAGTCCAAAAACATTCATGTAAATATGCAAACGAGTACATGCAAATGTTGACTCAGATATTGGAATTTAAACTTGTTAGTTTTTAGCTACTTGGTTTGTATTATAATAAATTCATTGTAACCTTGACTTTTGCAAAATACTTTTTTTGTCTCTCTCTTTTGGACTTCTTAAATTTGGGTATTGGGCCTAACACAATCCTAAAAGCTAGCTTATAGGATGAGGATTACCTCTACCTTATATACTTTTGATTGGTCATATTTCTAGTCAATGTGGGACTTTTAACACACTCCCTCACGCTCAAGATTGGAGCGTGGATGAATACGGGTGGCGAGTGAGACTTATTAACACACCCCTTCGCGCTCAGGAATGGAGTGTGGATGAATACGGGTGGCCCGTGGAACATCTCCACACTTAGGAATGGAGCGTGGACAACATGGGTGACCCAACAACAGATCTAGAATAGGCTCTCATACCATCTTAAATTTGGGTATTGAGCCTAACTCAATCTTAAAAGCTAGGTCATAGTATGAGAATTACCCTTCTTCACCTTATATACATTTAATAGGACTGAATGGAAAATTAACCCTGCTGAGTGCTGGTATTGGTATTAAGTATTCTTACAATCAGAATTCAAAGACACCCCCCCCCCCCCCCCAACTCAGTTCTATTATGTGGTCATACCTTTTTTCTGGTGCTATACTGATGTAAACTTTATATATTTGTATTTTTAGGTTGATTATTTGTTGGCTGGTGTTGATCCAGACCTCATTGAAAAATATATTCCAAGAATGAATTTGCTCAAACTTAAATGCTTCCCAGTGACTCCAAATTGTCATCGTGTGACAGAGTTTGTTAATTTGTCTTCTAATGGAAATCGATTGAGTTTTGTAAGTAGATTTCTTCTCCTCCTTGCAGTCTTAAATATTTATGGGCTGTAACAAGTATTTCATGAGCAGCTTCCTTAAGATGATCCTTCATGTTGTTAAATTTTCTTAGGATGATAGGACTCGAGCTTGTAAGAAAATGGTTGATTTCAGGGGTACAGCTAATGAGTTAAGTTCACGTGTTTTGGATTGCCTGAGGATCTCCAAGGTGAGCTGCTCAGCTGATACTTTCTTTTACTTTTTTGCCATTTCGTGAAGATTCATTCCTTTTTCCTTATGATTTTACTGTTGAAGTGCAGCTAAATCCTGATAGAACACCAAATAGTATTTTTGATGATATCCAGCAAAGGAAGCTTGCAGAAAATGCCTGTAATTCTTCTGGTTTAAGATGGATGAAAGATGTGGTTCTTGGAAAACGCAATGATAGTACATTCCGTACTGTGGTTGTTGGGGATCCAGACCTTGAGCTTAGTGAAATTGGTATACCTTGTCAAATTGCTGACAATTTACTAGTTTCTGAGTATGTGAATATGCTGAATAAGGAAAAGCTGCTTTATTTTTGTGATCTACGCTTGTTAGAGAAGGGACAGATAAATGTCTGCAGAAAGGGTAATTCAGTTCTTCTTTATAAAAAGGAAGATCTAAAGATAGGAGACTTATTTTATAGGCCTCTTAATGATGGAGATAAAGTGCTGATAAATAGGCCCCCTTCCATACATCAACATTCTTTGATTGCTCTCTCGGTTAGGGTTCTTCCAATATCTTCTGTAGTGTCTATTAATCCACTCTGTTGTTCTCCATTGCGTGGGGATTTTGATGGTGATTGCCTTCATGGGTATATTCCACAGACAACTGAAGCAAGAGTTGAGCTTAATGAGCTCGTTGCTTTAGATAGGCAATTGATTAATGGACAAAGTGGTAGAAATTTGCTTTCACTTTCTCAGGATAGCTTAACAGCCGCATATTTGTTAATGGAAGATGGTGTCCTTTTGAATGGTTACCAAATGCAGCAACTTCAAATGCATTGCCATAAAAAATTAACACCTCCTACAATTATAAAAGCTCCTTCAAGAAAGAGCTCATTTTGGACTGGCAAGCAATTGTTCAGTATGCTCCTTCCTTTTGATTTTGACTATTGTTATCCGTCAGATGGTGTTTTTGTTAGTGATGGGGAGCTTATATCTTCTTCTGGTTCTTCTGGTTGGTTGCGCGATTCTAACTGCAATGTTTTCCAAAGTCTCGTGGAACAATTTCAGGGGAAGACACTAGACTTTTTGTATACTGCACAGAAAGCTCTTGGTGAGTGGTTGTCTATGACAGGTTTTAGTGTTTCACTCGAAGACTTGTACCTTTCTTCTGATTCCTATGCACGGAAAAACATGGTGGAGGAAATCTCCTATGGTTTACAAGAAGCAGAACAGGCATGTAATTTCGAACAGCTATTGGTGGATTATTATTGGAATTTTCTGTCAGGAAATCTTGAAGAGAGTGAAAATGCTATGACTGTTGATATGGATCGTCTGAATTGTGAAAGGCAAATATCTGCTACTCTTAGTCAAGCATCAGTTGATGCTTTTAGGCAAGTTTTTCGCAGCATTCAAAGTTTAGCTGATAAATATGCGTCTAAGGATAATACTTTCCTTACTATGATGAAGGCTGGAAGCAAGGGTAATATGCTGAAATTAGCGCAACATTCCATGTGCCTTGGATTGCAAAATTCACTGGTTCACTTGTCATTCAAAATTCCCCGTCAACTTACATGTGCTGCTTGGAATAGTCAAAAGGGGCTTTCTGGTACCCTTGAATTTGTTCATTCATACATTCCATTTGCTGTTATTGAAAGCTCATTCCTGACAGGGCTGAATCCACTTGAATGTTTTGTTCATTCAGTGACAAATCGTGATAGTTCTTTTGGTGGCAATGCAGACCTTCCTGGATCATTGACACGTAGACTCATGTTTTTCATGCGTGATTTGTATGATGCATATGATGGATCTGTGAGAAATTTATATGGTAATCAGGTTATTCAGTTTCCTTATGAGATTGAGGAGGATTCAACCGATGATAGCAGTCTACATGAGTATGCTATCGGTGGTGAACCAGTTGGAGCACTTTCTGCTTGTGCTATTTCTGAGGCTGCATACAGTGCTTTGGGCCAGCCAGTTAGTCTACTTGAAACATCACCTTTGCTGAATTTAAAATATGTTCTGGAGTGTGGTTCAAGGAAAAAAAAAGGTGACCAGACTGTGTCTTTATTTTTGTCTGGGAAACTTAGTAAACATAGACATGGGTTTGAGTATGCAGCCTTAGAAGTTAAGAATTATTTGGAAAGATTGCTGTTCTCAAGCATTGTGTCTGTGGTGATGATAGTATTCACCCCACAGTCCAGCAGCCTAGAAAAATACAGTCCCTGGCAATGCCATTTTCATTTAGACAAGGAAATGGTGACAAGAAGAAAACTGAACTTGCATTCTATCATTGATTCTCTTCACCACAGATATAACTCCCACAGAAAAGAATCAAAAGTTAGTTTTCCCAATTTGAAAATATCAAGCAAGTAAGAGTCTTCTGTTATGGTGCTTCAAACAATATTTGTTGTTTCTTGGGGAAATATTAACTGTTCATGAATGCTTTAAAATAGGCTTTACTTCATTCTGATTCCTGCTGCTTTCTTTTATTTGTTGTTCTATGTTTAATTTTTTGTGCCTGAACAGCATAGGATATTTAGGCCTTGTTTGATTTCTGTTTTTGAAAGTGCTTTCTTTTTATATATATAAAAAACAAAACAGAAAAACTTGTTTGACAAGAGTAGCCTCTGAAAATCGTTTTCAAAACATCTCTTATTCAGTTTTTAACACCAAAATTCCAAACATCTTCATGCTGTTTGATTTTTTACTCAGTTTTCTATTGTTCCCATGTTCCTTTGTTGTGCAATCTCATCTTCTCTCCCTTTTACTCTCTTCCACAATTTCCAAAAATAATTTTTGTAAATCATTTTACTTAATAATTTTTAAAAAATGAAAACAAACAGAATTAGACAAACCAATTATTAATGCAGATATGCAATACACTACTTCTAGGCACGTTCCTGTATATATTATGTCATGATTCCAGAATGTTTTTCTTGCTTCAATTAGTGCTAAGTGGGTTGTTTGGCTGTACTTGTTTCCTTGCTGTTGACAATTGCATTTTTACATAAGCTAATTTTCATGCAGCCTAATACTTTAAGTAATGTTGTTATACCCCAGGTATTTGGTAGAAAGATGTTTTTTAGTTTTCCAGGAATCTTAACTTGGGAATATGTTCCCATGTTTGTGCTGTCTTTTTTAAAAACATTCCAAGGAAACTAAGATTGTTAGGAAAGTCTTTTAGTTATGTTTTAGAAAGTTTTCCAATAAAATTTTCTCAAGTGAAGGTGAGAATCTTAGTTTTCTGAGTTAGTGGAAAGTCTTAGTTATACTTAAACAACATTCTCGAGAAATTTGAGATACCAAACACATTTTAACATTCATAACCAATGTTGTGAAAATCGTGATTAAGATCGTGAGATTGCACAATCTTGCAATTTTTTAGGGGTGGGACGATCCACGAGTGGGTGAAAATCGGAAATGAAGATCTGACCTTGATTGGCAATTTTACTCTCAAAATCATTGGATCGTGACATGTTCTGATCCTGTTCTCTTCATCATGGTTATTGGTCAGGTTCCATGACCCGGTTTCCAAAAATCACGTTTTACACTGTAAATACGGCACCGAACCACATCTTTTCCCTTCCAAACACCCATGCGACCTGTTCCAAGCCATTTCCGCACCCACCCAAAGCTTCTCTTTCTTCCTTTCGTGACTTCATCTCTGTTTTGTGACTTTCTTCGCCTCTTCAGCTCTGTTCTGTGACTTATTCTGCATGTCTTCAGCTGTTTCGTGGCTTCTTCTTCATCATCTCTTTAGCTCTGTTGTGACTTCTTTATTATTTCTTCATCTCTCCAGAGCTTGAAAATGAATTCCTTGCTCCATTTTTGTGCGTTGCGATTAGCGGGTAGTGAAGCCATCTCCAATGACGACGTTAAGCCATCTCCATCGACGACATGAGTTGCTCTACTTTGTTTCGAAGACACCAAACCAGCTCCTATCTTCTCCGGCGATCATGAGACCTATTCTATTTGGTTTTTTTCTTCTCTTTGGTCTCTATTTTATTTATAAAAATGGCTTCGAATATTGGTGGTAGAACTCAAGCGGTTGGGAGCAAGGGGAATGGGGTCTGATTGGAATTGTCTTTAAACATATACTATTAAAACTTTTATGGTATGATAATATTATATTTCTTGTTCAATATTATGTTCTACGCTTAGGTATAAGTTAAAATATAATTTTATATGTTTAGTAGGATCTTACCATCTAAGTTTATGATCCTTCGATTTACAATCTTTCAACTCCCCTCCGATTCCATGTAAGATCTTGATTTTTACAACATCCTTCTTAGCAATTATGATTTCTAGGAATTTAAAAACATTCCATATACAAACACTCCCTATAAAGAACTGAAATCCTATGGCTTTGATACAATTTTAGTTTGTTACATACAAAACTACTGTACCTTTTCAAATATTACTAAAGGAAGAGATCGGAGATTGACAATTAGAAATGAAGTTAGACAAGTAGGGGATAATCTAAAATAATGATTAAGTACAATAGTAGCGTATATCAATATTCCAATTACAGCAAGCCATTATGGTCAAATCTCAAGGCTTATCTGGAAATTTCTGTGGTCTAAAAGTAGTCAATCTAATTTCGAGTGAACTTTCTGTGCCAATTAGGGTTCTGTAGACCCAGTGAATGTAAGTAAGCACATTGCACATATATATATATATATATATATATATATATATATATATATATATATCTGGCCAGGAAGTTATAGGTTTCAATTTTTGGATCACGACAACAAAGACCAAGACTATTATGTAGGGCAAAAACAAGTTATGACTGTAGCATTTGAGTCCTTAAGTGATGAAAAAAATGGTTTCCTATATTTGAAAGAAAGTTTGTGAACTTTTTTGAAGGATGACTATATTTAGCCTCAGAATAATGGCCAGAGTTGGTATTTTTATTTTAGCTCATTATGGAATCACTATTCTTTTTTGCATTGAAGTTCCTTCTGCCACAGTTTTGCAAATGGTTGGACTACTCACTTGTAAAGAAGAGGAATACTATGTTACAACTGTTTATAATGAATACAGAATTGTTTGTTTACACATACACTCACATTTGCATGTCTTAATTCCTATTGAAATGTAAAAGACGTGAGATGTCAAATAGTGATGTATAGCCCCCCACCCCACCCCACACACACAGACACACTTTTTCTTTGTGTATCACTGTGTTAGGTTTCAAGTTAAGGAGAACCACCTATCCTCCTAATCCTTTGTTAGCTTCTCTTTGTTCTGATGAGTTTTTTCTTTTGTCAAAAGAGGCAGCTTATACATCTCTGTTACATTTTTTACCTTAATTATCATTTTTGATTTGAGCTTTACCAATCTCTACTAACTTGGACAATGAAATAGCAGGAAGTGTTCTGTTGACTCCATGACTAAGGAGGCTGTAGGTACATCTGTAGATAAAGAAAAGGAGGGTGATAATTGCATTACTGTCACAATTATTGAAAACTCTAAATATCCCATTCAACTGGAATTTGTTCAGGACTCAATGATACCTTTCATTCTAGGAACAGCTATAAAAGGTTGGTAGTGATCTTAGTATCCATTTGTTGTTTAAAATGGGAATGTATATGTCTGGGGCATTTCTTAAGATGTTTAAGTTTAAATTTGTTTTTGCTTTGAGTTTTCTTGAATCTGAACATCATATTGACTTTTAGGATTACATGATTGTGATAAAAATACTTAATTTAGCTATTCTAAATCTTTGAAGTTAAAAAGTGTTTTTTTCTTTACATTTTCTTTTGGGTAACAGTGTTAAAGGCATATAGTTGTAAGAACAAGATAAGTGTTCACCTAATAATCTGGTTGGGGTCTTGAAATTGGTCAGATTTGTTAATTTTTAAATTCAAATTCAGTTTTTAGCACCAGCTTTACTACATCTGGCTCAACATGCTTGAATATGAATTGCTTGTTATGATAAAATATTCTCATAAGTCCATCATGAATTCCTGAAATGTTCTTTAGGATTTTTGGAGATCAAGAAGGTTGACATTCTTTGGAATAATCCACCAAAAGTAACAAATTCTAATAAGGGTCCCGGTGAACTGTACTTGAAGGTTACTGTGTCCAGTGACAGTGGTGGTGCAAGATTCTGGGGCGTACTGATAAATCATTGTCAGAAGATAATGAAGATAATTGACTGGACACGAAGTCATCCAGATAATATAAATCACTTTTCCTCAGCCTTTGGAATTGATGCAGGGTGGCAATATTTTCTCAATGTCTGTATGATTTTAAAATTTCCCCTCCTATGTTTCTGATTCCAACTGAAATATATGGCACAATATTTAGTTTACTTGGCTATGGTTTTACATGTAGTGTTTGGCGTCTGCAACATCTGATACTGGCAAGG
The DNA here is from genome assembly GCA_037962975.1 of Clitoria ternatea. Lineage (NCBI taxonomy): Eukaryota > Viridiplantae > Streptophyta > Magnoliopsida > Fabales > Fabaceae > Clitoria > Clitoria ternatea. The sequence goes on from CM075670.1 coordinate 11,083,799, forward strand.
CAATCCTTCCTAAGCATCTGCGTCTTGTTGCCAATAGTCTGTCAGCTAGTGGGGAGTTCGTGGGATTAAATGCGAAAGGCTTGGCACAACAAAGGAAACATGCATCTGTTTCATCACCATTCGTGCAAGGATGCTTTTCTGTCAGTTTCCACATTTATTAGCCAGTCAAATGTTTAATGCTGTATCACTTAATGAGATTTGATGACCATGTAATTCATGTAATATTATGGAATCTTACTGCAGAGTCCTGGAAGTTGCTTTCTAAGAGCTGCCAAGTTTGGAGTCACAGATAATCTCCAGGGTAACTTAGATGCATTGGCTTGGGGAAACTCTCTATCTATGGGGACAGGTGGACAGTTTGATATCATATATTCCGAGAAGGTGAAGTTGCTGGTTTTCTTATCTATTAAATCTTGTTGCTTCCATTCAAATTTTAATGGATAATGAATATGATTCCATTTCCAAAGAACCCAAGAATATGCAAGGCAGTTGTGTGAAGGTTTTAATGTACAAGTATGTTTCACTGCACTAAAAGACTCACTATCTGTTTTAATCAAAAACTGATGTGGCTGACATCTTAAAGTTATGAATAGTTTCCCTTCAGTATTGTTTATCACGTGATTGCAGGGTCCTCCTTAAGTCCTTATGTTTATTCTAGGCTTTCTTTTTTGGTCTTTTCCTGTTCACTTGTAGACCTTTGTGACACAGTCTATGAATTTTGATATATAAACTAATTTCTACATCATGAGATTGTTAAATCATAGAGCTTCTGTTTTTCGAATTGTCATTATCAATTCTTACAAGCCAGTGAGCCAGTAAATTTACAGTAATTATAATTTCTCTAGCAATAAAGTAAGGGTGCATAAGGTTTGAGGTTATTTCAACTGGATTGCGCTGTGGAAGGATGGGTTTAGGGGAGCTTGAGGGTTATGGAGCAAAATTATCTAGTACCTTGCAAGTTTTACATGTAATACTAACATTTACTTTTATCAGGGACATGAGGTAGCTAAGTCTGTAAATGTGTATAACCTGCTAGAAGCCAGTTTTGACAAGCTGAACAAGAAGATGGGCACTCATTGTCACAACTATTCGTCCAACAACTGTGGTTCTGAGTTTAGGTATAAAAATGGTTATGCTTTGAAAGATAGTAAACAGTGGAAGAGCATGTTAAGAAATTCTGTGACAGTAAATGATATCAAGAAGCTGACTTCTGCTTCGAGGTGCATATTGAAGAAGTAAGATAATCCACTTATAACTTTTTTTAAGCTCTACCACGATTTGTGTATTTAATGGTAATATGGTATATAGTCCTGTATATTGATTATAATACTTACCTAACCAGATATTGATTAATATGGTATATTGATTATATTCTATTTATAATACTTACCTAACTATATATAGCATACATTAATATTAAATATAACAACTTACGGATATATTATGTCAGTTATGGTAGTTTCTTCAATTAGTCTCTTCTACAAAAATATTTTCTGCTTCAAAATCATGAAATCAATATTTTCTTCTGTTTTCTTTTAATCATAAAGTAGTTATCTGTTGATGAGTTCATGATGTTTTGTCCCCTAGGGTAATCATGTTAGAGGTATAAAATGATCCTTATGAACCAACCTAACTGCTTAAACTTTTAGAGAATTCATTCTAAACAAAAACTCATTTTTTATGTTGCTATATCACTCTGTTTTGTGTCAAGTATGACAAACTACAAGATTTTTTAAGATGCTGCGATCAGTTTATCTTTTTTATTTCCTGTAGATACTAGATACTATTATCTGTGTATCGCTGATATATTTTATTTTTAGGTATATTTTTATTGGGCCCAGTTGTGTTTGGTTGTCTAGGTCTCTTGCTGGGACTGAGGATCTATGTTTTGCAGAATAATTGTCAACTTTGGTTATTGTCTTTGTAGTTATTCAATTGATGAGCTACTAAATGAGAGGGACAAGTCAACAATGCTTAGGGTTTTGCGTTTTCATCCGCATAAAGATGAGAAATTAGGCCCTGGACCAAAGGACATAAAGGTATGTGTGCTTGTGTGATGAATGGATGTGTGGTCAAAATTTTTGTTTCTTCATGTCAATTTGCATAAAGTTATCTGTTCTTGTGTGGAGAAGGTTTAGATGTGCACTCAAAATTTATTCTTTCTTCTTGCTAACATGTGCATAAATATAATGTCTATCAAATTGGAGCATACTATAAATTTAGTTGGGAAGTTTCTCTATATTTTCTCTGATGGAAGTTATCTCTGCTTGGCATTTTCCTATGATATTTTTATTTTGGAATTGTCTATATGCTATTTCACTATAAAATCTATATATTATTGAGTTTGAGGAATGTGTTTTACATTCTTTTGCTCTCATCTTTACTAATGTTGAGAGTGAGAGAAACAAGAGATCATAGGATGAATTCCGCGTGTTTATAGCGCTATTGAATTATAGGAAAGAGTACATAATTATAAGATATTCAGTTATTCTATTTAGGCTAGTCACATTAATATAGAACCGATCTCATTAATCTAATATACATAGTTACTATATTTACATGATTCTATAAACTAAAATTTGTCACATTTAGCAATGGTTCCATTGGTCAAATTCACGAAGCAGTGGTCCATGTGATGTTGATACCATGTGGGTGTAATATTTACAGCAACAGCCTTTATAGTTTTTATAATTTGACAGTTCATCAAAAGAAAAATATTTTTACAGTTTGTTTTGTACATTATCACATGATAATTTTGTATTGTAGACAAGATTATCAAATGTGTCCGCTCCTTTTGACCTTCATTCCAAAGCTTCTCGTATTTTGTTTGTTTCAGCGCTAGGTTCACACTGCCAAATATCACTAAAAAAACAAAATGAAAATTCTGATGTCAATTTTTGTGAAAAGGAGGAGAATGGAGATAATTGGTTTGTAACTTTAAATTGCTTGGTCTGAATGAAATCTTTGTTGGCACATATCTTGTGTATGTAGACGAAAAAAGAGGAGCTAATTATTTTACTTTTCTCTAAGGTAAACACTCCATGTTATCACTTATTGGGGGAATTCTTATTAATTAGAATGACAGCCTCTATAAGAAAGAATAAAGAGATGCCTGTATCAATTTGGCTTCTGTTTCCTTGTCGAATCTTTAATAGTTACAATGTATTGTTTAATAAAGTTTTCTTCATGTCCATGTTTGCCCATGCCTTTTATACTATTCTATGACAGGTTGGGTGGCATCCTAAACATACTGAAAGTCGATGCTTCTTTATAGTACGAATTGATGGGACTGTTGCAGATTTCTCATACCGTAAATGCATCCTTGGTGCTCTTGAGATTGTCGACCCAGAAAGGTCAAAGAGCCAGAAGAAAAAATGGTCTGGACATGTTGATATGTAAGCTATATCTATGCATGTCCAAGCTTAACAAGTGACTTCCATTTGATCTGGTGATAGTCACTGACTAAAAAAATATGTGGGGATGGTTTCCCTAAAAAATTGGTAAATTACAGTAGGAAGGGTAGTAGTTATAGTGCCACTGCTCTACAATCACAAACAACAACTTTGTTTTTCTACCTCTGATTTGGAAGAATGCCCCAAAGTCAATGGTAGAGGCACAGTTCTCTTTTGTGAGTTTAGAGTTATTTCATTCGCATTATCGCATTACTCTGGTAAAAAGGTGGATATTGTTTTGTAGTAGTATAGTTTCTCAAAGCTAGACTGGGTAGAGCTTGATGAATTTAGCTGGTCTGATAGAGGTACTGGTTGAAATCAAGACGAAAGTGATGATCTTTGTGCAGCAGCAGCACATTTTGAAACAGAGGAGATGACGCATAGAAGGGAGTATACCAGTTGAAAGCAATGGTGGTGCATTTTTTTAAACATTAACAATTAAGTTATCTTTTATCTATGATAAAGATGGGGCGGGATCTTGCCCTTAGCTTCTTTTTGCTCCTTCCACTAATACTTTATTTGCCAGTGATTGCGTCAGGCAGAGAAAGATGTAGTGGAAGCAGCAACGAGAAGCTTATAAAGATTTACCCCAGACCATATGTACTAATGAATATGTGACAGTTAAATATAAATTTGTTTAGGTTGCATCGTTCAAATGAGCTGTCTAGTTTTATTATCTCTTGCAAATTGAATATACACAGTTAGTACCCAGTCTAATATATTTTCTAATAGTCTAACATGATTTTTGACTATTACCTCATCTAAGAAATTCAACAACAAATGCTACATGTTTTTATTGAGAAAAGTTTATGACTGGTGTATCTAAGAAATATATTTACACAATTGGGGTTGTTTCTTAAAAATTTTATGTGAGTTACTTTTTTACGTGTAGTCATAATTTTTTACGACACATGTGTCGTCAAAAGTTGTTACGACACTACTTTTGCTGTATCGTTAAAAGTTGTTACACCATTTTGTTATTAAAAGAACTAGTTTTTTAAAAAAATGGGGTGGTTTTTTTAAAAAAATTGAGAAATAAGATGGTTTAAAAAATAATTATATAAAACATCACATTAATATTTTTATTTTTACGTATATGCATATAAATATATATTTACATAAAATAAAAAACTTATATAGAATATATATATATATATATATAACACATGAAAATTATATATTAAAATGTATAATATATAATTTATGAATTAAATATATATTTAGAAAATTAAATATAAAATATATATTAATGTATAATATATATATATATTAATATTTAATATTAATGTATAAAATATTTAATATATATTAATATATAATATATATAATTTATATATTATAATATCAAATATAAAATATATTTTTCTATTAAAAATTTAATATAAAATATATATTTTATATTTAATATCATAAATATATTTAATATAACTTATATTTATATATTTTATATTATAAATATATATTTAATATATAAATTGTAACCAAAACAAGAATTTTAATTTGACCAATAGCGTGTGTCGTCAAAACTTTTTCCAACACCACTTTTGTTGTATCGTCAAAACTTTTTCTGACACAACTACCTGTTGCGTCAGAATTTAATACGTCACCTCCCAAAAATGCTCCAAACAATGTAAATTTTATAAAAAAAACCCCACTTTCATAAATATCTTTTTCAAATACCCTATTTTCAAACATTACCCGTTTTTATTAAGGAAAACTGCTCTTTTGAGATTCAATTTAACTCCATTTGATACCTTTCTTATTTTAAAAGTTACACTAAATTACAGTAGAGTGTTAGAGATAAACTTGGGTGTCTTTATTTTTTACTGGTCTTAATGATTCGGTTAAATTTGATGCAACGATAGCATCTGCTAAGTCTGTTAAATTTCTGGCCTCCTTGCTTCCTTTTTCTATGTGGTCCTTTTTTTTTTAGTCTAGGAAGGGGAGGAAGGTTGTAGGGGATTGAACCTTGTGCTAAAGGTGATTTTTCTTGAAATCCACTCTTATGGCACTTGAAGAACTTGAGTTTAGTCTTTTCACTTCCCTTAGATTTAGATATGAACTTCTTTCCCTTTGGTCATCTCTTTTCCATCCTTCCTCTGAGACATTCAAACCTTCCCTAGTATCTTATGGTTTTAAGTATTGTTTCCTTTCAAGTTCCTTACTCTATATTGATATTTGAACCACGTCAGAGTAATGGTTTAATCTTTACCATAAAGAATAACACCCTAGAAATACTCAAAAAGCATTTGTAGAGAATTGAGAAGAAGCAAAGCCTTGTCCTTATTCTTAAATTTTATTTCAATTTTATCCAAGTCATCAAGAATCTTGTTAAAGCTTGCAAGTTGTTCTATTGTGGATCTTGCATCTCTCGTCTTGAACAAATATAGTTGTTGCTTCAAACAAAGCATGCTTGCAAAAGATTTTCTCATGTAGAAAGATTACAACTTCACTCACATGTCATTAGTAGTCTTCTCCTTTGTAATTTTCCTCAACACACATTATCTCCAAGACACAAAATAATTGAATTCCTTGCCTTTTCAACCATATTAGTCTTTTGCTTCTATGTTAAGGTTTTAGGCATTTTTGTCTTGTCCTTTATAGCCTCTACACATCCTTGCTACACCAAGATTACTTTCATCTTGATCCTCCATAATTTGAAATTATTTTAACCTGGGGACTTCTCAATGTCATATTTGGTTGAACTTATTCTTGGATCTTTTCTTTCACTTTCTTATAGATAATGCCACTTGTTTGTTTAAACAAGTAGAAATAAAACCATTCCAAAATTTGTAACAGTAACAAACCTAGAAACAGAGAAATCCAAAGAACCTAAAAGAAAAGAAAATAGAAAAATACGATTATAGCCTAATGAAAAATGCAAGAGAAAGATTAAAAAGAAAGTATGAAAAACATAAAACCACAAGAGATTTAAGAAAGAGATGAAAGGAAGAACACCAAGATTTACATGGTCCAATCAATGTGATCTACATCCATAAGAGAGTAGCGAAATCCACGTGAGGCCAAACATTGCATATATTGTTAGCAGATTAAGTAGATATACTTATAACCTCGATAATGAGCATTGTACAGCAGTGTTCAAATTGATGAAATAATGGATTTCTAGTTGTATTAGAAGGATGCAATGATGCAAAGTGGATTTCAGATTCAGATGAGATAAAATCCACCAATGGTTATGTGTTTACACTTGGTAACAATGTTGTTACTTGGAGATCAGGCAAACAAACTATCATTGTGAGATCTACTATAGAGTCAGAATTTATTACTTTATAATTAGCTAGTAATGAGGCTAAGTGGTTAAGAAACTTTTTAGTGAGCATTCCTCTAGGTATAAAACCAACACATTTAGTGTCTATGCATTGTGATAGCCAATCGGCTATAAGTATTGTTAAATATAACTCTTACAATGGTAAGAACCGACACATACGGGTGAGACATAAAGTAGTTAAGCAGCTACTGAAAAATAGGATCACATTTATTGGATATGCGAGGTCAAAAGGGAATTTAGCCAATCCTTTTATTAAATCATTGAGTAGAAAACTCATTTATGAAACATCAAGGGGAATGAGACTACAATCCACATCAAAATTAACAATGATGGGAACCTAATCTCTGTGATTGGAGAAGGTTCATATTAGCAATAATAAGTCATTGTTAATTCTCTAACACTACCTTTCTTTTTCCTTTTCTATGATGTGTGAAGTGTTAGACTGCATTGAATGAGAGGCTAAATTATAAAGCTTTTAATGATTTCATATCCCTTATGGGTGGTGTATGTTATGCAGAATACACTTGATGGAATCACCTATATGACTGTCAAGTGAGGTCACTTGTATGAGGTTAAGACTAAATCTCTAAAGCACTCATGAATTAGCAAGCGGGCGCAAGCCTTAATGCGCTAAACAACAATAACAGCAAGAGTTGTGGAGTGTAATGTGACAAGTAAGCCTCTAGCTTAAACTAAAGTGATAATTAGTTCATAGAAGCTCTACTTCACCAAAACATTGTATGATATGATTATCTTCTAGGATTTGGTTCATAATTCAAAAGACAAAGTCTGATGCATTTGCACTCATGATGTAAACCTAGTAAACTTCTATTTTATTCATTTTATTATAAATTGTTGTCTGAAAATTCTTTTGAAATATGTGGAGGATTGTTGTATAAATGTTATATTTTAAAAGACTTGTTTATGTCCCACATTGCTTGGAATGTAAAACTTCAAAAGGCATATATTGCAAAAGGTGTTTTAAGCTTATAAACAAGTTAGAAATGCTATGGCCTTGCAAGCATAGGAGATTAGTTTAAAATGTTGATTATGCATACAATTATATTGGGAGTGAGGCATTTAGAGTCACGGCATTGTTAAAACCTAATATCTATTTTTTACAATCAAAATCTAATAAGCTAGTATTTATTATAGTGATGTTGTGATATATTGATATATAGAATAATAGTAATTTATCATATTCTATAGGTTATTAAGTATGAACTCTTAGCCAATATTAATATTAATTTTAAAGGCCTTGTTAACTAGTGCCCATAAGGGCACTAATTAAGGAAGCAAAAATGGAATTTTTTGTTGAAAAAATGAGTGTGAATTACTTAACAAATAGAGTGGATAAGTTTTAAGGCTTAAGGGTAAATTTAGCCCCTAACAAATTCTAGATTTTGGTACGACCCCCCTGAAATAATTTTTTCCTGTTTAAAATCCCTGCAATAATTTTTTTGTTAGTATTAAACACCTGCTGCTGAGGTGTAACCCTGCCACTAGGTGCACATGTGGCATGTGACTAAGATTTTTTAATGCTGAGTAAGATTAAATGGGTAATTAATTAAGATTATTTAATATTAAGTGAGATTAATTAAAATATTAAAAAATGAAGGGTTTTAAAAAAAAATAGAAAGCTTTTTTTCTTCCTCTTCCTCTTCTGCTTCCTCTTCCTCCGTCGCATCTTCGACCGCACTGCCTCTCCGTGCCACCGCGCACCACAACTTTACCACCACCACTTTGAGACAACCATTCCCTACCTCCCGGTACTCTTCTTCAACCCCCACCCCAACCCCATCCAAAACCCGTCGTCTCCTCCTCTCTCAAATCCCAAATCAAAATCGAAATTCTCCTTCTCCTCCCTTTTCGTCCTTCTCTTCTCTCTCCGATCCGTCTATTCCCTCATCCCCTTCCTTCTCCCTCTTCCCCATCTCTTTCCTCATTTCCCCCCTCTCCTTCTTCCTCACCTTCTTATTTTCCCTACTATCTTCCTCTTCCTCTTCCTCCTCCATTGATCCTTTCAATAACCACAAGCCCAAACAACCTCTCTTCTCCTTGTCCTCTCTTAGACTCTCTCAATAGAGGATTCTCGTTTCTTAGTCAATCGTTCTCTCCCTCATCTTCCTCCTTCGCTTCCAAGCTCTCCTTCGTGTCCTTGTTCCTCAGATTGTTCCTCTTGTCCTTCGGTTGGGATCGAATTAAATGTTTCCCTTTCAATTGCGTTAGGGTTTGGGCGTTGTTGCTCCCTTTTATGTCAAGCTTTCTGGCTTTCTACGAACGCGTTTCCATGATGGATTGGGGATTCAAGTCTTGAATAACCACATACAACAATAAACCACAGAGCAACAAACCCCAAAGGGAAAGCTGAGGAAAATAGAAAAGCTTCAACACCAATGTACAAACAAAAGTGACCAAGAAATCCCTCTGAGAGTCCTTAAAACTCACCAGACTATCATCACTCAAAAGCATACCAAAAACAACAATGTTAGCCAGAGGCCACACCAAGTTCCCGAAGGTAACACTATCTTCAAACACGAAGAAGCTAATCACCGCAGGAAGAAGAAGCCTTCCCAGCTTTTTATTTTTTTAAAAAAACCCTTAATTCTTTAATATTTTAATTAATCTCACTTAATCTTAAATAATCTTAATTAATTACCCATTCAATCTGACTCAACATTAAAATATCTTAATCACATGCCACATGTGCACCTAGTGGCAGAATCAAGGGTTACACCTCAGTAGCAGGTGTTTAATACTAACAAAAAAAATTATTACAGGGATCTTAAACAGGAAAAAATTATTTCAGGGGGTCGTACCAAAATCCAGAATTTGTTAGGGGCTAAATTTACCCTTAAGCCAAGTTTTAATGAGTTTTTAAATGAAAATTTTATACTTTTGCTTCTTCGGCCAATGTCCTGAGAGCACTTGTTAGAATTTTTCTATTAATAATATACTGGTTTTATTCTTTTATTTTTAGATTTAAAATTAAAAAATTAAAAAATATATTAGTTTAATGAGGTATATAAAAATTATAGGTATATTAAATAGGGGTAGGGGCGGGGCGGGGTGAGTAGTATAGTACACATCCGTGCACCTGTACCTACATGTTTTTACAGATAACTCTCCATTCTTATCTTCATCCATATTAAATCAATAAATATCATCCCTATCATGGGTAATTTTTACGGATACCCAACAGGATTGGGTTTAATTGTCATCTTTAATTGAACATTTTATCTTGTGTTATGATCTAGAATTGACATATGATTTAATAGTTATTTTTTGTAATTGGTATCATAACCTTGGATTAAAACCCCAATATTTTATTAAATCAACTTGTTGGAATTTCCTTTATTATGAAATTTCAAAATAAACCAAGGAAACATTACGTCAAATTATTGAGTAGTTATAAAGTTTGAGAAATACTTGGGTCCATTACACTTTATCAAAATACAATGAAAGACTTTATGTAGGTAATAGACGTCCTCATGAAACTCCTTTGGTGAATTGAACGTCGGACAAAGAACAGAAGAACTTAAAGTATGAGTTAAAAAATTGGTGTTATGACCTTCTTTAACCAAATTTGCTGAATTTCCAAAACCGGGACTGAAATGCCAAGAATTCTAATAGTAAAGAAGTTGAATAAGTGAATTTGATTTGGTGTTTAGGGGACTAACACCTCTAGAGCGGTTTATTTTAACCAACCTATTAGGGTTTCCACTATTCCAAAATAGACCAAAATATGAGTTCACATCAATGCCTACATTAATCTAAACAGGTTCATCACTAGCAATCAACTCAATTGATGTAAATAGCTAATATAAATGTTTTGATATTTAAAATGTAACCCATAAAAATAATTATTAGAAATTAAAGTTCCTAACAAATGACATAAATCAAATGTGAATGAATAGTATGGAAATTGCATGTTGCATGATCTAATACATGTCTATTTCCAATTGGTCTAAAATTTAATTTTTAAAGATGTCAAAACAATATAGATATACTGCACCAGAATGAGTTAATAATAATAATAATAATAATAATAATAATAATAATAATAATAATAATAATAATAATAATAATAATAATAATAATAATAATAATAATAGACGTTAATATTATGTAGAAAATCCAAAATATTAAAAATAGACATAAATTAATACAAATAAGACTCCCACTAAATTAAGGTACTATTAGAAATTATTAGAAATTACACTTATGTAAACAACATTTTCATAAAATGCTTTAGGTACCAAAACTTTGTATAATTAGTCCTCTATGAAAATCTACTTATACTTATTCTGAACTCTCCCCTTCATAGCCAAGTACTTAATATCTATAAACTTGGACTTGGTTGCACTCCTATTATTATTGGAGTAAAGCACTCCCAAGTTATTTTCAATGGTCTCTCTATGCCATTTACGATACGTAAGCTAGTGGCAAAATTTTTTCGAAATTGCCTGAGGAGTTTTTCTTTCGTAATGATTCATGAATAGCATATCCAAAATTACTGTCACGTTAACTACCCAATGAGAATTTTGTAACTTTCTATTTCAAATACAAAGAACCATAATTTCCTTCTCTCCCTAATTCTTTCAAATTTGTTAATTTTTTTGAAAAATTGATTGAGGGCTTTTGTTTCTCTTTTCATCACGATCATAAGTCAGTAAATCTTGCACCACATTGTGGTCTATTGATTAAAAATCAAAAATTTTGTTTTCTTGAGTTTTAGAACGCGTCAAGCCAAATTTAATTACGCTTTATTTGAGCATAATTTGTGCAAATTAGTTCATGGCTTTAATTAAACCCATCATGGTGATTCTAACAAATTATCAAGCATGTGTTGATGTGGCCTAAGTAGGGAGGAATTAAAAAAAAAATGAAAACACAGGTTCATAAACCCCACAAAACACAAAATTCACCTAAGGGAATATAATTCAAAATTACCTTAGTCAACGATGGACTAGATCATCGAAAAATGTCGAGTATGATACGCAGGTCATGTGACCCATTTTAGGTGTTTGTTGGGCTTTAGTATTTTGGAAGCCCAGTCACGGTAGGGCCAAGTGATGCCATGTTTGTGCCTCTCCCAACACTCAAAATTCTTTTTTTCATAAAAAAAGGATATTTTTCTTTATTATCCAAAAAAAAAAGATATTTTTATTTCACCAAAAAAAATATTTTCATAACTTTTAGCATTGTATTTATTTTCAATTATTTAATATAATTTTAAATTGATTAATTAATCATTTTATTCTCCGAATTTGGATTTGGAATTTTGTATGTAATTCCTTATGGCATTTTTATGTTCTACACTATCTCTATTGGACGTCATATTTAAGTGATTTTAATTTAGGTTCTTTATGTAAATTGATGATTATAATCTTATCATAATTATTATCTTCCTATTTGATATAGTTATATTAATTTTGTTGGTATGGTTTTGCGTTATTATAATTGATAATTGTGTGATTTTAATCATCTTGTAATTCAAAATTTTAGTTTAATTTTAGTTTAATTTTATATTCTTGAATATTTGGTCTAGATTACGTGAAATAATTTCCAATATTATATTTTTATTAAATTATTTTATTTAAGTCCTAAGAAATTAAATATAGCACATTCTTGTTTTCATAGTATTCTCTTTCATACAATATGTATTTATTATATTTTATTGAGTATGAAATTTAAAATATATTATAATTATGACTTCACCCATCATGGATACAATTATGTAAATTCTTATGAGTTAAATCCTAGCGCTGTCTCTTAATATAAGAGATTTTTACCTTGGTCACATGTATTAAAAAAGTTAGTTAATTTAATTAAAATTATTAAATTTTTTTAAAGTTTATAGTAATTTTCTAAATTATCACCATTAAGGTTATTACGACTCATTATTCTACTCTTCTCACTTAATCTTTCTACTTATTATCAAATTATCATAAGAAAGATAAATGATCTAATTAATGTATCTCATTTATTATTACATTTTTTATTTTAAGAAAAATTATGCATAAATAATGGATATTTGGGTAAAAAAAATTAATATTACAGAAATTTGAAAGAAAGACAAAAAAAATTAAAAAGGGTTTTGTATTAAGAGACAAAGATAGCATATATATATATATATGTATTTATATATATATATATATATATATATATATATATGTTAGTATTCTATGTTAATTTGACTGGTTCATGATTGTTATAAATTTATTTTATTTTTTGTAAGTATGACTATTGTTATTTTGTATAATTGTCATCTAACCAATCATGGGAACAGTTATACAATATTTGTATGGATTGGATAATTAAATGATAGGATGTTATTGATGTGTTGTTGTTGATGTGATTTATGGTAAATACAATGTATTTTTGTTTTGCTCATGTCCATTTTGTACTAATGACATGAAGTCTTGTACATTGTATTTTTTTATAAATATATTTGTTATTTGTTGTAGATCATAGAAGATAAAAAATTTGTATTGAGAATTTTTTGTTGCACTTTTAGAATGTCTTGTATATATTGAACAATTATTTAGTTGATTTCCCCGTGTGCTATGCCCAATTTTATTAACATTTATATATGACCAATCTTGAGAAATTATGTTATTTTAGGTAGCTTTATGTGACATGAAATTTTATTCCAATTTAAACTTTAGATTAATGTGGCTAATTTGTTGAACTCTATGTATGAAGAGTTATTAATTACAAGAGTAATTAGTTCAAATTTGGTGATTGGCCATATTTGCTAAATTTTAATATTGATTGAGCGCATTATTGAAAAGTATAATAGTTAAGTACTAAGAACATTTTGTATGTCATGTCGTAGCTCATGGGGTTATGTTTTGGACCTGAAAAATAAAGAGGTTGATGAAATATTCTTGGTTGTCATCTAGTTTTTTTTAGGGCACAAAGGAATAATTGTTTTAAATCTAGTTTGTTAGATCTTCTTTGTTTGATGTCTTAAAGTGGTTGAGAATTGCAGCTAAAATTTAGACAAACTAAAAGATTAAATATGTGAGATTTTTGAATAGTGAATATTAAGGTCAGTTTAATGAAATTATAAATGTTTGGGGACTTTTATGTATGAAACTTTTAAGGAGGATGAAGTTGAGTAAAATAAATAAATAAATAAAATACATGCTTCTAGTTAGTTGTCAAACTCTTAGGGAAGTATATTATTGGTGAGAATTATATTGGAAAGAAAGAATTATAGGAAATGCAAGTGTAATTCAAGTCCACATTGTTTGTAAATGGGTTAAGATATAACTTGAATGTTAAGACCAATATTAATTACCTTAGTATCTTAAGATAAAGATATTGTGTCATCTTATACATAGTTGTTATCCATTTGTTAAACATATTGTTAAAGTTTTTCTTTTTTTAGGTCTCTTCTATGATCCCATATTAGTATTAGATATCTAGCAAGTTTCTATTTGAGGCTTCTTATAAGTATGATTAAAAATTAGTTAAAATTTAAAATACTAGCTTTGTAAAGAGTTGGTTTAAAATAAGCCCTTATAATTTTCAAATGAGAAAGTTTTCTCCAATGAGTGTTTTTTGACTTCTTTATTATCTATTTGCATTCTAGAAGTATACAATTTTACTAGCCTTTAAACTTAATAACAGCTATGAAATTTGATAAAGGACAAGCCCTTTGTAGTAGAAGTCATGATTTATGTTGTATAAAAGAGTAGCAATACTACCAATCAATGAACAAACATGTTCTTATTGTTGAAATAAAATTTCAGACCTCTGTGATTATTGTCATCTTACTTTCTTTTATTGAAAAGACCATTTGTTTAAAACTTTCATGCTTAATTAACATTAATTGAATATTATGTATGATTAGACTTCATGATTCCAAATTATTTTTGTGATCTTTAAGCATTTATCACGTAGATTCATATAAACTATAAAAATATAGTTTGAAAAAATTACCTCACCGGTTTCTACCAAGAATCAATTTTCAAGTTATATTTTTAAATAGTTACGATATAAATAAGTCAATTATGAATTGGACACTAGATAAATGTTAAAAAAAATTTGAATGAAAATTTAGATGAAGTTTTGAGTGTAACTTAATGACTTTCGTTAAATTATGGTTTGCTACTGTTTGGATTATTTAGGAGACACGAAACCACAATATCTTTAAGGGTGGAGTTATGAGTGGTAAGAAAATGTTTGAGCTGATTCAGTATAGGTGTTGGATATGGTTGCGGTTTCGTATGAATGGGTTCTTTAAGAGTTTTGATGAATGATATAGGGAGCCTTTATTATGTTTAGCTGGATAAGCTAGTTTGAATAAATTTATTTTCTATGTATATGAATTAATGTACCCATTGTACCTTTTTTTAATTTATAATTATTTCTTTGTTGATAAAAAAAATTAACCAAAAACCTTTTGCTTTGAGGTTGAATATATATATTTTATCTTCTAATAATGACACTTGGTTTTTAATTCACTGTTTTATTCTTCTGATTTCATGGATGGTCTTAGACCGATGTTTTTATTCTCAAAAGGTTAATAAGAGCAATTCTTATCACCTTTTGCATTTGTTCTTGATATTTTGTTTTGGTTGCAGCTACGTTATTATTTTGTTGAAATAAAATACATGTTGAGTCGTTGATTTTGGTATAGAGGACCTTACTGATGTTTCAATTATTTTTGTTGGCATTAAAAATATATTTAAATATATTTCTTATATATATATATTAAGTATTAAACATATTTATTAAATAGCAATATATTTAATAATAAATAGTAATATATTTATTATATTAATATATTTAAAACTTAAAATGCATAATATGATGGGTTAAAAATATATTATTATATTTATAATTTAATAAATATATTAGTAATAATAATATATTTAATAAATATATTTTCAGAAAATATACTATTATTAAACACATTTATTATTTGATATATTTTTAATATTACTTTCTTTATTTTATAAGTCCTTAAAACAAAAATAGAGCGTTTCATTTTATAAGTACTTGCAAAAAAATTTAGGAACATTTATTAATTTTTTTCTTATTTTACCTTTAAATATTTAATGTTTTTACATTTGTACCATTAATAGATGATATTGGAGTTTGATTTTAAATGAGAATAAATTTTGAAAGATAAAATTATCTTTTATAATATCAAGATAATAATTACTGTCATAAAACTGTGTCATTATAATTAAAAGTTTATAACATGAAAGGGAAGGAGTCTTAATTTAATGGATAGTATTCCTAAAATGTCTTTATATAATCCATATTTTAATTTATTTAATAAATAGTATTCTTAAAATATCTTTATTTGATACATATTTTAGTTTTTAACGGAGAGGGACCAGCTACCTAAACAAGTTCTAATAAAAGTATTACTCTATCCGTTTTTATTTAACCGTTGTCCATTTACGGTTTCAAGAATAATAATTACTAGTAGTTTTTTAAAAAATATACCTAGACTGGAAAAAATGTTGTTTTAAAAGAGATAATATAGTTTAATAAACATTTGTTAGATAATTAAGATAAAATAATTTTATTTTTTAATTTATGTAATTTTTTCTTTTAAACAATTAAATAAAAATGAAGATAGTATATGAAAAGGCATAGAAATATTAAATGAGAGATTCACAAGGTCTGCATTTTCTTGAATGAATTGATTTGAGGGCAGCCATATGGTTCTTATAGAACATGAGACATGTATTGGTTTCAGTTAGTAAGTGATCTTTATGTTACTCAAACTTTTAGGCGCCTTTTCCCTTATCATAATAACATATAAAGGTTGGTTACTTAGACTCACCAAATTCCATAATATTAATGGCTATTTGGTGGATCCTTCTCTCACTCTCTGCCACTCTCTTCTCTCATCCTAAACTTTGTGTTTCCCACCAAGGTATAACATTCTTTTCTCACTAATGTAATTGCTTGCATTTACTATATAGTAACAACCTCATACATTGATGACAATGCATGAAAGTTTTTTAGTGCAAATTTGCCTTTACTCCAAAAAATGTATATATTTTTTGTTTTATTATAACAGTTAAATACAAAATCATTTAAACTTAGGGTCATGTGGTACATAATTATTTATTTAGATGATTCAATGAGTAATTTATCACACCAAATACTTTCTGGTTTCAACGTGTAGGGTTGACCTCTTATGCGCAATTTTGAATTTTGTTGGTTAAATGAAGTTTGAAGGTATCTCAAACAATGTCAAATTAATATTAATTATTATATGATTGAGTTAGTCAAATTCAATGTTCATAATTGAATATTAAATAAGCACTTAATAAGACTAAACCTTTTAGCAAGCATGAGAGTGGGATCGGCGGAATAGGTTTAGTTTCAAGGTCGAGTCTAAATAATAAAAGTTGTTTTTGGTTTTGGTTTTTCTTGTCAGGTTTAGGGAAACTTGTAGAGATTTTATTCTATTTTGTTTTAATAATTTAACTGTATAATTTTAAATAAATCACATAAATAATAAACTTATAAAATTATATTATATATAAAAACTTGTTATTATTATTATTTAGCTATTCTTATAATTAAAATTATTAAATAAGTGTAACAAAGTGGGTTTGAGTATAAGATTTGAGCGACTTATTGCATCATCAAATTCATATACTTTCCCATCAAAATCAATGTGGAAAAGGATGAGTTTTTATTTATTCTCAATTAAAATAAATTTTACTCGTCATAATTGAGAAAAAATAAAGGTCCATCTTCTAATATTTGAGTGAGTGTAATAATAATATATATATCTTTTAAAATAGTTACTTATATCAGCATATGTCTTTATAATTTTATATTTTCAAAGGATTAATCTTTTTTTTAAAATATTCTTGAGCCAAAAGAAAACACTTAAGCAGTAGGTGAATTTCAAAATTTTGTTTAACTATTTAGACATAAAATAAATTTTGTTTCTATTTAACTGTTTATTTTGGATTTCAAAATATTAATAATTACTTTTTCTTTATCAATAATATCTGCACAAGAGAAAAAATATATTAGAGTTAATATAGTGTAATAAATAAATGGTGAATACTAAATCTAACAATTCTGATACTCCCTCATGTGGATGTTATGAACAAATCAGATAAATTTTATATGGAGGAGTATATATGTTTATCTCTCAAACCTTTACCAATTTGTATGGATGTAATATTTTATGGTTTACAGGTAATGGAAAATACAGGTTTATGCAGAGTGCAAGTTCAGCAGGAAGGATATCATACTACGACTACATAATAATTGGTGGGGGCACAGCAGGGTGCCCATTAGCGGCAACTCTATCAGAAAGTCACAGCGTTTTGTTACTTGAAAGAGGTGCCTCTCCTTATCAAAATCCTAACATCACCAACTTAGCTGCCTTTGGTGCTGCCCTCTCAGACACTTCCCCTTCCTCTCCTGCTCAACGCTTTATCTCACAAGATGGTGTCTTCAACTCAAGAGCTCGTGTCCTTGGTGGTGGAACATGTCTCAATGCTGGCTTCTACACTCGTGCAAGCCCCAACTACATAAGGTACTATAATCACTCACTGTCCTAAGGATATTGGAATGCATTTATGCATGTTTTGTGTTGTTCTTGTTAGGGAAGTTGGTTGGGATCCAAGGTTGGCAAATGAGTCCTACAAATGGGTGGAGCGACTGGTGGCCTTTAAGCCTGCTGTGCGGCAATGGCAATCAGCTGTGCGAGATGGTTTGGTGGAAGTAGGAGTGCTGCCTTACAATGGCTTCACCTTTGATCATATTTCTGGCACTAAGGTTGGGGGTACCATTTTTGACCAACATGGTCATAGGCACACTGCTGCTGATCTTTTGGAATATGCTAACCCCTCTCATATTACTGTGCTTTTGCATGCCACAGTCCACAGGATCTTGTTTAAGAAAGGTACCTGCTCTTCATGGTAAAAGAAAAATGGAATTATATTATTTTTAATACATATGATAAGAAATCAAAAGATACAAGTCTTTTCAAAAAATTACAGATAAAAATTTATACTTCTTAATTTCGTGTATATTACCATATGCACCTTATCAAGGGGTGCATTTCAGTTGATTAAGCCGTGTATGAATTATTGTAAGTCTTGACATCTTAGATTCTTGCCGAGAAAAAGAAACACATTAAAAAACCCTTAGTTTTTCAATGATTTGTGAATGGTGAAACTCAATAGGATCAAGGCCAAGGGCAAATGGAGTAATATTCAAGGATGCATCAGGGGGAGAACACATTGCATACCTAAAACAAGGGGCTAAGAACGAGATTATTGTGTCAGCTGGTGCATTGGGAAGCCCACAGCTTCTAATGTTGAGTGGAATTGGAGCAGCAGAACATCTCAGGACACTCAACATCAGTGTGGTATTGGATCAGCCATTAGTAGGACAGGGAATGTCAGATAATCCAATGAACGCCATCTTTGTCCCATCACCTATCCCTGTAGAGGTTTCCCTCATTGAAGTTGTTGGCATCACCAACTTTGGCAGTTATATTGAAGCTGCTAGCGGAGAAAATTTTGCTGCTTATGCTTCTTCAAGAGATTATGGAATGTTTTCCCCTAAGGTACATTTCACAATGTTCTTGTTACCTTAGCAATTTATCTTAAAGTAATTCTAAGTGTGGTTCAATCAGTTTTTCCTGTTTTTCCACAAATGCAGATTGGTCAATTCTCTAAGGTGCCTCCAAAGCAGAGGACCCCGGAAGCCTTGGCAAAAGCAATAAAGATGATGGAGAGCCTTGACCAAGCAGCATTCAGGGGTGGTTTCATTCTAGAAAAAACCATGGGTCCAATTTCAACAGGCCATATGGAACTACAAAGTAGTGGCCCAAATGAGAACCCATTGGTGACATTTAACTACTTCCAAGACCCAAGAGACTTGGAGAAATGTGTCCAAGGCATCAGCACCATTGAGAAGATAATTGAGTCAAATGCTTTCTCTCCATTTAAATACAAGAACATGCCTGTGTCTATGCTCCTGAACATGACTGCAAACTCCCCAATAAATTTGTTGCCTAAACACACAAATGATTCAAGGTCTTTAGAGCAGTTTTGCAGAGACACTGTGATGACCATTTGGCACTACCATGGTGGATGCCAAGTTGGAAGAGTTGTTGACAGTGATTATAAGGTTCTTGGTGTGGATGCACTGCGTGTCATTGATGGTTCTACTTTCAATTATTCTCCTGGGGCTAATCCCCAAGCCACTGTTATGATGCTTGGAAGGTACGTGTATATATATACATATAATGGTGAGCATGTTAGTTTAAGGAAACACTAAGAAAATTACACCGACCATCTTACTAGTTTAAGATTCAATCAGCATGGTTTAACCAGTTTTAATAACAATAGTTTTAGTCTCGATAGTTATCGCTTAATTTATGATTTAAGATATCTTAATAATATTGTTTAATTTCTTATTTTCTTCATTTCATGCAGGTATATGGGAGTCAAAATGTTGAGAGAGAGACTCGGTGGTGGCAAGAGAACTGAATAGTATACATTGTGTATTTTTCTTCTCTGTTTTCGAATCATATAATGGTGTTCGGTCAAGATAGAATCTATTTATATTTTTTCAGCTTTTAACAATGAGATTGTCAAGGCATATGCGCTAAGCCAAAACAATGAAAACAAGCTTCTTTTTATTAGTTACCTAGGAACAAACAAAGTTCGATTTATTTATCCAATAGAGTAGCTTAGTAGTAGAGTTTGGGTAATTCAAATATCACCTTTCATTGTAAAAATAAATAAATCAATCAAAGTTCGATTACAGTAATACCAATAAAAATGTTCGTGTGCGCGTAATGGTAAAACAAACATATTCCAACTCTGGTAAAAGAATCTACGACATCAACTGAAGAGGAATTCACGCTAAACTGAAGTTCAAATGAAGTGTATAAAAGAAAACTTTTTCATATAAAAACATCCATATAATCCATTCCTCCTAATTTCAAAACACTCCCCTCGCATTTTTAATAGAAAAATCTCACTTTTACTTCATTCATCAATGTCCTTGGGAAACTAGGTTGGGTCCTAATCATAATTTTTTTGGGTCAATACTAATCCTATTTCTTAACATCTCCATTTTTGCCAGTGTTGTAACTCTTTTCATTTTCGAGATCCATGCTCTAATTTCAGGTGATTTCTACCTACACCACTTATCTAGAATTTCAAATTTAGAACTTATCCATATTTGTATTATATATCCACATGTAAATATTAGTGATAGCAACGAGACGGGTTAAGAATCCAACCCTGTGAAAGTCAAGATGAGTACGAGCGCGGGTTTAAAATTATGCAATTAAAACTCATACTTGTAGATATTGTCGGGTTCAAGGAAACTTGTAAGTTTCACACTTTACTATATTTTTAATTGTTATTAATTTTAATAACACAATATATATTTAATACATTTTAATCAAAGTAATATTTGAAGATAGTTTTCTAAAAAATAATAATAATAAACTTAAGAACTATTTCATATTTTAAGAAAAATATATCAATTTATTATTATTATAATTAAAAGTAGTTAATTTTTATAACGGGACTCGTTTGGGGTAGGTACTTGTATTTCCAAACCCACTCTATCCAGGCTAGAATCGGGTAATAGTAGTTTCCGTTAAATTTAGTCAAAGCATGTTTTTACATCAAAAGAGGGGGGGGGGGGGGAGTGGTGTAGAAAGCAATTACCCAAGGCCTAAATTTTGGGCTGTGCTGGCGAACCCAAATCCATGGTAACACACGGGAGGGTTGGGCCAAAGTATACAGTGGGAAGCATGGGCAATAAAGCTTGAGAGAAAACAAATATCAGAGCTTAAAAAAAAAATTTTTTTTTTGTCCAAAAAAAACAAATATCAGAGCTAAATCCAGAAACAGAAGTATTCCAATTCCAAAGAAGCAATTCAGGTCTTTGTGATGGTGGTGGCCACTATGAAAACTAAGCCTTTGCCCTTTACCTCTTGTTTGTTTTCTATACCAGTCTCATCCAGATTCTCTAACTTCAACTTTCAATGCTATAAATTCGAATTACTATTTTATCCCTTCCTGGAACCACCGCAACCACTTCTCATGTGACCTAACAAGGGCTCTATCGGCAATGGACCAACCAACTTCGCTGTCTAGAAAGTGATTCTCAACGGAACAAAATGGCCCATCCACTTGTTAAACAAAACCTAACTACTAGGTAACCCCAAACCATGCACACACTTTCATTCAAATCTGTGTGTAAATTTTACCCTTACTCAATAGTAACTATAGTCTATAGACTCAGATCCTCTTGGTTGGTAACAATCAGGAATTTAGGAGTGAGAAAAAAATACAAAAATTAAATTAATAAATCCTAAATTAATAACTTCTTCATAAGTTTATTTACAACATTGCATAGGATGTGAAATAAAAAATAAAAAATTTCACTTAAAACTAACAATAGTATAGTATTATATGATTTCTTAAGGAAGCATAACTTTTAATATAAATTTGTTCCTTTCAAATTTTTATCATGCAGCGTTTTTTCTGATAAAAAAAACTATGAAAACATAAAAAAATGGATTGATCCAAACAATAAATCTCAATCCAAAATATTAATTTTGTAAAATTTTATAAAAACAATATATTGATACATCTCCTGTTGCAAAAGTGCATAACAAACATTTTTTATAAGTTTGTCTAACTTGTACAATTTTACATAAAATAAGATATTTCAATAAAATTATTTTATTGAAATTTGTATAGAGATTGTTTAAAAATTTGTATTAGTAAACATTAATGATGTTTTTAAATAAAATTAATCTCAAGCTACCAAGATTTTTGAGAAACCCTTTTTTTATTTGTCTTCAGAATGTCGCTTTTTTTTTTTTTGCTAAGATGAGTGGATCCAAATCCATAGTATATTAGCATTGTGCAAGAAGCTAGGATATTTTGGACAATAATGGTCAATGAAAGAGTGCGTGGAACACTCCAAGGCAACAATTGAACTTTGACATTTACAACAACATAGTGAAACTTCCAATGTAAACAACTAGACAATGAAATTAAGGGAAAGGATAACAACACAAGAGAATAGTACAATGAGTGTTGAAAGAAAGAAAATGTACTCACCTTGTGCTGGAGAAGAAGCATCACAACCCTGCTACAATGCTTGTTTTCCTTCACCCAATATTCTTGCCACTAACTCTGAAATTTTCCAAAAAACTCCCAAATCAAGCGTCCGTATAATTGGATCAAGCCATGATTTGGAAGAGGCCACACACTCCACTCTTCATCCACATACCCAATTCACCAACCCTGAGGCTCTCCCTTCTTTGGATGAATCATATCTTAACTTCACCAAAGCATACCCTTTATTTGACAACACTTCCCAAGTTGACCAAATTCGTGCACAAGAATACAACCACTTGAACCCCTCCAACATTTGTTTTGATTATATAGGACATGGCCTTTTCTCCTACGCTCAAGACCTAAAAACACCCTGCCCAACAATAACCTCAAATATTGCTTCTACATCTTCTTGTCCTCCTCCAACATCATTGCCTCACTCTCCTTTGGCACCACCCTTCTTTGCTATCTCCTACAAGCCAGCAACTTTACATTCTCAGACACTCTATGGTGGCCAGGAATCTGAGCTAGAATCCAAAATCAGAGAAAGAATCATGGCATTTATGAACATCTCTGAGGCTGAATACATTATGGTTTTCATTGCCAACGAGATATCTGCCTTTAAACATGTGGCAAATTCTTTCCAATTTCATTCTGATGGAGAGCTTCTCACTGTGCATGACCACAGGAATGATGCCATTGATGTGATGATTGAGGCATGCAGGGAGCAAGGGGTTCATGCCATGTCAGCTGAATTCTCCTGGCCAAGTCTCAGAATCCGGGGCAGAAAGTTGAAGAAGATGATAATGAGCAAAAGGGGTAGAAAAAAAAGAGGTCTTTTTGTTTTCCCACTTCACTCAAGTGTCACTGGAACACCGTACTCCTATGTTTGGATGTCCATGGCACAGGAAAATGGGTGGCATGTTTTGCTTGATGCACGTGCATTTGGACCTAAGGAGATGGACACATTGGGCCTTACTCTGTTCAAGCCTGATTTCATGATCTGTTCATTTCACAAAGTTTTTGGTCAAAACCCATCAGGTTTTGGGTGCTTGTTTATCAAGAAAGCTAGTATCTCTGCTCTAAAAGAATCAACCAACCCTTCTAGTATAGGAATTATAGGCCTCTTTCCAGCACTTACACGGCCTCAGAATGAAGAAATTGAACCAAAAACAAGCACTGAAATACAACCACAAGCAACAAATTTGGAAAATTCTCCACCACGCGAGATTGAAGAAGTGTTATCATCAGAAATTGTGGAGTTAAACACAACTCTTGAGTCAACTCAATTTAGTGAAAGGTTAGGCTTAATAGAGATTGAGTGTAGAGGATTGGACCATGCAGATTCAGTTGGGCTTATGGTAATTAGCTGCAGAGCTAGGTACCTTATTAATTGGTTGGTTAATGCATTAATGAGTCTTCAACATCCACATCCTCAAAATGGGCTTTCCTTAATTAGGATATATGGGCCTAAGATAAATTCATACAGAGGCCCAGTTGTGGCATTTAATGTGTTTGATTGGAAAGGAGAAAAGGTTGATCCTTCAATTGTACAGAAGCTAGCAGATCGTAACAATATCTCTTTAAGTGGTGCAATTTTACAAAACTTGAGGTTCTATGATAGGAGTGAAGAAGAGAAACAAAGGGCTTTGGAAAGTAGAGTACACGGGCTTAGAGGGTTGGGCCATAAGGCCCAAAACCATGATTTTGGGATAAGTGTGATGACCGCTGCAATTGGGTTCCTCACAAATTTTGAAGATGTGTACAGGCTATGGGCTTTTCTTTCCAGGTTCCTAGATGCAGATTTTGTAGAGAAAGAGAGATGGCGATACATGCGTCTAAATCAAAAGACCGTTGATATGTGAACTGAATTGTTTTTTTTTATATATATATGGAGGTGAATTGAATTGAATTGAATTGTCACTTTGTTGTCATTGATCATTTTTTTCATTTAAGATACACGATATAATGATCCCTAAATTTTCTTGTGACATGTAATTCTTATAGCGTTTTGTTTTTTAATTTTTCTATAGATGCTTGAGAATAAGTTTCCTTCCATTCAGCAAGGTATCTACATACTATCCATTGCATCCCATGTATTGATTGATTGAATGTGAATTTTTTTGCCTTAATTGACAAGCCACTCATGTTTTGACTTTATATGTATATTCTAGTAATCGATACTTACATTCTCATTCTCACGAGTTTTTTATTTTTTAACGTTTCCGTGCGGCTTTTTTTTTAATAATGCTTTTTCTAAAACTTATTTAATAATTGATGTAACATTTTGATTTTAATTATTAGTTAATTTTATTAATTAAATAATTAAATTAGGAATATCAAATTAATTAGAAACGGGTACGTTAATTTTCATAAATCATTTAGATAATAACGTAAAGTTACCTAATTGGTTTTAAGAATTAACTGAACGAACAAAAGGATAAAACTATCCTTAATTTTCCTCACTTTCTTTCCTCGTGAGGGTAATCTCGCTTAAGCGAAATTTAATAAGTTAAATTCCGATCAATTTTTGCTTAAATGAGAAAATTCTCGCTCAAGCGCGGAAATTTTCATTTAAGCGAGACAGAAAAAAAGTTTCAATTTTTAGTAATATCATAACATTAGATGTTCAAAGAAGAAATATCAAATAATTATTGAATAATAGTATAAATTTCTAATAGTCATTAAATAATTATTAACTAAATCTATTTGTTAAACTGTTAATTCATGTTTTATCATAAATGATTTGCTTTTGATTCTGATACTTGTTTAATTTCTGTAACATGCACGGCAGTCAAATGATAAACTACAAATATAAATATAAAAAATGATTTAATTTAAATTGATTGTATTTGTGTTATGGCCAGCGTGGAAAGTGAGGAGAGGGGAGGGCCTCATTTTCGTGGTTTGGTTATTGGCCACGTGACGCGCTAGGCTTTCCGTGAAGATAAATTATTTGCAAATTGCAACCAAATTTTTCATTCCATATGCGTCCTCTACTTTCTCGCTTTACTTTCGGATTAATCGCTTATTACCATTAACGCGTGCTTAGTTGGACCGTTGAGGGAAATATGATATAAAAAAAAAAGGAATTTTCTCATTTAAAAAATAAATTAAAACTAAGTATTATAAAGTTACTCATATATTTATTTGTTTGTTTGAATAAAATAGCTTCTTCAAATTAACACGATCTTATTTTAATTCAATATCTTTATAATATGAAATATAATTATAAAATTATAACTCTTTTCTAAAACATAATTGAGTTAATTAATAAAGTAATTAATTAAATAATACATTAGAGAGAAGAGAGAGGTGAGAGAGTGGTAATTTTGGAAAAAAAATCACTTTCCTTTATTCCTTTCCATTCTTTTCCCTCATATGTGAATGGAAAATAAAATAAGTGGAGCCTAGTAGAAAGTGATATGTTTCTTTTTTTACTGTAAAAGATAAAAAATAATTAAGTTGTAACTAAGTTTATTTGTCTTTAAACTCGTTAACTTGTTTATCAATTTAAGTTTATTGGCTTATAAGAGATTATTAGGCATGTTATTTTGATTTAAGTGTGTTGAGTCTCTTAAATTAGTTATTCTTATTTGGTTATATTATATTGAGTTTATTAATAAGTTATTAATGAGTTTGTTAATTTGTTCTTAACAATTTATGTGTGTAGATATCTTAATTCTTTGAGTTTTATAATATCTCTTTTCACAATTCAATAAATACATATTTAATAACCAAATTTTTCCTTTTTGTTTATTCTCTTATGTAACCACCTTCTTTGTTATAAAAAAATGTTTTCTTTTTTTACTTATTTCCTTACACCAGACATTCTCCACTTTACACTTCTTCTTTTTTTTTGACAATTCAAAAATACCAAGTATATAAGCATGGAAATTAATATCGTTTTGGCTAAAAATTAAAAATTATACAACTTGGTATCTTCCAAATTTTATAAAACAAATTTATCTATTTCATTTATTTTTATTTAATTGTCAAGAGAAAATTATAAGTTAAATATATTTCTTGTCCTTGTGTTTTTATAAATTTTCAGTTTTGTTCCCTTAATTATTTTATCATTGGTTTCAGTTCCTATGTTATTTAATATTTTGAAATTGGTTCATAAAAATATTAAAGGAAAAGAAAGTAGGGGAAATGACGTAGATTTTCGTTTGTTGGGTTAATAGTTGGGTTAACAGTGTTACATTTTAAGATTGAGATATCATTTCAATATATTTAATAATATAGGATTGAAACCAATAAAAAAATAACTGAAATACCAAAACCAAAAATTAGTCAAAATATAAGGACCAAAAACATATTTGATTCAAAAATATTTTTCCTGTTTAGCTGTTTGTTTAGAGTTTTAAAATATTAATAATGTTATTTTTTCAATAATACTCATATGAGAGAAAAGTATGTCAGATAAAAGAGATAATGTAGTTTAATAATTGAATAAGATATAAAAAAATGTTGACATGTAATTAAGATAACATAATTGTATTTCTTGATTTGTTTATTTTTCTGTAATAGCTAGTTAAATAGGGATGATAGCACTATATTTCCAAATTTTTTAATTAAAATATATGTTTTTCTAACTTGTGTAAATTTCTATGATAAGATATCAAAATTAGAAAATTTTTATTTGGTGCTAATATTACTGAAGCTTCCATGTGTTTTCTGACACTAATCTAATACTATTTCATCTCTTAATATTATAATCTTTCATGTAATTTACGCTTATTAAGAAAGTTAGTTAATATAATTTCAATCATTAAATTTGTTAAAAAAATTTGTAGTAATCTTTTAAAATTTAAATCATTAAATTTGCTAAAAATTATAGTAATTTTTTAAAATTATCTTTATGGTTTGTTTGATCTAGGGTAAAAGAAGAAAGGGAATTTAGGAGGAAGGGAAATGAGAGGAAAAAGAAAGTTTTCCCTTATTTGTTTGGAGGGGTAAAGGTGAAGGAAATAAAAAATAATGAAGGGAGAACTAGTGGAAATTAATTCACTTCTCATACAAAAAAAAAATGAAAGAAAATTGGGAGAAATTTTTATTTAATAAATATTAATAGTAATAAATTTATAAATATTAATTAAAAACTCAAATAATTTTTTTATATATTAGCATTTATTACTACATCGGTTCATTAATATAGGACTCTTTTAAAAAATATTTTTGTCCCTTAATATAATATTTTTTTCAAATTTTCATGTTATTAATTATTTTCTAACTAAAATACCTCTATTAATATACTCCTCTAATTCCTATTTAACTGATTGTCTAAATAATAGAAAATTTTTATTCCTATTTAATTATTTGCTCAGAATTTCAAAACACTGATAGTTATATTTTAATAATATTTGGATGTGAGAGAAAATATCTTAATGAAGAAAGCTAATGTAGGGTAATAAATGAAGGATATATAAGAAATTGTTGAACCAATTAAGTATTAATTCCTAGTTACGTGTCAAGGTTTGATCTCACAACATATAGGAGATGAAAGAGGAGCTTCACCACTAAGCTACTTTAACACATTTAAAAAAATGTAACACAGTCATATATAATGTATGTCCATTAATAAAATTTATTTACAAAATAAATATTCCTGTCTTTTTTCATTCATTAATTTTTATTTTTATACTGAACAAAAAAAGACAAAAAAAATTATTCTATAGATAGATTTTACTAATGAATATATTTTATAAATATAATATAACTATATATAACTGCATCATATTTTTAAAATGTGTCAAGTACCTTTATCACTCTCTGTATTTTACATCGTCTCAATGGAGTCCGGTATTATACACACAGGTCCAGTGGGAACTCTGTTCTCACTAGTGGAAAAAGGACCTTTAAGCACGGTTCCAGAACCGTGCTTGTTCCCACCGTGGTTGTAGCTTAGGACTTTTAAGGACGGGTCCCAACCGTGCTTGTAGATGGCACTTTTAAGCACGGTTATTTTCAACCGTGCTGGTAGATGGCACTTTTAAGCACGGTTCCTCCTGAACCGTGCTCGTATCTCTGACTTTTAAGCACGGTTCTTGTTTCTTGGGGACTTTTCAGAACGGTCAATGCATAACCGTGCTTAAAAGGGTGACTTTTTAAGCATGGTTAACACCATAACCGTGCTTAAAACCTTAATTTTTTTTTAAATTTTTTTTTTGATTTTTATTCTTTCTCAGAAACCTGTAAACAGTCCCAGACAGTCCAATAAATAATAATGAACGTTTTAAAAAATTCAATCAAATTGTCTAAACATCAAATATGGTATATAAAATGCACAATAAGTAATTAAGCTACACTAATAGATATATAACTACACAGTAATAATATAATAAATGACAGAAGTCTATTGGGCTCCTTCCTTGAGTTGAAGAAGGCTGGTGGCCCATTGGTTTCTGATTTCGTCAATGTATCCTTCAGGGAACATTGAGGAAGAGTCTCGAAAGTGCTGTAAAGAAGACAACAATGTCATTAATAAGTGAGCAACAAATTATAATAGTAATATGTCAAAATCAAATAAATTAAAGTAGGCAAGAAAAACTTACAGTTGTCCATCCGTCTACTATACCAGATTGGACAATGGTGAGCATCGTCTTCATCACGAAATACCCACACTCAAAGCTGCCATCCTGCCGATAAGACTACAAGGTACCATACATTGATTTCATAATTAGTTATTGTTTTTGTTACTAATTGAGGTAACTTTAAAAGTAATGCTTATTAATTGAAGTGCTTACTTTTGGGAAGACCCACTCTAGTCTTTTCTTGCTCACTTTGCCGCGTAGTAGATGGTACCCAATTAAAGCCCTGTAAGAGAATAAAACATCAGTTTAGTTAATAGAATGACTTAATCAAATATGTAAAGTTGTTTTATTTTTTAAAAATCAACTTACCCGTCGAGTATTTTCATGTAGTCCGCACCAGGACTCCCATACAACGAACAGAAGCATGCAGCAATGCCGTCCTTCGGGCAAATGACCAACAGTTGCCAGTGAAGGCTGCAATGTACCATTGATTAGTAACAACATAATCCATTATTAAATTGACAAAAATAACTAAATATTTATTAGACTCTTACTCTCTATGAAATGGTGCAAGGTACACAGTCTTGTTCGAGGCATGCATCCAATTCTGGATGTATGCCTGAATCTCCTCCTTGCTGTTCCCACAAAGTTGTATTAGAGAGGGCTCCAGGAAACCATAAGTGTTATCGACACCTTTCTCTATGCAAAGTCTATGTAAAAACCTAATCAAATTTGTAGACGTTTAGTGTTGTAAAAATATAAATTTAATTGACACTATCATTGAATATAAAACATTATACTTACAGCTCCCAACACTGAATCACTGAAATGTTCAGCATCGTGTTCCCCATTAGGACCTCACACAAGTCAGGTCGTGCAATGTACACTGGGACAGCACTAGGGAAACCAAAAACGGATTCCTCCCATGGGACCGGGATAGTGCAATTGCGAAGCCCAGCCGATATGTCCCATAGTCGTTCTATCGGATCAAGGGGGCTCTGGCTTCTTTGATGGGGCAACACCCTGTTAAAATAGTTAAAAAATTAGAAGCAACTTATGATTATTGAAACCATAACTTAATATATAGTTGATGTTTGGGTAAAGAGCATACCTGGGGACCGGAATCTGACACAAGTCTGGTCAGCCACATAAGGAAGTGTCCTACAGCCTGGCCGACCAGATGTACCTCAGATGTTGGAATGGGAACAACTGCATCTGCCTAAAGGACCTGTACAACCGAAATCCTTGACACACCATCGGGCAATTTCTGATGGTGAACCAAAGGGCCTTGGTTATACACTGAACCAATGGCAACTGGCTCTTCCACTCCATCCACAAACAGGTCACACTGACGGCAGTCTCCAAGATTTACATCGTCATCGTCACCGTCAGGTGCAGCACATGACCCCTTCGTGCTGACCCGCCTAGTCTGCATAATTACACAACATTTTGAAGTTATTCAAGAAATAATGATAACGAATCATAGGTGAGTCAATTAAATAATGTACAATGTAACCTGTGGGTCCACCACTGGTGGCCTAGTGCAAGCCTAACATTTCTTGGGTCACAGGCAAAATCTGGAAACATCGTATCCATTTTCTTCCACTGTAATCCATCTGCCGGATGCCTAACTAATCCGTCAACAACCCTTTCATCAACGTGCCATCTCATAAGCTTCGCATCATCTGCATTGGCAAATAGACGCTTTAGTCGTGGAACTATAGGGAGATACCACAACATCTTCGTAGGAGACCCCTTTTTGCAGAAATCATCAGAATCAACCTCTTTCTTCTTATACCGTGACACCCCACACCTAGGACATCGATGCAACATTTCGTACTCACCACGGTATAATACACAATCATTTGGGCATGCATGTATCTTCGTATACTCCAAGCCCATAGGACACAACACCTTTTTAGCCTCATAGTTACGATTTGGCAAAGTGTTACCAACTGGGAGCATTTCTTTCAACAACTTAAGCAAGTCAGTGAAGCTTTTATCTGTCCACCCCTTTATCGCTTTCAAATTAAATAATCGTAAAACTGCTGACAACCTCGTGAAATTAGAGCAATTCAGATACAGCGGCTTTTCAAAATCCTCACATAGACTCGCATATACGTGAGCTCTTTTAAAACTTTCTACCCCTACATCACGGATCATATCCTCAAGTCGGTCATCCATGTCATCATCAACCTCATGAGCAAAGCTTTGGTCTTTTGTTTGAAAACTAGTACTTGGTACCTCAACATGTTCACCATGCCATATCCATCGCGTATAACTCTGAAGAAATCCATCACACAACAGATGTTCTCGCACCTCTGTCAATTCTAGTCGGCGCATGTTTAAGCATTTAACACAAGGGCAAAAATACATTCCATTCACCTCTTCAGCATTTCGTATCACGTACTCTATGAATGTTTCAACTCCACCCTCATATTCTGGACTTATACGTGATGCAGCTATCCAACTTCGATCCATACTCACTGTTTACAATACCCGTAAATTTAACGGTGCTATGAATCTTACTTTCTTCATAAAGGTGGTGGTCCTACCCATTCAGGATGAAAATTTTTCTATACCTCATAACCACATACAACTTAGGAGTCATTTTAAAATTTGATAAAATTTCGGCAGCATTTCGCATTGGTCTCTAAGTACATGAAATGAAAGTGGTGAAATCAAATTCAACCACAATCAAATATGCACCCAGAGAACAATACAAAACTTAACTAACCAAAACTTTATCAAATTTTAAAATAAGTCCTAACTTGTACATAGCAATGACGCATAAAAAAATTGTTCATCCCAAACTGTCTAAACAGACAATTCAAGATTCAGCACAAACGATGAAATCAATTAATTTAATTACCATTTGTGTCGAATCTCAAACGGGAAACTATGGTTCGCTCATACAATTTAATAAATCACAAACTCATATAAATTTAAATAAACTTATCAAATTCTGAAATTATAACAAATATAAATTACATCCACAAAATTAGTAACACATAATAATTAAAAAGCAATTAAAGAAAGTAAACAATGTATAATAAACTAAATTAATTAGATCATGCAATTCATTATGTATTTAAAATTTTTAATTGCCTAATCAACAAAAATAACTCCTATTAATTATTTTGTTACAATTCATATAATTTATTATTTTACATTTACAACTTAATTTTTATCTACTCCAAAATATCAAATTTCATGTGTTTAAATTTTTTTTTCTAATGTAACGAATATAAATCCAATGTTTATGTATTTATTTAGTTCAAAATATCATTTTTTAACTTTAATATTAATTTAAATTACCCAAATTAATAAACACATATATACACAATAAATTTAACAATCAATCCTAACACTCCTAATCTATAGCTAACAATTTTAAATCCCTAATCACATTTTCCTAATATATAGCATTTCATTTTCCAAATACTACTAATTAACATATAAAGTCAATACAATTCCTAACAAACAAATAATAATGAAAATGAGGGTAAAATAAATACCTGTGAGCGTGACCAAGCGTGAGAAGAGGAAGACGAAAGGAAAGCTTCGTGGAGAGAAAGAGAGAAGAAGAACGGAAATGGAGTGAACCGCGTCAATGGAGCTTCGGAAATGGAGTGAACCGCGTCAATGGAGCTTCGGAAATGCCCAGAACCGCGTCAATGGAGCTGTCGTAAACGGAAAATGGAGGGAGGGACGGATTCAAATGGAGGGAGGGAGGGATTTGGGATTTCGAAATGGAGGGAGAGAAGGGTTTGGGAGGAAACCGAATGGAAGAAGAGAGGGGTTTGAGAGAGCTGAAATGAAAGAGAAAGATGAAGAGTGCTATGCAACGTTTTTAATCGAATTTTGAATTTCGCGCTAACATATGAGCACGGTTGCACATACAACCGTGCTTGAAAGTCCCCTATAAGCACGGTTACCATGGAACCGTGTTAATAAGTCCCCCCTATAAGCACGGTTACAAGGAACCGTGTTAATAACTGCCAACCTACAAGCACGGTTTTGTAGAAACCGTCATTAAAGCATGCCTATAAGCACAGTCATCCCATAACCGTGATTAAAAAGGCCCTATGAGCACGGTTAGTTTCAACCGTCCTTAAAACTCTTCACTAAAATCACAAAAATGCCACCGCCTGCTTTTTAAGCACGGTTCTCCCAGGACCGTGCTCAAATCCTGTCCTCGTATGTATATTTTACACTAGTGTCTCTTCACGTTAAAGTGAGGATTTATGTCACTTCCCGACCGAGGTAGACGAGACACATCGGAGGTGTACCTGCAAAAAGTGTTCCAATGCTTAAGTCAATACGGTGATTACGAGAATTAAAGGTCATTACAAAGGTTCAATAAGTGTTGTAAAGATGTGTCTTTTAGTTAATAAATGAGTTGTATTTATAGGATTTTCCTAAATATAAGAAATGATTTAACCCTCCTCCTAGAATACTGTAGCTACAGTCTTGGCAGGGACATGCTACCCATACCTTATGACTCATATTCAGATGTCAGCTTCCTGACCGGGGTCATAAAAAAAAATATGTACTTTGACATGTTAATTACATCGGTTTTGGAGTACCTCATCCAATATTTAAACCGAGACTTGTCTATCTAATTTTATACGTTGACCGATGTCACACGTGATTATAGGGACCGACATGATTTACCCTCTAGCTTTACTATTGTGATGGTATCGCAATGGTGAGCTACTTCCACACTTGGTTTTAATCCCTCATTTCTGGTTTCAAAAATGTACTTTCCACCGTAATGTCAACTCTTGATCGTGGTGATGATCATTATGAGTCATCTCGAAGTTTTGTTGTCATGGTAATCTTAATAGGGCTTTAATTACCCAGTGTAGTTTTGTCAAATGTGTTTGGCGGCTGCATTTATTGCACGTTGTTTAAAATTCCCTAGAAACATTTCCTGTCACAAGGATTGCTGACGTGGTAGTTTTTGACTGGGCGTTTAGTGTACGCGTCATCATGTCAGTTAGGTTTTGCAGTTGGAAGTTGGAGTAATGCTGGCTTTATAGGCCGCGTCATTTCAACTTCTACCCCATCCTTGGGCCGCAACAATTGAACTTTGCCCATGACAACCTCGACGCTTATATGAGAGTGATTTCTTTTACTCTCTTACTTTTATGTTTTCTTTCCTGAAACTCTGCCTCTCTAATATTCCTATTAATTCCACTCCGTCCTGGCTCGTACTATAAGAACCACTAGAACCATCCATACTAGTAGCCTTCTGTACCCTAGCCTTTTAACTTCTTTTATTTACGATGTCTGATTTTTCTATTAGCAACAACCAAGAGGGAGATAGTTCCGTAGAAATAATTCCTAACCCTTTCGTAACATGGCTTCTTGAGGTACCTCGGCAAGGTCTGCGGTTTACCCAAGCGAACATACGCCGATAGGTTAGGACGAGTCACTAGGGCATCCCCACTGGGGATATTAACTTGAACCAAACTTTGCCCCCTACTCTGGAGTCATCTCCTTCTTTTGTTTTTCCTTCACCTCGGTCTCCAATGTCACTCTCGTCTCCAAATCGAGATACAGATTCCAGCATAGTATATTATCATGCTGATGACACTAATTTTTACCTGATTGTTCCCTTTCTAGAACACATCATCTTCACGATCTAGATTCACTACATTATTAAAATTGGTGCAGAGGTGAGCATAGATATGTTAAATGATAAATATTAAACTGGATTTAACCTCAACATATACAATTCCTTATCTAGTTCTAACAATCACCACGTTATTCATTAATCATCATAAATCACTAATTTGTCATTCAACATAAACTAGTGTCCACACACACACACATATTCATCATCACAAATGCAATCAACCACCATCAAATCATCATCAATAGTTATCCCTCAACTTCTCAATATCACAATGGCTGCCTCGCAACACTAATGCAAATGCATGTGGATCCGACTCTAATGATAGGATTACTATTGCAGCATATAAAAACTTTCTCAACTTATTCAATCGTTTTACATTACCAAACCGCTCACCCACTTGCAACATCATTCACTCTTAGTAACAGTGGTAAATCAACAACAGTGTTACAGGACGACCTTGAGTCTCACTCAAAGGTGTCAATGGAATCTGAAGAAACCACTATAGGGTCTATGTTTATCCAACGACCGCTCTTCCATTTGGGCCTGCATCACAAACCCTTGCAGTCTTGTGTGCGTTCACATGCAAATGTTATGCATAACCATTCATAAATCACTTTATTTCATTAATTAAAGCTAACATAAGCTTATCTAAATGTAATCCAATGCATTATCACAATATAATTATCAAGCAAGCATCATTCACATCAATGGCAATCCAATGCAATAATCAACATATTTCTATATGAATGAAATCACATTTCTAAATCATCATCATATATCTATATTATTCCATGTAATAGTCAATCAAAAAGGGATATGATAAGGACTCTATCGTATTATCAATTTCATCACACATAAGTTCAAATATCATTATTATCAACATTTCAATCCCAATATCGTCACTATAGCACACATATATCACCTATTCGTTCATAACTCATACATTTAAAATATAATGCCCCTACCTGGAATCCAAGATTATAAAGATCGAAAATAAGTCCTGGCTCGATTCTGACAACGAACTAAATGTTGTCGACAAGTTACGAAACTTGATTTCACAAAGCTTTGAAGCTGTGCATTCTTCAAACTTGATCCAAACGATCTATAACTATGAAAATAAAATGGTTAAAGCTTAAATTCACGGAATGGAACCAAACTGAACAATGGGTCCTCAGAACATACCTTGACAAATGGAAAATTAAGAAACCCTAACTTCCAATGACTGCCCATGAGTTCCAATCAATGTCAATGGTCCTAGAACTTGAAGCTTTTCAGCTTAGAACTCATGAATTGGACCAAAATGAAAATGGGTTCATGGGAAAGCTTACCTTGCACATGCGTAAAGAGGAGAAGAAGAAGAAGTGGAGCTTTGTCTTGATGAGGATTTATAAGAAAACGATGGGGATGATGATGGGTGGCACGAGTAAGGGTAAGGAAGAAGAAGTGAGGAACTTTGCTTTCACTTGGCATGCACAAGGAAAGAAAAGAAAACGAGGGAAAAGGATTTAGCAATTAAGTGTAAGGCCCAAAGGGTAATTTGTTAATTTGACACCTCCGATCAATTTCTGAAATCAATCTGGTAACTTCTAGTTACCCAAAATTACCAAGATAAATTTCAAAATCTAATGTACCAATTATAATTAATTTAACATTCTCAACTAATTATTCGATTAATAAAAGTTAACCAATAATTATGATTTTGTCAAACTTTCTCACTAGGTTGTTATTTGACCAGGTGAAGAAGTAAAAGTTATATATTTGTAAAATAAAAACTTTAATTTAAAAACAAAAACAATTTAATTTATTCTTGATATCCTATTAATGAAAAGGTTATATTATCAATTAATAGATCATGTAGATATAGCTTGTTATAATATAATTTTTTAACTGGGTAATAATTTTTACTTAGATAATTATTCATGAAAAGGTGACGGTGTGATGTATCGTTAAAATAACATTAGTGTATTCTGGAATTAAAAATTAACCACAATTCTTTTTAAAAAAATCTTAACTAAACCATGAAAAAACAGTGGAAAAAGTTGAAATTGACTGTAAAATAAATGCAATATGAAGTTTGTGTTGAATTACTCGCTTGAGATCCTGAATCAAGATGACCAACTTGTCTCAAATTCTTATATTTTCAATCAAATTTATTACTATTTTCATACATAAATATAATTTTTTTTACCTAATTCACACGTTTTAAAAAAAGATAGTTAATTTAATTAAAATTATTAAATTTGTTTAAAATTTATTATAATTTTTTAAAATTATTCTTAAAGTGATTATGACTTGTCATTCAATTTTCTTCATTTATTCTCTCCACTTACTATTCAATTATTATAGGAGAGAGTGACGTATCTCATTTGCTATTATATGGATTCTAAGAAAAAATTATACTTTAATGAAATATTTTGATAAAAAATAATTAATGAGATAAAAATTTAAAATATAATCTAATATTAAGAAAAAAAATTCTTACATTTAAAACCGAAGGGTTTTACCTGTGAAATTATCTGAAAGAAGAGAAAAGCAAGAACTTGTTTGTGATGATAATTCAAAGTCAAGTCACACATGAATAGAATCCTCAATTACTTAAGCTTAAAATCAAGGGCATAATCGTATTACCACATGTCAAAGCTTTAACTTAATGTGAACGACCAAATAAATGAATGCACATTAATGACAACAAAACTGAAAGCGAATTATATAGCTTGTGCAAATCAATTTGATTTAAATATAATTAGTCACGAAATCTTCACCCCTCTCCCTTGCGTAACCATTCATCCAAGACTTGAAATGGAATGCCAAGACAAAATTTTATCAACCAATAGGAAATGGAAAGTGTAATAAGAGTTTTTAATTTTAATGGCGTACGCTATTTTGCGTTTTACCAAACATTTCTTAAGTCTTCCCCTCGTTTTAATTTGTTTTCATAAGAAAATAGATACGGCCAAATTAGGGCCCATTTAAGGCAATAAAAAATTTAATTGTTAATATTAATTTAAGTTAATAAATATTTTTTTTACTCAATTCTAATTTGATTGATTGTTAAGTAGTTAATGTGTTTGAAATTCAATTACATGAAGACTGATTTAGATAAGAAAATGTTTTAAGTCTTTATTTATTTGATCAACTAATTAAATATAATTTCTATTTAGTTCTAGTTAGATAACTTCGACTAAAAATTAAACAAAAACTATGGATTTGTTTGTTTTTTCTCAAATTATAATTGATTTAACTTTTTAATTTGTTGGTTAAAACTTAACCAATTTCAAAGTACATGTAAAATAAATATTAATCATTTAATTATTTTACAATTTCGTTTTCACACATTGTTATCAAACACATTTATTGTGTCCGTTTAGTTAGCAATTGGAAAAACAAAGTTATAAAAATAAAAAAATCTAATAGTTAATATTAATCCTTCGCACTATCCGAGACAATCAAAATTCTGCTTGATAAAAGGATCTAAAATCACCTTTTCCTAACCTTAGTTTTGTTTAACGAACAGAAAAATAAACACATTGATCCGAAATCTTAACTGCATTGCAAACACCCTTCCTAAAACGCTTTACCGACAAATTTGGAACCATTAAATTGGTATGTTGGTTAGCTCACCTCTATTCATTAGTTCCACCAGCAGATACCAAGTGCAGTTGCAGTAAGGCATAAACACATACAAAATTGGGAAGCACATGACAGCCCCAACTGCGCACATGGTTTAAAAGTTGGCAGTGGCCCTTCAACAGATTCACTCTCTTTTTCATTTCGTTGAGATTCACTCTTTTATTTTTTTTATGCACAGATTTGTATATTTTTTCAAGTAATCATTTATCAAAATAAAATTATTTAATAAGTAGTATTAATTTTATATATCATTTAAAAACAATCAATTTAATGGAATGAGAGCCAAACTATAGCCCTTAGACAATGCATCATGAAATATGAAGTAATGATCACTTATTCATATCTATGAGGATTCAATATTCGCTTATAAGAATTAAATGATATTTTATAATAATATGATAATTATTTCACACGAATTTAATTTCAGTAAGAGATTAATCGTAACATAGAACAATAAATACCCTCAAAATATTTAAAAAACCACAGTGCATGCAGATCGCGAGCGTCCCCACAATCGTCACGTGTGTATCTTTAGCTCATTTGTCCTAACATAAATATACAACTAATTAACACCCCACCTTCATTCTTTTCTTAATCCGACAAAAATACGCAATTTTTAATAATATAATTATAGATACCATTTCCCATTTCCTTCAATATATTATTTAAACTTTTTATAATATTATTATTTACTTTATCTACCATTATTTAATGATACAGGCTAAATCATTAAGAAAGTCGTCACTTATTTTTTAGTTTTGTTTTAGTTACTTCCTACATCATTTTTTTATTTAATATAAATCCTAATTTATTCTTTTAGTAAGAATTCAGCTATCACTATTAAGGCGGTGTATCAAATTCCTGAAATGTGTCATAATTTTATTGACATACAAACTTATACGGATTCAATATACGTAAGTGTGTTTGTATCTGTATATGTAATGAAGGTAAGCTTTGGCCCAGTGGTAGAACACAGCCATTGACCACTCATCTCTTGGTCATTAATTCAAATCATAGATAAAACATTTTCTTTTTAATTTTCAAGTTTACACCGCAATCGATAGAGATAAGGGATCTCATTGGCAATTTAGCCAATAGTATAAGATTGTAAATGTGTTAAAATATTAATTACTTGAAATTTCACCAAAGATAAGAGTGAAAAAAAAAATTGGAACATTATTTGTTAAAGAAGCAAGAGTGAAATATTTTTATTGAAAATCACCATTAATGCTCACCTTTCTAGATTTCTAACAAGTCAAAACATAATTTTCAATTAAAACTCTCTACTTTTGAATTTTTAATTAATTTCAAAATTTTAGGTATTAAATATAATAGATTTGATTTAAATAACTATAGTATTTGATTTAAATAGTTTTAGTATTTAATGTATTGCATGTTAAATGTATTAATATATACTTATTTTAAAAAAAATATAAATTTATCTTAGTTTTAGTTAGTATCATTTGCGGTTAAAATTTTTAATAGCTGACAATGTTACAACTATTACATTTCGCATCCTGGGTGGGAGGAAATGTACCATCTGTGGTTATGATTTTTAACTGTTGACAATAGGGGTGTCGTTTGAGATATTGATACAACACAACCACGTGTCATGCTCTTGTTGTGTTGCTTCACATAGATACGACTTGTATGTTTTATGAGCCCAATATAACATAAAAAAACCTCAAACATATAATTTTTTCAAAAACAACTTCACTTTTGTAAATATTTTTCTCAAAACCCCATTAACAAATTTTTTTAAAAATTACTCTAAATTCAACTAGATTGTTCATTAATTAACTTACCTTATTTTAATTTTAATTAATAATTCTTATTTATTATTTAGTCACT
The DNA here is from genome assembly GCA_037962975.1 of Clitoria ternatea. Classification (NCBI taxonomy): domain Eukaryota; kingdom Viridiplantae; phylum Streptophyta; class Magnoliopsida; order Fabales; family Fabaceae; genus Clitoria; species Clitoria ternatea. Next base: position 11,124,307 of record CM075670.1, read on the forward strand.
CATAATTTATTTCTTAATATCAAATTAATAAGTTTTATTTTCTAGGAATTAAATGAACAGAGCTCAATAATAATATTTTCCATCAAATTAATAAATGACAGAGTGACATATCGATAAAATTATTTTATTTAAGGATGCTATTTTTCACGAGTGCTTGACTGGTACAATTGTTTGGTTTACAATAAACAAATGAGTGGTTGGTGATTAAAAAACAAGGACCCACGGTACGAGAGAGTTACGCTTACGTGGATGTTCGTTGGGGTATGGTAATGCAAAATGGCATAGCGGTGGTAAATAAAGCGGAAAGAGAAGGGTTAAATAGACCAAAGGGCGTGGTTTGTGGCGCTCACGTTTTCTTCATTGTTTTACAATGATTAAAATTATCACATAATTAATCCTAATTGATAAAGTACAGTTCTTTTTTATCAAGGAGGGCAAGTTGAATTAGTTGAACAGAAAATATGATTTGTTATGAACTTTTTAATACAATTTCAATTTTTAATGAAATAAAGAAATATAATTTTTTAAAAAAATTTAGAATGAAATAATATATTAAGAAACCTTAGAGATAATTTATATAAATTAGTCAAATTATTAAGAGGTTAATATAAAATTAAGATTTGAGTATCAAAATTTCACATAATTTCTTTCTATATATTTTTTGATTAAATACATTCGTTCCTAAGTTAGTTGGTCTCCTTTGCGCTTTTAATTTCATTGGTTCAATTCGATTTATTAATTTAGAATTAGATATGTCAATGCGGGTTACCTGTCAAAATACATGGCAAAGCGAGTTTGGTCCTCTACCGGAGGCGGGTTGAAATTTCTGGCTCACCCTGTTTTGATGACAGGCAGAGCGAGTTAGCCCATCAACCTTTAAAGAATTTTAAAAAGTTAAAATTATTTTTAGTATTTTAAAAAATTTAATAGGAGGTTAGTTAATGATTGATCTACTTAAAAATACAAAACAATAGAAATTAATAAAAATTAATCAACTTATTATTTTAATAAGAAAAATTAATTAAATTTTTAAAATAAAGTAGTATACCATTAAAATAAAAAATTTGAATATAATTATATTAATAATTTTAACTCAAATACTGATCAAAGTAATATGACAAAATAAAACAATTTCCTTCCTCATAATAAATTAACAATAACAGATAAGGACTAAACATTTAAGTTTCCATTAATATTCAATAATAAAAAGTTCAATATCTATCCAAAATAAATATCAAACCAACATTAATAATTAAATTAGTCAAGTTTATTTTCCAAAATAGGTAATTAAAGTTATCAAATTACCATTAACACCAAGAATCAAATAAGTAAAATGTATTTTCCAAAATAGGTAATTAGAAATTTTTTTATAAGATATTATTAATATTATATTATTATTTTTTAAAATAAAATATTATATAGCTTGCTAGGTCAACCCGCCCTACCCCGTTAACAATCCATAAAAATACGGGGCAGGACGGACCAATTTTGAACTCACCGCAGAATAAATTTGGTCAACTCACCTCGTCACATTTAAGACGGGTTGACATATTGGCCTGTCGGACTCGATTCACTTTGACATCCCTATTTAGAGCTTAACACCATTGACAACTTATGAAAATTTTAAAAATTTATAAAATTTTGACGTTGAAAAGCCTAAAACCGTTTACCACAATATCAAACACGTCTTTGTAATGTACATGGTAAAATTATATATATATAATTCAACATTTTTATAAATATTTAACATATTAATAAATATTATATATTTTATGTATTAATAAATAATAAATATTAAATATAATAATTATTAAATAAATTATTATATATAATATTTTATATTTTTAAATATATTAATGAATAATTTATTAAATATACTGATTCAGAATAAATATAATATTTATTTTAAATATATTTACAACAAATATATTATAAAATATCTTAAATATATTATTATATATTAATAGCATATGATATTTAATATTTTAAAATATTTTTATGGAAATTTATTAAATATATGAATAAATAATACATATAATAATTAATTTAAATATATTTAGGAGAAACATATTAAATGCATTATAAAATATCTTTAATATATTATATATAATATATAATATTTAAAATATATTTATGAGAAATTCATTGAATATTCTAATAATATAATTTTTAATATTTTTAAATATTTATGAAAAGTATAATTTAATTTTTTATATAATTATACTATAATATATTTAATATTAAATACTTTTAAATGCATTATAACATATATATATAATTATTGTCATATTTATAACAAAAGATATATTTAATCTTAAAGAGAATCAACTTAAAAAATAAAGGACTAAACAAATGTATTTAATTTTTCTTTTCCTTTCCACTTCTTTCATAAACTTTTTTACAGTAATGTACTATATCGGGGGGAATATGTTAACTTTTTAATATACATCAACGGAGGAAAAACGATCCTATTAACAATAAAACGAAACCTAAAAATAAGATAAAGAAGAAATATATATATATATTTTAATTCGATAGTCCTAATATGAATGGAAGCAATAAATTTTTAGGCTCTAATAATTCGTTATTTCTCTCCACGGCCCCGCTACCACACCCTTTGGGGTTGGTTGGTGCGTGTTTTCCATTTTTTCTCTCTATAGACTATATATATACATTCCAAGTCTCCAACACTTCCCATGTGACCCCTCTCCTCACTAAACCCTCCCTCTCTCTCTTCTCTTCCATTCGGCCAACAGAGTCAGAGCCTTCGCTTTCTCTGTTCTCTTTTGGAAAAACCACTAAGCACAAATGGCAAAGAACGTGGGAATTCTCGCCATTGACATTTACTTCCCTCCGGCATGCGTTCACCAGGTCACCGCCTCAACACCTTTCCATTTCGCTCTTTTTTTCTTTTCTTTTCCTCTTTTCAGACTCTTCTCCTTTTTAACGTTTTCGAAATCTGAGCTACAGTGAAGCAATGACGAGAGTTTCGCTGCCGCTACTTCGTGTTGGTTTGGTTTTGCAAACGGAAAGCATGTTCAAGGAATCTGGTTTTGTTATAAACAATCCAAGATTCCGGAACAATAAAATTGTCTGAAAATGCTTAAGCTAACCGCAAGATGAGTGTGTAGAGCTGCGTATAGATTTTAGGACTAGGATACTGGATCAAACCAAGATCCAAGGTCAGGCTAGTAAAGTCGATTTTCTTAGTGAGTAGTGATGCAATCGATTTTGGTGGAACGTGATGCTGTAAGGTGCGATTTGTTTTTCATTTTCACCTGTTGTTAGATATGTTCTCATGCTAAAGGAACTAGTTGATAATCAAAAGCAGGAGAAAAATGTTACACCTAATTAACACAATATGTTTTGACAAGAGGAGTAGCTATGACGCGCGGATACGCACAGATAATGTGATACACTGTTGATAAAGTATGTAGGATACCGTAAGTGTTGAATATGTTTTCAGACATGCATAAATTTCGTAAAATATAATGAATTTAAAGTTACAATCCCACAAATCCAAATTAAAAAACGTGATTTTTCGACAAGTAAAACAAAACAAGAATTTTGAATGATTTTCTTTGTAATTATTTGTGTATTTCTTCCACTAGAATTTCATAACTTTTAAGAGCTTAAATAAATGAAGAAATATCTGTGAAATATACGGGAGTATCGAATACAATACATATTGTATACGTGGAGCTGATATAAGTAGTAGTGTGCTTCACAGAGGAGTAGCAAAAAAGAAAGCATGGATTTATTTTTAAGTTGTATCATAATCTTAAGTGACCCGAAGGAATGTATATCATGCCTTTCTTTAACTGTTTTTCTTATTTCAGTTATAAAAATTGAAGTTACTTTAATCCTTTTTCACATTTTAAGCAAGGTTTTCATAATTTTCAAATAACCTTGTGCAGGAAGCATTGGAGGCTCATGATGGAGCCAGTAAAGGGAAATATACCATTGGACTTGGACAAGATTGCATGTCATTCTGTTCTGAATTTGAAGATGTCATCTCGATGAGGTTTCTACTTTGGTTTTGAATGATGGTCTCTGTTTTTTGTATGTGGTAGCTGGATGATCTCCCATTGTGTTTGTAGTTGTAGTTCTTAATAGATGTTACAGTTACACTCAGGTTGCTAGTTTTTATTTATTTATTTATTTATTGCCTTGAATGTTCATTAGGACTTCAATGCTGACGATGATTTATCTTCAATCTTACAATCTATACTTTTTCTATTCTCATCTCATTATGACTAATTCATGCATCTTTAGTTTGACGGTGGTTAGTTCCCTTCTTGAAAAGTATGAGATTGATCCTAAACAAATTGGTCGTCTGGAAGTAGGAAGTGAGACAGTAATAGACAAAAGCAAATCTATCAAGACATTCTTGATGCAGATCTTTGAGGTATCCTTTCAATGTCAAACCTCATTGGTCTTGGATATATTATTCTCCTTGTCTAAGTAATATGTTTGTAGTTTAAAAACTTGTTTACTTTGGTTTCAAGTATTTTAATCTCGGATAAAAAATTCTTCATCAACTTTGGGTTTATCAAGTAGAGCACACAACAATAGTGGCAAAGTTCTTCATCGATTTTGGGTTTATCAAGTAGATCACAGCAATAGTGGCTTATAGCTAGCTGCACTCTTTACATCCTTATTCTGTAACCAGACAAGATACTAACCAGTGACCATCTTCATTTATTTGTCTGAAACAAACAGAAGTATGGAAATACAGACATTGAGGGTGTTGATTCGACTAATGCATGCTATGGAGGAACCGCTGCTCTTTTCAATTGTGTCAATTGGGTGGAGAGTAATTCATGGGATGGACGTTATGGACTAGTTGTCTGCACCGACAGTGCTGTAAGATAATGTCCCAATCATTTGCATTGCCTTTGCATTATATTCAGTGGTATTATCCCCATTCTTTTGTACAAGGAACATATGATCAAAATTATCAAGTCCAAGTACAAGTGTTAATTTTACTTTAACATATCTTAAATTTAATTTTCATTCCAAAGCATATCACTAATATTAAATGATTGAAATGCTAACTTATATTTAACGACATTAATATAAATGATGGGATAAAAGGAATTATGCATTTGATATATCTGAGAAGTGGTCTTAAACATGCTTTCAATTCATATTCAATTATAGGAAAGGATAATCATTCTGAACTCAAACATACATGTCCTAGATGTTAAAAAGTAAGACAAGACATGGTAAAACTCAAGGAATCTTTACAGAAAATTCTGTGTTTTCCTTTTTGAGAATTCAGATATATATAATGTTTTAATGCAACAAATATTCTGCCCTATAAAATAGCTAAACTGCCATATATACGTTTATGTGGCTGATTCTCCTAAATAAATGAGAATAACTTTTACAATATTAAAGCTATACAATCACACAAAATTTGCTGGCTGTAAATGACTAGATATTGTGCCAATAAATGCTAGTTTTAATGATCAGAAATTTTCTAATCAATTCTAATGACACTAGATTATGTTATTATATTGGTGAATCAATTTCAAGCTTTTGTAAAATGTTTCCTTTCTCAGGTCTATGCTGAAGGACCTGCTCGACCTACTGGTGGAGCTGCTGCTATTGCCATGCTAATTGGTCCTGATGCTCCTATTTCTTTTGAAAGCAAATTGAGAGCTAGTCACATGTCTCATGTTTATGATTTTTACAAGCCTAATCTTGCTAGTGAATATCCAGTAAGCTTTGCAATCCCTTTCCATTTCTGTCAAAACATTTGACTTTTGAGATCACATTATCTGAAAACCAACTTCCATAATTTATCCCATGGGAAGATCAAAGCATCCTTCCCTTATTTAATCTGCTATGAAGGGTAGTATTTGATTGTTCATGTCCATTTACTTTTACTCATTATCTGCCAATAATATTTCAGGATGCCAATTGCAATAAATCCATATATATATTATTGTGTTATAGGTTGTTGATGGAAAGCTTTCTCAAACTTGTTACCTCATGGCTCTTGATTCCTGCTATAAACATTTCTGTCACAAGTAAGTCTTTGATAGTAAGTTTAATTTTTAAGAACACATCTTTATAAATAATAATTACTAGGGTGATGAAATCCGGACCAATAAAATAGGCCCCATTCAAACTGGTCAAAGGTCAAATGATTGAAAGAGTCAGGTAAACCCTGGGTTGACTCAGCAGTCAGATGGCTTGATGCAAATTGAATCTGACCTGCCCTGGTCCCTATTGGCATTTATTTATATATATGTATATATATATCATATTTTTAAAATTTGAAGTGATGTGGTAATGTGACTTGGGCATAATTTTATGTGGAAAAGCCAGATTCTTCTAGGGCTGTAAATGTTTTGAAGAAGAATGTTAACAACTCATTCTTTAACACCGTCTGTAACATTTCCCTTATTATTGCCAGAAAGTTGCTGGAACTCATGAAATTATGAGAATCATTATTGATATGTCCGGTATGAGGGTACCGGGCTTATGTGTGTATATTATTACACCGATTCGGTGGAGATCAAGATGTCTTGTTGTGTTATCAAGCGTTGGGTTAGATTGAACGTACTTCAATAAGTAGTAAACGCGTAGTATTTAAAGGAGTCAAGGGTTAATTCTAGTAATGATGCCGTGTCAGTACTTTTCCATAAAATACCGGAAAAGCTGACATAGGCACAAATCATTCCCGACTCATCTACAGATATTTTCCGGTATGCCTCCGGTATTGGCCCTTAACCCCTAGCCAATACCAGTTTATGTGTTACACCGATTATCGTGGGTTATGATGGTTCCACTACCTTGGGGGTCATGTTGATACTGGTATGGGCATTAGAATACTAGTATTGATATCAGGCCTGGATAAATTACATAGGAAAATAAGATCTGAAATCATTGAGTTTATCAAAAACTAATAAGTGAAGAGTGTATTGTTAGCATTTCTCATATTCTAAATGGGCCGATTAGGCATCGGCATTTTAAATTGAAATGAGCAGATGATGAGCGAAGGAATTCAGCCCAAATACAGCACTAAGCTTTCCCTGTCACAAAGCATTCCTTTTAGGGGTGGAAAATTTATTATGTGAATACATAAATTAATAATATTTGCACCTGACCTTATTTACCTTTGCAGATTTGAGAAACTCGAGGGAAAACAATTTTCTCTTTCTGATGCTGACTACTTTGTATTTCACTCTCCTTACAACAAGGTAGTTTAGACCTTTACAGGATTTAGTATTTAATATCCTAACTTCCTCTGATACTTGATATGCTCCCTGTAACTTGTTCTATATATATTTCTCTGTCTCACTGATGTATCCACTTTAACTGATATATATATATATATATATATATATATATATATATTTGTGTTTTGTTAATATATCTTATAATTATTCTGGCTTCTACAGCTTGTACAGAAGAGTTTTGCTCGTTTGTTGTTCAATGATTTCCTGAGGAATCCCAGGTCCTCTTCATTTTGTGCAACCTCTGGAAAAACTTGTTTACTTTTTGTTATGCACGGGTGTTTAAAAGTTGATTATGATTGCAGCTCTATGGATGAGGTTACCAAGGAAAAGCTGGGACCATTTGCAACTTTATCTGGTGATGAGAGCTACCAAAGCCGGGATCTTGAAAAGGTTTGAGAGACTATCCCTAAAACAATCATTTCCTGTTTCTCTTAGATACTGATTACTTTTCCTTCTACCTTGAGGGGTCAAATAACAAGGTTTAAAAACGTCTACTGAAAATGGACAGTATTGAAATGTTTAGCTGATGATGTGCAATATTATTGATTTGTAGGCATCCCAGCAAGCTGCAAAGTCTCTATATGATGAGAAGGTACAACCGACTACTTTGATACCAAAGCAAGTTGGCAACATGTACACTGCATCCCTCTATGCAGCATTTGCATCCCTTATTCACAACAAACACAGCACATTGGTGAATCTTCTAACTACCATCCATTACAAATAAACTTCCTCATGACAACATTTTGTGCTTTCTAATAAATATTTACATTGTACAATTTTCAGACTGGTCAAAGGGTAATATTATTCTCATACGGAAGTGGCTTAACTGCCACAATGTTTTCTTTGCGATTAAGAGATAGCCAGCATCCCTTTAGCTTGTCAAACATTGCTGGAGTGATGAATGTGGATGGGAAGTTGAAGTCTAGACATGAGGTATTGATTGAAGAATACTTCACGTGAATATTAAATTGAGCTTTATTGTATCCAAGACATAGGGATGAATCTGTTTTGACAAATATTCACTGATGACTGACCGGTTTCTAAGTGGACAGACATACTATGTGGATGGGGGAATAATTTTATATGTTTTATGTGTATATAAAATTCAAATGCAAGGAAAAGAAACTATTCCCTTAGAATTAGCTGAATAAAAATGGATGAAATCGATCAGTCCTTCGTCTATGTTGTTTTGTAATGTTTGTTCAGTTGCTGGAAACAGAATCCTATGTTCTGCTATAAAATTGAGTAGTCTGATGAGCATTTTTTTTAATGCAGTTTCCTCCGGAGAAGTTTGTTGAAACCCTGAAGCTAATGGAACATAGGTATGGTGGCAAGGAGTTTGTCACAAGCAAGGATATTAGCCTTTTATCTCCAGGCACATTCTATCTCACTGAGGTGGACTCCATGTATCGGAGATTCTATGCAAAGAAAACTAGAGAAAGCACTGCAAATGGTGTGATTGCCAATGGTCACTGACGTTGAGCATATACTACAAACAGTAAGTGGAAGTCAACCTGTCTAGAATGGCAATAGCTTTGTAAGAGAGGGCAAACGGTTTCTTTGTTTGGGGAGAGGGGGTAGTTCTGTCAGTTCAAATATTTTGTTTTTTCATTTTAATTCATGGAATTAGGCTTTAAGAAGCTCGAAAAACATATCATGAATGTGTTTGAATATGAAGTTTATCCGAACAGAGCATTATTAATCATGGTAGTACTTGAAATTTCACACCTTATATATAGTTACTTTTTGGTGATGTGGTCAACGTGTAAATAACTTTCTTTTCTCTTTTTCAGAAAACACAATTATTTAATTAGAAGTTAATTATTAATTTGTTAACAGATGAAGACTTTTTTTTTATGTAGAGTTAATAGATAAATATTTGTTAACTAATATAACGTTTTGTTAATATGAATTCTGATTGTTTAAGTTGAAGTTACAAAAACGGATTGAGCTTTTAGGGCTGTTTTTTCAATGAAAGTTGAAGTTTAATTCTAGTACCTAAGGTTAAGCCGTCCAAATCTTGGTTAAGGTCGAGTTGAAGTTACAAAAATGAGTTTTATTGATATAAATACAATTATAATATTGAAAAAAAATATAATATTTAAAAGTATTTTGCCTTGGGTTTGGATAAAGAAGTTTAATGAAGAAATTAAGAGTTTGTTTGATCTGTTTTTTTAGATATAAAAACTACTTTAAGTTAAAATTAAAAATAAAAACTTAAAACAGCTAAAGTTGTTTGGTAGGTTTTAAATTTTTTAAGTTAAAAAGCTATTTTCAAGTTAAAAGTTGTTTATTAATATAATTTTAATTTATAAAATTTTATTTTTTAAAAATAACTTTAGACTATAATTTCAAATTTCTATATATTAATAATGAATAAAAATATTTTAAAAATAGAATAATTTTTTTGAATAACAAACTTCATATATAATATTTTATTATATAGATTAAATTTTAATTAAAAATATTTAATTATCCGAAGGAAGATTATGGAATATTTTATAAAAATTATTTATAATAATTAAATGACTACATAAATGTATTTAACAATCTATTTTAAAAAAATCAAAACAGATGAATAGATTAATTATCTTAAAATATGTAATTATAATTTATCTGTTAAAATTGAACTGAGTTTGTTTGTTTAGTAAGACCTTTCAATTAGTTAAAAAATTAAAATAAGTAGTTGAGATGTCACAAAGTATAAAATTAGACGTGTTTGAGTATGTAGCTGAAATGTCACTTTTAAGCTAGTTAACGTTTTTCAATTTCAGCTACTAGCTAAAATCTTTTTTTATTGTATTAGCTCTACATATTTTTAATAATTCATACTACCACCCTTTATTTTATCTTAAAAGATTAAATCTTTATTCTAGGTTTTATGAAATGCTTTAATATTTACATTATTTATTGTTGTTGTTGTTGTTATTATTATTATTATTATTATTATTATTATTATTATTATTATTATTATTATTATTATAAATATTTCTTTTACCAAAACTTTATAAACAAGTGAAATTGTCTTCTATGAAGAATGCTTATATGAATTATTATATATGAACTATATGTTTATTTTATTTATATATTTCATGAATTATTTTACAAAGAAACAAAAAAATCTTAAACATTGTTTTAGTAATCTTGATATTAATTAAAATACTCAAAAAAGTTAATGTATTGTGGATGGTTCGGTGTTAATGATATGAATTATTGATGATGTTAATGCCACTGACTATATTGGTTGATGTGTTGTTGAAATTGACCTATGTGGGCATTATGAATATATTGATGGTTATGTTATTTATAGTAGTAATGATTCCATGAACTTGATTCAGAGTTTTTAAGGTAATGGTTATTGAGTTGATGAATATTAAGGTTAGTGGAACTAGGCTATGATATCTATATTATGAGATTTTGCATTGGTTCATGACATCATATGCATTTTGTTTAGGCACAAGAGTTATAAGGTCTCTTGTTGCTTGCCTTGTGGGATGTTACTCTTGAGGAGGAGCTTTAAGTCTTTGGGGACTAATTTTGTCCTTGGCACTTCGGTTTGCCCAACATTTCAGTCTGGGATATTTGCAAGTATGACACTTTGATTCGTCGTAGATATCTAGGATATCCACTTTTATGACGCTACGATTCATTGTGGATATTAGGGTTGTCCGTTCTTGGGGCACTTCGGTTTGTTTAGCACTTTGGTTACTAACGGCTTCCTTTTTTATATAAATTATGACCATATCCTTATTAAGCACTTTGATTTGCTAGATAGTTTACCCACTGAAGGATCCGCATTGCATGCTTTTATGCATCTAAAAAGATATGATTTTGAAAGTCCATGACATTCAATCATTCGCATCGAGAGAGTAATGATATATATATATATATATATATATATATATATATATATATAAGTATTGGAAGAATTGGAGGTATTTGGTGATGTTTGAAATTAAATTAATGTTTGATATTGTATTTAGTGATTTTTGGGGGTTGAATTGATGATTGACATATATATATGGTGATGGTTGAGGTTGAATTGATGATTAATATATATTTGACAATGTTTGAAATTGAATTGATGATTGAGATATGTTTGTCGACTTATGTGTCATTGTAGTGTGGTTGTAACATTTTAAATTACACGACCTAATGGGTACTTTATATGTGAATTGTTATTTACTGCTTTGAGTGGTACTCACCCCTAAATTTTTATTTTAGTGAATTTTTAGAGTGATGATACCGCTCAGTGAGCTCGGAGGTGGGAGAAATGTAATGGCAGGATGAATTTATAACTAATCTTTTTGTTGTTACTTAAGGTAAATGTGTAATTGGTCTAGTTTAATTGATATATGAAATGGTGGTATGACCCTCTGATTGGCTTGGAGTTGTTTGATATGTGAAGTTTTATATAGCCATTTGATTGGCTTAGATTGGCGAACATATGTATGTGATGCCAAATATTGAGTTTTGATGTATGTGTGTATGTATGTATGTATCTATGTATGTATGCATGTATGTATGTATGTTGATATATAAGACTTATGGTGCGGCCCTTTGGTTGGTCTAAGATGGAAAACATATATATGCACATGTAGTTGATGTCATCTCTCAGTATTTGTGATAATTATATTTACCTAATTGTTAGTGGATAGTGATGGTTCAGAGAACAGACTTAGAAGGGGGGAGGGTTGAATAAGTCTGTTCATTTTTTCAAACCAAAAAGTGATATTTAAGTGTTAATGCATTAAGCACAGCGGACTAGATTATTGTGAGACGGAGAGTGTAATGTTTTGGTTGAGCGAGCATATTTTTGCCAGACTTTTACTATCAAGTATAACAATGATAATGCACCAGATTTTTGATAGTAAAGAGTAAGAGAGAAAGAGACAATACATAAACAATTTATACTGGTTCACATCTAACTCAGAGACTACATCTAGTACCTTCAAATCTGAAGGATTTCCACTATGTAAAAATATTTTACATCAGATGTTGAGTATTATTGACTCCAGCCACTCCTGGCTTAAGCATAACCCATGCTTCAAGTATTCTTGACACCGGTCACTCCTGGCCCCAAGTATTCTTGACACTGGCCACTTCTGGCCCTCAGTATTCTTTACTCCGACCACTCCTGGCCTGAGCACAACTCATGCTCTAAGTGTTCTTGATTCCAGCCACTCCTGGCTTAAGCAACACCAGTGCTTCAACACATCAGACCCCTCTGGATTCCTATGAGTATTATTTTGCAGCACTCACTCCTGGGGTAGACCCAAGTATTCTTTCATGAGCCACTTCAGGCTTAAACCTCGAGTATTCTTTCAAAGCCTCTCCAGGCCAACAATGTTTCCCACACTAACAGAGTCTGGCAACACACCAGACCTGTACTACCAGAGGATTAAAAGAATTAGCTCAAATAAAGTAAGCCCCTTGACTTAACAGAGCCAAGGGATAAACCATGAAAATGGGTTTATAAAGAAAGAGATAGCTTATTTTCCCATACGGGTCAGTACATTCAGAGAGTGAAAGATGATTGGAAAATGTACTGAGCCAGAAAGCATGACTTGGGATAATATGTATTTAGGTGCACAAAGACATATCCCAAGTTACTATGGCATCTAAGTAGAAAGATGAATGCACATAGCGAGTTTTCTTTGTCTTCATGGCAGATCTTCCAGGTATAGTTATTCGTTGTTATGTAAACTGCCATATCTTTATTTCATATGAGCTTGAGTGCATGAACGTGTGATGCTCGTTCATGATTTTTCTTCTTCTTCCATTACACTTTATATGGTGTATACGAGCTCATCTTCTTCTTTCCACAACTGAATAGCTAGCAAATATTTTTGAGTCACTTGTATTCAAGTTAGGTTTACTTCCATCAATGTTATGATTTTTCATTAGCATAAACAAACTGAAGCTGAGAGGGTTAAGAATGACAAAATAGAATCTAGATTTAAGTTCCAATAACAAAGTTGATGCTTCCGATAATAACAATCTCAATATCAATTTTTTCTTTCTTTCTTGTAAACTAATTTTTTGAATTGTATTTTGTATAATTTTTGGATTTTACAAATAAATTTATTTAAAATAATTTGAAATGTAAATAAAATATATTTTTAGAAATTAGTTTTCAAAATTTTTAAATCCTTTTTAAATAAGGATAGTTTTAAAATAAAAAAAGATAGGGGTGAAGAAGGGTGATTTAAAACGCAATTCATCTCTTCCTTCCTTTTTTGGTCATATTCATGTTGGTTATAAGTAAGAAGTGGTGTACTTCCTTATTTTCTTTTTTATTTGTAAACCACGTCTTGAGAATGTCTAGATATGTAATTTAATTAAGAGCTTAAATAATATAATAATTAATACTATAAATTTCATTATTAAAATTGTTGGAATACATGAAAATAATTTATTTTCAGTTAATGTTCGACCTAATTTATTTTGAACTTCTCTTTTCTTTTTAAAGAGGAACAAAAGTTAGGTCAAACAAGTTTTTAGAAATGTACTTATTAAGGAAACTTTGATAAGAAGTTTTTAATTAAATCTAATGAGACTGTTTTCTTACCTTTAACTTATTCTTTCATCCTATAATTTATTTTAACACATATACTACGATTATTGTCATGGTTGTCATCACCACCATTAACATCACTGTCATTATCACCATCATTGTTGTTGTCACCAACGCTGTTGCCATAAGCATCGTAATCTTCACCACCATCACACCCTCATTCCTTACCACCATCTATAGGTGGGAACATGCCAAACTACTCAACAAGGGCCTAGGGCTAGCATATATCAAGCTTAGGTAAGACTAGACCAATTTGTCAAATGAGTCAAGCTTAGGCTTTTTTGAAAATCTATTTAGTTAAACAAACCATGCTTAAAGCCATTTCAAAAGCCTTTTTAAGCTTAATAAGTCGGTCTATTTAAATAAATATATATGATATAATAATGAAGTACTATTATAATTATTTTTATATGAAAAAATATATAATGTTTTGATATTATATACTCCATTTGTTCATATTTATAAGACAAAGAAAAAATGTTTTAGTGATCCTATTTATAAGATAACGCTCAACTATTTAGAAGCATCCAATGTTTTTTCTCATGTTTACCCTTGCTTTAGAAAATACTGCTATTAATATTAAAGTAGACTTTGAATTTAAATAAGAATAAAATTAGAATGTTACAATGTATTTTTATACAAAGTAGTGCATTAATATATTTTTGTTAATATGTATGTTTTGTTTTGAATTGTCTTATAAATAAGAATACAGACAGTATTTGTTAATATATTGGAATACTTAAACTTGTTACGTTATATATATAAAATTATGTCTATTAATATTTTTAGATATATGTTTATAGATTTATTTAATATATATTATTTCAAATAAGCTTTTAAATAAGTTTTTACACCAACTCAGGCTTTTTAAAATTTCTGGTCCCATAATTAGACTTATATCAAGTAGTAAACCAGACTTAGGCCTTTGATATTAAGAAGTAAAGCAAGTTAGACTTGGTAAAGCCTAGCTTGACCTTACTTATTCTCACTCCTACCGCCATCGTCGCCATTAACATCATTGACATTACCGTCATCACCATTGATACCACCATCGTTGTCATCACAACCATTCCTGCCCTATTGTCATTGCCATCATCATTATTCTCACCATCAGTGTTGTCATCATCATTGTCTTCATCACCATCACTATTGTTGCTATCATCATCCCATTTTAACTTGGAATTATAGTTTCATATTTTAATTTTATGTAATCTAAATATAGAATTAGTAATTTCATAGAATTCCAATTTTATTGGAATTGAAATTATAATTTCAAATTACAATCTCATACACTAAACAAATCTATAAATTAAAAGAAAATTTGTTAAATTAATCACTCAATATAATATTCTCAAATTATTTTTTCAAAAAGTAACTATCTTAATTTCATATATCATATAGATAAGTATATGATATATTAATTTCTTTAGAATCTTTCAAAAAGACTTTTCTTGATAAGAAAGGACTTACTATCTTTAAGATTTGATATTACATCATTGTTTAAAACCAAACCTAAAAAAACCCCTTTATCACATAAGTGTTTCCTAATTTTTCTATCATGATATAAGTAAGTGAACGATCTTTAGTTAAATTTTTAATAAAATTAGACTTTTCATCATGACATATTTCAATCCTACCCTTAATCACCTCGTTGCTTAGTTTTTAATCACCCATAGTTTGAAGAAACCAAAACAAGAAATGATTTGGATAGTGGATGTTCACTATGCCCAAGGCTCTAACTCAACACTCAAGAGAAAGACAACGTGCAAGAATTCATTATTTATAATTAAGGCGCAACGAATTTATTTCATCATGTAATAATCAGTACAAATATAGCATTGGAACAGGGGAAGCGCGTTACATCTCTGGCAGCAAAAACAAGCAAACTGAATTGAATTCACTAGCAGTGGTAAAAATGGCAATCCTTCAAGCTTCAACCTTTTTCTGGTTTGGCTCAAATACATACTTAACTAGCGAGTCCTTGATAGATAATAATTGAGGGAATTCTTCCTTCAACTTGGACGCATCGAGCTCATTGTTGCTTCTGGGTGCAACAATTACCTTGGCTTGTTCCTCGAGAGTGAAGTTCTTCCAGATAAAACTAGGATCCACATATTCCCTATACATTTCCAAGATCTCATTGTGGCTTACCACTCCAGGGTTAGTGAAATTCCAGATCCCAGTGAGATTCCTTTTCGCCATCTCGATCGAAATAGGAAGAAGTTCATCCAATATAGTCATGGAGTTAGGAATGTTAACAACCTTGTCATATCGAGCAATCTTAGTTATGAAATTACGAGGGTTCGATAAATCCGAGGAGATCGGCATCCTCACACGCAAGGTACACACGTTCTCGTAGTTCCGAAGCAGATCTTCCACCTGTCAACATATTCCACAATACCATTAAATCAAGATCTAGTTGTAATGAAAAACAGATAGCCTATGTATGCAACTACAAAACAAACTTTTCTTTCAACTTTTACTATATGCCCATTCTGTATCTACGCCAAAAAAACACACCACACCAAACAAAATGACAATTCTGTATTTGAGTTTTGAATGGTAAATCTCTTACTAAGGTCAATATAAAAATAAATTGAGAATTTTTTGGATTTAAGTTTGTATCAAAATTGAAGTTTTAAGATCCAAATGTGTTTGCTCAAAAACGCAAGTTGAGGCTAGATTATTATATGTTCGAAAGTTTGAAGTTCTATTTACGAATAAATGCTTTCTGATGAGCGTTGGTATATTTCTTACATAAGCTAATATAAAAATAACGTTGAGAATTTCGTTGGATTTAAATTTTTATCATGTGAAATCTAAACACATTTGTTCCAAAAAAAATTAGATTATGATTCGTTCAAACATTTGAAGTTCTATTCACGAATAAATGCTTTCAAATGAACCTTAGCTTTATACAGCAAATACGTTTAGATTTCAACATTTCAATTAAAGATTAAAAGTTCGATTTTGATTTATATATTAACCTAAGCAGGAAATATATCGGTACAAATTCAAATACAGAGTTACCCTAAAAGAAAAAAAAAAGACAAATTGCAGAACAACAATGTGATGAAAAAACAGAGTATGTGTATATATACCATGGCCTTAGTTTTGGAGTAGAAGGATCCGATGAAATTGGGAGTGTCTGGTTCCTTAAAGCCGATTCCGGATCCAATGGTGTGGGAGGAATCGTACTCGAAGATGCAACCGGTGGCGTAGTTGATGAGGATGAGGCCGTTTTGGAGGCAGACATCAGCGAGATTGAGAGTGCCGACAACGTTGGTACGAATGGTTTCAAGCTTGTGAGATTCGCACCAGTCAACATTGGGTCTACCAGTGACACCGGCGGCGTTGAAAACGTGGGTGGGTTTGACAGATGCTATGTCGGATTCTAAGGATGTTCGGTTCTCAAGCCTTCCCTTACCGTACTCGTATTGGATTCCTTGCTCTGCGCATAGCTTGCCCAATAAACCGCCAATCCAACCGGTTCGACCGTAGATCAGAAACTTGAGCTGCTTCTTGTCGCCACCATTTGCTTCTAAACCCATGCTCTCTCTCTCTCTCTCTCTCTCTCTCTCTCTCTCTCTCTCTCTCTCTCTCTCTCTCTCTCTCACCTAAATCAATGAATCTCTACGATCTCGCCTTGTTATTCTCTCTTTTTTATATATATACAGAGAAAAAAAGAGAGGGAGTGAACAGTATTATTATTCCCTGCACTTTTTTTTTTTCCGTTTTCGGACAATGGAACTCGACGGTGATTATAAAATAGGTATAATAAAAGGAAAAAATTAATTGCCGTTATGTTTTCAATCTTAGGTTATTTAATTTAAATTGAAGACCGGCTTTTACGTCCATTTTTATTTTTTAATGGTTAAAATATATGTTGAATATCTATAATTTAAAAATTATCATCACTCAATTGTGTCTTAGTTGAAAACTTAGATTGATATTATGAGAAAAATTCTAAGCTTAATTCTCAATAAACATATTTATCAAAAGAGTGATCAACCTTAACTGTAATTAAACTTTAAATAAGATTGTCTTTAAAAGAGAAACATGTAATTAAAAAAAAAAATTAAGTTATATGTTTTTTAATTGTTATATATATATATATATATATATATATAAACGCAAGGTATTAATTTTTCTTTAAAAAAATAATATTAATTTCTAGATAACAATATTTGTTTTCTAGTTTTATCATTACCTCTCTTGTGTATTTCTCTTAATATTTCTTTTTCAAATATTCGTATTTGTAAGTGGACAAATTAAAAAAAAAACGAGAGTAGTATGTTAGTATTTTTTTTACAAGTATTTGTTTGAACTTACAAGTATTTATAATCCATAATTTAAATGTTAATTCAAATTAGAGATTTTGTCTTCATAATAAACACTACGGATGTCCATAATATGTGTTAGGAAATTAGATCCATTTCCATCAGAGAATTTCCTTAAAAAAAGAGAAATAAAGTTAGGATAGAACACAATCAACACACAAGAATTTAATGTGAAAAACTTCAAAACCCGGAGAAAAACCACGGCCGTTGTCAAAACTGACAACCAGAGAATAATATTATGTGAACAATTTATACATTACATAAACCCTACTCTCATACACCTTAACAACCCCAAATGCACCCACACTTTCAAAGCTCACAACACTCTAACACAAGAGCATTACAACAGAGAAAAAAGACTTAAAGTGTTTACGGGTATTTCCCACTGGTGTTTAAGACCCCAATACACTCATTTATAATTATGGGTATTTGAACACTTGGTGCATTTATTACAAAGGTCTTAAGGCCTATATATAGCATAAGCTCTCATGTCCTTTTGCAACTCCAAGCAATGTGGGACTTTTTAATCAACCAAGTTTAACAATCTCCACCATGATTAAAGAAGTACAACATCTGCTTCAATTGCCTACACCGACAATCACTTGCTTTCATTGTCTATACCGACAATCATTTCATTATCTAAACCGACAATCATTGTCTTTACCAACAAACATTGTTCAAATAGAACAAACATACTCCACCATAAATAGTACAATCACTTGGAACTGAGATATCCCAAGAATTTCTTTTTCAACACATGTTGAAACCTTGCTGACAGAATCACTCCGGAAGTTCTTCATCCATCGACAAAACTCCACCACACATCTTGCAGCAATACTGCCAACCAATGCCTATGTGCAATTGTGGATCCGCTAGCAATAACTTATCCTTTTCCATGGCAACGCGGACATGCCACAAGGATACACATTTCATCTTTATAGAACATCACTTTCCCTAAAAACAAGGGAAACATTGCTAGCACCTAACTCAGAGCCCTTTTCCGTTGTTGATCCTCTTGGACAATTTTTCTTTACATGCCCAGTCCTTCCACATTTCCAGCATACCAAATTCCTTTTCTTCACGTAAGGCCCATTACTAGCCACCAATGCCGAGTTTGACGAAGAGCTATTTTCATTCTTTATTCTTCTTTCTTCAGAGATAATCTTACCAGTAACTTCTTCAAAACTCAAAGTTTCCTTCCCATACATCAAAACAAGTTTGATGTGTCATAGGAAGACAGAAGAGACCATATGAGCCTTAAGGCCTTATCTTCATCATCAACTTTGACCCCAGTAGCTTCCAATTCAGGGACAATACCATTGAGGGCACTTAAATGATTTGAAATTTTCATATCATCTTCCATGCGTAAATTATGGAATTGTTCCTTCAACAACAATCGATTTAAGATGCCCTTGGCCTGATATAACACTTCAAGTTTCTCCCAGAGATCTTTGGCTGTTGAAATATTCTGCACATTTGCAAGAACATTCTTAGCCAAACACAGACGGATTGTACTTGCAGCTCTCAAATCTAATTCCTCCCATTTCTCATCTTCCATACCGGAAGGTCTTTCTTTCAATGCCTTGTGTAATCCTGATTGTATCAACACATCCTTAACTTGTCGTTGCCACAAGCCAAATTAATTCTTCCATCAAATTTCTCCACGTCAAACTTTATTGCACTTGAATAGTTTGACATTGTGATCGTGTGTTCAACACTACAACCGTGTGTGACATCCCGGCGCTGTTGAGGGCGGGGAGTGATCGCCGGTGCATGGACACGGACAAGGAGTAGCTCCTGGCAAGCTTCCAGTAGGGAATGTGACATCCCGGGCACTATTGAGGGCGGGGAGTGATCGCCGGTGCATGGGCACGGACAAGGAGCGGCTCCTGACAGGCTTCCAGTGGGAGGGACATATGAACGAATTGAATACATACCGGAATGAGAGGGATCCAAAGACTGTATAGGTATGAGACTATACAGTCGAGGATAGCTTAAAGAAATGAATTTGTACTACTTATACCAACAAATGCATTAGCCTTTTCGGTGACCTATCACATAAGGACTCCAAAGTTAAGCGTGCTTAACTTGGAGTAATTCTGGGATGGGTGACCTCCTGGGAAGTTCTCAGGAAATGTGTGAGTGAGGACAAAAACACATTGGAAAGGTCTCGTGTTGGTCTGTGGGGTGAGTCGTTCATTCCTGAAAAGCGGCCGGGGCGTTACACCGTGCACAAGATTAGTTCCCAGGAAAGAGAGGTGGGTCACAATGGACACACTTAAATACCAAGTCTTTCCTTAGCTAGAACCTTTCCAAACTAGCACTTACAGTACCACACTTCCAATAACCAAGGAAATTCTCAACCACACGGAATAAATCTTTTCTGATAGGAAGATCAGACAGAGCTGCAACCACAGAGCATACTAAGAATTCATATCCCACCGAACCATGAAGCTTTGATACCACTGTTAGGAAATTAGATCCATTTCCATCAGAGAATTTCCTTAAAAAAACAGAGAAATAAGGTTAGGATAGAACACAATCAACACACAAGAATTTAATGTGGAAAACTCCAAAACCCGAAGAAAAATCACGGTCGTTGTAAAAACCGACAACCAGAGAATAATATTATGTGAACAATTTATACATCACATAAACCTCACTCTCATACACCTTAACAACCCCAAGTGCACTCACACTCTTAAAGCTCACAACACTCTAACACAAGAGCATTACAACAGAGAAAAAAAACTTAAAGTGTTTTTGGGTATTTCCCACTGGTGTTTAAGACCCCAGTACACCCATTTATAATTATGGGTATTTGAACACTTGGTGTATTTATTATAGAGGTCTTAAGACCTACATATAGCATAAGCTCCCATGTCCCTTTGCAACTCCAAGCAATGTGGGACTTTTTAATCAACCAAGTTTAACAATACGTCCATTACTCCATTTTTGTTGCATGAATTATAAGAAGTTTTTTTTTACGAAATACTCAAATCCAGACAAAAATTTGGAACTCATTTAATTAAAACTTCATACAATTAACGTGTTCTAAAACATAAATTTAAGATTACAAAATAAGTTTAAATAGTCCTACAAACTAGTATATGCTCTTCGATTATTAAGAATTTACTGTAAAAATTTACTCTAGGTGAAAATTAAAAGGTTAAATTTAATTACGGGGCACTGTCAATATAAGACCCTTTTTTTATGAAGATTTGCATTTCAAGTATTTTTATCCTGTCGTAAATAGTTATTCATGTAATTTTTTAAATGTAGAAAATTAATTTGATTTTGTTGAATTTAATTTAAATATATTGTATTGTATTGTACTATAACATTCCAAATTTAATTGTTGGTTAATTTTTATTAATCAAATAATTAATTGAAAATGTTAAATTAATTACAAGGGTAGGTTAATTTATAGAATTAATCTGGTTAATTTTTAAGAAACTTAAAATTACTATTTCTTCAATTTGATGCTTTTAATGAGCTTTGGAACCACTATCAAGTTGTGGGCAATATTAGAAGGGCCAGTGCTCTTTAATTTTCATTGCCAAGGTAAGGTTCCATGACCCAATGGTGAAATTGGTTAAATTCTTAGGTTTGAGCCTCATTCCTTTGTCATTTTCATGATTAGTAATCATTTCAGAGTCATCCTTGATAGTGGGCAGCTTCGGCAATTGTTGAATTGGCGTTTCTGAACCCGTCGGTGATGTTTGGTAAGTCATAATTTTTTGAACCTTCACCGTTTTATTAAATTAATGATATTTACGATGTTTTAGATTTCTGATAAGTTAGAAAGTGGCTAATTATATGGGTTTAGTGAGTGGGTAATTAATCAAAGAGTTTTGATAATTATTTTGGTTGTAGGTTCGTGCTGGATTCGAGCCAGGACACATTTTTTAACTTTAGGATCTCAGATTTCAGGTAAGGGAGCATTATATTTTAAATGTATGAGTTATAAACAGATAGGAGATATATTTGTGTTGATGATGAAATCAATTGGCAATTGTGATGAATTTAATGCTAATATTGATAATGGGAACATGTTAAAATATATCCCTATAATGGTTAATTGTTATTCGATAATATTTGAATATATGTTGATGATTTCTATAATTATGTGAGATTCCGTTCATATGGAGTGAATAATTAATTGATTGATGATATGATGTATTCAATTGGATTACAATGATTGATGATGAATATAACGATGATGATTGAATAAGTTTGGGATAATTTAACTGATATTATGGATTGATTGTAATTGATTTTGCGCTATGCTTTGGTTGAATAATTGGTTGTAAGACCCTTAGTGATGGTAACTGATCCGGTCTCAATACCGGTATCCGATCTGCAAGACATATTTCAACGTCTTTGTCAAGACATCTACGTGTAACCGGTGTCATCGGTATACATCCGGACTGTAATTCCGTATCAGGCGTTCTCCCTATACCGGTTGTTCAGGATAACACCATGACACCGGACAACACACACGTCACTTCGCTAAAGACAAGGATTATTGCTACAGGGATCGATCAATAATTCCCTGCACTACGAGCCAAATTCTGCTCACGGGGATGGTCAACTTGTTCCCTAATCCTAGTCTATATTCTCCATGCTCAATATAAAATAGCCACTTGACCCAATCATGCTGGTAAGTGCGCAATAAAATAATGCTAATGGGAGTTAGTGGTTCCCCACTAACGAGTCCTCGGAAAATGAGCCAATCAGGTATATGAACTCATTTCATTAATGAAGTGAGGGATCTTCAACTGAATTTTACGAACGATTACTCTCTGAAATACATTCCTTACTTGGAATATCATCACTGACTTGAGCGTCGGAGAATCTTTGCAGGTGACACCACCATTCGTCCACTTCAACGCGTTAGGTCGGTGTGAAGGATCTTCGGGACGCCCAATCCGCTCTCCTCACTCAAGGACAACGGATACTTACACCGGATACTCATACATCCGGTCTTCTGTACGGTATTTACATACTGTTTGTGATTGACTTGAGTCCGGATCTCTAGACCCCGGTTCAGGACAGATCATTGGCACGCCCGGTGGGACACGTTAAAATTATTCCCACTTCTCGTTTAAGGAGTTTGGTCTCTTATCATGGAAGGCAATGGGAGAAACCAACCAGATGGGCACGTGGAAGACATCACTGCCCAGGAACAACCAGTGAATAGGCACTTAGCTCTTGAGTCGCCTGTGGGAAGTTCAAGAAGAATGGTGCAAGTTTCAGCACCAAATCTAAAGGATGAGATGATAAGAAAGTTGATGGAGGAACTGATGGAATTGAAACGTGAAAGAAAGAGCGTGGAGGAGAGAGCCATGTCTCTGATCAAGGGGACACATCACACAACCGAGGGAGAAAAATCCTCTACTCCCCAGTATTCAAATATCCCCACATTTGAAGGGAAGGAACAGATCCACGATTCTGATAAGAGAGTTGTTAAAGGGAAGAGGAGGCTGATGACAGCCTTTCCAGTAACTTATAAGCTCACAGTCCCTTTTTCAAGGAGACTTATGAGTGTACGCATCCCAAAGCACCTACAGACTACTCAACCTCTCTCTATAGAAAAATACAGTGGTGAAACTGATCCTACTAAGCATCTTGATGCTTATACACTCGAAGTCATGTACCTGGGGGCAGACGAAGATGTCATGTGCAGGATGTTCCCTCGGACTCTTGTTGATGATGCCCTTAGCTGGTTCAGGAAGCTACCATCAGGTTCCATTGACTCATGGGAAGAAATGGCAACAGCGTTTGTGGACCACTTTGTCATTTCTAGTGATATTCCCAGAACATCTCATACCTTGGCTCAGATTAGGCAGGGGGAACATGAAACTCTCAAGGACTTCTTGAAGAGGTTTCACAAGGAAGCAGCTGCTGTTCCAAACTTGGCAGAAGCACTACAATTACACATAGCAATAGAAACTTTGCAACCAAGCTCTGCTTTTGCCATGTCATTGACAAAGAATCCTCCAATGAATTTCAAAGAATTCAGGAGGAAAGCATCCAAGTATGTGAGCATTGAAATACACTTGGAAGCAACAGTGGCAAAAGGGAAATCCCCAACGTTACAACGGAGTGATAAGAGCAGATCCAGATCGGATCCCATGAAAAGACCGTGCCATGGCGATGCCTTCGATAGCTCCACTCCACAGCGTTAAGCAGAATGGATGCATGCATTCGACAAATATGCTCCGCTAAATTCTGAACGATCTCAAATTCTTAGGGAGATCGGATGGCCAACCCTTATTGCGTACGGGGTCAGGACTCCGCCCCAGCTTCGCAAACAGGGTGACCCTCGGAAATACTGCAAATTCCATGAGCAAGAGGGCCATTCAACAGACGAATGACAGGCTCTGATGAATACTATTGAGACCCTGATCCAAGAGGGTAAACTCAAACAATACCTTACTTAGGTTTTTCTCGATCGGGTTTTACCAAGAAGGTCTAATGAGTCATAACCCTGACTCATCTCTCTTTCTCTCTTTTGCAATTCATAATTAATGAAATACTCTAAATGATTCGCCCATTATCTTTATGATTTTATTCGATGCACAACACTGTTGTGACAAGATACTTTCAGGACGGATGATCCTAACAATGTATCCGCTGTTAGCGATGAACCTCTTCGAAGGTACAACTGGGTGAACCACCCCATTCGAAGGCCCAGATTGTAGGATTAAACCGAACTCTGGGTACGGTTAGTAAGTTTGGCTGAACACCGGTGAAGGCTCGGATTGTAGGATTGAACCGAACTCCGAGTACGACTAGTAGGTTTGGCCGAACGTTGGTGAAGACCTGAGTTGTAGGATTAAACCGAACCTCAGGAAATGGGTTGTAGGATTGAACCGAACCCCATTCTAAGAACGGTAAAAGGGCAGAACCCAACACTGTATTGAAGGCTTGGGCGCAGTAAGCTGGTTCTTCTTTAAGACCACGCTGAACCCCAAGTAACGGGCGCAGTAGGTTCAGGATTAGCCCTGATCTGAACCCCGTGTTGAAGGCTCGGATTGTAGGATTAAACCGAACTCTGAGTACGACTAGTAGGATTGACCGAACGTCGGTGAAGAATCGTCATTGGGTAAAACCAAAGACCGATTGAAGAACGGTTAGTAGGATTAAACCGAACGCCAAATATGACATGGATTGTAGGATCAAACCGAACTCCAAACACTACAAGAGTTACACTCTAATTCAAATTCAAAGGGATGAATGCTCCATCCAAAATTTGACTCCGCCTAACTGCCAATGTTTTACGGAGTACATAATCAACAAACTCAAGCACTACTCAACGAGTTCAAGTAAGTCCAACACTTGTAAAATTATGCTTCTTTGAAATTCCTAAGAGGCTACTCCGCCTCCTTACGGAATCCTGCTTCATTGAAATTCCTAAGAGGCTACTCCGCCTCCTTACGGAATCCTGCTTCATTGAAATTCCTAAGAGGCTACTCCGCCTCCTTACGGAATCTACTTCATTGAAATTCTCAAAAGGCCACTACGCCTCTTTATTGAAATCACTTCAATGAAATTCTCAAGAGGCCACTCCGCCTCATTACAGAATATTCTTCATTGAAATTCTCAAGAGGCTGCTCCGCCTCCATATTGATTTCATTTCAATGAAATTCTCAAGAGGCCACTCCGCCTCATTACAGAATATTCTTCATTGAAATTCTCAAGAGGCTACTCCGCCTCCATATTGATTTCACTTCAATGAAATTCTCAAGAGGCCACTCCGCCTCATTACAGAATATTCTTCATTGAAATTCTCAAGAGGCTACTCCGCCTCCATATTGATTTCACTTCAATGAAATTCTCAAGAGGCCACTCCGCCTCATTACAGAATATTCTTCATTGAAATTCTCAAGAGGCTACCCCGCCTCATTATTGAATTCACTTCATTGAAATTCTCAAGAGGCTATCAAAATGCCTATGCATGAAAACGATAGTTATACGTCTCTATCCGTTCTTTATCTTGCATGTAAAAATCCGGAATGAAGGTTCTACGTTCATACCCGATCTTCACTACTTAAGTCCGAAATAATTCAATACACATGCAATCCCTCTATTAAAGCTGTTTTATACTAAACGTACTACGATTAGAAAAATGTCCCCAAGACGGATGATCTTAATCACCTATTCTGTGATTCGATGATGTAACTCCTGGTACGAATAATTCCAATCATCTCCCCAGGACGGATGATCTCAATCACCTATTCTGTGATTCGATGATGTAACTCCTGGTACGAACAATTCCCATCATCATACTTATGATGGAAGCTTTTGAAAATTGAGAAGCATTCACACAATCCGTACTCCTACGATTGAAAAAATGTCTCCAGGACGGATTATCTCAATCACTTAATCTATGATCTGACGATGTAACTCTTGGCATTGTGTACTTTTCCAGAATGGATAATCTCAATCACTCATTATGTGATCTGACGATGTAACTCCTGACGTTGTGTACTTGTCCAGGACGGATGATCTCAATCACCTATTCTGTGATCTGACGATGTAACTCCTGGCACCGTACACATCCCAAGGACGGATGATCTCAATCATCTATTATGTGATCTGACGATGTAACTCCTGGTGTCGTACACATCCCTAAGACGGACGATCTCAATCACCTATAAAGTGATTCGATGATGTAACTCCTGATACAAACAATCCCCATCATCATTTTTATGATGGAAGATTTTGAAAGTTAATCCGCACTTTCACTCTCGAGTGGTATTCTCCCAGGACGGGTACTCTTTATCACCTATTCTGTGGTACAATGACGTAACTCCTGGCATAGACAAACTCCCATCATCATCCTTATGATGGAAGGCTCAAACGCCACTTTCTTACACCTTTGCAGTTCCCCAAACTTGGAACAATATTCTTACAATGGACGACATTGTTTTCTCCAGTGAGAATAACA
This sequence comes from Clitoria ternatea, assembly GCA_037962975.1. NCBI lineage: Eukaryota > Viridiplantae > Streptophyta > Magnoliopsida > Fabales > Fabaceae > Clitoria > Clitoria ternatea. The sequence continues at coordinate 11,151,436 of CM075670.1, forward strand.
TGAATAAAGAACAGTCATCCGTCCTGTTACACTATTTTACTAAACAACGGATCGACTCCTCTTTTCCCCAAAAAGAATTAAGGATCATGCCCTAAAGACAGGCACCTTCTTCTTAACACGCACTTGGGGACATGTATATATTTATCCGATTCATTTGTTGTTTAATCTTCCGAGGCAGCTATTTCAATCCGACCTCAAGGTTAATTACACAGAACGGATTAACAACGACTTAAATATACATGAAATGTTGAAGACAAATTTCTTAAATGAATTTTATTCATAAAGGACGAAATTACACAATTGTTCAAAATCGGAGTTGATCCCGGTACACAACTTTACATATAAATGAAAACAAGACTACGGGGGAGGAACCTGCTCTTCAGCTTTCTGTGCCTCCTCAGCATCAGGCTCTTGTGTCCCTTCCTTTGGGACTTCCTCAGGAATATCCCCTCCGGGAGCCTCGGTTCCTTCCGCATATGAAGGAACCTTAGACGTAGGAAAGACGAAATCCGGTCCCATACTTTGACCCTCAGAAAGAGGAGGCAAACCGTATAAGGACGTCGGAGGATCTTCATGACGACCATCAACCACTGCGACTAACTTTCCTCCATGGAATTCATAGAACGGATCCATTCCATGGAATTCATAGAACGGATCCTTTAATCTGAGAACGGTTTTTTGCAAAATAATAATAAATGCCAAGGAACTGTTATACGCGTAAGCTTACCGATATTCAGACCTCTCGCAGGTTGAGTAGCTTATGTGAACAACCACTCAGTCCCTCACACAAGCTAGGGGACATATGATCCGGTCTCAATACCGGTATCCGATCTGCAAGACATATTTCAACGTCTTTGTCAAGACATCTACGTGTAACCGGTGTCATCGGTATACATCTGGACTGTAATTCCATATCAGGCGTTCTCCCTATACCGGTTGTTCAGGATAACACCATGACACCGGACAACACACACGTCACTTCGCTAAAGACAAGGATTATTGCTACAGGGATCGATCAATAATTCCCTACACTACGAGCCAAATTCTGCTCATGGGGATGGTCAACTTGTTCCCTAATCCTAGTCTATATTCTCCATGCTCAATATAAAATAGCCACTTGACCCAATCATGCTGGTAAGTGCGCAATAAAATAATGCTAATGGGAGTTAGTGGTTCCCCACTAACGAGTCCTCGTAACATGAGCCAATCAGGTATATGAACTCATTTCATTAATGAAGTGAGGGATCTTCAACTGAATTTTACGAACGATTACTCTCTGAAATACATTCCTTACTTGGAATATCATCACTGACTTGAGCGTCGGAGAATCTTTGCAGGTGACACCACCATTCGCCCACTTCAACGCGTTAGGTCGGTGTGAAGGATCTTCGGGACGCCCAATCCGCTCTCCTCACTCAAGGACAACGGATACTTACATCGGATACTCATACATCCGGTCTTCTGTACGGTATTTACATACTGTTTATGATTGACTTGAGTCTGGATCTCTAGACCCCGGTTCAGGACAGATCAGTAACCAAATGGTGGCCCTTGGTGATGGTAATCAGGAGGTCTAAGAGGTTCATTGGTGTTGTGATTCATAGCATTGCATAAAAGACGTTTACAGGACTATAGAGGGCCTATGATGCCGGCTCATGTGAGATGACAGTCTTTGGATAGGCACAAACCATGTGGTGGTTTCTTTGGATTCCATAATCGTCTTTGAGTTAGACTCAAGGCTGGGCCATAACACTTAAGTTGAGGTACCGTTGTCACTTGGAGTGACTAGTGTTGCAAATGGGTGAGCAGTTCTGTACCGGTAAAAGAATTAATGATATATGTTGAGAAAATTTTAATACTGCTATATTAATCCTATTGTTAAAGTCAGATCCGCATGCATATACATTGACATATAGATTGAGATTGAGAAGCTGTGGGACAACTACTAACAATGATCTTGGTTGTAGTTTATCATATCTGAACTACTCTAAGTCGGGGTGTGTAGTGTGGTGTGTTGACGAGCCCTCAGATTGTGTTATCCATGTTAATCTTACGTCGGTCTAGTGTGGATCCGGTATTATACCTTCTATTCTAATGGGGAGATAGAAGTTTTGGAGTGCTCCTATAAGAAATCTCTCCAACCCCACATGTTGTGAGACGAAATGAGGTGTCACCTACGAGGACACTCTGACGCTCAAGTTAGTAGAATGTTCAAAAAGAGTATCAGTGCTCAAGCGTAAGTTATGGCCATGAATTTCCTACCTTTTCATTATTGATTTGTGAGTATTTATACCTGGGAGCAATGGAAGACTCATTTTGCCATGAAGATCTTTCTGTACGTAGTGTCAATACGATTCTGGTCTCAACAGAAAAGCTGACACACGACAAAGACGTCTCTTAACAACTGTACTTTACTATTAGTCACTTTGCAAGTTGCTTTTCAACATGCAATTGCATAAGTCAACTCTGATCCACTAATATCGAGAGAATAACTGGTATCAAACCATGGGTCTCATGCGCGATGTTGGAAGCCGATGTTGGGTCATAATCTTATGCGATATGCCAGTCATTCATAGTGGCTTAAGTCAAATTACCTTCTTGTCCATACGTTGGTATTAAGATCAGATCAATATCTGTGATACTATATGTATGTATCTTGGTTTATGTTAAATGACAATTAATGATTTGATGATGAATTATGATGATTAATGATTAATATGGTTATTGTTGGAACTGGATAAGAAATGGTACATGTTGAGGCTAGATTCAGATCAATATTTTTTATTTAACATATATATATGCACCCCATAACCATTTTTATTTCAGTGAATTTGGATCGAGGAGAAGAATAGTGAATGGCCATTAGGCATGATAGCCTTGAGAGGGATTGGTGTATATATGTATACATTCGTATAATTTTGATGTTATATACCTTGGGCGGCTCTTTTGATTATTGTATATATTTATATAGTGGATTAGGTATTTGATACCTTCATTGGAGGTTTAGAATTGCTTTCGATACCTATATATATATATATGAGTTATAATGATGGATTGAATTAATTATGCCCAGGGATTGCATTATGATGATATGTTATTGAATTGGTATTATGGGTAGGTTGTGCTAGATGACATTGAGCCTAGAATGTTATAATTGCTAAATATACGATGATAAAGGTAATGTAGCATTGAAGTTGAATGATTTAGTATGTGGAACTGTGAGAATTAAACATTAAATAAGGAACTGAACTGAACATTAAATAATGGATTTTTGATTTTTTTAGATTTTTATTTTCTTAAAACTCGTAACATGTTATAAATTAATTGGATATCCGATCATCTAAACCAAACCGAACTAACATAGATCAGATTGGATCACAAAAAAATTATATTAATTCAATCCAACCCAATCCAATTAATTTTGATTGGTTCGATATTTTTATGCGCTGAAATCTTATTGAATCCGGTACCAACTTACCCCTAAGTGTTAATCAACTAATCCAAACAAATGCAAATAAAAAAATCAAATTGAAATAAATGAAATCTAAAAGAACCAAAAAATAAAATAAGTGAAAACTACAATAATTATTACTATTATTATTGGATTTGTATATATTTTGGATACGTTGAATCCAAACTTTTATTTATAAAATAAACTTTAACTCATTCTTATAACGAATTGCACTACTCAATTTTTAAACAAATTTTCTTTTTAAAACTATTATTTTTATGAGATATATGTCTTAATATTTATATGTATTTACAAGTTTATTATTTTAACATCAATTTAAATATAATTTTATGACTTATATTTTTTATTATTTAAGTTTGTATTTTGTATAAAAAAATAAAGTTTACTAATGAAATTAAATTTACTTTTTACATTCTATTTGAATAACAAATAAAAATAAAGAAATTGAACTATCAAATCCAATTCAAACAACTGTTTAATTGGATTGAATTTAAAAAATTATTAATTGATATAACCTAAACCGTTTCGTAATTTTATAATCGATTTAGATAACGTTTTGCTCCAAAATCGACCCGATTTATTTTGTGAACACTCATACTGATGTGTAAATATAGTATTTGATATAAATATTTTTAATTAATTTGTATTTTTAAATATTGATTAATAAGCTATAAGAATGTTATTAAAAGATATTAATTATGAATATATTTTAACATATTGACTATAATTTTCAATAAAAATATTTTAATTAAATAAATAAACATTTTCATTTTTTAATAGTTATTTTTTATTAGTTCATTGGTTAAGACTATAAATTATCATCATTAATTTTTATTATAGTACCAATTATAAAAAACTACTTTATAAGTTTATCGTAAATGGCAAAGAAATAATAGTGAAAAACTAAACAAGGAAAGTTAAATTCAACTTTAAATATATATAAAAACTTCAATCTCCTTCTTTAATGTTTTGTAATCTTTGTTACATAGTTGTAAAAACCAGATCAGATCGGCCGGTTTAATTAGAAACCGATCAAGGTATTAGTTCAGACAGGTTAAAAACCGATAAGTTTTAGAACCTATCAAAATGAGTCAATAACCGGTCATAACTAGCCATAATCGGACAAAACCGATTGAGAATTGTAACGCCCCGAAACGTTGATTAAAATTTTCGAGTAATTTTTTTTTCGCTTTTTCGAAAGATCATTTTAAAATTTATAAATTTAATTCAGAGTTTATGTAACAATTAATAACAGCGGAAAAATTATCATACATACTAGTCGTGAATAATTAAATTCAAGAAAATATTTAAGTAGCGGAAATGATAGAGAAGATAATGGTACATGACATATTATATTTATTACAACCCATAAAATCAAAGTTCAGATAACAATTCAAATAGACATCCATCATAGCATCACTCTGCACTCTGCGTGTCATTCACTGTAAAAATTAATGTAAGAGTGAGACAGAATATAGAATAAATATAAAATAGATAAAATTGCACAAACACAATCAACAATTCATAATGATATGATGAATATGCCAAACAAGTCCATTAATAGATCTTTAATTAGTCAAATGATGTCATGCTGGATCCATTTGGTCTTGGTGGGTATACTGCAGTAAAAGTCTCATAGAGACACAAATAGGACTTTAGCATATACCATGAATCCCTATACTTCATGGCGCTTAAGTACCGAAGTACACAATATCATAAGTAGGACTTTTGCATAAACCATGAATCCCTACACTCCATGGCACACAACAAAATAGGGCTTAACTCATCATAGAGTAACCCCCCACCAGGGTAGGCAATCATGGAACCCCTAAATTCCATGGTGCGTCCGAATGCTTATGATGCATGAATGCCTTTAATTCTTTTAACATACCATGATCTCCACATTTCCAAAACCTCTTGGATAATACAAGTCCTCAAGGGACACAATACACATAATAATTCACATCATGGATTTACTGTTTCAACCACATATGTCAATAAACACAAGGCATTCATGTGCATATATATTAATTATGTCATTCATAATTATTCACTATCACAATATACAAACTGTGTGATACTCAACAACATTTATAATAATTCATAATCACTCAAGAATTTAATAAATAACTTTTATCCATAGAGTAAATATCATTTTCTTTCAAAATAGCCTTTTTAAGTGACATTCAGCATCCCCAACAGCAACATACTTTAGCAAAACAGTCATAACATAGGCATATCAACTCCTTTTTAGATGATTCCACTTTATATAGCTCAATAATACAATTATCTACAACTTTCATGAAGAACACAGTTTCAGATTCCAATCAGAAATATTACTTATTCACGAAATACTACACTGCCTCAAGGTGAGTTTTTCAAAACGTACATATGTTAGTAATTTCAGTGTTTCTGGAGTTACAAAAATGATTTTTGCATGAAACCAGTTCTAAATTAATCTTAACACAAATATCTACAATTTTCATGAAGATCATAAATTCAAATTCTGAGTAGAAATGCCATTCATCCACAAAATACAACACTGCCTCCAGGTGAGTTTTCAAAATGTACATATATTAGTAATTTCAACGTTTTTAGAGCTACACAAATGATTTTAACATGAAACCAGTTCTAAAATACTCTTAACATAATTATATACAACTTTAATGAAGACACAAACAACTAATTCATTCCACAAAATTCCCAGTATTGAAAACAAGATTCGGATTTTCAAAGTTCCAGAATTTCAGAGTTTCAGCTTGCACATACTTCAGTAATTTGAGCATAACTTGAGCTACAAAAATTATTTTGATGTTAAAACACTTTCTAAAAATCCACAACTTAATTATATACAACTTTCATGAAGACATCCAAGGCTGATTATGCATGTATAATTCCCAGCATATCAAAATATGCACTAAACATGAAGCAAATCTTTCACTCGGACATACAGTAGTATTTTGGCTATAACTTTTGCTACACATACTCAAATCAATCGGTTCAGGTCTCAAAATTCACATAACAAAAATATTTACAACTTTCATGAAGACACTGATCACTAATTCTTACCACAAAATGCCCAGTTTTAACAATAAGATACGGATTTCAAGTTTACAGATTTACAGCTTGTACATACTTCAGTATTATGAGCATAACTTGAGCTACAAAAATTATTTTAATGTGAAACCACTTTCTAAAGATCCACAACTTAATTATCTACAACTTGCATGAAGATATCCAAGGCTGATTATGCACGTACAGTTCCCAGTAAATCAATATATACACAAAACAAAGAATAAATCTTTCACACGAACATGCTGTAGTATTTTGGCCATAACTTTTGCTATACTTATTCAAATTACTTGATTCAGGTCTCAAAATTCAGATATCAAAAAGATCTACAACTTTCATGAAGAAGTCAGAGTCAAATTCACACGTTTTCAATTTCAAAAATGAGCAACAAGTTACGAATAAATTCTGGAATCCTAGAATCAGCATACAATTCTACCCATTTCACAAATATTCACAACCCTGTCCCCTCTTACTTGATTTGATGATTTTTGGCTGACTGGAAAAGAGTCCCCTGGCTGTTCTGATTCTATACGAAGGTGTGTTGATGGAGGAGAGTGATTGGGAGCTTCAGAATCAATGTGTGTGTTTAATAATGCAAGGTGGGAGACAGCTTTCCGTAAGTGGTTTTCTAGTGGGCTTTTAGTGGGAATTATGAGTGGTTTAGGTTGAAAGCAAACTCCACTTCTGTAGCCCACCCACTAGAGTGCGCATAATGGAAGATAACTTATTAAAAAAATGCATGAAGGGACAAAACAGAAGTCAACGTCGATTTGGCAGTGAATTCCGAGTGAAATTTCACTCGGTCAGCCTCTTGGCCGACTGGAATTCCACTCGGTCCATGTATATACCGACTGGTTGTGGTCGGTATTGTGAAGAGAGGGAAATCCGAGTCCCTCTCGCCCAAGCGGATACCGACTCGCTTGAGCGAGTTCCATACAATGCACTGGCAGAGGGGTTTCGCTCAAGCGAAAACCGACTTGCATTCACTCGGTTTTCACTTAAACAGCTTAATCCACTCGGTAGAACATCCTGAAACCGAGTCCTCACTTATCACTCACTCGGAATTGATTCCTCATTAAACAGTCGGTCTGATTTCTCTTCCTTGAAGGTGACTCAGTCGGTATATTCTCCTAAAACCGAGTCACCTCAATTAGTCTTTCACTCGGGTATATGTTTCCAATTCCGAGTCATCTCTTGCTAGCCTTCCACTCGGCAATTACACTAAAACCGACCCATCACTCTATTGATTTTCCACTCGGAGTTTCATCCCAGAGACTGACACATTTGAGTAATGATAAACCATGTGTCCCTAGTCAGAATTTTGCCACTCAGAATTGCACTCTATTGATTCTTCATTCGGAATTGCAATGTCTGATCAAAATCGACTCGGAAACGAGTCCTTCAGGAGTGATTGACTCGGAAATGAGTCATTCGATGGCATTTGACTCGGAAATGAGTCTTTCTAAGTAATTTAACTCGGCAGTGAGTCACCCCAAGGTGAGTCACTCGGATTCTCTCACCCAGAAGTGGTTCTATCAGTTCCACTTCACACATAAGTGTCTCGGGTGTAGGAGTTTCACTCGTAATAAGCTCACTCGGCCATATTCCACTCGGCAACACAACTTTCACTCGGCATTTATAATCTTTCCTCTCGGAAGTGAAACTTTTGGACAAATTTTATTCCTAGAAAGAAATGCCTAGCAATGTATGACTCAGAATTGAGTCATTGGAAAAATTTTCACTCGGAATTGAGTCTTTTAAAGGTGTTTTACTCAGAATGAATCCTCCCAGCCTTGTTCCACTCGAAAAACACAACCTTCACTCGGTACTGCCATTTTTCACTCGGAATTCCTCTCAGTCACTCGGAATTTCTTCCAATCATTCGGAACAGAGCTTTCATTTATTCTAGTAACCCTTTCTCTGACCTGTTTCACTCGGAAAACACCATTTTCACTCGGTATTTCCATTTTCCACTCGGAATTCCTCTTGGTCACTCGAAATTTTCATTCTTCACTCGGACAGAGCCCCTTTTTCACTCGGAAATTCATTTCTAAGACATATTTTACCCGAAAAATGGATCTTATCAATACAGGTCTATGTAGTTTCTATAATTATACCCAAAAATGGAATTTTTTGGAGTATTGTAAACCATCCATAAAGTGTTTTATTCATTGATTAACACTTACAGACCTTCCATGCTTCATAAATTACATAATTGAACTATTATTAAAGCAGGATGTTACAAGAATCAGTACTAAAAACTGAGGTTAAACTTGGGAGAGTTCATTTTTTCTCATCTTTTACTATTTTTTTAAATTCTGATCTCGGTGTAATACGAGCCTGATCCCAAGATGTAACACTGATACCTATCCAGTGGAACAAGACCGGCTGCAGAAGAAATCCTGTATGGAGCCTGCTAATCCAATCCTCCCTCATCTAGGTCATTTATGACTGATGTCGAAGTGAGGAGCCCAAAATTGATAGGGACATACCGGACCTAAAAGCTGCAAACATGGCAAAAAGGACTGAATATGATAGCTTTTTTCGTACCTAGTGGATTGACATCAACATATGTCACATTAGGGTTTATCCCTAACACATGCTTATAAATACTTGTATTCAATACACACAAGGTACAACATTTAATACTTGTAGTACTTTAAAGTGTTCTTGTAGGTAACACTAACATTCGCCCCAACAACGCGAATCTAGAAGACCGGATGGGAGTGAAGAACAAAGACTTTGAGCTCCCCACTAGACTTAGAGACACATAATATTGGATCTCATTGGACCGATGTAAAATTATGAGTTAGAGAGACACGAGAGACCAAACCTTGACTAGAGCACACTATCCCACTATACTAGATAATTCAAATTTTCCCAAAAATATTTTAAATAAATAAAAGACTTTTCCTCATACAACATATTTATATATTATTTTTATTTATTGTAATTTTTATCTTATAATTATATTATACAACTATTAGTTAACTTGATTTTTATATAATTTATTATTAATATATCATAAATTATACTACCTCCGGTTCCAAATATAAGCAAAAATACCTAATTTCACACATATTAAGAATAGTAGTTAGAGATAGTTATTTGCATTAATGTTACCACTTATTTAATTTAATTTTCTAAAATACCCTTAGTATCATTTATTACATGAAGAATTAGTAGCCTTGAAAATATATGTAATGAGGACATATTTGGTAAACAAGCATTTAATGACATTGGGAAAGTCTAATTTTGCTTATATTAAGGGACCAAAAAATTCCATTAAAATTTGCTTATATTTGGAACCAGAGGTAGTATTATATTATATTAAAAATATATTTTATTATCACGATTCAATTATGATTCGACACGATTAAACTAATGAACTATGAACTAATATCTTTATTGGTTTAATGACCGATCTAATTTTTAAAACATTATTTTTTTAAGTGGATTAATAAAAAAAACCGAGCCAAATTCGCTTACTTCACGTTTCCCCAACATTAGTTAAATGGATTATTATCATAGAAGTTCACCTTCAAATTATATATATATATATATATATATATATATATATATATATATATATATATATATATATTTAAATAAGTTATACTGAGGGACAAAATTCCCAGAGCAGGTTAAAATAGTCTGTTAGTTGATTTACCTAGTCAATGATACTTAATTTTTAAAGAAATATATATTTAATTTATTACATTTGTTTTAATATCGATTATGTCCAAAATATTTATTTATTTATTTATGTTGATTTAGTGTGGTATGCTTTCATTTGATATGGCACATGGGTCACTCATTGATAAGAAATCTCACTCTCTTGAAAATGAGATTGTTGTTATTATTTGAGAGGTCCTCATTCCTCTGCTTTGCGTGTGCTCACTCGTTAATTGCTTTCCTTTCTTTTTCACCACTTATTTTGACAAGTAAATATCAACAAACACCTATTTCAGACTTTTATTTCTCACTGTTAATTTGCTTTTTAATCATTCCAACCAGCAAAATATAAAATACATATATCTTGTCTATCAAAAACAATTTTCTTTTTATGTTTAATAAGCTATATCTCGTCTAAATTAAATTTAATAATAATAATGTACAGTTCCCATCAATCATTTTATTATTTTTATGACTCGTAATTCCTATCGCTTACATTATCACACCATATTAAAAAAAATTATCCGAATATTTATCATCATAACTATAACCTTAAATTTTTCTAAAAATACTATAACCTTACATTAATGTGAAAGGGAAATATATAACATAGCTATAACCTTAAACTAGTACTTACATACTTAATTCTACTATTTAATATTTTTTTTGCCATACCATTCACCAAGTGTTTCACAACATACATAAAATGGATGATCATATGGTGAGATTTTCTTTGAGAAGTGTAAATGTGCCACTTATGTTGCCACCAACATCAGGGAATGTCTCACAGCCAGGAAGAGGCTTCACCTTACCCTTTGAATCAACTTGAAGAGGGTATTTTAATAGATGGCTTCTCATTTCAGTTACCTCATCAGCTACATACTGTCTCCAATTAGCCTCACTCAATGACCTTATCCTTCTTACACATTCAACCCTCTCTGGCTCTTCAAAACATTCTTCCACATTTCCTATGTGCTCACTCCATAGTGACATTCTATAACCATACACCTGAACCCATACAAAATACACCACAGTTAATTCTCCATCTTAGAAAACACAAACTCATTTGTAAAATAAATCATTTCTTTTATTTAATTCTATTTTTAAAACCTAAAAGTGTCTTCGGCCAAAAGTTAAAAATTTAACTATTTGCCGAAACCTTCAACGTAAGAAGTTATCAAAGTAAGCTTTGTCACTTCTAACAAAGTCTCTTATATATAGACACGATTTAAACCTCCTAATAGCATGCTTAAAGGACGTAGTTTGTGTCAGACTTTGTTGGTATAAATTTATTTAATTCTTGCTCCAAATATTTATCATAAACGAAGGTAAAAATTAATGTTCTAGTTCTCTAGTTTTAAGGTTAGTTTTAATTTGGTCTGATCTATTTTGGTACAAAACAAATAAAATTGTGAGATTTAATAAATTAAAGTTTAAAGATGAGATGCTTCCAAAACTTAAAGGATGAAAGTAAATCAACCCAAGATTAAAGACATAAAGTGAAATCTTAAATTTACTTAAAAGTTAGAGGACTAAAGGACTTAAAAAAAAAACTGTAAATCTTGCCTGCCCACGAGGCTTAGATTGATTCTTTGCCCAAGTATGATTAGGCTGATATGCTCCAATTGCTATCTCCGTATCTCTGGTTCCTTCCATGGATCGTTGGTTTATGTTGGCAGATCCCAGTAACACATATTCATCATCCACTATCATTCCTTTTGAATGAACATAAATCATAAATCTACGGTTCTTTTGAGTGAGCACCTAGATTGCCAATGTTCAAACACAAAGTATAACCTTGATATCCAAACAAGGAAAGAACATCAAGTTTATTCAAGAGAGGCTAGAAAAATACCTGAGGCTTTTTTTGTTCTATAGGATTTACAACATTTAAAATGTTTTCATTGTCAGGGACCTCACGATTACCAAGGCAAAAGAAATTCAAGTAGTCTTGTGGTTCGTACTCATTTTCAAGGCCAGCCTCTTGTAAAGCCTTGTAAATAGTTTCATACATCATTTGCATTGTTTTGAACTGCCGAAACCAACATGAGAATGTGAGAGACAAATAAACAACTGAACACATAATAACATTATATATATTTAACTACATATATCTTCCACTAGAAACAATCCTATTCGAACCAGAAATATCCTCATCATAGTAGTACGACTAACTCTCCCAGCAAAGACTTTTTTTCCATCCGTAAGGCCATAATAACATTATATTCTTGTGTATGCTCATTTGCCTCATCATATTAATCATTAAATATAAGGGTATATACTCATTCTCATTTCAAAGAAAAACTCAATTATATCATTAGTTTGGATTGAGATCAATGTTTGAACATGAAATCTTTCTAATGCATGATCATAGTCTAGCTTATGATTTGTCACACAGGGCAGCATTTTAAGAGGTAAAGGAAGCCTACCTGCCAAAAGAGAATTCGCTGAGTAGCCGTACTTGTTGGTACACCTTCAGGCCACATTGGAACAACAATATACGCAGAGAATCTCTCATTTTGTTTGATTTTGTTGGCTATTTTTAATGCAATTTCCATTGGAATTAGATTGTTTGCACCTGTGATGAAAGGGAAAAAATTAATATACTGAAATTTATAGACAGTAGATTTTCTTTTTTCCTTATAATTTCTCTTTCCTTTTCTCACTGTTTATAGTCTAAAACAGCATCTACCTACTGCCACTTGCTTGGTTAGAATCAACGACTACTAATTGTTGTAATAGCTATGGCTGACATTGTATATACAAATCAAACATTAAGCATAGAATTACCAACTCGGTTAAAAAATTGTCCTGGTTTATGCCCAGCAAAATTTGTCATCAAATTGACTGAAATAAAATTTCCCATAGGCCATAAGTTGAATTAGAATAAAACCAGTTACAATTTACCAGGACATGCTGATATGTATAACTAGGGATCCACGTCATAGTCTTGTTAAGGGAAACTTTATAACTTTACATCTTTGCCTTGGATTTGGCTCCTCTAAAATGAAACAGTTATACTTAAGAGGATAAACTGTACTAGTAGTAATTAATTAGAAAATCAACATATGAGATTCTAACAACTTAAAAAGTCTATTATAAATTTTCTTATATGATGTCATAATTTCAACCATTGATTTTCTAATCAACAGTTGTTAGTACACTTTATAGGATTAAAGGGCACTAACAGTCTTTCTCTCATTCTTTAAATAGTAAAACTTCTGTTAACTTTGGCCACAGAGCACAGTACTCACCGAGGTCTTTGTAAGAATCCCAGTTATATGACGAGCCAAGAAAGTATTGGTTCTCAATATAGATGAACTTCTGGGCAGATCGAATTGCCTTGACATAAGCAGAATGTATGCTCATGTCTATCATTACATTCTTTCCACAAACCAAGTTCTGTTCAATGCCAAAAACATAATTAGCTCTTACCCTCACAATAAATAAAAAGGTAAATTTTCAGAAGAGAAGGAAGTCATTTCACCCTTTTTATAGCTTCTTTCGGTTCCTTTGGAAATCCTTTTACAGAATTGGAATCAATTGAACGGAAGACCTTCATTTAGAAGAATGTTATGTTAGAGATGGTGATACTTGAACAAGTTTTTTAAAGGGAATATGAATCCTTAAACAATCAAGATATACCTGGACATGCCAAGCTTCTGGGGTATCTTCATTTAGGCAAGGAACTTCATCAATGCCAACAATAATAGATATTCTATCAATTTTCAATAATGAATCATCATGTGAGTTTTTCATCTTTTGAAGTCTATGCATTTTCAATGCCCTCAACCAACGCTCCTCAAAATTGGTGAGGATGTCATATGCTGCTGGACCATCAACTTGGGAGTGCAAATCATGCCATGGTTCTCTTGGACAGCCAGTAACAGGCCCCTGTTTATTATTATACAAATAAAACAATTACAACATAAACTAATGATTATGATTTTTTTAACCATGGGAATAGCAGTTAAAGGGATGAGGAATAAGTGTCGAGACCACACTCCTAATACTTTATGGTCACACCAAACACTAATTATGCTGGTCTTTCAGGACACTTATGATTATAAAATTTGAAATTGATTCTTTATGCTCAACCAGAAAACTCATGTATGCCTTTCAAGAAGAAAAGTGGTCTTTGACTTTGTCCATTAAAAATGCGGAGGATGCTAATGAAAACAAAAATGGATGATTCTCACCCTGTGCCCCCAATACATTCACTCAATGTTCTCAATTGGAAAGTAATGAAAAATGAAAAAAATGGATGATTTACCTCAAAGTTGGGATTGTGAAAGTCATCTTTGTGCGTTGTCTTCAAGGTCCTAAAGAGTGAATGATTTTGGGTATCATATCGTCCCACACATAAATCAAGACCTCCAATAAAAGCTATTATCTTTCTTTTTTGTTGACCTGCATCAGCATCCACTATGACTGTCTTCTGATGATGGGTATAGATTGTTCCAGCTTCCTAACGATTAAGTTATAGAATAATATGTTTCAAATACAATTACAACATACTACTAAGGTAACACGGAACAAAAATTTAAATACATTTGCTGAGCATTTTTAAATATTGCATATGACATTTTGGACAAAGATGTATTCAAAGAATATAAGCCAGGAAGATTATTTAACCTTTTTCTTTCTAATTTTATGTCTTTCAAGTCTTTTGAAATAGTTAGTTGCTTTAAGGCATGTAGTTAGACATATACAAATATAGTATTTCTAATACCTGCTGTTTGACCCAACTATGGCCTTTTCCACCGGATCGTGGGCAAAGAAGCACTTTCACTGAAGAGTTCTTGAAAAACTGGCGAGTGTCCTCATCTTGAGTGTTCATAAGCCCAACCTAGATATCATGGTAATTCAATGATAGATCATAGAAGTAAGCAATTGGATACTGGCTGTTGTCTGATTCACATAGTAATCAATTACAGTATGCAATGCATGCTTTTTTGAACATGAAAAGGACACTTACAAACAAAGCCAAATATGCACTAATATACTATAGTATACAAGATGTCACTAACAAAAACTAATGGCTGAATTGGACCAAGTAATGTACAATGCATGCAAGAAAAATATGACTGCAATGCAACCTTGCAGCACTCAAATTCTACACATTTAAAACTTGGTTGAGAGCTTAAACCATTAGTTAACACTTAAACTTTGATGAAATAGAATATAACCAATAATTAAGAAGTATACCAAATGCATAAGACTACAGGACCAAGAGAAGTTGTATTTTATAACTTAAAAAGATTCTAACAGAGTAAACTATGAGGGAATTATGGATGAATAATAGAAAAATTGAACATTGTATCATACAGGTCAGCAGTAGTGACATTGGAATACTTCAAATGGACTATTCAAAACCAGCAATGCGTAGCAACCAAAAAATGGAGTTAAGGTACCAATTATTAGAAGCATAAAGAGCAGTTCATTAATTACCGTTTTATATCCAAGCATGCTTCTAGAAGTAGGATCATCCCACACAAGTAGCAGCACTCTCACACCTTCCTGTGATTTAGCTTTGAGAAGGTCACCTAAGGTGTAAGATTTTCCATCACCCTTATCCCGAATGAGACTAACATTGTAATACACAGACCACCCCACAATATAAACCAAATGACGGGCCTCACTTATTGCATCAAAAATGTCATGCCAACAATTTCCATGCTCATAACTCACTCCACCATCCACCTTCAAATTGGGAAGGTAACCCTCTTGAGCATGAGCATCTTGGTAAAGTGTAACTTTTCCACCCTTTCTAAGTGGAAAATACGTATCAGGAACCCCTTCATAATTAGGACCAGCCCCTACTCCATGACTATAAAGTTCCACCTTTTCAACAGGGGTGTACTTAATGGACAAACTCAACACTGTTCCATCCTTGAAGGGTTTTCCACTAGCATTAAGAAGAGGGAAAAAGCCCTCAACTTTAGTACCAGAAATTAACTTCTCCACTGGAATGCCCACTGCTCCAATAATCTGTGATCCCACAAAATCACTGTCCTTAACAACAAAGTGCACTTCAGAAGCAAGATGTGCAACAGGGACATTGAAATGCTGCATCCAAACAGGGTTCTCATTGTTTCTGAACACGAAGGTTCTGGCAACAACAGCACCTGCAACAGAAACAGTAACATATGGATCACTGGTTCCATTATGGGACATATGGTCTTTGATTTTGCCGCCAAGTTTCTGAGACAACATGGAAACTGTGTCTCCTAATTTCTTGTGAAACATGTCTGTGTTGGGAAGGTTTCTGGCCTCGTGGACGCATATTTCCAAGATGCCATGTAAGAGAAAGATCCTTAAGGAGGTCGAAGTGGTCGGAAATGGAACAACTTGGTGACCCTGCCCATGGTGTGAGACTCCAAAAGATGGAGTTTCTCCATAAACCAAATGAGCCATGTAAATGTGGTGTAAAAAGTGTATCAACAGGTTAGTTTTGGACTTGGTGATGGATGAATGGATCTAGCCGATCGAAGCTGAGGCGTCATATTTGATGCAGAGAGAGGGAGAAGACTGGAATTTGAAAACGTGGTTGACTGAATATTTCAAACCTGTGCAAGTTGGCATAAGGTACTAAAATATAGCAGAAAAGATTGTACTTGGCTCAAAATAGTGCTTACCAGGAAACGGATAAATTAGGGGGGTGTTTGGTATAAAGTTGAGTGGATGGAGTTTAGAAAACTGGGGTTTTGTAAATGGAGTTTAGAAAATTGGGGTTTTGTAAACGGAGTTTTGTTTGGTTGAAAGTTGAGTTAAAGTGAGTTGAGTTGTAGTGATTTTGTTTGGTTTGTAGTAGAATTGAGTTTAGGAAATGGTAGTTGAAGGTGAAATTACTAAAAAGGGTATGAATTTAAATATATATATAATTTATGTATATATTTGTTTATATTAATATTAAATGTATAATATTAAACTATATATATATATATGAATATTAAATTTATTAATACATATTTAATAAATGAATTAATATATTAAAACCAATAAATTTAAAATATTATATATATATATATTAAAATTAGTAAATATTTTTTATACCTCGAATAAATTATCGCAACTACGCAAAAGTTTACGATTTTTCATGTTTCGTCACTTATTATCTGTTATCCGTTACGCGTAATACTAAAAAGAAACTAAATTTAACAAATCAACTAGACTAAATTAAAAACAAACTAAACTAAATTAATTAACTAATTATATTAAAAATTATATTAAATGCTTGACTTTTTTTATAAAAATGTTATAAACACATATTGCAACTTAATTTGGTTATGACTAATTGTCTGTCCTACTAATCCCTAATTACGTAATACATCGTCATTTATCGCAGGTTCGCAAAACTTTATCGATTTCTCATATCTTGCTGCTTGTTATTCGTCGTTCATTACGTTACGTGTTATAACTAAAATGAATGTAAACATATTATAAACTACTAAACTATAATTATACATAAACTAATAATTTTACAAATACAAACTAAATTATATACAAATTCAGAATGATAAAAAATAAACTATATAAAAACAACATATATAAAAACTAAATTATATACAAATTCAGAATGATAAAGCTGAATTATATATGTAAAAAATTGATTTATATAATGATAAAAAAAACTGAATTATATATAAAAAAATTAGAATAAAGAAAAAGGGAATGCTAGCATACACCCCACAACAACACCTCACCCATGTACCACACCAATCACAGCCATCCATCACCAAGATTGCATCATCACCGTCCATCACAAGCACCATCACCACCAGCCAACCATCACCGTCCATCCCCCACCCCCACAAACCCGATCCCTCATTCCAATATCCACGGCCACCCACAGCCACTCCCACCCACGGCCACCAACAACCTCCCACCCCCTCCCCTACAAACCCCTAACCCAAAACCCGAGCCCCACAAACCCACGCCCCCTCCCCCCAAAAAAACTCATGGCCACCCACAAACCCCCACAAGCCCGAGCCCTTGTTTCAAATTCCCACGGCCACGCCTACAAACCCACGACCACCCTGAAACCCAGCAACCCAATACCCAACAGCCAACAGAAAAGGTCACACCCATCAAACAGAGGAAGGAGAAACGGTGGAAGAAGAAATAGAGGAAGGAGAAACAGTGGATCGGTGGCCAACAGACACACATCAAAACGAAAGAATTGAAGGAGAAAAAGAATGGTGGTGCCTTACTTCAGATCGCCTGTCGATTCTTCCTCCTTCGTCAGATCGGACACCCGCATGATGTTTCTTGGCGTGGCTCACGTGTTTATAACCGTTAGAGGGGTAGAACGGACTTTCAACCCAACCACGTTGAATGAAGGCTACTCGGACCTGCTTCTGGCCAACGGAGGTTCAGAACGACGCAACGTCGTTGGCCTCGACGGAACGGAGGACTCGGAGCTCACCAAACAGGACGCCGTCCACGTTGACGGAGAAATGTCGCTTTAACGCAGCGGAACGGAGGTTTTTGTTTCGAACCAAACAGCCTCTAGGTAGCATGAATGGTAGATTACTGGATTGAGCTATAATGGTTTATGTAGAGGTTGTTTGGTATAAAGTTGAGTTGATGGAGTTTAGAAAACTGAGGTTTTGTAAATGGAGTTTAGAAAACTGGGGTTTTATTAACGGAGTTTTGTTTGGTTGGCAGTTGAGTTAAAGTGAGTTGAGTTGTAGTGATTTTGTTTGGTTTGTAGTAGAATTGAGTTTGAAAAATGGTAATTGAGGGTAAAATTACTAAAAAGGGTATGAATTGGAATATATATAATTTGTTGTATATTTGTTTATATTAATATTATTTTTATATATTATAAATTATAAATATATTCTATTGTTTTTATTAGAGTAAAACTAATAAATTGCAACCTTTTATTATTTTTATATATTAAAGCTAAAAAACTTAATTAACAACATATACTAATTAAAATAATTATTAACAGCACATACAAATAAAAAAATCTTTAACAACATATACTAATAAAAAATTATATTAAATGCTTGACTTTTTTTTATAAAAATGTTATAAACACATATTGCAACTTAATTTGATTGACTAATTGTTCGTCCTACTAATCCCTAATTACGTAATGTATCGTCATTTATCGTAGGTTCACAAAACTTTATCAATTTCTCACGTCTTGCTGCTTGTTATTCGTCGTTCATTACATGTACGTGTTATATTTATTTATGTTAATATTAATTGTATAATATAAAACCAAAAAGAGAATTAAATTTAGTAATACATATTTAATAAATGAATTAATATATTTAACATTAATTAATCTAAATTTTTTATATATAATAAAACCAATTAATTAATCTGATTAATTTTATAATATTATAAATATTAAAACATACTATAAATCACTTATTGTTATTGTTATATTTACCAAAATTCTAACGCGTATTCAATATTATATATCAATTTCCATACCAATATTATAAAAAATAAAATAATTTACACATCAATATTATATCAATATTCTTACATACCCTTACAATACACTTACAAAACTCATAATTAAAATACACTTAAAAACCCATTACAATACACTTAAAAAACCCATTGCAATACACTTTAACAAACCTATAATTAAAATAAATCAAAATTAAAAATTAAAAAACATTCTGTAAAAAATTACTGTGCACCATAAACCCAAAAGTCCACCTATACTCCACCACCTACCTTCCACCATTCAACCTCCACCACTACAAGGCCACACAACGCTGCTACCAGAATCCAACCAACACCACCCTCAAGACCTCACCACCACCCATCCCCACCAGCACCCCCCTGAAACCCGAGACCACCACCCTCAATAGCCCCCCGAATACAGCCACCCTTACTCGAAACCCCCATCAAGCCCACACCACCACGAGCCCACACCCACCCCACGGCATCCACCCACCACAATCACCAAACCACCACGCCCAACGACCCACACTCACCCAATACGCAACATTACAGAGAGACAAAACCAGAGAGGGGCAAAAGAAAAAGGAGGAGAGTTGTTTTACCTCAGATCGGAGTTTCCCCGTCGCAAGTTTAGATCGAAGGAAGAGAACCACGTCGCGGCACAGATCGGAGGAAGGGGATCTCCTGGCTTACTGTTTCAGCGTCTTATTACCGTTGGGAGGGGTATTTTTGACTTTGGACCCAACGGCGTTGAAGGAAGGCAGCTCGTGGGTGCTTCTGGCCAACGGAGGTTCTGCCCAACGCAACGCGGTTGGCCTCGACGGAACGGAGCAACTTCACGCAACCAAACATGGTGCCGTTGACGCCGACGTGAAAACTGCCGTTGAACGGAACCAAACGGAGGTGGAAGCTATGAACCAAACAGCCTCTGTAGTTTGTAACTTTATGATTTTGGTTTAGTCTAAGAAAAACTTATAATTTTTAAATTATAAGTTTGGATTTTGAGAAACCAAAAGTTATAAATTTTTTTATTAATCATTTAATTATTATTTTGACCTTTGTATATTTTTTGACAAGATATTATTTACTTCTTTTTGGTAATATGGAAATAAACAAAAAGAATAAAACAATGATTGGACTATTGTGAATATTCTATAGTTATAATATATTTATTTTTAAAATAAACAGATGAAATTTCATAAAGATACAGTGATCATGAATGGTCACAAAGTATTTGGACTGTTATCACCTAATCCACAAGACAGCTTAACCCTTATCCAATAAAGCAACGTAGTTATAACTGGATGAGGCCTTCCCATACATTAAGATTCCCAACCTGAAGTCTCCCTATGGAGGCAAGCTTATTTGCTACCCTATTACAGTCATACTCAATCGCTACTAACGAAACCTCTCAATCTTTTTGAAACAATGACAAAATATCTCCAAGCACATCCCTATGCATGAAAACTGAAGGAATGTACCCCTTGCGCATGCACTCTAGGACCTCATTGGCATCATTTTCTAGAGAAAAATGTCTTAACCTCTACTCCCAATGAAGCATAAGCCCCTTCAAAATGACTAAAACTTTACTTTTACGACATCTCCCAAACCATGTGAAAAACATCCACTATTCTCTATGATTTCCACTTACCCTTCCTGTTCCCATGTTTTCTTTTTAGAAAATTATAATATTATGTCATTTAACATAATTTAAGTTATTCAATATCAAAGTTCAGAGAAGCATAGAGAAGAGAGAGAAAGATTTTAAGAGAGAGAACAGAAAAACAGAAAATAAGAATTTGCATTATAAAGATAAAGAGTGAAATAACTTATATATATAGGCAAGAAGTGCAACCAACATATAATACAAAAAAAATAACACCCCTAACTATAATAAACTAACATATACTCTAACATTTCCCCTACAACCTCAAGGTTGTTTGACCACATTGAGTACCACCACCTAGAGTTTGGAATGCAAAAGCAAAAATCACTATTTTGAGAAAGGCGTAGTGAGCATATCAACTAACTGATCAATGGAAGGCACGTGAAAAATGCATAAGGTTTTATTGAAAACCTTTTCTTAAACAAAGTACATATCGATTTCCATATGCTTGTTACGGGAGTGTAGAACAAGGTTATGGAAAAGGACCATAACATTTTAATTGTCATAGTGAATAATCAGAGTGGAAAAAGGGAACATGTAACTTAACAAGAAAGGATTCTATCTAAAGAAGTTCCAGAGCTATGAGAGCAATGTTGCGATACTCTACCTCTACACTTGAGCGGGCAGCAAGGGTCTATTTTTTAGACCACTACGACACAATTTGGACCAAAATAAACACAAAAACTAGATGTAAAGTGTTTATCATCTTGATTTGTAGCCCAATCAACATCACCATATGTTTGAAGGGAAAAAGGAACATCCATAGAGACAGCTGAAATAGGAGCCCATGATCCAGAGTATCAACTAAATATCGAAGAACACACTTAGCTGATTTCCAATGCTCGGTAAGAGGATTAGTTAGAAACTAACATAATTTTTTGATCGTAAAACCAATTTCTAGGTGTGTGACAATAACATATTGAAGAGCACCAACTATGGAACAAAAAGTAAAAGGATCAGCGAAAGGATCACAATCAATTTTGATGAGTCGACTGGTGCTAGGCATAGGTGAGCCAATTACTTTAGCATCAGACATATTTACTGTGGACAACAAGTCACAAATGTATTTGGCTTGACAAAGTAAAAGAGAGGTTAAAGTAACATGTTTAACTTTTAATCCAAGAAAATAATCCAAAGGACTAAGGTCATTAAGAGCAAACTCGATATGGAGTTTTGTAATGAGAGCTTGAATGCTGGAATGAGAAGATCCAATGATGATAATATCATCCACATAAACAAGAACATAGATGATACCTGTGGAAATACAAAGAGTGAACAAGGAAGTGTCACAACGGCTAGCAGTAAAACCAAACTGAACTAAGATTGAGATCAGACATTCAAACCAAGCCTAAGGGGCTTTGTTTTAAGCCATAGGGAACACATTGTAATTTGCAAACGAGGGATTTGTCAAAGGATTCAAACCTGGGAGGTTGAATCATATATACATATTTAGTGAGACATCGATTAAAAAAGGTGTAGTTAAAGTCAATTTGATGAATAGGCCAAGCATAGGTAAGAGTAATGGTTAAAATGAGGTGAATACTGACTAGTTTGATCACTTGGTGAGAAAGTTTCAGAATAGTCTGAACCAGCTTATTGGTGAAACCCCTTTGTAACAAAGCAAGCTTTATACTTCTAGATATTACCATCTGGGTTTTCCTTGATGTGAAAACCCACTTACAATCAATAGCTTGACGATTAGGAGGAAGCTGAACAAGTGACCGAGTGTTATTTTATAGAGAAGAAAGTTCTTTTTGCATGGCAGTAAACCAGAAAGGAGAAGAAAGAGCCCGTTTGATAGTTGTAGGTGTAGCAATGGCCAAAAGAAGAATGAGATGAATGCGAGGTCTATAAATACCATATTTTGCGTGAGTTTGCATAGGATGAATTGAGGTAGGAGGTAGAGTTGGCACAATGGAATCATTGGAGGAAGGGGAAGAAAAAGTTTGAATGGTAGTGGATGCGGAAGAAGGCAGAGAATCTAAGGTATGGGAACTAGCAAGGTTAGGAGAAAAGTTAGGAAGGGGTGGGGAAGGAATAAAGGAATTTGAAGGACTGGTTGAAAAAGATAGATTGGATGAAGGTGTTAGATTTGATGTAGGTAAAAAGGGGTTAATAGTAAAAGGTAAAACACCTAAAGTGAGTGGATGAGAAGCTAAAATAGGTGTAGTGACAATGGAAAAGATGAGTGCATGGAATCTTTCCTCATGGAATAGAACATTCTCTAAGATGAAAATACGATCATCAGAGTTAAGCACTTGTACCCTTTGTGATTGGATGAGTAACCAAGGAAAATGCATTCTTCTATTTTGTAAGTAAGTTTTTGAGGTTGGTAGGGACAAAGAAAGAGGAAACAGACACAGCTAAACACTTGTAAGGAGTTATAGTCAGGTGATTTGTCAAATAAGGTAGTGCTAGAATTAGTAAAGTTGATGGCTGAGGAAGGAACTTTGTTGATGAGATAAACTATTGTGTGAAAAATATGATCCCAGTATTTAAGGGCTAAACTAGATTGAAAGAGAGGAGCAAGTCCTTTATTAACAGTATCATGATGTTTCCGCTCAACCATACTGAACTGGTCTGGGTCAGGGTATGTAGTTCGGTGTGGAGACCAGCCCTCAGATTATGGTGTATGTTCGAGTCTTACGTCGGTCTAGTGGGAATCCGATATTATACCTTCTATTCTAGTGGGGAGATAGAAGTCTTGGAGTACTTCTTTGAGAAATCTATTACCCAAGTGGCCTCTAAGGAACTCAAGAGAGGGTGAATTGAGTAGTTGAAACTTATTGCTAATGATTATCTCTTTTTATAATTTAGTAACCAATGATAAAAGATTTAAAGAAGAAGTAAATAAATAAACAAACTTAAGGGATAAGAAGGTGCAAACTTGATTTATACCGGCTCGGCCAACCTCTTGCCTACTTTCAGTTTTTCTCAAGTAACCCTTGAGAGTTCCACTATAATTGTTAAGAGTTACAACAACAGAGCACTCTCAAACCTCCGGGATACCTCACCCTTATGTGGAGCCTCCAACTTTGCAAGGGATACCTTACCCTCGACTTACACCGCTAGGGATGCCTCACCCTAGACTTCACCCATTGGGATACCTCAACCAAGTTACAAACCAATTTGGGTTGCCTCACCTACTAAGATGAAGTTAATAACAAGAGTACACAAATGTAAGACTCTCTTTTAGAGTGGATAGTACAACTTGAAGTGCACTATGACTTATACTCAAAATAGTAGAATGACCTTAAATCATCATAGAGTTTCTCTCAATTTGGATTTAAAGAATGATAGAAATGTTTGCCAAAATCCATGAATGGTGTGAATGATTTTCTCTTTATTTATAGTAAATAAAAAGATGCATTTAATTGATCAAAAGACGCATTTTAATGTTGGAAAGATACTTTTTCAAATGCATGTGTTCATTCAAAAGTTTGGGTGAAAAATCATGACTTTCCATGCAAGAAACCATGAAGAGTTGCATCTTTTGTTTCATTCTAATGTTGTGGTAATCGATTATCATATTCTTGTAATCGATTACAACATTTAAAACATTGACCAGTTTCATTTAAAATTTGATTTAAAGCCAACGGTCAAGTATGTAATCGATTACACCAAACCTGTAATCGATTACATGTTTTTTAAACATTTAAAAAATTATTTCAAATATGCATGTTTTGAAGGTTCAAGTATGTAATTGATTACACCAAACCTGTAATCGATTACATGTTATTTAAACATTTAAAAATAATTTCAAATGTGCATGTTTTGAAGGTTTTAATTGAGATTTAAGGTCATGCTTATATTTGTGTAGAACCTTACATAAGTTCCAACTTCTTTTGAGTTTTAATTCTTCATTTCTTGGCTTGTCATTTTTTCCATCTTTATTGAAACATTTTTCTTCATTTCTTGGCTTTCATGATAGATAGGTCGATACTAGCATTTGCCTTTGTCATTATCAAAACATATATCTTCAAAATCTCACCAACCTTACGCGTTGTAAGGCGAAAGGGGTGTCACCTGCAAGGACACTTCACGCACAATTTAGTAGAATGTCAGAGAGAATATATGACCTCAAGCATAAGTTAAAGCCTAGAATTGTCTACCTTTCATTGATGATTCATGGGTATTTATACCTGAGAGTAGTGAAAGGGTCATTTTGCCTTAGAGATCTTTCCGTACGCAGTGTTAATACGATTCTGGTCTCAACAAAAAAGCTAACACGTGACAAAGACATCTCCTAACGACTATACCTTCATTTCAGTCACTTTGTAGGTTGCTTTTCAGCATGCAGTTGCATAAGTCAACTTTGATCTACCAGTGTAGAAGGAATGACTCGTATTGGTATTAGATCATGAGTCTTATACACAATGCCGAAAATCGGTGTTAGATCACAATATTACACGAGATGCTGGTCATGCATAACAGTTTTAGGTCAAATTACCTTCTTGCCCATAGGCTAGTATTAAGACCGAATCACATACCATTTTAATGGTGTTTGTGGATAAGTGACTCAATAAATAATACCTTGGTTACTTAGAAACTGGAAAAGGGGGTGGAATTCATCACCTCAATCTGTTTGGATAAACTTAATTTATTTACCAAACTATCCTTCAACAAGGATTTGAAATTCCTTGAAAACATTCATTTAGTGAAGGGAGCTCAGACCTACCTGGACGCGGACAGAGTTTTGGGTTACGAAACGGAGCTTTAACGGAGGTTGCCACAACAGAATGAAGCAGATAGGGAACCCAAAGATGACGCCTTTACCAGAGGCAGAGGTTTTCGCCGTTGACGTCAACGGAACAGAGAATTGAGAACAAACCAAACAGGCACTAAATAATTAACCTACACTTCACATGTTGGCTAGTTATCTTGTCACTTAAGTATATCAAAGGTTCAATTGATTTCTGGTCCATATGAATGATATTAGTTGTTTGGTTAATTTTCTACTATCAAGTGTATTAATTGTTGGGACTAATTAGTTTCTAATCTTCCAATTTATAAGATATCCGAAAAGAAAATCTTAAAAAGATAAGTATATAATTATTATTAATTTTTATTTCCTTTTTTAAATAACTAAAATTATTTTGTAATAATCATTTAGAGATTATGAAAGTTAATTTTGTCTCGTAATAGTATTTTTATGTACATGATAAGAATTGAATTTATATATATATATATATATATATATATATATATATATATATATATATATATATATTAATATGCATGTTTTTGGGTCAACCAGCATACGCGCATTTTAAATCCATATTTGTTGTGGATTGACCATTCGAAAGTGGAGAGCGTAGAAGCTTCCATGCGCAGCCATTAAAAAAGAAAAATGGTAAGTGAACATAACTTAATAAGGTTGAATCACTATTAAGTTTCTTGTTTCTATGATTTATTTTAACTCACTCTCATAAGTTTTTATATTATTTTAAACAAGTCTTTTATCACTTGAAATTGTGTAAAATAAGTCATTTAATTTTCATTATATTTTTTTATTATCTCATAATTCACTCAGACACAAAAAAATAGACAAATCAAAAATTTTGAGAATTGAATTTGAAGGTAATTTTATCCTTTCTACTGTTGTTTGTTACCTTTGACTAAACATTTATAAAGAAAACATTGAAAACTATTAACCGTGTAAGCATCTACAAATTTCAATGCCAATCTTACTTATATTGTTTGATTGATAACGGTTTCTATATCAGTTTTCCATCATTCCCTTACCATCTTGAGCCAATATCAATGCTTAAGTGTTATTTTTTAAAAAAAATGATTAACTTATTATTATGTAATATAAAGATTTGTTTATAGAGTTTAAATTAATAGTTAAAGTTACCAAATAAAAATTGAAACTTTCTTATAGAGTCACGAAAAATGGATACAACACATGTCTTTCTAGAAGAATGACAATAAAATCATAAATAGTTACTCTCGGTCATGAGATATGGGCATGACTCCATAATGTTCCCTATTGGCATATGACTATAAGTTGTATACATAAGTTTGACATGTTTAAATTGGACACTATGTCATATAGGAATACCAATCTACCTAAGCAATTCTTAATTGGTGAATAAAATGTTGAACAATTTAGATAATTAAAAAATTACAATAAATAAGATTTCATTGTATAATACCAATGATGGATGTAGGTGAGACTAGTGCACAAATGGTCTTGAATGAAAAACTAGATAGGGGGTGAATGACACAAGAGGGAATGAGGAAGATGCAAAGGTAGTAAATGATGGGGTGGTTCAAAAAGAAATATAATGAAAATTGTATTGTTTGACACTCTTGAGAGATAAATGACATGTTTGAAATAAAAACACTTCATGAGACTAACTTGAAATAAACCAAAATATTCAGTGTCTACATTGTTTTACGACATAAATTAATGCATGTAGTTGATTGAAAGATAAAGAACTTTGTCGCTTAAATAATAGGGTGGCCAAATGACAAATTATAGGATTTAGTGACGAAGGCTCTGGCGGCCAAATTCATCGCTCAAATAAATTTTGAATTTTTAAAATTGTTTTATCGAGGATGCAGTTAGCTAAATCCAAGATGTCGTTTTTCTTGTTATATTTTTTTCCATTCTAATATAAAATGTAATTATTTTTGTTTTAGTCCCTTATTTTTTATGCTAATTATAATTTTTCTTAATAAATTCTCATGTCATCACTTGATATGTTATCTAATTATCCTTCATGAAGTTTAATTTAAAACTCATTAATAAAAATGTAAAGAATATAATAATATGTAACTTAAATGTACCTACTACTGATAAGTGTTTATTTAACATTAATTTCACGATTCATTTGAACTAATTATTGTAAAAATTTGAATTGAATTGATGAATGATTAAAGAAATTGAGCATGAATCTTTCAAGTAGGAATGGATATGTTATATAAAGGAAAAATTTTGTTAAGTATCTTGGAAAGTTGCAGGAAGAAGAAAGTCAAAGCCAACAAGCTTGAGCTTGAGCAAAGCAAGCTTAAGCGTGGTCGGGATGGAATTTGAGAATTGAAGTCAGTAAGCTTGAGCCTGAGCAAAGCAAGCTTAAGCTTGATGGAAACAAGCTTGAGCGTGAAGAACCAAGCTTAAGCGTGAAGAATCAAGCTTGAGCTTAAACCACCAGCTCAAGCGAAAACAAGACAGAAGCATCAGACTCCTCCCACGCTTGAGCGGGACACAGGGCGCTTAAGCGTGGAGCGTTAGAAACTTAAGCTTGAGTCTTGCGCTCAAGCGTGATGGAGAAAAGAAGGCATCAGGACTCCCCACGCTTGAGTGTGACTACTTGCAGCTTGAGCGAGGATGCGCTTAAGCTTGAATATTCGGCGCTTGAGCGTGATCTGAAGATAATGGGTCATTCAATTAATTATTGGCCAATGGTACGATCCCAGCACATCCACTTCTGCATGTTTCTGACCACTCCTGCATGGGCTATCAACAAGTGGGGTCTCGCTTAAGCAAAGGAAGAATGAGCTTGAGCGAGACTTTCAGTATAAAAGAACAGAGAAAAGAAAATAGAAGGACACTTCTTGACTTCCACACTTCCATATTACACTCTTCTTCACCACTTAACAAATCGTTCTGAGAGATTTTGTTGTATTGTTCCTCCATAAAGATTTATTGGTGAACATGACATGCATGTGTAGCTAATTCATTCATTGGGATTGGTTGTAATCGATTCAAACCCAACATACTGTTGGTGTACTTCTGCATGTATGGTAATGAGAATTGATGATTTTTATGTTTCATTCTATGCTTAATGCCTGAGAATACTTGATCATTATTTTCTTGGCTTTGGTTTTCTTAAGTGTATTGGGAAATAACTTTTGAAAACATATCTGAATTAAATGCTTGTTGCAGTAGCTGCTAGGGATAGTATCTAGTGTAACAAACGCCTAAACAATCGATCGATAAGGCTGGAGTGGTTTCAAGGTGATTGAGGGATCAACAGTTTGGAACCACTCTTATGAATTTTGTAGTTGAGGGATCGATGCAAATGACTTTGATTGTGACATAAAAATTGTCATTTCAAGTTCCATATATGCTGATTTGCACAACGTATGAAAGGTGAGATAGATGAAACCAATCTCAGCTTTACATATTTGATCTCCATTCAACTTTGCATTATTGTTACTTCTCTTATTAACGCTTATTACCTTTAGTTTAATTTTAGTCATCATAAACTGTTTAAAAACTCAAAATGCAAGCTTTTGGTCAAGTCAATTTATACATCTAAGTTTTCAAGTTAATCATGTCAGGAAAGCTAAAGCCACTTTGTGGCAAAATTATTTGGCTTATTTTCAATAATGGTGGGTAATTAATTATGGTGGAGTGGTTGGAAATTTTGTGGTAGAAATTCAAAGATGCATTGGCCAATTAGAATCAAGGAAGCATTATGGCCACAAGTTTCCCATGGAACTTCTCCTATAAATTGAAGCTTCAAGCAATGGTTATAACATCCCAAACTAGAAGCATTTCCTAGTATCTAGAGAGAAAAGTTCAGAAAGAAAAATTAGAGTGTTCTCCTGTGAGGTTCTCCTAGTGAGTGTTCTCCTATTTAAAGAGAGAGTGTCATTGTTCTCTCCTTATGAGATAGAGAGAAGTTGTAATATTTTTTTTCCATTTAGTGAAATTATTTCTCTGGTCTTGTTTGTGGTTTTTCCCTTATCAATTGAGGGTTTTCCACATAAAATTATTGTGTGTTCAATTCCTCTTTTCTCATCTTTATTTTAGCTGTGTGATATTATTCTGATACTCTGGTACCTAACAAATCACCCCTCAGTGGAACGACATCCTTCTATCACTACAACTTCCATGTTAAACTTGGCATGGATATTTCATATTATATAAACTTGATTCTTTTCACCATATCACAAACTAAAACCATCACCCTTTACCATTATGAAAAAAATTCTTTACCAACTACCCCAATAAAAAATATCAAAAAAGTTTAATGTTTTTACCTTAAAGCTTCTTCTACCATTAATAATGACTTTTTTAAAACATTAAAATTTAATAAAGACAAAAAAAAAGGTAACAAAATTTATAGGGATGAAAATTGAAGTATGTTAATTTGATAATGATGAAAAACATATTTAACCTTGATATTATACTTACCATATTTCTCTCCATTACAATACTAAACATTACATTTTTAGAATACTAATCAATAAATTATTAAGGAAATAACAATTATTTGGTTGATAACTCTTATTTGCAAAGTATACACATCAAAAACATTTGTATCACAAACGTCACCCAAATATACACATCCTAAACATTTTGTAATTTAACATTTAAACATAAATGCAGAAAAATCATAAAGACAAAAAGGGGATGGGATGAAAAAAAATGTAACATAGGGCACCTTTACTAAGTCTGAGACAGAGGAGGAGAGAACATAAAGGGAGACTTTCACCAAGACAAAGATATATTGAGAAAATAAAAGGAACAGGTGATGATGGGCATTAAGAGGCATATAATGAAATGGTGATTAGGGAAGCTTACTAGAGACTTTGGTGGTCACTAGAGCTTCACTCTCCTCAAAGGACGATGACAACGATAGAGTGGTGCAGAGTATGGAGTCGTCGGACTTCACAAAGGGTGGAGATGGAGAAGGATAAGGAGACAGAGATGTAGAGATGGAGAAGGATAAGAGGTAGAACAAACAAAGAATGGTGGTCATGGGTGGCAATGTTTGGAGTCGTTAGTCGCCACAGATGGAGGAAGGTAGAAAGAGAAGGATACATTTGTCAATTTGGGCAGCCCGACCCTACACTGGCTATGGGCTTCATTAGGCGAGACTAAAATTGTTTAGATTTATTCAGGTGTTGGATTTATAAACCCTAGCTCAAAGCTATTCACGCATCCCATTTCCATTTTTTATTGAAAGCTAAATTAGAACATAATGTTGAACCACGAAAAAAATTTGCTTGGTACTACAATACAGGAGCATTCTGACTTCTCAATTTGTACAAGTAATTGATGTTATTTAGTATCTAGATTATTCTTTACCATATCTAAAAAAATTGAAGAATTTAAGAACATATAAATTGTACAAAATAGCTGCATAAAATAGCATCATAAAACAACTACATAATCTAATAAAATTAAACATAAATTGGAGCCTAATTATAAATAGCATTATAAAGCAGTTACATAATCCAATAACTACATAAAATCCTTGAGACAACATTGCATCCTCACTATAATCACCTCTTTTGCATTATCAACATCTCCATTCTCATAATCTGAAAATAAAAAATGGCAAGTTAATGATTATTTATGTGAAAGTGTTCTAACAAGCTACTAAAATAAAACTATCAGAAGCATCCATCATATAAACTGCAAAATTTAATACAAACATTTGGTTAAATTATCCTCCTAATAAACAAAATTTCTATACCATCTTAATGTTTTGATTCAACCAATTAGAACCCACACACAAAAAAGATCCAAGTAAAACCCATTAAAACAAAAAGAGTCAGGGTGAGGCATTATCCAAAGACATAAGGTAACAACAATGAAATGACAAGATATGTGAGGACTGATAGGGTGATAGTTATAGGACTAAGAGGTGGATAGCAACAACAATGTTCTACATTGCAATGCCAGTGGTGGCAGGAAGCAAAAGTGACGACTTGGGCTAGCGCAATGACGATCGTAAGAAGGAGAAGTGGCAATTTGGCAAAGATAGTTGGGATGATGCGGCGTCAGTGGCATAAACAATTATCATGAACGTACGACTGAAGACGTGAAGATGATGATCACCGGTTCACAAACAGGTGCACTGTTGCATTTTTGGTTGAAGATAATATATAGTTTTCAAAAAGGATTTTTACCGCGACAAGTCTTCACACCTACAAACAAGCGCACCTATTAGTATAGTATGAGGGGTATTTTAGACCTCAACTATCGAATCCACTTGAAGTATAATTACAATCACTTATCAATGCTCTTTGAATATTAAGCGGATTAAAAGGGGTTGTTTGAAAGTAGTTTAATAGAAAATAGAAGAAAAGAAAATGGGATTGCGAAAAGAAGTGAAGATTTATATTTTGCAAGTCAGGGCTTTAGATCCTACTATGATTTTCTCTTAATTCTTTCTTTTTCTAAAGTTATCTTTAAATGTGTTTAGCCCAGATATGTTAAGGTGATTACCGATCACTCATGCTAATAGTACAGACATTGGTGTACTACCCTTTGCTCATTGACAATATATCCTAGATATCAAAACTAAGTCATGTCCTAAGGTGTATAAAGAACTAACTGAGTTTATAAATTCAATCACTATCCAGAGGTGTAAAAGATATGACCAAGTACATATGGCTACCTCTTCAACACACACTTTAATTCCTATGTCCATTAATGCACACTAGTACGATCACTAATGTGTCCCTAAAACACATCATTTTAGGTTGCATTTTTAGGTATTTTTAGGATAAAATGAATAAATTCCCCTTAAATCCCTATTATATTTTGTTCCTTCCCTCCTTTGCTACTTAGTTTGTTAGTTTTGTAGAAATTTATAGGTTTGAAGACTGTTTTTTGATCAAATATGGAAAATAATGCATAACGAAGCAACCACGTGCTAAAATAAGTGAAAAACGAAGAAAAATAATGCTTAAAACAGAGCACTCCACAACCAGGCCCTAGTGGGAACCATGGCCATGGAGTGAAAGGCCTAACAATTAAAGACAAGGTGCTAGAGCGAACCACGGCTAGGCTATAGAGCTCACCACGGCTGTGGTTCGTGTCTGGCCCATTAAAACTTGTGTTTTTTATTCTATATAAAGGGGGAGAGACATTATTTAGGGGACTCGCTTCCTAGACTCTAGAGGAACCTTGTGCAGGCATAGAAGGTGATCCTAGACGGCTCTTTCGAGGATTTTGAAGGGGGAGAATGTGAAGGGAACAAAGAATTTGAAGACTCTGCATATCTTGTGCTTGGTTTTTAGATTCTTGGTTTTGCCTTTTCTTTGAACCCTTGTAATCCTTGTTTTTCGAGTTGTATGGATTCAATGAACCTTTGTGATTTTTTGTTTACCATGAGTGGCTAGAATCCTTATTCCTAGGATTTACGGGGTGATTTATGATGTAATTGGTGTAATCCTTATTGCTTTATCAATGAAATCTGTGTTTACCTTTAATTCTTGATTGGCTTATTCACTCATTGGTCTAGACATAGACATATATTGTTTTTTAATTACTTATAGGGAAGGACTGAAAAGTAAACCTAATTAATCTAATTCAAGAATTGAACCTAAGATTGAATACTATGAGAGGCTGAAAAATAAACTTTATTTAATCTTTTGAGGACCGAATTTTTTCATAATAATTAAACTTGGGAGAGACTGAAAAGTGAACCTTTTTAATTGTTGTGTGAACTTAAGATTTCCATTATTCTTTATAACTCTATTTTCAAATTAAATGACAGTTGTTTTGATTTGAGTAATCTAACGGAACTTTGAGAAGGGAAAGTTAGAACTTTAGGAAGTTGGTCCTGGTTAACTTGAAAGTGAAAGATAAGGTTAAACACCATTGCAAAGCAATTCTTTACCTGAAAATCCCAAGATATATTTTAATTGATTTCATTCCCAGAGAACTTCCGATTTGTGACTTTTAATTACCTTGTTTTTAGTTTATTTGCGCAAAAATCTTTATTTTTGCTTGTTTAGATAAATAGGATCATTATTTTGTAATTCTCATTTTACCCCTGATATGAGTCATCAGGAACAAATGACTCTAATAGTATGATGTGTGAATATGTCAAGTAATAAAATAAAAATTGAGGAATATTTTTTAGAGTTTTTAAAAGTAGATGATACATTTAGATTAGGACTTTTTAATGAATTACAAGATGCATTAAAGTCTCTTGATCTTAATATTGATGATGTGAGAGGTCAAAGTTATGATAATAGTTCTAACATGAAAGGAAAACACCAAGGAGTTCAAAGATGATTTCTTGAAATAAATTCAAGAGCATTATATATGTCTTGTGTTTGTCATATTCTTAATCTTACTCTTAGTGATATAACACATTAGTGTGTTAAAGTTGTTTCTTTTTTTGAAATTATTCAATGCATATATTCATTATTTTTAAGTTCACTAAAAACATAGAAAACTTTTCTTGATTGTGTTCCTAGGTTAATCGTAAAATCTTTGTCTAATACTCGATGGGAGAGTTGAATTAAAAGTATTAAAGATATTAGATTTCAGGCTCCCCAAATAAGATTTACTTTGTTGGAGTTACATAAATTTTGTGATGATGCTAGATCAAAAAGTGAAGTTGAGAGTTTGGCTAATGCACTTGAGAACTTTGAATTTTTATGGGACATGATTATTTGGTATGATATTTTATTTTCTATTAATATGATGAGCAAGAAATTACAATCTAATTGATGATACCATAAAATAAATAGAAGATATATTATTATTATTTGAAAAGTATAGAGTTGAAGGCTTCACATCTAGTATAAATGTTGCTAAAGAAGTTGCACTTGATATGGATGTTGAAACTATTCTTTTAGCAAAATGTCGTGCTATTAGGAAAAAACAATTTGATGAGAACAGTCATAATGAAGAAGTTTAGTCGATTGATGAGTCATTTAGAGTTAATTATGTTTTAGTTATTTTAGACATGACTATCACTTTTTTAAAGACTAGATTTGAGCAATTAAAAATATTTGAAAATATTTTTAAATTTTTGTTTAATTCAAAAAGTTAAAATCATTAAATGATAATGAACTGGAAGAATGTAGTGCTGAAGTTCACTCTACTTTTTCAGATGTTGATTTGGATGATTTTGGAGGGTTTTCACTCATGTTTTAAGAGATCTTCTTACTCACTCTCAGCTAATATTCATTTAAAGCTGATGGAACACCCATCTATAGTGACAAGATAAATGGTCACTTTATATGGGATGTGGCACCAGAGATGTATGATCCAGACTGTGATTGTTACATAGACTATGATAGCAGTGAAGATGATAGCAGTGATGATGATGAACCCAGAAGGAGAAAAAAGAAATCTCCTTGCAAATCTCCTAAGAAGCCTGAAAGGAGATTTGATCCTGAAAATGGACCCTGGGTTGGAATCAAAAAGAAGTATGAGCCTCTTCCCTTCTATGAAGAAGCTCTGAAGATCCTCAGGAAACATAAATACCCTTCACCACCAAATGATCCATCCTTAGTTACATGGCCTCCACCAACTAAACAAACTCTAAAACCTTTACCTGTACAAAAATGTAAACCTGTTGAACCACTTCCCAAACAGACAACCATACCACAAGCATGTATGATGTTCTCGTCCACTTCAGCCTCTTACAATTCAAACTTTCCTTCCTTGGAAAGAAAAGTTGATCCTGTTAAAAAGATACAGACTAGACCCTTTGTGGTTCCTTCTGAAGTAAACACTGATGGATCAACAAGGCCAATTACTCAAGCAGAAGAAGTGATGAATTGGCAAACTGAAAATGCGGTAGCTCAGAATGAATTCTTGCAGAATATGGACAAGAAAATTGATAAGATTGCTGACTCCTTAGATAAGGAGATTAAAAACATGTCCCAAAGGCTGCAAGATCATTATTTTGAAATAAAGCAAAAGATGGCACAGCTTGAGGCAGAAGTACAAAAACTAAAGGGAGAAAGGATCAGCTCCACCTTTGTTGAGAAAGAAAGAGAACTGAGAAAGGTCAAAGCTCAGTATGAAGAATTAAGAGGATATGTTGCCTCTAAGAGTCAAAAACCTTCTCTCAAAGAAAACTCTTTTGAACTAGATCCTTACTTCATACCACCCTCAAAAATCTTTGCATCATACACTCCACAAGCCATACAAAATCCTAGTCCATTTATTCCTCCAAATCTTACCTTGAGAAAGTTTGATCCTATTGGGAAGAGAAAGGAACAATCTGTTCCTCCTCCTACAAAGAATGATGAAGAAGATTCTGTGTCAGAAGAATCTCCTATACAGACACCCAAACTTTCCTTAATGGTTTCACATAAACCATTATCCTATGTAATGCCTTTCATGTATTCCCAAAACAAAGAAGAGGAGTATGAATCCACTCAAGGAGAAACCTTCTCTGAAGAAGATTGGCAAAACACTGAGTTGAATTCCACTGAAGCAGAAACAGTATATGATGAATATGCTGACATCTCAAGAATCCTAATGGTGAGACAAGATGAAACATCTACTCCGCCTGGATTAGATCCCAGAGAAATAAATACCCCTGTGTACACTGGATCTTCATTTTTCTCTATAGATGGAATTCCTCCTTCTCAGTGGAATAAAAAATTCCTTGAGTTCAAAGCCTGGATGGATGCAAAAATCGTCCAACATGAAGAATCATATAAGGTGGTTGAAGAGTTTTGTGCTAGAATGACCGGAGTTCTTAAAGAATGGTATCAATCCATTGGTCCGGTAAATCAAGAACAACTCCACAGCCAACCTATTTCAGATGTAATTCATTTTCTCCAATTTCACTTCCTGGGAGACATTTCTGTGATTGAAAAAGAAGCCAGAAAAGAGTATTTTGAGATGAGATGTTGTTCGCTAAAGAAAGCAGATCTCGAAAGACATTATCAAAGAATGTCTCAGAGATTTTATCAGTTGAATGGGTTTAATGATCCAAGTCTCAAAAATACTTATATAAGTTCTCTCCCAAAAGAACTTCAAGAAGAAATATGGAGAATCCTGCAAGCAGCCAACAAAAATGTTACAGAAATGACACTTGGAGAAATTCACCAAGTAGGAATGGTTGCTCTAGACAAGATCTGTAGCCAGCAGAGCCTGATAGATAAGATGCTGAACAATCGGAAGAAGTACAAGGGCATTTGTAAGAAGAAGTATTTGAAGATAAAATGTGACAAAGAAAACTGTGTCTATAAAAATTCAAAGCTTCACTCTACAAAGAAAGAAAAGAAAAACAAGTCCTCATACAAAAGAAAAAAGAAATTCCGATTCTTCAAAAGAAAACCCTTCAGAGGAAAGAGCAGGGGCCTGAGATGCTTCATCTGTAAAAAGAAATGACACTTCTCCAAAGATTGTCCACAAAACAAAGAGAAAGCAGTAAAACTATTGCAGACATTAGCAATAGAAGAAGATGACGATGTTGAATCTCTTTATGAAGAACAAAGTTCTCCAAACAACAAAACTGCTTTTACCCTTGAAGAATCTGAAGAAGAAACATCAAGTTCAGCAGACTCTGAAAGTTCAGCCGAACCAGAACATTTCCCAGTTCTAAGGATCCAAGAAGTCCAAAAAGATCCAACAATTTCTTCAGTTGAACTCCCTCCTTTACCAAATCTTGAGATATATATCCTTCCATCAAAATATGATGTTCCTATAAAGGTGATCGCCTTTATTGACACAGGAGCTCAAAGAATATTCATGAATCCGGCTATTTTACCTTCCCATGCCTGGAAGAGTCATAAACAAAGCTTCAAAGCTGCCAATGGAGAATCATTTGAAACCAATCTGATAACCAAGTCCAAAATTGGAATCAAGATATTTCCAGACTGCACAATTTGGACAAAAATTATTGGGTCAGACTTGCCGGAGAAAGACATACTGATCGGAAGAGATATCCTGATTAAAAATCAAAAACTGCAGATTCTAGCAAATGGAGTAAAGCACAAAAGGAATTTCAAGCCTTTTTGTCAAATTCCAAGACTTTTCTCTTTGGCAGAAGTTCCTCCTGAATTTGCAGAGGTCCAAGATCAGTTGACAAAGTTATGTGCTGAAGGCCATGATCTTTTCCAACATCCTAAACCATTATGGAAAAGAGAGGAGTTCTATGTGAATTTACCTTTCAAGATGAATGAAGATGTTAATCCCACTAAAGCTACACACCCGGGAATGTCTCCCTCAGAACTCAAAATGGCACAAGCAGAATGCCAAGAACTAATGAAACAAGGATTAATTGAACCCACGAAATCTGAGTGGGCTTGCACGGCCTTCTATGTCAACAAGAGATCAGAACAAGTCAGAGGAAAGAAAAGACTTGTTATTGACTATAGGCCATTAAACCTTTTTCTCAAGGACGATAAGTTCCCCATACCAAAGATCAGTTCACTATACACCTACATCAAAAATGCCTTCATATTCTCAAAATTCGATTTAAAATCGGGTTTTTGGCAATTGGGCTTAAATCCAGAAGATCGCCCAAAAACAGCATTTTGTATTCCAGATGGACACTATCAGTGGACTGTTTTGCCTTTTGGGCTTAAAGTTTCCCTATCACTATTTCAAAAAGCCATGGTTCGAGTTCTGCACAGTGCTCTCGTCTACATTGACGACATCCTACTCTTCTCTCCTGATGAAGCTAGCCATAACCAGCTTCTTTAACAATTCCATTCTATTTGTAACAGTTATGGAGTCATGCTCTCTGCAAAAAAATCTGAGATCGGAACAAAAGAGGTTGACTTTCTGGGAATGCGATTTGCCCAAGGAAAATATCATCCTCAGCCTCATCTTGCAGAAGATCTTCCAAACTTCCCTGATGAGAATATGTCTACCAAACAAATTCAATAATTCTTAGGAATTCTGAATTATGTTAGGGATTTCATCCCTCATATTTCTCATCATACTTCAAAGCTGTCTAAGATGCTCAAAAAGAATGCACCACCATGGGGAAAGGAACAAACTGAGGCTGTTAGATTCCTGAAAGAAGCAGCCAAGAATCCTCCGCCATTAAAAATTCCTGGAGAAGGAAAAAGGATATTACAGACAGATGCAAGTGATCATCACTGGGGAGCAGTTTTGATAGAAGAAATTGGATGACAAAAACTCTATTGTGGACATGCCAGTGGGCAGTTCACCAATGGTGAACTTCATTATCATACTACCTACAAAGAAACTCTTGCTGTCAAATATGGAATCAAAAAGTTTGACTTCCATCTTCGAGGTCACCAATTTGAGGTACAACTTGATAACTCTTCATTTCCAAAAATGTTAGAGTTCAAAAACAAAACTCCACCAAATCCTCAAATCCTCAGACTAAAAGAATGGTTTTCAAGATATGATTTTATTGTGAAACACATCCAAGGAAAAAATAATCTGATCCCAGATTATTTATCCAGAAAACAATCTTTTGAAAAACCAATCCCAATAATTTCATCCTCTCATTCTTATCCTCTCATTATGATGAACACTGAAATACCATCTTCATCATCATCTTCTCCATCCAAATGTCCTTAATTTCCTCCTGAGTTCAAATATATGAAAGGAGTAAGACCTGCAGAAATAAAATTCTTTGCCAGAACTCATATCTTTCACTATTTGGCAATTTCCCTCCAGAAACACAGAATCCTTCCAAAAACAACTTGGTTTAATCCTGATAAACCTTTCCTAAACATCTTTGGACTCTTTTTGGGAAAACTCTTTCAAGAAGAAGATATGTGGTATTTGTGGTGTGCGACAGTAATGTACAATTATCCCATCATATTTCCTACATGGATTATGATGAATACCCTGGGAACAACCAAGGATCCTGATTACAGTTCTTTTCTCATCAAGACTTTTATGAGCTGGTATCAACCTCTGGAAAAATGGATAAAAGATTTGCAAAGAGAGATTGATTTTATGAAAAATAAGACGAATCAATTAAGTTACAACTTCTACACAGTAGCTTTGCTTCACCGGCCTTATTTTCAAAATCCCCAAACCAAGAGGTTATACACTCATAATCAAGTGAAAATTTGGGAACCTATTCCAAATTTGAAGAGTTCATGAATGATTATAAAGCGCCAGATCTTCCACAAGAAGAATTAATGATTTATCTTCATGAAGTTAACATGGCAGATTCAAGTCTCAAAGAGAGAAATTCAACATGTGCAATTTTAAGTCATGTAGATGTTATATGCCCTCCTGAAAGTGATTGGATAAAGTTCTATGATCGACCTGAAGCAGTTCCAGAAGAAGAAATCAAGAAAGTCCCAAAAGTTCCTAGACCATATGAAGCTTACCAGATAATAATGGCCAAAGATGAGCAATCCTATGATGATAGGGTTTTTCATTACAAGGAACCAAAAGACTCAAGTGATGAAGATCCGATCGAAAACTGTGGGCCCAGTCATGAATGTATCTACAAGGACTAAAGAGACACGTGCCTGAAAAGAATCCGAATCTTATCAAGATTGAAGACCTTATCTGATTGTCGGCCATTTTACTTTATCTCTTTGTCGGCCACCTTATCTTATCATATACGTGTCATTGTAATATAGCGTGTAATCCATGTAATCTTATCTTCTTATCTCGAATAGTTTCCAAATCCCTGCCTATAAAAGGGATCCTCTTGTAAGATAGAAGGCAGAAGTTCGAGAGAACAAAGCCTTTCATAAAATAAACTTTGTGTTTGTGTGCTTATCAAATTATGAGTTTCTAATTTCTCTTCTTTCTTCTGAAAGCTCAAGGCAGTAGTATTATGCTATAGGCACTGCTCCGATCAAGAGATACAATAATCATAAGACATAAAGTATGCTCTACACTTGCCTTATTTAAGGATCCTGTGTATCAAAAATATGTCAGAAAAGGTCCATGCTACGATCCTTCTTAGCATAGATGTAAATGCCAAAATTGGTGACCATAGTTGCAAGAGTAGGCTTGAGGTTGCCGAAAATGCATTGTCTGTATGTTTTGGTGTTTATATTTATGTTAAGGAGGCTCTCGGCCAGCAGTGGTATCAGAGCCTAATCGGTATCAAATTATTGTATCTCTTTTTCTTGAAGCGGGTGAATATGGTATAATATTATTAGCTGAGAGTGAGTAAGAAGATCTCTTAAAACATGAGTAAAAACCCTCTTGAAGAAGCTGGTTATGGCTAGCTTCATCAGGAAAGAAGAGGAGTATGAATCCACTCAAGGAGAAACCTTCTTTGAAGAAGATTGGCAAAACACTGAGTTGAATTCCACTGAAGCGGAAACAGTATATGATGAACTGCTCCCCAGTGATGATCACTTGCATCTGTCTATAATATCCTTTTTCCTTCTCCAGGAATTTTTAATGGTGGAGGATTCTTGGCTGCTTCTTTCAGGAATCTAACAGCCTCAGTTTGTTCCTTTCCCCATGGTGGTGCATTCTTTTTGAGCATCTTAGACAGCTTTAAAGTATGATGAGAAATATGAGGGATGAAATCCCTAACATAATTCAGAATTCCTAAGAATTATTGAATTTGTTTGGTAGACATATTCACATCAGGGAAGTTTGGAAGATCTTCTGCAAGATGAGGCTGAGGATGATATTTTCCTTGGGCAAATCGCATTCTCAGAAAGTCAACCTCTTTTGTTCCGATCTCAGATTTTTTTGCAGAGAGCATGACTCCATAACTGTTACAGATAGAATGGAATTGTTGAAGAAGCTGGTTATGGCTAGCTTCATCAGGAGAGAAGAGTAGGATGTCGTCAATGTAGACGAGAGCACTGTGCAGAACTCGAACCATGGCTTTTTGAAATAGTGATGGGGCAACTTTAAGCCCAAAAGGCAAGACAGTCCACTGATAGTGTCCATTTGGAATACAAAATGCTGTTTTTGGGCGATCTTCTGGATTTAAGCCCAATTGCCAAAAACCCGATTTTAAATCGAATTTTGAGAATATGAAGGCATTTTTTATGTAGGTGTATAGTGAACTGATCTTTGGTATGGGGAACTTATCGTCCTTGAGAAAAAGGTTTAATGACCTATAGTCAATAACAAGTCTTTTCTTTCCTTTGACTTGTTCTGATCTCTTGTTGACATAGAAAGCCGTGCAAGCCCACTCAGATTTCGTGGGTTCAATTAATCCTTGTTTCATTAGTTCTTGGCATTCTGCTTGTGCCATTTTGAGTTCTGAGGGAGACATTCCCGGGTGTGTAGCTTTAGTGGGATTAACATCTTCATTCATCTTGAAAGGTAAATTCACATAGAACTCCTCTCTTTTCCATAATGGTTTAGGATGTTGGAAAAGATCATGGCCTTCAGCACATAACTTTGTCAACTGATCTCGGACCTCTGCAAATTTAGGAGGAACTTCTGCCAAAGAGAAAAGTCTTGGAATTTGACAAAAAGGCTTGAAATTCCTTTTGTGCTTTACTCCATTTGCTAGAATCTGCAGTTTTTGATTTGTAATCAGGATATCTCTTCCGATCAGTATGTCTTTCTCCGGCAAGTCTGACCCAATAATTTTTGTCCAAATTATGCAGTCTGGAAATATCTTGATTCCAATTTTGGACTTGGTTATCAGATTGGTTTCAAATGATTCCCCATTGGCAGCTTTGAAGCTTTGTTTGTGACTCTTCCAGGTATGGGAAGGTAAAATAGCCGGATTCATGAATGTTCTTTGAGCTCCTGTGTCAATAAAGGCGATCACCTTTATAGAAACATCATATTTTGATGGAAGGATATATATCTCAAGATTTGGTAAAGGAGGGAGTTCAGCTGAAGAAATTGTTGGATCTTTTTGGACTTC
Source organism: Clitoria ternatea (assembly GCA_037962975.1). Lineage (NCBI taxonomy): Eukaryota > Viridiplantae > Streptophyta > Magnoliopsida > Fabales > Fabaceae > Clitoria > Clitoria ternatea. Next base: position 11,194,232 of record CM075670.1, read on the forward strand.
TTGGATCCTTAGAACTGGGAAATGTTCTGGCTCGGCTGAACTTTCAGAGTCTACTGAACTTGATGTTTCTTCTTCAGATTCTTCAAGGGCAAAAGCAGTTTTGTTGTTTGGAGAACTTTGTTCTTCATAAAGAGATTCAACATCTTCATCTTCTTCTATTGCTAATGTCTGCAATAGTTTTACTGCTTTCTCTTTGTTTTGTGGACAATCTTTGGAGAAGTGTCTTTTCTTTTTACAGATGAAGCATCTCTGGCCCTTGCTTTTTCCTCTGAAGGGTTTTCTTTTGAAGAATCGGAATTTCTTTTTTCTTTTGTATGAGGACTTGTTTTTCTTTTCTTTCTTTGTAGAGTGAAGTTTTGAATTTTTACAGACACAGTTTTCTTTGTCACATTTTATCTTGAAATACTTCTTCTTACAAATGCCCTTGTATTTCTTCCGATTGTTTAGCATCTTATCTATCAGGCTCTGCTGGCTATAGATCTTGTCTAGAGCAACCATTCCTACTTGGTGAATTTCTCCAAGTGTCATTTCTGTAACATTTTTGTTGGCTGCTTGCAGGATTCTCCACATTTCTTCTTGAAGTTCTTCTGGGAGAGAACTTATATAAGTATTTTTGAGACTTGGATCATTAAACCCATTCAACTGATAAAATCTCTGAGACATTCTTTGATAATGTCTTTCGAGATCTGCTTTCTTTAGCGAACAACATCTCATCTCAAAATACTCTTTTCTGGCTTCTTTTTCAATCACAGAAATGTCTCCCAGGAAGTGAAATTGGAGAAAATGAATTACATCTGAAATAGGTTGGCTGTGGAGTTGTTCTTGATTTACCGGACCAATGGATTGATACCATTCTTTAAGAACTCCGGTCATTCTAGCACAAAACTCTTCAACCACCTTATATGATTCTTCATGTTGGACGATTTTTGCATCCATCCAGGCTTTGAACTCAAGGAATTTTTTATTCCACTGAGAAGGAGGAATTCCATCTATAGAGAAAAATGAAGATCCAGTGTACATAGGGGTATTTATTTCTCTGGGATCTAATCCAGGCGGAGTAGATGTTTCATCTTGTCTCACCATTAGGATTCTTGAGATGTCAGCATATTCATCATATACTGTTTCTGCTTCAGTGGAATTCAACTCAGTGTTTTGCCAATCTTCTTCAGAGAAGGTTTCTCCTTGAGTGGATTCATACTCCTCTTCTTTGTTTTGGGAATACATGAAAGGCATTACATAGGATAATGGTTTATGTGAAACCATTAAGGAAAGTTTGGGTGTCTGTATAGGAGATTCTTCTGACACAGAATCTTCTTCATCATTCTTTGTAGGAGGAGGAACAGATTGTTCCTTTCTCTTCCCAATAGGATCAAACTTTCTCAAGGTAAGATTTGGAGGAATAAATGGACTAGGATTTTGTATGGCTTGTGGAGTGTATGATGCAAAGATTTTTGAGGGTGGTATGAAGTAAGGATCTAGTTCAAAAGAGTTTTCTTTGAGAGAAGGTTTTTGACTCTTAGAGGCAATATATCCTCTTAATTCTTCATACTGAGCTTTGACCTTTCTCAGTTCTCTTTCTTTCTCAACAAAGGTGGAGCTGATCCTTTCTCCCTTTAGTTTTTGTACTTCTGCCTCAAGCTGTGCCATCTTTTGCTTTATTTCAAAATAATGATCTTGCAGCCTTTGGGACATGTTTTTAATCTCCTTATCTAAGGAGTCAGCAATCTTATCAATTTTCTTGTCCATATTCTGCAAGAATTCATTCTGAGCTACCGCATTTTCAGTTTGCCAATTCATCACTTTTTCTGCTTGAGTAATTGGCCTTGTTGATCCATCAGTGTTTACTTCAGAAGGAACCACAAAGGGTCTAGTCTGTATCTTTTTAACAGGATCAACTTTTCTTTCCAAGGAAGGAAAGTTTGAATTGTAAGACGCTGAAGTGGACGAGAACATCATACATGCTTGTGGTATGGTTGTCTGTTTGGGAAGTGGTTCAACAGGTTTACATTTTTGTACAGGTAAAGGTTTTAGAGTTTGTTTAGTTGGTGGAGGCCATGTAACTAAGGATGGATCATTTGGTGGTGAAGGGTATTTATATTTCCTGAGGATCTTCAGAGCTTCTTCATAGAAGGGAAGAGGCTCATACTTCTTTTTGATTCCAACCCAGGGTCCATTTTCAGGATCAAATCTCCTTTCAGGCTTCTTAGGAGATTTGTAAGGAGATTTCTTTTTTCTCCTTCTGGGTTCATCATCATCACTGCTATCATCTTCACTGCTATCATAGTCCATGTAACAATCACAGTCTGGATCACACATCTCTGGTGCCACATCCCATATAAAGTGACCATTTATCTTGTCACTATAGATGGGTGTTCCATCAGCTTTAAATGAATAAACAGGAATTTTCTTTTCCTGTTCTCCTAGGGTGATCATCATGGTTGAGAAGACTGGATTTGTTGAAGAGGAAGAAGATTCTCCTTCGGTCTTGAAAATAGTTTTTACTCTACCATCAGTGAGTCTCTTAAATGATGACTCAGTGGACACTATGGGTTTTGATTGTTTTTTCTGCGCCTCATAGTCACTAATCCATTCCATAGGAATGAGTTTTAGTAACTCTTCTCGAGGGATTTGCCTGGGAACCTGGATGATTGATGGAGTTTTCTCCTCAGAATTTGCTATCACCATCAAAGCATTTTCTGAGATTTTTGAATCTACTGGAAGATCAAAGAGATGATCTTGTACTCTGAATATGATCTGATGATTTAGAGTAGCTTTGAATGCATCCGAGTCCTGAGGGGCTCCAATAAGTTGGACTTGGACTTGGAACCGATATGGAAGAGTCGGGTCTTTCAGATGGACATTAAAATTTGGAAATATGGTTAAAACCACACTTCCAGCATTAAGTGTTGTAAGGACTGTGCCAATCACTGCATCTTCATAGTGACGGAAGGTAGAGTCTATAAGAGAGACTCTGGCTGTAACAGGCATGCCTTTTCTTCCATGAAGGGTTAGGATTAACCGAACTGCACCTAGATGTAGTGCAACATACCCTTCTTTCTGCCATAATTTGATTAGATCTGGATTTATTTCCAGGTCCACATATTGCTCTGCAGAAGTAGCATGAAGAGGACAAGAATCAAGCTTCAAAGTCTGGATGACTTCTTTTACTCCAAGTCTAGGGGTAGAAATAAGCTTTTTTACGGACCAGGTAAAGTTGGATTTATGTCTTCTGAAAACATTGTAAGGATTCAAAAGAGGGGGTACAACACTTTCTATTTGAGCATCCTCTGGGACGAAGGTATACTCAATTAGGTTTTCAAGTTTGTTTGAAAGGGTCTTTTTACAGGATTCAGGAACAGAAAGAGAAATTTTTGAAGAGAGACTTACAGCACTAGGACGAGGGTTTTCACTCATGTTTTAAGAGATCTTCTTACTCACTCTTAGCTAATAATATTATACCATATTCATCCGCTTCAAGAAAAAGAGATACAATAATTTGATACCGATTAGGCTCTGATACCACTGCTGGCCGAGAGCCTCCTTAACATAAATATAAACACCAAAACATACAGACAATGCATTTTCGGCAACCTCAAGCCTACTCTTGCAACTATGGTCACCAATTTTGGCATTTACATCTATGCTAAGAAGGATCGTAGCATGCACCTTTTCTGACATATTTCTGATACACAGGATCCTTAAATAAGGCAAGTGTAGAGCATACTTTATGTCTTATGATTATTGTATCTCTTGATCGGAGCAGTGCCTATAGCACAATACTACTGCCTTGAGCTTTCAGAAGAAAGAAGAGAAATTAGAAACTCATAATTTGATAAGCACACAAACACAAAGTTTATTTTATGAAAGGCTTTGTTCTCTCGAACTTCCGCCTTCTATCTTACAAGAGGATCCCTTTTATAGGCAGGGATTTGGAAACTATTCGAGATAAGAAGATAAGATTACATGGATTACACGCTATATTACAATGACACGTATATGATAAGATAAGGTGGCCGACAAAGAGATAAAGTAAAATGGCCGACAATCAGATAAGGTCTTCAATCTTGATAAGATTCGGATTCTTTTCAGGCACGTGTCTCTTTAGTCCTTGTAGATACATTCATGACTGGGCCCACAGTTTTCGATCGGATCTTCATCACTTGAGTCTTCTGGTTCCTTGTAATGAAAAACCCTATCATCATAGGATTGCTCATCTTTGGCCATTATTATCTGGTAAGCTTCATATGGTCTAGGAACTTTTGGGACTTTCTTGATTTCTTCTTCTGGAACTGCTTCAGGTCGATCATAGAACTTTATCCAATCACTTTCAGGAGGGCATATAACATCTACATGACTTAAAATTGCACATGTTGAATTTCTCTCTTTGAGACTTGAATCTGCCATGTTAACTTCATGAAGATAAATCATTAATTCTTCTTGTGGAAGATCTGGCGCTTTATAATCATTCATGAACTCTTCAAATTTGGAATAGGTCCTCCAAATTTTCACTTGATTATGAGTGTATAACCTCTTGGTTTGGGGATTTTGAAAATAAGGCCGGTGAAGCAAAGCTACTGTGTAGAAGCTGTAACTTAATTGATTCGTCTTATTTTTCATAAAATCAATCTCTCTTTGCAAATCTTTTATCCATTTTTCCAGAGGTTGATACCAGCTCATAAAAGTCTTGATGAGAAAAGAACTGTAATCAGGATCCTTGGTTGTTCCCAGGGTATTCATCATAATCCATGTAGGAAATATGATGGGATAATTGTACATTACTGTCGCACACCACAGATACCACATATCTTCTTCTTGAAAGAGTTTTCCCAGAAAGAGTCCAAAGATGTTTAGGAAAGGTTTATCAGGATTAAACCAAGTTGTTTTTGGAAAGATTCTGTGTTTCTGGAGGGAAATTGCCAAATAGTGAAAGATATGAGTTCTGGCAAAGAATTTTATTTCTGCAGGTCTTACTCCTTTCATATATTTGAACTCAGGAGGAAATTGAGGAAATTTGGATGGAGAAGATGATGATGAAGATGGTATTTCGGTGTTTATCATGATGAGAGGATAAGAATGAGAGGATGAAATTATTGGGATTGGTTTTTCAAAAGATTATTTTCTGGATAAATAATCTGGGATCAGATTATTTTTTCCTTGGATGTGTTTCACAGTAAAATCATATCTTGAAAACCATTCTTTTAGTCTGAGGATTTGAGGATTTGGTGGAATTTTGTTTTTGAACTCTAACATTTTTGGAAATGAAGAATTATCAAGTTGTACCTCAAATTGGTGACCTCGAAGATGGAAGTCAAACTTTTTGATTCCATATTTAACAGCAAGAGTTTCTTTGTAGGTAGTATGATAATGAAGTTCACCATTGGTGAACTGCCCACTGGCATGTCCACAATAGAGTTTTTGTCCTCCAATTTCTTCTATCAAAACTGCTCCCCAGTGATGATCACTTGCATCTGTCTGTAATATCCTTTTTCCTTCTCCAGGAATTTTTAATGGCGGAGGATTCTTGGCTGCTTCTTTCAGGAATCTAACAGCCTCAGTTTGTTCCTTTCCCCATGGTGGTGCATTCTTTTTGAGCATCTTAGACAGCTTTGAAGTATGATGAGAAATATGAGGGATGAAATCCCTAATATAATTTAGAATTCCTAAGAATTGTTGAATTTGTTTGGTAGACATATTCTCATCAGGGAAGTTTGGAAGATCTTCTGCAAGATGAGGCTGATGATGATATTTTCCTTGGGCAAATCGCATTCCCAGAAAGTCAACCTCTTTTGTTCCGATCTCAGATTTTTTTGCAGAGAGCATGACTCCATAACTATTACAGATAGAATGGAATTGTTGAAGAAGCTGGTTATGGCTAGCTTTATCAGGAGAGAAGAGTAGGATGTCGTCAATGTAAACGAGAGCACTGTGTAGAACTCGAACCATGGCTTTTTGAAATAGTGATGGGGCAACTTTAAGCCCAAAAGGCAAGACAGTCCACTGATAGTGTCCATTTGGAATACAAAATGCTGTTTTTAGGCGATCTTCTGGATTTAAGCCCAATTGCCAAAAATCCGATTTTAAATCGAATTTTGAGAATATGAAGGCATTTTTTATGTAGGTGTATAGTGAACTGATCTTTGGTATGGGGAACTTATCGTCCTTGAGAAAAAGGTTTAATGGCCTATAGTCAATAACAAGTCTTTTCTTTCCTCTGACTTGTTCTGATCTCTTGTTGACATAGAAGGCCGTGCAAGCCCACTCAGATTTCGTGGGTTCAATTAATCCTTGTTTCATTAGTTCTTGGCATTCTGCTTGTGCCATTTTGAGTTCTGAGGGAGACATTCCCGGGTGTGTAGCTTTAGTGGGATTAACATCTTCATTCATCTTGAAAGGTAAATTCACATAGAACTCCTCTCTTTTCCATAATGGTTTAGGATGTTGGAAAAGATCATGGCCTTCAGCACATAACTTTGTCAACTGATCTCGAACCTCTGCAAATTCAGGAGGAACTTCTGCCAAAGAGAAAAGTCTTGGAATTTGACAAAAAGGCTTGAAATTCCTTTTGTGCTTTACTCCATTTGCTAGAATCTGCAGTTTTTGATTTTTAATCAGGATATCTCTTCCGATCAGTATGTCTTTCTCCGGCAAGTCTGACCCAATAATTTTTGTCCAAATTGTGCAGTCTGGAAATATCTTGATTCCAATTTTGGACTTGGTTATCAGATTGGTTTCAAATGATTCTCCATTGGCAGCTTTGAAGCTTTGTTTGTGACTCTTCCAGGCATGGGAAGGTAAAATAGCCGGATTCATGAATGTTCTTTGAGCTCCTGTGTCAATAAAGGTGATCACCTTTATAGGAACATCATATTTTGATGGAAGGATATATATCTCAAGATTTGGTAAAGGAGGGAGTTTAGCTGAAGAAATTGTTGGATCTTTTTGGACTTCTTGGATCCTTAGAACTGGGAAATGTTCTGGCTCGGCTGAACTTTCAGAGTCTGCTGAACTTGATGTTTCTTCTTCAGATTCTTCAAGGGCAAAAGCAGTTTTGTTGTTTGGAGAACTTTGTTCTTCATAAAGAGATTCAACATCGTCATCTTCTTCTATTGCTAATGTCTGCAATAGTTTTACTGCTTTCTCTTTGTTTTGTGGACAATCTTTGGAGAAGTGTCCTTTCTTTTTACAGATGAAGCATCTCTGGCCCTTGCTTTTTCCTCTGAAGGGTTTTCTTTTGAAGAATCGAAATTTCTTTTTTCTTTTGTATGAGGACTTGTTTTTCTTTTCTTTCTTTGTAGAGTGAAGCTTTGAATTTTTACAGACACAATTTTCTTTGTCACATTTTATCTTCAAATACTTCTTCTTACAAATGTCCTTGTACTTCAACCACCTTATATGATTCTTCATGTTGGACGATTTTTGCATCCATCCAGGCTTTGAACTCAAGGAATTTTTTATTCCACTGAGAAGGAGGAATTCCATCTATAGAGAAAAATGAAGATCCAGTGTAATTTATCAGATGTTGATTTGGATGATTTTTTTTTCTCAATTAAAAGTGTTGAAAGTGACTTTGCCCGAGGATGTAATGTCAGTCATTAAGTTCTTCAAAGTAGACGATTGTTATCCAAATGTCTCAATTGCCTATTATATATGTAACTGTAACATCTTCTAAAAGAAGTTTTTCAAAGCTAAAATTAATAAAAACTTATTTAAAATCATCAATGTCATAAGAGAGGTTGAAGGGTTTGACAATTTTATCTATTGAAAATAATATGTTAGAGAGTATTCATGTCGATGTTCTCATTAATGATTTTGCTTCTAAAAATGCTAGAAGAAATCATTTTTTATGATAATTTGTGTTTTTTTTTTGTTTCGGTGTAGGTAAAAGAATGATTTTTTAAAGGAAAGCATGAGACTATAAGAACATCGTTCATTATTATTTTCTGGCTTGTTATTATTCTCTACATTAAGATGATATATTTGATTCATGTATTTAAAATTTACAATAACTTTGCTAATGTTAATTTGATTATTTAATAAATTTTTTTCTTATATACTAAACCATAAAATTTTAGGACCAGGCTTAACCCACACACAAACGATGATCCTCATCAATGCACCCTCTGTTCTTTGAGCTTGCCATGGGTTTCTTGGACCAAATTAAAGGTGGCCCTTCAACTACATTACAATGACAAAGGAGGATGAAGATGCCAATCTTGATCTTTTCCGTCTCAATTGAAGAAACAATATTGTATTCCATATAATAAATGTCTCACACATGGAGGGAAATGTTTGTGGGCTTTGCCACGTTAGATTTTACCTAATGGTGTCAGTGAGACCAAAATAAGATTGTTGCAGTACTTAAAAAACCACTTTGAAACGAAATAAAAAGCAGGGACCACATTAAAACAAATACAACCATTAGGAAACAAATTGTTGGGTTGGGGTGACTTGATAAGTGATATATAGATATATTAAGAGTTTGTTTGGTTCACAGTTAAAAAAATTAAATTAAAAAATAAAAAAAATTAAAATTAATTATTTATATCATTTAAAACAATTAAAAATAGGATCTTTTTAAAAAGAAGAGAGATGAAGATTAAAAGTAAAAACAATGAAGTAGGATGGTCACAACTTTACCGAGGTCCAACTGGCCAAATGAATTGTACGAACTCAGCTGAACATGAAGCAAGTGTATATGACAAACTGAAATTATCATAATTGTCCAAAAAAAACTGAAATTATCATAATATCCTTTTAAGAGCTTCACTGATGAAAATAACTAAATACCAAATATATATTAATTACAAAAAAGTATATATATTCTCGCTCTAGTAAATACACTTGATTATTAATAGATACGTATTACAAGACTGATAATCCTCCTACATTAATTTAATCCCACGCTTGGTGGATCAAGATTGTAATTAATACCTCACTTAAATAGTGCAAGCGCGATTTTACTAGTAAGCAATATAGAGGGTACCCCAATACAGATCTTGAAAGTTTTTATTATTATTATCATTTAAAATCACTTGATAAAACTAGATTATTGATATAAGTTTATAGATCTTGAATATATGGATCCAGGAACCATTGACAGAAGTGAGATAAGATTTATGGAAAATATAATTTTTTAACAGTACCCGAATTACAAATAATAATCAAACGCCTTTACGGTGTAAATCAGTCACATATGACTGTGTTGTATTTGAGCTCTATAATTTTGTTAACCTTGCTCATGAACTCAACTTCCACAGTTATGAAATTTAAACATAAATCAGTCCAATCAAAATAAACTAAATAAAGTTTATTACTTAATTCACTAACATAAGCGCGTGTAACCTGTAACCCATGAACAAAAAAAAAAAGCAAAAATCAAGATATAAGACTTAAAATACCCTATGTTTCTGTTTATGTTTGAAGAACTTGAGCTGTGTGAAAGTTCAAATACAGGACCAAAGAAAATATATCAAGAACCGAGAGTTTTTTTTCAAGCATTTGTATAATAATAATAGTGATGATTCTTCGCTGGTCAGAAAAGTAGCAAACAAAACAATTTACAAACGACATGAAGTTAAAAGAAAGGGAGGCAACCACACCTAACAGAAATTAAAGTTTTGCATACGTTAAATTCCACAAATTTACAGCCAGCTTTTTTTTGTCTTTTTTTTTTTCCAGCTATTTTACATTACAGTAAACCATCTACTATCTTTAGCATCTGACTGGGAACTACACTCTATCAGCAATATATAAAGTTGGAACTGTTGCTAGCTGTTTCATTTGGTTAGGGACAAACTATATATGTCTACCACTCTACCTCTTGCGCTTGGACTTCAAAGAGGTAACCGATTGAGAGTTGCTGTGCCAGTTGCGTTTCCTTTGGTTGATGAACCAATTGTTAATTTGCTTCAGCTGCAACCCTGTCTCCTCCACAAGCTTTGCCTTGTCATCTTCCTGAAAGAAACCATTTCAGAGGCTATTATATCATCATGTATGATCTCAGAAGAAGTACTCTTGATTTGCTAAACTCTGAACTAAAACTCTTTGATTGGCTGACAAGTCAATCAATACTATTTAGCAGAACGCCTATGGCCATCAATTCATCATACATGTCATTGTTAGAATTTAATATTTGTTTCTCTTCAATTGATTGTTGATTTGTAATTTTATATATAAAAAACAGGTTAAATGAATACTTTGATATTCTATAGGCCCATATTATTTAGAGATCTATTAAGGTTTCGAGAACACCGTGTATATATATGTATTGGGCTTTAATCCAATGGTTAATGTGTGGAGAATATTTGTGTAGGGCTTAATGGGCCAAATATCCATAATGGAGGGATAATGAATTACATGGAGTTATATATATTGAGGGTAGGTTCCTTACTTGACTATGCAATGTGATTGCTCACGGTTCCAGACGCATACAATTGAAGGCTACGGAAGATTGCTATAGACAATAGTTGAGAATGGTTTCAATAGATATATTTTCTTTCAAATCTTAAATGTGGGTTTTCTAACTTCTAGTATAGTCATGTCACACAATTTGTTGAATCTTAGTCGTAATGTAGCATCAAATTCTAAAACACAAAATATTAAATTGTGAAATATTGATAAAAAGTAAGATGTTGACTCACAGTTGGGTAAGGCCACTTGGCATGTTGCTGCCACCAGTTCTTCAACACGGAAGTTGTGTCACCCGGTAATTTCCCAGCTCTTCGTTTCCTCAATATTTCTTCCCTGACATCTTCAATTCTTGACTTAAAACCCTGCAAAAACTAAATCTGGTTGGTGATTCAAACCCAAGGGAAACAGCTATATATGCGCCTGCAAGAACATGTGTTGTTGACTATAAAAGTAAATGACCTGTTTCAGCTCAATCTTTAGTTCCTGACGAACTCTTTCCATCAGTGACCTTTCAGATTCGGTAGGAAGTAAGGGACCAAATCCCATCATGTCATGTCCTTCTCCACCGCTAGATTGATCTATAGAAAAATCCATTTGCAAATCATCTTCATCATCTGACATTGTTGCACCACTTCCTTCTCCTAAGCTGACTCCTGAAATGTAAATAGCAAATTAAACCAGATACCTAAATTAAGAGCGTTTTAAAAGGTGAAAAACAGAAGTGAGACTTTAAGCAAAATAACATCAATTGTAGAGAACATCTACTATCATTGTTAGTCATTAACTGCTTGAATTTAAGGTTGAAACTTTGACATGACAACATTTTGTCTCAGCTGCTGAAGGTTAAGGTGTAAGTTATGTATAATTTTGAAATTTGAAGAGTACGATGTGGTTCATTAGTCCAATGTTGTGGGCATGGCATTACAACAGAAGTTAAAGCATGGTTGACCCATTTTCTAGCCAATGATCCAAGTGTAGACTGTAGCTAGATAATGAGTTAAATACTACAGAAATTCAAGTTCGTAATTACACACTGTGAAGTACATCGATCACACACGCGTGTAATAACTTAAAAGATACATGGAACTCAGATTAGTTACAAGACCTCTTTGCTTCATCATATTTAAAGCTCTAACTTCGCTATTTCAATTTGGAAATAATTACAAGAGAACTTATTTTAACTTGCAACTGAGTATTAAGAATCAGAAAAGGTCAAATAGACCTTTGGTCATGACCACTTTGTCATTTAAAAGTGAAAGTCATACAGGGAGCAATCTGAATACAAAGCTCCCTCTTTTGTTAGTGGAACTATGATGGGGTATCAAAATCATGGAAAAATGTCCGTCACGTCTAAATCATATTATAAAGAAAGGAATTAAAGTTAGTTTCCCATAACATCAATGATGGACTAATCATCTGTTTAGAGTCACAATTTACAAATGCCATTGACCAGGCCAACTAAAATAATTATTTTTCTCTTAAAGTGGGTTATACTTTGAACACGTCCAAAGGGACAGTTGCATATCGTCTTCATTATCCAAATTAAATGGCCAAGCATGTCATATCGTCAATAATTAAGAGATGCATCTATAGATAGATACCAGTGAAAGCTTAAACATGGCATATATACATACATACATATATATATATATATATATATATATATATATATATATATATATATGTGTGTGTGTGTTTATATATATATATATATATATATATATATACACACACATATGTTTGTAGCATTCATAACATATATACTTTGACGCAGATAACCAAGCTTTGTAAATAAACATGGATCCCAAAATTACAAGATAAATAACAAGATCTTCACTTCAAACTTGAGAAGTATCACTCTGATAGTAAATGTTTGAACTTTCAATTCTTGATCGGTTCAATACAATCAAACGAAGGGTAACAATAATTTATATTTTGTATCGGGATACGTTCACTTTCATAGATAAGTAAAATTTCCTTAATATAGCTGCATCCTAAATCTATATCCACCCTATAGATTAAATGAGTTATTTGATATGTGTAACTTTACATTAATTATAAAATTAAAAAATATTATTAACACCTATTTATATAAATTTTTAAATAATTTTTACATAAATTTTAATAAAAAATCTATTTTTGATTTATTATGTTGTACAAATTACACAAACTCTCATTAAATAATACTACTAAGATGGTTACAATTCTAATATTTTTCACTTTTTTATTTGATATTTTTTCACTTTTTTTCTTATACATATATTTTAACCTCATTATTCCTTATATCTTTCTTCGATTTTTATAATATATTATCGATCATTTTTTCCCCTTCTTGCATCTTTCCCATAATGAAATATACCCTCTTGAAATGTGTTAAAATTTATTTTTCCCAACCTTCAACCTTTAAAAATAACAAATGGTTGTATATTGGACAAAGAAAGGGAAACAAATTGTCTAAAATATTATGATCAAATCTCCTAACTTTTTCTATTATAGATATACTTTAACTGTTATAAACATTATTATTAAAACTGTATCACACTAATTGGTTGAACCATAAATTGAACTTAATCATAATTTAATTCCTAATTTCATCATAGTTTATTTAAATCATATCTTTATTGATTTATCCAATTCAAAAATCATCAGTTATAAAAATTTTCTTAATAAATTTGAAGATAGTTACATTTTCAAATACTTGAATTCAATAATCTTTATTAAGTTAAAACAAGTCTCTCGTCAATTCATTTACACACTATTGATAATATTACTTATTATATTTTATTTTAATAGTCATTACTCTAAGAACAAGACTAAAAAAGTATGCAATTTTTTAAAATATATAGAATATATTAATATTGTCAGTCTATTTTATCATTTTTAATAAAATATTATTTACTATGATTTCTTTACTATTATCCACATAGTCTGTATCTTTTTCTTGTTGCCTCTCCTCCTACCAATCTATTTGATGTGAAATGATTGTTTTTTATATCAGAATTCCTTAGCATGAAATCGTACGTGTCCACAAATCAGAATTGAAAACCTGATGCAGATTGACAAGTGGCTAACATTTTGGGATTATTTTCATGTAGTACATCCACCGCAGGGAAAACAAAAGAGGAACAGTCAATCAACTGTTCCACAAATGTCTCGAATTACCTCTAATCATTGTCATCTCGTAATCTGTCCGTTTATTAGATTAAATACTAAATGCAATTACACAAATTAAAAAAATTAAACATTATCATGTATCATAAAAACTTCCTTAATTTGGGATAATAATTATGACATATACCTAATTTCTCCGAGATAACCATGTTATGTTGGTGGTTCCAGTGTGATAGTTCATAACATTTTGTTTTCTATATTACCTCTTAAACCTCTAAAGTAAATGGTTAGGAGTTGAAAAAAAAATAAAATCTCCTAACCAGTATCTATATTATTTATGATCTGTTTAGTTATTGATTGAAAATTTTCAACTGAATTTGATTAAGAATTAATTTTGTAATTTATTGATTAAAAATATTTGATAAATTTCAAACCAGGTTAAATATTAATATTAATTATTAGATAATTTTATTTTTATAATTGATTACAAAATAAAAACTTAATATGCCAATTATTTAAAGGGTCTACTCATGACTACCCACACAAGTACACCTTAAGAATCTCCAACCCAGAAAAAATTATCTCCAACATATACACATTCAGTTACAACGGCACCATTAGAGAGATTTTGTTGGCAATACACCATGGTTTGAGGGCCTATAATTCCCCACCAAACTAACTAACTCTTCCCAATATTGTTCCCATTGCTATTTGTGTAGATGACAAGAGACCCTACACACCACCCCCATTTCTCAGCCCAACACCAGAAAAAGAGTTTAAGAAATAAAAGCAAATATGAAAATTATTATGCTTGTTTACTAATTTCTTCTAATTTTCTTTATCTTTTAAATAGTGCTTGCTTAACATGAATATAAAATATTGGGATTAGATTTGGTTGAACCCTGATTTTTCTATTTTTTGACATATAGTCCTTTACCGTTATTTTCTATTTCACAGAAACCGATCATATATTAACATGAATGATATTTATAGCTTGTTCATCTAATTAATCTAATGGGAAAAAAAAAGAAAAATGGAAAGAACCTGTGAGAGCTTGTAAGGTGTTTTCGATGTCCCGGCAGGCCATGACAGCTTCAACGGCATGGACTCTGACATGTTGCTGAAGCTGTTCTTTGAAGGTACACAAAACAATCAAATACTGTGCCTGCAATAGAAACAATAACATGGCAGATCCATGAAAACGGTGTTTGTTGGAATGATAATATTAATTGATTTGTTAGTAGTGAAATTGAGGGAAGAAAAATACGAGAAAGTTATCAAGTTCTTGGCGGTCATGAGGGGAGAGAGAATGGGTTTGGTGAGAGACATAAGAGCGCAGAAGATGGTGAGACTGGGATAACTGAGCGTCAATGAGCGGTAACTGGTCGATTGGAGTGGCAACGCGGAGACATGCGACGTGTGCGGCGAGAAGTTGTTCGTAGAGAGGATGAGTGGCTATCTCGGCCTTGAGTTGACGGTGGTGGTGGTGATCGGCGGAAGCAGCAGCGGAAAGCTCTGCCATGATTCCAAGAGTGGGTGGTTCTTGCATTTGAATGGAAAATATAAAGGAAAAAAGAGAAAGAGGACCACTCTATGTGTATGATGATGATGAGTAGTATCGTTTTGGGTGTATTATAGGGATCTGAGACACAGCTTTCTTCTGCACCACGTCTGATTCAAAACAAAGATTTTACATACACAGAGAAAGAGGGAGAAGCAGCATTAAAAACGCGGTTGATTTGTGTGCGCGTAGAGAGAGAGGTTTTGTTCTCTTGTGAGAGCTGCGGAATCATTACTATGAAAGGGGATGGAAGCGAGGTCAGAAAAAAGAAGATAAAGCTGCGTCTGTCACCTGACATTTTCCTTCTCTCTTTTTCATTCTTTTTCTTTTATTTTCGGCTAAGGTTAGGTATCTCCATTTCATTCATTGCCCACCATACTTTTTTGCCTTTCCCTTTATCACCTCTCCTACTATTACTAGTACTATTTTGTTTTATTTTTCAACTTTAATTACCACTCTGTCATTCATTCCTTGGCTTATAATACTATACAAATTTTCATTTCTTAATGCTAAGAGAGAGAAAACATGATAATGTTTTTTTGTATATACAAGTGCACATTTGTACTAATGTTTTAAAAGTTTGATTGTTTATTTGAGAAAAATTGCTTATCAACACCCTGTACTAATTTAAATATTAAAAATTATTCTCACCAATCCCAACAACAAATTTCTATTTTTATTCCTTAAATGATATATTTAGGATCATACAAGTAAAAAACAAATCTAATAAATTTACAATTATTAACTTACTTAATCAATTGAATTAGATCTCTTAATAATCATTCGGTATTAAAATACAGTTTAATTGTGTTGGATTGTTGATTGAGGCAGCCTGGGTTTAAAGCTTTTGTGGGGGAGGAGTGGAAAAAACTAAAAATAGAAGGGTGGGGAGCGTTTGTTTCAAAAGAAAAATCAAAAGGGTTGAAGATTGCTTTGAAAAAATGGAATAATAAAAGTTTTGGTGTGTTGAGAGAGAGGATGAGGGAGTTGGAGTACAAAATAAAGGCATTGGATCTAAAGGAGGAAAATGATGAGTTAGATGCGGCGGGAGTGCTATCTCGTAAGAAATTTTGGGTAGAATGATGGGAGGTTGCTAGAATGGAGGAGTATGTATTGGCACAAAAATTGAGAGTTAAGTGGTTACAAGATGGAGATTCAAATTCTAAATATTTTCATGCTATTATCAATAAGAGGCGGCGTAGAGTGCAGTTCATGGTTTGTGGCTAGATGGAAAGTGGGAGGAGGATCCAGTAAGAGTTAAGAGGGTGTTAAATCTTATTTTGAAAACAAATTTTCTGGTGAGTCTTGGAGTAGGCCTATGCTGGATAGAGTTGATTTTTTGATGTTGGGGGAGGATATTAATGTTGTCATAAATCAGAAGTTTTCTGATGAAGAAATTCGTTATGGGATTGTGAGGGATCTAAAAGTCCTGGGTCTAACGGATTTAATTTTCATTTTAATAAATCATTTTGGAGTTTGATGAAGTTGGATGTGTGTAGAATGATAAATGAGTTTTATGAAAACGGGGTGTTGCCTGTGGGGTCAAACTCATCATTTTTAGCATTGATTCCAAAAGGTACAACTCAGGTGGGGTTAGGCGATTATAGGCCTATATCTTTGGTGGGCTGTATTTATAAAATTATTGCCAAGGTATTGGCTCAAAGATTGAGTGGTGTTGTAGGTGGAATTATGAGTGAAGACCAATAAGCTTTTGTGGGGGGGGGGGGAATATGTTGGATGGAGTTGTTGTTGCCAATGAGTTAATTGATGACGTGAAAAGGAGACGTAAATCTTCTTTAATTTCTAAAGTGGATTTTGAGAAGGCTTATGATTCTGTGTTGTTGGGAGTTTTTGTTTTACATGATGAAGAGAATGGGTTTTACTGAAAGATGGATCAGTTGGATCAGATGCTGCTTATCATCTTTGGTTGTGTCTGTTCTAGTGAATGGGAGCCCAACTCAAGAGTTTCCTGTAACATTCTAAAAATTTAGAATTTTAGAAAATAATTTATTAAGGATCAGTGGAGAAATTTCGAGTGAATTATGTCTGAGACAAGACCTTCCGAGTGAAAAATGGATATGATTCCGAGTGAAGGAAGGTTAACATATTTCCGAGTGAAGCATGATTGAGAGAATCATTTCTGAGTTAAGAAAAACTCTGTATCCGAATGAGACACTTTTAAGTGAGGCAAATCCGAGTGAAACATCTCCGAGTGAAACGTTTCTGAATGGATCATTTCCGAGAGAAGTACTTCTGAGTGAAGAAGAGCTTTAATTTCGAATGAGTACTTCTCGGGCCGAGATAATTCTGAGTTGTGAAATTCCGAGTGGGGAATTTCTGAGTTAAGTGCAACTTTTTGAGTAGGGTGTCTCCGAGTGCGACACTTCCGAGTGGGATATTACCGAGTGAAACGTTTCCAAGTGGGATAGCGTCAAGTGAGATATTCCTGACTTCCGCGTGGTATGGCACCAATTGGGACATACCGAGTGAGTCTTTTCCAGGGAGAGAACTTCTGGACAAAGAGACTTTAACTCTGAATGAGTATGTTTCCAAGAGAATAGTTCCCGAGGGAAGTGAATATCCGAGTGATAAATCCCTTCATTCAATTCGTGCTCGGGTGTCTTAAAGATTGCCTAGAGCCTTGCTCGGGTCTATATTCAGAGTTTCTGAGACTTTTTCTCGGATTCGTCTTCAAATTGTCTTTGACCCTGAGTGATCCTTTCGAGTGGAAAGATTTCCGAGAGGACTGAACTTCGATTCCGAGTGATCTTTTCGGATGTAAGACTTCCGAGTGACACACGTGAAGGCTTTGACTTGGGTAGAGATATATCTGAGTGAGATATATCTGAATAAGGAATCTCTGAGTGATACATTTCCGAGTGGATCACTTCCGAGGAAAGAAAAACTGACTGAGTGTTTCATGTAGAAACCTTTCCGAGCAAATTTCCTCCGAGTGAAGTAATTCTGAACGGAAAGAGGCTCTGATGGATCTTTCTCGGGAAGAGGGATATGCCCAAAATACCGAAACCGAGTCGGAATTGATAATTACTCCAATTATTGAGGCTTTCCACGTCACTCTGTTCTAGTAGATTCTCTTTTCTGATTTTTCTAAGTGTAGGACCCTCTCTATTGTCCTATCCTCTTTTCTTTTATTACCTTGTTTTGTCCTTATATCTTAATATACGTGTATCAGTACTTATTCACTTCGTTCACGTCTTTTTCATGAACGATTTCTGTCAATCCTATCATTAGATTAGCTTGAAATTTCGAGAGTGTGTCAACATCACCTTCAATCCTTTTCTTTTCCAATCTTTACTGGAAATTATCAATAAAAGAGGAGACCAATCTTCACTTCTTCTCTTTCACGTGGAAGCTTGGCTTTAAAGAAGTAAGAGCTTTAAATTTCATAAGTGAAATAGCTTTGGAAGAGTTCAGAGTTGAAATTCCAGTCAGAATTCATGAGCTGTGATTAGATATAGCTTGAAGAGCTGCTGGAATTCTTTATTTCCAGGTAGGGGGAGCGTTACATTTTAAATGAATAGTTTATGAATGGATTCGGAGTGATATTGTTATCATATATATGATATGTATGTAAATTATTAGTGTGAGACCCCGATTGAATGACATATTTTATGTTTTCATGTCTTCCATTCATATTATTGATATTGAATTTATATGAGATATGATTGTATATGTGAAGTATGAATTTATGATTATTCCTATGCATGAGATGCAGTAGGAAATATGATGTTGATATGTGATTGATGATGATGATATAAATATTATTCATGAAATATATCATGATGTATGAATGCATGGGATGCATATTGATAAAGCATGGGATGCTTATGTGATGAACAAAGATGAAATATTATGTGGTTTCGAGGATTCCACAAAAGACCTTGGGTGGGACTCAAGGCAAACCTCTTGAGCGGGGCTCGGGGTTTAGCCCGTGACACTACCGTTGTCGCTGGGAGTGATTGTGTCACGTGAGAGGGCAAACGGTTTGGTACCAGTAAAACGGCCGGATCAGCTGAGAGCTGAGTTATGGCTGGGAGCCAGTGTTGCAACATAAATTAAAAGACTTAATAGTGGATCCATTTGATTGAACATATGAATACATTGATATATGTTATTGAGAATAACATGATGTTATATGATGAGATTATGTGATATGAATTTGATTTATATGTGGTTATGAATTGGACATTTAATCAGATTCAATAACTATCATTTGACATGTTTATGCTCACCCCCTATTGTTGTTATTTTTACAGTGGATGTAGGACGCAGCGATGATGTATGAGGTCACTCAGCCTGCTCGGAGCATTATGTATTTATATGTATAGTACATAATGCAAATAGTTATTTTGTAGTAGCCTTGGCCGGCTCCTGTGTAATACCGGATTTATTATGTATATGTATAAATGAATGAGTCGGTTGATATAATATTGACAATAATATTATATTAATCCAAATCCCGTTTCTAACATTTAAATTATTTGTGAAAAATTTATTTGGATTTTAGAAATTTAATTTTAAAAGTTTGGGACGTTATATAGTGGTATCAGAGCCTAGCCTCTCCTAGTACGGTATGGTTCGGGGACGAACCAGGCGGAAGCTGGTGGGCATGTGACATCCTGGCGCTGTTGAGGGCGGGGAGTGATCGCCGGTGCATGGGCACGGACAAGGAGCGGCTCCTGGCATGCTTCCAGCGGGGAATGTGGCATCCCGGGCACTGTTGAGGGCGGGGAGTGATCGCCGGTGCATAGGCACGGACAAGGAGCGGCTCCTGACAGGCTTCCAGTGGGAGGGACACATGAACAAACCGAATACATACCAGAATGAGAGGGATCCAAAGACTGTACAGGTATGGGACTATACAGTCGATGATAGCTTAAAGAAATGAATTCGTACAACCTATACCAACAAATGCATTAGCCTTTTCGGTAGCCTATCACTTAAGAACTCCAAAGTTAAGCGTGCTTAACTTGAAGTAATTCTGGGATGGGTGACCTCCTGGGAAGTTCTCAGGAAATGTGTGAGTGAGGAGAAAAACACATTGGAAAGGTCTCGTGTTGGTTTGTGGGGCGAGTCGTTCATTCCTGAAAAGTGGCCGGGGCGTTACATTTCCTATGAGACAGGGTCTTAGGCAGGGTGATCCTATGGCTCCTTTCTTATTTTTAATAGTGGCTGAGGGGGTTAGTGGACTAATAAGGGAGACTGTGAAGAAGAATTTGTTTCATGGAGTTCCTGTGGGGTGGATCAAGTGTGTATATCTGACTTGTAATTTGCTGATGATACTTTATTTTTTAGTGAGTTGTCTCTAGGGAATGTTTTGACATTGAAAAGTGTTTTGAGATGTTTTGAATTGGTATCCGATATGAAGGTTAATTTTTTTAAGAGTAAATTGGGAGCAATGTTGGGTAATGAGGAGGAGGTTGCCCGGTATGCAGACTTGTTGCAGTGTAAAATTATGAATTTGCCTTTTGTATATCTTGGAATTCCTTTGGGGGCAAATTCAGGAAGGATGAGTACATGGGAGCCAATAGTCTCGAAATTTCAGAAAAACTGTCCCTCTGTAATCAACGTCAATTATCCTTTGGTGGCCGACTCTATCTTGTTAAATCGGTACTCTCTTTGCTTCCTCTATTTTACTTTTCTTTCTTTAAAGCACCTATTTCTATCATTAAAATACTAACTTCTTTACAAAGATGTTTTTTGTGGGGAGAGAGTGAGGAGAAGAAAAAAAATTGTTGGGTAAAATGGGAAAATATGTGTAATAGTAAGGAGGCAGGTGAGTTGGGTGTAAGGAATTTAGGAAAATTTAATGTGGCTTTACTCGGTAAGTGGGTCTGGAGGTTGTTGGGGGATGAAGAATGTTTGTGAAGTAGAGTTCTAATCTAAATATGAGTGTGGTGCTTGGTCTGGGGATTGAGAGATTTTTAGGAAATGGTCAAGGTGGTGGAGAGAGATTTTTAGGTGGGTTGAGTGTGAGGAATTTAGAAAAATTTAATGTGGCTTTACTCGGTAATTGGGTCTGGAGGTTGTTGGGGGATCATGAGTTTTTGTGGAGTAAAGTTCTAAAGTCTAAACATAGGTGTGTGCTTGGTCTGGGGATTGGGAGATTTTTAGGAAAGGGTCAAGGTGGTGGAGGGAGATTCGTAATGATATCATTTTCAAGGGTGGAGTTGTGAGCGGTGAGAAAATGTTTGAGTTGGTTTAATATAGGTCTTAGTTATGGTTAATGTTTCGCATGAATGGTTTTTTTCGGAGTTTTGTTGAATGGTACCGGGAGCATCTGTTATGTTTTTCAGATTAAATTTTATTGGTTAGGAATATTTCTATTGTATATGGGTTAAAGTACCTCTTGTACATTTTTAATATATTATTTCACTACTGATAAAAAAAATACAGTTTAATTGGTCAAGTTGGTGTTATTAAAAACTAATATATAAAAACATAATAAGATAACTTTACATCACTACAAAATGGGGTGATATTTTTTTTATAAAATTATATTTTTAACATTTAATTGTTGATCCTTTTATCATATCGCATACATTTTCCTTACCTTTATTAAAGTTATAACGCAAGGAGTAATAAGCCAATGGTATGAATTTTTCTTTTTAATAAATATTGTACTATTTAATAAATAAAATAATAAAATTATAGTATGATAATAAATTTTATTCGGGTATATAATTTTGTGTACAGGTTTTTACGTAATTGTGTTCAGAAACTAAACCAAACTAAAATAAAATACAAAATCGAGTTGACTAAATCAAAATCCGAAAATTGTTAACAACAAAAAGCATATCTATAAAAAATTGTTGTTTATAATGCATAGTTCTATTCAACTTACGGTCTCTACATAAAACCGAATCAAATCAAATCAAACTAAACCACCAAACATATACTTGTATTACTTTCATATATGTCATTCCAGGGTTTAGTTTTTCATATTCACTTTAGTTCCTAATCCCCCATCTCATGATCTCATCCTTTGATTTGTAATATTTGAAATTTAAATTATATTTAATTTGAGTGAGGTTGGGTTATAGTTTCTAATGGATGGATTATTTTTTGGTTGAATTAAATTTTGTAATGTTTGGATTTATTGTAATCATTATATGTTGAATTGTGTGAGATTTAAAAATTAAAACTAAAGTTTAAAATCACAAAACTGAATTAATTTAAACCTCGGTAGATTGATTTGATTTGATTTTCATAATTTTTTTAACCAAATCAAATCAAACCGTAAATAATTTTAATATACAATTTAACTCATTTTTTTTTTAATTTCAAAACCATACTAAACTACATCTTCAACACTTACTTTCAAAAAATCTGCACTAAGCAACGTTCATAATGGTAAGTGTGTTAAGTTTTCTTGTGTCCAAGCTAAGTGTCGTTGTTATTGTATAAGCATCACAACAATGTGAATTGCACGTTCAAATAATATGATCTATGTTGGGTTGTTCATCATTCCCTCTTTTAACCCTAAATCTATCTTAGAAAGTAGGTTTTTTATTGGTAAATGGTAGTTAATACCGTTTTATCATTTTATTAGCTGACAATTATTGGAACCATGTACTTGTCACTCAATCCACTCCTTGTTTGTCTTTTTTTGGTAGATGCTCCTTGTTTGTTTTAACCTACAGTACAAAGTCTGAAGAACAGCATTTACACGCCAAAAGATTTAGGTGGCATAAAATCATTCAATGTTAATAATTTTTTGAAGACACGCAACTTCACCAATAAAACAATATTTTTACGCATTTTAGAATTTATAATATAAATTATTCATTATATTTTTATGTTGAAACTTCTTGCTTTCTAAATCCAATATTTTGAAATTTTCTTTAGGCTACAGCTTTTCTTTTATAAAATCCCTGCGTTAATTAGGCCTATTATAATTATAATTATAATTAATCATCATCATCATCTCCTCCATAGAATAAGCCAACTCTTAATAGTCTGAAATTTTCAACATTCAAATTCATCTCTACTATATTTTCTATCAATATTTTCAATGGTGAAGTTGTAAATAGTGAGAAAATGATTGAACTGGTTCAATATAGGTCTTGGTTGTGGCTAAGGTTTCGAATGAGAGGTTTTTTTATGGATTTTGTTGACTGGTACCGGGAACCTCTTTTATGTTTATCCGGTTAATCTTTTTTGGTTAGGAATTTTCTTGTATATGGGTTAAGGTACCCCTTATACCTTTTTAATATATTTGTTGTTTGCTGATTAAAAAAAAATATCCACTTGTATTACAAATATTTTTTAAATGAAGTATTCCAAATATTTTAAATTTCCCAATGCGACCTATATTCTATTTTATCTCATTTATGATTAAAAAAAATGAGGGAGTATTATCTAGAGCATATTTTTTAGAGTGCTTTAATTTTATTTAGCTAATTTTTCTTAAAGAATGGTATGTTTGATCTATTTTTTAAAAAATTTAAATATGAATATTTAAGTTAAATAATTTTCGATAAACATGTATTAATATATTTTTATAATATTAAATATTCCTGTATCTAAACCGGATTAAATTCCATATATGATTTAATTGAGAATACATTTTAAATTTTTAAATTGTTTTATTCAATTTTTTTTTTACTTTATTACTTTGATTTTAAAATATCTCTGCAATGCATCAGAACCTGTTGATATCGTAAATAAACTTTATTTCATAATTATTCTTTTATCGGCAAATGTTAATGGTTAATTAATTGTTTGGAAGGTTAGCGTCAGAGATTCGAACCTGCAAGGGTAGAGCCAAGAGTTAATGTAAACTGGGGCCAATATAAAGCTATTTTGATTGAGAAAATTATAAATAAATAAAATTACTTTAAAATACTAGATACTAACAGGAAAAAATATAGGTGAAAAAATTATAGAAATGCAGAGTAATTATGTAAAAAAAAACCCTTAAAATCATGCAAAACTATGATCACCCCTAAAAGTTTTTTTTTTGTTAAAATACCTCGAAATATATTTAACATTTGTGTAACGCTTTTGTTGTTAAACCCTATTATGAAAGTGGTGATAACAAAAAATGAACATGTCACATGTAAAACATAATAATAAAAGAAAAATAATCCACATGGTGAATTTCCTCTCAAGGTAACAATTTTATGATTTCCCATCAAATGTTAAAACTATAATCTTCTCCCCCAAAAAATCAGCAACCATAAATTGTTTCCTTTAAGCTTCACTCTCATTCTATTATGTCATCCAAATGCCTAGCTCGTTTTGTTTATCCTCATCAAATGCCAGGACTCCATGATGACTGAAATGCATGTGTAGGGAGCCACCATTGTTGCTCATTTCACATAGTACGGACAACCTAAGAAGAGCTTTTTGGAGGTGCCTAAATTGGATGATAAATTTACCATAACTCCACAAGGTTGTTTCTTTCTATAGGTGGTTTGTTGTATGGACTAATATGGTGGGGGCCTTCGTTGCTGGTTTTTGTAAAATGGAGATTATTATGGTTTCTTTTGGTGGGCTGACATGGGTCCATCTACTGAAACCACAAATTACAGAATGGCAAATGTCTTAGAGCCAACTTTCGAAGAAAGCATAAGGAGAGTTATGAGGCTAGACAGAAAATTACAAGAAAAAAAAAAAAGAAAACCTTCATCTTGACCCTAGTGTGCGTTGCATCTTGGTGTTTCACATTGTTTCACAAATTATAAAGTTGAGGAGGATGGTTGTAAAAGGAATGTAGGAGATTTGTCATTGTTCGGAATCGACCCTTGTAATTTTGTCAAGTTAGTATCAGGCCCTTGTAATATTTAAGTGTTTGTGTTAAGACCTTGTATTTCCTATAATAAAGTGTAACTTGTGTTCGTGTCCTATTTCATTTTCTTGCTCTTTATTTATCTATCCCTAATTTATGTTTATAAACTTAGCCTTTAAAGAGACTTATTAATTCTCAAAATGATTTGAACAAATAAAAACATCATAGTTTCATAGATACCAAATCACAAAGTATTTTTGAAACATGAGAACAAATTTGGTATCCCAACTTATGTTACATTAGATCAACCAAAAGCACTCAATGATATTACAAGTTCTAGAACCAAACCAAAAACACTAAATCTAACATATTAAGGCATAACCTGGTTAACACTTGTTTAGGTTCCTAAATCTTATTCAACTGTTGCTCCTTGTGCTCCATTTGGTGGTGGATCTGTTTCATTTGAAACTGTCCCTTTTCCTCTCCCCTTCCTCTTCTTGTACCAACTCCATTCAAGTTTGAATCAACAGCAGCAACATCTGATAGAGGATTCTTTCTTGGCCTACCTGGTCTCCTTCTTTGGATCTGTTCTGTTGGTACTTGGTTAGACTCAGGTGGTTCATTCACAGGTGCAGTTGTAACAGCAACATCTATCACAACGCTAGTTACCTCAGGAAGTCCATTCATATTTTAGGAAGTCCATTCACATTTGCAATTATTGCAGTCTCAGTTCTGTTTGCTTTAGATATAACAACATCAACAATGGCTTTTCCTTGAACATCAATTTCTTGTAATGAAAAGTATGTTAGTTTTTACAAGTTACAACCTTTGAACATTTGTGACAAATTGAAACTTATTTTTAGCATATTACATGTATGATTGGTGGCTTTAGACATGTTGATTTGTTATGACCTGCCTCACCACAGTTGGTGCATAAGTATTGTGCGGGTTTTCTCTTCACTTTATTAGGGTTTTCATCCTTAGTTGGGTCCCTTTGCCTGAGTTTTTTTGGTCTTCCAAGACCCCTCTTATATTGTAAGGGAAGTATTTTTGGGTTCTTGGTCTTTGGCCACATAGGTTGTCCATTGATACGTTCCACAATCACGGTATAACACTTCATGTAAATGCCTTTACTATAAAATTTGTTCACATAATCCACAGGTTTCTTTCCTCTATGTGCAATATAATAACAACACATGTATGCGTGGAATTCCAACTACCTCCCACCAGTTAAAGCAACAACTTCTAGCATCAATGTTAACAACAAATTTCTTAGTGAATGCATCATGATTAACCCCATACCTTTTGTTGCCTGACCACGTTGGTTTCCAATTCATGCCAAATCCAATTGTTTGTAAGGCTTAGGCATCATGTCTCTCTTTTTACTTTTTTTAACTTTCTTTCTTATTGTCCTAAATCTGTCAATTAGATACAATCAAATCCACTCTAGCATTGTTAAGATTGGCCTGTCTGTAGCAGGAAGGGTGACATTGTTAAAGGCTCATAAAATTGTTCATGACAATATCACATTTAGGGTAGAATGAAAACTCATGTATACACCATTCTTTCTTAGGAATTGTCATTAACCATTCCGATGCTCTCACATCCAACTTCTTAATTTGGTTCATTTTTGCCTCCCAAGCCTACAATAACTAATGATTGACATATTAATCATAACCAATCTTTAACAAAAAAGCTTAATTTATATTCTACAAACCTATCAACTCTTTTAACAAAGCTCCACCACTATACTTTTTTTTAAATTACTATGCAAGTGTCTAACATGGTATCTATGTTCAGTCCCTAGTAGCAATTCATCAAACACCTATAATAATCCCTATAAAAAATCAAAAACAATGGTTTGATTACATCTAACAAAATCAATAAATTGTTGATACAAAATTAACTTAACACTACCTTTTGTTGATCCGATATGTACACATATCTCTTTTCCTACATTCCTCTAATGTCCTCAAGGAGTAAAGTTAAGAACCACCTCAAATTTTCCTTATTTTCTATGTTAACCACAACAACTAAAGGAAAGTTCTGATCATTGTCATCCCTAACTATTCCAATCCTCAATTAGATTTGTCTCTCGAAACAACATAACAAGTGACATCTCACTCTTTTCTGTCATCTTTTTTTGCTCAATCAATATAAGTCACATTATATCCCTTTATCTTATAGTAAATGGGAAAGGTATGTTAAAAAAAGGAAAGAATAAAAGTATACCGAAGACTTAGAAGTTTTTTTATAGTTTTGTTTTAAAATTTATCTTAATTAAAATTTCAATTTTTCATATTAAATTATTCAAAGATATTTTTTTAACTAATACAAATCAAAACTGATTAAGTAAGCAAGCTCAGTACAATCGGTGTTTGGTGTTTAAGATAAAGTGTAACATAAAAGACATGGCCTTGTTCATGACACAGAGTCCTCCTTTTCTTTACCACTTAATGAATAAAAAATCAAGTGTCTAATATAAATATAAAATACTACTTAAATTCCTGTTAACAAATGTGATAGAGAGTTTAAGATTCAAGAGTAAAAGTTTGTTATTAAAAAAACTGTTAGAATCGGTTGAAATTAATAGGATATGAATAATAATTTTAGATATTCTAGTATTTATGTTTTATTTATACATGCATATCCACAGGGTCTTAACCATATATCTGTGACCGGAGAGGATAATCGAAGCAACTAGTGGGAGACAAAATTCAACAATGGTTAGTTGTACCAGAAAGAAAAACAAACATTGGTTATCAGAATTCAATGTTTTAAATTAGCAAAGCATATCCAAAATATACGCAAGAAGAAGAAGAAGAAAATATAATATGGCTGCAATTCCAACCAGTAGGTTCAACCAATTGGAGTGCTCCACTAAAGAGTCACCAACCTTCATTTATGTTTAATTTTGTTAGTTGCTCATAATGTCGGCTGAAGGTTGAGCTGTCAATCTTTCTATCTTCCTATTGCTCATTGCTCTCTATCTATTTTATACATACCAATTATAAAAATAAAATTTTAAAAGTTAGTTTTCATTTTATATGAGTTAATCAGATTTTGTTTCACCAATTAATTAAAAAAATTATCTTCAGCTAACCTCAATCGAACAAATAGAGCATGCATGTATATTTTATGTATATATTACCTCCGTTATTAAATATAAGTCATTTTTACTTAATTCATGTGTATTAAAAAATTGATTAATTCAGTTAAAATTATTAAATTTATTTAAAATTTATTATAATTTTTTAAAATTGTCTTTAAGGTGATTACAATTTATCATTCAATTTTCTATTTATTTTCTCTACTTAATCTCTCTTCACTTGCTACTCAAGTGAGAGATAAATAATATAATTGATGTATCTCATTTATTGTTAGATTGATTTTAAGAAAAAGTTATATATTAATAAATGTATTTTAGTAAAAAAATAATTAATAGTATGAAAATCTAAAAGATAATATTATATTAAAAGACTTTTTTTAAAAAAATCTTCTATTTAAAAAAAGAAAGTAAAAATTGTATATATTTATGTAAAGGTTAAATGAGGATAAAATGAAAGATTCTATCTGATCCGATCCTGATATCGGTCCATGTGCAATGTAGTAACTTGACCCCAAGTCATTATTCAAGACAGGTATCCTGCATGCTAAGGTGGTATGACATTGGTCTTTCACCATCACGCATGAGGCTTTTGAGCTAACTCTAATACTAATATCGGAAATTCAAAGTTGACTTATGCATCAGCGTGCTGGACAAATAACCTGCAAACTAACGTACAGGTAGGTAGAGTCGTTTGGAAATGTCCATTTCATGTGTCAACTTTTTTGCGAGTGATTAGAATTGTACTGACACATTGTACGGGAAACTTCTTGGGCAAAATGACTCTTTCGTTATGCTCAGTATAAATGTTCAGAAATTATCAATAAAAGGGAGAACATTTTTTCTTGAACTTACGCTTTAGCTTTGATATTCCGTTAGAATATTCACTAACTTCACCTTTATTTCCTCACTGAAATAAAAGACATAATATCGAATGCTCACTGCACCGATATAAAACATATTACATCTTTAAAGAGTAGGGAGGTCAAAAATATCCATGCCCGCGGGTACCCGCGGATAAAAACCCGTCACGGATATAAAAACCCGCGGGTATGGGTACCCGTGGAGGAAGGAGGGCGGGTTTTGTACTACCCGTTAAGAAACGGGTACGGGTACGGATATAATGATATCCGTACCCGCGGGTACCCGTATATATAAAATTATATTAATACCCTTTATTATTATTAATATATAATTATATTCAGTGGGTATTTTTGTAATTTCTGATGATAAATATTTAATTTGTAATTTATTTAAATGTTTCTATATTTTTATTTTTAAATTTTTTATTTTAATTAGGTACCCGTGGATATCCATGGATACCCGCGGGTAGTAACTACCCGAAAAAAAACCCGTAAAACGGGTACCCGTGCGGGTAACGGGCGGATACGGATATTATTTTTATCCGCGGGTACGGGTAGCGGGAAAGAGGTACCCATGCCCGCCCCGCCCCGTTGACATCCCTATTAAAGAGTAACACGCCGGCTCTTACACCCACCTACAACCAATTCACTGTAATAGGAGCCCACCGTATGTTAAACTGAAAAAAACACAGGTCACTCACCACCAACTTTGAAATGAAAGAGCATCATAAATAAATTATAATAAGCCCATAATTGTAGAGCCAATTCCAATTTGTCTGCTTCACCATATGACGAGACTTGTGTCCATCTCTCGTTACATATTATAGTATCTGTTTTAAGATTTTATTCGAATGAGAAATACTCTTTCACACAAGATATATTACAAGAGTACGAGAAATAAATATTAATTTTAAATTTTCAAAACTTAAATATGATTTTGTTGTAAATATAAAAAAATTGTTGGTTTTAATCTGTATAAAATTCAAATATTTTTAAAACATGCTCTACTTTACGATTTATAATAAAACAGAAATCAAACAAAATTAATTATAGAAAGCGAGTGAAGATATTGACATGTTTCACCATAAATAATTTAATAATTCCTTTAATAAAATACATCTGGCACGGATAGTCTTTTAAAATAAAATCAATTTTAGCTCACGAATTTTTTGAAAAGTAGCTAGCATTTTCTTTGGTTTGATTGGAACAGTGAAATGGATGATTAATTGGGAAGTTAGGTATAAGATAGGAGGGGAAGAGTGTAAGTGGTGGTTCAATCATCAAAAATAATAAAAATCTGAAATGAATATTCTCTATACTTTGTTTTTGGTTACTTTTGTTTCAAGACTACGTGTTGCGTTGAAAACAAGGAACCCTTTCATTTGCCAAGTGCTGGATACACAGAATGATTATTTTACTATATATTTTGTCTCCTTCAAATATGTTGTGAAATTCCATTATCGAGTCCCTCAATTAGTAGTACATCACATGAATGAGATTAAAGTTTTTTATATTAAAAATAAATGACTAATTATAATAATAAACAATTAGTTTAAATACCTTTCTATTATTTATAAAAAATAAACCAAAAATAATGTTAAAGTAATTTTTTTACACATAATGGACCTGTTTGTTTAAACTTATTTTAAGTACTTTTTAAAAAACATTTCTTTTTATAAGTGTTTTTTAATAAGCTGATTAAAGTTGCTTCTTAAAATAAACTAAAATTAGCTTATTTTCAGCTTCCGCTTATTTTTAAAACTTTAAGCAAACATATCAAAATTTAAAATAAGTATTTTTTAATTAAAAACACTTATCTCTTAAAATAAGTTTAAACAAACGAACCCAATGTTCATTTGGTAACTAGTTGTTTAAGAATTAGTTAATATTGATTCGTTCTTTAAGACACTTAAAATTCCATTGAACTAACATTTTTTTTTGGTCAATCAAAAGTTTAATTGATCCAACAAACAATCAAACAATCACTTAGTATCCCACTCAAAAAAGAAAAGAAGTGGTTGTAGCATGGGAGTTGTGCCTCCACGCCCATGTAGGCATTTGCATGAGTTTTTTTTTTTTGTACGGACTTATTTGGTTGTTGCACGAGACTTCTTCCCATACAAAACACCCTTTTTCTTATAGCGATTCTTATAGTGATTCAAGTCTCAAATCCAACATTGAAAAGAAGAAAGAAATAGAAGAGTTAGTCAAAGTATTTTTCACTACAACTATACTTTTCACTACAAGATTTTCCAAAAAACTTGTAAGGAGAGATGGTTTGCAATTTTATCAATAAATTTATATAGTTGTTATTTGTAAAGGGTTTCCAGTTCTCCTTATAAAAAATTGCAAGTAAATCAATAAAATATTTTGAGGGTTTATGGATGTAGACAAAAAGTGTTGAACCACGTTAAATTTATGTGTAATATGTGTTTCTTTTTTTTTTTAATCTTTTTGTTTGTAAGTACTTCCATTAGTAGAGATTATGAGAAGTCTTTTCTTGGTGCAACCCAACACTCATATCAGAGCCAAGGTTTAGACCAATAGATGAGGAGAAAATAAATAGAAGAAATGATGAGGATAAACAAAGAGAATAGGTGATGGAATTTGTACCAAGGGATACAAGTAAAAGTAGGTATTCAACCAAGTCCAACATCGTATAGTGAGAAAAGAAAAACTGTAGAAAAAACACTATATATATATAAAGAATTAGTTTGAGTATTTTCACCATAACAACACTTATCAATGTACATAAGACTTGGGTAATTATGTGTCATGAGAGGATTTATAAGTTTTTTTTTTTTTTCAAAATACCTATAAGGAGAGACAATTTTTAAATTTTACCAAAAAAAAACTTATAGTTATTATTTGTAGAAGGTTAATTTGTAATTTTTCACATATGAAATCGCAACTAGAATAATAAAATATTTTGAGGGTTGTGGCTGTAGACAACAAAACAAGTTAAATTTGTGTGTGATGTGTGTTTCTCTTTTTGTTTGTAGGTGTTTTCAACTTTATAGAGATCATGAGAAGGTTTTTTTTGTCATCCAATAATTTTCACTTATTGTTAGCATTTTATTTAATGTTGGATTGAACTAAAATTATATTGAAAATGTAACAATTATATTAAATAACATTAAATTGAATTTGCACATGTTCCCAATAGATGATATATATATATAGTGAAGATCAGAATTGCGGTCAGGTGTATTTTGCCAAAACGGTGAAGAAATAGTTTTAGATATCTCTTAAAATTGGCTTACTAAAAAGGGTTTAGATGATAAATGAAGGAAATAAGACTTGAATATTAAGTTACTCTTTTCAAACCACTGCACCCTCTTTCATTGGCAGAAGATAGGGTGATACGCACATATTTCAACGGCATGTGAGGTTACGTCGTTATTGGTATTAAGTGATATTGTAAATTCATTTAAACAGATATTGTGAATTCTTACTGTGTGGTTGAAGATATGAATAGAAGAATGGGCACAGTAGCACTATCAGTATCACTGATGAGATAAAAACGCAGCATCAAACTACAGACCTTCTTGTGAGTTGTGTCACCTCAATCACGTACCACACTAATCTAATTTCAATGGTTAAGTTTTGTCGATTCTAACCTTATTTGAATATCAGTTTAAAATTATATAATTCAAATTTATTTTTACGGGTTTTTATTGAATCGGAGGAAATTCACAAATTTCATATTTTATTATATTTTTAAATTTTTATTAATTTTAATAACATAAATATATATTTTAATAAAAGTGATATACATTAAATATATTTTAATTAAAGTAATATTTGAAAATAGTCTAAAAATAATAATAAATTTAAGAGCTATATCATATCTTAAGATAAATATATTAATTTATCATTACTATTAACTATTATTATAATTAAAATTAGTTAATTTTAATTTTTAAAATAGAACGGGTTCATGAGTGGGTTCGAAGTGTGTATTTATATTTTTAAATCTATCTTATCCCCGACAAAATTAGGTCGGACACTACTAGAAAAGTAACTGATTGCTACTCAATATTAGTGACCGAACAAAGTCGTCGCTAATTAGCGACCGTATTAGTGACCGCTACACAAAAAACAACCATGGGGAAACATTAGTGACCAAATCAGCGACCATCGTAATGTCGTCGCTAAAAATTAATCAAACCCGTCGCTATGTCCATCTCTACGTAACACCCGTCGCTAACATAGTCGCTAAAAATTTGGCGCCCAATAAATAATTGGAGGGAACGAAATAGCGACGGGCGTATCTTGGTCGCTAATATATGGTGCTAAAATTGATAGTGGGAAACCAAAAAAATCAAATGTAGTGACGGACGTTGGAGTCGCTAGTTGTGACTAACGGGGTGACGGGTGTAGTAGCCGTCGCTAAATCAGCCAATTGAGTGACGGATGCGTACGCCGTCGCTATGTCTAGCCAGGAAGTTTATCTAGGGACGGAGTCTCCATCGTCGCTAGTAAGCGTTGAATTTAGCGACGAGTTGTGGGCGTCGCTAGTTCTGCCACGGTAGCAACGACCGTGTTATTTCGTCACTATTTCTGCCAGGTGGCATTATTAGTGACTTCGTTAGTGACGGGTGTGAGCCGTCACTAAGTTTTTAATCTAACTCCGCAACATTCCCTCTCCCAGTCATTTGCCCTAACGTTCCCCTTCCTCTCTCAGGTGCTGTCTCCCTCTCCCTCAATCTCCGTCTGGCCTCCATTTTCCCTCCCTCTCTCAGTGTTCATCTCTGTCCTTTCCTCCATCTCCCAAAGTTCTTATTTCCCTCTCTTTGAACCTCTCCATCGTGTCTTCCTTCGAGTGTGGAACCTCTATTGTAACTCCTCTATCTCCATCATGTCTGCATCGAAACTTCCTCCTTCCATCTGCCTCCATTCGAGCATGTGAGTTCCCCCTCCCTCTCCCTCTGCCTCCCTCCGTCCCTACGACCAGAAGCTTCAAAGCTATGGTATCTTCAAAGCTACCTCCCTTCCCTCCATCCCTACTGCATGAAGGAAGAAACTGTGTCAGGGTCTCTATTATTCTCCTGTGAGGTGAGTATCTTCGTGTTTGTCTCCATTGTTCAATGACTTTAGTTTCTAATGAATTCATGTATTGTGAAATTGGTTTGCTGTTTGTCTCTGGGAAGATGAATTCATATAGTTTTTTTCTTTGGTTTGCTGTTTTTGTCTAGGTAGATGAATTCATGTTATGATTAGATGGATTTATGTTATTTTAGAATGTGTTTTAGTGATCGTCTATTTTTGTAACATATCACTGTCAGGGTGATTAAGAGTCTTTAATTAATTGACAAACTTGATTTAAATGGTAGGTGATTTGGTATGTAGTGAAACTTTACAGATGCTTTAGCACTTCTGATTCTAGTGAAAACAAAGTGTCACAGAATCACACATGTACTGGAGTCATGTGGTGGATAAGGGTCTAATGTCAAGAAATACAATGAAAACAATACAGAAAATGCTGATATAATGACAATCTTCCTTATGAATGACCTCTCACATCTTAAAGATTCTTCCTAGACTTGTTGCGAAATGCCAATTCATTCCTTCTAGTTATCACAGTATGCACTTTGCAATTCTTGTTTGTGAACTGAACTGAACCTTACCTTTGTGAACCACTTCTAACTTGTAACTGGATTTTGGTTCTGATTCTGTGCACCTAAGCCCATAAAACAATTCATTCTGACCGACTAAATCACCTGTACAAGTGTTATAACTTTTGCATACCTCATTTCTGTCATTGCTTTTTTATCTATTCTTTCGTAGTGCTCCTTGGTAGCAACTAATAAATCATTAATTTCCCTTTTCTCTCTTTCTCATGTTATTTTCTTGCTCAAAACTTGTGTCGTCTCTTTCTCTCTTGTGCCTAATATATCAGCAATTGTCTCTCTTTTCTGTCTTTTTCTATCTGGTGATGAAATCGTTTCACCAGTTGTTCCATCCATATTTTCATTATGATCAGCCGCCTGTACATGTTCCTCTTTAGCAACAGCTTCATTCTCCTTTAACACTTGTTCAGTTATTCTCTCGTGGTCCATAGCATGTAAGATTGAGGGAGCATCAAGTAATCCATCTATCAGTCCCTTCCAGTAGATCGCTTTGCTTAGATGTTCAAATTTTTTTGAGTTATGAAAGCTTTCCATCTCAGCATCATATAACCTCTGTAATTCTTCAACTCTTCCTTCCAAGAAAATAGCCAACTTGTCATATTTTGCAACATCTGTGCAATCTTCTCCAATGTTTGTCAGCGTCTGAGAGTCAGTGCTAGTCAAAGCCAGAGATTCTGAATTAGAAATTTCAAAAGTCTTTGCTTCATCATTCTGTTTCTTGCACATTGGTTGTTTCTGTTTCGATTTTGTTTCATTGGTTGTTTCTATGGCAACGCTGGCTTTTTTTTGTAGTGTTGTATATACATGAAAAAACACCTATGACACAGGAAACGGTTAGGCTTGAACTCTAAAATTTTTAACTAGACTATGTTTATTTAATCAAAGTTTGGTTTGATCTAACCTATTTTTACTCGTAAGTATAGTCATAGTGGTTCAAATTATATATGATGTATAATAAAGAGTTTGTTATGTAGGAAAAAAAATCCCCCTCAATAATGTGTAGATTTCAAAAGGATTAACTTTTAGTTACTAAAAGATACTTGGTACTAAAAAAAATTACGTAAGAAAGTATGAAAATGTTTTAATAATTAGTTATACTTTTCTTGGTTTGGTTTACAAAACTTTTCGTGCGTCAAAGGTAGAGAATCATCTTCGAAGAGTCAGTTAAAACAAGCAAGGAAGGGGTCAAACCTTTGACTTTCTGCTTAGGAAACACACGCTCTATCCACTGAGCTACAGGCTCCTGGATACATAATTTGAAAGTAACTATATTATATATTATACAATTTTACTC
Organism: Clitoria ternatea; assembly: GCA_037962975.1. Lineage (NCBI taxonomy): Eukaryota > Viridiplantae > Streptophyta > Magnoliopsida > Fabales > Fabaceae > Clitoria > Clitoria ternatea. The sequence continues at coordinate 11,229,964 of CM075670.1, forward strand.
CAAAAAAATTCTATTATCTAAATAGTATCAAAGAATTGTTATGTTATTGACAGGGGATTCTCTAAAAAATAGTTCTACAATCTGATATTTGCATTTTGTTATTTCTCTTTAAGATATATAGTATCAAACCTTGCCCAGATTTGTTTCCTATTTGGTTTTAAAATGTCACATCAGGTTTATATTTACTTCCATTTAGATTTTTTTAGTTATATATATATATATATATATTATCTTACATTGTTCCATTATAGAGAGTTATACTCTCTTTTGCCCTTGTATTGTCTAAAAATTAGAGAAGCTTCATCAATTTTGTATGCACTTATACTCTCTTATTGTTTAATGTAAAGGAAATAGATCTAAATGAAACTCCCTCTATCCAAACCAAAAATCTTTAGCAAAGATTGCATGGTCTTGTGAACATTGGTGTCTTAGAGAATTTTGAAATAGCCTCTTTACTATTGTTATGCATCATTGTGAAATGTGGATATGGTTTGTTCTAGTAACATCAAACCAAGTTTGCATGAATGTAAATAAGTACACCACATAGCCTTGGTTAGAATTAGCTGATTCCAACAACAAATATACAAAAACCTGTCCATCACTATCAAACCTATCCATCACTATCAAACGTCCATTCTGATATGGTATTCTGAGATATTCATAATTGATAGAACATTGGAACAACAGGAGAAAGTAATTTTATGACACCTGTTTAGTTTACATTATTCTTGCTAATAAGCCTATATGATCCATTGCTGTCACTCAGATTAAAACATTTAATTATGATTGCTTCTCCCCAGTAAACACCTTTTCCCTCAACCTCTTCCCATCTTGCTTCCAATCTGCCTCCTTAACAGTAAACACCATTATGTCCCTTTGCCTCAACTACATTTCCATTCACCCCTTTTTCTTTGACAAGTTTGAGTACACACCACGCTTCTGACATTGATAGAAAACCTACCAAGAATTATTATACTATTAAAGAGTTTAAGTTTGGTATATTGTTAGTACGCTAAACTTTGAGCGTGTTCTGGGTTTTGATGATGAACTTAATCAATAATTTGTTTTACGTGTCTCTATTTGTTTAGTTTCCTTGCTACTTGTAACTGTCCGACCACTTATTGGTTTGTCATGCAGACTAGCATACGTTACGCGTGGTCTCTGATCGTCTGTCGACAGCTTCATATTCATCCCTGACTTTTTTCCCCAGGTAATCCCCTAACATTGACTTTCTCATTATGTGTATGCATGTCGATTGTTGTTTGTTAGTAAAGAGCAGAGCTCATAGGCAATGGTTTTGTGTGCTGATAACATGATTTTTTATGCATGTGTAATGTAACATCCCTGATGTTTTAATGAGAATTATAAGAAATGGGAAATGATTAGTAAAAGTTTTAGAAGTTTTATTTAATATTTGTTCTGTCTGAGCCAGAGACAAGAAAGCCGGTGTCGAGATCGGTCTCAGAAGCGCGAGCAGGAGAAGTTGAAGATCGGGAGTGTAGGAGAAGAGCGGGCAGGGCTAGGTGGTCTGGTCCAACTGATGTGACGAGAGCGCCTCACACGGGGTCATAGCCCGGATTAACCTCATAATGACTGAAACAACGGGTGTAGGTAACCAAGAGGTGAGCACGGATGAGATATCCGACCTCTCAGGTTGTAGCTCGGATTTCCGAGGTATGAACACTAAGCTAGGACACCGGGGGGCCGATATTCATATTGGGCCTATACTCTTGCGAAGTATTAGAGAATTGTGAATAATTAAACGTTGAGGGAATAAATAAGTGTAATTGATTTGATAACTATGCAATAGTTTAATATAGTGAAATTGATTAAATTTAGTAAGAATACAAATAAAATAAAGGAAAAGACGATCTTGCCCATGAGCTATATATATATATATATATAAGGAGATTCTCTTCCTTCCCTCTTCATTATTTACAAGTTACCTTTGCTGCTGGTCTGTCCCTTCTCTTTTGTTTTCTCCTCTCTTAACGCTGAGTTGCATGCGCTGGAGAGGGACTCCATTTGTGTCTAAACTTCAATTGAATCCCATTCTTGTGATCGAGGCTTCAAGGTGAGTCTACTGATCCGTTCCAATTGTGTTTCCCTTATCCCTTTTATTCTTTGGCGGTTAAGGGCCATGCATGGCTATATTCGTGGCTGTTCTCCACTCCTCCGGTGAGTGTGAGCCCAAATGCAGTCCATGAACTAAGGGCGTTGAAGTGACGAGCTGTACTTTATGATCCGTAGGTAGTAGGTTAAGCAACGGAAGACTGAGTGACGGAGTTGAGACTGCGAAACCAGTGCTCAGAGGAAGGAATCGACACAGAGAGCAGATTATCGAAGCGTGGAACCAATGTAAGGGGGTGTTCGGGTTATAATTAATTAGAATAGGACTCGCTTCTTATTCAGGTCATTGAGGTAATGTAAACAGGTTAAGGAAAATGTTGCTAAACGTAGTTGTGTGTTTATGCTTGTGCATGTGTGACTGGGTTCATTAATTAGTGGAGGATCGGGTGTGGTTGAGTTTATCATGTTATGATCTTGTGATATCTAATGTTGAAATGATCAGTGTTATGTGACGTCGGGTTAGCAAGCAGGCTACCCGAGTGATGAGGAATTGATATTATTATGTGAAAGGTAAACTGTTGAATGACTATGTGGTGTGGGATGACCGACGGTATATGATAGCCCCTCATTTTCGGCTCCCGTGGTTTTCGTGCCCAGTCGAGCTACCCAGTGGTCAAGTAGGACCCAGTGGTCGAGGTGGAGAGTCAAGCAGGACTCGGTGAACCAAGCAGGGTTCACGGGGTGTCAAGTAGGACCCCCAGCTGAAGGCCAATCCTTTAGTATCCAGATACTAGGAGTCAGATTGTATGAGAGTCAGTTGTGATCGTGATGGATGTGATGGAATTACGTGGTTGGGTTAATATAGTTACTGTATGTAATACACTATGTTTCGGTATGCTTACTTTCGAATGATGCTTGATGTATATGTATAAATATGCATGTATATTTGTTAAGTTCCATTCTATATTAATTACAATGCCAAACACTCACCCTTGCCCTTTTTTTTAGTAACCAGTGACAGGGAGGGGGAAGGAGCCATGGAGTCGCGCCAAGGGGGAGATCGGTGCCAGGGTCTGAGTGACTTTGAGTGACTCTCTATAGAGTTATATGTGTGTATAAGAACTTCCGAGTATTATTATTAGTTGTGTTTAACCAAGATCGGACCTGATTCAAATCTATATTTTAAAATACATCACTGTCATTTGCATATGCTTTCATGGTAGCTATGACAAACCTTTGGTTAACAGAATCATTTTTAGGGTAAGATTTTTGGGAGTCCGTTTGCATGTTTTGCCCAATCCGATGTGTGAAAGGTATTCGCTCAAGCGAATAGAAACCTCGTTCAAGCGAGAGTCCGGAATCTCGCTCAGACGAGTAGGGGCCTCGCTCAAGCGGGAAGCCCTGATTCCCTTTCTCCCATCCGTGGTGCTTAGATTAACTTGCTCTTCTCTCTAGACCTCATTTATTTAATCTAACTGTGACTGCTGTCACTTGAATAAGTCAGTAAAAATAAATGCTATTTCACTAAACCTCGATTAATTTTCAAGAAAAGGAAAAATTTATCATAAGATGTAATCGTTTGAATAAAACTAAATGCAAAAATAACCTAGGACGTTACACTTGGTATCAGAGCGGTTCTTTCTAGAGCCGGTGTATGGGCCGATCTAGTGATTGTGATAGTCTTATGAAGGTTGATTGTATTTCGTTGTATTGATATTGTGTGTGGCCTGGCATTGTTCCCTTGGCACTCCACTGGCGTAGTATTCTATGAATATAAGGTAAATTTACGATCCCCTGGCTGATCTTGGTTATTAATGGTGATGTGTTTGCTCATTGTAGAATTACTAAATGGCCGGAGAGACTAGTTTTGGGGGAGGAGATGATTTCTTCTCTAGATTTACTCAGCTGATGAGTAGGACCGAGTCTGGTACCACTCTGGATAAATTCCTGAAAAGGAATCCTCCGACTTACAAAGGGGGACACGACTATGACGGGGCATACATCTGGATCAGGGATATCGAGCAGGTTTTTGAATATTTTGAGTGCTCAGAAGAGCAAAAGGTTTTATTTGCTACTTACCAACTAAAAGAAGAGGCTAGAGTATGGTGGTCCCGAGTGAAGGTGCAGATGAACGTAGCAAATGAGCCGTTGGTATGGGTAAATTTCCGAAGGAGGTTCCTTGTTAAATACTTCCCGGACAACTACAAAATCCGGAAGGAAATGGAATTCCTGAAGTTGGAGCAAGACCGGATGTCTGTAGCCGAGTACACCAGCAAGTTTGACGAGCTGTGTGATTTTTACCACCCTTTCTCGTTAGAAGGGACTGAAGGTAGCAAGTGTGCCAAATACGAAGCTGGACTACGGATTGAGCTCCGTAGTGTAATCGTACCGATGGAGTTTAGGGACTACCCAACCCTGGTGAACAAAGCAAGACTGACTGAAGAGGTGCAGTTACAAAGGACGTCCCAGCCGAGAGATAAAAAGCCACTGAAGGCAAAAGGATTCAACTTCAAGAGGATGAGCCAATTCTTCCGGGGCGGCAAGTCTTCTGCTACCTCCTCATCCTCTTCCGGTCGGGGTTCCACTGGTCGATCGGGTAATCCTTCTGGTAGTCGTACATGCTACAATTATGGTCAGGAAGGTCACATTGCCAAACATTGCCAAGCCAATCAAATTGTGTGCTTCCAGTGCGGACAACCAGGGCACCTCGGGCCCGATTGCCCTCAGAGGCAGCAGCAGGGTAGGTCGGACAATCGAACCAACTCTTCTGGGACCCGCGGTTCCAACTTTTCGAGGGGAGGCCAGAATGGAGCTGGTAGAGGGAACCAACAATCAGGAAGATATGATGCCCAATCTAGCGGTGCCCAGAACGCCATGACCGGGCGTGTATTTGCGTTTAATGCTTCAGAAGCTACGAGGAATGACAATTTGGTACAGGGTAAGTGCCTCATCTGTGGTTATCTGGTTGATGTAATTTATGATTCAGGTGCCACCCATTCCTTTATTTCGGAAAGTTGTGTGCGACGGCTTGGTCTGCCAATCGGTTTAATGGAGAATGCTCTTATTGTTTCCACTCCAACTGGTTCCACTTTCTATGCAACTACAGTGTGTAGAGAACTGCCGATGCAAATCGAAGCCCGTACTTTTCGAGTAAATTTTATCTGTATGCCATTGAAGGACTTAGATTTTATTCTGGGTCTCGATTGGCTTGCTGCTAATCATGTGTTGGTCGACTGTTATCGGAAGAATATTGTTTTCTCTCAGGAACTTGACATGAAGAACGGGGTGAGCGATGTCCTAACCACGTATGTTGTTTTATTCGCTTCGGAGGGTCGGCATAACCTCCTGCCAAGTGATATTCCAATTGTTTGCGAATTTCCTGACGTTTTTCAGGAAGAAATTCTGGAGCTACCTCCCAGTCGGGAGATTGATTTCTCTATTGACTTGATTCCCGGGGCAGAACCTGTGTCCCGAGCGCCATATAGAATGTCTTCGGTGGAATTAACCGAAGTGAAGAAACAAGTAAACGAATTACTAGAAAAGGGCTTTATCCGACCCAGTGCCTCACCCTGGGGCGCTCCGGTGTTACTGGTAAAGAAGAAGGACGGTAGTATGCGAATGTGCATTGATTACCGACAGCTGAACAAACTGACAATCAAAAATAAATATCCACTACCTTGGATTGACGATTTACTGGACCAGTTGCGAGGCGTCGTTGTGTTCTCTAAGATCGACTTGAGGTCGGGGTACCACCAGATCCGAGTGAGGTCGGAGGATATCCCAAAGACAGCATTTCGGACTCGGTATGGGCACTTCGAGTACGTAGTAATGCCCTTTGGAGTAACGAACGCTCCTGCCATTTTTATGGACTATATGAATCGGACCTTTCAACCGTACTTGGACCAGTTTGTGGTAGTATTCATTGATGATATTTTGGTATATTCGAGGTCGTACGAGGAGCATGCTCAACATCTTCGACTTGTTTTACAAGTACTTCGGGAGAAGAAGTTGTACGCTAAACTATCTAAGTATGATTTCTGGGGGAGTAGTGTACAATTCTTGGGGCATGTAATTTCCCAAGAGGGAATCTCAGTTGATCCGACAAAAATTGAGGCGGTTATGGCTTGGGAGAGGCCGAAGTCAGTAACTGAAATCAGGAGTTTCCTCAGATTAGCTGGATACTATCGACGCTTCATTGAGGGGTTCTCTCGGATAGTGTAACATCCCTCTTTTTAGAAGCGATTTTACCCTTGTAAATTTTAATTATGGAAGGTTTGTAAGCAAGAATAAGTCAATATATACCCTGTTGATGGTCTGTAGTACCTCAAAAATGTCATTTTTGCACATAATAATAGAATTTATATGGAATATTAGTGAAATTATGCAAAAACCGAGTGAAAAGGGCTCTGTTCCGAGTAACAGAGAAGAATTCCGAGTGAATGGTCAGAAAATCCGAGTGAAGGAGAAAAATCCGAGTCAAAACACCCTAGAAAGGCTCGGTTCCGAGTTGAATGCTTCCTTTTCTGAAGGAGACTACACTAATTGGAGTATTCCTGCCGATTGGAGTGCGTTGTGGAATCAATTGGGAAGGATTCCGAACGGTTTCCTATGAATTTGCTTAGGAAACCGAGTGGAAAAGGGTAGAGGGAGCCAATTCCGAGTGAGATATACTCTACTGGACAAAAACCGAGTGAGACTCATACGTGTATGCCTTGTTCCGAGAGCTAATGGTTGAAATAAACCTTAATTGGAAATATAATTAAAGAAATTGGCCTAAACCGAGTGAATCAAGTGAAGAAGACTCGGATTTCCGAGTGAAGATTCTAAGGAAGAGAGGACTCAGTTTGGAAAGGTAATACTGAGTGAGAAACCGAGTGCCTGAGTCGGTTTCAAAGGAATTCCGAGTGAAGAATTGAAGCTTCGCTCAAGCGAGCAAGCCACGCTCAAGCGAACCTTGCAATTGTTGACTCGGAAGTAGGAATTCCAGTCGGTATAGTGGTTAACCAAGTAACATTTTCACTCGGTATTCACTGACAGTAGTGCGTATTGACTTCAATTTTGTCTTTAATGATTACTTAAATTCAATCGTGCGCATTAAAGATAGTGGGGAGCCAGAAATGGGTACTGACTCAGCATATCACTTTGTTTAATCTCCACTGACCCTTCCATTATCACTCCACTATCATCCACTCAGAAAAGTTGTCCCCCACTTGTTTTTCCACTCACTTTCTCCCTATTTAAACCAGTGCCAGGACCCTAAAGAACCCACACACACGACACAAACACCCTTCATCACTCTCCTTCCCAGCAAGTTTCTTTCTCTCTTTTCCCTTCTGTTTCACTCGGATTTGAAGCAGGACAGTGAAGGGAACCTCTTTCTTCTCCTCCAGGAACTTCATTGAGGTAAGGGGGTATATTCTTGGGTGCTCTGTGGGAAAACCGAGTGAAGGAAAGGGTTAAGGAATTTGTTTCCTCACCTTTCCAGGACAGATTCAGTGTGTATGAATTAAATGCTTTAAATTGTTATCTGTATATGCATGTATATATATATATATATATCTGTTACCGAGTGTATTTAATCAGTGAAGAACTATGAATAAAAGATGGGTTTAATGATAACAGGTTCTGTTTTAGGCCAATCCGATCGGTTTTGGTATCATTTCAATCAGATTTTTATATTACCAACTCATTTTCATTCGGACATAACATATTTCACTCGGAAAACACTCTATTTCTCTCAGACAGCATCTTCTAAGTCTTATTTTACTCGGAAATCTCTTTCTTAAATTATTTCACTCGGAACTTGACTTAATTTCACTCAGAAAATATAATTATCTTTTACTCAGAACCCTTTTTTAGTAAAATCACTAGGAAACACTCTATTGCTCTCGGACAGTAGCTTCCCAGTCTTATTTCACTCGGCAAACACTTTATTTTACTCAGCAAGTAGTTATTTTACTCAGATTTGTTTTATCGCATTCAGACAGAACTCTTTTCAACTAATTTCACTAGGTAAACTCATGTTTCACTCGGAACTTATCTTATTTTTACTCAGGAAACTCTTTTCATACTGATTCCACTCGGAATCATACTTGATTTCACTCAGGAACTCATTTTCACTCAGAATTTAATTAGCTTCACTCATGAAAACCTTTTCCAGTGATTTTAACTCGGTAAACACCTTAATTTCATATGATTCTACTCGGATTTGCAAACAATGCTACTCAGGGAACCATTTTCCTACTAACTTCACACGGATTTATATTTTTTTCTTCACTCAGAAAATTGTTTCACTCAGAATTCAAGATAATTAATTAAGAAAATCATTTTTCAGCTTCTGTTTCACTCGGAAAACCTATTAATTTCAGTTAGAAAACTCTGCTCAGTTTATTTCACTCGGATTCATAGCTATCTCATGCGGAAAACTCATTTTTCACTCGGATTCAAGCTGTTCCAGTCGGAAAAACAGCTTTCCAGTGTCATTTCACTCGGATTTTTAGCCAGATCGCTTTGAGAACCCTCCTCTGTATGATTCCACTCGGAATCATACCTATTTCACTCGGATTTACCCCTGTTCCACTCGGAAAACTCTATTTTTAGTGTTTTTCACTTGAAATTTCATTTAGAAACTATTCTTTAATACTTTTTTTAGTTATTGGGAAGTTATAATTATCATTCTTATACTATTATTATTATTATTTATTATCAATTCTAATATTATTGTTATTATTAATAATTTTATTATTATTAAACATTGTTAACGTTTTAATTATGCGTAATTACATAAAGAATATATTATTTTACTCTTTATGAAAATATAATTTTAACCAAGATATAATGGATATATTTCTAAAATAATAAACGAATATTTTACAAGGTTTAAATAATTGATGGAATTCAAAGAACTTGAGAATGATATGATGAGACTGGAAATACATAAGATACCTAAGGAATTAATTGATCAAATAAATGCATTTCGCATCATGAAAATATTTTTGAGGAAGAAAAACCTCTAGAGCATACACTTGGTACAGTGGAGGACACTCACGTTCGATCTCCATGAAGAATCTTGGGAGTACAACTGGAACGGCAACCCAATGGCATCAGAGTCGCGCCTGATAGCCGGGTGAGACGATGTAATTCTAGTGTACTTTGACTAAATGACGGAGTGTAACTATGATCGTAGGGATCCAAGTTCCAAAAATATTTAAATCAATGATGAGAACCAATGAGTTCATTTGTACCATATGGAACTTGGGCGGACCCTGATCGCTCTAGATGATTGGAATGGAGATATTCCAAAGATTGAGAAGAAGATGAAATGAGTTATTGGGTCCACATGCATCATGAGACTTAACCAAAGATAAATCATAATAAATCCAAACTCATGCATTTCATTACAGCATATCTGATTGTTATAATTGTGAATATGTTAAATGTACGATTTATTTCATGGCAATATGCTTGATTGTTATAATTGTGAATATGCTAAATATACGATTATGTGATGACAACATGCTTGATTGTTATAATTGTGAATATGCTAAATGTATGATTTATGTGACATTGTATGTTAACTGGATTATGTCCGCACCGGATTAACCAATCAGGGTCTTAGGTTATACTCACCCTTACTGTTGACAATTTTCAGAGGAATTAGAAAATCAAGAACCCGAGAGTGAAGAACAGCACTATGCTGAACCCACTGAGAACGATCATTAAAGATAGAATATTTATTATGAATAATCAGACACCGGATGACTGTATAATATTTAAGGGTGCCTGCGTGCCCCATTCTGTTAAGAGTACAATTACTTACAGTTTGTGAATGACTATGTGATATATACATTATTGCTTCCACTGATCTGCCACGTATTTATTTAAAAAAATATATATATATTCACTTTTTCTTAAAAACTGTTAACACTCTCAGTTAAATAGGATGAACCTACAGAAGGATTTGTCTTATCTAACCGAGGGTGTTACAGATAGCACTTCCTCTGACTCGTTTAACAAGGAAAGGAAACCCCTTTGTGTGGTCGGAAAAGTGTGAATTAAGCTTCCAAACTCTCAAGAGATGTTTAACGACTGCCCCTGTGCTTGCACTGCCCGATGTAACACAGGAATTTGAAGTATATTGTGATGCATCCAAATTTGGATTGGGGTGTGTGTTGATGCAAGCTGATCGGGCAATTGCTTATGCTTCGAGGCAATTGAGGTCACATGAGGAGAATTACCCGACTCATGATCTGGAACTTGCAGCAGTGGTGTACGCACTGAAGATTTGGCGCCATTATCTGTATGGGGCTCGCTTTGTAGTATTCAGTGATCACAAGAGTTTAAAGTACTTATTTGATCAAAAGGAGCTAAATATGAGACAAAGGCAATGGGTGGAGTATTTAAAGGATTACGACTTTGATTTAAAGTATCACCCGGGCAAAGCGAATGTTGTGGCAGATGCACTAAGCAGGAAGGTATTACACGTGGCTTACCTGATGGGTAGAGAACAGGAATTGCTGGAAAGCTTTAGAGATATGAATGTTGGAATTGTTATGGACGCGCCAAACCGAATGACAATCGGAATGTTAAAAATCTCCAACGAATTTCTGGAGTCGGTGGTAGCTGCACAGAAAGACGATAAAGAGTTACTGAGGCTGATTGATACTCAGACCCAAGGCAAAAATGTGGAGATAACTCGAGGTAACGATAGTATATAGAGATTCAGGAACCGAGTGGTGGTGCCTGCACATGGAGGCTTCAGGCAGACGGTGCTATCAGAAGCACACAAGAGCTCTCTGAGTATACATCCGGGAGTGACAAAAATGTATCATGACTTAAAAAAGGAATTCTGGTGGCCAAGCATGAAGAAGGCAATAATCGAGTATGTGAAATCCTGTGTGATATGCCAGAAGTGCAAGGTTGAGCACCAACGACCTCCAGGTTTGCTTCGACCTCCAGAAATTCCGATCTGGAAATGGGAAGGTATCACCATGGACTTCGTGTCCGGACTACCCCGCACTCAAACCGGATACAACGCGATTTGGGTGATTGTTGATCGACTAACCAAAAGTACGCATTTCCTGGCAATAAATATGAAGTGGTCGCTAAATCGATTAGCTAAGTTGTACGTTGCTGAGGTTGTACGACTGCATGGTGTGCCCTCAAGCATTATCTCCGATCGGGATCCCCGATTCACTTCAAGGTTTTGGGGGAGTTTACAACAACAACTGGGTACTGAGCTCAAACTGAGCTCAGCCTACCATCCCCAGACTGATGGCCAATCAGAACGGACTATACAGACTCTTGAAGATATGTTAAGGGCATGTGTACTGGAACAGGGCGGATCATGGGAGAAATACTTGCCCTTGGTAGAGTTTGCATATAATAACAGTTACCATAGCAGCATTGGGATGGCTCCATACGAAGCTCTTTATGGTCGGAAATGTCGTACTCCATTATGTTGGAATGAGAACGGCGATGCCCTTCATCTGGGGCCTGTGATGATTCAAGAGATGAACGAGCAAATCGCTTTAATTCGAGAGAAGATAAAAATTGCTCAAGACCGGCAAAAGAGCTATTATGACAATCGGCATAGACCCCTTGAATTCCAAGTGGGTGATTGGGTGTTCCTAAGGATTTCACCGACTAAGGGTGTAGGTCGAATTTTGAAGAGCCAAAAGCTTAATCCGAAGTATATTGGACCATACCAAATACTAGAACGGATTGGTGAAGTCGCTTATCGACTGGATCTTCCCCAATCGTTGACTAACATTCACAACGTGTTCCACGTATCGCAACTTCGAGCCTACATTCCGTGTGATACCATGATTGTACCGAGTGACTCCATTGAAGTGAAGGAGAACCTGACGGTGGAGGCGGTACCAATCAGCATTGAAGAGCATCAAACCAAACGGTTAAGGAACAAGGAGGTACCGCTGGTGAAGGTGAAGTGGCAGAATTTACATTGGATGAACTACACTTGGGAGTTAGAATCCGATATGAGACGAATGTACCCTCATCTTTTCCAACCGAAACACTGATTTCAGGGACGAAATCTCCTTTTAGGGGGGGTGGATGTAACATCCCTGATGTTTTAATGAGAATTATAAGAAATGGGAAATGATTAGTAAAAGTTTTAGAAGTTTTATTTAATATTTGTTCTGTCTGAGCCAGAGACAAGAAAGCCGGTGTCGAGATCGGTCTCAGAAGCGCGAGCAGGCGGAGTTGAAGATCGGGAGTGTAGGAGAAGAGCGGGCAGGGCTAGGTGGTCTGGTCCAACCGATGTGAGGAGAGCGCCTCACACGGGGTCATAGCCCGGATTAACCTCATAATGACTGAAACAATGGGTGTAGGTAACCAAGAGGTGAGCACGGATGAGATATCCGACCTCTCAGGTTGTAGCTTGGATTTCCGAGGTATGAACACTAAGCTAGGACACCGGGGGGCCGATATTCATATTGGGCCTATACTCTTGCGAAGTATTAGAGAATTGTGAATAATTAAACGTTGAGGGAATAAATAAGTGTAATTGATTTGATAACTATGCAATAGTTTAATATAGTGAAATTGATTAAATTTAGTAAGAATACAAATAAAATAAAGGAAAAGACGATCTTGCCCATGAGCTATATATATATATATAAGGAGATTCTCTTCCTTCCCTCTTCATTATTTACAAGTTACCTTTGCTGCTGGTCTGTCCCTTCTCTTTCGTTTTCTCCTCTCTTAACGCTGAGTTGCATACGCTGGAGAGGGACTCCATTTGTGTCTAAACTTTAATTGAATCCCATTCCTGTGATCGAGGCTTCAAGGTGAGTCTACTGATCCGTTCCAATTGTGTTTCCCTTATCCCTTTTATTCTTTGGCGGTTAAGGGCCATGCATGGCTATATTCGTGGCTGTTCTCCACTCCTCCGGTGAGTGTGAGCCCAAATGCAGTCCATGAACTAAGGGCGTTGAAGTGACGAGCTGTACTTTATGATCCGTAGGTAGTAGGTTAAGCAACGGAAGACTGAGTGACGGAGTTGAGACTGCAAAACCAGTGCTCAGAGGAAGGAATCGACACAGAGAGCAGATTATCGAAGCGTGGAACCAATGTAAGGGGGGTGTTCGGTTTATAATTAATTAGAATAGGACTCGCTTCTTATTTAGGTCATTGAGGTAATGTAAACAGGTTAAGGAAAATGTTGCTAAACGTAGTTGTGTGTTTATGCTTATGCATGTGTGACTGGGTTCATTAATTAGTGGAGGATCGGGTGTGGTTGAGTTTATCATGTTATGATCTTGTGATATCTAATGTTGAAATGATCAGTGTTATGTGACGTCGGGTTAGCAAGCAGGCTACCCGAGTGATGAGGAATTGATATTATTATGTGAAAGGTAAACTGTTGAATGACTATGTGGTGTGGGATGACCGACGGTATATGATAGCCCCTCATTTCCGGCTCCCGTGGTTTTCGTGCCCAGTTGAGCTACCCAGTGGTCAAGTAGGACCCAGTGGTCGAGGTGGAGAGTCAAGCAGGACTCGGTGAACCAAGCAGGGTTCACGGGGTGTCAAGTAGGACCCCCAGCTGAAGGCCAATCCTTTAGTATCCGGATACTAGGAGTCAGATTGTATGAGAGTCAGTTGTGATCGTGATGGATGTGATGGAATTGCGTGGTTGGGTTAATATAGTTACTGTATGTAATACACTATGTTTCGGTATGCTTACTTTCGAATGATGCTTGATGTATATGTATAAATATGCATGTATATTTGTTAAGTTCCATTCTATATTAATTACAATGCCAAACACTCACCCTTGCCTTTCTTTTTTAGTAACCAATGACAGGGAGGGGGAAGGAGCCATGGAGTCGCGCCAAGGGGGAGATCGGTGCCAGGGTCCGAGTGACTTTGAGTGACTCTCTATAGAGTTATATGTGTGTATAAGAACTTTCGAGTATTATTATTAGTTGTGTTTAACCAAGACCGGACCGGATGCAAATCTATATTTTAAAATACATCACTGTCATTTACATATGCTTTCATGGTAGCTATGACAAACCTTTGGTTAACAGAATCATTTTTAGGGTGAGATTTTTGGGAGTCCGTTTGCATGTTTTGCCCAATCCGATGTGTGAAAGGTATTCGCTCAAGCGAATAGAAACCTCGTTCAAGCGAGAGTCCGGAATCTCGCTCAGACGAGTAGGGGCCTCGCTCAAGCGGGAAGCCCTGATTCCCTTTCTCCCATCCGTGGTGCTTAGATTAACTTGCTCTTCTCTCTAGACCTCATTTATTTAATCTAACTGTGACTGCTGTCACTTGAATAAGTCAGTAAAAATAAATGCTATTTCACTAAACCTCGATTAATTTTCAAGAAAAGGAAAAATTTATCGTAAGATGTAATCGTTTGAATAAAACTAAATGCAAAAATAACCTAGGACGTTACACCATCTAACTGAGAAAGGGTTCATGGAAACATACCACTGCTGGTACAACCATGGTGAGCAGTTACCGCCTAGACCATCAGGTGTAACCGTGCAACAGTCTTACTACGAGGTTGAAGGAAACAGGGATATGTACAACAACATAGAACAAATGGTGATGGATCATGTTAGACCCTCCACAGGGCGTATGCTAGAACATGATGACCAAGCAGGGAATGAGGATGACAATGTAGAGGAGGATCCTAATCTGGAGGTGAAGATATTTTATGATTTGTTAGTGGCGGCTCAGACTCCATTGTGGGACAAGTGCAAGAGTCACACTGAGTTATCCGCCTCCCTAGCTGCTTTGAGACTAAAGGCAGATTATAATCTTTCTGGAGGTTGTTTTAATAGGATGGTCAATCTGATGGGTTCCACCATGCCTAATAATCATCGAATGCCAACAAACCTGTACCATGCTAAGAAACAAGTGGCAAACTTGGGGTTGGGTTGTGTGAAGATAGAGTGTTATGTTGGCGGATGTATGCTGTTCAGGAATGAGTTTACAGATAACAGTGTCACAAAATGTCTACATTGTAATGAGGAACGCTACAAAACCGTTAAAAGGAGAGGGAAGGTAACCCGGGCGGCCAGGAAGAAAATATGGTACTTCCCTATAACACCGCGCCTTCAACGCCTGTATGCCTCATTGTCCACGGCAAAACACATGCGCTGGCATGCTTTGAACCGAACACAAGAGAGGTTTCTTTGCCATCCTTCCGACGGGAAAGCATGGAAGTTTTTGGATGAGCTATATCCGGACTTTTCTGGTGAGCCGCACAATGTAAGACTTGGCTTATGTACTGATGGGTTTAACCCGTTCGATCAATACGGAAGAGCTTACTCTTGTTGGCCAGTCATACTGACCCCATACAATCTGCCTCCTGATATGTGTATGAAGAGGGAGGTCATGTTTCTATCTATACTGGTTCCAGGACCCAAAAATCCAAAGGCGAACATAGACGTGTTTTTGCAACCGTTGGTTGAAGAGTTATTACAGTTATGGGATGTCGGGGTAATGACATACGATGCGTCTTTGAAGAATAATTTCATGATGCGTGCTGTTTTGATATGGACTATTAACGACTTCCCGGCCTACGGTATGCTTTCTGGATGGTCAACGTCTGGGAAGCTTACTTGCCCTGTATGCATGGAACATACCGGGGGGGGGGGGATCACTCCCTGTTAGTGGCAAGACAAGTTTCTTTGACTGTCATAGAAAGTTTCTACCGTTGGATCACCCGTTTAGGAGAAACAAAACCGCTTTTAAGAAGAACAAGGTTGTTAATGAACCTCCACCCCGCAGGTTATCCGGTGCATGGGTTTGGCAGAGGGTCGAAGAGTATCCCTACATCTGAGACAAGAGTGTTAAGGAGTTTGCGGGTTATGGTAAGGAACGCCACTGGGTGAAGCAGAGCATCTTGTGGGATTTGCCATATTGGAAAGACTTGTTGTTAAGACACAACATTGATGTCATGCACACTGAACATAATGTTTTCATGAATGTTTTTGACACTGTTATGGACATCAAAGGGAGAACAAAGGACAACGAGAAGAGTCGTCTAGACCTTCCGATTTGGTGTTCTAGGAAGGAGTTGGAATTGAGGGATGCGGGACGTGGAAGAATGTTTAAACCCCATGCAAAATATGTTTTAACTAGACCGCAACAGATTGCTGTGTGTATTTGGATGAATAGGTTGACCCTGCCTGACGGATTCGCTTCTAACTTTAGTAGATGTGTCGACGTGAAGGAGGGCATGGTGTTTGTGCACTACATTGGAGAAGTTACCTACAAACCACTTTTGAACCAGTTCATGGATAATGGAAGTGTGATTGACCTCGTTGTCAATCACAATCAACACATGTTTCTAGCTATACCATGAAGTTTCACCATTATAGGCTGGATCCAGTGCTTGCTAATCCAACCAGTGATAGTAAGCCTCATAAAATGCTTCCCTTTCATGCTTCTCATGGTTGTAGGCTTATGTCCCTTAGATCTCCTCTTCCTCATCTGCTGAGAACCGTCTTATATTGTTATGATCGATTGAATCATAATCAATTCTTTGTTGTTATGAGTTTCTTTTAACCAATATCTTCACAGGTTATCAAAATATTAGTAGGTTATATCCCTAATTTTTAACCAATATCTCAAATTCAATTTTACTCCAAAATCCCCCAAATGACTGTTTATGTCCATACCCGGCCAAAGACCCATTAGCATGACGGTTTCCTATTGGAGCCATTTAACTTTCTGAGGAAGTTGTTGGAAGTAAATAAAGAATGAGGAACTATTGGTGTATTTACTTTTTCTTAGAAAAAATCTTGTTATATTTAATATACGAGTGATGCTCAGGGTGAAATGAAAGTGATGGATGGATGATTTCTAATAGTAATAAGCATTAGGGGTTTTGGCTTCTACGATAATTTGTTGGATCTTAATATTTGAATGGGGACCACATACATGTATGTGTGTTATAAGACGACGCCACTACAGCTGTGACGGCGACCAAGGTCCCGCTGTTTACTTGATCCATCAATTTTTGTCTTGAGGAATTGGTTATTCCAATTCTATACAACCATCAATAATGTTATTTTAATTATTACTACTAAATTACGTATCATTAAACTTACAACAACTCATGCACTCTATTATTATTATTATTTACCTTAAAATACTAACTAATGCCTTAAGATTATTGGTTAAGAAAATAAAAATAATTTTTTTTATTTAAAAACATCATTAAAACTCATCCATTCTTAAGTAATATTTACATAATTTTCAATTGAAAACTTCTATTTTTACTTAAATATTTTTATTGTCATTTTCCTCTTATTTACGGCTTGAACAATATAAGTTATTTTTCTGTTAATTTTTTAATAACAGTTATTAATTAACATGATGATCCTCTAAAAATATTATAGAAGTGCCCTTACCTTAGAAACTGGACCCTTTCTCTTCATATCCGAACAAGAATAAGGCAATTAACAGCTCCAAAAATGAGCCGTCAAATCTGATAGAGATTTCAAACGTAACATTATGCGATGACTTTATGACCCACAGGTTTTAACAACCCCACCAATAAAAAACAACCCCCACCAATATCAGCGCTCATATCTGATATCCGTGAGATCGTGTAAATACAACTGTAACTCAATACAATATCTATTGAACTTGAAAACAGCTCCTCAGAGGACCTCTAGAAATTAGAAATGCATCCTAGTTGAATATACTGTCACTTATAATACCATTTTTAATTTTTTATAAAAAAAAGTAAACCTTTTGGCAATGCAAATATGCAGCTATTGAGATAAAAATTTCCCTGTAGCAAGTTGGAAGCCACATTTCTAGTTCACTCTTGAAGTTGTTATTACAAGCAAACATCATGTAACATGACAAAAAAATTCACTTCAAAAATTTCTAAAAACCTTTTTTCCTCAAAAAGTGCACAATTTATCGGTATAAACAGGGCCTAAGCTCATAGAAACATTGGCCGGGATGGTTAATCCAGACAATATTAAGTGGAGGGAGGGTAGGGGTTGAGGGTTACGGTTACGGTTAAAAATGACCTAGTCCTGTGTACACTATATACTTTAATATTTACACAAGAAAAAAAACCTAATATCACATACAAGAAATGAGGAATAAGATTGCTAAAAACGGGTACAAATTAAGTCAAGGCCATGCATTTAAAAGTGCAAGCTTCTAAAACAAACTCTGCTTGCAAAATTCACATCACTATACATTTTTCCTTGGATTTACCATCCGGCCTAGGAGATGTAGTTGTAGATGAAGACGATTGCTTTCCAGTGTTTCTTGCCACCTGCAAATAGCATTACTAGAAAATTCTTAAATTTTCAACTTACATTTATTAGCAGAGCTAGCAGAGCAGTGAAACGAAACAAACCAACTTTCATTTAAATGATCTGGTACTTGCTACTCGATAATAAACATATTCCATCTAGTGGCACCCAACGAGAGACCAAGGCAACCAATAACATGGATAAAAAGAGGGCAGACAACAATGACCAATAGATAAATACAATAAATTAGGAGCAGTAACAACTGTAAGAGTGTACCTGGGGACCAGTGACCAGTCTAGAGTTACCACTAACAGATGATGATTGCTGTGAATTATTAAGCCGTGGTGGCTGCTGGTCGAACTCCTGTTGTTGCAAGGCTATTGCTAATTGCAGGTCAGAACTGCCACAATTGCAGAAATGGAACACTTTTACCAAACCATTGTGAATAATTAAAACTATAATTTATAGTTAAAGCGGAATAATTTACAACTTTTCATAGCCAACAGAAAATTCAGAAAATTACTTGATATCTAAGCCTGCCTGTGCCGCACTATCTATGCTAGCAAGGTAGTCCTGAAACACGGAATTGCCTTAATATCAATAAAAACCAGGTTTGCAAGATTACACATTTCCCTTTTAAGAAGAATATACATACGGCAGTGCTAGTCAAAGCATTGTTCTCATCCCATGTGCTATTTTCGTTGGTTTCTACCTTGAATTCCTTGAAATTACTGGTCATAAACAAAGTATCACCATTGACCTGAAAGATAAGTACATAACGATGCTTACCAGTCAAACAATGTGTCACCATTTAATATTACAAAATTCCGAATTCGATGCTTTGTTTCAGACTTCAGTCACTCAAACTTGGATAAGATATATGACAAAAGGAAGTTCCATGTGTACAATGAAAAAATGAAAATATATGCAAGACACTATGAATTTCATCCACACAAAATTTATAAAAAATCCAACAAAACTGTTAGCATGACTTGTCCGTATGTGTCCAACAAGCTCATATTGCTAAGAATATAAACCTTCAGTTTTCAGGACGTTTAATTGAAAACATCTAAATCCATAGTAGTCAAATTGTGGAATCGTGGCGCCATGTCGCGTCACGGCCCATCCCTGCGATTCCTCCTCTGCGGTGGCTGCTGTGGATCAGTGTAAATCACGGCTGACGCTGGTGTGATCGTGGCGTCACGGATCGCGGGAAATCACGGCGCTATTCTTTCCGGTATCCAAAACTATGTCGTTTTGGAAATCACTCAAGGGTAAAAAGGTAAGTTTATCTTTCCCTCTCTTTTAACTTAAGGTTTTCAAAAAAACCCATCTTCTTCCTCATCTTTCTCCTTTCAATCATCTCCTCTTCCACAAAACACCCTTGCTAGACACCGGTGGTCACACCCACCCCCATTTCTGTCTCCGACGAGCACACCCACCCTCATTTCCATCTCTGGTAAGCAACCCCACCCCTATTTCCGTCTCTGGCGAGCAACCTCACCCTCATTTCCACCTCCGGCAACCTCCAAATAGCTCCAATCACCTGCTGCAGGCTCCAACAGCCACTGTTGGCCTCCGACAGCCACTGTCTCCCTTTATTTCCTACTCTCCCCTTTTCTGCATATTTACATGTTAGTGTGTTTTACCCAGCGATAGTATTAAATTGTGTCCGCGATTTGCTCCACGACAACGTGATCTTGGTTTAGGGGTCGGCCGCGTCGCGACGCAATTTGGGATTGACTATTATGTCTAAATCTATATAAATTCCGACCAGTGGCCACATAAAACAGAAATTAAAGATCACCTTAAAAAAATATCACAAGGATATGCTGTTTTACCTCATTCAGTTTTTCCCAGACCAGATCAGGCTGATTTATGTAACCTTGGTCTGTGGCAAGAAGATAGAGCTCACCCTCAAACTGTGAACAAACAAGAAAATAATTTTAGGATGAATACTCTGCAAGACAGCCAACATTTTTTCTCAATGATAAAAAGGAGCTACTGGCAGCAGTTGATCAAAAACCTTCAAGCCTTTTTACTGACCTTGAACATAGTGCTGAAATGATTATTTCGGAAAAATACACACAGCTCACGCTCTTTAAGACCATCTTGTAAACAGAAAAGACTGCAAAAGAATTTATAATACTTGAAATGTAAAACGAAAATTTCTTACAGCCAGAGAAGATAAATAGAGCTAGTCATGTAGACCAACAAGACAAGAGGTCAAAATACCCATAAAATGTCAACTGGCTAGCATTGTTCCTCAAGAAACTCTTGATCAATTCACCTAAGACCATAAGAAAGGACATGTTTCTCATTAAAGATACCAATATATGGCTATCTAAGACAATAACATTCCGATGAGAATCAAAGCAATAAGACAATATCTCATTAAAGACCTTGTTCTGGAGTAATTTCATCCTTCACTCTTACGTCGGGAGCAGCTAAGGTGCTTTTGTCTGCCTGTTCTGCAAGTACCATCTCACCTTCATAAACAGGCTCACGATCCTCAAAATTTCCAGTTCTTGTATCCAACACACATTCCTCTCCTTCATATATGGGCTCACTCCCATCAACACTTGAAGGCAGTGCTCCAGAAGCACCAGGTTGATGATATCTGACACTGGATGAATCTGAATTTGTATGGCTTGGGGATAAGTGTGAGAGTCCTGTTGTATTAGGTCCATGAGATTCATCCACAATTCCACGATCTATAGTTGTAACAGTGGATTGATCATGAACTTTTCCACTCCCTCCAGAGATATATGCACAGCTCTCAAACAAAGAGACTGAGGATTTTTCGGGAGAAGGGATAACTTCACTCTCGTTCTGAACCAGTGCATTAAGGCTGTTCTTCTCGATCACATTGTTCTGGTCAATAGATTCATCAGTTACCATATAAGCCAACTGATGATGATCACTTGTGGCATCAGTTTTCATGGATGAATTGGCCGCCTCATCCAATGTAGAAGTAGAAGATATTTGTTCATTGTTAACTTTTCCAGAAGCAGCACAATCATCAGATAAGAAAGGTTCTGGCTCACGTAAGTCGCTGTTTACAGCAGTAGTGCTATTTTCTAATTTATCTCCAGATTCCCCATTTATAACCTGCTTGTCATATATGCTTCTATCCATACTAACAGAGGTTTCTCCTCCATTTACGTAGCCTACAATAGGATCACTTGCTGAAGCTGGAGAATCCGCCTCTGACAGTTTCAAGACTCTCAATAATTCCACCTCTTCTTCAAGATCTCCTTTTCTTGGCTTATGATCAGAACCAGAGTGAGGAGAATCATCAAAAGACCTGGCTTTCGAAAGACTGGGAGAAGGAACTCCAAGAGCAGCAGTTGTTGCAGCCACAAAATCAACACAATCTTCTTCCGGATTATTTTTATGTTGGACTTCCATGTTTAGTGTTTCAAGGGAAACAAGCTCTCCCATAAGAGCATTATAGGACTTGAATCCAATTGCATTTGTAGTATCATAATCCTGGTTCACAAGCACAAAGATAACATTTTGATAAGCTTTTAGATAATTATTCAAGAAAGATCATTTGGCCATTTAAAATTTAAGTAAAATGAGCCACACAGGTTCGGTCAAAACCTAATGAAACATCCACAGCCAACATAGATGGAAGCTAGATAATATGAAGATATGACACAACGGGCAACTCACACAGCAGTTTAAACTTTTGTGGAACTACTGAACTAGTTCAGTTTGCTGACTGAAATGTAAATTTTATTTTTATGTACTCAAGAGGATGGTTCTGATACAACCCTAAATATTCACTGAGACTAACTTTTCTTAAATAAATTTCTACCTTACCAATTTCTATCAGCAAGGTTAAAATGGATGCAATACAGAAACATGAAGTGAATGAAGAAGTGTATGGTATCTTTTTTTGTATGACCAAGAAATTAGCATGCCAAAATGTTGGAATTTACTTAACAAAGGAATGCCCTTAGACTAACTTTGATGTTAGAGATATAGTTCCATTTATGTAATGATCCTGTTAATTCTTTCCTACTGTTTCTTATGTAATCTGAGCCTTGGGCTTACACAAGGGAATGTTAAGAGATATAGTTATGAGACGTAGGTCCCTGACCTCATTTCTGTTATGACTTATAATAGAATTCTTTTATGCTGACTAAGCATAACCTCCCTTATATAATCATGTACTCTCTCTCTCTCTCTCTCTCATTAATACAGTTTTATCATTCAGCTTCTATTAATTTCTATTGACTCTCTCTATTATCAATTCTCTCAACTCTTTCAGATGTGAAAATATATTATATCTGATTTCACACACAGCAAGACTCTTTGTGGGCACATTAAAACTTGGTTATGCGCTAAAAGCTGGCAATGATACATTTTTCTGGGACTTCCAAAATTCATATTGCATCCTTATAGGACTGCAGTTCTATCATAACTACCATAGAATTATTTTACATAACCTAACTGTAGAAACTATAAGAGGGGAGCCATGACACCAGAGAGATCTGCCAACAAATCAAGGAAACAATCAATGTAGAACTTTTTCAGACTTGTATTCTCCAAGACTTACCCTCAAGCGTGACTCTTTTTAGTGGAAGCAAAGATCCCAAGATCGGGAGCCCTGATACCATGTAGAAACTGAAAGAGAAGAACCACAACACTGGAAAGATTTGCCACCACACCAAGTAAACGAGCCAAGAGAGATTGACACCACAATACAACCTAAAACCTTAAGACATTAGGTGTATGATGGGTCCCACCACAGTTCCACTTATAACCCGCTCAATTTGCTAATTTCTACTCGATGTGGAACTATTCTACACTTGTATTCTCAACGACCAATAATATCCCTAAAATAATCACTAAAAAATAACGAGAAATCACAAATTTATAATGATAGTTTAACATCCCCCCACCCAAAATATCTTTGTCCTGCATCCAAATTCTTGCCAAAATAATCTAAGTTGCAATTGACGGCATGAACAAAGAGGAAAAGATTTAATCATTGTATTTACAACCATGAAATATAACAATCATATCATTGAACCTGTGTTTTATTTTTTGTATTGAACACAGATGGCCAGGTATCCTCCATACAGCTCAGGCAATACCTTCCATACAACTAAAGCAATCTTACTTGGGACTTAATCACAATTAACACTCCTCACCACTTCGAAAGAGTGCCTTTAGTGGAAATCATTGAGTCTGTATAATAATATACAACTAATACATTTGGATTGAGCACATTTGAGGATAAAAAATACCTGAGGATCAACAATCCAGCCATGATACAAAGGGATGTCCAGCAGATCAAAAATCGCACACTCTGGAGTGAATTCAAAATCATCTATTCTGCAATTACAGTGTAATTTTTATCAGAACTTCAAAATTGTTGATGGAGCATGTAACTATCAGAAATGAACAGAATAAAAGAACTAACCTCCTAAATTTTATATTTACGTCAATACCAGTAGCAAGCCTAGGGAGCAAATCAATTGCATCAGCAATGTTCTGTTGTTGATTTTCGACATAGCCTGCATCCTTGTTCTACAAGACAAGAAACAGAATTCTCAAATCAACTTACATACATCACAAAGGAGTGATTGTTACCCATGGGAACAAATGAAACTCTTACATTCACATTACTGTTTGAGTCAATTAATCTTTCAGCAACCAAAGAAAGCAATTTCTCCTGTGAGACTTCTGCAATATCTGGACTCAGATTTAAGTTGTTTCTTAGTAGAAGAACGTTACCTGCAGCAATGCAATTTATAAACAATAACCAATAGGTGTTAACTGTGATGCTTAAAAACAAGAAAACCCAACAAAAGTGTTGCAAGTAACCCTGCTAAAGTGCACAAATTAAGCATGCCATTAGAGAATACAAATGGTCAAATTATATTTTTCAAATTATCATCTAAGAGAGTATCAGCTAGTGCGGATCTGACTAGTACAAAATAAATGAAAAGTATATAAATAAAGATAGAAACTGAAGAAAATATTGGTAGAAGTAAAAACATATAATGGGATTCCAACAAACTTGTTGTGGAGTTAGAGGATATAAAATATGCAATCATTCAACCAACATCAAGAAAATGCCTTTTGCATCTATTATTTAATGTCAGTTGTGTTGTACATGAGTTGCCACAATCCGCTCAAGATAATTCTAGCAGAATTGTCATCTTTTCCAATAACAAAGAAGGGGTAAGGTGAGTGAAACATAAGATTTAGAGGCTCAAACATTACCCTTTCCTGGAAGCAGAAGGTTTTCTTTTAAAAAAATCCTATGTTTCTTGCTGCTATTCATAGGACAGAAAATAAGAGCGGCAAGCAAGGATGTTGCGATGAATGCATAGCACATCAGGGTAGATAGAATTAAAGAAAAAAGTAGGGGGAAACAAATGTTTTCTTTTGTCTTTTTGGCGGAAATAGATTGGTATATTCTATTAGGGTAGCTACCAAGAATCGTAATTGAGAAACACTGAAGACTGAAGCATAGACACAATAACACTGGTGAGAACCCTGTTGGCCGGAATTCTAGAATGGATCTATCTAGGGTTTGAAGCACACAAAATGCTCAGAATCGTGTGTTCTTTTGGGCTTGGGCTTGCCCCCATGATGTCCTCATCAAACACTAACACCAAGGATAATAATACGGGGGCAAGGATGTACAGACAGTTCGTGTATACCTTGGTCAGCAATTAATCAGAAAGAGAATTCATATTAACCAAACCCAAAATATTTGGAGTTAGACTCTGTTTTCGAGTTTCCATAAGTTTTATGGTAAGAATGATAAGCTCTCGAGCATAATAAAATAATCAAAATTGACATCGATTTAAAAATCGAAATATGCAAGGGAATTAACAGAATAAGCACCACGACTAAGAAACGCGAAAACCACAAGAAATAACGAAATACCTAGAAGATTCACTAACTGGATTCGAAATTGAAAAAAAAAAAAAAGAAGAAAATTACTAGTAACAGGCAATCATTGGTTACATGAAAATCTCTAACGAAATGATCGAAAAATAAAAATCAAAGGGAGAAACCCTAGGACTGACAGATAGCGAGGAGAGGGCAGGGTCCGTTGTCGTTTTGAAGGACGATCGGAGTGGTGCGTCCGAGAAACTGAATGGTTTTGGTTTTGTGAAGGCACTCTTTAACTGGTTGTTCTTGTTCTGGATCTTGATCTTGACCTTGTTGTTCTTGCTCCTTTGGGGATGACGATGATGCCATTGAATTCGATTATGGATTCCTTTTTTTTTGTGTGGAAATAATATATGTCAATGGAGAAAAAGCTTCTTCATTGATTGTCAAACACACACCACACTATTCCCCCTTTTAATTCATTTTCTCTAGTAATCTTTTTCTACCAAACTTTCTTTTTTTCGAAATTTTACTTTCTGCAAACCTCTCGTTTCTGCAACAATAATACAAATAATTAAAAATAAAAATATATTATAGATTCCGACCTTCCTCTACCCTAAAACATAAGTCACGAAATTTATCATTAAGAAATATAAATATTAGTATTAAACTGATCATGAGTGAGGTTTTGAAAAAGGCTAACATGGAGTATTAAACTTTTTATAGTAAAAAATATATTTTTAATTAAAAATTATGTTGAGCTTACCTTTATAAGGGATTGCATTTAAAATTATTTTGAATTTTTTATCTTCTATATAGTCGCATAAATCAGAAAAATTCTTAAGATAAAACTTACAAATAAAATAATAAGTTGCTCTTATATAAAATGAATGGTCGTTTTGGTTGGAGTATCATATGGATTATTTGTAGTGTATAAGGCAAATCATGGTTTGAAGTTAAAAAGGGAATTCACTATGGCCAGCATTAAATAATTGTAATTGATTTCTGTTAGAGGGCGGTGCTTTGTTTTATTCAAATCCAAGCCACATACATTATGGTCAATTATCATTTGTACCCTCTTCTCATTTCCCTCACCATATAAATGGTTTGAAAATGGTTTAAATGTCGTTAAAAAGACCATAGATGTTTTTAGACAGTACATCATCTTTTGTGTTAATAGTCTGATACAAATTTTTTTCATCTATATGGGTTTTAGAGCTTGTTTGGTTTTTTATCTTGGTTCGATAAGCCTAGTTTGACTAACTTAAAAATAGATCTTACGGATAAACAGAGTTTTAACTGTCTTGAACGACGTGAAGGATCAATATCAATCTTTAGATTTTTTTATTTCTCCAACTCTATTTCCCCAACTATAAAACAAACGTACAACACTAACAAAGAAACTAGTTTATTTAAATATTGAGTGTTGGTATGTATTCTTTGTAATTTTGTGGTTAGTATCTCTGATACTCTGTTTTTTTTATAATATATTATATTGGTCGTTCTGAAAAAACAAAGTATGCTAGCAGTTCATGTTGGTCCGTTCAGTTAGTTTTTAATCTTTTATACTTTTATGATATTTTAAATTTGTGTTTATGTCAAATAATTGGTCCCTATATTTCAATTACACATGGACCAATTTGAAAATTCATAAAATATAAAGTACAAATTTGAACATATGAGAGACTAATTTAAAACATCATATAAATATTTGTTAATATTGTTAATTAAGGCTAATGGAAATCACTAATATGAAACTGTACCTTAGTTAAGAGACTAATTTAATATAAAAAAGATATGAAACTGAATTTAAACAATAGTGAAAGATAAAGGAGAAAACAATGATTTGTCAAAAAAAATGGTTTAAATATATTTTTTGATTTTGGTTCTTTTATAAAAGATTTTTTTACATCTAACTTATATTAAAAAAATTAGTCCTTATTATGAATCCCATTGAATATTGAAGTGACAAACTAAACTACTCGTCAGTTTATTTTAATGGTTTTGATATATACAACTAACCATTAACATATGGTTTTAAAGACTAAAATATAATTTCTAACTGTTATGATTGCTTTCAATTATTATTAGAAAATAACATTGCTAGGTTTTTAATAGTTAAAAATTATATTTTAGTAACCTAGGAAGTGTAGTTAAGCAAAAGAGGTTCGTAATCTTCTAACTAAGCATCAGTAATTCGATATTTGCATTGGGTATTAAGCATTCTTAATATTTTACAATAGTTGTTTCATTCATTGAGACACTTACAAGTCAATAAAAAGATTAATTAACAGTCGATGTTATAAGTTATATATACACTCAAATATTGTATTTTATCGGTTAAAGTCACATATTAATAATTGGACATGCCAAGTTCACGTAAATAAGTTATGTAATTTAATTAGTCATATCAACACTTAATGAATTTAAATTTACAATAGAGATTAAAAACCAAATAATTTAAATAATTTTAAAAGTATATTTTAAACCAATTTTACAATAACCAATTAAAAAAATTATGTTAACTTTTAAAAAAAAAGACTATTTTAAAACCGTTTTAAAATATAAATGATGAAGACGGACCAATCACATATTTTAGCTAACATAAAAACTAGTTACAAACAGGTTTATTGGGCTTACCGTTAGAATGTGATAACTGTGTTTGCATGATGGTGCCTAAAGTATCTACTATCTACCATCTAGCTGTTGATGAATACATTGGGATCTACATGTTCAGTTTTTTTAATTTACCAAAAACAATATATGTTCTTTTTTTTTTGGTGAAAAAAATTTATGTTTTTTTGGTTAAAAAATAAAAAATTGTTCAGTTTTTACTATTTTTGTGTTTTTTTTGGAGAACACTATTTTTGTGTTTAGATCGCTGACATAGGTAAGCCCGACCCAATTACTGTTCTACTGGGCCTTGGCTAATGAAGAAACGGTAGCAAAATTAGAAAATATACATGGGCTTGAATAATTGATGGCCCATATAAATATGATGGGCTTGGGATGACGTGTCAAGTTCTCTCCCACTGGGGTTAATTTATATTTTCTTAAAGATCAAATTCATAAGGTTTTTTTTTCAAAACAATTTTAATGTATATTTCGTAAAACTAACGTATACACAACATGAAAATTAGTTAATTTATTGAATTAAAAGTATTTAATAAATTAAATTATTATTAAATCAGATAATAAATATAAATAAATATAAAATGATAAAA
Organism: Clitoria ternatea; assembly: GCA_037962975.1. Classification (NCBI taxonomy): domain Eukaryota; kingdom Viridiplantae; phylum Streptophyta; class Magnoliopsida; order Fabales; family Fabaceae; genus Clitoria; species Clitoria ternatea. Next base: position 11,258,387 of record CM075670.1, read on the forward strand.
CAATTTACTTAGTCATACCTTATAATCTGATAATATCATCGTATAATTATAATTTTTTATATTTTTAATTTATCTTAAACATTTTTCATCTTAAGATGTGATAGAAAATTTTCATTTGTATTATATAGAAATAGTTTTTTTAGATTATGATAAATTTATTTATTTTATATATTTTGTTGAGTGCTTATACTGAAAAAATTAAACACGTTACTAAATTTTAATTAAATAAACATTTATATCTTGAAAGTAAAGAGAATGGTATAAAAATTTCATATCAAAATTAAAAATATTAATTGTTGTTCGTGATAACAAAAGAGCGTTTTACATTTACAAGAATAAAAAAAGATGAAAATAGAATTATTAAAATTATTAAAACATTAGTTGAAAAGTTCAATCCTTCAAGTTTCGTTTAACAGAAAAATATTACTAACTAACAGAAAATGATATATATTTAAAAAAATTATTCTATTTAAAGTGACATTTTAGTTAGTAAAACAAGTTTTAAGTGTATGTTTGGCAATGCATTTGAAATCAATAACTTCAATTAGAGGTGTCTAATTTCGGTTTTATCCATGCGAACGAGAGATACTCGATTTTGAAAATAAGAACGGGTAGGTTTGTAACAGATTGTGAGTAAAAACAGGTCATTTTAAATGGTTTATTTTGACTAAGAACGGATGGGTTCATGTTAAAAAATTAACTCGGTGATACTCATACCCGACCGATTGCTTAGGGATTTGGTGTGGTGGTTGTTATTATTGGTTAATGAATTACATTACATTTATTAAGGAATTAGAATGTATATTTCAGTGATATATTCATTTTGGGTTTAAGTTTTTCCTTGATAAAAGCTTTGAAATGTTTTTATATGCAAGTGTTTGCTAAAATTATTTTATACGCAAAAGGTGTTTGACAAAAAATAAAAATCAAACTTTCCTAAGAAATTTAACCAAAAAATCGAGAACCGCAATTAACCGAACCCGAGCAAATCGACCGTAGTATTGGGTGAAAGTGGGTTAACGGGTGGACTCAAAATTAACCGAATCTGACCGGTGGACAACCCTAACTTTAACCAAAATAAAGATACTTGGGCAGGTAGATTTTTAACTAATTGAAAACATTTTTAGATTTAGTTACTAATTAAAACCCACTTTTATTTTATTTCCTCTTCATAATTTTAATAATTCCTGATTCTATCTTTTATTTTAGTTTGTAAAAAAGTAAAACCTTTATTTTATTTTAAAAAGTAAAATTAATAAACTTGTATCATTGTGTTCTTCCAAAACATTGTATATATATGATGTAATCGTGTATAATAACTCTTTTTAAGTTATCTATGTGCACTCTTCAAGAGTTACCACATCCTTTACAAGATTATCTTAAGTTTAGCTTATTTCTTTGTAGAGGATTTTCAACTTTGGAAGTAATTTTGTCACGCTTTATGCATGTTTTAAACATAATAACTTGTCCAACATGGACATCAAATCAAGTGGAGCTTTAACAATGTTAAAGAAATGAACATGGTAAATAGGACTGGGGCATGTGATAGCATTATCCTTGAGGGTTTACTCACGTAAGGTGCACCCCTTAGGATACAACAACCCTTTCTGGCAAAAACCAAGAACACAACTAGCAAGAGAAAAGAGCAACCTAGTAGAGAGAGAAGAGAACAACGAGATGAGAAGAAGGATATCTATTAAGGATTCAGCTATATTTAGTATTTATGGAACCCTAATCTAACAGATAACAAGTAATTAAAAAATAATAAATACATGTAGATATTTTTGCAATGATAACATCTGACCCAAGAAAAGGAAAACTGGATTCCTAACCACCACAAAATTGCCATTTTCAGATAAGCTTAAACAATTTAATAATTTAAATTTAAATAGATAAAAAACACACCATACAAAAGCTTCACACTCAATATAATTGTGCGTGCAGGGGGTAAGTTAGAGGATTTGCACTAGAAATGACATTTTGGGTCAATCTTATATGCGCACGAGGGATAGCTTTTCTAGCTTGTTTACAAGTCCAAAACACATTTTGCAATATATACTCTTTGAAGTTTCACACTCCAAGCAATGTGGAACATAAAAAAGTCTTTTAAAATAAAACATTTATACAATAATCCCTATATATTTCAAAACAATTTTCAAAAAATAATTTATAATAAAATGAATAAAATAGAAGTTTACTGGGTTTACATCATGAGTGCAAATGCATCAGACTTGATGTACTATAGACTATGGACCAAATCCTAGACAGATAATTATATCATACATTGCGTTGGTGAAACAGAGCTTCTATGGACCAACCATCACTTTAGTGTGAGCTAGAGGCTTACCAATCACATTACATTCCATTACTCTTGTCGTTATTATCGTTTAGTGCATTTAGGCCTTGCGCGTGCCTAGTAATTCATGAGTGCTCTAGAGATTTTACCTTAACCTTATACAAGGGGCCCTACTTGACAATCATACAAGTGATTTCATCAAGTGTATTCCTCATTACACACACCACCCAAAAGGAAAATAAAATCATTAAAAGCTTCATAGCTTAGCCTCTCATTAAATGAAGCCAAACACTTCACACATCATAGGAAAGGAAAAGGAAAGTAGTGCTACAGAATTAATAATGGCTTGTTATTACCCATATGAACCTTCTTCATGGGGTCTCCAATCACAAAGGTTGGGTTCCCATGCTTGTTAATTTTGATATGAGTTATAGTATGATTCCTCTCAATGTTTCATAAATGAGTTTTCTACTTAACAGTTTAGTCAGAGAATCAGCCAAATTCACTTCTGACCTCACATATCTAATAAATATGATTCCATTTTTTAGTAGCTGCATACCTACTTTAAGTCTCAACCTATATGTTGATTCTTTTCATTGTAAGAGTTATATTTAGTTATATCTAAAGCTAATTGGCTATCACAATGCATAGACACTGAAGGTGTGGGTTTTGTACCTAGATGAATACTCGCTAAGAAATTTTTTAATCACTCAGTCTCGTTACTAGTCAATTCCAAAGCTATAAACTCTGACTCCATAGTAGATCTCATAATGATAGTTTGTTTGGCTGATCTCTAAGTAACAACACCACCACCAAGTATGGATACATAACCATTGATGGATTTTATCTCATTTGAATCTGAAATCTAGTTTGCATTACTGTTTCATTCTAATACAGTAAGAAATCCACTATACAGGATACCATAATCCATGGTACCTCTCAAATATTTCATAAATCTAGACAGTGCTGCCTAATGCTCATTATTGGGGTTATGAGTATATTTGCTTAATTTTCCAACAACATATGCTATGTCTGGCCCCAAAAAATTCATTAAGTATGACAAACTCCTAATATTTTGAGCATACTCAAATTGGGACAAGGGGTCTCCACTGTTTCTCTTTAACTGAGAGTTGTCATCATAAAGGGTTGTCACCAATTTAAAGTCAAAGCGACCAAACTTCCAAAGTAGTTTTTCAATATAATGTTCTTGAGAGAGCATTATACTATTACTCTTCCTTATGATTTTTGTTAAGGAATTCCACAAGCAACAGAAACACACAGGATTCCCATTAAAAATTACAAAATAGAACATCTTAAAGCATTGTATACAAAACAAAACGTTTCAATGCATTATATACTACTATGCATTTGTTTCTCCATTCTAATTCCAAAATTGAGGTTTAGAAAAGGTGAGTTTTAGATTCTTTAGTCAAACAGAATTTTAACTGTTTCAAACGACATAAAGGATTAATATTAACCTTTAGATTTTTCCATTTGCATAACTATGTTTCACTACATATCAAACGAACACTATATTATGTGAACAAAATAGGTACCACCAATTTCCATAAAGAATACTGGTACCGGTTTGTTGTGTCATTTATTTTTATTCTAGTATAAAAAAATATTTTTATACATATTTTAAAAATAATGGTTAAAATATAAATTCACCCATTGTAAAATTTTGAAAAAACATCCCTATAATTAAAATGACCACTTTTAACATCTGTCTTTCATTGTCAGTGGTTCAACCATAAACAATGAACAATAAGGGTGTTTTTTAGTCACCCCTAAAAATTTAAAGGGTTAAAAATGGTCATTTTTATTTATAAGGTTTTTTCTAAATCTTAAATTTTATAGGGGTGAATATGTATTTTAACTAAAAATAATTGATGTAAAATAGTTCTATATAATATCTGTATTTTATATCAGTTATTTATATAAAAGATATTAGTTAAAAATAATTTTTATATTATTACAAAAATAATTTATATATAAAATATTTTTAAAATAGATCCAGAAGTGGAATTGGGGTAGACTAGCGTGGATAATTTTATGATATGTAGAACCTTGATGCAAGTAAGTTACATGATTATGATCCTGCTTCAAGTGCTTCGATCTAATGAGTGCCAGAATCATCTCTTGCTTTGAGTATTTGCATGTCACTATGGAGTCGAGGTTTTGCCACTTATGAATAAGATTACCTCTAATCATAAGAAGAAATCCACTAATTAATATTAAGAAAAGGAAACTTTGCTTTATTTTATCTGACTTTGAAAAATAAAAATTTCTCTACTCTATCTTTATTTTTATTAAGGATGACAAAAGAGAATTAATACTAAGGTAGAAAGATAGTGCTGATATATATTCCATTTTTTAAAAAAAGATATTTATTTGTTTTCTATCAATTTAATTCTTTGTATTTTTTTTTTCATTTTTTCCGTTAACTTCATTAACCCTGATAATTTTTTCATCATCTTCCTTTTACTTTCTTGTCCAACTCCCGTCAACCTCTCCGTCATTTTTCTTTTATGATTGTCAACCTCATGTTTTTTTTTCTCATGCTACCATTATCTCTTTCTCTAATCTAACTAAGAAGACACTTCTAATCCTTCGATGGATCTAATGTAGAGATTTTTATGGCATTTTGAAGTTAGTGGTTATGGACAATGTTATTAATTTCAGTCATGATGTTCAAATTAAATGGTTAAATCAATATGTATTAAAAGTTTATAGTTTTTATACATTTTTTGGTTTGATGGACGGAATCGAACACATGTCCATGTTTACAATAATTTACATATTTTGTTTAAGTAATTGTGTTAGACTTCTTTGACTTATAATTTTTATATTAAAACTAAAAGTTATAAAAAAAATAAAAATCACAAAATTACAAATATAATATTTTAATTTAATAAAAAAATTGATGATGATTAATTACTGATGAAACATATAATATAAATTAATAATACCATAATAAATTATTCTTAGGGATTTTCTTGTTAAGAGAGCTGTCAATGACTATGGACAGATAGAAGACGAGTAAAACCTCCTCAGGACTTACCTCCGAGATTGAGATTTGAGTGTTTAGGGTCTTAGTTTGTTTCTGCTGTTTATTTAACTCCACTTCACAAAAACAAAATATTTTAGTAAAACTATGGGGTCTATTATTCAACAAAAAAAACACACACTATAGTATGTGCTTGGTTAAAGTTGAAATCTCCTAACCTGTGTTGAGTGGCTGTCAACTGGGTTGGTGGAAATTTGTTTGTTTTTGGTTCTTGTCTTAAGTGAAGTTATGGTTGGCTAAAAGGGAATAGGCCAAAAAATTGATGCCAGATTGCTTTGGGAGAATGTGATCCACTCAACTTTTACCTAAAAAACTAGGTCCACTCAACTTGTTTCATCATCAAAATATTTTCTCTTTCCTTTCTGTTTTTAACAAAATGTTGAAATTTTCCCTTGTTTAAGACAAGCCATGGACAACAAATTAACGTTGTTACATGTAGCTAGCAATAGCTGACATGCAGGATCACGTGTTCACATGCATGTACCAATTTATGGAGAAAAAAACCTTTGTAATTAAATTTGAATTGATAATGATCTAAAACTGATCTTTGGTACCCATCCCTTTATGCGACATCTTGGATCTTAGTCCTTTTTCTCAAGCCATTTTATTTTTTTTGCTTTTGGAATATATATGTTATCTTTGTCACTAGAAATTGGGGTGATATTGACAATGGAAAATGAGGAAAGTCAGAAGCTTTTTGAAGAGGCCGAAAAATTCAGAGGAAGCTATTGATGAGGAACAATCAATAAGTTAATGGACATGGAATGAAAGATGTGGTTGGTAGCAGGACCTGCCATGTTCTCAAGGTTTTGAATGTTTGGTATCTCTGTTGTTAGTGAAATCTTCATTGGTCACATTGGCTCAACTGAACTTGCTGCTTATGCCTTTGTCATGACTGTCCTTTTGTTAGGTTTGCCAATGGTGTGCTGGTAAGTGAGCTTCTCTCACTTCTATATGGCCTTATTTGGATTGAGATGGTCTAATTCAAAACTAAACTATTACTCAACCCAATTTTAACAGTAGGAGATATGTATAAGGGGGTGTCAACTTAAAACCAAATTAGATTTGGTAATAAACATGACTCACAATCCAAATAAATATATAGGAATATGAAAATAACGTGGGTTATGTATGTAAATATGAAAAAACAACAAAAATAAAAAGAATGAAATAAAAAGAATAGAAGGAGAGAATTATATAACAATAAAGAAAATTAAACATTATAAATATTTCTATTTATAAATATAAGAGGAGTCTAAAATTAGAATTCTATTATAATCTTTTTAAGATGTTTTAGATTATTTTAGATATTTACATGTAATGTTGATAACAAATTTGAAGATCTAATGGATTGTAGAGAGCCTATTAAAAAGTATAAATTTTATAAAGTATCAATAATTCTTAAAAGAGGCTTCAATAGTTCTATAACTTGAGACCATTAGTAGTTATTTTATTTTGTTGGTGATCTCGTTCGTTCTTTTTAAAATTAAGATATATTATAATTACACCATGTCTCTTAATTAAAAAAATAGTCTTTATTAAATTTCAAAATTTATTAATTTGATATAGGAATAAAAAAACCACCCTAAAATTACACAACCATTACGTTCTCTCCCACAATTCTCACACTTTCATACGCATCCAAGATGCATTCATGTTTTTTTTATGGCATATATTCTGCTTTCAATTCTACGAAGTGAGAAAGACCATGACATATTGTACAATGTGAAACACGAAATACCTGTATTTTATTTTACCTTATTAAATTATTTGTCTAACAAAATCATAAATATCAACTATACGTGGCATATAATTTGTTTTCAATTCTACGATGTGAGAAAGACAATGACATATTGGCAATGTGAAACACGAAATACCTTTATTTACTTTTACATTAATTAAATTATTTGTCTAATAAAGTCATAAATATCAACAAAGTTGTGGTGGTTTAATTACGCATCTCATTCTTTAAGTACGTAGTTAGAAGTTGATTTCTGACTCATATGAGAAAAATAAATTATGTTTGCTCTTGGTACAATTCTTGATCCAAGATGATAAAGTTTGAGAAATATTGGGGTGGATGTAGTAATGTTGTGCTTGTTCTTGGTGTAATTCTTGATCCAAGATTAAAACTTGAAACTTTGACCTATTTTTATATGAAAATGGATCATTTGACTAATGAGAGAAAGTTACATAATGTCAAAATGAATTTGTACAAATTGTTTGAACAATATCATGAGAAATGGGAACCTGATTCACAAAGTGGAGAGGTTAATTCAGCTATTAAGGGATCCATATCGGATTCCAAGTCCTCCTCATCCAACTCTATGGCTTACTTATTTGATGTAATTTTATTATAATTTGTTAATATTGTTGACATTAAGTACTTGATTTAATAGGAATTGACCTAACACAAGACCTTAATGCACATAAAAATTGGGAAATCTCAACTTGATCTTTATTTGGATGAGCCAATATTAGATTCTAATTTTTATGAGAGTTGGATGTTCTTGTGTGATGGAAGGATAATGTTAGCCGTTTTGGAGAACATTCAAAGATGATTCAAGATGTATTAAACATTCAATCCCCACTGTTCCTATGAATCTGCATTTAGCATTGGAGCACATGTGCTTAATAAGTATAGAAATTGGTTGTTGTCAAAAATATAGAAGCTTTGATGTGTGCTTATAATTGGATGCATGGTTTTATTGATGAAAGTATTTTTAAATTTTATTCTTACAATTTACTTTTATTACTAAATAATTATTTGTGTAATTCATATCTAACAATCTTTTTATTTACTTAAATATGTAGATGATGAAGATGAACCTCCTCCAAAAGTAGAGCTATCAGAGTCCAAGTGTAGCTCAAATGTTCTTGAATCTTGATGTGGTTGATGAGGAAAAAAGAAACATATTATGATTTGTTAACTTATGGATTTTATTATTGTTTGTTATTAACTTATTATGGAGTAATGGAGTATGAACTTTATTTGATGTTATTTATTATAGACTTTTATTATTTGGGTTATTATTATTATGGACTTTATTATTTAATCTTATTATTAATACACAATTATATTATGTTATATTGTTATTGTATTTGTGTGTTTGATTTTTGTTTTAAATATTGGTTGATTATTTGATTTAGATTTTTTATGATAGTTGTATAACTTGTATTATATGTTATTATAATAATATAATAGTATAAAATGCAAATAATAAAATTTTGTTCCCATTAATGCAAATATAATTTATTCAAACTTTTAATGAAATAAATTGGGTTGATTATAAAAAAATTGGTTTTAAAAAAGGTGAAATCTAGTTTTTATATCTACTATTTTTTTAAAGAAGACTTAAAAACAGTATAAATTTAGAATTAAAAAATGGCATGCGGACAAAAAAAGGGCTAGTCCGCGAACCACATATAATACGAGTTAGGCTAGTGTTTCTAAATTGTTTTCTTTTTTTGACCAGACTCGTATTAGAATAGGCTTAGGCGAGCCTTGAATCAGCCCAACGGCCCGTATTGCTACCCCTAATTGTGTTGGATGTCAATTTGAGGTTATTTTCCATATTAAATTTGTTATTAAATTGATGTTTAATTGTTCATTTAATAAGAAAATTGTCCTCATTATGTTTCGTTGAAGCACTGTCATGATTTTAAGCTCACAATTCTTTTTAGATATGTTTTGACACAAAGTGGATCGAGTTTTGTCACTTTTTGTTCACTTCATTCATCTAATATTAAATTTGCTTTTGTCACTTTGTTACAATTGGATCGAGTTCAAACTTTGATACAAGGCGTATGACATCCAAATCTTCATTTTCAATAGTTGGATCAAATTCTTTAAGATTGTGTGTTATTCAAACAGATGCATCAAAATTTTGGAGTCCCAGTCAGGTGACATCATTATCGCTTGAGAGGTCATGTTGCAACAACACCTTAGTTTTCCATCCCAAACACCATTTAAAAGGGTTAAGGTCGTTGTTTACCTTTAGGGGGGATCTTTGGTCCGTGGAAAGGTAAGAGCAGCGTGTGGAGGCTCTTTGACACTATAAGGAAGTTTGAAAATGAGGAATCTCTTCCAATTTTCTTTCCTTTCCTGTCATTTTTCATTGATCTTTTGTATTTCTTTTTTGCTGGATTTGGGTGTAACTCATTCACTTTCTATTTATTATTGAGAATTTTATATGATTTATGATGTGTATCAATGTTAGTGGCTTCTTCATATACTATATGCTTGATTTGAATGGTAGAATATTACAAGATTTTATGTTTCAATTTATCATCAAGAAATGTTTTCCAAATGGGAAATGGATTAAGTCACCTAATGAGTTATAAGTCTAGGGATAAAGCATAATGCAATTGTTGCTTAAGCCGAGTTAGGGTAATGCGAGGGCTTTCGTCAAATAGTCAAGGGATCAACATTTTGGGAAAGTATCTTAGAATCTATTCGCCAATGGGTTGAGTTTAGTGACATTAATTTCGTATTGACTTGACATTTATCGGTATACATATAAAATAGAATAACATATGCTTGGGAAGGAGGACAATGAAATATAATCCCAAGGGCTTTTATTTATATTTGCCTTCATTTTTATGTTTTTATTACCACAATAACATTCTCCATTAACAACAAACACTTGTGCATACTTGTGAATTACTATATATTAACTTATAGTGATTTTACAAGTATAAAATGTTATTTTACGATTCATGTGGATATGATTATCAAAACAATAACGGACATTGGTACACTGTCAAAGTCTCAACAAGTTTTTGGCATGTTGTCGATGACTTGTATTTCAGTAAACTACAAAATAACAATTTATTCTTGACAATTTATTCTTGACAATTTATTCTTGTAGATTATTTGTTCTTTGTATAATATTTTGTTTAATTTTTTTTCTTTATCTGAATTGGCTACACCTATCTTTTTTGTTAGTTTGTTTTAGTTAGTATGTATAGTTACATGGATAAATTTGATGCAAGACATTACCCCTATGCCCTCAGAATCTAATCCTTAATTGCACCCTTCATGAACCAAGGTGCCTATAAGAGGTACACTTTGGGTGAATATGCCAATTCTTAATTGTTTGAGAAATTTTAAAACAATCTTAGACAAAGACCAAGTGTCTGGTGCATTAAATTGAATTATTTTTTTTCACCATATCATGTCAAATTAATTTGGTGGATTAGACTATGGGGATCTATGCCACATCTCTACATTCTATGAGTTGTGTGGTAAGTTGGAATTTTCTCTTGAGGAAGAATAAGCAATGTTCATGAGATATACTTCCCTTTTTTGCTACATAGGGAAGTAAAATTATGGTTCCAATTCTATCTAAACCATGTATTAACTTCTTGGAGCACAAGAAGAATATTATCAACAATAGCAAAATTACCCTATGTTTATCGATAAAGTCTTAAAATTGGAGAACATATTCATTTAAATCATGCAAGCCTCCATCAATAACCAAAAGAGTGATGAAGACTCTATCAAAAAGCTAAAGACTCAAATTAGGCTACTGGCTAAACAAATTGTTGAGATGGTAGTGATTGAAAAATTATTTATGAAGAATTTTAAAAAGAGGTGTGTAACATCCTTAATTTTAAGAGTAAAACAATGATACATATTTGCGAAAATCTCATAAATAAATAAAATGTTAAGTATAAAATTATAAATTTACATTTAAATAAATGGAGTAAATAAAAAGTATTAAATACATATTAGCTTAAACTTTGTCATTAATAAATTACATACAAACAAAAAGAAACTTCCCTTAAAAATCTAAACAAAACTATATATATATAATTAATAGGACTCGATTTAGCAAGACTGGCTTGTACTCCTTACCAATGTTTTAATAAAAACTTAAAGATCGTCTTCTAAACAACCTAGATATATAGACAAACCCCAAAATAAAAACAATAATGAGTAAAACTTAATGATAATAATAAACTAGAAATTACTTGAATTATGACATATTCAATCATAACTCGAGTGAAAGTTATGAAAAACTCTTATACAGTTTTGGTTGTAACCGATTTATCTTTCATACAATCTATGCAAACAACAAAAGTTGTTTTTTTAATTTGGTTTATCTTTTCACTTATTATCTAGTTGACTGGAGCTCATAGTATTAGCAAGGAGCAGCCCCCTTACTGTCAATAGACCCACCATTATCCATGATAGCTTATTCCGTTTTGGTCATAAAAACCCTAAAGATAGCTTGTCCTTTTAACATGTTGGTCGCATTGACCTTGTCTCTAAGAGAAAACTTAACCTTTTAACATACATATTGGTCACATTTACAACGTCTCCAAGAGAAAGTTTGACATTTTAATATATTGGTCGGACAGTCCTTGTCTCCAAGATAAAGCTGGGCCTTTTAACATGCATGTTGGTCACATTGGCCTCGTCTCCAAAAGAAAGCATGGCTAACATGTTTGATCGCATTAACCCTATCTCTAAGAGAAAACTTGATCTTATTATCTTCTTTAATCTTTTTTGTAATTTAATTATGTAGCTAATATAATAACCAGATTTCAAATAAAGCTACATATATATTATTTGAAACCAAGAGTTGATAAACATATGTGTGTGTTTAAAGTACATTTATATATATAATTGAAAGCATAATTGAGATTTTGTTATCGATACCCTTCGATGTATTTTATCGAACACATGGAATTTCAAGCATATAAAACACTAGCAATATCATGTAATGGTATGATTATAATTAAAAATAATAAGGGATTCCCAACAATTCTATATCAAATGGCATATCGAAATTACATATAAATAGAGATCCATGAGCAAAAGTCATTATTAATAAACAATACATCCAAGGGAGTTTTTACTTAGGGATTTCTATTGTCACCTTAGAGTCAAACATTCTTCGGTGTAATTCTGATTATCTTCTCTATTGATGAGACCTTCTATGTCTTCCTATTTGTATTCTTCTTCAGCCCTATGAATACCCTTACGATTGACTAACTTTAGATTATAACACCTCTTATACTATTGGATTTGAACTACACTTTTAAAACTTGCCTTTATTATGAACATGCATGGAAAACAGGGCATTAACTAGTAAAGTCATTCAAGGTAAATTCATAAACATACGAGAGTAAACTTTGTGGTCCATTGAAGGTAAAGGCATTTAATGGTGCATTTTACTTTGTTACCTGTTGATTATTGTTACAAGAAGATTTGGGTCTATGCTTTGAAGACAAAGGACAAAGTGTCGGAGAAGTTTAAACAATTCCATACTTTTGTTGAGAGACAATAAGATAATAAGCTAAAATGCATTCATACTAACAATGGCAGTGGATATTGTGGACCCTTTAAAGTCCATTGCAAGCAATAATGTATGAGGCATGAAAAGACATCTCTTAAAACTCCTTACCTGAATGGTTTAGCAAAAGGATGAATAAGACATCGATTGAGAATGTTAAGTGTATACTTTCTAAAGCAAAATTGCCTAAGCATTTCTGATGTAGGGCATTATACACAACAATGCATGTTATTAATCCCAATCCTATAGTTGTTTTAAATATTGAGGTGTTAAACAAAATTTGGTTTGACAAAGATATCAAGCATGAACATTTTTGACTTTTGATTTTGTGCATGTTTTAAAGGATGAAGATCCAAGTTGAATGTGAAGACTAGGAAGTGTATCTTCATTGCCTATTTAAGATGAATATGGTTACATGTTGTATGATCTTATTTAAAGAAACTTGTTAGAAGTTGGGATGTGGAGTTCATGGAAAACCAAACCATTAAAGACATTAATAAAGTGGAGAAGACTACACCTGAGAGAGTCAATAGTTTGTTTGAAATTGATCTAGTTCATATGCATGTACATGATATGGATACCGTTGAGAATATTGCCCATAATGGTGAGAAACATGTTTATGTTGGTAATCAACAGCTTGAAGATGACTTTGATGTTCCTCTTGATGATGTTGAAGTGGAACATGGGATGTCACAATATATGAGAATTTGGGTGATGATCCCAACTACCTCAAGTCTAACTTAGGAGGTATAATATGCATAGACAAAGGTATCCTCCTGATGAGTTTATGACCTGGATAGATAGAGAAGAACTTAAGTGTTACCAGGAGGCCATGGAGAATGCAAAAAAAAGAAAAAATGGCTAGATGTAATGCAAGATGAAATGAAGTCTTTGCATGATTATCGCTCTTATGATTTGGTGAAGTTTCATAAAGGCAAAAAGGTCTTACAAAACAAGTGGATTTACAAGGTAAAACAAGATAGTAATTATCCATCTTTGAGATATAAAGCCAAATTGTTGGTGAAAGGCTTTAGTCAAAGAAAGAATGTTGAATTCAATGAGATTTTCTCACATATGGTGATGTTATCCATTAGAATTGTGTTAAGTTTAGCTTCCAACCTTGATTTAGAGGTAGAGAAAATACACATGAAAACAACTTTCCTTCATGGTGATTTGGAGAAAGAGGTATACATGAAGTAACTTGATGGTTTTCAAGTCAAAGGAAAGGAAAAGTATATGTGTAGGCTTAAAAAGAAAGCATGTGGTCTAAAACAGGCTCTAAGGTCATATAAGAAGTTTGGGTCAGTTATGTGTGAAGACTACAAGAAAACTACTTCTAATCATTGTGTCTTTGTTGATGACTTAATTATCCCATTATTATATGTTGATAACATGTTTTTTTGTTAGGGGAAATGTTTTTAGGATTGATAGGTTAAATAAGCAATTAGGTGAGTCATTTGTCATGAAAGACGTGGGTAAACAAATTTTTGGCATAAGAATCATTCATGATAGACAAGTAAAGAAACTTCAGCTATCATTTGAACATTATGTTAAAAGGGAATTGCAAAGATTCCAAATGGAAAATACGAAGGCAGTTTCCTAGTTGCTTATGTGAAGTAGAGTTCTAAACAGAGTCCAAACAAAGCTGAGAAACCAAATATGGAATAGGTTCCTTTTGCATTTGATATAGGTAGTTTGATGTATGCAATGGTGTAAACAAGACCTGATATAACACATGATGTTGGTACAGTCAATAGATTTTTTTTTATCAAATCTAGGTAAAGAGCAATGAAATGTCGTGAAATGAATTTTAAGGTATATCTAAAGTACTACAAGTTTGAGGATTTAATTTAGAGTTGAAAAGCCTACTCTTTTGGGTTATAATGATTCTAATATGGTTAGGAATATTGATTCACTAGTGCAAAAATTGGGTATAACAACGGGATATAATCACGGGTTAAAGTGGATCAGTGATAAAAACATGCGCGATGGTATTTTTGAAATTATAAGGTAAACGATATAATCAGGGAAAACTATATATCCACGGTTAACATCATAACCGTGATCGTACCCATCAATATATAGTCACAGTTGTGTAGTCAACTGTGGATATACACGGCTCTGATGTTATCCGTGAATGTATATTGATGTCTATAATTACGGTTGTGTAGTCAACTGTGGATATATATTTCAGGTTTTAGGGTTTAATCACTAGGGACTATATGTCCACGGTTGTTTCTATAACTGTGATTATAGAGTTAATATTTATCCACGGTTGTGGTCTTAACCGTGGTGATAGAGTTAACATTTATCCATGGTTGTTTGTTCAACCGTGAATATATGTGTAATATATTCACGGTTTCAAGGTTATCCATGATTATATATGTTTTCAGAAACTTCAAAAGCCGCGCCTCTAGGTTTTTTTCTTCTTCTCTTTCTTTCACGCTAGTCTTCCACTACTTGTCCTCGACCTCTCTGTGCTTGCTTTCGTTTTCTTGTTGGTTCTCTTCCCCATTTTTCCTGTTCTTGTCATCGTCTCGTTCAGGTAAGTGTTATCTGCCTCTATCTTTTTCCCTATAAGCTACATTGTGCCTTTGTCATGACATTCTCTTTTTCTGTTTGGCTGTGCAGAGCACATACGTTGGTGGTTCCCTAAGGGTGGTGCCCTTCTCTGTTTCTTCATTCAGGTAGGTTCCATCTTCACTAAGTGTTTTCTTTCTCTATCTTTTCCCTATGTGCTGCATTGTGCCTTTTTCATGACTTTCTGTGGTTCTGTTTGGTCATGGTTCTGTTTGCTTCCTGTGCCTGTATCTCTTCCTCTATGTTTTCTTCCTCTATCTCCTCCTCTATTCGTCAATATATCAGCGTTGTTGATTATGTATTATCTTCATTTGTAAATAAAAAAATGAATCACGTGTTTGGTTATGAATAATTTTTGTAAGGAAAAAAAACTGACATTCATATTCTAGTATCCCATTGTTGCTATGTTTTGCATGACCAAACTGTACTTTTTATACTTTTCAAACACACAGTCTTCACTAGTAACTAAGTTTATAGGTTTTCAAACCTTTTAGTAATCCTTCATCAACAGGTCTCTTAATTCCCTTCTCACTCATATGACTGAGCCTTATGTACTACAATTATGTGAATCATATGATCTTTTAGAGTATAAAACAACAACAGTCCCAAGAGTTGTTCCTTTAATCAGAATATAAATCCCTCATTATAACTTTCCTTTTATCATCACCTTCTCCAACAAACTTGTATCCTTCATTGTATAGGGCACTCAACGAGATTAAGTTCAGAATATGACAGTAATTATATTATCTCCTAATACGATCTTTCTTTCTCGCTTTTCATACAAAGAGAAAAAATGCCTATTAGGTGTCATATGAAAATATGCACTATAATCAAGGATCCACTCGTTCCTTGAGTCATTAGTGGTAACTATTAAGGCAAAATCAACATCACTGTCTTCTAAACTTTCAATTGTTATGTTTGTAGAATTTCCTAATTTTCTTTTTCTGGAATAATTTCTTTGAATATGCCTTGTTTGGTGACAATGAGAACACTTTAGGGTTTGGTTATGAATAATTTTATTTCTGTTGTTGTTGGTTGCTCTTATATAATATTATTTCTATTGTTGTTGTATGTGTGTGGTTGTTAATCTTGTGAACTCGTAGGCTCATATACTAGTTAACTAGTATGAAAGTTGCTTTGCATGAGTGAACCGTAGTTTCCCGTTTAAGATTCAACACAAATGATCATTAAATTAATTAATTTCATCGTTTATGTTGAATCTTGAATTGTCCGTTTGGACAGTTTGGGATAAACAATTATTTTTTATACGTCATTAGTATGTACAAGTTAGGAGTTATTTTAATGGAAGTGTGTCATTTTTTATACGTGCTATGAGAAATGGAAGTGTGTCAGGGTGAGGAAGATCAGAGACTACACTTCAACACAAGCTGAGGAGGTCGCCTAGAGAATTGTAAGTATTCATCTTCTTAAAAGGTTTAGGGTTTTTTTGCATTTCCTCATTATTCCTAACACGATTCATTGGGTTTTGGTTGCAGGATTCCTTGGTTGAGCAATCAACCCAAGGGTCATTCATTGCATATGGTAGGTAGGGCATACTCATTGCCATTGGAAGACCAAAGCACCCTAGTAGAGTTCGTGTTGCTGGTCAAGGTCATGGTAAGTTTAACACAATTTTTTTCCTTTTGTTTTCTAATAAGTTATTAGTTTCTAATCATCTTTCACTATAGGCTTCCGGAGCTTCTATAATTTTCCCTCATATTCGACTCCATCGATGAAAAACTTAATGGAGTCTGCAGCAGAGGAAAAGTACATAGAGAATTTCCAATGGTTGCAACAGGAGATGGCAACCCTCAAGAGACAATGTAGTTCATCAGCTAGCAGCGAGAGCCTACTACACCAGCGGTGGACCCATATGTTGGATTAATTATAAGATTATACATAAACATTAATACATAATTTTATTTTATTATATGTAATTTGGTTCCATTAATTACTGAATAATTATTGCCTCGACTACACTATTTATAGATTCTTTGTTATGTAAAAATACAGGTTGGGCAGGTCAGCACATTATGCTGCACCTGACAGTGACTTGTTTATTAATGAGTTGGACGAGGCTATGGCCACTGGTATGGTGCACGACTTAGGTCCTTTGGTTCACCATCAGCCATTGCCTGATGGTATGTCAAGGGTCTTTGTTGTGGAGATCATACTAGCAGATGTCATTGTCCTAGTGCCAACTGCGGAGATGCAGGTCATCGGCCAAGCACTCGGACACTTTCTCATATGGCCCAACAGAATTCTAACACTTGTTGTTACCTAGGTATGTTCCCAAAATGAACTTCAAATAAATTATAAGTTTATGATTTGTATCATAGCATATTTGTTTTAATGTTTTGACTGTTCAACAGGATATTGGCCTAGCATTTAGGTAGGTGGAGGTCGCCATAGACCCGATACGTATAAAGACTATGGACTATTGGGGCTGAGCTAGGTGAGGACGCCGTTTAGGTCCCTTGGCAGGCAGATGTATTCATCCGCACAAGTCCACTACTACTTTCCATTACGCGGTGTGACTTGTGCGAGATCACGATTGGGTGGACAATGCTGAACATCTCTGTCATTCAGTTTTGGGAGCTGTAAGTATATCGTTCTATATTTAATTATTTCAGTTCACATGTTATTTGTCACTAACTGTGTGTAAATTTTCTCAGGTTTCTACATAAATTTTGTATGGATAACGGTTTCGGGGACAAATGGGTCCTTAAAGCCCTTATCCATAGAAAAGAATGGAAACAACTAACAGGAGACTCAGGCATACATCTAGAATTAGATGCATGAGTCAAGGAAGAGTGTCTACTTAACCCAATATCATAGAGAGTAAAAGTTTCTTGTGTAATTATTATCTATTAATTTAACAATCTTGCATTATCACTTATTAGGTTTCATTGCAGCTCTCATTGGTAGCTTATGGTTATTTGTCCCAAGGATTCCATTGTTGCATGCTTTAATTCATTGCATGGTGTAAGGTCCCCCCTAATTTATATTTATTTTTAATTTTAATTCCATCAAATTTACTAAAAATTTTCACATTTTTAAATATCACAATCTTGATCCCATAATTATAACTATATTTAAAACTCTAACTATCAAATATTAACCATTCATAGTATAGATGTCCCTTAAAAGCATTTTGGTTTATAAAAATTAACTTTTAACCAATCCCGACAGTGTTGTAATTGATTACGTGATTTCTATAATCGATTACATGCACAAAAAGACAAAATAAGTATCCTGACGAAACTGGTAATCGATTACCATAATCTGGTAATCAGTTACTGACAGCATAAAGACAACAATTATGTAGATTTTCATGTTTTGGCCAACTGCAGCCTACCTAACTTGCTTATTTTAACTCTAAATGCTACAAAATTTCATGGGCATTATGTTTCTGCCATTCCAAAACTGTTGACGCAACTCGTTCGCCAGAATTCCACTGTATGCTCAAAATATGCATAAAAATGCATTTAAACCAAAAGTAATACAACCCAATGTACAAAACCTATCAAATGGACTTCAAACTTGGTGAGGCCTATATGCACAAGTTATAAACGAGGTAGGGAACCTATTGGTCCCTTTCGATGGTCCTAAAACCTACCGGATCACAAAATCACCCATCCAGTTCCTAATTTCCATATAATTTCACCTATTTTCACTAATATGCATAATGTCATTTTTTCATCATCATTTCTCACATTCACACTAACCTACAATTCATACACACAATACAATACCTACCCATTTCAAATTCATCAATCTAATGGCTCCATGCCATAACTACACATTACCTCATAACACCATACACATGGTAAATACATCTAGTCCATAAACTCATAACCCAAATTCTTTTTCATCATCATCAATCCATCATACATGCAAGCATTAAATGTTCATCATTACACCATAATCAATTTCCAAAGTCTATTGGAATACGGGTCTAATTATCACACAATCCAAACACACATATATCAATATTTAAAGCTATATACTCAACTATCACACAAATAACATTTCCACAGCTTTCTTGGCATCGGCTCCTTACTTGGCGCTTCCCTCCGAGGCATCCGCACCTTCCCTGTCACTGGTTACTAAAAGAAAAGAAAACCACAACAAGAGTGAGTGTTTGGAATATCATAATTAATCTAGAACGATAAACTTAAAACAATAATTAGCCATTCATTGATATATCCAGTTCACTAAGCTCTCAGTAACCTCATACATCTTAATATAAACCCATTTTATATAATACTCAATTTATCCTTAATTTAAGAGTCACCCATCACACATGAAAACAATATCATCATTTAAGTCCATATTTAACATAATTGAATAATCGCCAATATAAACATCATCCTCATCAAATCAAATACAACATAACCGACTCTCAATATTTTATATGACGCCTAATATCTAGATACTAAAAGGATTGACCTTCAGTTGGGGATCATACTTGACACCCCGTGGATCTGACTAGGTCCACCGAGCCCAACTTTGCTCTCCACCTCAACCACTAGGTCCTACTTAACCACTAGGTAGCTCAACTGGATCTCAAATGACCACGAGAGCCAAAAATGAGGGATGAAACATATCGTCAGTCATCCCACACCACATAACCACATAAACACATCTTAAATCTCACATTTCTTTATTGATAAGCAATAATCACCTGGGGTGGCCACACAAACAAGGCCCCTAACATATATTTACATCGCCTCAATATATTAAATCATCATCATTTATCAAGTTCGCCATACAAGAATCAACACTAGCATATACCCACCAAGTTCATAATCCAAAATCCAATACATCATACATAACCATATACATATACTTATCATTATAACATAAACATCATCATCTACCATAAAATTCCAATTCCACAAACATCAAGATAGTTACACATAACCTATACAAACCAATTTATCAATTACCATTAACTAACTAATCAACTTTGCCTAATTCTAAAAGTAACCCAATCTTTTAAATTGTCAATTGATAGCATATTCACACAAACATACTTATATGTATCTTTGTATCTCGCCTAGCCATATTCCTAAATTTCTTGTATTCCATAATCACATTATATTCTTTTCGAATCTAATTATACATTAACCAATTCTAATTAATTATGACCTGAACACTCCCCTTACTCCGATTCCATGCTTCTACGAGTTGTTCTTTGTGTCAATCATGACCCACAATCAAATTGTTCACTGCTCCGCTTCCACTTCCGATGCACACTTCGCTTAACGATCCTCCGACCCCCGTTTCACTACCTACGAACGCCGAAACACAAACCCATTAACACATTGCCATACCCATTGCCATGGAAATCAATTTCAAACCCCAATTTAGCTTCAAAAACGCCAAATGACACTTCCTTATGCATGGGTATATTCATCCAAGGAGAGGGATAGAAGGGAAAGCACGAATCTAAACTCCTAATTGCGTAAAAGTCATCCCACAAGCTCTAATTCACTAAGAAAGTGAAAAAACCAAACCCCACATGCAAAAAGGTATCCACGTGTAGAGAGAGAAAGAGAGGGACGAAGAAAGCTTGAAATTGAAGATGCATTTGGACATATCTTGAGACCCCGGTTCCAAAAATACGATCAATTTGAAGTTTCAACACGAAATTGCCCTCCGATTTGAAGCTTGAAGCTCGCGGCCATTGAAGAGAAAATGAAGAAGAAGAACGCGTGCTCGTGGAGAGGAAGAAAAGATTGTATTTTGTTTTATATATATCATTAAAGGCATTTAGGTCTTTTGCCCTTTTTCTTTTCCATTTTCTTTTATGATTTAATTTAAAACTTACCTCTAAACCTTTTGGTAAATAAAATTTACTATCACTAATTTAAACTTTATTTAAATTTTAATAATCAATCAAATAAATTTATTTAATTTTATAATATTTAATTATTTAAAAATCATATTTATATTAATTAATAATAATTTTCAAAAATCTAAAATTAATTTAAAAATGATTAGTAATAATTTTTCACCAATCATAAATTTTTAAATTAACTAACCGGAGTGTTATATTTATTTTTTTCAAACTAAAATAAAAGGTAAAATTAAGAATTATTAAAATTATATATACCAATGTATTGATCAGCAGCTAGATGGTAGATAGTAGATACTTTAGGCTCCATCATGCAAACACAGTTATCACAGCTTGTAACTAGTTTTTATGTTAGCCAAAATATGTGATTGGTCCGTCTTCATCATTTATATTTTAAAACGGTTTTAAAATAGTTTTTTTTAAAAAAGTTAACATCATTTTTTTTAATTGGTTATTGTAAAATTGGTTTAAAATATACTTTTAAAATTATTTAAATTATTTGGTTTTTAAGTAAATTTAAATTCGTTAATTGTTGATATGACTAATTAAATTACATAACAATTTGTTTATGTGAAATTGACATGTATAAATGACTATTAATATATGACTTTAACAGATAAAATATAAATTTTGGGTGTATATATATAACTTATAGTATCGACCGTTAAGATATTTATATGTTTTATTTTAAATTTTTAAATTCTTAAAATATGGAATATTTAAACTATACAAACAGTATTTTATATTTTTGTAAATAGATGAAGTAAATAAATTTAATAAATAATTTAACTTATTTAACAATGGATCTTAATATCGTGACCAGTTGAATCATTTCCAGTTTTAATAAGGACGATAATAATAACAAGTAGCGGTTATATTTTTGAGAGAAAAGAACCTAAAGTCTGCATACCCGAGAATTTGGTTTACCGCCAATTAGAGGAGCAACACCACGTGGGTAGGTCAATGAACAGAAACGTGTCTATTATATGCAGAGACACCACTGTAACCAAAAATAGCCAAAACTATATACATCAACACACCAAGCCTACGACTTAAAGCAACCGCAAGGTTGATGTCAAAAGTTAAGTTACACATTTCTACACGCATCTAAACACCCCCTCCCACACCCTCTTGCGCACCATTTTTCCATTGTTCAATCTCACAAGCAAAGGTTAAAGTAGATTCTCAAGCAAAACACAAAGCACCACTTAAAAGCACACTAATTAAAGCCTCTTAAAGGTCATTGAATTAAGGCACTGTTTCATCTTTGAAAGACCATCTGAAGACTTTGGAGCCCTCAAAGATTATTGGAGCTGCTACAGCTAGCAGGAACATGGGTACTCTAACTACTGTTCCTGTGCTCCCTTCTAAGCTCAAGCCTTCGCTTTCTCCGCGCCAAAATTCTCTTTTTCCCTACCGAAGAAGGGTGGGCAAGAAGAACCAAGCAATCGTCCCTGTATGTGTTTCTTTTTCTCATCATTTTCTTATGTGAAATTGTGAATTGTGATGATGAAGGTCATTTCTGAAGCAGGTTGCTAGGTTGTTTGGGCCAGCCATATTTGAAGCTTCGAAGCTGAAGGTTTTATTCTTGGGAGTCGACGAAAATAAACACCCCGGAAATCTTCCAAGGACTTATACTTTAACACACAGTGATATCACCTCTAAACTCACCTTGGCTATCTCTCAAACCATAAATAACTCTCAGGTATTTCTCATCTTTATGTTTCTTATTCATTTCAAATCATCATTAACTTGGCCATGAGTTGAATTGCCAAATGCGTCTCAAAACAGAGGAAAGTCAGGGATCTTAAATTCTTCCCTCAAAAGAGTCAATTTTTATTGTTCCAAATCTTATTGGGTTCATAAGAGATTGTAACATGTCGAAAGAGCCTAACCAATTAGGAAATGAGATTATTTTTGCTTAAATATATAAGAAATTTAGCATTCAGTATACTTATTATACGCTTTTTTTTTTTAAAAAAACTTAATGGTGTCCAAAGCTCCAAATTCAAAATCTAATCTTTAAAATATAGAAATTATTGAAGTGAATATCATTTTTGAAATAGGGCTGTTATGGTAATAATGGAGGTTGATGTAAAAATTACTCCAAATATTTTATAACTGATCTAATATGATTCAAAAGCATAAAGAACATGATAATCACACACATCTTTTCCTTAAACATCTTGTCTATCACATCTTAAAATATAACATATTTAAACCATTTAGCAGGATTTTGTTGGTAATTGGTTATTATAGTAAATTTGTAATGGACGTAAAAAATACAGAATTATTCAATACTTATTTAATATTGATTTTTTTTAAAATCTAACATAGTAAAAGGTTATTTTTTTATTAAGCCCACATTTGTTGGTCCTTTGCTTTAAATAAAACTAGAAACAAGTTAAAATATATTTTGTAAGTTGAAAGTAATATCCATAATGTAATAGATGTTGGGTAATTGCAGCTGCAGGGGTGGTACAACAGATTGCAAAGGGATGAAGTGGTGGCACAATGGAAGAAGGTGAAGGGAAAGATGTCTCTGCATGTTCACTGCCACATTAGTGGAGGTCATTTTCTTTTAGACATGATAGCTAGGCTAAGATACTTCATCTTCTGTAAAGAGCTACCAGTGGTAAGCAAATTATAAACATTAAAAATGCTAAAATTAAACCTCAGACATGATCTGAATGAAACAAATAAAACATTTTTATGTTGTGATTGCGTGTGTTAATAATTAGGTGTTGAAGGCTTTCGTTTACGGAGATGAGAACCTATTCAACAACTACCCGGAACTGCAAGATGCTCTGGTATGGGTTTATTTTCACTCGAACATTCCAGAATTCAACAAAGTCGAATGTTGGGGCCCACTAAAGGAAGCCTCAGCAGCACGTCCTCGTGGGTCCCACGAAGAAGCACAACCAAGTAATAAAGAAGGGGTGGCAATAGCAATACCACAGGCTTGCAAAGAAGAATGCGAGTGTTGCTTTCCCCCGCTCAATTTCAACTCAATTGCGTGGTCTCAAGAAGTTCCCACCCAGAATTACGAACCTTATGATGGCGTTGACACCCCACGCAACAACTTGTAAAACGCATCATGATCATCGTCACAGGGATACAGGCAAAATTATTAGTTGCTATACACTAAACTAACATTTTGGTATTTAACTTTGATAAGATCATATTTAAGTTCTCAAGTTTTTAAAGTAATCATTGTATGCTCTTAAATAAGATTTTAAATAGGACAGAACGAAGATTCGAAGTTTCTTAGGATAAAATCTTTATTTTAAAAATTTAAAGATACAAATATATATGGTCTTATCAGAGTTGGATATTAAAATGTTATTCAACTCGTTATTGTATCCTCCACAAAAAATTACCAAGTCAATGTCCTTCTCCTTTGTAGATAAAAAATTTTACTTGTGATTTTTTCTTTAGCAGAAAAAATTTAAATTAGATGATGTGCAGTATCTGTATGCTTGGTTAGTGATTGTTTTGAGAAAGTGCAATTCCGTCAAATTACGATGTATATGCTTGTACCTAAAAGTTTGATTATCAATTATGAATGTAATTTTCTCAGTTGCGTTTGCGGAGCAATTTTCGGAGATTATCAATTTAGAACTCCTTTGAGGAAAAAAAGAAGAGGAAAATGTTTGACACGTTGTTTAAAATGTTTAAATAATATAAGATTGAATGGGTGGATTAAGATGGTGTCTGCGTCTGCGGCTTATTATCCGATTATTTTACATGTAAGATTCATTTTATTATTTCTATATATATTCCTATACAAACTAAAAGTCTAAAACCTATAAAAAAAATGGATTAACTTGAATAATTTGGGTCAAGTGGAGATAGTCATATTAGAAATTTAAATAAATTTAGACCTACTTCGTCTGTTTCAAAACTGTTTATATAAAGATTGAGTTTTATATGTGCAAGTATTACAATTGGGTTTGAGCTATCCATTTATTTAAATGTGTGTGTATATATATATATATATATATATATATATATATAAGGGTTGTGAAATGATTAAGATTTGATATTAGAGTTTTAAATTTATTTAATAGGTTTGATGAGTTTTATGTTTCATTAACTTGATTTAATGTTGATCTGTCTGGTGTCTAGTGTATAGAGTACTAGTGTCTAAAGTATCTCTCACACTTTATATTTTACACGTCGGTATTATACACACTAGTCTAGTGGGGATCTGTGTTCTTCACGTTAAGGTGAGGATATGATGTAAGTTCCGAACCATGGTTGGTAGAACACACTACTGGTGTACCTACAAAAGGTTCTCCAATGTTTAAATCTGTACGATAATTACAAGAAATATAGTGATTACGAAGGCTCTCAAGTATCGTTTAAGATTTGTCTCTTGAGTTAATAAATGACTTATATTTATAGGACGTCCCTGAATGTAAGAAATGATTTGACCTTCCTCCTAAAGTACTGTTAGCTATAGTCCTAATAAGAACATGCTGCCCATACCTTATCTCACTCATTCAGATGTTAGCTTCCTGAACGAGGTCATGATTGTACAATCCGTACTTTGACATACTGATTATATCGATTTTGAGGCACTTCGTCCAGTATTTAAACCAGGACTTTTCTGTCTGGTTTGTACATAGGCCAATGTCATCCGTGATTATAGGGACCAGTATACAATTCAAATCAAATGTGTAACCATACATAACAAGATCTTAAATGAATGGATAGAATGGGAAAGTATGATTCTGTCAGAGTCAAGAAGACTAGGAATAATCTTAAGATTTGTTGATAACTAACATCGCGTATTCTAATTTAAATTAAGTCATATCTTGTTATTATTTGATATGTGCGTTTAAGCGTTTCAGGAAACATAAGGCTTTTTCTATATAAGAAAGGGGGAGTCTGTGTGTCAAAAGTCTGGAAGGACTTTCATAAAGTTTGGTCACAACAAAAATCCTACAATTGAAGACAAAAGAAGTCTTGAAGTCTGGAATTTCACCTAAAGGAGAGAGATCTCTACATCTGAATGTTTTAACAGAACTTGATCAAAAAAGTCTTATATCTCATATTTCAGAGTCTGTGAAAACATCAGATCTTGTTCTCACACGTGCTTCAAGCTTTCAGACCTTGCAAAAGCATATAAATATTTGTGCCTTAATTTGTCTCATTATCAACACCTTATGGATCACCACACCCAAAATCCTCTAAAAGGTAGTTCCTATACGAGTCTGGCCTAAAGAACTTCAACGGTCAGAAAACATCTTCATCAGAGCTTTAAAGAAAAGATTCATGAGAAGAGGAAAGTATCCAAGCTAGGCAGATCTTGATTCACTCCTTAAAACATCAATTTTTTACCAACTCTCAAAATGGTCAGAATTTCTTTGATAAAGGAATTTCCCTTTTTGGTGAAAAATATACCACCCTTCTCTGCCTCTATTTGTGCAAATCTTAAAAGCTCTCTATCCTATGTAAAATTGTAGAACGTCTCTCTGACCAAGTAGGCTCATATCCATTGAAGAAAAATCACTTCTCCTATAGATGAAGCAATCTTCAAATGGTCATCCAACGGATTTATCTCTCCTAAGCTGAACAAGTATTTATATGCTGCAAATCTTCTCTTCAAACATAGACAGAGAAAGAAAAAGAAAAAATGAGCAAGAGAAAACGATGAAACAAAATTGAGAGAAAATAGAGAGATCAGAAGAGAGAAAATGAGAGAATATGAAAAAAAGAATAAAAAGAAAGAATAGAAAAATGGCATATGTTATTACAATAAGAAATAGGAAATTGCCATTAGAAAAAAAGAAAGGCTTGTTGTGAGGTTATGTATTTCATATATTCAGAAGTCACAGCAACTAAGTCAAGAGACATGAAATCAATTCGTCTCTTATGTAAAATCATTGCCTCTGTCTTAGCATTAAAAACTTAGTATGTACTCTACTTCACTTCATCATTTACATGTACTAAGTTTTTATATGTACACAAGCCTCTCTTCATCTATATAAGTTTGTTGATCAGACTCATCACTTAACACAGCTAAGTCAGGAGGCCTGTCATTATTGATGTTCAAATTCTTCCAATTTATTGTAAGAACGGGTCCGGTAGACCTGTTGGGAAACACTATTGGCCTGAAGAGGCTATAGAAATAATACTTGGGTTTGAGCCAGAAGTGGCTTGTGAAAGAATACTTGGGAGGAGTTGTTGGATTGAACAATACTCTGAACATCATATGTAAATGGTCTTTTACATAGTAGAAAATCCTTCAAGTTGAAGGTACTGGATGTAGTCTCCGAGTTAGAGGTGAATTAGTATAAATTGCTTATGTATTGTCTCTTTCTCTCTGACTCTTTAACTGTCAAAAGTATGGTGCTTTATCATTAATATCTTTGATAGTAAAAGTATGGTAAATAATGCTCACTCAAATAAAGAATCACGCTCTCCTCATAAGCAAAAGTTTGGTCCGCTGTGTAAAACGTTGTTACACTTAAATATCACTTTTTGGTTTGAAAAAGTGAACAAACTTATTCAACCCCCTTCTAAGTCTGTTCTCCGAACCATCAAATTCTAACACCTTTTATTAATTATTAACTTCATTTTATTGTTTTTTACTCTTGAAACTTAACCAATTTCTAAACAAACAACTCTTGAATAAAACCTTGAATATAATGTATATATATTCTTTATAATTTTCAAACAATTATTGTGTTATTATTGAATATCACGCAAGTTCTTATGGATTTGACAATCTTACAAATACTTATTGAAACTATAATTGAGTTGGTACATTTGTTAAATGACCAACAAGTTTCTAGCACCATTGTCGGGGACTTATGTCCAAATATTCTATAATAGGCAATTGTTACCCTCAGTCGGGTACGGTACTTGACTCTCAGTCGCTCGGGCTCAGCTTCACACTCGACACTCGTGATTAGGGGGCTCATGTTCCCCCTGGATAGAGGAGGGGTCCCACGACCCCCCCCCCCCCCCCCCCCAATTTAGGCAAGAGGTTAGGATATTCTTAATCTTATTCTGATATGGTTATCCCACTTTGTCCCCACGTCATTATGGACCTAAAAACGAGGCCTACTCCTTTCCCCTTTGACCTGTATATTTTGTCAATTGTATAAAGGGGTCTCGAAGCCCCTTTGTAATTAAGTGATACATTAAAGCAAATAGTAATAACTCTAATCACCTAGGGTAATTCTTTAGGGCTATATGCGTTCAGTGTTTATTTTGTGAACAAAATGATAATTAAATTAATTAATAATTTATATTAATATAATTCTAAATACTGGTAAATCTGTTTTGAACTAAAAGAGGATTGTTTCACATGGTAAATAATGCTTGATTTATAGTCCAAATTACTCACGTATGATTAATAGTCCAAATTTATTGTTGTCGTCCTCATATTAAACTAGTATTTTAATTTACTTTCCTTTCAGGAAAAAATATTAAACTGGTATTATTTTCATAAGATATGACGATTTATCTTTTATGGATTTAGAACTTTTCGTTTGGTCGGTTTAAGGGATTTGAATTGACCCTTGCAAAGCAAAGACAATCAAATTCAAACGTGTTGTGTAAACAGTGGCGTTTGGCACAAAGTTGTTATCATATTATTTGTATTGGATTTAATTGTCAAAACAATCAGAGAAAACATGTCTTTACATGTTGGAAGGCGAGTTTGTGTATATCTATAAGAAATTTGTTCTTCCTTTTTCTCTGCAACATAGCAAACTGCACTTTTATCTGTTTGTCTAACGAACACGTTCAGTAGTGTTGGATATTTCTGTCGGTTCGGTCGATCAATAATTACAGTGCCACAACATTACAATATTCTCGTGGAGCTATTTGCTGCATTCGGTTTGTTCCGTTCTGTAAGGTTAAGGGAGACACAGGGGTGAGCTCTACCATATATAACAAATTCATGCATCAGTTTCTTTTATGTATAGAAATCAAAATATTTATAAATGAAAAGTAGTTATTAAAATAAGTTTTTAATTTGGTTAGAACTATAAAAATCATGTTTGTAAAACAAGTTTCTCCCTTACTTAAGTTTTTTTAACAACTTATTTGAAAAATGAACTAAAACTAGCTTCTTTAATTAAATTATTTTTAGGTTTTTTAAGCTTAAACAAACATCTTAAAAATTATATTAAATAGTTTTTTAGTTTTAAAAAACAATTTTTTTTAAAATAAGTTTAAACGAACTTATAGCTTATAGGTTAATTTATAGCTTATTATTTTTTAAGCAGCTTAGTAAAATAGTTGTGTGGTAAAATTAGTTTAAATGGTTTTAAATAATTTTAAAAAATATATAATATTTTAATTATTTAAGAGATAAATTTTATATATAAAAAATTCATGATAAAGAATGATAACTTACCAATTAAAAAAAAACATATATTTTTTAAAAGCTATAAAATATCTCAACCAGCCTTTTAAAAATTAGGAAGTTATAAAATTATAACTTTTCACTTTTTTATTCCCTAAACATCTCTAGCAATTTTTAAAAAGTAATCAACTCTTAAAAAAAAATTAAGCCACATAATAACATGACTTTCCTTTTTTTCATATTATAAGACTTTTTACATTATATTTTAGGAGAATAATTATTATCTTATAAAATAATATTTTGTCTTTCTAGATTTATCTATATTTAAAGTTAAACTCCAGTGTTATATATTAATTATACAATTGTAAAAACATTAAATATTTAAAAGTATGATAGGAAAAGATATAAATACTCCTAATTCTTTTTTAGGAGTTTATAAAATAAAAAGTTAAACATGTTTTAGTCTTTATTTTTTTATCAATTTTTGGTTTTGGTCTCAATTATTTCTTTATTGGTTTTCGTCTTTATATTATTGAATATGTTAAAATTGATATCTAATATGTTAAAATTAGTTCTTAAAATGTAGCTCAATTAACTCAACTATTAATTAAATATATGAAAAGATTATGTTATATGTCTTTTGGTTAGTCTCTTCAACTTATATCACTTTTTAACTTTTCAAAATGAATTTCATCTTCTTTTCCGCTAACTTTTTAGAAACTAATGATAACATATTCAATAACACAAGGATTAAAATCAATAAAAATAATTTAAAAATAAATAAATAAATATAAATATAGAGATGGATAACATATTTGACTTTAAAATGAAATATCTACTTTTTTTGAGACATTAATATGAAAAGGAAGAAATAGGTAACAGGTTTGAGTGGTGTTGTGCAATTGTTAGAGGTAATTAGCGATTGGATCATATCACATTCGAATAATTGCTGATGCCGACACCTAAGCAGGGGCAGTTCCCAGTTGGGTCAATGCAATGGCTATGGCGCACCATGTCCTTTGCTTATTTAACATGCAGTCAATATGTTACTGATAAATTCATTAATAATAATTTGTTCAATTTCAAGTGTCTTATCAAAAAAATGGCTTAGTTAATCATACTCCCTCCGTCTTTTTAAAATCTCTTTTTTAAGATTTTTTATATAAGTTAAGAAATACAATCAATATATCTTTTTTTCTTACTTATTCCATTTTTTAAATCTTAGATATGTTATAAGATAAAATTAAATATAACTTCATCAATTATACCATTATCTTCTATATAAATTAAGAAGATATTAGTTGGGGAAATAATATTAAGTATATAAAGAGAAAAAGTATTTTAAAAAAATAGTAAAAAAATACATTAATTATATTTTTTAAATGGTGTTTAATAACTTTCAAAAATAGATAAAAAATGGAGGGAGTATTATACTTTTTTCCTTTCTATACTTAATACAACTTTATTAATTAATTTTTTATTAGTTTAAACAACAAAAAGAGTGTAATTAATTAATGAACATTTAATTTTGTCTTGAAATCTTAAAAATATATATTTAAAAACAAATTCAGCCTCCTAAAAAGATAGATAAAAAATAGAGAGTATTACATATCATTTACTAAAATTAAACTATACTCCCTTCAGTCTCTAATATAAACAAAAAAAAAATTTCTTCACACTTATTAAGGTGCTAGACAAACTCATTTCATTTTCTTAAATTTATTCAAAAAGTTAAGTTGATTCTCAAAACCATTCTTACTATATTTAATGAAGATAAAGGAAAATAATTAAAAAAATAACATTAAATAAAAGTATTTTGGAAATGAACATTTAATATGGTAAAATTAGTCAATATTTACTTATATTAGAGACAAAAAAATTGAATGTTTTTTTTACTTATATTAGAGACCGGAGTATTGTTGTATGTTTGTCTACGATGGAAGCCTCAGTCTGTTAAGATTTACTCCTTCTCGTCTCAAATATAAGCACATTTTAGTAAAATTTTTTAGTCTCATAATATTAACAAAATTATCTATTTTCAATGTCATTAAATGATTAACTACCAATGTATCCCTTTATATATATATATATATATATATATATATATATATATATATATTCTCAAGGCAACTAATTCTTTATGTAATAAATGATATTAAAGATACTTTAGGAAATTACATTAAGTATTTGATATTATTAATGTAAATAATTATTTTTAACTAACATTCTTAATATCTATAAAATTAAATATTTTTTCTTATACTTGGAACTAGAGAGAGTATGTTCTTTTGAGTTTAAGGGAAAAGGTTTTTATTTTTTAAAAGGTGGAGTTTAAATCACTCAAAGTAATAAATTTTCCTCGAAATGAATGTAATGATTACATACAAAAAAATATATAATAAATGTGTTCATTTCCAATAAAAAAATTACTCTTTCTATTCTTATTATATGAGACAATTTAGGCCAAAACACATATTAAGAAAATATGTTAATGAAGTACTCGTTTTATAAAAAGACAATGTAACATTTTAAATTTATCCTTATTTAAATTCAAATTACACTTTAATGCTAATAGTAGCATTTTCTAATGCAAAGGTAAATATGAGAAAAAAAACATTAAATATTTTTAGATATATGAACTTTGTCTTACAAATAGGATCATAAAAATATTTTTTTCTTTATCTTATAAATAAGAATGAAGGGAGTATCATTTTCAATGGTTTAAATTCAAACTCTAGAAGATTAATGAAACCTTAAAAAAATAGCGGTTGAGAAGAGATTTGATTACTCTCTTATTTTTTTATTTGTTTTTTTTAATTTCACACAGATTAAGAAATATAGTTAATATATGTCTTTTTACTATTCATTTTTTCTTTTGATATATTATTTCTCAAGAAGATGAAAGCCATGGAGGTTATGGATACTATGATGAGGTGGAAAATTAATATCTTAAGTCTTCAAGAGACTAAATGGGTTTGAGAGAAGGTTAAGGAGCTTCTATCAGGTTTTAAGTTTTGATACATAGGGAAGATGAGAAATAGAAATAAGGTTGGTATCATTGTGGATAAGAAATGGAAAAAGAATGTAGTACAAGTAAAAAGGCATGGAGATAAGCGCTTATGCACCCCGGGTAGGAGCGAAATCACAACTTAGGAACCTTTTCTGGGATGACTTGGAGGAGTTGGTCAAAAGCATCCCACAAAGCGAGAAATCTTTCATTAGAGACGATCTTAATGGTCATGTAGGGAAAAAGGTGGACATTATGTAAAACCTCATGGTGGTTTTGATTTTGGGAACCTTAACAAAGAAGGACAGTCAATCCTTGATTTTGCTTTAGCTTATAATCTCAAGATTGTCAATACAGGTTTCAAAAAATGAGAGGAGCATTTAATTACATACTGTATTTGAATGTTGAAAACAGGTTTTGATAATGACAAATCCACATGAACTTGAAAAGCTCCACAAATATCAAAAAAAAAAATACAAGAAGATTCTAGAATCCAAAGACAAGACCAAGAAACAAGAAAGAACACGCTTCAAAATGATCAAAGAATCAAGAAAGAAATGCATGAAGACAAAGAAAAGGATCCATGAAGCAAATGAATCAAGAAAGCATCAAAAATCATGGAAAATCAAAAACAGCAAGTCATGAATCGATTCATGAAAAGCATGAATCAATTCATAGGCCTGGAAGTCCCAAAAACACAAGACAGCAAGTCATGAATCGATTCACACTAGTCATGAATCGATTCACACGAGTTCAAGATTGAAAATACCCAAAACAGCAAGTCATGAATCGATTCATGAAAAGCATGAATCAATTCATAGGCCTGGAAGTCCCAAAAACACAAGACAACAAGTCATGAATCGATTCACACTAGTCATGAATCAATTCACACGAGTTCAAGATTGAAAATACCCAAAACAGCAAGTCATGAATCGATTCACAAACACATGAATCGATTCACATAGTGGGGAACATCACTTAAAAGACAGATTTAAGTGGAAACCAAGCACCCAAAAACCCACTACACGCAAAGACAAGCTGGAACCATTATCTTGCAACGGCTAGGAGACCTTGAAGCTGCTCAAATGGCTCTATAAATTGAAGAGGAACACAAGCACAAAATATACCAAGAAGCTACAATTCCTTTGCTCAATCTTGTGCTTTGTAAGCCCTATTCTTGTATATCTCGAATTTCATTTGTATATCCTCACATCTGGAGAGTTAGAAATTGGTTGATCTTTCACTTGTATATCTACTCTATTGAGAGAGTCATTTCCTTGTAAACACTTCAACAAACACAAAAGATTTTCACTCTAGGTTGAGTGGTCACAAAGATTGGGGTTCAACCTTTGGGTATTGAGAGTTTGAGAGATTGGGTGGGTTGCCCTTGTGCTAGTGAGGATTGAGTTCTTGAGTGTGGGACACTAGGAAGCTGCAATTGCTCATAGCTTGTATCTCTAAACTTCAATAGTGGAAATCCTCTAAGTGGGTTGCTTAGAGGCGAGACGTACACCGGTGTTGGTGGAACTCGTTATATCGGTTTGCAAGCTTCTCTTCCTTACTCTTTTACTTTCACATAATTGCATTTGGTTGATTGGTATTGATTGCTTGTGAAGTGCATACTTGATCTTGCCTAAATTGTTACATTTCTAATGCTGCCCACCAAGTGTTTGTTAAATTGCTTCAGCATTATTTATCCTTGTGGTGCATTACATACTATCTTTAACTTGATTTCACTTGCATATTCTTATAAATTTGGATATAAAAATCAAGTTCAAAGGCATTCCAATCAAAAGTTTTAAAACTCAATTCACCCCCCCCTCTTGAGCATTGAGGCCACTTGAACAACAAGTGGTATCAGAGCTTGACTCTTGGTAAATCAAGCTTAACAGCTTCAAGAGACTAGATGGCCTCAAGTTCTCATAACATTTTTCCCGAGGGTGGTGCTATAAACAGACCTCCCGCTTTCAATGGGGAAGGCTATGCATTTTGGAAAGAAAGAATGAAAATCTTCATTCAATCTATTGATTTGAGAATTTGGAATGCCATTGAAAATGGTCCTTATATACCAATGCATACTGTTGATGGTAAAAATGTGGAAAAACCTATAGATGAATGGACAAGTGAGGAAGAAAAGAAAGTACAATATGGCTACAAGGCAAAGAATCTAATCACTATGGCATTAGGTCAAGATGAATTCTTTAGAATAATGACTTGTCAAACCGCAAAGGAAATGTGGGATACTCTACAAGTAACTCACGAAGGTACTAACGATGTAAAGGACTCCAAGATTAGTACCTTAACAAGTCAATATGAAAGTTTTAGAATAAACTCAGGAGAAACCATTGTAGATATGCAGAAAAGATTTACTCTTATTATTAATCATCTTATTACTCTTGGCAAAGTTTACACTAACAAAGAACTTGTGCACAAAGTGTTGAAAAGTCTTAGCAGGGAATGACAACCACTTGTCACAGCCATAAAACAATCTCCAAGCATCAATGAGATGTCTCTTGCAACACTCTTTGGAAAACTACAAGAGCAAGAGCAAGAACTAAAAGCATTGAAGCTAGCGGAGGAAGAAGAAAAATCTTCCAAAAAGAAAGGCTTAGCACTCAAAGTCACCTCTATGCATGAAGAAGAATCATGCAGTGACATGGACGAAGAAGAAGAATTTGGGCTATTTGTAAAACGATTTGGAAGATTCATGAAGAACAAAAGATTCCAAAAGAACTTCAAGCCCCAAGGTAAAAAGCCAAATTCAAATGAAATTTCTTCTTCACCTAGTTGTTTCGAATGTGGCAAGGAAGGGCACTTCAAGGCGGATTGCTCAAATCTTAAAAAGAAGGGCAAGGATAAACGAGGAAGAAGAAGAGCCTACATCGCTTGGGATGAGAACGATGTGAGTAGCTCCGACGATTCGGACAATGAGGAAGCAAATCTCTGCTTAATGGCCAATCACCAAGAAGAAGATAATGAGGTAAACCTTCATGACTTAGATAAGAATGAACTACTAGATGCTTTTGAGGAATTATATGATAAATTTATAAAAGTCTCTAATAGGCTTAAGTCATCTAGGAAAACTAATGATACCCTTGAAATGCATCTTATGGAGGTATGTAAAGAAAATGAAAGCTTAAAAGAAGAATTAGAGAATGCTCAAGCATGCTCTAAGGATAAACCATGTGACTTTGCAAAAAGATGCATTATGTTAGAAACAAAGGTTGTAGATCTAAATAAGACATTAGAAAAATTCACTAATGGACGAGACAATTTGAATATCTTACGTGGCCAACAAAAATGCATGTTTAGTAAAACCGGGTTAGGATATGACCAAGAACATAGCAATCACAAAATGGAAAAACACTATAAAAATTTATTT
Organism: Clitoria ternatea; assembly: GCA_037962975.1. NCBI lineage: Eukaryota > Viridiplantae > Streptophyta > Magnoliopsida > Fabales > Fabaceae > Clitoria > Clitoria ternatea. The sequence goes on from CM075670.1 coordinate 11,294,215, forward strand.
GTACCACCAAGCAAATCATCTTCACCTTTTATGAAATGCAATCATTGTGGTTTCAAAGGACATAGTGCTTATAAGTGTAGTGTTAGAAAACTAGGGCCAAAGGTTATGAAAAAGGTGTGGGTTCCCAAAGGAACATTACCACAAGCTAACCTAAAAGGACCCAACATAAAATGGGTACCTAGTTCTCTAAACTAATCTTGTTTTGTAGGTATGCTTCAAGGCAAGCAACACCCATTGGTACTTGGATAGTGGGTGTTCAAAGCATATGACGGGAGACATAAGCAAGTTTACATCATTCACTCCCAAAAGAAAAGGAAGTGTCACCTACGGAGACAACACCAAAGGAAGGATTCTAGGCTTCGGAAATATTGAATTGACCATAGATGACAAGGATGGAGAAATCAAGGACACAAACGCAGCACAACAAGAGGAACCACAACAATGGACCACATTGAAGGATCATCCTCTAGACAAAGTCACAGGTGAAATGACTAAAGGTGTAAGTACTCGTAATGCAATTAGAAATACATGCAATCATTTAGCCTTTGTATCTCAAATAGAACCCAAGAACATAAATAAGGCTATTATTGATGAACATTGGATGTTGGCAATGCAAGAAGAGCTAAACCAATTTGAAAGAAATGAAGTTTGGGAGCTTGTGCCAAGACCTAATGATCACCAAATAATAGGAACTAAATGGGTTTTTAGGAATAAACTGGATGAAAATGGTATTATTACTAGAAACAAAGCTAGGCTAGTAGCTAAAGGGTATAATCAAGAAGAAGGTATTGATTATGAAGAAACGTATGCACCCGTAGCTAGATTAGAAGCAATTAGATTACTATTAGTCTTCGCATGCTGTAGGGATTTCAAATTGTACCAAATGGATGTTAAAAGTGCTTTCTTGAATGGATACATTCAAGAGGAAGTATATGTTGATCAACCTCCAGGTTTTGAAAACCATCAATTTCCAAAACATGTTTTCAAATTAAAGAAAGCTTTGTACGGTTTTAAACAAGCTCCAAGAGCTTGGTATGAAAGGTTGAGCAAATTTCTCTTAGAAAATCAGTTTGAAAGAGGAAAGGTTGATACAACTCTATTTATAAAGCACAAGAAAAATAACATACTATTGGTACAAGTTTATGTTGATGATATAATATTTGGTGCCACTAACGATTCAATGTGCAAGGAGTTTGCTAAGCTAATGCAGGAAGAATTTGAAATGTCCATGATGGGGGAACTCACCTTCTTCCTTGGACTTCAAATCAAGCAAACCAATGAAGGCACATTCATCAATCAATCCAAGTACTGCAAAGAACTACTTAGAAAATTCAATATGGACAAAGCAAATGATATTGCCACACCCATGGGCACTTCATGCTATTTGGACAAGGATGAGAAAGGTAAGGATGTTGAACTCACAAAATACAGAGGTATGATAGGATCCTTACTTTACTTAACCGCTAGTAGACCGGATATCATGTTTGCTGTGTGTATGTGTGCTAGATACCAAGCTTGTCCTAAGGAATCACATCTCACTGCAGTAAAAAGGATAATGAAATATTTAGTTGGGACTCAAAATGTTGGTTTGTGGTACCCCAAAGGGGCTGAATGTATTTTAGTTGGTTACTCTGATTCAGACTTTGCAGGATGTAAACTTGACAGGAAAAGCACTAGCGGAACATGTCACTTGCTTGGTAGTTCTCTTGTTTCTTGGCATAGCAAGAAATAAATAAGTGTTGCGCTATCAACAGCTGAGGCAGAATATGTTGCAGCTGGAAGTTGTTGTGCTCAAATCCTTTGGATGAGACAACAACTTCTAGACTTTGGAGTTATATTGGACCATGTGCCTCTTAAATATGATAATTCTAGTGCTATTAATATCTCAAAGAATCCTGTGATGCATTGTAGAACCAAACATATTGAGATTAGACATCATTTCATTAGAGACCATGTATCGAAGGGTGATTGTGTGCTTGAATATGTTGATACAACTAAGCAATTAGCAGATATTTTCACCAAACCATCAGCCAAAGACCAATTCATTCACATTAGAAGAGAATTAGGAATTTTAGATATCTCAAATTTCATTTGAATGCTTAATCCACTATGTGCTTACTTAATCTAAGTGGTAATCAAGCTATAATGTTATTGTTGAATGATTATATGTATGATGTAATTGATAAATGCTAAGCATGAATCATTCTTAGTAAAATAGTTAATGCTCATAGGTGTTTGATTGAAAAAGAAAACAAAGGGACTCTCAAAATAGAAGATCTCAATGGACATAAATGATACCTTACCTGTACGAATCGATTCATGCCCCTGAATCTCAAAATTTTTCAAAACAGCAAGCTGTGAATCGATTCACACGAATGTATGAATCGATTCATACCCCTGGAACTAAATATTTTCACAAACAGCAAGTTGTGAAACGATTCATGCTTATCCATGAATCGACTCATGCGTGAAAAAGTGCATAAAAGTGACAGTTCCAGCGTTAGTTCACAAAATCCTTCAAAATCTCTCAACTTCTTTTCTCCTCCTTCTCTCTAACAACCATTCTCTCTCTCTAAAATTCATCATCTATCTCATGGCTTCTTCATCTCATCCTAGAAAGAAACAAAGGGCCAACATTGCAGGGTCCTCCACACCTCAACATTCCGATCTTATCAGATTATTTTCCACTCAAAAGGAATTGGAAACTTATTTGGAAACTTTCTCTGAAAAACTCCTCATTCCATCACATTGGTTAGATCTTCCCTACTTTGAAACCTCCAACCTTCCTCTACTTGACACTCTCAACACCCATCATCTAATCGGATTTCTCACACTTGAGTCCACCTATATCTATCCTGAATTGATCTGTGCCTTCTACTCCACTTTGCGCATACAAGATGCTCGATATATTGCCAAAGTGAAAGGTGTTACCATTGTTCTTGATGATGAAGTAATGAATAAGGTTGGCAAACTTCCTATCAACAATGCATCATTCTCTGGCAAAGAACCCTCTCCAACATGGAACTACAACCCCCTTGAAGCAAGGACATTCTTCAATCTTCCTGCTTCCACTGCAAGCACCGTTGGCACACTTCGCGTTGACCATCGCCTACTCCAGTACTTCATGGTAAAAATCCTTCTACCCTTAGGAAGCAACAATGCTAGAGTGAGTGATACTCAAATCCTCCTTATGTGGGCTATCCTAAACAACAAAGAAATCAACTGGATAAACATCATAAGGAACCACATGTTAGAAGCAAGAAATCTCACTCGCCTTCCATATGCTGTTTTTGTGACCAAACTCCTTCGTCACTTCAAAGTGAATCTCACTAATGAAGTAAAAGAATCTATTGGAAGCAAAAGACTACTTGGCCAGGCACACCTCCACAAAATGGGAATCATTGAAAGGTTTAGAATATGGGAAATTCTTCGACGCCCACACACAGGTGTTCATCAAGAAAATGCTGATGCTCCTCCTCCTCCTGCACCTGCTGCTCCCTCTGATGACCTATTTGCACGACTTACTGCACACATGGACCGTCGTTTTGATGAAATGGAAGCACGCATTACCACCCGCATTGATACACTTGAAGCCAACATGGAAGAACGTTACACTGAATTGGCTACTCAAATCTCCAGCCTGAAATTCCCTCAGCCTTAGAGAACCTCTTTTTCTCCTTGTTTTTGCTTAAATTGTTGAATGTTATCTTGATTATGACTTTATTGCCCTTCTGTGGCATGGTTTGTGTTCTGCTTGGTTCTCATTGTTGACAACTTATGTTTGTTACCTCTTATGCAATACTTATTTGTCCTTTTTCCTATGGCTTATATTTTTTTGATAATGACAAAGGGGGAGAGAAAATGGAACAATCATACACTTGTTTAAAATTGATAATCACAAGGAAAGAAATATGAATGCTTATATGAATGCTTATGCATACGACTCAAAAACAAAGGGGGAGATAGAACAAAGGGGAAGATAGAATCTGTCTCACAAATCATACAACATAAGTGTTTGATTATTCATACTATATAATCTACCCATTGATACTAATACCCCAGGAGATGCCATTATTTGCATCATCAAAAAGGGGGAGAATGTATTTGAATGTTGAAAACAGGTTTTGATAATGACAAATGCACATGAACTTGAAAAGCTCCACAAATATCAAAAAAAAATACAAGAAGATTCTGGAATCCAAAGACAAGACCAAGAAACAAGAAAGAACACGCTTCAAAATGATCAAAGAATCAAGAAAGAAATGCATGAAGACAAAGGAAAGGATCCATGAAGCAAATGAATCAAGAAAGCATCAAAAATCATGGAAAATCAAAAACAGCAAGTCATGAATCGATTCATGAAAAGCATGAATCAATTCATAGGCCTGGAAGTCCCAAAAACACAAGACAGCAAGTCATGAATCGATTCACACTAGTCATGAATCGATTCACACGAGTTCAAGATTGAAAATACCCAAAACAGCAAGTCATGAATCGATTCATGAAAAGCATGAATCAATTCATAGGCCTGGAAGTCCCAAAAACACAAGACAGCAAGTCATGAATCGATTCACACTAGTCATGAATCGATTCACACGAGTTCAAGATTGAAAATACCCAAAACAGCAAGTCATGAATCGATTCACAAACGCATGAATCGATTCACATAGTGGGGAACATCACTTAAAAGACAGATTTAAGTGGAAACCAAGTACCCAAAAACCCACTACACGCAAAGACAAGCTGGAACCATTATCTTGCAACGGCTAGGAGACCTTGAAGCTGCTCAAATGGCTCTATAAATTGAAGAGGAACACAAGCACAAAATATACCAAGAAGCTACAATTTCTTTGCTCAATCTTGTGCTTTGTAAGCCCTATTCTTGTATATCTCGAATTTCATTTGTATATCCTTACATCTGGAGAGTTAGAAATTGGTTGATCTTTTACTTGTATATCTACTCTATTGAGAGAGTCATTTCCTTGTAAACACTTCAACAAACACAAAAGATTTTCACTCTAGGTTGAGTGGTCACAAAGGTTGGGGTTCAACCTTTGGGTATTGAGAGTTTGAGAGATTGGGTGGGTTGCCCTTGTGCTAGTGAGGATTGAGTTCTTGAGTGTGGGACACTAGGAAGCTGTAATTGCTCATAGCTTGTATCTCTAAACTTCAATAGTGGAAATCCTCTAAGTGGGTTGCTTAGAGGCGAGACGTACACCGGTGTTGGTGGAACTCGTTATATCGGTTTGCAAGCTTCTCTTCCTTACTCTTTTACTTTCACATAATTGCATTTGGTTGATTGGTATTGATTGCTTGTGAAGTGCATACTTGATCTTGCCTAAATTGTTACATTTCTAATACTGCCCACCAAGTGTTTGTTAAATTGCTTCAGCATTATTTATCCTTGTGGTGCATTACATACTATCTTTAACTTGATTTCACTTGCATATTCTTATAAACTTGGATATAAAAATCAAGTTCAAAGGCATTCCAATCAAAAGTTTTAAAACTCAATTCACCCCCCCTCTTGAGCATTGAGGCCACTTGAACAACACATACAAGAGTGAGGTCTCAATAGCACAAATTGATTTCTTTTTGGTAAAGAACCTTGATAAAAAGCTTTGTAAGGATTGCAAAGTTATTCATAAAGAATCAGTTGCTACCCAACATAGGGTGTTAGTTATGGATGTGTGTATTAAAGGGTAAAAACGAAAGTGTCAACAAGTAAGGAACTATAGGAAAAAGTAGTGGCAACAAAAAGGTGGGGAGAAACAAGAGTTCAAGAGGGAGTTATTGGATGAAATGGATAAGGAGTTATAGGGAAGTGCTAATGTCATGTGAGAGGAGATGGTGAATAATGTTAGGAAGGTTAGAAAGCCCTTTTAAGAGAATCAAGAGGGTTTGGACCTAGGAATAAAGAAACTTGGTGGTGGAATGAGAGCATGCAAGAAAATGTTAAATAGAAAAAATAGTGTTTTAAAAACATACATTTGTATGATAATGCTGGAAATCGGGGTAGATATATAAAGCCAACAAAGGATATGAAAAGGGAAAAGTAAGATCTAAAGCTTTTAAAGACTTTTACAAAGAATTAGAGATGAAACAAGGTGAAAAGAGGATCCATAACATTGTAAAAAGTCGAGAAAGGAATCTAGATATTTGGACCAAGTTAGATGTGTGAAGGATAAGGAAGGAAAGGTCCTGGTTAGAAACGAGGATATAAAAGTAGATAGGAAAGTTATTCCTACAAGCTTTTCAATGATGAAGTTGGCCAAAATAGCTTTCTACACCGTGTGACTAGCCTGGAGGAATAGAATTGAACTTTTTACTGTAGGATCAAGTAGGCAAAGTAAAACTATCCCTCAAGAGAATGAACAATGGGAAAGTTGTTGGGTCAGAAGATATACCTATTAAAGTATGGAAGAGTCTAGAGGAGGAGGGGCTTTTCTGGTTAACAAAGCATTTTAATGAGATTTTGAGGTCCAAGAAAATACCCAAGAAGTAGAGGAGGAGTATTTTAGTACCCATTGTTGAAAAGTGGCCTCACACTTAAGAGGGAAGGTGAATTAAGTCTAAAAAAAAACTTCAGAAGCATTTTAGAGGAATGTTTATTTTAAATAACTCTTTGTTTTAAAAAGACAAATCCTTGAATAAAATAGATGAAGTGGAAGAGACTTGCAAAATAAGATAAACAAGTAAAAATAATTAAATAGATAGAAAAGGATGAGAAGAGCAAACTGCAATGTATCCTGGTTCGATCATCGCCACTGTGATCTAGTCCATAGTAGAAAAGACTTAGAATTTTCACTATGATAAATTGATTACAAAGTTTCTTATTGTAACTGTTGGACTACTTGTCTAAAACTTAATATACCTCACAAATCAATTCTAATCCCAACAGGATCAACAAAGTCTTAAAGGTTTCTCTAGAGAAGGCTCTCTCTCACCCCACACCCAAAAACAAACGAATCTGTCTTTAGGTTCTTTAGCGTTGTTAGGGATTGGAATTTACAGTTATCTTGGTATGGATTTCATATTTTTTTTCTGAAGAAATTAGTGAGGTGAAAGAAAGAGAGATAAAAAGAAAATCAATGATATAGAATTCGAATATGTAAGGGTCTGTGGGTCATCTCATAAAAGGTAATGTAATAAAGCATCAATATGAATTAATCTATATATAAATGAATATATTAGTAACCTAAACAAATCAAGAGCTCTGAATTAATAAAAACTGAGAAGGTTGATTCAAGAAAAAAGAAAAAAAATTATTTTTATAAGATTATTAGTTATTAAAACTTAACAAAACAAAACCTATGACAGAAAAGACTTTTAAGTGAGCAAGAGAAACTAACTCATGCAAGAACAACTGAGTAGTGGGATACTACGTCTAAACCTGGGTGTTTAATTTATAGAAAAATTCTTGCAAAATAAGGACATAGAAATATTGTGACATCTCGATGCTGTTGAGGGCGGGGAGTGATCGCCGGTGCATGGGCACGGACAAGGAGCGATTCCTGGCAGGCTTCCAACGGGGAATGTGATATCCCAGGCACTATTGAGGGCGGGGAGTGATCGCCGGTGCATAGGCACGGACAAGGAGCGGCTCCTGGCAGGCTTCCAGTGGGAGGGACACATGAACGAATCGAATATATACCAGAATGAGAGGGATCCAAAGACTATATAGGTATGAGACTATACAATCGAGGATAGCTTAAAGAAATGAACTCGTACTACCTATACCAACAAATGCATTAGCCTTTTCGGTGGCCCATTACTTAAGGACTCCAAAGTTAAGTGTGCTTAACTTACAGTAATTCTGGGATGGGTGACCTCCTGGGAAGTTCCCGGGAAGTGTGTGTGAGGACAAAAACACACTAGAAAGGTCTCGTGTTAGTTTGTGGGGAGAGTCATTCATTCCTGAAAAGCGGCCGAAGTGTTACAAATATACCTAATTCCGAGAAACAAGATAGGCTCAGAACAAAAGCCCATTCACATAAGGTGGTTTGGACCAACAGACTAGTGGTTCAAACTACTTGATTCAAACCAACCTCCTGGTGTGGTTTGAACCATACTTGGCTTAGAGTGGTTCAAACTACTCCCAGGGTGGTGATTCGAACCATTAGCTTGATTCTATCTAATTTTTCGTTCATTTAAAAGATTTATTTAAAGCACTTTTAATACGTGAGATTAATCTAACTTGGCTCACTTTAAGACTTAACTATCTTAACAATGATTAAAACATAAGGGCAAGCTTAAAAAAATCATTCTCTTGAAGCTTTGTCCACCCTTTGATCTGAAGGTCCATATACAAACTTCTAGCTTTAGGTCCATTTGATATTGTTCCCTTGCCTTAGCTCAAAGCCTTAGTTCAATTTGTCTTAGGATTATCTTAGGTTTGTTATTATCAAAACCTGTTACACATATAGGAATCATACCTATCTATAAGAATAAAGGAGATATCTAGTATTGTAAAAACTACAGAGGAATTAAGCTGATGAGTCATACTATGAAGCTTTGGGAAAGAGCAATAGAACATAGGTTAAAAACTGAAACAACTATCATAGAGAACCAATTTGATTTTATGTCAGGACGGTCGACTACATAAGCCACTTACCTTCTTAGGAGGTTGATGGAAAAACATCAAAGTAAACAATGTGAGCTACACATGGTTTTCATTGACTTGGAAAAAGCTTACGATTGAGTTTTTAGAGAAGTGTTGTGGAACGCTTTGGAGAAGACAAATGTCTGTATAATGTACATCAAGGCTATAAAGGATATGTACAACAACACAACTACTAGTGTGAGAATGCTTGGAAAGGAAACCAAGAACTTTCCTATGAAGATTGATCTGCATCATGGGTCATCCTTGAGTCCATATTTATTTGATCTGGTCTTGGATGTTCTCACAAAGTCAATCCAGGAAGATGTTCCTAGATGCATGCTTTTTATGGATGATATTGTCCTTATAGCGAAGCCACTGGAAGAGATCGATTCCAAACTAGAGATATGGTGGCAATCCTTAGAATCAAAAGGTTTCCGGTTGAGCATAAGTAAAAAAGTATATGCATTGTAAATTTAATAGGATGCATTTTCATGACAACTTGGAGGTAAAAATTGGAGATCAAGTCATACCTCAAATGTCAATGTTCAAGTATTGAAGTTCGCTAATACAAGAGGTGGTGAATTTGATAGAGATGATTCTCATAGGATCCAAGCTAGGTGGTTGAAACAGAGAAAGACTTTAGGGGTCATGTGTGATCGAAAAGTCCTAAAGAAACTTAAAGGAAAGTTTTATCGAACTGCCATAAGGCCAGCAATGCTTTATGGGAGTCAATGTTTAATGGTGAAATGACAACATAAACATCAAAGTAGGGTAGCTAAGATGAGGATGTTAATGTAGATGTGTTGCAACGTAAGGAAAGAGTGAATTCATAACAATGTTATTCGAAGCCGTGTCGACGTGGCACCTGTAGAAGAGAAAATTGTTGAAAATCATATAAGGTGGTTTGAGCATGTATAAAGGAGACCTTTGGAAGCATCAATACGAAGAGTTGAGTAAATGTGTGAGAGTCCGGTGAAGATAGGTAGGGGAAGACGGAAAACAATAACTTATTGATATAAACTTTTTGATAAATGGAATATCAAAGTTTGATTCATGATAGGGCGCAACGACGTTGTTTGATCCATGCAACCGACCTTATTTTGTGAGATAAGACTTTATTGTTTAGTATCATTTCTCATTTTATACTCAATATTATTCTCCTCTAATTAATATCTTTTCACTTTAAATAAAAGAATAATATAATTTAAAAAAATTAACTTTGTGTTGTAATCTTAAAACGACAATATCTAAAAATAAATTCAACCTTCTAAAAAGATAAATAAAAAAATATCATTTAATAATTTAAAAATGAAAGCAAGCAGACATTAAATACAAGTGAAGAACTATTCAATTTTGGAGCTCTATAAACACCAAAATATTACTCCATTCATAAGATCTTTATAAAATTTACTGTATCATTTTTTTCTCTTTAATAATACCATTTTCAATTGACAATAGGTATTTATTTATTTTTTTAAAATAAATCTTGATTAATTTCTCTCAATATCAATAACATGAAAAATTTATTTTTCTCCTTTCATTAATACTAAAGACAATGTTAAAAATATAATAAATAATTAATAAATTTAATAATTTACTTAGAATAACTAGATTGATATAGTTGAGCTTTATAGAAAGAATTTTCTTTTTCGTACATAACTGCAAAGAAAAATAGACTGAAACGGGTATCAGCGTTAGAAGAAATAGGATAGACCGAGTCAAGGCACATTTGGTATCCCTTAAAATTGAGAACGAAAATTCACGAGTACTTCATATAATTTTTTCCTAGATTTTAAGGGGCACCAAACTTACCCTTATCAACACCATCTCAACACCATCTCAAGAAAGAATATTATATATACAGAGACTATTCCATTACATCTAAAAGATACTTCTATCATAATAAAAAGAAAAAAAATATACTTCTATGTAGTTTTAACCAAAAATAACGCGAGGCGCATTATTGGAAAGAACAAAAAAATATAAGGAGAAAAGTGAAAACCAACGTTAGGTACACTACCCTTAACATATACAAAAAAAATCTAAGATGCTAAATAAAATAACTCCATGAAGAGCATCGATAGCCACTGGCAGCAATATTGAAACTTCATTGCTTCTGTAAGGCTTCCCAACTGCAAAGCAGACTATGACGATCACATCTTTTACAAACAAAATTTTCCACCAGTGCCCTCTCTGTTCTGAAATTTCTTCCTTGCTACCCAAAGTTTCAAACATGCCACGTGATCAGTCAAAAAATTAATCAACAGAAGGAGTCATCTGATAGTAGTTCTTCCAAAAGATGATGCTCCAATTTCGCTCTCAGTATTCTGTACCAATAGTCGCAATTCACAACCATGAATCAATCTTTAAATAAACAATGAAATGAATCAGAAGATCATAGTCCCTTCTACATGTTTCTTTACATGGCTTATTTCAGGCAACTTCATCAAACATAAATTAATGAATGTTTCCCTATCCACTTCCACAGAGAATTCACAGCAAATGAAAATCATCAAAGAAAAGAAAATGATGCTGCAGTTTACATTGTGAACCATGCATTGAGGTGAATTCATTTATCTGCATTTACATTTAAGGGAATAGAAATACAGTTGGATATTAATGGCACTCAAATATTCAAACCACAGTCAAGTAAATAAGAGGAGCAGAGCCTGTGAATAACACTTTTCCCTCTATTTCTTAATGAATAGTACCTGTGATTTCCGTGAAGGGAATATATTCCAAAACCTAAGAGTTTCATCTCCAGCTCCAGTGACGATAGTCTGAAACAATAAGCACAAACCATCACAACCAGAAAAATAAGAAATTAAGAAAACAGAAAATCATTTTCGTAATCAGCTACTCATAGTGTAGAAACTTGGAATGAGGAATTCGTGAAAGGAAACTAGAAACACCTGTCCATCAGGAGAGATGGCAAGATAAAGAACTCTGTAACTATGGCCCGTAAGAGTTGCAAGCTGCATCAAAGGTAAAGAATAAATGGTAAAACGTGTCAAAATTTATTTTAATCTGTGCATATTTTATAACAAGAGATATTACGTGTACCTTTGACATGGTGGGATATCTCCAAACTATTATCTGGTTCTGGGAGTATCCATGTGTGCTTACCAGTTCATTAACATTCTTAGACCAGACAAGATTACAAACCTGTCATGTATAAAGGATGAACATCAGTTAATTTGTTATAGAAACACAAAAATTGGGGACGGGAAAAAGAAATCCCTTTATCCTTGTCTGTGTGTGAAGACAAATGCTATGAATTCTGTAAAAAAAGTTTATAAAGCAAACGGAAGCCTCAATCATCTAACAATTGCTAGTAATAGTCAGTGGAATAACATTGGATATTGCAAATAGGGGTTTCCATTGTACAACTTGGATTGGATGTCCAACTGCACCACATGTTTAATTCTGAACCCTTTTTATTTCAGGGGAGGTGTATTCCCCAACCTAAGCAGTGATGTATAGAAAATAACAAGAATCAGAAGTGTTTCAGCTTCCTATAAATTTTATGTGCGAGAAAATTCAAGATTCCTCAACAGAAATTACAAGACTAATTGGTTACCTACTCTCCTATTCATCCCATAGGTACAAAAAGGAAAAGGCAAACAATAATACAATTTTACATGGAAAGGCCAATTATTATCTATGAATGAGATCTACAGAGATCCCAGTAATAGAGAATCACGTCTTGAATTTGGAAGATTCGTTGCTGCATTAATTCATTGATCCCTTACCCTTTTTAACCGTTTATTTCTTTATTCGAAATTATTTTCAATTAAGCATGATTATTTATTCATCTCATTTTCCACTGAATAGGGTTTCACTAGGCTTGGCATTTGCTGCAATTTCACAATTTCCATGAGTTACCAAATTATCCTTAAGCAAGGGCCATGAATTTTGTAACGATCAAAAGAATTCATTTTTTTTCATAACGCCATCCAATAACCAAACTCGTTTCAGATCAGAAGAATTAAACTAAAGGTGAATACCTGACTTCCGGTGTCAATACAGTTTAACTGTGAATTTGTGGTTGTATTCCAGAAACGAATACATCGGTCGGCAGTTCCTCCTCCAGATGCAAGAAGTCCATGAGCATGAGGAGACCATGAAATAGCTTTAACAGCTGCTGTATGCTCACAGTACTTCAGGATGGGCTGGGTTGAGTGTTGATTCCAAACTAGTAACTGCAAACATACAACACAAATTAGTTACCAATGCCAGGAAATAAAAGTAACGGTGCTGTGGGGCAGTTCATCAGGATAACGTAATTTTCAATTGATACCCTGTTGTCGTTTCCTCCTGATGCTAACTCACGGTTATCATAAGACCACTTCAGTCCACAAACCTTTGAATAACCAAAAAGAGAAATATAAATAAATAAATAAATGTGTTGAGTAACGTGTTAGTTTGACCCGACATAAGCTGATAAGCATAAATTAATGAAAACAAGTCTGACCTCTGACTTGTGCCCAGACAGCTTACTGACAAAATCCTCCTGCACGCGTATATCTCGTTGATAAATGCTTTTATCTCGGCCACCAGAAGACAAGAGAGATGAACTCCAGGCCAAGGCTCCAACACGTAACCGATGACCCTCCATAGTTCTTATTGTCTTGCATTGAGATGCATCCCAAATCTACATGGAGAATAGTCAAAACATGTAGGTTAGCAACATTCTAGGTATTACTAATTGTGTAAGAAATTTATAAAGAAATTTCAAGGGTTCCAGCAATGTGATGTGGGTAAAAAAACCTCAACACAACAAAACAATAAAGTAACAAATAACTTGGCACCATGTTTCATGGGGAAGCAAGTATAAAAAGACCATAATGTTTAAGGTAGCAGTGATGCAATGGCAACCTACCTGAAAGGCCAACTGGGTATGCATGTGGATATGATGGAAAGTTTCAACCAAGCAAGCAAATAATGTTTCAATAAGTAAACTACAAACCTAACACATGACATGCCCATGGGCGATATTATAGACGACTATCAATTGAATGGAAGTACCCAAAAGAGAGGCTAAAGTCCAAAACACCATTTTTCTGTTTATTAAACAGACATGAGGGTCATCCCACACGCAGACTCCTATTTATTCTTGAATCACTCTCCTCTTATCATTAACAACTACATGAAAAAACAACTTGAAAACCATTGCGAACGGTACAATTTCCCTCACAAAAATGGGAAAGGTACCAGACAAACCTGCTCAAAATCCTTTGGAAAACCTAGGATGTCGCAAAATAACTGACAAGTGGCAGCTGTTGTTGGAATCACATGAAATTGTATTCACACACAAACACAAACAGATTCTTACCTGAACTTTACCACTGTTACTCCCAACAGCCAAGTAGGTACCACGTTGAGCCCAGCCAACAGAACAAACACAGTCGTCAACCCCTAACTCACATAATTTAGTTACCTGCACACATGTGAGCCACAATTATCTTTCAATTAAGAACCAGAGCTAAACCTCGAGCACATCCAGAAACGATCAATTGTCAAATTTTCAATCAAATTAAAATGAAAGTTACAAACCTTGCTGCTACAAGCATTCCACAAATAAACACAGTTTCCGAGAGCCACGGCCAAGACATTGTTGGAAGACCAATCGACGAGATTCAAATAAAAATCATCTTGCAACGCAGGCGCATCCAAAACCTAACACAACAACAGAACAATGTAAGAGAGAGAACATAAAAAGAAAACATAAAAATCTCCGAAAATAGGAAAGAATAAAACCTTAATTGGCGAGGGAGGAACCTTGCGACGCTTAGGAGGAGAAGGATTAGGGGCAGAAGGGTTTCCATGGAGAACGTCATCATCGTGAAAGGGGAAAGGGGTAAGGGAAAGGGAGTGCATGGATGGTCTTGTCTCGGTTTTGTAGCGAAAAATGTTAGGGCTAGTTTTGTCGGGGGTGACCGGAACAGTAGGTCCAAATAACGCGGTCTTGATAAGGTTGTTGTAGGTGCTGCCACCGGGAGTATCATCGGAAGGTGAGGAGACATCGAAGAGAGAGAAATTGGAACCTGATCTGCTAGGTATGAACCTGTCGGAGTAGATTGTTTTCGAAGGTGATTTGTAGTGATTAAAGTTTATCAAGCGTTTAACATGCGAAGAAGAAGAAGAAGAAGTAAAAGAATCATCCATTGCGAAACCCAGGTAAATAATCTATCTCTTTCTCTCCCTCTTTTATGCGGAAAGAATTAAAAGCTATCAGAGTTTTCCCGGGAAAAAGTTTTTTTGCGGGAAAATCAGACTAAGCTTGGTGGGTGGGGCCCAGCCCCTTCCTTTTTAGCTCCTTAGTATATTGCCACTTTACCTCACCGTAAAAGAAGGTTTTCTCATTCTGCTCAAATTTTTATTTTGGATGCTTCTCTTTCTTTGGAAAATAAATATAAAAAATTAAATACCGTTTTTTTTATAGTTTTTCTGGACTATAACAAATATTAAATATTACTATTTGTGTTATACCAAGCTTTTTTTTCAATGTTGCACACTTAAGATATTTATTTAGAAAATGTTGGACACTTGGAGATAGGGATGATAACAAACCACTAAAAATCGTTCAAATAATCTGAAAACAATCGAAATCGATCAAATAAAAAAATTGAAAAAAAACTGTTTCTTATGATCGGTTTGGTTTTCAGTTCTACTTGTGAAAACCAAACATAACGAACTGCACTTTTTACATATTTTACGCATTATTTTATAATTTTGTCCAAATTATAGAATAAAATAAATATGTTAAATATTTTAATAACATAGGATAAATTACTTTTTATGCTTTTACCTCTTCAACCTTCTTTTTAGAAATGAATATAATATGAAAAGTATTATTACTATGAAATTTAGGCTCCTAAGTTCAACTGCCTTAAATTATTTTATCTATGATATCTTAAAATAAAGTTTCCTGTTGCTAAAACTAAGATAATTTACCTTTTTATGTGGGCAAGTTGACACGGGACAAGCATACTGTTTTTTGAATTCACAGATTTTAAAATGACTTATTTAATTATTATGATTTTGAAAATCTTATTCTTTTATATGAACAACTCTGAATTTAACTATTATGTTATTAAAATTTTATAATGAAATTTAAAAGATTAATTTATTCATTGTGTACTAAATAGGAAACATTCGTCAAAATAAATCTGTGCGTCCTTAGTTGATTAATAATGTGCATATTAGCATGGACCATGATTCTCTCCCACAATTCCCCATGAAAATTTTTATACACATTTTTCTAATAATTAATGTGTAAAAATACTTATAATTTTAATATTTAAGACTACCACTTTTCATATCATAAAATAGTCAACAGGTTCATATCTAGTAGTTCAGGTTCCAATTTCTCTCTCTTCGATATCTCCTCACCGTCCGATGATATTCCCGGTGGCAACACTTACAACAACCTTATCAAGAGTGCGTTATTTGGACTTACCGTTCCGATCACCCCGACAAAACTAGCCCTAAAACAATATTATTACATTTAGAAAAAACTTGTTTCAACAATGAGAACGGTGAGAATTATTAAAGACATTATCAATAATGTTCTAAAAACAAAGCATGTAAAGAATATCTGAATTCATCAATAAAAGAAAATTTAAGGCTTAATAAATTGTGAGACTTAAGACAATGACTTTAGTAGCCTATTCACAACCTGTATGTATGAGACCGGGTACTAATTATTCATGTAATTTTTGTGACTAGATAAGTTATTTCATCATATATTTTTCTACTATTTTCAAAATTGTCATCAAGAATTAGTTAATGCACACTTAATAATTCATAACTACATACTTGAAACAGAAGTCAAATGTTTACTTTCCTTTTATACATTAACCGGATTCATATTGATATATAATTTTTTGTTACTGAAAGAGGATTAAAGCCCCAAACAAAAGAAAAATAGAAAACACTTCCCAATCACATCTTATTGGTTATGTATCTATTTGTGAATTAGTTATATAAATGAAGTTATGAAAATAAAAAAGTATAATGGTTAATATTGATTCTATACACAATAATTAAATTTTTATTGAGCCAATAATTTTTTTTTGTTTACTCAACTCTAGTTTGATTAACACAATAATCAACTACACATACATTAAATCAAAAGCCAAGCAAAGAAAAAGAAAGTCTGGGCCAAAATCAAAGATCCTATTTTTTTTTCTTTTTGGTTTCTGAGAGTGTCCTTTCTCTCAAAAGTAAAAGGCTAATCTCTCGGCTTCAGTTGCTTATAGGGTAGTTTGAGACTATACAATCTTTTGGCACCTCGATGCCTAGAAACCTAGTAAGCAACCACCAGACCAACAAGTATGGGGTAAATCCCCCCTAGTATAGGGCTTACCCCAGAGCAACAGAGAATCCTAGCCAAGGTGATAACAAAGGACGAAACAAAGGCACAACAAAGAATTTATCCCGGTGGAATTCTTCTTCTGTCTTCTACAAGGAGTTTTCTCACGCTCATAGGAGGAGAAACCCACCACGAACTACCTAGCGTCCTCTCCATAGCTAGCTTCGCAATTTCATTGGCAACAAAATTGGCTTCCCTCTTAATCCATGTGATACCACACGAATTGAAGAGCTAACGCAGGTAATTGATATCCCTAACAATAGGATCAATTTCCCTAATTATTACTTCCCCTCTACATGCTTTCACCAGGTTTAAGCCATCTGATCTAATTATAACGTCAGGAATTTATACATTTCGGGCTAAAATAATTGCTTCACGCAGAGCCAAGCTTTCTGCTAGGAGAACAGAGTTTGCCTAGTGGAAAGAGGATTAGCCAAATTGAATGTCTCCAAGATGGTCACGAATTACTATTCTAAGAATTAGCTCTCTGCTCAGGATGCTTCCATGTCGCGTTAGTATTCACTTTCGCTTTACCAAAGGGAGGAGGTCTCTAGACTGCTCAAGAATTTTGCATAAGTAAGCCAAAATTAGTAGTGCTACTATTAGACTTGGTAGAATGGAATTCCTAAAATAAGTTGTTAATTTGTTTTAAAAGTTGTTGTGGCTTTGGGGGAGCCCTAGAAGATGGATTTATTCCGTGTAAGTCGGATATTCCAGAGAATAAATAATAATTTAGAAATCATAAGCTATGAATCAATGCTTTTAGACAGAAATAATTGAATTTTTTCTTCCATTCATTGATAAATTGTTGAAATTTGTTCATCCTTGGGATGACATTGCATGTTAGATCCAAACCAGACTGGAGCAATCCAGTCACATGGAAGAAATGCATGTTCAATAGTCTCATCATTCTCTAAACAAATAGGACAAACTGATTCCTGAATAATCCTCTTCCTTTTCAAATTCTATTTCATTGGAAGCAGATTGTGGCAAAGTTTCCAGGTGAAAATTTGGATTTTCTTAGGCATTTTCGAGCCCCAATTTGTCTTCCAGAAAATCACGTTAGGGGATTTGGAAGAAGAAGGTTTCCTTTCAGATTTATCTAAATGATCCTTAATAACTTTATAACCTGATTTAACTGAGTATTCCCCATTAGAGGTATATGGTCATTTCAAACTATCCTCTCTTCCACACTTCCTAATGGGAGTTTGTATAACTGTCAACCACAACTGAGAAGGTAAACATTGTCTAATTTTCTGGAAATCCCAAGAATAATTAGAGTGATTAATTATGTAACATCCCAAAAATTTCATTCTCATGTATAATCATTTTGATTTAGATCATCAATGATATTATCCATTTTATCTCAACTTTCTACATAAATTTTGGTTAGGACAACATCTTCAATTTAATATTTTACCATGGTAAATAATTTTAACTTTATACCTTAGGTAAAAGTTAATCAAATAACTTATTACCTATTTCCTTAGTTATTAATTCTTTGGCTTTTCCAACTACTCTCATCAAATTACCACATACTCCACTCAAAATGCGTCATTGTGTACACATTTTAATTGCTAGTTAGAGTCCGAATTTGGAAATATGGTTAACTACAAAGTTGTTCCTCTCTTTCTTAGCTTTCCAACAAGATCAAATTTGTTAAAATCCATTACGATTTGAGAGAGATATGCCCAAAATACCAAAACTATTTCAGAATTGGTATTTTACTTCAATCATATCATCTTGTACATATTTTAATGCCTACTTATATTCCGAATTTGAAAAAGTAGTAAACTACAAATTTATTCTTTGTTGTCTTAGCTTTCCAACAAGACCAAATTTATTAAAATCCATTAAGATATGAGAGAGATATGCCCAAAATACCGAAACAGTGTCAGAATTGATATTTACTTCAATCATACAAGCTACATTATGCAGGCTGTGGAAATGGTCAACAATCCAGCCCATTTTTCTTACCTAAAACCTTAATTATCACCACAATTAATGCACCTAACATCCCACTACAATCCCATTATGAAAATCTTGTCTCCCACTTGTCATTTGCATGATTAAATCAACACTACATCTCGTTCCCAAGTCTTAAATCTTATAACAAGCTAAGTTAGTGAAGACATATCTCTCGTTTTCTTTTATTTTCTTTCATTTTCTCTATCAAGTTCACTCTTAATCAGAAGCTAAGACAATAAGAGAATATTTTCAACCACTTTAGGAACCTCCATTAAAGTAAGAGGGGATAGAGTTGTGAATAAATATGGAATGGGTAGAATTGTATGCTGT
The DNA here is from genome assembly GCA_037962975.1 of Clitoria ternatea. NCBI lineage: Eukaryota > Viridiplantae > Streptophyta > Magnoliopsida > Fabales > Fabaceae > Clitoria > Clitoria ternatea. The sequence continues at coordinate 11,313,492 of CM075670.1, forward strand.
TCTAGGATTTCTAGATTTATTTTCGTAACTTGTTACTTAATTTCGAAGCTGAAAATGTGTGAATTTAACTTTGGCTTCTCCATCAAAGTTGTAGATCTTTTCGTTATGTGAATTTTGAGACTTGAACCAACTGATTTGGATATGCATAGCATGAGTTATGGTCAAAATACTGAAGTATGTTTCTTTTGAATGTTTCATAACTTGGTTCTGGATATATGTTGATATTGTAAATTTTGTGAGTATGATTAGTCATATTTATCTTCATAAAAGTTGTAGATATAGATGTTATTATTCTGTTAGATTTGGTCTTATATCAAAATTCTAAGTAATATGAAATTTATGCTTAAATTACTCTCATGTGCTCATATTGTTTAATTGTTTCTGAACATGATTGTCTTTAATTAAAGTTTGGTCATTCATATATTTCAAATTGAAAATGCAATATCCATGAAAGTTGTAGATCTTTGTGTACTATAAATTTAGAGACCAAAATATTCTAAAAAAGATAAGTAAAACTTGAGTTATGATTTATTTATTAAAGTATGACGTTTCTGAAAGCTATGTATGAGTCAATGCTTGTCTAGCTGTTTGAGAATAATTTATAAGGAATTAATTTTTGAGCCCTTCATAAAAGTTTTAGATATTTGAGTTATGAATATATGAGATTTGGTCCCATGTAAAAATAATTTTTCTATTAAGAGATATACAATTTTTATCAAAGGTTGTCAAAGTTGTAACTAAATCTGCAATACTAAAATTACTGTTTGAAGTCAGAAAGTAATTTTGAAACTGCGTTTTATACTTATAGAATTGGGACATATGGTCTTCAATAAAGTTATAGATAATTCTATTTTTGAAAATTTGGCACAAGTTTTACCTTAAAATAATTTTTGTACAAGGAGATATGCCTATTTTACCAAACTGTATACATGCAGTAAAAATTTGCAAAAGTCAGTGTGTTATTTGTAACATGGAGACAATTCTGTAAGGAATTATAATTTTTGGTCTTCATGAATGTTGTAGATAATTTTGTTATGGAACTACAGAAAGTAGAATTACTTAAAAAGGATTTGATTTGCTCATATTATGGCCTTTTTACTAATGTATGTCGCTGTTGTAAATTTCTAAAATTTACCTATGATGGTTATTATGGATGAAAATGATATTTTCCATATGGGTAATGATTTATTTATGAATTATTAAGGGATTATTGATTATTATGGATGTTATTGAGTGTCCTATGAATGTCATACAGTATGTATATCTTTGTTATGAATAATTATGAATGACTAAATTAACGTATACATGAATGCCTTGTGGTTTATTGAGATATGTTGTTGGATTGTAAATCCATAATTTTGAGAATTGATATATGTGATGTGTCCTTTGAGGACTTGTGGCTTTCAAGTGATTATGGAAGTATTGATATCATGGTATGTTAAATTAATAAAGAGAATTAAAGACATTCATGCATCATAAGCATTTGGACGCACCATGGAATTTAAGGGTTCCATGATTGCTAGCCCTGGTGGGGGGTTACTCTATGATGAGTTAAAGCCTTATTTTCATTGAGCGCCATGAAGGGTAGGGATTCATGGTTTATGCTAAGTCCTACTTGTGTACTTCGGTACTTGAACGCCATGAAGGGTAGGGATTCATGGTATATACTAAGTCCTACTTGTGTACTTTGGTACTTGAGCGCTACGAAGGGTAGGGATTCATGGCACTATGCTAAGTCCTACTTGTGTTTCTATGAGACTTTTTACTGCAGTATTCTTACTAAATCAAAATGGATCCAGCATGACATCATTTGGCTAAATTAAAGATTATTAAATGTAAATAACCTTGTTTGGCATATTCATCATATCATAATTGTTTGTTGATTGTGTTTGTGTAATTTTACTTATTTTATATTTATTCTATATTTTATCTCACTCTTACATCATTTTTACAGTGCATGCTTCATAGAATGACGAGTGGTGAAATTGATGAAGCTTTTATGTTTTATTGCTTGGACTTTGACTTCATTTGACTTTTAATGTGTTGTAATAATATTATGTACCTTATACTGCAATCATATCTATTGTTTCCGCTATATAAATGTATTATGTTTTATTCATTCACGACTAGTATGCATGATAATATTCCGCATTTATCAATTTTTACGTAACCTTAGAATTTAAATTTTGAATTTCAAAATGATTCTTTAAACGCAAAAAATTTATTTCAAAAATTTGGGTTAATTAATTGAAATTTGTAATTTGGGTTTTGATTGTCACAAATTAAACTAGTCAACTTGAGATTAGGATCAACATTTCTCTCTTGGTTAGGAAGGCACAGGGATTCGTTCCACATCCATTTATGATTAAAGACCAAAATCTGATTTCCATTTCTAATAGACCATTGGCCAAACTTCAGAAGTACATCCCTTCCTTGGAGTAAATTATTCCACACCCAAGAATTGTCTCCCTTTCTTGTTCTAAGAACAATTTATCAAGAAAGTATTTTTCCTTTTAGGACCTGGACCCATAAAGCCTTAGGATCATTTGAGGCTCTCCTTGCTTGTTTGGCAAGATATGTAAAATTTAAACATTGTAGCTCCTTGAAACCCAGGCCCCCTGAGTGTTTACTGATAGATAGATCTTTCCAATTCTTCCAATGAACTTCTTTCTTCCTTTTATCATTAGACCATTAGAATTTTGAAATAATTGAGTTAATATCATTGGTCAGACTTTTAGGGAATCTTACTAAAGCCATAGCAAAGGATGGGATGGCTTGGAGGACAGCCTTTATGAGAATCTCTTTACCTGCTTGGTTAAGAAAGGCTTATTTCCATCCCTCAATCTTAGAGATAATTTTTTTCTTGATCTAAGAGAGGGTTCTGGCTTTAGATCTTCCCCAATCTGTTGGTAGGCATAGGTCGTTCATAGCTTCACTCTATTACCTAATTTACAAGACAACAGATATTCTTGATCTTAGATTAACTGGAACATGATTACTAAATACAATACCAGACTTAGGGACATTTCTTCTTTGCCCAGATGCATTGGTATAAGTGTTGAGAACTTCCATGATGGCATAAGATTCTTCTTTAGTAGCCTTAGCTAAAAGTATTGTATCACCTGTAAAAAAATAAATGAGTTAGAATTGGACACCTAGGTGCAAGAAGCATGCCTGAAACAGAGCCTTTCCCCATTGATCTAATGAGAAGATATGAGAGAGCTTCAAGCCTGAAAAGAAAGAGATAGGGGGAAAGGGGGTCTCCCTGCCTAAGACCTCTTTGAGGACAGAAAGTGGGGCTTCTTCTACTATTCAAATTAATGCAATAAGACAGACTTAACAAGAGACATGATAAGATTAACCCACTTAGGATCAAAACCAAACAAGATGAGGATTAGATTAAGGAAGTCCCAATCTAAATCTATCATAAGCTTTGCTCAAATCAAGTTTAATGGCCATATGGGCTTTTGAAAAATGTTTTCTACTTTTAAGAGAATGAAACACTTCCTGTCCTATAGTAAGATTGTTTTGGATTTGTCTCCCTTTTATAAAAGGCAGATTGATGAGGAGATATAAGGCTGGAGATGATATTTTTTAACCAAAGTTGAATTATTTTTGAAATAATCTTAGGTACAAAGTTACACCAACTTATAGGTATGAATTGGGTTACCTTCTTAAGATTGGGGACCTTAGGAACCAAGGTAATAAGAGTCAAATTAGCTGTTGTAGGAAGCTAACCAGAACTAAAAAAATGTTTTATAGCTTGTCAAACCTGGTTTTGAATAGTATCCCAATTTTTTTTTATTGAAGAGGCCATTAAGCCCTCGGGGCCAGGAGCTTTAAGAGAAATGAAAGAACAAACAACTCTTTCAATTTCTAAGTCAGAAACAAGGGCAGTCAGATTAGCATAGAATCAGTGACCAATTTAGGAATGACATCAATACAAGAGCTAGTGTTTTGGGTGGGTTTAGCTTTGTAGACATCCTGGAAGTATCTGGTTATCATCTGGAGGACCTCATTATGACCCTCAATCCAATTATTATCAACATCCTGGAGTCTTACAATACGATTCACAACTCTCCTTCTAATAGTAGTAGCATGAAAGAAATGAGTGTTAGTATCTCCCTATTTAAGCCACTGAATTCTTAACCTCTGGGACCAATATATCTCTTGCCTTTCTCTGATTTGGTCTATTTGTTGTTGGAGAGAAGAAATTTGATTTTAGTCATACACCTCCTTTCTCGATTTTAGAAGCTTATCCAGATTGTATTGGAGCCTTGCAATTTCAATATGTTAGCTTTCTTAAAAGTTTCCTTATTCCACCTTTGTAGAGCATTAACACATTGGGTATGATGACCATCAGTTACTCCCAAGGATTTTCAATAACATTAGCTTTATTCCATCCTTCCCGAATAACCTTTGCGCAGTCAGCATGTTCTATCCAATAGGCTTCAAATTTGAAATAAGACCTACTTCTTCTATCTAGACTAAGATCAAGAAATAGAGGAGAATGATCAGAAGAGATAGGAGATAAAGTTGTACAAGTATAGTAGGGGAATAACTCCAGAATCTCCACATTAGAGAAAAATTTATCCAACTTTTCTTTAGTAACCTTTCCTTGTCTTGGATTTCTAATCCAAGTGAAACTACACCCTTTTATAGGCATTTCAATAAGGTTTAGACTATCAATGAGTCTTTTGAATAAAGACATACAACTAGGAAGAGGAGGGACATGACTTAGCTTGTCATAATTATACAAACATTCATTAAAATCCCTAACATACACCACCCACTTCCCATAGGGACATTAAAATGGTCCAGATTATGCCAAAAATTTTCACGATCATAAAAAATAGAAGAAGCATACACAAAAGAGCAATATATATTGATATTAGAGGGGATAACCTTTACAAAAGCATGAATAATATTTAGGTTAGACTCTAAAATAACAACATCCAAAGAAGAATCCCACATTAAAGCTAAACCCCCTAAGAGGCCGACAACATTTACAACAAAATAGGACTGGAATCCTAGCCTTTTTTTCATACTATCCCCCCTTGCTGCCTGAGCTTTAGTCTCTATAAGAAATAAAAGAGAGAGTTTGAGCTTTTTCTTAAGGGATATAAGCTCTCTTACTATCATAGAGGCAGCAATCCCCTGACAGTTCCGACTCATAAATTTCATGGCTTGGTTGGGGGCTTGATAAGGCCCGCCTTCTCGGCCACAGTTGAAGAAGGAATGGCGTTAGATCCATATTGGTCTAATTTTAAGGTCTGGAAATAAGAATCTGTAATCTGAAGCAGCTTCTTTTTAGGGGGATGAACATGTTCATAGTCTTCTCTGTTCCTTTTAAGTCTTAGGACTTCCTAGATTCCTTTGCTCAAAATATTTTCACAAACAATAGAAATTGATTTAGTGTTCAAGGGGGGAGAATCATCAGTCGGTTCAACATTATAAGTTAGGGACTTTCCAAGGGAGGCTTTGGTAAACTTAGGAGAAAGGGGAGAATTATAGGGATTAAGGGAGGGGAAACTTTCAGGTTTTAGGATAGATAGGTTCTGACTTACCGCTTTAGACTTATCTTTTGAAAAGGGAGAAAAAATCTTGGTGATATCTTTGGTAATCTTTTTATCTGACAGAGTGGGTGGGCTGTATAGGTAATGGGTATGGGTAAGGGTAGGTGAGTGGGGTTTTTTATAGGATTGAGTGATGGTTGGATCATTCTTAGTTGGATTAGGAAAGGTGGTCAGAGAGTTTTTTGGCCGATACTCTATCTCTGTACTGGTTGCAGTTTGATGTGTGATAAGTTCTTTTTCTTTTCTACTGACTGCTGCTTTTCTGACTGACATTGATTTGATTACTTCAGTTTCTTCCTGCAGGATAATGGGTTCCAAACACTGTGTTTCTTCTTCCTGTAGGAGATCTTGAACATCTGATGAAGAAACCTTTTATTCCTTCTGTATTCCACTTCCAGTTCCTTGCTTTGTTCTAGCAACGCACCAACTATGGAAGGCTATTGATGATAGGGATTTTGCTGGTGTTGTGGATAGGTAGGGGCCATATTTAAATTTTCCTTCTTTAAAATTTGATTTTTCTTTAAGAGATTTGCAATTTTTAAACTCATGCCCAATAACTCCACATTGAAAACAAAGGCCTTGTAGCTTCTCATACCTCAAGGGGATAGGAATCAGTTGTCCCTCAGAGCCACGGAAAAACAGACCAGGTTTGAGAGGGCTAACAACATCACTTTTAACTCTCACCCTCATATAAATCCTAAGAATCATACCTTCAACAACAAGATCCTCAACCTCTAAAAGATCCCTTATCTTATTTCCCAACCTTGTAGCATTTTCCATTGTCATATAATCCAGAGGTATATTATGCATTTGGACCTAGAAAGGCACCTTGTAGAAATTCATATTACTTAGGGATACTTTAGGCTGACATTCAGGGAGACTGAAAAGATGACCCATGACATACCAAGGGCTATGCTCTAACACCTGTGGTGACATATTAGGTTGTCTCTAACAGTACAGAGTTAGACTTAGAATGAGGCGTTGAATAAGTCTTAAACTCTTTTTCGAAAATGTACAGACCACTCAAGGAATAAACAGTTCAACAGATCAGAGAAAGGAATAGAGAATCACATAGTGGAATTATCTTGGTTCACTTCCAATGCAGAAGCTACGTCCAGTACTTTCAGACCGCAGAATTTTCACTATTGCAAAACATTTTGGCAATACCGCACCAACCTAGTGCAACAAGTATTCTTGACTTCAACCACTTCTAGCTTAAAAAAACCAAGTATTGTTTCAACGAGCCACTCCTGGCTACAAACCCAAGTATTCTTTCAAAAGCCTTTTCAGGCCACAAGTGTTTCCCAACACTAACAGACTCTAGCAAACAACAGATCTTATAGAAAGAGTAATAAAGAACTTTTTGGTGTTATAACAAATAACTTAACGCACAAAGATATGAAATGATTACACAAGTACACTAACCTACAGACTACTATAAGTCAAGGTCTGCTAAAAGCAAAACTATAAAGAAGACTTAAGTAGTGAATACAAGAACTTAGAAGCTTTTAAAGAAAAGTCTTTCAGACTTTGGTTTCATGAGAGAAATCAGAGAGTGTTCAAGAATAAGAATGAGCAGCAAGACACTCTTGAATTCAAAAGCTTCTTGTATGTATAGTCCTTCTTGAAAAGTAATCGTTGGTCTCTTTCAGGAATGTGCTGTCAGCGAGTATAGAGACATACTTTAGAGAAGTTTCCTTAATTGGATTATTTTGAAAGTCTTTAACAAAAGATCCTTTTTTCTTATGCACTTTGAGAAAACAAGTACACTCTATAGAAGTTGACCTTAAACTACCCGTTTTGAACAAGTTTAACTTTTCTAACACCTTAAGATACGAGAGACAATTTTCTTGATACATGCGAGCGTGCCTTTTAACTTTTCCATTGATTTCCTTTTTGATGATAGGCACAAATATGACACAGGAAAGTTTATGTAGCTTTTTATTTGGAAAAGAAAATCCCTTTTCAAATACTCGAAGAGTGAGAGAGCTTCTCGTGGTCTGTAGCTTAATACTAGTTGATTCAATGAAGCTTGGAGTGAGTACAGACTTCTTCATTTTAGGAGCGATTTGAGTTTTACGGACACCCCTTATTCTTTGCAAATGAGTTCTACAGACTTCCTATCACACTTGAAGAGACTTATTAGACAAACAAGCGTACAAACTTCATTTTAGCTAAGAGTCTTGATATGTATTATTAATAAATCACATGAGGTTCACACTTCTTAGTCATGAATTCATACTTGATTCTAACAGTCTCCACCTGATCATAATTGTATTTTTTCCCATTTTAATAAGCTGAAAGTCACCAAAGTGTTTCCATGAAGCTTCAAGGGTTTTTTGAATGGAAATAAAGCTGACCACTTTCGTAGTAATAAGCTTTCCAATCAAAGTATTTTTATACATATCTTTGATTCTTTGTGTGTTTGCCTCTAACTCAACAACCATTTCATCCCATAACCCAGTGCAGTTTATATTTTTGCAGGACTTTTGCTCTAGATTCCTCCATGAAAACCAGAACGACCAGGAAGACCAAAAAAGAAAACCAAACAAGACAAGGGAGACCAGATGAGGACAAGATGGCAAGAAGAAGGGCACAGAGAAAAGAAGAAAAGAAGGATAGAAAGGATGGACCAAGAGTAGACTGAGGAAGGGGGAAGAAGGAACAAAATAGAAGAAAGGAACAAAACAAAGGAAGAGGGAAGAAAAGGAGACAAACCAGAGAAAAGGAGCATAACAAATGAAGCAAAGAATAAAAAAGGGACCCCAAGAAATAACTCTCCTAGGTCAATGGAGAAAGGGACCACTCTAGATAGCCTTTATACCATAGGCTCCGAACTGGAGTGGAGAAAGCTCTTCCAAAGAAGACAGATTCGATCATCCAATATAGGTTGATCTCCGTGCTGGACCATATGGTAGATCACCAATAAATTTTAGGGCACCCGAAACCAAATTTGGCTGCCAATATAATGTAGCCCATTCATAACTAATAATAATAACAATAATAAATATTTAACAAAAACGAATGACAATAATAAATAAAAAACTAAACCATGATCATTATCAAAAGCATGGATGTGTATCTTTAACCAATTTTTACATCTTTAATAAGTCATAATCTAATGATGGATTAAAAATCTAGTCATTGAATTATGTGTGGCTATCTCTCTCTTTATATATATATATATGATGAAAATGATATGTGTCAAATTTTATTAAAACCAAACAATCATATTATATAATTAAATAGTCCTTACTTTCATATTTTCAAAAAATATATATTATGTTAATTTTGTTGTCCATGAATAATGCACCAAATTATTTTAGATTGGTCTATATTTTTACACATATGATCTATATGATATGAATTTGAATCTAATAGTAGATTTTTAAAAATAATAATCCAATAAAAAAATTAATGAATAATGTAACAATTTTACAAGGAAACTTAATCCTTCCTCACTTATCAAATATTTGTTGATGCACATTGTGTATACTAAGTGCAAATGTTAAGCAGAGTAAAATGAGTCAGTCCAAACATGTCCCATAAATTGTAGTGTTTATATTTTAGATTTTGAATTTGAATTAAAGTTAAACATTTTAACCCATCACGATAAGATCCGCTGCGAGAAAAACCCATTAAAATCACACTTTTATACACTAAACCTGCATTTTTATTGGGCTTTGACATTTTGTTTAAGACCTAAATCAAATTCAAGATTTTAAGCCTGTTCACCACAAGCTATTACTAATATCGAGCTGAGTCAATACGTACTAGTCACTTATTTTGAAGTGTAGTTTTTTGAACACCTAACAAATTAAGTTCTGTTGTTATGTGTCAATTTGTGGAAATTAGATGAACTCCACTGGATACATTTAAGCTTGCCAAACTAACAAAAAGTGGCAGTTTCTTTACATACAGCAATATATGCAGATGCTGCGCTAGCATATTTGCAGCATACACAATCACTTACTTTCATACAAAAAAGAAAAAGAAAAAAAGAAAGTTGTAATAATTTATAAAATAGAAGGAAAAGGAGTGGCAGCCACAACCACAAAGGTGTTTAGTGGAAGTTGACATTGGTGGAATAAGTTAGTCCTATATTCCAATTGGAAGGAGCAACATTCCATGCAATAATAGTTTGCTTGGTGGTGTATGAAGTAATCCTGAAAGAAAGACTTTGGCCAGCAAGAGTTGCAAATGCTTGATAAGAAGCACCCCAGTTGTGGCTCATGTTAATCCATCCACTTCTGCTTCCTTTCACTGCCATGCTTGAAATATCTCCTCCACCTCCCACATTCATCACGTACACCAATAGCCAGTACCCATTCCCTTGGAAAGACAATCTAAGCCCTCCCTTCCTCACACATGGAACTCTGATTGTATATACAAATCAGTAAAAATTATTGACTAAATAGTTGAATAGATTAAATTAATTAATGATTAAATTATATTTTATTAATTTTTTAATATATATCAGTTTATCAGTTTAACTGATGATTTATTGGTTTGATCATTGACGTAAAAGCTTGAACAATGACTAATCTAATTTAGTAAGCTATGTACATGTTAAAAATTTTACTTTGTAAGTTAATTTTCAATGAAAACTTCTTAATTTTTCTTGATTAAATTACCTGCGGTACATAACTGGGACGATTCCAGCTTTCCATTGGGCAATTTTCATGAAGGCTGGTTTGGCCATGTCAAAATGCACTCGTGGTGGGTTGCACCATCCTCCATTATCGGAAGGTTGGGACCAATTTGGAGGGCAAAGATTGGTGGCGGTGACGGTGGTGAACGCCACGTTTCTGTAACATGCACTCGATTGGTAACATTTTATTTGGTAACATGTTCCGCAAGCATATCCATTGTTAAACAACGTCGAACTTAAAGCCGCTGTGTCTGTCCCGTAACCATTTTGAAACAAATTCCCATACCCACATGCTCCTCCTTTAAATTAACCAATTCATATTCATAAACAACAACAACAACAACAAAAATGTCACGTTAATGCCAATTAAGTATATAGCACTATGTTGAATTCATAATAACTAGTGTGCTTAAGGAATTGAGATCGATTTTGTGACATACCCATGGTGGCAGAAGCAGTCTCGTCACCGTAAAATGTGGCATGAGCAAGAGCCCATTGACTTGGTCGAAATGTTCCCCCAGCTATTGCTTGCTCTCCCATCAATGTGAACATCGTTGTAGAAGCAACCAAGAACAAGGTACAAGCTTGAAGCATGAGAGCCATTGTTAAGTCTTGATCACTAGTTGCTACCGATTTTTATGCAATGCGATGATAATTGACAAGTGCTTGTATCCTTTATATATGAAGTACAATTCCTATGGCACGTTGCGGAATGTAAGTAGTTTATTAATTGCCTTCGTGATCCCCACGAAGATACATACTACTACTACTATATAGCGTCTCTAGTATCAAAGTCAACAATATATTGTTCTCTTTGTTTTGTATTTTTCCCCCTCAACAATGTTGTTTGACAAAATGTTTTACAAAATTAAACATTTAAGGTTATTGCTTTTAATAAAGGTGTTTCGTATTGAGTTTGTATTTTTCATTTAAGAAGGAGCGTTGACTTGTTTGGTTTGAAGTTGAAAAAAAAGTAAAAAAATTAATATTGATTTTTAAATTTTTATATTTTGATGATTCTGTTTCCAACTACGTACCAAACGTTGAACGACAACTACATACCAAACATTGATCGAATCAACCACTTGTACTCTTGTCAGTCCGCAGCAATGTTGTTAGACGAGAAATTCCCATAGCCTTATGATGAATCAAATATAGTCTTAATTAATTTTTGTTAATAAAAGATGATTGAATATCCACAGACCATAATCCATAAGCCAAAGGGAGGGGAACGTACGTATGACTGAAAAACGTGCGAACAAGTTTCATCGGTTTGCATGATGTTCTTCATCCACCGATCAGCAACCATTAGAAAATTAAGTCTCGTTAATTAGTCAAATTAATTTAATAATTCCTTTAGTTTGTTAGTGAATATAATTCTTAATGTACCGTACTTTCATACTTAATTTGCCTAGTATATATATCCGCTGGACTCCAGTACTCTCTGAAATAACGAAGAAGAAAAAAATTAATGTACAATGTACAGTTGAATTTGTATATTTTTTGAAAATATGAAGTTATAATAAGATTCTTTAAATAAAATTAGGACCCCACATGTATAATTTGTTGGGTTGGGCTCCCAACTATGTGTCTAAAGGCCTAATATTCTTCAAGCCCACATAGTGACCTAAAGAGGGAAGAAAGGAGTCAGAAAATTGAGTGTGAGAGGCCTCATTTGAAAAGAAACCCGCAGCCATAGGGAGAGAGAAAAGAAGAGAGAAAAGAGTGTAGGGTTTCTGGACCAGCATACTTCCGTCAACGATCTCCGTCAATCCTACCGTTGGATCGGCATTAGACTTTGAGAGTGTATTCTCAACATCCTCCTCTACATTCTCACCGTTCAGATTTTCAGTTCTACATCTGTAGGTGGAGAAATCGTGTTCAGACCGCGACCATGTTCCAGTTCGCAGGAATTCTGACCAGCTTCGGGAAAACTAATATTACCGATTCGTTAACCGTTGGATCGGGCTGAAATTTTGGTATAAGGTTCCTGCGACGTGGTTCTAGATACTGACCGTTGGGATATTGGTTTTGAGGTCCAGATTGGGAGATATTGTGCTTGAACAGTAGCACGAGTTTTCAACTTCTTGTTCTCTATTTGAAAGCCTAGTTGGTTTGTTGTATTGACTGGTAGTATGCATGAACTTGTGCAGCATTTTGAGACTCTTTTGTACCCTTAATTTTGATCATAGTGGAGCTTGATTACTGGCTTGTGTCCGTGAGTTTTTATCTCTCAAATTGAGAAGATTTTCTCACGTAAATAATTGTTGTGTCTCTCTTGTGGTGATTATTATTGTGTTGCTGCCATATCGTTGTTGCTCCTCACAGATTCTTGCAAGTTTGAGAAAATTATATCTGTTGCGTACTTTGGTACTTTAGTTGTGTATTGTTGTTTTTCCATCATAATTTAATATTTTAAAATAAATTGTAGTCAATAAAAGAAAAATTATTCGAGAGTATACTCTAACAATCCTTAATTAACAAATTAATGAAGTCAATGCATGCCCTATCAAAAAATTAATGAAGTTTGATTTAATTAGTAACACTTTTATTAATTTCTTAAATTTGAGTTGTGCTGTAATATAAGTTCTTATTTTTAATTCAACAAATTCGATCACATCATAAGTAAAATGTTAATTAGTGTTACACATCGGTTTAAAAAAATTGATTTAAAATTACCATGAGTGTTTTGCCTCTTAATTTTTAACACAACTTCAATGCAATTTTTCAAAATGGATATGTTTTGAAAAATTATGAGTTAGTGATTTAAAGTTGTTTGTAGTTTATTTTATTAGGTTAAGAGGATATTTGATATGCAGTATCTTTTTATATTTCTGAATAAGTTTGATGGAAATAAAAATATTTAGTAGAATATAATAAAATTATCTTTCGATAATAAAATATTTCTATAAATTTTTTTAAAAATAAATTTTTAACTTCTATAATCCTTTATTATTGAGGAGTAAAATTTTATAACAATAAAGAAGGTAGTTTTGAAATTTTACTTTATATTTTTAGGAATATTATATTTGACCAAATATATAAATAAAATTATGATAAAAAAATAAAAATTTATTCCTAGAAAACTTAAGTGACAATCAAACAATTTTTCAAAATTTATTCGAGAATTTTAATTTTTTTCATTCTCGACAATAAAACTTATTCAAGAATGTAATAAAGATAATGCGTATCAAACACCCCCTAAAAGTTTGTTTGACAAAGGCCATGTTTGATGAGATCATAGACAACGATTCAAGCTAGCTTGTAGCTTTTTTACTAGTTTAAACATTTGCTAGTCAAAATAACCTTGTTTGGTAATGAAACTTATTTTTTTAGCTTGTAGTATTTTTTTGAAAATTTACTTGAAGCAACGTTTAAGCTTATAAACTCTAAATTTATTTTATTTTGACCTTTTTATCCTTACTTATATATATTTAAAAAATTACTCATTTCTATTTAAAAAAAGTATCTTTTATGTCATTTTATATTTAATAGTCAGTTTTATCAAACATATTTTAATTCAATAAACTAGCATATCAGCTTTCAACTAATTTATCCATTAGTTTCACCAAACATACCTAAAATAGTTTTCTTCATGAAAAAGCTTATTTTAGTAGCTGATCCGGTGTGGATACTGGTCCCCTAAACTAGCAACCCCGGATAATGAAAAAATAATAAAAATACAAATATTGTTTGTAAGGTACAAACAGAGCCACAACCCAGGCCTACCGGAGTTAAAGGTTTCTTCAGTACGGAAAATATGACTGTGACTCCGGCCAAAAGAGGCAAGTGGGCAACTTACACCTGCAAAAGTTACAGACTCTGCCCCCTGACACAGGTCAAATCACCCACTTGTGTTTAAGGATAATGCTATATAAATAGCTCATTCATTAATACATAACAGACTCTTAAGCAAATTAGAGACCAATTTTACTCTTTTATTCTTACCCTGTAATACAAATTCCTCTGTTATAATCGTACTAACTTAAGCATCAAAGTCCCTTTTGCATGTACACCTTCGGTGTGGTTTCAAGGACAACGGTTGGAATTGACTTTTCATTACCTTAACGTAATGGGCTTGGAGTTCCCACTGAACCCAAGTTTATAATACCCTACTCCTACTGAGACAACGTAAAAGGTGAGAGAGGGGAAGATTCGACACCGGTACGGAAGTCAACAACTTTGACCCTGTATACCCCAGACATATCAGTAGCATATAGCATTTTTTTTTTAAAAACTACTTAAGTACTATTTGAGTATATAAGCTCTAAGTTTATTTTATTTTATTTTTCTCTCTTCACTAAGAATTTTTTTAAAATCATTATTATCTATTTTAAAATAATATTTCCTTTATGTCATTTTACATTCAATAACAAGTTTTACCAAATACATTTTAACTCAATCAACTAACTTATTAGTTTTTAGCAAGTTACCAACTTAGACCAATAGAGGATAAAGAGTGGTCAACAATGCTTACCTTGAATTCCCCTAACAAGGAATATTTCTTCAACTTTTATAGGTTAGGAAATAAGGTTTTGACCTATAAAATCCTGCACTAATCCATTAAAGGCATGCCAAAATACCAAGAAAAAGTGTAGAACCCTGGTTGGATGACACAGGCAAAAACTAAGTTTGGTCATGTTAGAAATTTTGTTAATATTTCAAAATTTTTTTAGTCCCACATTGATTGGCTTTCAACTCTTCTAAGGCTTTATATATAGAACTGAGATTTATGGTGGTAAAAAGGATAGAAAGGAGGTGGGCTCGTGCGCAAACAAGTTTGGGTTGAAATATCAGTTTCATGTGTAAATCGGATAATTTGTCCCCTACCTATTTAAATATTTTGTGACGTCTCATTAACGAGTTTAATTGATAGATTTATTTCAGAGTTAACATTTTTATCATTAATTAATTCTGCTATATTATTTCCTTTTATATAAAAATCATAATCTGATTTGCTTCTTCTATTGCGGTAATTACATGATTTTTCTCTCAACCTTTTACAAGTTCTGTTCCTTGTTTATTCATAGAAGGGTCATGTTTTAGGTGCATAAACCCTTAAGGCTAGTCTGATTCCACATGCTTCAATCATACTTTTTCCAACAATATTAAGGGTTTACGATGACTGACGCTATGAACGACAACACTACCAACAACAACAACGTTGCCAATAATGGCAACGACGCCTCTATTCCACTGTTGTTGCCCCTTGTCACCTCTGCTAAAACTTTTCCCAATTTATCCAAAATTGAAGTCTTCGGAGGCTAAAGTTGCCGCTAGGGGTGATAGTCGGACGGTTTTAGACCATAAAAAGTCCCACCGACCAAACCGTTCATTTGCAAAAGTTAACCTAGTTTCATCCGAAGAAGAGATCGGACTAGGCGGGTTTTGATTCTTCGGGTGTCAATATACATCGAGCGGTTATGAATAACTTTGTACATTTAAAACTCAAAACTAAAACTTGAAAATTACAGAACGAATAGGTAGAAATTATAGATAAAAATTGAAACTTAAAGATGGATCAAAGAAAAAGATGACAATTACAACTTAAAATTACAGGTAGAAATTAAGAAAAAATGAAAACTTGAAATAAAAATTGTAGATCTTAACAAAATCAAAACCAATGGTTCAACCCTCTCAGTGTGCCACTGATTCACCTCACCATGATGTCGCGTACACCTTCCCAATCGCCATCTTCTTCCACAACAGTAATTTAGTGTTCCTTCCTTAAATAAAAAAGAAGAGGAAAAAGATATTTTAGGTCTTGGTGGTGGGTTTAAGAGGAAGGGAGTGAGTGAGAAACACAGATAGGAATAAGAAGGGTTGCTGAAAGAGCCATTGCTGTAGAGATAGAATAAAAGGATGAGTTGCTGAAAATAAAATAAAAAAGGGAGGATGGAATTATGGTTAATGAAGATATTTTTAGTTTTATGGGCTTTACGGTTGGGCCAAAAATAATATGGGCTTCCTAATTACGCTAAGTTACGGTTTATGACAGGTGTCAATTTTTAATTTTTTCTCAATCGTTCCCGTCCGTAAGTAGCCGATGGAGTCTGAATTTTTTGATTTTTTAATCCGAAAACGCATTTAAAACCGTCCAATCATTTTTCTTCGGCTCAGACTGCGTGGCTTCGAATGGATTATACGGAAATTGACCATCCCTAGCTACCGTTGTTGGTAGGAACGAGTCTTCTTGTTCTGGACATGCACGGGGTTAGGTTTGCGTTCACCGATGACAAGCCAACCGATCCCAACAATCTTGAATCTTGAGTCAATGCTAATAAGGTATGTCGTCACACAATCCTTAGTACATTGCCTAATGATGTTTATTGTTCTTACAAGGAAGCAAAGGGAATTTAGGATTCAATTAAATTAAAATACACTGCTGAGGATGCTGGGAAACAAAAGTTTATGGTCGGTAACTTCTACTGTTGGGAAATTATTGAACACAAGGATTTCAATGTTCAAATTAAAATATAAGTCATTGTTAAACTATTCCTTAATTTTCTCACTTCCACAGTTTCTTGGCATCGGCTACCCACTTGGCGCACTCTCTGGGGCATTAGTACCCTCCCTGTTATTAGTTACTAAAAGAAGAAAACCATAACAAAGATGAGTGTTTGGAAAAAATCATATTTAATTTAGAACGGTAAAAAGTGATAGAAATAACCAATTAAATAGCTTCCTATTAATATGACTACCTACCAGTTCCATTATAATCATACACTTATATTCTTTATTTTCCTCGATCTATACATATCTAGTTCTCAACAAAATTCTCAATGAAGCAACATAAATCACACATAAACTCATAAAAACACCATCAACGTTTAATTTCACATCAACTATGCATTATATCATATACATAGCATCATATTAAATTCAGCACAACTGACTCGTGTGCAATATATAATGCCTAATCCAGATACTAAAGGATCGGCCTTCAGCTAAGGGTCCGACTAGATATCCGTGAACCCGACTTGGTTCACCGAGCTCGACTTGGCTCTTCACCTCAACCACTGGGTCTGACTTGACCACTGGGTAGCTCAACTAGATCTCAAAGGACCACGGGAGCCAAAAAAGAGGGGCGAATCATACCGCCGGCCATCCCACACCATATAATCACATATAATATTACACATCACATGGCTTATCCTCAATAATTCATAATCACAATTATTTGGGGCGGCCACACAGACCAAGCCCACTAATACATTGCCATAATGTATATTAATTCGTCATTATTTCACAAGTCCACCATCTCATTCATACTCACATGAGCAGATACACATTCAAAACATAATCATTATGCATTTTAATTCATGATTCACCACATACTACATATATATATATATATATATATATATATATATATATATCTTATAACTTAAATCATCAACTTTTAGTCAATTAATTAATTATCTTACTTATGTCTTATAACTTTCACCTTATTTTTAATTTATTAATTACTAAATCATGCATACAATCCTACTTACACACACATACATATATATAATTATTATCTTACCAATTTTTTAACTTCTCTTAACCCATTATTATTATATTATAACGCCTTTAAAGTTTAGAATACATACCAAATCTAATTAATTACGACCCGAACACCCCCTTATCTTGGTTCCAAGCTTCTTCTAGTTGCTTTTGGTGTTGGTTGCATCCCACACTTACTTGATTCGTTTCTCGGCTTCCGAATCCAATACCCGTGTTGCCAATCGCTCCTTCGACCCTTACTTCAGCACCTACGATCACCAAAACGTAAAACCTATCAATATATTACCTATTATAACATTTCTAAAACACCAATTAAGCTCTGATTTGGTGCTTAAACAAAAACCAACGCTCTATGATTTACAGTGAAGGTTTAGGTCATGAAGAGAAAGTAAGGGGAATTACGCATTTCAATTACCCATTGCCTCAAGGTCCATATTCAAGCCCTAACAACTATTAAACTCAAAAATCATAACCTCCATCAAGCTTAGAAGCCATAGTTAGAGAGAGAAAGTGAAGATGGGGAGAAGGAAACCATGAAATTAAGGGTTCCCAAGCGCTTATCTCATTTCCCTGAAGCCTAAATTGCAATTAGCTTGAAGAATCCACCAACAATCACCTTAGATTGGGCTCCAAGGGTTCAGGAGGGAAAGAGGAAGAAGAAGAAGAAGCTATAGGTTGCATGCGTTCTGTTACTGTTGTTGTTATGTTTTAAATCTGTCGCAACGCTGACGCTACGCGTCACAGGATTAAAGTTTCACCCTGACGCTATGTGTCAAACATATTTCACTATTCCCTTTAAAATTTCATTTTTAAACCTTTTATTCACCTTATATTTCTTATTTCTTGTAATTTAAACTTAATTGTGTATTTATTTATTCCTTCAAATATTAAAATACCAGGGATGTTACAACCTTCCTTATGGAACATTTGCATATGCCGTATGTCATTTGACCTTTGTAATGCACCTACAACTTTTCAAAGGTGTTTGTAAGCCATATTTTCTAATTTAATTGAAAATGTGATGGTGGTTTTTATGGATGATTTCTCAATTCATGGTTTTGATTTTGACAACTGCTTAACAAATTTTTGTCAAGTTTTACAGCGTTATGAAAAGACCAACTTGGTCTTAAACTGGGAAAAATGTCATTTTGTGGTCAAGGAAAGTATAGTTCTTAGACACTTGGTGTCTGATAGGGGTATTGAGGTTGACAAGGCTAAGGTAGAAGTTATTGAAAAATTACCTCCTCCTACGAATGTTAAAGGTATAAGAAGCTTTCTTGGACACGCCGGGTTTTACTAACGGTTCATTAAACACTCACCTCTTTGGTAAGGATATTTCATTTGTGTTTAACTCACATTATTTAAAGGCATTTTGTAGGATCAAGGAAGCCTTAATCTTCGCACTCATTGTGTAACCCCCTGATTGGAAACTCCCTTTCGAATTGATGTGTGATGCGAGTGATCATGTAGTAAAGGCTGTGCTTGGGCAGCAAAGAGACAAAAAACTTTATGTCATTTATTATGCCAACAGGACCTTAGATGATGCTCAGGTGAATTATGCCACTACATAGAATGAGCTCTTGGTTGTTGCCTTTGCTTTTGATAAGTTCAGGTCCTATTTGGTAGGTTCTCAGGTAATCGTTTACATTGATCACTCTGCCATAAAATATCTGTTGCAAAAAAAGATGCAAAGCCTCGACTAATTAAATGGATTTTAATTTTACAAGAATTTGATCTGGAAATAAGGGATAAGAAGGGTACTGAGAACCTTGTGGCTGATCATTTATACAGGTTGCCCTCTGAAAAAGTGGAGATGGACAATGTTGTTCCCATCAATGAATCTTTTCTAGATGAACAACTCTTGAGTCTGAGTATCCAACAAGTCCCTTGGTTTGCTAATTTTGTAAATTATCTTGTTTGTGGCATTTTACCACTTGATCTTAGTTTTTAGCAGAGAAAGAAATTCCTGGCAAGGTGAGTGCATGTACATCTAAATTCACCGACTAAGAGTGTGTTTAATATAGATTATTTTTAGATGTTAGTTCAATAATTAATTATATGTATAATCAATTATAGGTATAATCGATTATTATATATGTTTGGATGTGTTAAGTAAAAAATGATTTTAAAATAATCTATTTAATTTGAATTGTTCAAGATTATTATTTTGTGTTAAAATTATAAAAAAAGATATGAGATTATTTATTGTAGTTAGATATGTATTTAAATCAATTAATTGATAATAATAATAAAATAGTAAAACAAAGGTTGAGTAAAAAATAATCTATTATAATTATAATATTATAAAATTATAAACATAAAAAATTTGATTATTATAATCTAAAGATGTAAAAATCAGATTATAATCAAAGACTACACATGTAAAAATCAGATTATAATCTAAATAAAAATTAGATTAAATTTATTATAATAATTTATGCCAAACATGTTCTTAAGACCACTGATTTTATCACAATGAGTGGTTGGCCAATAATTACTCCCTACATTCCTATTTAATTATACATGGAGAAGATAAATCTTATTTATATTTATAATTGTCTATTTAAAATTTTAAAATATTAATAAATAGTTTTTTAATAATATTTAGATGATAGAGAAAATATGTCAAATAAAATGGGCGACCGCAACATAACACATATCCACAAAAAAAACAAAAAGGAAATGGAAATTACATGATGCGCAGTTCACAAGTCGACAACATGTCAAAAACATTCGTGAAACGAAACAAAGATGTGAAAGGAGAATAAACCGTTTCAATCGGTTCCACTCCACACGTTCGATTCTTGCCTTATCTTTCTTTCCCTCAATTTCCCCAAACCATAATCAATTTAACTAAAAGTAACAGAACAGCACCACTCATCAATATCATGGCTACCAAATTGGCCTTCTCATTGACATTCCCACGTTCATCACCAACGACACCCTTCATTCCTATTTCCTCTTCTGCTTCTTCCGTCCAACTTGTTCAATTCAATCCCCACCATTTATGCCTTCGCCGCCGGTTACTTGTGTTTTCCCCCAGGGCCACCGCCGATCAAGGTCTCATTAATCTTATTATTACCATCAACATTTTGTTTTCATACTCCCCCCACTTGGATTGGATCTTTTCTTTCAGGCAAGCTCGAGGAGGATGATGCTGTTGTTGATAGTAAAATCTTACCCTATTGTAGCATAGACAAAAAAGAAAAGAAAACAATTGGTGAACTTGAGCAAGAATTTCTCCAAGCACTACAAGTATTGCCTAAAAACGACTTCTTTAATTGTTGTTAATTTACTCATACAATTTCTGCTACTGACTTTAATATTTACTCCTTTGTTAATTCTTGCGAATAATAAATGAAATTTTTTTCATTTCAAATTATTAATTTCTGATCATGCAATTCTAAAGTAACAATGAAATACTCTGTATTTTAATTCTTTGATAAGCAGTTTTATTTCTACTATACTAACTGAACACAGATGAATCAATTTAAATTTAATCTGGTGATTTGTTTTGTTGAACAGGCCTTCTATTATGAGGGGAAGGCTATAATGTCAAATGAAGAATTTGATAATCTTAAGGAAGAGCTCATGTGGGAAGGGAGCAGCGTCGTAATGCTAAGTATATATGTCACAACATCACAAAATAATG
Organism: Clitoria ternatea; assembly: GCA_037962975.1. Classification (NCBI taxonomy): domain Eukaryota; kingdom Viridiplantae; phylum Streptophyta; class Magnoliopsida; order Fabales; family Fabaceae; genus Clitoria; species Clitoria ternatea. Next base: position 11,334,880 of record CM075670.1, read on the forward strand.
CATGAATTTGATTGATAGGAGTTTAATATTGACTAACTAGATGAATTTAATGTGGTCTTGAGACATAGACCCTCAAACCTAATTAGTTAGTTTTTTAGGTTGAGTTTTTCTCATATCAATAAAATAAAAATTACTATAAATGTCAACTTTTAAAAGAGATAACAGTTATGAGTTTTACATTGAGTAACTAAAAAAAGTTTAAAGTGATATTAAATCATAAAATTCTTCAACTAAATAAAATATTCTTTTAGATTCACTTATAATGGTACATGCTTAAATCGAATTCTTCCTAAAATATAACCTTATCTTAATTTTTAGTCTTTAATTTGTTGGTTCATTGTATAGGTTCTGATGAGCAAAAGTTTCTGGAAGCCTCTATGGCTTATGTGACTGGAAAACCAATCATGAACGACAAAGAGTTTGATGACTTGAAACTGAGGCTAAAGGTTTGCTATTTTCATATGAAGAACCATATTATTATGGCGGGTGGTGTGAATTTGATCCATATCTCACTGATTAATAGAGAGAAAGAAAGGAAAATTTTATGATGGGGACAAGAAAAGTAAATGTCTCATGAGAAGGAAACAATAGCTATTAATTAAAGAATACTTGAAGGAAATCATTTGTAAAGTTTGTCCTAAGTTGAAATTTTCCTGAAGCAGGACAGATGCGTGCTTTATAAAAAACTAAAAAAGCATTAACATTTTTAAAATATTGAGTAATTTGCAGACACCACTTTCAATTTTTTTTAATGTATGCCCCAAAACATATTTTAAGAAATACAATTTTTTTATTAAAAATTACAAAAATGACTTATTAAATATAATTTTTTAATAAAAACTTCTCATTTTTTATTTCTTAAAATGCATCTTACAGCGCAGAATAGAAAAATCGCTTTACTTTTTATGAGTGCCAGAGTGTGACATAGTTATGTCATAAATTAATCATCTAAAACTTTAGATGAATGAAAATCCTTGCTTAACCCTTATACTGTTGTTACTTTTTAATATAAAATTAAATTCAATGTTTTTACTATTTAATTACATATAATGTTTTTCTAGGTGGAAGGGAGTGAGATTGTGGCTGAGGGTCCACGGTGCAGCCTTCGTAGCAGAAAGGTACGTGTTAATCTGTGTTGCCTTTCCATGGATTAAATCAATCACATAATATTTCCAAGAATAAATCATTCGTATTTCTAAGAGTGAACAAAGAGTAATGCAATAAGAGCAGAGAACTACAAGGTTAAACTCTTAATATTGCAAATCAGAATCTATTACTAGAATTCAGCTTAACGCTTCCATGAAATGATTGTTTGTGTTTAATGTTAATTCCTTACTAATTGACATGTTTAAACAGGTTTACAGTGACCTGTCTGTTGACTATTTAAAGATGTTGCTGCTGAACGTCCCAGCAACTATCATCGCATTAGGATTGTAAGTATCTGTTTTGTTGGAAAAATAGTCTATTTCAAAAGATATCAAGTTCTATATTGTTTGGACTTGAGATTTGTTTAAGGTTTATATACCAAAAAGTGTGTAAGCCTTGTAAAATGGAATAGAAAGTGTTGGACCTTACACGCATAAAGTGTGAAATATCTTGAAACAAACTGACAATACTTTATTGAATTTCAAGAGTAGAATAAATAGCCATAGGCTAAAACAAACTTTCCACAATTTTAGGCTGATCCTAACTGACCATTAGTCCACTCCTAAAAGTGCTGCAAGCACAAACAAACAGACTTTGACTAATTCTAATTTAAGAAGAAATAAAAGACTATTAATTAATTAATAAACTAATGCATAATAATTTCAGCTGAAAAAATATTCTAACATCCTCCCCTGAACTGAGACCTCTTCATCCAAGATCTTCAGTTCACTTCCTCATGATTGAATTCTGCTAAGGCACACATGCCAAGCTTTCCTCTGAGTCTCTGAAAAATATCCAACTTGACTGCCTTAGTCATTATATCGGCAACTTGTTCATGTGTTCTACAGTGCTCCAATTCTACTATGCCATCTCTAGTTAAGTCCCTTAGAAAATGGAACCTTACATCAATATGCTTACTCTTTCCATGGAGAATAGGATTCTTAGAAAGCTTAATTGTGGAGCTGTTGTCACACCAGATCTTTGTACCTTCCTTCACACTTGATGTCCATCCCATCACCTCAAGAATTTTCTTCAACCACATATACTGAGTAGCACATTGAGATGCTGCAACAAACTCTGCCTCTATTGTGGAGAGAGTGACGACAGGCTGCTTCTTAGAAGACCATGAAATAGCTCCTCCTGCTAGAAGAAACACATACCCACTTGTACTTTTCCTACTATCCACATCACCTGCATAGTCACTATCTGTGTAACCCAATAGACACTCATTCCCTGCATTTTTCTTATACCATATGCCATAAGTGAGTGTCCCCTTTAGATACCTGAGAACTCTCTTTGCTGCTAACATGTGTTGTCTTGTTGGGGCCTGCATATATCTGCTTAGCAAGCAAACTGTATACATTATGTCAGGCCTCGTGGCCGTGATATACAACAGACTGCCAATAAGCTGCTTGTACTGAGTTGTATCAACAGAGATACCATCACCTTTTACAGATAACTTAACACCAGGTACCATCGGATTATGAACAAAATTGCAGTCCAGCAACTGAAATCTTTCCAGAATCTCCCTTGCATACTTTTGTTGATTTATAAATATTCCCTCCTTGCTTTGAACTACCTCCACACCCAAAAAATACCTCATTTTCCCTAAGTCTGTCATTTCAAACTCAGCATTCATTGATGACTTAAATTCTTCCAGTAATGAAGTAGTATTGCTGGTGTACATCACATCGTCCACATATACACTTACCAGCAACACATGAGCTCCCTTCCTTTTGATAAATAGTGTGTGCTCGTATGTGCACCTTTCAAAACCAGCCTTGAGGAAGTATTTCTCAATTTTACTGTACCAGGCTCTTGGAGCTTGTTTTAACCCATAAAGTGCTTTCTTAAGCTTATAAACCTTTGATTCCTCCCCAGCAACTACAAACCCTTGTGGTTGCTCCACATAAACATCCTCGGTAAGCTCACCGTATAAGAAAGCACTCTTCACATCCAACTAACAAACAGGATAGCCATGGTATGCAGCAAAAGCTAGAAAGACTCTAATTGTGTCCCACCTAGCCACAGGAGCAAAAACTTCAGTGTAGTCTATACCTTCCTTCTGAGCGTACCCTTTCACAACCAATCTTGCTTTGTATTTATCAACACTCCCATTCTCCTTCAACTTGGTTTTAAACACCCACTTCACTCCAATCTATTTCACACCTGATGGAAGCTCAGTAAGACACCATGTATTGTTCTTCTCAATTGCTTGAATTTCTTGTTTCATAGTAATTCTCCATTTCTCCTCTTTCACCGCATCTTCAAAAAATAGAGGATCCTCTGCTGAAGCTAGCATGGCACATAGATCTGTTTGACTAAAACTGAGATCATAGTCTTCTAAATACGCAGGAGATCTCCTTCGCCTCGGTTCCAAATCTGTAGCAGTCACATTTGGCTCATTCTGCACAAGGTGATCCTCCACTTCATTTTCAGGACTCTGATTACTTTCCTCCTCATTGTCATCTGCATCTGAATCATAAACTTCATCATCACATCTTTCCCAAATCAGTGTTGCTGATGCAGAACTGCTTTCCGGCTCACTATCCCATCCCTTTTGTTCATCAAAGCTAACATCTCGACCGACAACCACCTTTTTAGTGTTGGGATTGTACAGTCTATATGCCTTTGATTCTTGAGACATTCCCAAAAAGAAACCTCTCCAACTTTTATCATCAAGTTTCTTCCTTTGTTGATCTGGAACATGTACAAAAGCAACACATCCAAAAACTTTAAAATGCTCGACTGAAGGTGGATTACCTGTCCAAAGTTCTTGAGGAGTTTTATCCTTGTTAGCAACTGTAGGACTTCTGTTGAGAATGTAGGTTGTCCAAGCAACTGCTTCAAGCCAGAAGGTAGTAGGTACCTTGGTATCTTTCATCATGCACCTGACCATATTCATAATGGTCCTATTCTTCCTTTCTGCTACTCCATTCTGCTGTGGAGTGAGAGCTGTAGTGAGTTGCCTTTTGATTCCTTCTTTAGCACACATGTCTTGAAACTCTGTAAGAGTAAACTCTCCTCCTCTATCTGTTCTAAGACATGTAATGGCAGACCCTGATTCCTTCTCAATTTGAGCCTTGAATTTCTTGAAAACATCAAATGTTTCTGATTTTTCTTTCAAGAAAAAAACCCATAGCTTTCGACTAAAATCATCAATCATTGTAAGAATGTAACGCCCCGGCCGCTTTTCAGGAATGAACGACTCGCCCCACAGACCAACACGAGACCTTTCCAATGTGTTTTTGTCCTCACTCACACATTTCCTGAGAACTTCCCAGGAGGTCACCCATCCCAGAATTACTTCAAGTTAAGCACGCTTAACTTTGGAGTTCTTAAGTGATAGGCCACCGAAAAGGCTAATGCATTTGTTGATATAGGTAGTACGAATTCATTTCTTTAAGCTATCCTCGACTATATAGTCCCATACCTATACAGTCTTTGGATCCCTCTCATTCTGGTATGTATTCAGTTCGTTCATGTGTCCCTCCCACTGAAAGCCTGCTAGGAGCCGCTCCTTGTCCGTGCCTATGCACCGGCGATCACTCCCCGCCCTCAACAGTGACCGGGATATCACATCCCCCGCTGGAAGCCTGCCAGGAGCCGCTCCTTGTCCGTGCCAATGCACCGGCGATCACTCCCCGCCCTCAACAGCGCCGGGATGTCACAAAGAACATACCTCTTCCCGCTGCCTGATTGAGGAGTGATAGGGCCGCACAGATCTGTATGAAGCAGCTGCAACTTCTGAGTGGATTTCCACTTGCTTTGCTTTGGAAAAACCTTTCTCTGCTGCTTCCTTACCATGCAAGTTAAGCAAAATTCAGAATTTCCCGTTAGTTTGGGCAGACCTGTAACTAGCTTCTGCTTCTCTAACTTCATTAAATTTTTATAGCTCAAGTGTCCAAATCTACAATGCCATAAGGTCAACAAATCTCCCTTGACACTGGTAATTTACAAACATTGATCTAAGCTGCTTTGCTCACTTTTATTTGGCATAGTGTGAAGTACGAACATTCTGTTTGTCTTCATTTTGATTTGCAGTAAAAGTCCTTTCTCCTCGTGAAAGACTTTGCATACATTGTTCTTGATAAGAAAGGCAAGTCCCTTCTCCTGCATTTGGCCGACACTGAGTAGGTTTGTTGTCAAACCTGGTACATAGAAAACACCCTGAACCACAAGCACCTTCTGTTCTGTTACCAGCCGTGCACTGCCTTTGCCTACAACTTCAAGTTTGTTGCCATTTCCCAGCTTGAAAGATCGCCTAAATTTCTCATCAAGAGTGACAAACCAATTCTTGGTTCCACTCATATGATTGCTGCATCCAGAATCTAGAAACCACCAGCTCTGCTGACTCTCAAAGCTTTGATCTCCATAAACCATTAGGCTTGCTTCTTCATTTCTGCTTTGCACTTCTTCAATATTCTCCATAAAGAGCACCTCCTCTGTCATATCATCATGATGATATCCTGCATTGGAATAATTTGCTTGAGCATTCCAATCAGGACATTCATTTTTGAAGTGTCTGAGTTTGTGGCAATGGAAACACTCCACTGTATCACGATTCCAGGGCCTTGCTCCTCTACCTCTTCCTCTGCCCCAAAAATTTCCTCTTCCACCTCTTCCACCACGGTCATGAGTAGCTTTTAAGGCCTGATCATCTTCACCACTCTTCCTGTTGAATTTCTGTTCATGTACCAACAATGAACTCTGAAGTGCGTCAACTGTGAGGGTGTCAATATCTTTTGATTCTTCTATAGAGCAGACAATATAATTGAATCTCTCTGTTAGGGTGCAAAGAATCTTCTCAACTATCTTCACATCATCCATCATTTCACCACAGTTTCTCATAGCATTTGCCACCACCATGACTCTTCCAAAGTAGTCATTCACGGACTCACCATCTTTCATTTCTAACACCTCAAAGTCTCTCCTAAGAGTCTGTAGTTGTGCTCTCTTGACTCTTGCATTGCCTTGATATTTGTTCTTCATGGAATCCCACAATTCCTTAGCAGTACTCTTTTTGGTGATAGTCTTAAGAATAGTCTTATCGATTGAATTATAAAGATAATTCTTTGCTTTGAAGTCCTTCAGCCTCAGATCCTCCAGCGTCTTTGTTTGAGCAGGAGTAAGCGTCTCTCCCTTTGTTGGCTCAGTAAACCAATCGGTCACAACTCCCCAGAACTCTTTAGATCTGAGCAAGTTCTCCATCAACAAGCTATAGTGATCGTAATCACCGTCGAACTTAGGTAAGCATACCTGTGCAAAATGACTATTCTCAGTCATGATGAAAATCCTCTCGGTCACTCTTTGTTTGTTAGAGTTTGTTTCTAGCTTTGATACCACAATGTGAAATATCTTGAATCAAACTGACAATACTTTATTGAATTTCAAGAGTAGAATAAATAGCCATAGGCTAAAACAAACTTCCCACAATTTTAGGCTGATCCTAACTGACCATTAGTCCACTCCTAAAAGTGCTGCAAGCACAAACAAACAGACTTTGACTAATTCTAATTTAAGAAGAAATAAAAGACTATTAATTAATTAATAAACTAATGCATAATAATTTCAGCTGAAAAAATATTCTAACATAAAGTTCAAACACGATGTTGAGAAATTTAGTTCTAATCGACAAATTCCCCCCCCCCCCCCCACCTCACTGGGCGCATAATTATCAAGCAACCAAATGTTTTGCTAAAATTTTATTTAATTTTTAAACCTTCCCGAAAAAACCTGTTTTTCAGAATTTAAATTTTGAAATGGAATACGTTGTTTCCCGCCCTGTGCGGATGTGCAGACTCGCTCTTTGGTGGATGTCTACATATCTTTTCATTTCCTATTTAAAGCCCCTATCTTCTCAGTTTCAAATATAACAAAAACAAATTAACTCAATTAATTTCTTGTTAGTTCTGGTCCAACCCGAGGGGTTGAAGAGTCCGTTGTATCCTGGGGGATTCCGCCATTAGAAGCGAACATATCCTTTAGAGCAGTGCTACTACACTCCTCGGACTTCGTTCTCGTACCATATTTTATAACATGTTTAAATTTATTCATCCCAAATGATGAATGTATGTGTCTACTTTGCCTGTTTAATGTGGAAGTTACATAGTTAATGACATTTTTACCTTTTCTACTTTTTTTCCCTACAATTTGTTAGGTTCTTCTTCCTTGATGATGTGACTGGATTTGAAATTTCGTATCTGATAAAGGTATGTTCTCCTCATGATGTCACTGGTCATTTACATGTAGTTTGATTCTTAATATCTTACAATAGTTTCATTTTTACTTTTCCCTCTAGGTAATTAGTATCAGGAAGCAACTTAGGTAAATATCAGTGCAAGGTTCAATTTAAAGAGTAAAATGCAAAATGGATCACAATGTAAAAAACAAAATCAAAAGAACATGTAATGTACTGTATGGAATCTGGATGTTATTGTAGGACATGTCTATTTCAGGCTAGGCCTTAAATCCCAAATAAGTTAGCAACCTTGGCTCTAGCTTGGAATTTTGGATTTTTATCAATTGAGTTTTATTTTATCTATAAGAATTTTGAAAATAATGAGATCCCTAAAACAATATGTGTAAGCATATCCTTTACTCAGAACATCTAATTATTGATGGTCTTTAAATTTTAAATGTCTATAAATTTATAGCAGCTATTTATTAAAATTATGTCTTTATTTTTAAATTTTTGGGGAAAAGGACCCTAATTTTCATGATTATAATAAGTTGTCTAAATTTTTTTAAGATGGTACTAATCATAACAGATGTTGTAAATTATAATAAGTAATCTAAAAATTTTTTAGATGGTACTAATCATAACAGATGTTGTGAATTGTTAAGTGCAGATTCCGGAGCCATTTAGTTTCATTTTGACTTGGTTTGCTGCGTTTCCCCTCATTGTGTGGTTGGGTCAGTCAATTACAAGTGCAATTGTAAAAGATTTTTTGATTTTAAAGGTATGATAACTTTGTCTCTTATATATTGAACCAGCACAGTATATAATATATACTGATATAGTTATGGTTTATAGGGCCCCTGTCCTAACTGTGGTACTGAAAACACCTCTTTCTTTGGGACTATACTGTCAATTTCTAGTGGCGATTCCACCAACTCTGTCAAATGTGAAAGGTAAGTGTAAAACGTTGTATGATTCAACTACAATGTTGTATGATTAGTTTAACCATCCAATATTTTCTTTTGCCTCAGCTGTGATACTAAAATGTTGTACGATTCAACTACAAGATTGATTACACTACCCGAAGGAAGTAGTAGTGCCTAAATGGAGGTATATTCCTTGTGTACTCTAGAATTATCTCAGACAACTCTGTTGTAGCATATATTTTTGACATGCGAAGAGCTTTAAGTTTGTTTTCTGTCTAGTTAGGAATTTGGAAGTGAAATTTTTCATAGTTTGTAAACTTGAAGAAAAGCTTTGTAATGGTGTATCTTGCCCTTTCCTTTTATGAAAATGATGTAATTATTTCTACAGGGATGGATATGGAACTGTTGTTCAAGTTTACTGTGCTTGTATCATTCCCGTATACGCGTTCACATTTATTATTATTGGTGCAGTTACAAATGCAAATACCATTATCCTTGAACCTCAAATTTTAGCTTCAAAAAATTCAACCGCATTAAAATTTATTTCCCTATTTTATCGTTATTTTTCATCTATTTATTACTTAATTCTAAATAAATAGATATATAGATTTAAATTTTTTTCTCCACAAGTAGACAATTAAAACAATGAAGTAAATTATTTTCTTTTGGTTTAACATATCATATTCTGATTCTAGGTGAATAAGATTATTATTAACGTTCTTCTTATCGAAATTTAATATAATGACATTCTTTGAGACTCGAATCTAATAAGAAATAAGATAGTCTAGATGTAATTTGAATTAAGCATGTATTTTTTTATATAGAAAAACAAGACTTTATTTTGAGTAAAAATAAAAGTAGCTTCGAGATACTTTTAAAATTTAAATCAAGTATAATTTTAGATTTTCAAATTTTTATATATCAAGTAATTTGATTAAGTTTCTTTATTCTTAAAATTGAATAGACTTTGGTTTTTTTATTTTGGTGAGAAAAGAAATTAAACTAAAATTCTAGCTCTTAACACGACAAGTGTTCACACACTACAAGGAAGTGCACCCATCAAATGTAATGACAGAAGTATTTTAGACTTCAAGTATTGAACGTACAAGGATTATTTAAAAGAAAATCATGCATTCACTACTTAGTTTCTTTAAATGTTGAACAATTACACAAGAGTTGTTTTAAAATTAAAAGAAAAAGAAAATGGGATAGAAAAAGTCGAGAAAAGAATAAGTACCAAATTAATTCAAGAGATTAAACCATTTTAAAAGAAATTAAAAGCAAAAAACACTAAAGTCTTATGTCTTAAAGATAGCTTTAGGACTTAGGGTTTCACTCGTAATGATTTCATCATTTTGTTCTTGGGTTGTTTTATTAATCCTTAGCTTCTTAACTATATGTGCTAACGCTCACACTAAACAACTAACTATCCTAGGGAACACTACCACTATGTACTAGAGTGCATTAGATTCTAACAGCTTATGGACTAAATTAATTGTTGAAAGTACTTTAGTCAACATACTAAGTACCTAAAGTTTTATCGCCACACTCAATATGATTCCTAGATCAACCAATGAAAAAAAGAGTAATTCTAGTCGATTAAGTTAAATTAAAGAGTGATCAATTCCTAATTTAATTAAACACAAGAGAATAACATATCTATCATTGTCAAGAAAAAAACACTTATATCACATCATGCACTCATTCAATGTTCAACAACAAACCAAAATGACGTTCAAAAGTATTACACCAAAGAGATTCACCACAGCTCTTGAGGCTAAGAAGCCTAATTACTTATGTCCATAGACAAACACACAGTAAATTAAAGACATACAATCTACTTTATAGACAAAGTTAGAAAACCACCCTAAATGCACAACCTGCATGAAAGGCAGTGACTCTTTACGATCATAGAGATCCTTCGATTTCTCAATGCCCTACAACTCTGGGAAAAAAATTCCACAAGACAACTTAAAGTAGGGGAGAAGATGGTAGAGAGATGACGATTGTCTTTGAATCAAGTCTCAAGCTCCTCTCCTTCTATTCTGTCATAAAGTTGTTATCTTATTATCTGATTTCTTTAATTTTGTCTCGTTCTACTTAATTAGGGTTGTAAAACTCTTTGAAACGTATTGGGTTGGGCTTGGCAACATGCATAAGCATGACCGTGTTCGTATGAACATCAAGTGTGCTTAACTTAACACATTAATTTCTTGAGATTTGAACACTAGTCATGCTTACCTAAGCATGAGCCGTGCTTAGTTTTATGGCTTTGCCTTACTTCTTTAGATCACTCTTTTTAGGTCTTTTTGGTCCATTTTTGTTCCTTTTTCCAAAACATGGGCTCTAGAGCTATTTTTAGAAAATTAAGCTTTTATCAAACCTTTTCATTAATAAAGTACCACATTCTCACTAAAAATCATATGATTAAAGTGGTAGAATATCTTTGCTTATCATTAATTCTTTTATCTCAAACCCTAAAAGTCTATTTTTACTAAAACAAATTTAAATGAATCAAACATTATTTTAATTAATTTCTAGTCAAAACTTACTAACTAAATTAAATGTAAAATGTAATTGATTTTTTTTAAAAAAATAACTCAAAACATTAGTTGCCCTCTTAATCTAGTACTAGTGTTCATATATACATATGACACTACAAAAATATAGAACAAATGTTTTTGGACATTAACTGCATGTGTTTGTGTTGGCTTTACATTAACTCAATCCGACTCTAACATGCGTAGGTCAGCTAGCCACGCTGTTTTTAGGTGAGCTTTATTTTTACTAACTTTCCTCCTTTCTCCTCTGCATCTCTTCTTCTTCAAAAGTGACACTCCTGGATTACGGTCTAGGCCTACACTAAAGGAAATCAAGTGAATCTTTTATTTCCTTTTTTTTTCTCCTACAGACATTCCCTTGTTTTTTAGTCTATACTTATAAATTGGTTGGCTTCATATTCTTTGAGAAGTTAAAGGAATCACGGAGCATTATATTTGGTTGGATGACAATTGGCGGAATCAAAATGCCATTTTATATCTAATTAAAGGATTATTGGTACGTTATCCGTCGGTTTAGCATGTTGCAATTGATGTTACTCATTAAGCACGCAGGAAACAATAGCTCTATATAAAGGAGGAAATGCTTTGGTATGGAAACACATAATCAAACATTCTCTTCTAATTCATTCTTCCTTTCTTGAGTTCTTCTCTCATCTTCTTTTATGAGTTGTCTTGTAGAGGTTCCAATACGAACTCGAAATGCACCGTGAGTGGTTGTGTTAATTTTGGGGAACATCTCCAGCAAAACTTGGTCCTTTTTGTTCTTCTAACAGTTGAAAGACAATTTTACTTCAAACAGAACATTATGATTCATGTTCTTTAGAAAAAAAAAAAGTAACAGATTCATATTTTTAAGTCTTTTCATGAGTAAAACACTAACATGTCCCAATCTACCATGTCATGTCTCAACAAATTCTACCATATAAGTAGAAATAGAAGCATTCTTATTCATATAAGTGTAACACCCCTATTTTTATTTTTATATTAAAATTTTGAAGGAATTAGATTATGACTCTTTAGAACTTTTTAATCTACGTATTATTTATGATATTTTGGAATTTTTTGGAATTTTTGAATTTTTTTTAATAAAATAATATATTTTAAATAATTTTAAATTCATATAAGTGACTTAAAATTAAAATATTTATAAGAAAGTGAAGTTAAATTATAAGAAAATTTTCTAAAATCTATTTCAAGTAGACTTATCTAAAAATTATCGGTTTGAGAAAAATTTTGATTTTTTCCAATCGTTAAAAAATTGGAAACGTATTAATAAATTTTTATTAACAGAAAATTTTAGATTTTTAAACTTTAAACTTTATATTAGTTATTATAAAATTAGTGAGGACTGATATAATATCGCTAAATTTCAAAAAGGACTGATTTTGAATATTTAAAATATACCGAGTGAAAGGTTACTATTTGGCTTAATAATTTTACCGACAGTTACTATGCAAAATATTGTGCATGTACGAAATTTTTAAAAGATGTACAGTAACCAGGAATAAAAATTCAAAAAATGCATAGTACTTTTATATTAAAATAATGAAATGCATAGTATATTTTTTCCTATAAATACCGAAGGATTTCTTCTTTAGAATTCACAATTTCAGATTAAGTTTTCTTAATATAGTAGTGCTAGTGAGATAGTGGTGGAAGTGAGAGAGAGAAATAATTTTTTTTAGAAGAAGGTTTTGCTAAAATCCTAAGGTAAGAATACGTCTCTCTTATATTTTTTAGAGTTATTTTCATATCGTTTTTAGAAATCTATTATTATACTAGAATAATATTATTATAAGTTACTATTCTACATAGTAAAACACTATTTCAATAGTAAATTACTATTTAAATAGTAAATTATTATTTACTGTTACTATTTACCTTTACTATTTATGATTTACTATTTACCGTTATTATTCATGATTTACTATTTATCGTTACTATTCATGATTTACTATTTACCGTTACTATTTACGATTTACTATTTACTATTACTATTCACATTTTACTATTTACTATTACTATTCATGATTTACTATTCACTATTCACTCTTCACTATTCACTATTCAAATTTTACCATTTTTGCTTTAAGTAGTAATCTTAATTTTCATCTGATGCCTATACTGAAATAAGATTGGTATTAATATTTCTAGAAATCAGAGGCGCAAAGCAAACTCTCTTTTGGTAACAACTTAAGGTAAGGGGGAGTGAGATAAGAATATAATATGAAAAGACATAAGAATAATAGGAGGAGTCTCCTACTCCTTTTAAATTTGATAATATTATTATTTTAAAATATTAACATTTTAACTTAAAATTTTTAATAAATTTTAAATTAAATATCTGATGTAACTAACTCTAACATACCTATGTAAGGACCTGTTCTTTTATAACCTATATGAACTGGACTATACCTATGTAAGGACTTAGACCACTATGACCCATATGGACTGGACTATACCTATGCAAGGACTTGGACCACTATGACCCATATGGACTGAACTATACCTATGCAAGGACTTGATTATATGGACTTACATAAACCTATGCGAGGAATGGACGAAAAGAACTTAAAAATCAACTATATTAATAATCATTAAATTTTGTATTATGATATGTATTAATGATATTTGATTGATTTGATTATGATTGATTTGTGATTGATGATGTTTAACTGTGATTGATAATATTTGTTTGATGATATTATAATGTGGAGTTTGAGCATATAGCGAGCATGACGGAAAGCTAAAACTCAGTAAGAATTTCTTACCTTACTCATTAAATTTTTATTATTTTAAAATCTTTTATTTCTTCTTAGAAATTATTTTTATATTTAGAATAAAAAATTAGTATTTATTTTAGAAAGTAGATATTTTTATGAAAATTAATTTATAACAAGTTGAGATAATTAAATCTTGAATTAAAAGAAATTAAAATTTTGGTTAATGATTTAAAGATTATTCGTTTTTAATTAAAATTTTCAAAAAAAATTATTTTATTTTATTTTTACTTAATAACTAAAGATATTTGGAAATAATTGAGATTTCTAAATTTGATTTTGTTAAGATTCAATTTGAGAAAGAATTATGTAAAATTTTATATGAGTAAGTTTTTAGATATTTAAGGCTTAGAAACTCAATTTCAGTGAGATTTGAAAACTGTACCAAATTTATTTCTGTGGGACAGAAACTTAGAGAATTGAGAAAATGTACAGTTTATTGAAATGATATTAAAACCTTTAAGGGATTTAATAATTGAGATTCTAAAAGCCTTAACCAACTAAATACGTGAGTAGTTCATGCATCATGAATCATTAAAGTGAAATAAAATGATATTGTCTGGGAACAGATTATAGATACCGAGGATACATTAGAGGAGACTTAATTACGAGCTTTGGGATGAGAGGGTGTGAAAGGGTGCTTCAGTGGACCTGGGGTAGCTCCCTAGTGTCGGGTACTTTCACAATAAAAACTTTCTCAATCTGACTAGTCTTTAAGTGTTTCCATGCCAGTTGAGTTGTTCATATTATTATTATCCGGACTTATGGAACAGTGTAAACTCCTGGTTGGCCTAGTGCAAATTAAAATTTAAGGGCCCACATATATAGGAAAGTTATGATGAAGATATTGCTTAATATTCATGCATTCATAATTGATTGTGTATGTTATTGTGATTGATATTATTAAGTATTGGTTTATGAAAATCCTTTGTTGCTTATGTCTTATTCGAGAATATTATATTCTGTTTCTCACTCCTTTCTTCATGTTTTTGTTTCACATGTTTTAAATTGATGGTTCAGAGGGAAGGATCGAAGAATCTCGACAGTAAATATAGCACGTTCTAGAAAGGGAGCTCGGTATGAATACCGTGGTCCAATGAATAAATAATGTTGTTAAATAACTACTTCTAGGCCATGGAGTTTCCTCTCTTTCTTATAATATTTATTTTCGTTGGATGAATGTAAAATTACTTTATAAAGTTTTAATAATATTTATGAGGTATTTCAGGAATGATGTATTTAATTTATTCCGATAGTTTCTTTTTAATAATCATTTCTTTAGAAAAAAATATGAATTTTTCTAGTATTATTAAGGTGTAACAGAGGGTGTTACAATAAGCAACATTTAGATCACACAATCCACCACTCAAATATCCCTTTCCTGTAAAAATCTCATTCGTAGTGATAATTATCTTGTTAGATTCAAGCACAAATTTTAATCCTACGTTATTAAGAAGATCCCCAGAAACTATATTTCTACACAAAGATGGAACATATAACACATTGTTTAAGGCTAAACTTTTTCCAGAGGTTACTTTGAGTAGAATTTTTCACTTGCCGCAGACTCCAAGAATTGCCCATGTAGAGATGTCACCAATAATTGCTTCTTAAAATTCTTGAAATAATTCCTTAGTTGCGTAGATGTGCTTGCTTGCTCAGTGTCTAGGATCCATGACCGGTTTGTCATCCACCATTTGAAGTTGTAGCCACTCCCTATCGCATATTTACTTTTCCCAGGTCACTTTTGTAGATTTTTCTAGAACGTATAAATCAAAAAAGTTATTAGTCATATGAGCAAGAATATGTCGACATACCAATTTGTTGAATTTTTTTTGTAGTTCTCCAATTTTGTTCAAAAGTTCTCAATCTCCACCGGTTGAACATTGTCACCAACAGGAATGACCGATGCATCTTTAAACAGAACATGATCAATTTTGTACCGCTTAAAGAATATGAGCAACTTGTGACCACCACTTGTAGTTAGTGGCTTCTAAAGATTCAAGACGATATAAGTTGGGTAACATATAATTGTTTGCTAGTAAGGTCATTTCAAAGAAAAATTTACTTTCAATTGTTATAAATGGTTTGTTCATACATCAAATGGATGTAAAAATCATATTTTTAAAGGGGGATTTACATGAGCCAACTAGAAGGTTGTGTGATTTTTGAACAAGAGCATAAAGTTTGTAACGTTAAAAATCCCTATATGGTGTACATGCACCAAAGCAATGATATGAGAAGTTCAATAATGCGTTAATGAAGCATTGTTTTTGACTTGGTCTCAATACCGACATATGGGCAAAAAGGTCATTTGACCTAAAGTCGTTATGCAAAACCGAAATCTCACACAACATTGTAATCTTATAACGACTTCTAACACTACACATGAGACATATGACCTAACACCGTATGAGCCATTCTCTCAATATCGGAAGGTTAGAGTTGACTTATGCAATTGCGTGTTGAGAAAGCAACCTATAAAGTAATTGATAGTAAGGTACAACTGTTAGGTAGTATCCTTGTTGCACGTTAGCATTTCTATAATGATCAAAATCATGCTGACACTGAGTACGGAAAACCCACCTACTCGAAACGACTCTTTTACTGCTCCAAGGTATAAAAACTTACAAATCAAAAATGAAAAAGTGGAACATTCTTACTACAATTTACGCTCAAGCTATTTTAATCTCTCTGAATATCTCATTAACTTGAGCGTCAGAGCATTCTTACAGGTGACACTTCTTTTCGCTCCACGACGTGTGAGGTGATGTTTAATCGAAGGAATACTCTAAGACTTCTATCTCCCCACTGGACTAAAAGATATAATACCCGATCTCTATTGGACCACCAGTGTAAAATATATACAGAAAAGTATCCTTTGAGGGTTGGTTGCCCGGATCTTGCACCCTAATCCACACTAGTTCAGTTTTGTTGTTAATTCATTTCATGTATATGTGTATTTGAAATTTTTTAAACATGATTGTGTTATAATATGCTTATATATAGATGATATGTTGATTTTTGGAACCAATTTAAATGTGATAAATTGAACTAAATCCTTTTTGTGTTCCAAATTTAAGACAAAAGATATGGGAGAAGCCAATGTGATTATAGGAATAAAAATTAGGAGAACTAAGAATGAATTTTCTTTAAGGTAAATTACACTTACCTTTTCCAAGTTTCCCAATATTACAAATCAATCCAAACTAAAGGAGAAATTACAAGGACACACTAGTGGAAAAAGTGGATATAATCACGGTTAAAAATGACCTTTAATCACAGTTAATGAATCGTGGTTATTGCAGCTGTGGTAGTAGATGAGGGCATTTAACCACGGTTAACAACCGTGGTTATAAATTATATCTAATCACAGTTGTTCGTAACCGTGATTAAATAAGAACATATGTAATCACGGTTGTCGAGCATAACCGTGAATATAATTGACAATGTATAATCACGGTTGTCTAGCATAACCGTGAATATAAGTAGTCATAAAACTTTACTTACAGACTATGTATAATCACAGTTATGGTAGTAACCGTGGATAACTAGGGTCTATAATCACGGTTATTACCATAACTGTGATTAAATAATGAGTTTTTTTTAATATGGTTTCTGTTTTATTGTTCCCCAAACCTGCAATTAGATAACCAGCACAATATACAGTATATCCCAGTATATCCAGCAACAATATATAAAAAGAATGGTATGTATATAACATTAATTTGATATCAATTCATAACAACCTAAAAAATAAAACTATATACAATTCAGATGAATGTAACCTAATAAAATGTAAACCCTAAATCCTACACTAGATACATATATAAGAGAATAAAGATCCTATATAGCTAAGTCCTTTCTTGACTTCAATGAAGTATGCAGCCCATTGGTTTCTAACATTATCTACAAGTGTCTTAGAGAAGTATGACCGGTCTTGAAAGTACTGCAAACAATGCACAAAACAATTAGAACAAAAGCTATATTTATTACATGAATTTGATGAAATTGTTAGAAAACTAGTGCAAGTGATGAGACTTACATCTGTCCATCCATCTACTAAATGTTCTTGGACGATGGTCAGCATAGTGTGCATGACGTAATAGCCACACTCATAGCTACCCTCCTGCCTATAAGACTACAATGGACATAAAATATAGAATAAGTGAATTCGCAACTTAAAAAATATATAACGAAGATTTGAATGAATACGATTGACTTACTTTTGGGTGCACACACACAACTTTTCTTCCGTTGGACTTACTTCCAAGCAGTCGATTATATCCAACCATCACCCTACGTCAAATAAAACACAAGATAAGTTAGAATCGTATAGGACCAAAAATGATGTAATCAAATTTGTACTTATTTTTTAGGGATTAACTTACCCGTCTACTATACTTTTCAGGTCTTGTGGAACTGTCCCATGTATAGTATCAAAGTACAGAGCAAGATAAGTCCGGGGACAGATCACCACAAGCGTCCAATAAGCGCTGTAGTTACCAGTGATAAGTGAGACTTCAAAATGCAAAAATTAATGGACAATAATTATGGAATAGAATCTTACCTTTTATGATACGGGCCCATGTATACACCCTTCCTAGACTCAAATATCCAATTCTAGATGTATGCCTGGGTGTCCTCTTTATTATTTCCTTTTCTCTGTATGAAGGAGGGCTCTAAGAAACCATAAGTTCCATCGAAACCCAAGTCCACACAGATTTTTGTCAGAAACCTAAACAAGTTAAGACATAGTTAGCAACAAATAACTTGTATAATGAAAAAATTGGACATAAAATGATATACTTACAGCTCCTACAGCTGAATGATGGAGATATTCAACATCGTCGTCCCCATCATAATCTCACACAAGTCACTCCGTGTAATGTAAACCGATAGTGAACTTGGACGGCTGAACACCAGTGGCCGCCATGGGACCTAAAGAGCATTCTCTCCTAGCTCAGCCCCGATCTGCCATAGCATCTGGATCGGATCATCGATGGGGTCTGGTGCCTTCAATGCCGGTTCCTGTTGAACAATTGACAACCATCACAGTTTGTACCATAATTGATAATATAACAAAATCAGTTAGTGTTTCAGGTTTTTACCTGTATAGGAGCAACCGACAAAAGTCTGTTGGGCCACATCAGAAAGTGGCCCACCGCTTGACCGACGGTCTTCACCTCTGGAGTTGCCACTGGCACAACAACATCCTCCTCGAGGACGAGCACAATAGAGACCCTGGACTATCTATCAGGTAATGACTGATGGTGAACCAAAGGGCCTAAGTTGTAGACCATGCCAGTGGCAACTGGCTCCTCTGACCCATCAATGAATAGGTCATATTGACGGGTATCTGCAGCCTCGACCCCATCATCGTCAGGGTCAGCTGCAGCGCATGACCCCTTAGCGCTAACCCTTCGTACCTACATATTTACACATCAAGCAGAAATTATTCAACAATGAAAGAAAGTGATTACAAACAATAAACAGTTAAATAGAATAAGGAATCTAACCTGTGGGTCGGTAGCTGGTGCAGTAGTCTCCTGGTGGTGGCTGAGTAAGGCCTTCATCTCCTCCTTGAATCAGGCCATCTCCTGCTGGAGCTTCGTAATCTCCTCCTGATTCTCAGCCTTCACAACAGCCACCTTCTGCTCCACCAACTTCTCAACGGAGGGGGCAGGGTTGGGAGCACCGTAATAGCTAACAAAATGAAATGTGAATGATTAGCCCATAATTGTTTAATAGATAACAAAATAAAATGATACAGTTATTTACAACTTACCTACACCTCGACCAATAGCACGTACCCTTCCTGGGTGCTCTGGCCTGCCGATGGCGGTAGTCAAAATATCCTGCCCACCATGGGCTACGAAAGACCCTTGGGTTGATTGCTCAACCAAGGAATCCTGAAACCAAACAAGTTAGTATTCACTTTCTTCACGTAAACCAAAAAACAGACATTGATACAAAGGGAATACTTACTATCCGTGAGGCGACCTCCTGAGCTTGTGAGGAAGTGTATTCCCCACTCTTCTTGATCCTGGCCTGCTTCCATTTGTCGTGGCGTGTAGATGGGGAAGGGGGATCCACAATACCAGTGTCAAGCTGGCTAATCTGTCACTGACTCAGCCTCTCCTGGGCCAGCCGTTTCTCTAATCTACAGTAACCCCCATGTGACAGTGTGTGGGGGCAGTCATTCAGCTTCCTAATGCTCTGTGCTTTCGATCTGACCTCCTATAACAATAAAGAAAATTATTTAGAGTTAGACTTTTAAATTATACATAATTTAAGCATTTAAAAACCAACGTACCTAAAACTGGTCAGAATGCTTGGATGCAACGAAAGCATCCCAAGTGTCCCGATCAATGAAGGCAGATTTCTCTCCAGGGAACTATCCTCGGTCCTCCCCAAATACACCCCTACAATTCATATACTTTTAAACTAAGGATTGGTACAATTTGGCAAAATGTTGATTAAGAATTTAAAGTCTAAATATACCTCCTGGTGAGTATGGATTTGAATGACCTCCATCGCTCAGCAATAATATCGAGGATCTTCCTCCTCGTTGTGTCATGTGCTGGTATCTCAAAAGAATCCTACATTAAAAGAGTTAGTCCATAAAAGAGTCCTTATTATGTATTACATGAAATGATACACTAAAATAAAACTTAAATGATATATAAGTTACCAGAATATCACTCCGAATCTGGTTCTTCACTACCTCCTCGACATTATCCCAGTCGGGGATAATAATGGATACCTTCGACCATGCCACAACTCCCAAATAACTGCTAAATTTCGTGGCATTTGGTCCTTCAAATCTACCAGTGTTGACATTGACATCAACACACAACTGCTCTCCCCGATGATGCCTAAGTGCAACATCAGGCATCCGCCAGTAGCCTGTGAGTCAGACCTAGAACTTGGATCCTTGTCAACCATGAGTATCTGTCCAAACAAGGAAACACAACTATCAAATATTTAATATAACATTTAATACAACAAATAATTAATATAACATGTAATTCAATGATTCATTAACATGATTAATACCCTATGAAGATGAAATATTTTCCCACAAGCCTTTATGGTGGTCATGATGACTAGCAACTACATCATCTATGTCATGTTCAACGATAGATGTTGGAATACGTGTTGTGGTGGATAGAATTTCAACAATATCAAGATTAGGGTCTCCAACGTGTCTACCATGGATAATAATTGACCACCGTTTGTCAGTTGGGTCAGCAACATAAAAAACTTGCTCCACTTATGTTGCCATAATGAATGGTTCGTCCTTATGCCCTATCTTGTTGAGGTCCACCAATGTAACTCCTAAATCATCAGTTTTGACACCTTTCTTATTGTCAACCCATTTGCATTTAAACACAGGAATAGTGAAGGGACTGTAATTGACTTCCCATATATCTTTAATCACACCAAAGAAGCATGACTTGGCCATGACAGGGTTATTGTCCTTTGAAGTTGAGAAATACATTGACTGAGCCACAACCATCACTCCACTATTTTGATTTGTACTTTTTTCATCCTGTGTCTTTGTATAAAATGAATAGTTGTTTATGTCATACCCATAAAAGGTGAGGACATCAAAGTTTGGGCCCTGTGCCAGTCGATGTAATGTCCAGGATGCAGATGCATCTTTCAGAACGGTCTTTTACAACCACTGCATGAATGTCTTGTTGTGTTCATTCAACACCCACTTTTCAGTCATTTTTGGGTTGGTTCTCTTGACTAGCTCCTTGTGAGTGGCTAGATACGGTTCCACATCGTCCGTGTTGTTCAAAATATACAAGTGTGCTTGAAGGACATCATCACGTGGCATGCTCTTCATTTTTTTCCAAACGTTCCTTTCCCATCCAATCTCCCATCATGACGAGTCGTTGGAATACCAATGCTTGTAGTATGTGATATGTATTCAGTGCAAAACTCAATTGCTTCCTCTGCAATATATCTTTCCATAATTGAAGCTTCAGGACGACGTTGATTCTTCATATACCCTTTCAATATCTTCATATATCGCTCAATGGGATACGTCCATCATAAGAACACTGGACCACACAAATGGACCTCTCTCACCAAATGGATGATTAAGTGGACCATTATGTCAAAAAAAGAGGGCGAGAAATACATTTCAAGTTGACATAGTATAAGCGATGCTTCCTGTTCCAACACATCCAATTCCCCGGGCATGATTACCTTGCAACATATGGCATTGAAAAACATACACAGCCTTGTTATGATATTTCACACATTTTTAGGAAGAATGTCATGAATGGCGATAAGCAGAAACTGTTGCATCAACATGTGACAATCGTGAGACTTCAACACAACTAACTTCAAATCTTTCATGGAAACACAAGTGTTGATGTTTGAACCATAACCAGACGGAACTTTAACACTACGTAACGATTCACACAGACTTTTCTTTTCTTCTCTGGACAATGTATGACATGCTGGGGGCAAATATGTTCGTTTGCCCTTTGATTGTGGATGCAACTCCTGATGTATACCCATCAGCTCCAAGTCTATACGTGAATTTAGGCCATCTTTAGTCTTTCCGGGGATGTTTAAGAGTGTACCAACCAAACTGTGCACACATTTTTCTCCACATACATTACATCAATGCGGTGTCTTACATCAAGCTCCCTCCAATATGGTAGGTCAAAAAACACTGACTTTTTCTTCCAGTTGTTTTGTGTTGTGTGCTGTTTTTCACACTTACCAAACTACACGTTGACGTCTTTCACCTTTTCATATGCCTGGCAACCAGATAGTGGTGGAGGAGCCATTTCAAAATCTTGGGCACCATTGAACGACTTCTTCAACCTCTAAAACGGATGATTCACTTTAAAAAACCTTTGATGTCGAAGATAAACATTTTTCCTACCATGATGCAGCCGCATAGAACTAGTTCCCTCCTCATATACTGGACAAGCTTTATGACCCTTCACGCTGTACCCGAATAAGTTACCATACGCTGGAAAGTCATTGATCGTGCAAAATAGCATGGCACGCAATTTGAATGATTGCCTGGTAAACCCGTCAAACACATCAACCCCATCTTCCAACAACCTTTTGAGGTCTTCAACTAATGAAGTTAAATATACATCAATGTCATTCCTCGGTTGTCGTGGACCAGAAATCATCATTGATAACATTACATATTTCCGCTTCATGCACAACCATGGCGGCAAGTTGTAAACAAACAACAAAACAGGCCATGAACTATGGTTTGTGCTCAGGTTCCCAAACGGGTTCATGCCGTCTGTGGTTAGTGCAAGCCTAACATTTCTTGGTTCATGGGAAAAATCTGGAAAAATCGTATCCATTTTCTTCCATTGCGATCCATCGGCCGGAGGCCTAAGTAGACTGTCAACAACCCTTTCATCAGCATGGCATCTCATAAGTTTTGCATCATCTGCATTGGCAAACAGACGCTTTAGTCTTGGAACTATAGGTAGATACCACAACACCTTTGCAGGAGACCCTTTAGTGTAGACCTCATCAGAATTCACCTCTTTCTTCTTATATCATGACACCTCACACCTAGGACATCGATGCAGTATTTCTAACTCACCCTAGAATAATACACACTCATTTGGGCATGCATGTATTTTCTCATACTCTAAACCCATAGGACAGAACACCTTTTTGGCCTCATAGTTACGATTCGGCAAGGTGTTACCAGCTAGGAGCATTTCTTTCAACAACTTTAGTAAGTCAATAAAACTTTTATTCGTCCACCCGTTTATGGCCTTCAAATTAAACAATCGCAAAACTGCTGATAACCTTGTGAAGTTTACGCAGTTTGGATACAACAGCTGCTCAGAATCCTCACACAGAGTCGTATATACATGAGCTTTCTTAAAACCTTCTACCCCCACATCACAGATCATATCCTCGAGTCGGTCATCAATGTCGACATCGGTGTTATGCATCGAGCTTCGATTTTCAGTTTGAAAGCTGTTACTTGGCACCACCATATCTTCATCATGCCATATCTAACGCGTATAACTACGTAGAAAACCGTCACACAGTAGATGTTCTCGCACCTCTTCCAAGTCTACCCGACGTAGGTTCAAGCATTTAACATAAGGGCAAAAATACTTTCCATTCACCTCCACTGCATTCCTAGCTACGAATTCTATAAATGATTCAACTCCCCCCTCGTACTCTAGACTTAGGCGTGATGCAGTTATCCAACTCTGATCCATACCAACTGTTTACAAGGTGCTATGATCAATCTCACTTTTTCTACAAAGGTGGTGGTCCTATACCCATTCAGGATGATAATTGTTTTTATACGTCATTCATATATACAAGTTAGGACTTATTTTAAAATTTGATAAAATTTCAGCAGCATTTTACATTAGTCTCTAAGTACACAAAATGAGAGTGGTCAAATCAAATTCAACCACAACCAAATATGCACCCAGAGAACAACACAAAATACAAGTTACCGAAAGTTTATCAAATTTTAAAATAACTCCTAACTTGTACATACTAATGACGTATAAAAAATGATTGTTCATCCCAAACTGTCTAAATGGACAATTCAAGATTCAACACAAATGATGAAATTAATTAATTTAATGACCATTTGTGTCGAATCTCAAACAGGGAACTACGGTTCACTCATGCACAACAACTTTCATACTAGTTAAGTAACTGGTATGAGCCTACGAGTTCGTAAGAATAACAACCACACACATACAACAGCAACAGAAATAACACTATATACGAGCAACAAAGATCAATAGAAATAACATTATGTAAGTAAAATGTAAATTTTGATTAGAAATAATACCTAAAAATATGTTATTTGAAGTAGAAGTATGGTGTTGGATTACGAATTATGGATTATGGATTATGGATTATGGTATTGGATTATAAGACTTTTAAAGTTTGGACTTTTATTTAGTAATTAGTATGATGTTTTTAATTTATGTTATTTTGAAGTAGAAGTATGGATTTATGGATTATGGTATTGAATTATAAGACTTTTAAAGTTTAGATTATGGATTATGGAATGGATTATGGATAATGGATTATAAGATCACATGAACTTTCATTAACTAGGTTAGGATTAACAACTTCAATTTGTTGAAAGTTTATTTATACATTTACTTTCTTATTTGTATTTGACCTCAATTTGGTAAATATTTTAGATTATTTTTAATTTTTTAAATCTAATTATGTCTTTTAATTTTTCAATCCTATGTATATTTATCTTAATTATAAGTTTGATAATCTTTTATTTGTTCAAAAAAAAAATCAACTAACACCCTAAACAATGGCATGAACTATTTTTAAACATCTTGCATTAATAAAAAAATTAGTAAGCAAAAAAATAAATCATAACTAAAACTAAAGCTACCTAATTTTATAGTGACCAAACCTCATCATTAAACACATTCGAATAGTAAAAACTTCCTAATCAGAAACCAGTAATAATTCATAGCAAAAAACTAAAATAAAATTCTAAATTTTATTATTCTGACTAATGAAAGTGAAAACCACCAATTCAAACCAATTCAAAGTGAAAACCAATCAAATTTTAAAAACTAAAATAAAATTGTAAATTAAAGGTTACAATTCATAGTTGTTCAAGGTTTACCAAAAGTCAAAGTGAAAACCAAATCTTTTAAACACAAACAATATACACAGACAAACCATTAATTCTTAGTTCAAAACAATGCATATTGGTTGTGAGAAACTAATGTGATTCAATAAGTTCAGGGAACAGGGAACATGGCCACAAAAAAAGCATAATGACAATAAGGGGTCAAGGAACAGGAAACATGGCAACAAAAAAGCACAATGACAATAGGGGTTCAGGGAACAACACGCAGACAATCAGGTTCAGCAGTAAAAGACATGCAGACAAACATATGATTTTTCTTACATAGAAAACACACACGCAGACAGGGATATACCGATATTACTAGTAAACTAAACCAAACAGAGACAGAGACACAGATATATAAGCTTTGACTAATAGAGTTAATAGAGCCCAGATACAACATATACAGTAATAGCAGATGGGGTACATACTAGACAATGTTGCAAAGAAGATGACTCGAAACTAAACAACGAAGGAAGGACAGAGTGAAAGACGTAGACGACGATAAGTAGAGAGTGCAAGCTGGAGAAAATCGCCAAAGATGAGTGCGAGAGAAGAAGCAGAGAGTGAAAAAGAGTATCTGGCACGAATTTTGAAGTTTCAGAAAAGATGTATAATCATGGATTCCCTTGAAACCGTGAATATATTGCACATATATTCACGGTTGAACAAACACCCGTGGATACATGTTACCTCTATCACCACGGTTAAGACCACAACCGTGGATAAATATTAATTCTATAATCACAATTATAGAAATAACCGTGGACATATAGTGTAACATCCTGTTTTTAATAATAGTCCTATTTTATAAATTATGAGGTATGGAAGGTCTGTAAATGATAATCAATGAATAAAACACCTAGTGGATGGTTTGTAATACTTCAAAAATTCCATTTTGGGGCATAATCATGGAACTTATATAAACTTTTAGAGATATTATTCTTTTTCCGAGTGAAACATGCCTTAGAAAGAACTGTCCGAGTGAAAAAGGGACTCTGTTCCGAGTGAAAGAGAACAATTCCGAGTGAAGGTTGTGTTTTCCGAGTGGAACATGGCCAAGAGGGTTTCTTCCGAGTGGAGTTCTTGTCTCATAGGCACTTATGAGTGAAGTGGGACTGATAGAACCACTTCTGAGTGAAAGAATCTGAGTGACTCACCTTGGAGTGACTCACTGCCGAGTCAAATGCCTTCAAATGACTCATTTCCGAGTCAAATATCTTTGAAAGACTCGTTTCCGAGTCAAATGCCTCAGAAAGATTTATTTCTGAGTCAAGTATTTTCCAATGACTCGTTTCCGAGTCAATCATTGTCAAACGTTTCATTTCTGAATGAAAGTTCACTGAGTGCCTCATTTCCGAGAGATGTACGAAGGAAAAATTCATTTCCGAGTAAAGAAATTCCGAGCGGGCTATGCCTTGGCAGGATCTTCCGAGTGAGGAAAGGCTTATAGAATCCGAATGGAGTAATCTTGAGAACCATTTCTGAGTAGAATATTGTTGTAAACCATTCCGAGTGAGGCTATAGCCATTGAGCCTGTTCCGAGTGGTGAAGGCTCAAAAGGATTTCCGAGAGAAATATGTTCTGAGAGAAATCCATTTTTTTATAAAAACTATTCCGAGTGGGACCTTTGTGAGAGAATTTCCCGAGTAATGATAGTCTAATTGTTTCCGAGTGGAAAATCCTGAATGAATGTCTCCCGAGTGGAGAGTGACCATGATGGTTCTGATTGGGGTGTTTTAGGAGTCCCCTTCCGAGTGATATAAGTCCGAGTGAGACAGCTTAGTGAATCCCTCCGAGAGATGAAAGGTAAGAGTAACTCCGAATGGAACTTGATGGTGGAGTCCGGATGTGCAGTTCTGATTGGGGTGACACTTAGGGAAGTATACAGTACGAGTTGTCCAAAAGCACACTGGAATAACTCCGTGTGAGTGAGAGAGAAAGGAGGTCAGTTTTGAGAATGAAATGCTGAGTGAATGATCAACTAGGAAGTGAATCGGCCTCTGGAATATTTACCGAGTGAAACCTCATGTGAGTGAAGACTCAGATTTGGAGTGAATTTACCGAGTGGAAGACTGAGTAAGAGAGGACTCGGTCTGGACTGTTTTACTGGGTGGAGAACCGATTGAGCGATGGTCGGTCTTGGAATTGATTGCTGAGTGAAAGATTACAAGAGATAAGGTCAGTTTTGAACTAATTCACCGAGTGAGAACCGATTAGGAGTTGAGTCGGTGTTGAGATAAATTGCCGAGTGTTGGCCGATCTGGTGTTGAGTCAGTTTTGTGAACGAAATGCTGAGTGAATGATGATCAGTTAAGACTATCTTGCCAAGTGACAAACTTAAGTGCTTTGAATCGGTTTTAATTGATTTCACCGAGTGGACAATTGAGTGGAATGAGTCGGTTTTGTAGTAATCTACCAAGTGACGAACCGAGAGAGTGCGGAATCGGTCTAGGAAGATTTAATTGAGTGAAAAATTGATTGTGATGACTCGGATTTAGGATAAATAACCGAGTGATAGATTATGTGAGTATGAGTCAGCCCTGATTGACTTAGTTGAATGAAAATGGATCGGTCTAGACTCCTATGCCAAGTGGGAAGCCGAGTGAAGAATGACTCGGATTTCCTTTTCTTCACACTACTGGCAGTTTCCAGTCAGTTTAAATGTGGACTGGGTAGAGTTCCAGTCGGTATTCAGTGTCAGAATTAAGTTTTGACACCAATTTTGTCCTCTTATGCATATTTTAATATATCTAATCCAATCATACCCACCCTAACATGTAGGCGGCCAGAAATGGAGCAGCTTATTTCTTATCTGGACTTCTATTATTTCCACAATCAAACACACCTAACAGCCCACTAAAATGCAATCACGAGAAAACTTGTCTCCCCCACTTGCCTTTGCATTATTAAACAAACACCACCTCTTCCGAAACTCTTAAAACAAAGAAGTTAGTGAATCTTCTACCTCTCAATTCCTCTTCTCCATCAAGATACAATCAAACTGAAGCTAGGACAGTAAGGATGACTTTTCCAATCAGCCAAAGATCTTCAATCCAAGTAAGAGGGGATAGGGTTGTGAATAATTATGAAATGGGTAGAATTGTATGCTGTTCTAGGATTCCAGCTTTATTTTCGTAACTTGTTGCTTAATTTTGAAGCTGAAAACGTGTGAATTTGATTCTGACTTCTTCATGAAAGTTGTAGAACTTTTTGATATATGAATTTTGAGACCTGAAACGACTAATTTGGATGTGTATTGCATGAGTTATAGCCAAAATACTACAGCATGTCCATGTGGGATATTTATCCTATGTTTTGTGTATATATTAATATTCTGGAAATTATATATGCATAATTAGCCTTTGATGTCTTCACAAAAGTTGTAGATATTTATGTTGTGGGTCTATAAAAAGTGGTTTCAAGTTAAAAGGATGTTTGTAGCTCTAGTTATGCCTAAAATACTGAAGTATGCTCAAACTGAAAATCTGTTAACAATGAAATATGAATTTTATTTTTAAAAACTGGGAATTTTGTGATGAGAATTAGTGTTCAGTGTCTGCATAAAAGTTATAGATATTTGTGTTAGGAGTAATTTAAAACTAGTTCGATGCCAAAATTAGTTTTGTAGCTCCAGAAACTTTGAAAATACTAACATATGTACGTTTTGAAAACTCTCTTTGAGGCAGTTCTGTATTCTATGAATAAGAGGTATTTCTGTTTGGAATATGAAATTATGGTCTTCATTAAAGTTGTAGATAATTCTATTATTGAACTACAAAAAGTGGAATTACTTAAAAAGGATTTGATTTGCTCATGTTATGGCTGTTTTACTAACGCATGTTACTGTTGGAAAATACTGAAACTTGCCTATAATGGTTATTATGGATGAAAATGATATTTTTCATATAAATAATGGTTTCTTATTGAATTATTGAGAAACTATGGATTATTATGGATGTTATTGAGTGCTCTATACTTGACTTACAGTATGAATGTTTTTGTCATAAATAATTATGAATGGCTAAATTAATGTATGTATGAATGCCTTGTGGTTTATTGAGTTATGTTATTGAAAACAGTAAATCCATGATTCTGAAAATTATCATATGTGTTGTGTCCTTTGAGGACTTGTGATTTTCCAAGTGATTATGGAAATATTGATATCATGGTATGTTAAATTGATTAAAGAGAATCAAAGGCATTCATGCATCATAAGCATTTGGACGCACCATGGAATTTAGGGGTTCCATGATTGCCTACCCTGGTGGGGGGTTACTCTAAGATGAGTTTAAGCCCTATTTTCGCAGGAGCCATGGAGTGTAGGGATTCATGGTTATGCAAATTCCTACTCGAGTATTTATTTTTGCAGGAGCCATGGAGTGTAGGGATTCATGGTTATGCTAAGTCCTACTTGTGTACTTCGGTACTTGAGCGCCATGGAGTGTAGGGATTCATGGCATCATGCTAAGTCCTACTTGTGTCTCTATGAGACTTTTTACTGCAGTATTCCCACCAAACCAAATGGATCCAGTATGACATCATTTGACTAATTAAAGATTTATTAATTATAAATGAACTTGTTTGGCATATTCATCATATCATTATGTCTTGTTGGTTGTGTTTGTGTAATTTTATTTATTTTATATTTATTCTATATTCTGTCTCACTCTTACATTAATTTTTACAGTGAATGCTACACAGAATGAAGAGTGATGCCATTTGACTTTATTTTAATTTAATAGATTGTAATAATATAATGTATCATGTACTGTCATTTTTTTAAATCATTTCTGCTATATAAATGTTTCGTGACTTTAATTATTCACGACTAGTATGCATGATAATATTCCGCATTTATCAACTTTTACGTAAACTCAGAATTTAAATCACGAGTTTCAAATTGATTCTTTAAACGAAAAAAATTTATTCGGGAAAATTACTAAGGACGTCACATATAGTCCCCAATGATTAAACCTTAAAAACTAAACTATATATCCATGGTTGGAAATATAACCGTGATTATAGATATCAATATATATTCACGAATAACATTAGAGCCGTGATCATACCATCAATGTATAGTCACGGTTGTGTAGTCAACCGTGGATATATATTTTAGGTACTTTATATCCACGGTTGACTCCTCAACCGTGATTATATATTGATGGGTACGATCACAGTGATGATGTTAACCGTGGATATATAGTTTTCGCTGATTATATTGTTTACCTTATAATTTCAAAAATGTCACCGCGCATGTTTTTATCACTGATCCACTTTAACCTGTGATTATATACCATTGTTATATCCAATTTTTGCACTAGTGACACCTATGTTTTAATCTTTCAATCCACCCTATGACTCACTTACAAGATGGTTGGTGCTTTCCAAATCCTAAACTGGACCATTGACCTATTGCAAAAAGTATGAATGAGGCGTGTGGAATCACACCGGCCTTAAGGGTTTATGCGCCTAAAGCGTGATCCTCTAAGATACAGCAGCCCTTATGTGAATAAACAGGGAACAGAACTCGCAAAAGGTTGAGAGAAACAATTGTGTAAACAGCATTAGAAGAAGCAAATCAGATTACAATTTTTATATAAAAGGAAATAACGGAGCGAAATTAATTAGTGATAAAAACGTTAACTTGGAATAAATCTCTCAATTAAACCCGTTAATGAGACATTAGAAAATATTTAAATGAGTATTAATTGACATATTTAATTATGGTAACCGCATTAGATATTATTTTCCTTTTATAAGGTAAATTATAACGTCCCAAAATCAGATGCCCCAATTAATGGCTTTCACGGATAGGCTTTTCAAATTCAAAATTTAAATTAATTAAAAAGAATTTAGGTGATAAAAAGGTACGTTGCATATCATCGTGCGCGTAAGGAGGTAAATTATCATATTTACATTAATTAAAAAATTTTAGTGATAAAAAGGTACGTCGCATATCATCGTGCGCGCAAGGAGGCAAATTATCATATTTGCATATGAAACTGATATTTCAGCCCAAATTTGTTTGCGTGTGAGCCCACCTACTTTCTATCTTGTTTACCACCATAAATCCTATTTCTATATATAAAGCCTTAGAAGAGTTGAAAGCCAAGCAATGTGAGACTAAATTTTTTTTGGAATATTAGCAAAATTTTTAACAATCCCCTACATATTTCAAAAGTTTTCTTATATATATAAAAAAATGTTGGGCTTACATCATAGTGCAAAAGCATCAGATCTGGTGTCTTTTAGAATATGAACCAAACCCTAGACAGATAAACTTAACTTACAGTGAATTGGTGAAGCAAAGCTTCTATGAACCCAAATCACTTTAATCTACAATAATAGTCTACCTGTCACATTACAT
Organism: Clitoria ternatea; assembly: GCA_037962975.1. Taxonomy (NCBI): domain Eukaryota; kingdom Viridiplantae; phylum Streptophyta; class Magnoliopsida; order Fabales; family Fabaceae; genus Clitoria; species Clitoria ternatea. Next base: position 11,366,494 of record CM075670.1, read on the forward strand.
TTCCCGACTCTTCGTTGTTTTTGTCGTTTTACATGAATAAGCCTTGTATGTGCTCGGTGGTTCATGAGTGCTCTAGAGATTTACTTAATTTTGATGCAAGCGGCCCCACTTGACAGTCATATAGTGTTAACCAAGTGGCCTCAATTACTCAAGAGGGGGTGAATTGAGTATTAAAAATTTTCTTGGAATGCTTTTGAAATTAATTCTTTAATAATTATGCTTAACGAAGATGATAAATTTAATCACAAATAATAACAACTTTTACACAACGCAAATTTACGAGTACTGAGTATATGGCAAATAAGTTCACTTAAGTGTTAAAGTAATATTCAAGAAACAATATCAAATTAATTACAACACTATTTTTGGCACTTAGAAAGATTTCAAATTAATTCTAGAATATTACTTAAAATAATTTCAACAAGGTTAATTTAAATAACTCAATAGAATATGCACTTAATTTTATCAACCAAATTAATTATTAATAATGAAGTAGTTAATTAATCAAGTTATGAACACAATAAATTAAATAACTAAATTAAGTGCGCAAATTAAACAAGTTTAGGGAAGAGAGATTTGCAAACCGATATATACGAGTTCCACCACACCGGTGTATGTCTCGGCTCTAAGAAACCCACTTAGAGGATTTCCACTATTGAAGATTAGAGATACAACTTTGAGCAATCACGGCTTCCTAGTGTCCCACACTCAAGAACCTAATTCTCATAAGTACAAGGGCACCCCACCCAATCTCTCAATCTCACAATTTTACAAGGTTGAAACACAACCCCAAACTATAGGATTTTTGGTGTTTAAGTGTACAAAGATAACTTTCCAAAAGAGTGGTGATCTGTCCTGATCCGGGGTCTAAGATCCGGTGTCGGAACAGCCTCAATAGTTTAAAGTTGAATGGGGTTGAAGAATGGAAGTGCGTATCCGGTCTCTGTGATCTGACCTCTCAGGGTTTGGAGGTCGGTCTTGTTGTCCTGGAGATCCTTCACACCGACCTCTCGCGTTGGAGTGGGCGACAGGTAGTGTCACCTGCGAAGATTCTCCGACGCTCAAGTTAGAAGAGTGTATGAAACTCAATGAATATTTAAGCAGTATAATGGCGAGAGTCAGAGTAAGGACAACATAACCTTTGACATGTATTGCCACATGTTATTTATAATTGAGCGTGGAAGATGAATCGTTGGGTGTTAGTGGGCCTACTGGTTCTGATAACGTGTATAAAGAGTCAATCTGAGTGGGCCAGCATTCAGAGTATGCTAAGAGAGTGGGTGAATTTGCAGTGTACTTTTCTATCACATAGATGGAGGATAATCACCTTTTCCATAAATTACACTGGTGACTGTACCCACTCCTATCGGTGGATGAAAGGGACATATTCCACTGTGCAGAGTACCTTCTTCATTATGGTATTGGAGCAATCGGTTATAAGTAACTTGGTGTAGGAGAGCGGATAGGCCGCCAGGTATCTCGGATGTCACCTCGGATGACCGGTGTAAGTGAGGTTTGCCTAGTATGTTGTAGACCGGATCGGTATTCTTGACACTGGTTAAACTCTAGGACGGCTATAAAGACTTCACTTTAGGTGAGACCGGATCGATATGTCTAACGAATGAAACATTATCCTGGGATACCGATTGGCTTCCAAGATGGCTGAAACTGCCTCTTGCCCTTAGATCCGGTATCCAGACCAGATAACCTTGGAGCCGGTATCCAGATCAGATCATTTATCCCTTAGCTTGTGTGAGGGACTGTAAGTTGCTCATATAAGCTATACAGTTCACAAGAGGTCTGTATGCCGGCGTATCCCACAAGAATACAAGTTATGTTTATCCACATGTGTATTGTGCAATATTGTGATGCTATGAAGAGTAATATAACTTAGATGTATATATCTTTTCAGTATTCAATAACCCATTCAGTGTGATTAATCTTGAGGTTGGATTGAAATAATTACCTCAGAAAATTAATCAAATCAGTTAAGGTAAATAAGCTTTAGAATGGAGAAATATATAAATGAATACTGTCCCCAAGCATAAGTATGTTAAGGGATTGGTACCTCTCATGGGGCATTACCCTTAATTCTTTTGGGGAAAGAAAGAGTCGATCCATTGTTCATGACAACGGTGCACAGGAATGACTAGGAGTAATTCGTATTGATCCCAATCGTCGATTCAGAGAGTAGGTGATTGAAATTATCCGCTCTGAATGAAGTGTTTCAATCGTAGGAATATGGATTGAGTCTTGAAAGACTTCCATCATAAGGATGACGATGAGAATTATTCGCGCTAGGAGTTACGTCATTAAATCACAGAATAGGTGATTGAGATTATCCGTCCTGAGGGAATTATATCAATTGTAAGAGCGCGGATTGAGGCTTCAAAGACTTCCATCATAAAGAAAATGATGGGAATTGTCCGCGCCAGGAGTTATATCAATGTATCACAGAATAAGTGATTAAGATTATCCGTCCGTAGAGTTCAGTTTTAATCCTACTAACAATTTTGGAGCTCGGTTTAGTCTTATAATCCGAGTAAGACTTCCGGGGGGAATATTTCTGATTGGCCCTTCCTGTGTGGAATATTTCTGAGTGATCCTTCCAGGTGAAAGATTTCCGAGTGGGGTGTCCCCGAGTGTGACACATCCGCTTGGGATGGCACCGAGTGAGTCACTTCTGTGTGGGCTAGCATCTAGTAAAGCTTTCCTGAATGACATAACACCGAGCAAAACATTTCCCGAATAGGATAGCCCCGAGTGAAATATTTCTGAGCGGGATAACACCGAAAGAGATACCTCCAATTCCCAGATAGAATATCACCGAGTGAAGCATTTACCGGTTGAAACTTTCCTAGAAAGAGGCTTTGACTTTGGATATTTTGGGTAGAGAGATTCCCGAGTAAATAATTCCTGATTTTAACCTTGAAGTGATATTTTCAACTTAAAGAATTTGCGAGTCAGGCTTGAGTGAGATATTGCCGACTCAAGAATTCACGAGCCTGCCTTTGAGGCTGAAGTGTTTTCGAGTGAGGAATTCCCGAGAATACTTCTGAGTGAATTCGATAATGAAAATAACGATTGATTCTTCAACGACATTCGGCGAAGCCTAGAAGTCGTACTCGGAGTTCGGTTTAATCCTATTATCCGAGCCTTCAGTAGGTGTTGGATTTTACCGATTCACTATTTTTCTTCACTCGGTGTTGGATTTTACACATTCACCGGCCTTCAAATGGGGTTCGGTGCAATCCTACAACCTGTTTCCTAAGGTTCGGTTCAATCCTACAACCCAGGTCTTCACCGACGTTCGGCCAAACCTACTAGTCGTACTTGGAGTTCGGTTTAATCCTACAATCCGAGCCTTCTTCGGTGTTCAGCTAAACTTACTAACCGTACCCAGAGTTTGGTTTAATCCTACAATCTGGGCCTTCAATCGGTGTTGGATTTTACCCATTCACCGGTCTTCATTACTCGGTGTTGGATTTTACCCATTCACCGGCCTTCAAATGGGGTTCGGTGCAATCCTACAACCCATTTCCTGAGGTTCGGTTCAATCCTACAACCCAGGTCTTCACCGAAGTTCGGCCAAACCTACTAGTCATACTCGGAGTTCGGTTTAATCCTACAATCCGAGCCTTTAATACATCGTTCACCCAGTTGTACCTTCAAAGAAGTTCATCACTAACAACGGATATGTTGTTAGGATCATCCGTCCTAAAAGTATCTTGTCACAACGTAGTTGTGCATTGAATAAAATCATAAGACATAGGTGAACAGAGAGAATATTTCACTAATCATGAATTACAAAATTTAGAAAGAAATAGGGCCAAATTAGGGGTTTTGCCTAGTTAAACCCTTTTTGATAAAACCTGATCGAAAAAATCCAAGAAAAGAAAGAGTGCAGACTGTTTTACCGACTAGCTACAGCAGCCGAAGGTGTTCTCAATTTTGATGGCCTGACCTTTAATCAATGACCTCTCGGGGCCCTGATGTTGTTGGGGCATAACACTTTGCTATTCATGTTTGCCAATCCGGACTCCCTTTAGCTTTCCTGAAGTGGCTTCTTTGAAAAGATACTGTTTGAGTTTACCCTCTCGGATCAGGGTCTCGATAGTATTCTTTAGAGCCTGACATTCATCTGTTGAGTGGCCCTCTTGTTCATGGAATTCATAGTACTTCCGAGGGTCTCCATGTTTACGAAGCTGGGGCGGCATCCTGACCCCGTATGCAGTAAGGGTTGGCCATCCGATCTCTCTAAGAATCTAAGATCGTTTAGAATTTAACGGAGCATAATTGTCAAATGCATGCATCCGTTCTTCCTGACTCGGAGGAACAGGATTACTGAAGACGCTGCCTCGGGCCGGTCTCTCCATTCATTCCGATCTAGGCCAGTTTTTATCTATCCGTTGTTGATATGGCGTTGGGGATTTCCTCTTGGCCGCTGTTACTTCCAAGTGCATTTCTATGCCCACGTATTTCGAAGCTTTTCTTCGAAACTCCTCCAACGTCGTCGGAGGACTCTTTGCCAAAGACAAAGCAAAGGCGGATCTGGGCTGTAAGGCTTCAACTATGATGTGGAGCTGAATATCCTCCGTAAGGTTAGGCACCAAAGCTACCTCCTTGTAAAATCTCTTCAAAAACTCCCTTAGAGTTTCACTTTCTCCCTGCCTTATCTGGGCTAAGGTATGGGAAGTCCTCGGGACGTCCCTAGAGATAATGAAATGGCTTTCAAATGAAGTCGCCATTTCTTCCCAAGAGTCTATTGACCCTGAAGGTAAACTTTTGAACCAGGTGAGAGCTTTCTCAGTCAGGGTGCGTGGAAACATCCTGCACATCACATCTTTATCGGCTCCCAAGTACATGGCCTCATATGTATAAGCATCAAGGTGCTTAATAGGATCAGTTTCTCCATTATACTTTCTGATGGAAACTGGTTGGGTTGTTTACAGGTGCTTGGGGATGAGTACATTCATGAGCCTCCTTGAAAAAAGGACATTGAGTCGGTATGCCCCAGAAGCTATCACTGTCTGCCCCCTCTTCCTTGCACTGATCCTGTCCCCAGAATCTTGAGTTTGTTCTCTTCTCTCAAAAGTAGGGATCTTAGAATACTGGAGGCTTGTGGATCTTCCACTCGCAGATGCATGGCGAGTATCCTCCGCCTGAGACATCACTCTGTCCCCGGCTCCCCCTTTCTCCCTTCGCAACTCCATCAACTCCTCCCTGAGTTTCCTGATGACTTTATCTTGAGGATCAGGGGTTGCCATTGGTACTATTCTCCTTGAGTGGGTTACTGGTGATTCGAAAATGAATCTTCCCTCAGCTTGTTGATGGTCATATCTTCCACATGACCATCCACAAAGTCGCGTCCATCTCCTTCCATGGTCGACTACTAACTTCTGCAGAAAGTGGGAATAACTCTACCGAGTCCCACCAGGCATGCCAATGATCTGTCCTGATCCGGGGTTTAAGATCTGGTGTCAGGATAGCCTCAACAGTTCAAAGTTGAATGAGGTTGAAGACCGACAATGCGTATCCGGTCTCTGTGATCCGACCTCTCAAGGTTTGGAGGTCGGTCTTATTGTCCTGGAGATCCTTCACACCGACCTCTCGCGTTGGAGTGGGCGACAGGTAGTGTCACCTGCGAAGATTCTCTGACGCTTAAGTTAGAAGAGTGTATGAGACTCAATGAATATTTAAGCACTATAATGGTGAGAGTCAGAGTAAGGACAACATAACCTTTGACATGTATTGCCACATGTTATTTATAGTTGAGCTTGGAAGATGAATCGTTTGGTGTTAGTGGGTCCACTGGTTCTGATAACGTGTATAAAGAGTCAATCCGAGTGGGCCAGCATTCAGAGTATGCCAAGAGAGTGGGTGAATTAACAGTGTACTTTTCTATCACATGGATGAAGGATAATCACCTTTTCTATAAATTATGCTGGTGACTGTACTCACTCCTGTCGATGGATGAAAAGGACATATTCCACTGTGCAGAGTACCTTCTTCATTATGGTATTGGAGCAATCAGTTATAAGTGACTCGGTGTATAAGAGAGGATAGGCCGCCAGGTATCTCGAATGTCACCTCAGATGACCGGTGTAAGTGAGGTTTGCCTAGTGTGTTGTAGACTGGATCGGTATTCTTGACACCGGTTAAACTCTAGGACGGCTATAAAGACTTCACTTTAGGTGAGACCGGATCGATATGTCTAACGAATGGAACATTATCCTGGGATACCGATTGGCTTCCAGGACGGCTGAAACTGCCTCTTGCCCTTAGATCCGGTATCCAGACCGGATAACCTTGGAGCCGGTATCTAGACCGGATCAAGTGGATATACAAGTTAAAGCTTTCTTAAAATAATAACTCTCAAAGAGTGGATATGAAAGTTTTAACACTCCATAATAATTTTGCTCACTAAGTAACTCTTAAAAATAATTTTAAAGAAAATAAAACAGAGAGTGATTTGCCAAGAGTTTACGAACAGAGAAGAAGAAGCAATGTGATTTTCGTAGCTTGCTTGGAGTGCATTTGGCCTTCAGCTTCTCTTCTATTTATAGGCAAGGATGCATGTAATTTGTGCAATTTCTAATTTCCTCAGAAGCATAAATGCACAAAACATTCCATGTTTTAAGTTCCTTGTTTCCATGCACAAGTTTCCTGACCTTGAATCTGTAAATTGGCATCTTGATTGTTTGATTTTTGGAGCAGCGTGAGGTTTCCATGTTTCCTGCAACTCTGTCAGCATTCAAAATTCAAAATTCAAATTTGAACTGAATGAATCTATTCATTTCATTTTCCAAATTAATAGATTCGTTTAGTGTATCTAGGCTTCAATCAGCGTATGAATCCATTCATTTTGAATATGAATCGATTCACTGGGCAATCTTGAACGTATGAATCGATTCAAGAGTATATGAATCGATTTAGGAAGGCAAAAATCACATCCAGGGGCATTTTATCACTATGAATTGATTCAAAGTATAGGTGAATCGATTCAATTGCTGAAAATTTCACATCCTGGGCCTTTTAATTATGCATGAATCGATTCAGACTGAATCGATTCATCATGCCGATGCTCCATTTTTCATGTATTTGGTACTCCTTTTCATATGTTATTGCATATGGTGTTGTTGTCTTGGTCCTTAGGCATTTTGATGAATTTATTTCACTAGATTTAAGCCTCTGTCAATGCCTTGAATCATTCTTTTGGAGTTCATCATTTTTGCATCATCAAACATAATTAATTTTATCCGTAATTATTATGTTTGATCTTGAATCTTGTTTGTCATTATCAAAACCTACTGCAACATATAAACACATATAGGTGATTTCATCAAGTGTATCCTGCATTTTATACACCACCCATAAGGGATATGAAAATCATTAAAATTTAATAAATTAACCTCTCATTCTTTGGGGCTTAGCACTTTACACATCTTAGGAATTGAGGAAGAATTAATGCTAAAGGATTAACAATGGCTTATTATTACCCATATGAACCTTTTTATGGGATCTCCAATCATAAAGGTTGGGTTTCCATTATTGTTAATTTTATTATTGGGTTAAGTTTCATTCCCCTCGATGTTTCATAAAAAAACCTTTCTTCCTAAAGGTTTTTGTCAAAGGATTAGCCAAATTCACTTCAAACTTCACATACCCTATTGATTTACCACATCATGTCTCAAATGAATATGTCTATTCTTACCATTGTATAATTTATTTTTAGCAATGACTATCACCGATTGACTATCACAATGCATAGATACTGAAGGTGTTCATTTTATTTTTAATGGAATATTTGTTAAGAAGTTTCTCAACCGCTCAGTCTCACTACCAGCTAATTCTTGAGCAATACACTCTAACTCCATAGTGGATCTAGCAATAATATTTTGTTTGACTAATCTCCAAGCAATAACACCTCCACCTAGTGTAAACACATAACTACTAGTAGATTTTGTCTTATCTAAATTTGAGATCCAGTTGGCATCATAATATCCTTCTAATATTGCGGTATATCCATTATATAATATATCATAATTTACGGTACCTCTCAAATATTTCATTAGTCTTGCCAATGTAGCCCAATGATTTTAAGTGGCAATGATTGCATGGTAAGTTTACCCCACGTCTGCTGTAGCAAAAATGAATGTCGTTCCACTATGGAACTACTAAAATTTGAAGTTTTCAGTTCAAATAATATGAGCGAGAAAAGATTGGATTTTCATTGGAATATTGTAATACTTGAAATCAAATATACACACAAACACAAATAGCATTCAAATGAAAAGGAAACTCAGATAGAAAGAAACTGGGATTAGATTTCATCTATCTCACCTGACTGAACCTTGTGTGCATTCACATAAATGATACTTAGAACGATCAATTTTTACGCAACAAATCTTCTTTCATTCGTTTCAATTCCTCGAATCCAAAATCCTAAAAGAACTCTTAAAACTTCGATTCCTTGATCATTCTAAGAAGTTATTCAATATTATAATCAGTTGTTAAAAGCGTCTGATACGTTAACAGATATTCTTAACACCTGAGCCTATCGAGTATTCCATTCAAATCGGTTTCACAAATCATTTTCCAACCCCGTAAGAAAACTAAATCGAGAAACTATTTATCCAATAAAATCAAGCGATAAGCATAAAATAAAATACCAAAATTGATAGATCAAAATACCATATATATGAATATAGAGCCAATGTACGTCGGGCTCGAATCAACTACATCCAATCCCAAAAGAGGTTTAGCTACTCATGGTAGCCATTACAAACTGTAAAGATGGAGAAAGATGAGAAGAAACAGCTTCCACAGTCTTCAAAGACCTTTCACACAAATAGAGATTTTGTCTGTCAAGATTCTTCCAAAAACCATCTTATAATATTTTAAGCTTTTTCCTTAAGTACTACTGGTCTTGCTCAAGCAAGAGCCACTTGCAATTGCTGAGTAAGCTTCTCTATTCTTTGAAGCCTCACTCAGGCTCGCTTAGCCGAGAAACATCTTGTCCAAATCCTCTATTATCACTTGAGCGGGTAGTTCCTCGCTTGAGCGAATTGGTTCTCACTCAAGCGATAGCAATACCTTTGGCTTCAGTGACATTCTCGCTTGAGCGAAGAATCCCTCGCTCAAGAGAGATTCCATTTAATTCTCCCAAGACAAATCTCGCTCAAGCGAAACACTAGCTCAAGCGAATATCTTCAGTATGCTCTCTGACTTTTTCTCGGTCAAGCGAGCAAAGTCGTACTCAAGCGAAATTAGCCTTGCTAGTGAGATGCTCCATTTAGCTTAAATTATTGCTACTTTAACAATTCCTTTCTTAATCTCTCTTTTTACCTATATAAAAATAAAAAAACAAGGGTTAAATGCTATTAGAGCTAACAAAACCAAGATGAGGGCATACACCTTCAATTTCCTGCTACTTTATTAATTAATTAATCAACTAATTTTCAACTTGTAAATTAGATAACATTATTATGTAATTCACTTTTGAATTTGAATGTGTATAATTAATAGATATTTGAATAAATAAAAAATTTAAAAATAAAAAACTTTTTATAGCATTTATAATGGCAAGGAAGTGCCATAAAAGAGTGACTACAATAAAGTTTATGACAACATTTAAAATTAAATGAAGAAATATTATAAAAAGTATAATGTTATTACAACATTTGGGCATGAAAAATTAAAATGTTGTAGTAAACTAACTCAATAGCAACATTTTAAAAATAAAACGCTCTAAATAGTATCACTCTATTATAGCATTTGTGCATGCTTATAAACGTTGTAAAATATGTAAATCAATTACGACATTTGTGTTAAAAAATACTTTAAATAGTATTATCCCATTATGGCGTTTCCATGTTTTTTGAAACACTGTAAATGAACATGTTTTATAGAATTTCCGCAAACGCTGTAAAAGGTTTCCATCTATTACCACATGTGAAACAATAACATTTAAAAACGCTATGAAATGCGGTGCGGAAACACCTTAAAAAACTATTTCTGGCATAGTGCTAATTATCTGCAATAGTCTTGTTTAACTTGTTAGAAATAATCACTAGAAGATTCTCATGCTCCTTTAAATATACATACTTCAAATGCTCAGGAAGATGCTTCAATTCCAACATGGGAGGTTACACATCTTAAACAGTTATGAAAGTGACACATCTCCAATGGATGCAACAAGGTTTTCTGATTTTAATAGTAAATATTCAATAATTTCTTAGACAGTTTATTGTTGCGACCTTGTTCAAGTCTTTACCTTAAAGAGGACTTCTCTGTGAATTTTTCAAGTAAGTTCCTTTCTTCAAGTCATCTTCAAGATCTCTCTTTGTAAACTCTCATCTCAAAAGTTTTTTTAAAATCAATGTGTTGAAAAAATGTTGTTTCAAAAAGGACGACTTGTCTCAATGTCAAACTATTTATAACACGTCTTGAGAACCACTTTCTCTAAAGGTTTTTCATAATACATCTTGAGCATCACTTTTTCAAATGTTTTTTTATAATTTGTTACAACAACCACTTTCTTGAAAAGCTTTCATAATTATTTCGAGAACTACTCTCTCAAAAAACTTTTATAATATGTCTCGATCATCACTTTCTTAAAAAAATTTTATAATTTGTTTTGAGTAGCTTCCTCGAAAGGGAGCATCACTTTCTCAAAAGTCTTATTATAATTTTCTTCGAGAACCACTTTCTTAAAAAGCTTTTCAAATTTATTTCGAGTACACTTTCTCATAAGGTTTTTTATAATATGTCTCAAGCACCACTTTCTTGAAAAGCTTTTATAATTTGTTTTGAGCATCATTTTCTCTAAAGACTTTTTATAATAGGTCGCAAACATCTATTTCTCAAAAATATGTCTCGAGCACCATTTTTCACTTTCTTAAAAAACTTTTATAATTTAAACTCGAGAAATACTTTCTTGAGGTGGTTTTTATAGTTTGTCTCATGAACAATTTATCTCTAGAGCTTTATAGTTTTTTTTTAATCTTTAGAAAATATTTTGATTTAGGAAAAATCTTTTTAAGACATTTGACTCCTTAATCTAAACTAATTTCGAATATCTCTCACATGTTTGTGGTTCCATCATTTTTTAAATATCTCAATCATATTCAAATATCACAAATTACATATCTTGACTGAGATCTCTTATCTCTACAAAATATACTTTTTAAGATTTCTAATCCTTATCTTTATAAAATATATTTTTAAAAATTTTGAGATTTTTTAACTACTATCTCTATAAATAAATTTTCAAGATTTTTGGTCTAGCAGAATCATATAGTGAACCTCTTATTTCTCTTCAGGTTTGTAATCATTTTTATTCTTGTACATAGATTTAGATACCTTGTACCTTTTAATATTATTTTGTGTGTTGTTAAAAACAAGTAGATATTCTTGGAACTATATATATTATATTGACGTTAATGATAAAATTATGGTTCTTGTAACTTAAATAAAGTTAAGCAACAACACTAATTTACTAGACGAAACATTTATAAAGGATAACTTCAACATGAAGACAGTGTTGTTATTAAAATACGGATCCTGAATATGAATATTACTTAATAAATAAAGGAAGTATGACAATTAAAGTTGATAATCAGTGCCCATCGAAACAAATGACCAATTATTATTACAACACATAAATTCAAATCTACAACATTTTATAGCTTAGCATTAGATAATACCTTTCCCCTTCGAGGTTGAAAAGTTATGGCTTAAATGGACAATAGACTACAGTTTTAAAAGTGTGGACAATAGTATATCAAATAACCCTATCTTATAAAATAGAGCTAAAAAGTCTAAACCTGGCAAACTTTTTTGCAAGTGATAAAACAAAATATTCGGAAATGTTATGCATGTGATTGGAATCATTTTGGGAGAGCTTCCTGAGTCTTCCCGAATATTTTGTGGTGAATATGCTGAGCAAAAGTGCGAGGAGGAAAGAGTGTTGGTTGTGTTTCAGTAACAAGCTCAGGAAGTGGTTGCAGAACGATCTTCTCCTTAGGGGGTTCACAGAACACTGCCCAAGATATTCTAACCTTTTCCTTGTTCACCAATCCCCTATGAAGAATACTCTTGTACTTACCATTACTTAGGATCTCAATGGTGTCACCAATGTGCATGAGAATGGAATCAGGAACACATTTTGCAGTGACCCATTTGCCTTGATAGAAAAGTTGGAGACCTGGAACCATGTTATGGATGAGGAAAGTAAGTGAACTTACATCAGTGTGAGCTTCAACTCCAAGAGCCAGCTCTGGTTGGGGACAAATTGGGTAGTAATTGATCTTTAATTGAAGCAAAAGTTCTTCCATCCCACCAACTTCCTTCTCCAACCTCCCACCTTCCAACCCCAATTCAAGAGACAATATCTCCAGTATCTTGCTTGCAAGCCCTCTCAGCTTCTTTGCATACTCACTTGTAACCTCACTGCATATATAAGCTACAAATATTTATATAAAATCTCTCTTTCTCTGTTATTCACACACATATGTATGTATATATCAATACTGTAGTTTTGTGTGTGTATGATTATATCTCTATCTATCAATACATATTAAATTTTTATTACTATTACTGTTTCTTCAAATTAGTATTTGTAAATTTTGAAAAACTGTAATAGATAAAGTTAAAAAAATGTAATTAATAATATATAACTTAAAAAAGAGAAATTTAATTTCTTGAAAATGCTATTTTTTAAAAAGGACATATTAAACATAAGAAACTTATGGTGCATTTAGTTAGAATAGTAGTATTTCTTTAGTTTTTAAGTTTTTAATTATTTTATTTTTTTAGAGAAGTATAAAAATTATGAAAATGTGTTTAGATTTTTTCAGTTTGAAAAAATTGGGAAATGTGTTCAAATGCAACTAATTTTTATTTTATTTATTTTTTTTCATTTTAAAAAATTTTGAAATATTGTACTTTCCATTCTTATTATTAAAAAATTTGGCATACTCACTCCTATTTATAATGGAAATTTTCCAAAAATTATTATGGATATTATGAATATTTTATTGGATGTCCCCTCTATAAATAGGACTCTCCTCCCACTCATTAATACACACTTCAACCCCCATTTTCCATTCACTCTCTAACTCTACTCATTCTTCTCTTTTAATTCAACTTCAATTTCCTACTTTCATTTCCTTTACACTTTTGTTGCTAAGTTATAAGTATTTATAACACGTTATCAGCACGAGGTTCTGACCAATTGAAATCTAGTCAAGTCTACAAAAGGTAATACATTATTATTATTCTTTATAATTTTAATTTATATTATTTATGTATATATTGTAAAAGTTCCTGAAGAACTTATATTTCAAGCATCCCAGAAGGATGTATAAGATTATATATATATCATAAACAAAAAGTTCCTGAAGAACTTATTCATAAACATCCCTGCAGGATGTATAAAGCTAATAATCAAATAATTCAGAATTCTTGAAGAATTCTTGAAAATATTTATTGATTATTCCCAAAGAATTATAACAATTTAACATATATATATATATATATATATATATATATTTTTATTTTTATTTTTATTTGCTGTGTGCTATGCGTCATTCCACTATTAACTTCCTGCACCATTTTGCTTTATTCTATACTACTACTCCAGTATAATATTTGCTTCTTACACTAACAGCGTGCATTCATTATTTTACATAGCAATAGTAGATTTCATAATATTTTATTGTGCCATGTTGATCCACCGATTTGGGTTATATTATTATTTTTCCATTGTTTTGCTTTATAACATATAATTGCTTTCTTTGCTCCTTGCTAGCTACTGCGTGCTGTTCCTATAGCTAATACAACTTTGCATTAATTTTCTTTATATTAGCAATTCTTTACTTTACATTATGTGTGGATTATTAACTAATTTTGTTTTAAAATTTTATATAGCTATTGCACCTACTATTAAATTAAATATTTATAATATTATTGAATATTATATGTATTAATTAGCTCCATCATACAAGCTTTCATTAAATTATTCATAATGGAAGTTCCACATTCTAGTGCTGATTTTTTTTAAAAATAAAATAAAAATAAAATGCAATGATTGAATAACTATAATCATTATTGACTTGTTACCATCACCATTAGATATTTATAATTAATAAATTTATTCATTTGAAATATATCTAATATATTGTTTCAACTTCTTATATAGAAATAACTATGTCAAATATTACCAACCTTGAGTTCGTGGCTCTTGACATATCTGGAAAAAACTATCTATCATGGACATTGGATGCTGAAATCCATTTAGATGCAAAAGGTCTCGGAGACACCATTAAAAATGGAAATCAGGCATCTAGTCAAGATAAAGCTAAAGCCATGATATTTTTACGCCACCATATTCATGAAGGGTTAAAAAATGAATACTTAACAGTTAAAGACCCTATTGTTCTGTGGAATAATCTAAAAGAAAGATACGACCATCAAAAGGATATAATTCTTCCAAAAGCCCGTTATGAATGGATGCATTTACGATTTCAAGATTTTAAATCCGTAAATGAGTATAATTCTGCAATGTTTAGAATTACTTCGAGATTGAAATTATGTGGAGAACAAGTCACTGAAAGTGACATGTTAGAAAAGACATTCTCTACTTTTCATGCATCCAATTTGCTCCTGCAGCAGCAATATCGCCAAAAGGGCTTTACAAAATATTCTGAATTAATTACTTGTCTCCTTGTGGCTGAGCAAAATAATGAATTGCTTATGCAAAATCATGAATCCCGTCCAACTGGAACTGCTCCATTCCCAGAAGTGAATGTAGCAACGCACGATCATAATACTCATGGTCGTGGTCGTGGCCGTAGCCGCGGTCGTGGACGAGGTAATGCTCGGGGACATGGTATTGGTCGTGGATATGGTTTTGGTCGTGGTCATGGTCGAAATGATAAGAGATCATCATTCACATGGAAAAATAAAGAACTTATGAAAAAAGGGACAGATGCTCAAAATAGCGAACAAACTAAAAACATCTGCTATCGTTGTGGTAGCAAAGGACATTGGTCTCGAGTTTGTCGCACACCAAAGCATCTCGTAGATCTATACCAAAAATCCCTTAAAAATAAAGGGAAAATAATAGAGACAAATTTTACTGGTATAGATGATGATTTCTCTGACTTTAGTGTTGATGATTTTCTTGCTCTTCCTGAAGAAGAAATTGACCACTCGGTTGGAGAAGGGAGTGCCCCCAAATAAATTATTTTAATGTTTCATGCAATTTGTTTTGTTGTAAATTCTGTCTTTATCAATAAAATTTTGTTAAATATTGTTAATTATATTTTACTCATGATTTATTTTATTTATTTAATGAAGAATGAATGCTCATGTGAATGGCGAAGATATATGTCTCGCAGACAGTGCAACAACTCATACCATTCTCAAGAATGAGAAATATTTCTACCATATAGTAAAACAAGAAGCAAATGTTAATACAATATCTGGTAGTATAAATATAATTGAAGGCTCCGGCAGAGCCAGTATTTTGTTGCCTGGAGGAACAAAATTACACATTGAAAGTGCATTATATTCTAAGAAGTCTCAAAGAAATTTATTGAGTTTTAAGGATATCCGCAGAAATGGATATCATATTGAGACCACAAATGAAGGAAATGATGAATATCTATACATTACAAAGTTAATTTCTGGTAAGAAATGTATATTGGAAAAATTACCTTCATTTTCCTCCGGTTTGTACTACACATATATTAGTACAATTGAAACAAATGCCATAGTAAACCAGAAGTTTACAAATAAGAATGACTTTGTTATCTGGCATGAACGATTAGGCCATCCTGGATCAATTATGATGCGAAAAATAGTTGAGAATTCAAATGGTCATTATTTGTCCAGCAGACAAATTATGCAAACTAAGAATTTCTCATGTGCTGCTTGTTCTCAAGGAAAATTAATCATTCGGCCATCACCAATGAAAATTGGGAATGAACCACTTATATTTTTAGAGCGTATACAAGGTGATATTTGTGGACCAATACACCCTTCATGTGGACCATTTAGATATTTTATGGTTTTAATTGATGCATCAACTAGATGGTCACATGTTTGCTTATTATCAACTCGTAACCAGGCGTTTGCGAGATTACTAGCTCAATTAATTCGTTTAAGAGCTCATTTTCCTGATTATCCAATTAAGAAAATACGCCTTGATAACGCTGGTGAATTTACATCTCAATCATTTAATGATTATTGTATGTCCATTGGAATTGATGTTGAACATCCTGTAGCACATGTTCATACACAAAATGGACTTGCTGAATCATTGATTAAACGTTTGAAATTGATAGCAAGACCATTGTTAATGAAATCAAAACTCCCAATTTCAACTTGGGGACATGCAATCTTCCATGCGGCAGCACTTATTCGCATCAGGCCTACAAGTAATCATGAATATTCCCCTTTACAATTGGTTCATGGTAAAGAACCAAATATTTCTCATCTAAGAATCTTTGGAAGTGCGGTATATGATCCTATCTCTCCTCCGCAACGCACTAAGATGGGACCTCAAAGAAGGTTGGGAATATATGTTGGATATGAAAGTCCATCCATAATAAAATATCTTGAACCTTTAACAGGTGATTTATTTACAGCTCGTTTTGATGATTGTCATTTTGATGAATCTATTTTCCCACCATTAGGAAGAGAAAATAAACAGTTGGATAAAAGGATTAGCTGGAATGAGATGTCTCTATCACATCTTGATCCTCAAACAAAGCAATCTGAACTAGAAGTTCAGAAAATAATTAGTTTATAAAATTTAGCAAACCAATTGCCTAATGCATTTACTGATCCAAAAAGAGTGACTAAGTCACATATACCAGCTGTTAATACTCCAATAAAGATTGATATCCCTGAAGGACAATCTAAAATTGCAAATGAGTCTGAAGCCAAAGTAAAACGTGGCAGACCTGTTGGTTCTAAAGATAAAAATCCTCGGAAAAGAAAAATAAATAAAGAGGATGGTCGAATCGAGGATATAAAGACTCCAGTAGAGTCTCCTGACATAATCAAAGTTTCAAATCCAGAAGAAACTAAGGTACCTGAAATTGATACAAACAAAGAGATCTCGATAAATTATGTCATGGATGGTATACAATGGAATCGACCTGAAGTCGATGTTGATGAAATTTTTGCATTCAAAGTAGCTCTTGATATTATAAATGATGACAAAAATCATGAGACAAAATCTGTTAAAGAATGTGCACAAAGAAATGATTGGCCAAAGTGGAAAGATGCAATGCAAGAAGAGCTAAACTCACTTGCAAAACGTAAAGTTTTTGGGCCTGTAGTCCAAACACCCAAAGGTGTAAAACCAGTTGGGTACAAATGGGTCTTTACGAGAAAAAGAAATGAAAATGGTGAAATTGTGCGATACAAAGCAAGACTTGTTGCACAAGGATTCTCACAAAGACCTGGAATTGATTTTGAAGAAACATATTCACCAGTGATGGATGCCACTACTTTTCGATACTTGATAAGTTTGGCAATCCGTGAAAGGCTTGACTTACGCCTTATGGATGTTGTTGCAGCATATTTATATGGCTCACTTGAAAATGACATATATATGAAACTCCCTGAAGGATTTCATTTGCCTGAAGCATATAAAACAAATCCTCGAGAAAATTATTCAATCAAATTGAATAAATCTCTTTATGGATTAAAGCAATCTGGACGAATGTGGTACAATTGTCTCAGTGAATATTTGTTGAAAGAAGGGTACAAAAATGACCCAATTTGTCCATGTGTTTTTATGAAAAGACTAGGAAAAGAGTTCGTTATAATTGCTATTTATGTAGATGATTTAAACATCATCGGAACTCCCGAAGAGCTCTCAAAGGCCGTAAATTGCTTAAAAAAGGAATTCGAGATGAAAGACTTGGGAAAAACAAAGTTTTGTCTCGGATTACAATTAGAATATTTAAAGGAAGGAATTCTGATGCACCAAAAGACTTATACAGAAAAGGTGTTAAAGCGGTTTTATATGGACAAATCACACCCATTGAGCAGTCCAATGGTTGTAAGGTCACTAGAAGTGAGCAAAGATCCGTTTCAACCTCAAGACAAAAATGAAGAACTACTTGGTCCTGAAGTACCATATCTTAGTGTAATTGGTGCACTAATGTATCTTGCTAGTCATACACGACCTGATATATCATTTGCTGTCAATTTGTTAGCAAGACATAGTTCTTTACCCACAAAAAGGCATTGGAATGGGATTAAACACATATTCCGCTACCTTAGAGGTACAATGGACATGGGTTTATTTTTTCCATATATATCTAAGGCAAACCTAATTGGTTATGCAGATGCAGGGTATTTGTCTGATCCTCATAATGGTCGATCACAAACAGGTTATTTGTTTACATGTGGTGGTACAGCAATTTCATGGAGATCCATAAAACAAACAATCACAGCAACATCATCTAATCATGCTGAAATCTTAGCATTACATGAAGCAAGTCGAGAATGTGTTTGGTTGAGATCTATGATTCAACATATTCAAGAAACTTGTGGCTTGCATACTGGAAAACTACCACCAACAATTTTATGTGAAGATAATGCAGCTTGTATTTCTCAGTTAAAGGAGGGCTATATTAAAGGAGATAGGACAAAACATATTTCACCAAAATTTTTCTTTACTCATGATCTTATAAAGAATGGTGAAATAAATGTCCAGCAAGTCCGATCATGCGAGAATCTAGCAGATATCTTTACAAAGTCATTACCAACCAAAGTCTTCGAGCAACTAGTACAGAAGATTGGTCTTCGACGCTTACATAAGTGTTCTGATGAGGGGGAGAATTAAATATTTGTAATTTAATTATTTTTACGGATATACTTTGTAAAGAATGTTGTACTCTTTTTCCTTCACTAGGTTTTTGTCCCACTGGGTTTTTCCTAGTAAGGTTTTAATGAGGCACATTCTAAAATAGGGATATCCAAGGGGGAGTATTATGAATATTTTATTGGATGTCCCCTCTATAAATAGGACTCTCCTCTCACTCATTAATACACACTTCAACCCCCATTTTCCATTCACTCTCTAACTCTCTACTCATTCTTCTCTTTTAATTCAACTTCAATTTCCTACTTTCATTTCCTTTACACTTTTGTTGCTAAGTTATAAGTATTTATAACAATGGATAGTTTTTCTAAATAATAGTTATTTTCTAGAAAAGTTTAGAATACCTTATTTTTTATTTTCCGAGCATTTTTTTAGCAAATTGAGTGTATGAACGTATTTTCTATTTTATCCGTATTCTTGAAATATTTTTCTATTATTTTAGAAAAAACATGTCTTACTAAACCCACCAATAGCACCAAACTAGGTTTCTTATAGAATAACTTTAATAGTGCACTTCATCTCAATTGCTCAGGTGGACTCAACATTTTACATATTATATTTTTTTTATTTTATTAAATATAGGCAACTATCATCTATAGTGGTACAACCTTAAAAGTGGTTTTAATGGGTCACATGCGATCCCCATATGCTGTTCCTTTTTAAGTGATAAAATTTTATTTTTTGTTTTTTCATTTTGAAAAATTTTAGAATAGTGTACTCTCTCTTATTTTAAAAAATTTGGAGTACTCGCTCCTATTTATAATGGAAATTTTTAAAAAAAACTATTACGGATAGTTTTTCTAAATAATGGTTATTTTCTAGAAAAGTTTAGAATTCCATATTTTTCATTTTTAAAGTACTTTTTTTTCAAAATTAAGTATATGAACCTGTTTTCTATTTTCCTGAAAAAAACATGTCTAACTAAACCCTTCAATACCACCATTAGTTTCGTAAATTAAGTTTATTAGAGTAACTTTAATGGTGCACATCTCAATTGTTTAGGTGGACTCAACATTTTATATATCATACTTTTTTATTCTATTAAATATAAGCAACTATCATCTACAGTGGTGCACCCTCAAAAGTGGTTTTAATGGATTACATGCAATCCCCACTTGTTTTTCACTTTTAATTATCAATCTTTTTTTAAGTGATAAAATTTTATTTCTTGTTTTTTTTTTCATTTTGAAAAATTTTATAATAGTGTACTCTCCATTATTTTTATTTTAAAAAAATTTGGAGTACTCATTCCTATTTACAATGGAAATTTTCAAAAAAACTATTTGTGGATAGTATTTCTAAATAATGGTTATTTTCTAGAAAAGTTTAGAATACAATTTTTTTAATTTTCCAAAATTTTTTTTGGAAAATTGAGCGTATAAACAAGTTTTTTATTTTATTTGTATTCTTAAAATATTTTTCTATTTTTCTAAAAAGCACGTTTACCTAAACCCACTAATACTACCATTAGCTTCAGAAATTAAGTTCTTAGAATAACTTTAATGGTGCACTCCATCTCAGTTGCTTAAGTGAACTCAATATTTTTGAATAATGACGCCCCAGCCGCTTTTCAGAAATGAACGACTCTCCTCATAGACCAACACGAGAACTTTTCAGTGTGTTTTTGTCCTCATTTACACACTTCCCGAGACTTCCCAGGAGGTCACCCATCCTAGAATTACTCCAAGTTAAGCACATTTAACTTTGGAGTCCTTAAGTGATAGGCCATCGAAAAGGTTAATGCATTTATTGGTATAGGTAGTACGAATTCATTCCTTTAAACTATCCTCGACTGTATAGTCTCATACCTATACAGTCTTTGAATCCCTCTCATTCTAGTATGTATTTGGTTTGTTGATGTGTCCCTCCCACTGGAAGCCTGCCAGGAGCCGCTCCTTGTCCGTGTCTATGCATTGACGATCATTCCCCGCCCTCAACAGTGACTGGGATGTCACATGTGTACTCTCTATTATTCTTATTTTTAAAAAAATTTAGAGCACTCACTCCTATTTATAATAGAAATTTTCAAAAAAAAACTATTGTGGATTGTTTTTTAAATAATGGTTATTTTCTGGAAAAGTTTAGAATACCATATTTTTTATTTTCTAAGCATTTTTTGGAAAACTAAGCTTATGAACATTCTATTTTTCTGGAAAAAGCATGTCTAACTAAACCCACCAATACCATCATTAGTTTTGTAAATTAAATTTATTAGAGTAATTTTAATGGTGCCCTCCATCTTAGTTGCGTAGGTGAGCCAACATTTTACATATCATACTTTTCTATTTTATTAAATATAAGCAATCATCATCTCTAGTGGTGCACCCTAAAAGTGGTTTTAATCCCATGTGATCTCCACATGTTTTTGTTTTTTAATTATCAATCCATTTTTAAGTGATAAAGTTATCAAAGTAAAAGTCTAGTAAAATAACATCTGCATAAAATATTAAAATTAAAAATAATATTTTATTTAAAATATCTAAATAAAATGATAAACACAATTAAAATTTATGTCTAATTATTTAAAAATGACAAAAATACATCACAAATCGTAATTTAAATTTTTTATTGACTAGTAATTACTAATGCTTAAAATGTTCCCAAATAAAAGAATTGAAATGGATATTGAGGATATTGGAAAGGAAAATCATTTACATTTGGGCTAGAGGTAAACTTGGATTAGTGGGAGGATATTCAGATTTGGGTTTGAGGAGGTTACAAATTTTGCATGTAATTCATATAGGAATTCATGTTAAATTGATTGAGATTCATAAAAACAAAGATGAGATATTTTGAGAATGTAATTAGGAGATGTAAGACAAAAATTTAGAATTAAACACATATTATACTAGTTATATATAATATTTCTAAACATTATTTTTAAAAAATAAAAAAGCCAACGGTAACATTAATTTTAGAAACAAAAATTGTAACATTTAATTTTTAGATGGGATCATTATTGTCGGTTTTTATACTAGTTATATATAAAATTACCATTTAAATTGATTTTAAACAGTGACTTTATTTTTAAACAATAAATGATACCATTAGATTAAGAAAAACGATAACATTGTCTTATTCCATATGTTACTAATTAAGATGAGACCTAAATCTAATTAGAAAAGTGAGATATATGGAGAGTGAGAGACTCACGTATAATAAGGAGGTTCTTTAGGCCAAATAGACAAGTCGCGTTTCTCCTCAGGAAAAACAAGATGGAAGAAGTAATCCACCCATTCCAATAGCCCAGAAGGATTGTTAGCCAACTTGCTTCCATAGCCTTGAATCTCCCCTGACTCTTGATCATTTGCATACTTCTCCTTTTCCTCAACCGGTTGAGAGAAAAACTCTTCCCCTGCTTTCTTCAATCGCTGCATCACCTCAGAGGGTATCCCATGGTTCACCAAATGCATAACACCCCATTCCTCCGCCGCTTTCTTCAACTTCTCCCGACACTTCTTTCTAACAACCTCGTCCAATGAATCTATCTCGCTCAAATCAATCGTTGGAACCTGTTCCCACCCTTCTTTGTTTTCCTCCTCAAACACGTTCCCTATGCTCCCCACCTCTTCCTTTGCCCTCACATACTCCTTTGGTATGCTTTCTATCCCACTCCTCGCCAAGCTTTCAACTCTACGAATACCCATACTCTCCATGATTTTTTCTCTCTATTCTTCACCTTTTATGTTTTCATCTCAATATTCCTAGGATCGTGTATATATAGTAATTCTAGGTTAACGAATGTGATGGTTGTCACGTAGGTACCTCGCTTCTCAACCTATCATTCAACATTCAATGACACCACTGCCAACATGGTTGACTAGAGGGTTATAGCCTCGTGATGTCTAACGGTCTCTTAATTAATCTTCACCAATTTTTACCCGTTCTATCAATCTCACTTTGGTTGGTTACGTTCCCCTTAAACAACCGTAAAATGGACATTCCGCAACTACAGTTTGTAGGGCCTTGTTGCTTCAGTTTCGTCGTTTTCTTGAATTTATTGTTTATAAAATGTTAGTACGTTTTTCTTAACTGGTCTTGTGAGTAAACCAATGTTATTATATTGACAGTTTTCAACTACCTTTAACGTGTGAAATAAATTCATGGAACATTGAAACTTTTACATACTTCACAGAGTGTGCAGATTCAAGAACCTAGATCAGTGGAATGAATAAATTCAACTCTTTAAAACAACGAAAAATCTATATAAAACAATGAAAAAATGTAGGACTTGGTTAAAATAAAGTCAAAAGACATGGAGTTGATTGGTTATTTAAACAATATATAAATATCAAAATCATATAACTTTTAAAGTATATATACTATATTTTTCTAGGATAAACTTGTAAAGAAAATTACAAATTTTTTAGTTCTTTATTTTAGTATACAATATGATTTAAATTAACCGAGTTTAAAATTATAAACAAAAAGATGATTTTGTGTTACTTTTATATAAAGAAAAACGTTGACTGGTATTTTAAAGACATTGTTAGAGAACCAAACATTGAAAGTTTTTATTTAAAAATATCATTAAAAATTATTCACTTTGATTTTTAAGTAACTTTTACACAATTTTTAATAAAATAAATTATATTTTTACCTTCTTAAGTAATACTCTTAGTGCATTAAGTAATAAAACCCTTAATTTTTTGAGTTCATTGAATGCAATATTATAAAATTAAGGAGTAAAATAAAAATTTAGTTGACCTATTTGTAATATGTTTTAATCCAATATTTGCTCACCATAAAAAAATATATGCGTCCGCCCTTATCCCAGACCACAGGTCCTAATTAGTTTACCCACATTTCAATAAATATAATATTATATTTTTTTATCTTTTCTAAATCTTTATTAGTACCTATATTTTCAAACACTCATTTAAATTTATAAAGTATAACTTATATTTAATTATGTTCTAAAAATATAATATTTAAACAATGATTTCTAGTTATATTTTTTTACACAATAAAAATTCATGCGTTTATATTACTGTCTAGTTAGCGTAGAAGTGGTTTTACTCTTTTAATTGATGCTCTTGGAAAGAAAAAAGAATTATGTTAGGTTTGTTATGAAAAGAGAGATTGGGGATAAAAGAGAATAAGAAAGTAAAGAGAATAAAGAGAATATTCATAATATGAGTCTGAAATTGGACCTTTGTTAAAAAGTTTTAGATTATTTTGAACATCCACATTTAATATTCATAATCAGGTTATCATTTCTGGGTTGACATAATGATTTCTAATCTGACTTAACACTACGAGAAAGTCAGGATTAGTGATTCACAACTAAAAAAAAATGTGTTAGTGACGGACACACACGGTCGCTATTTTATGATATATCCGTCGCTGAGACTCTTAGCGACGGACTTGCAGACGACAACTCGGCCGTCGCTAAAACAATCGTCGCAGACAGAACAACGACAAGGAATAACTCTGTCGCTATGTTTTTGACCACGTACTGCCGTCGTTACAATGGTCCATGGTTTGGTAACGCCCGCCGTCGCTAATGTTAACCATACAGCGACCATGTTACGCCGTCGCTACTTGTAACCATGCAGCGACCCCGTGATGTCGTCGCTACTTGTAACCATATAGCGACCACGTTACGTGATAAATCAATTTTAATACACTTCTTATAGTTTTACACTTGGGGTTTATTATATAATTACTATGTTTAATAATAGTATTTTAATTAAGTTTTATGTTGTTTAGTTAAATTGAAGTATTATGTATATATATATTTCAATTTTCGTTTTTTGTATGTATCTTGAGTATCTTGTCTTATTTTGGCCATAACTTGGGCTTTTGTGATCCAAATGGGCTAATCTTGGAGCCCATGGAAAGCTAAGACAGAGGGCTACATTATGATGATCAGATTTGGTTATTTTGCATCTGAAAAAAATAAAGAAATGGAGCTTGAATCAATCAGCTCTTATGTGTCCCACCAGCATTGACATAGTTCACTAAAATACACATATCTGGAGCTGTAGATGTTCAAATGACCTCATTCTTGCGCCAAATTCTCAATAAGACAGAGATATACAACTTTCATGTTGAAGGTTTTCAAAATTCAGTCATCTAGAAGGTCATATTTGACTCGTAAGGTGAAGAAGATAAAGAGGAGAATGAATTTCAACACCTACTATTATCTTCTTTTGAATTATTGTAATTTCAAGCCCACCAATGTTGAAAAAATACATTAATAATCAGAAAATGAATGTATAGTATCATCATATCTTACCTATAAATAGATGCTTTAAGTTGTAAGGAAGATACACAAGAAATACATAAGAAATACATGCTTTAGTTTTCATTACATTTCTATATCTTTGCTTTAGTTTCTTAAGTTTTAGTTCTTTCTCTTGTTTTAGTCCTTTGTTCTATATTCTATCCCTCAAGTTATGGTTTTTATTTCCCTTCCTCAATATCAAGTAAGTTAATTTTATTATTTGTTATTTACTTTTATAATTAAAGTTATAGTTAATTTAATATTAGCTTTCATTGTTAAAACTTATCATGGAAGCTTAATCTTTTAAAATCAACTCAAGGAATTTAATTTTTCTTTATATTAACTTTGAGTTCTTGCTCTTAATATTTTGATTGAAGATAATTACTTTTCTTTGGTTCTCAAATATTTATGATGGTAGATTATTTAAGTATATAACCGATTGGTATATAATTAAACAATCTATAATCTAAACTGATGTTGGTTGGTTAATCAATAATCAATTTGAGAATAAAGATTAATTCACTAAATAAGAGATTTCTATTTAGTTTCTTAACTCAATCAAATTATGGTTTTAAAGTTATTTTAGTAATTAATAAGAATATATCGATTGATTATTCTTATTAGTTCATTAATTTGATTCTAGAAGATTTTCTAGAATATAATCATTTAGGGATTCCAAATGATTCAAGATTGAGAAATTAATTATATTTAATCATATTTGTGATCAATGATTAGTTAAGTAAAGATTTATTAATTCCTTGGGTTGGTTCTTTCTAAATTTGATTATTCTCACTCATAAATTTACTTTTTACACTATTATATAATTACTTAATTTTCCTTTCAATCTCAACACAAATCCCCCTTTGTTATAACTAAATTGAGTGTAACTAATTGAACTAAGGTCCTCGAGAGACGACTAAGGTTGTTCACCTTATACTATATTAATTTAACTTATTTTTTGACCCGACAACGACAGCGTGTCAAATTTGGCGCCGTTGCCGGGGACCTTTGGTCCTAATTATTTGCATTCAATTACCTAATATGTTTTACTTTTTTTTTGTAGGTGTGCTAAAGATATTCAGGTTTGATTGAATGTGAGCATATAAAAGAAATTCCACTTTATTATATTCTTATTGATTTTCTAGTAATCTCATTTTCAACCATTGAAAAAAAATATAAATATATAAAAAAAATCTTTAAATTTTTAAATATATGTTCTAAGCATTTCATAATTAAAATGATAACTTTTTCCTTTTATTACATAGTTGTAGTATTTTGTTACAATATATGTAGATGTATTGTGTATGACTAGATCTAATCCCGAACCACTATATTCTTTTGATCCTGAAATAGATAGAACATTTCATTAATTAGTTAGATCATCTAAGAAACCATTAGATAATAATAATAATAATAATAATAATAATAATAATAATAATAATAATAATAATAATAATAATATTCTAGCTAATAGCATAAGTAGTGAAACTAAACCTTCAACTTCTGAGTATTTGTATAACATGGCTGAAAAAACATTAAAAGAACTAGGTACACCAGATGTCACTAATCAAACATCATGCATCTTATATCCCGAGGAAGATGTTCCTTTTGTGCTTAAAACTGGTTTAGTTCATTTGTTACCAAAGTTTCATGGTCGTGCAGGTGAAGATCCTCATAAACACTTAAAAGCATTTCATATCCTTTGCTCTACCATGAAACCTGAAGGGGTTTCAGAAGAACATGCAAAACTTAAAGCTTTTTCTTTCTCCCTAGCAGATATTACTGAGGATTTGTTATTTTACCTTCCTCCTGGCTCCATTACAAGTTGGGATGACCTAAAGAAAATGTTTCTTGAAAAATTTTTCCCAGCTTCAAGAACTTCCTCAATTAGAAAAGAAATATGTGGCACTTGGCAACATGACCGGGAAAATCTTTATGAATACTGGGAAAGATTTAAAAGATTATGTGCTAGTTGTCCCCATCACCAAATTATGGACCAACTTCTTATACAATATTTCTATGAAGGTCTTAATCCAATGGATAGAACTTTAGTTGATGCAGCTAGTGGTGGTGCTTTGTAAAATAAAACTACAAATGCAGCAAAAACTTTAATTGAGAACATGGTTGCTAATGCTCAACAACATGCCACCAGAAATAATTCTATAGTAATTAGAGGAGTCCATGAAATTGAAATTACTAATGATGGAGATAAAAAAATGGGAAAGTAAATTTCCTGAACTAGCAACACTTATGAAAAATATTATTGTGTCTCAAAAACAATGACCTGCAACCCCTGCTAAGGTATGTTCTATTTGTACTTCATTAGATCATTATACCGATTGTTGTCCTACATTGCAGGAAGCTAAAATTCCCGATGAAAATCCTCAAGTATGTGCTACCAACTTATACAATAACAGACCATAACAACAACATAATAATTATGATCTTTCTTCTAACAGATATAATCCTGGTTGGAGGAATCACCCTAATTTAAGATGGGGTAATTCCTCACAACAACCTCATGTACCTTTTCAGGCAAATACTAGACCAAGCAGACCTTATCAACCTCCTCATATTCAACAACAAGCTACACAAATAGTTGCACCTTCCACTGAGAAATCAAATTTGGAGGAATTAATAAAGCAAATGTCAGTAGATAATTTGAACTTTCAAAAAAGAACTGAGGCTACAATTCAGACTCTTGAAAATCAGATTGGTCAATTGGCTACATCTTTAAACCATTTGCAGTCTCAAGGTTCAGATAAGTTGCCCACTTAGACAATTGTCAACCCTAAAAATGTAAGTGCAATTACTTTAAAATCTAGTAAAGCTATCCATGGACCAAAAAAACAATAACAAACTGAAAATACTATTATCACAGAAAAACATGCAAAAGAAGTTTTAGATAGTTCAAGTAATAATAGTAATGATATATCTCTTACAAATCCTCCTTCTGTAGCTGGGCCTGATAAACAACATATCCCTCTTCCATTTCCACAAAGACAAAAATCTATACAAAATAAGAAAATGGATGAGGAGATCTTGGAAGCATTTAGAAAAGTAGAGGTAAATATACCTTTATTAGAAGCCATCAAGAAAATCCTAAGATATGCCAAATTCCTTAAAGAACTATGCACTAATAAAAGAAGACTAAAAGGAAATGAAAGGATTAATATAAGTAGAAATGTGTCTGCATTAATTGAAAAACCTTTGTTACATATACCAGAAAAATGTAAAGACCCTGGGACGTTTACCATTCCATGCATAATAGGCAATAACAAATTTGAAAATGCCATGCTAGACTTAGGTGTATCTATTAATGTTATGCCTATGACTGTATTTACTTCACTTTCCCTTGGACCTTTGCAAACTACAGGTGTAGTTATACAATTAGCAAATCAAAGCTCTGTACATCCTGCAGAAATTATTGAAGATGTCCTTGTTAAAGTTAATGATTTAATTTTTCCTGCAGATTTTTATGTTCTAGATATGGAAAGTGAGAATTCCACCAATAAAGCTCCAATAATTTTAGGTAGACCATTCTTAAAAACAGCTAAAACAAAGATAGATGTGCATGCAGGAACACTTTCTATGGAATTTGGAGATAGTGTGGTTAGATTCAACATTTTAGATGCTATGAAGCATCCTACTGAGGATCATTAGGTTTTTCAAATTGACTTAATAACCGATTTAGTTGATGATAATATTATTAAGTTGTCTGATGATGTTGATTTTCCTGTATTGTCTGATTTTTGTGATTCATTTGTTTATGATTCATGCATAGATTCTCATCAATGCAATGTGTGTGCTGAAATTGAGAAATATCTGCTTAATGATAATAATGATCCATACTCTCTTAAAACAGAAAATATAGTTCTAGATGTTGTTTTAAAAGAATCAGAGTGTGTTAATTTGATTAAAGTAGTTACAAATACATCTGATTATGTTGAGGTACAAGTTGCTGAGACAAATTCAACCAAGTTAATTCCTTCAATAATGCAGCCTCCTATGTTAGAGTTAAAACCTCTTCCTGAACATTTAAAGTATGCATATTTAGAGGAAGATAAGAATCTTCCATTGATTATTTCTAACAAATTAAATGTTGATCAAGAAACAAGGTTGTTGCAGATTATTAGGAAGCATAAAAAAGCAATTGGTTAGACTTTGGCAGATATCCTAGGTATTAGCCCTTCCATGTGTATGCATAGAATTCTATTAGAGGAAGAAGTTAAACCAGTAAGGCAGCCACAAAGAAGACTTAATCCTCAGATCCTTGATGTAGTTAAAAAAGAGGTAACAAAATTATTACAAGCTGACATCATTTACCCTATATCAGATAGCACTTGGGTCAGCCCTGTACAAGTGGTTCCCAAAAAGTCTGGAATCACAGTGGTTAAAAATGAAAATGATGAACTAATTCCTACCAGAATCTAAAATAGTTGGCGAGTATGCATTGATTACAGGAAACTTAACAAAGCAACTCAAAAGGATCACTTTCCTTTACCTTTCATTGATCAAATATTGGAACGACTGGCAGGTAAGTCATTACTGCTTTCTAGATGGATTTTCAGGTTACTTCCAAATTTATATTGCACCAGAAGATCAAGAAAAAATAACATTTACATGTCCTTTTGTCACTTTTGCTTATAGGAGGATGCCTTTTGGCTTATGCAATGCCCCTGGTACCTTTCAACGATGCATGATTAGTATCTTTGCTGATTTTCTTGAAAATTGCATGGAAGTATTTATGGATGATTTCACAGTATATGGTTCATCGTTTGATGCTTTCTTAAATAGTCTAGATAAAGTATTACATAGATGCATTAAAACTAACCTTGTTCTTAATTATGAGAAATGCCACTTCATGGTAGAAGAAGGAATAGTTTTAGGCCATGTAATATCTAAAAAAGGCATAGAAGTAGATCCTGCAAAAATTGATATAATTTCTCAATTACCTTATCCTTCTTATGTGTGAGATATTCGTTCTTTTCTTGGTCATGCAGGTTTTTATAGAAGGTTTATAAAAAACTTCAGTAAGATAGCCCTTCCGTTGTCTAACTTACTACAAAAAAATATAACATTTGACTTTGATGACAAATGTAAAGAGGCTTTTGATTGCTTAAAGAAAGCTTTAACTACCACTCCTATCATCCAGGCACCGGATTGGTCACTTCCATTTGAACTTATGTGTGATGCATCAAATTATGCATTAGGAGCTGTTCTTGCTCAAAGAGTAGGTAAAGTACAACATGTTATTTACTATGCCTCACGAACTTTAGATACTGCACAAATAAACTATACTACTACAGAAAAGAACTACTTGCTATTGTGTTTGCACTTGATAAATTTAGATCTTATTTGCTCGGTTCAAAAGTAGTTGTATTTTCAGATCATGCAGCATTAAAGTTCCTTTTAAAGAAACCAGATACAAAACCAAGATTGATCAGGTGGATGTTGCTGCTCCAAGAATTTGACATTGAAATTAGGGATAAAATTAGAGCAGAAAATTTGGTGGCTGATCACTTAAGCAGAATTGAAAAAGAACTTGACCCAATTTCCATTAGAGATGATTTCCCTGATGAACAACTTATGGGAATACATGATTCCACTCCATGGTTTGCTGATTTGGTAAACTACTTAGTTGCTTCTGTTACTCCCATACATGCATCTAAACAACAAATAATAAAACTAAAAAGTGATTCTAAATACTATGTTTGGGATGATCCTACTTATGGAAACTTTGTAGTGATCAAGTCATTAGAAGGTATGTACCTGAAAATGAATTTCATTCCATTCTTACATTTTGTCATACATATGCATGTGGTGGACATTTTGGACCTTAACGTACAACAAGGAAAGTATTAGAATCTAGTTTGTATTGGCCAACAATTTTTCGTGACGCATATACATTTTGTAAATCTTACGAACGATGTCAAAGAATAGGAAACATATCTCATAGAAATGAGATGCCTCAACAACCCATGTTATTTTGTGAAATTTTTTATGTTTGGGGCATAGATTTCATGGGACCTTTTCCTGTATCTTTTGGTTTTGTTTATATACTACTTGCGGTCGATTATGTGTCTAAATGGGTTGAAGCTAAAGCTACTCGAACTGATGATTCTAAAGTTGTTCCAGATTTCATTAGATCACACATATTTTGCAGGTTTGGTGTTTCTAAAGCCATTATTAGTGATCAAGGATCACATTTTTACAACCGTAAAATGGAGTCCCTTCTTAAAAAATATGGAGTTATGCATAAGGTTTTAACACCTTATCACCCCCAAACAAATGGGTAAGCTAAAGTGTCCAATTGGGAATTAAAAATGATCCTTCAAAAAATAGTACAACTAAATAGGAAAGATTGGAGCAAAAGGTTAGAAGATGCTCTTTGGGCTTATAGAACAGCTTATAAAACACCTATTGGAATGTCACCCTATAGGATAGTTTTTGGAAAATCATGTCACTTACCTGTAGAAATTAAGCACAAAGCTTATTGGGCAGTAAAACAATGTAACTTGGACTTAAATGAGGCCGGTAAAGAAAGGAAACTCCAACTACAGGAACTGGAAGAAATTCGTTTGGAAGCTTATGAAAGTTCTAAAATCTATAAAGAAAAAGCTAAATCCTTTCATGACAAACAGGTCTTGAGAAAAAACTTTTTCATTGGACAAAAAGTTTTATTGTACAATTCACGTCTAAAGCTCATATCTGGTAAGCTTCGCTCTAAATGGGCAGGCCCATTTGAAATAACTAATATATTTCCTTATGGTGTGATTGAAATTTCAGATAAAGCGACAAACAAGGTTTTCAAGGTAAATGGGCACCGACTTAAACCTTTCTTTCAAGGGTTCCAAGAGCACATAGATACGGAGTGTATTTATGTGATGTCAAATATTTTGACTAATTTTTCCTAATAACAATATTTATAAAAAAATAAAAAATAAAAAATAAAAAAATGGATATCAATTAATTACATCATCATTTTTTGGTGCTAACACTTGTCTCAATCATTATTACTATTATTGTTTTGGCATTATTATCATTTTCTTGCAGTAGTTAAAAGGTCATCGTCAGGCTCGTGACGTTAAACAAGGCTTGATAGAAGACAACCTATCACCTTTTCACCTTCTTCGTCTCTATTATTTTCTATAACCTCATTTTCTATTCTCTCTTTTATAAACAAACAGCTACAACTTCAAAGTAATTTGACAATGGAACAAACCCTTGCAAAACTTAAGGAAAGATTCCCTACACTTCCACGCGATGTGATTGTAAAAATTTACAAAGCTCGAGTTCAAAGGTTAAAACTACTCACATATTTTGGCATTCCAGAGGATGTTCGTTGGCTTATTGAAGCAAAGGTACGTCTCTCTGGTGAATTACATAAGTCCTATATAAAACATTTGCTAGGTATGGGACGTAGTTCTTATTCTAAAAAAAGAAGAGCTAAGAGGATGGGAGTTTGCCATAAGTGTGCAAGATGGAATTATGATACACGTTGTAGAAACCTTGGAATGGTATCTATAAATCGGGAGGACAAAATTAAATTTATAAAGGATGGACTGAGTAAAGAGAACTTGGATAACTTAATCCAAACTCTTGAGATGCATCCATGTGGAACGGTTCAAGGAGTCCTTCTGAAATTATATGATCTATTCATTCAACAAAAAGAAAACTATAGCCTTAGGAATCTGGCGTTAAACGACCCTGTTTTCCAGTTTATAAGAAAACTGGATGGGTAGCAAAAACCTTGACTCATAGAAGGCGTTTAAGCCGTTACTGGAATTAAAACCAGAGGAAGATGTGAGCCATAATCATAACTACTGTACATATTTACTGTTGTTTTCAATGTTTTACTTTTCTGAATTCATTTTGACTTTTAAAATTACCTATTTTTATTTTCTTCAATCATGTCTTTTCAAATTTCTTCATTACCATCATTTATTTTTATATAATAATAATTATGTAAACTTTTTATCTTTCATTAATTATTTCATCTCAGTTTTCATCTGTATAAGGACGTATAACTCTATATGGAAAACACAAAAAAAAGATGAAAAAATCAAATCCATTTGTGTGTTTGGTGGATCCAACAATGGTAATTGTAGGGAGTACCTAATAGCAGCTACTAAGTTGGGAAAACTATTGGCTGCGAAAGAAATAAAGGTCTTGTACAGAGGAGGAGTACAGGGTTTGAGAGGCTCCATGACACTATCTGCACTAGTTGAAGGAAGCAACGTCTCTAGTATCATCCTACATCATGTTGGTATTACACCAGCTATTGCTATAGGAACTGAGGTAAAAGTTACAAGCATCCATCAACGAATGGCTCGTATGGTTATAGGTGCTGAAGCCTTTATTGCACTTCCTGGAGGTTTTGGTACTTTTGAGGAAATATTTTACATTTTATCATGGTGTAGCATGAACCTTCATAAAAAGCCATTAGGATTGTTAAATATTAATGGTTTTTATGACAGTTTGTTAATGTTTTTAGATAAAGCTGTGGAACAGGACCTTATAACTTAAGATGATCGATCATTCATTCATGCTTCTTAAAATACAGATGAATTGATTGATATTTTGCAGAGCTTTTTACCCCAACCTCAACCCCTCTTAAAGCAAGATAAGGATCACATACACAAGCGTAAGAATCCAAAACCAGACACCACCCTTCGGTTATAACTTTTTTTTCACCTTTATCTATATTTTAAAAATAAAAAAAATTAAAATTAAAAAAAAGGAAAAAAAGTAATAAACTGTGGAAATCATATAAGACACTGAGGACAATGTCTTGAATAAGTGTGGGGGTCTGAGTTATATATATATATATATTGAACTGGTCTGGACCGGGGTCTAGGATCCGGTGTGGGACCAGCCACAAGGATGCAGGTGTTTTTAGGGTTTGCACACCGGAACTGTGTATATCCGATGTATTAATCCGGTCTCTCAGTGGGAGAGGCCGATCTTGTTGTCCTGGAGATCCTTTACACCAACGATTCGCGTTGTAGGGGGGCGAAAGGTGGTGCCACCTGCGAAGATTCTCCGACGCTCAAGTTAGAAGAGTGTATGAACTGAATGAATACTCAAGCGTAGTAACAGTAAAGTGTGAGATAGAATAACGATACCCTGCATGTGTGTTGAAATATGCTACTTATAGTTGTACATGAGAAAATGAGTCGTTGAATACAGGTGGGTCCCTCAGCTCTGATAGCGTGTATATTGTGTCAATCAAAGTGGCTCGACTTTCCGAATGTGTCAGGAGGGTAGGTCAATTATCAGAGTTCAATCCTCTAGGGAAAGGAGAGGATAATCACCTTTTCCGCATAATCTGCTGACACACCCACTTACTTTCTGAAGCCATTGATGTGACGTATTTTTCTACAAATAGTGTCTTCGTTGATAAGTTATCAAAGGCTCTTCTCTTGCTATGAGGGAAAAGCTAACAATTATATTAATATCCTGTATCAATGAACATAGAACCGTTACAGCGAAAATGAATAATGCTGTCGTGGAGTGAGGGCGGATGACCAGACAACGGATATCCGGTGTGGTAACGTTGAACTTGGACACCGGTTTCCTTATATGAGATCAGTCTGACGTCACAAGTATGGGGGCCGGTATCTAGACCGGATCATCTGTCCCCTAGCTTGTATGAGGGACTGTTAAGTTGCTCATATGAGTTACACAACTCTTGAGAGAAGTCTAGATGCCGGTAGTACATTCTTGTAAGTCTCTGGGAGCTCGGTGGCGTCCGCTCTAGTAAACGAGTGACCACCCTTCTCGCGTTGCGTACAACGGATTCAGAGAGCATAAAAATAAGCAGCGGAAATCCCAAGAGTCTTTGAAAATCGAAACTCTTGGTATTCGAAAAGTGGTTGGTAGGCATTAAATGCGCACAGCATGATTAGACAATAAATGCGTTTTTTATGTGAGAGCCATCATTGCCCAAGAATGTAACCGTCGATTGGGCTTATTGGGCCTAGATTCAAACTGTGTGGGGGCCCATTTTGCCAAAACGTTTACTGAAACGTTACTTTTTTCGCGCCCGTTTGTAATGAAACGACGGAGTCGTTTCAATTTGAAAGGGTTGCGTTTTGAGGCAAGCCTTGTGACCTTCGATGAAACACTGTGTTTCTTCGTTACCTATAAAAGGAACTCTTAGCAGATTTAGGAATCCATCCTTGCTCTCAAACTTAGTGAAACTCTGCTCGAATTTCCTTGGAATTTCCTTGTCGCCTTCAACTTCTCAAAGATCCTCTTCCTTTAGGTAACCTTCCTTCCCTTCAACTCCTTACAATTTTAATCATTCTATTTCCATCATGCGCCCTAGAGCAGGACACGCTGGTCCTTCAAATAGAGGGAGGTTTGGCTCTCGTGCCCCCCTTAGCCACCGTGGTGGGAGGATTCCAGGGGATCCTCCTGTGGCTGGGCGCCATCGCTCAGAGAGAGCCGAAGCTTCTTCCTCACGAGCGTCCTCTTCCTCTCGTCGCTCTGAGGTTCCCCTTGGTTCGAGGGCTACCAGCCGCTCTGATGAGGGGTCAAGTGCTGAGGGTTATCTCTCTGACGATGTTGCTTTTTATCACAGCACCTACGCATTCCACTGCGCCTGCACAACCATGGATCTTCCAGGACGTGGAAAAACGCCGTTTCTCCGCTCTGCTGAAGGGTGTGTCAATGTTGTGGCACACCGGCTTGATTGGGAGAAACTTAACAGGGAAAAACCTTACTGCTGGGTGGAAGAGGAGTTCTTAGAGATCCCTTCGCACCATGCAAGTGAGGAGGAGCGCACGGTTTCTTTCCGCTGTAAGATATACTCGGATAAGAAGTACAAAGCGCGATACGCTGTGATGGCTCCTCATCCTTCTGAAAGAATATGCCACAACGTCCCTGACGCGAGGTCGGTCTACATGTACGACTTCGTTTTCTTAAAGCTGGGAGTACGCTTTCCCCTGACGGATTTCCAAATGGCCGTCCTACGTTTCTTAGACTGTGCCCCCTCACAACTACATCCCAACGGTTGGAGTCTTGTCCGGGCTCTGGAAGTTTTGGGGGAGCATTTTGGCTTCTCCGCCACTGTGGCCAAGCTATTTTACTATTGCCAAGTGGTCCGCCGAGCTAATAAGAAGGGCGGTCTTGGGTTCATTACTCTCCGTAGTGACTCAAGGGTTGTAAATTTCAAATCTTATACGGAGTCCGCAAAGGTAGATGGGCGCTCCTTCAAACACTACTACACGCGGGTCCAGATCAAGCCAAATAAGCCAGTCTTTTGGCGGAATAAAGAGGGGTTTACCAAGTTTCCCCTTAGCTGGACGCACGAGCATTTTCTTCTTATGAGCCGTGCTTATTATACAGATGAGAGCGAACTTTCCCCTCATTCTGTTGAGGTCTTGAGCGCCCTGCAGACGGCCTCAAAGACCCTCAAAGGGTTTTCCAGCCGTCTTCTCTTGGCCGAGGATGGCATCAGAAACACCTACCTCCGTAACATCCGCTCTTATTCTCTTTGTATTGTATGGTTATTCCGCTCTAGTTATTTTTCTCCTTGTATGCTTATTCAACTTTTCTTGTTTTGCAGAACAAATTGAAAAGGCCTGCCCAGAGATGTTGTCGTTAAGGACCATGATGGCTGACGATGACTCCTCTTCTGAAGAAAATGACATCCAGGCGAAGAGGAACGCCACTAAAACTCCCCTCATTCCTCTGACTTCTGCGGTAGGAAATGAGGTTCCTCTCTTCGACGAAGAGGAAACCGAAGAAGCAACTGAGGCCGCTGGAGCGGGTGGCGAGGAGGCCGTCCCAGGGAAAAAGAAGAAGAAGAGGCATCTTGTAAAGAAGGCTGATCAAGAGAAGCCCTCCTCTGATGACCCTGTGAAGAAGCGTCAGAGGACGGCCGAAGAAACTGAATTAAAGAAGGACAAGGGAAAGGAACCCGTTCCTGAGTTCTCTGCACCTTCTTCTCAAAATGCTTCAGAACCAGATTCTGGGAACGGTCCTCCTCCGGCGTTCGATCCTCCGCGTGACTCCTTCCTTTCTCCTTATTTGTGGTTTCAAGGATCTATGCCTCCTACTCTCCCAAAGGCACAGTATTGCCTCCGCCCTTCCCTCGACGCTGCTGGGGTCCGAGGTGCTTGCAAGGCTGGGCGTTGGCAACTTGATGAACTGTCTGGCCTGCTTGAGTCCCTGAGCGAGAAAGCTGACTATATGGATCAGGTTGAAAAACTTGAGACCGAACTCGCGGTGAAGGAGAAATTTGCGGCCAAGCAAGCTGAAGCTCACAGGGGGGTGGAATCAGAATTGAAGAAAACTAAAGAAACGCTCCAGAGGAAGACTGAAGAGGCAAGCCAAGTTCATTTTACGAACAAGGCCCTAGAGCGGGAAGTTGCCGACCTCCAGAATAAGAACAAATCCATACCCCTCCTTGAAGAAGAACTGCAACTGGAGAAGAAGAGATCGGCTAAGCTTGCTGACGATCTCAAAGTTATGGAGGAGGGTCGCAACAAGGACCTTGGGGAGTGGGAGTCTATTCGGAAAGAGATGCAAGCCCAAATTGATGAACTCAAAAAGGGTGGTGTGAGTGCCGGGCCTTCAGAAGAGGATTATGCCAAGGTTCAAAGAAGACTAGCTGCTACAAAGGCCAAGGCTGCCAAAGCCTTGGATATATGCAAAAATGTGGCGTATGAATCTTTCGGCCTGGCCCTTCGTCAAGTCTATTATCGTAACCCTGGAGTAAAGCTGAATCTATACGGATTAGATCCGTTCTTCGAGTTCCATGGGGGAAGACTTGTAGAAGTTCATAAGGACGGATCGCACCACGAGCCCCATGCATCTCTGTACGAACTGCCTCCCCTCCCAGAAGGCCAAAGTATGGAGCCTACAACGTCCACTGCTGCCTCTGGAGCTGAAGCACAAGAAGGTGCCCAAACTGGAATGGAGGACAAAGCGGAGAAGGGAGGAGTGCCCACTGCGGAGGATCAAGCACCGGCCCCTTAATTTATGCTTTATTCATAGCTGTGTACTGGGATCAGCTCCAGTTTTAACTACCTTGTAACCTGAATAATTTCTTTATTCTTGGAAATAAAATTCACTGTTGCTTTTCTTCAACTGCTTGCGTCGAATGTATGATTGTTGGATAACTTAGTGCTGTACCAAACACTTTATTGTTTTTAATGCTTTACGAATCCGTTCTGTGTGGTTACCTAGCTGCTTAACGCGTACTTATCACACCGGATTAAGACAACAAATAGTATCGAATAAGTGACAATTAAGTGAAAACATGCCCTGTCCCCAAGTGTAAGTACATTGGGAAGGGGAATTTTATCTCAAGGATTACCTTTTAACTTCTTAAAAAGATAGAAATGCTTATCTGTCCTCGAAGATGTAGAGCAGGTACATTAGCGTTCAACCGCTCTGGGATTTATATTCCGCAATTGAGGACGGATATTGTCTTTGAATTTTGTATAGCTTTGGCAAGGGTAGGCTTTATACCTTTCTCTTGAGTTTCGGTTTGGTCCTACACCTCAAGTCTTCACACGGTGTTCGGTTCGATCCTACTAACCGTACTTGGAATTCGGTGCAATCCTACAATCCAAGCCTTCAACACGGGGTTCGGATCAGGGCTAATCCTGAACCTACTGCGCCCGTTACTCGGGGTTCAGCGTGGTTTTCTGTGTGAACCGGCCTACTGCGCCCAAGCCTTCGCATGGGGTTCGGTTTGTGGCCTTGAAAAAGGACCAGCCCTACAACCCATGTAGTCTTCGAATGGGGTTCGGTTTGTGGCCTTGAAAAAGGACCAGCCCTACAACCCATGTAGTCTTCGAATGGGGTTCGGTTTGTGGCCTTGAAAAAGGACCAGCCCTACAACCCATTCCACCTCAAGGAATTACATCGTCTGACTTGGGGGGTCTCCCTCCGTTCTTCGAGGAATTATCTCATCAACTACAAAATAGGTAGTTGCGTTCATCCGTCCTGAGGTGTATGCGTATTAAACCACGGCTTTAAATCATAACACATAAGAAAAGTGAGAATGATAGGGCGGTGAAAGTGTATTCTTATTAAAATTGAATATAGATTACACAAAGAGCATCGTTGGGGCCATGCCTCGTTAAAACCTTCTTGAGAAAACCCAGTGGGAAAAAACTCAAGTAAGGAAAAAGAGTACACGCCGTCTTACCAACTAGCTGTAATACACTCGTAAATTCTGAGTGTTCCATTTGTTGCGGATTGGGGTTCCATCAAGTTCTTCCAATCGGTATGATCCCTTTCCAGTCACCTCCGAAACTCTATAAGGTCCTTCCCACGTTGGTGCTAGCTTTCCTTGGTGAGCGAACTTATTCCCCACACTGGCCTTTCTCAGAACAAGGTCTCCGGTGTTAAAAGCTCTGTACTGGACACGTTTATTGTACCGGAGTGCAGCCTTTGCTTTTATTGCCTGATCTCTGACGAAAGCCTTTTCCCTCAACTCTTGGAGGACGTCCAGCTCTGATGCTAAGTTGGTGTTGTTATCTTCTGCTGAAAAATACTCAACACGAGCCGATCTTGTTTGTAACTCAACTGGGATCATCGCCTCAACCCCGTACACCAACCGGTATGGGGATTCGTTAGTTGAAGAATGAGGCGTAGTGCGGTATGCCCATAGAACATGACATAACTGGTCAGTCCATCCTCCCTTCGCTTCTCCCAGACGCTTCTTTAACCCCTTTAGCACCTCTCGATTAGCTACCTCTGCTTGCCCATTGGTCTGGGGGTGTTCAACAGATGAAAATATCTGGACTATCCCCAGTCCTTCAAGTAAATCCGTGAACTTTTTGTCTGTAAACTGTGTGCCGTTGTCAGTCACAATCCGCCCTGGCACCCCGAACCGAGCAATGATATTTTCGTACATGAAACGTCTTGTACGTGCAGAAGTGATATGCACTACTGGTTCTGCCTCGATCCATTTGGTGAAGTAGTCTACCCCCACAATCAAGTATTTGATACCTCCTGGCGCAGTGGGAAACGGACCCAGAATATCAAGGCCCCATTGGTAGAACGGCCAAGGCACAACAGATGAAGATAACTCTTGGGCCGGTGTATGGTGGAGATTGGAGAATTTTTGGCAAGCGTCGCACTTCCTCACGAAGTCTGCGGAATCCTGCTTCACAGTGGGCCACCAGTATCCAGCCCTGAGGACTTTTCTCATTAGGCTTCGGCCTCCAGCGTGGTGCCCACATTGCCCCTCGTGTACCTCAGTTAAGACCGCTTGAACTTCGTCCTCTCTTAAACATGAAAGATACGGGACAGAGAATCCCCTTCTGTAGAGAACACCATCGACCATAGTAAAATATGGCAACTCCTTCTTTACTCGTCTCCTTTCCTTCTCGTCAGTGGGAAGTTGACCATCAGCCAGATAACGAATATAGGGGATGACCCAAGAATCCTCATATGGATAGCTCACCATGACAGCATTCAGAGAAGGATACAGAGGTATACTGGGTGATGTCAAAGTGCTTTGAACCACCGTTGTTGTGCTACCAGGCTGCTTTGTACTTGCCAATCTTGACAAGATGTCCGCTCTGGTATTTTCTTCCCTGGGCACATGCTTGAACTCTAAAACTTCAAATCTGCCCTTCAACTCATTAACACAATTCAAGTACAATTGAAGTTGTGGTTCCTTCGCCTGGTACTCCCCCTGGATTTGCGAAATCACCAGCTGGGAATCACTGCAGAGTGTAACTGCTGATGCTCCGATGTCAATCGCCGCACGGAGGCCTGCCAAACATGCTTCGTATTCAGCTTGATTGTTGGAGGTCTTGAAATTGAATCGGAGGGAAATTTCTAAGTGTACGCCGTCATCACTTTCTACCACCACACCTGCTCCACAACCTTTGCTGTTCGACGAACCGTCGACGTAGATGGTCCAATGCGCTCGAGGGGTGGCCGGGTCTGCCCCAGTCATTTCCACTACAAAATCAGCCAACACTTGCGCCTTGATGGCTCCTCGAGGCTCATATGAAATTTCAAATTCAGATAGCTCAATAGACCATTTTATCATCCTTCCAGCGAGGTCTGGTTTGCTGAGCACTGAACGGAGTGGCAAATCCGTTCTCACCAATACTGGGTGTGCATGGAAATAAGGCCTCAGCCGTCGTGACGCCCACACAACTGCCAGGGCGGCTTTCTCAATCTTCTGATACCTTTCTTCCGCCCCCTGAAACATTTTACTAGTAAAGTACACCGGTCTCTGCCCTTCAGGGGTTTCTTTCACCAGGGCTACACCTAGAGCTTCGTCGGATATTGCCAAGTATAAGATTAACGTTTCGCCTGGATCAGGCTTAACAAGAATTGGTGGACTCGAGAGAACGGCCTTGAGCTGCTGGAAGGCTTGCTCTTGTTCCTCTCCCCATTCAAAACTCTTGTGTTTCTTCAACGCCTTATACAAGGGAAGGGACCTGTGTGCCATCTTAGGCATGAAACGAGCTAAAGCGGCCACTTTCCCATTCAATGACTGGACCTCCCTCAAACATTTAGGACTCTGCATGTCCAGTATTGCTTGACATTTCCCGGGGTTAGCCTCAATGCCTCGTTGAGTCAACATGAATCCCAAGAATTTTCCTGCTGGAACGGCGAAGGTGCACTTTAAAGGATTTAACCTCATGTTGTATTGCCGAAGCCTAGTGAAAACTTGGCGTAGATCTTCAATGTGGTCTCCTCCAGCGGGCGTTTTGGCTATGATATCATCAATATAAACTTCGACCAGCCTTGTATGCATCCCTTCAAAGACTTTGTTAATCATGCGCTGATAGGTAGCGTCGGCGTTCTTTAGTCCAAAAGGCATGACGGTATAGCAGAAAACACCGCGGTCATTAATAAAGGCAGTTTTCTCCTGGTCTCCCTCCCACATCGGAATCTGGTTGTACCCCGAATAGGCGTCCATGAAACTGAGATATTGGTAACCAGATGAATCATCCACCATGCGATCGATGTTGGGCAGGGGATATGGATCTTTAGGGCAGCAACGGTTAAGATCCACATAATCTGTACACATCCTCCATTTGCCGTTAGCCTTCTGCACCATGACTACATTAGAAAGCCAAGATGAATAACGTATCTCCCTTATAAAACATGCTTTCAACAACTCCTCTGTTTGCTCACAAGCTGCCCTCTGCTTCTCCGGTCCCAACCTCCTCTTCTTCTGAGCCACCGGTCTGGTTTCAGGATACACTGCAAGTTTGTGACAACAGAAATCAGGATCCATCCCCGGCATGTCTGCTGTTGTCCATGCGAAAAGGTCTTTGAATTCCTGCAAAAGGGTTAATAAGCGTTGCTCCATAGCAGACTCCAACTTATCGTTGATGTGCGTGACCTTCTCTGGGGAATCTCCCAATACGACATCCCTGGAACCACCATCTGGTGTGGGCTTAGATGGATTGAGTGGATCAATCTTCAATTCCGCTCTGGGGTCTAGGTCAATAAGACTGACAGACCCTGCCGCTGTTCCTCCGTCGTTCAACTTCCTCTTCTTGTTGAATACATCCAACTTAACCATGTTGAGGCTCAGATTATAACAATATCGAGCCATCTCCTGATCTCCGCGGAGTGAGGACACAGCGTTGTCCTTGTCGATAAATTTGATCAAGAGATGAGGGGTGGATACAATTGCTTCCATAGCGTTCAATGTTGGACGGCCTATGATACCGTTGTACGGGGATTCCACATCAATCACCAGAATTCTTGACTTGACTGTTCTTGCACCGGGCTCCCCTTCAAAAGAAATCAAAGTGTCGAGGTATCCCTTAGTGGGTTGCTTGGCTCCGTTAAACGCTGTGAGTTCTTGTGTGTATGGTTGTAAATCTGCATCACTGAAACCCATTCGTTTGAAACAATTATAAAAGA
The DNA here is from genome assembly GCA_037962975.1 of Clitoria ternatea. NCBI lineage: Eukaryota > Viridiplantae > Streptophyta > Magnoliopsida > Fabales > Fabaceae > Clitoria > Clitoria ternatea. Next base: position 11,409,504 of record CM075670.1, read on the forward strand.
TAACATCACAAGAACTTCCCTGATCGACGAGGATCCTCTTGACGTCCTTATTGGCTATGACGGCCACAATCACTACTGCATCATCACCTCCTGGAATTGTTGGGCCGAAGTCATCATCTGTAAACGACACCGTCGGGGCTGTCACTCCGTCCCTGAAAGGGCGGTTATCCCTCGGTTTACCCTGGACTGACAGAATCATCCTATGGTGGTTCTTTCGTGCTGTGATTGATGTTCCTCCTCCCGCAAATCCTCCAGCTATCATCTCAAGCACTTCTCGTCTGCCCTGTCTCTGCTGCTGGGGCATATTACTTTGTTGGGCACCTTCAGCAATCACTACCCCTTTCTGCTTCTCAGCCGCAGTGAACTTCCTTACTGGGTTGCGTGTATTATCATCTTCATCATCAGGATCTCTATTCCTTTTCTCCATCCTGTGAGGCTCATCCATAGATTTCTCCTTAAACAAATACTGCTTCAGCTTTCCTTCCCGAATGAGAGTTTCCACCGTATTCTTTAACGCCTTACACTCATCAGTGTTGTGCCCTGTCTGCTCATGGAAAGTGCAGTATTTACGCGGGTTACCACCCCTCTTGGCTGGGGCTGGCTTCCTTATACCAAAGACGTTCAGAGTTGGCCAACCAACCTCCCTCATGATTTGTGAGTGCCTGGTGTTCAACGGAGCATAGTGATCGAACGATGATACGCGCCTATCTCGTGGATGCTGACGAGCATTCACAAAGTCTTCTCTAAAGGCATGCTTCTCGGGCCTCGCTCTCTCCTTTTCTCTCCGTGGCTGCTGAGCGGGTGCAGAAGGCTTTACTCTTGCTGCAGTTGCCTCTAGATGCATCTCTATGCCCACATATTTGGAAGCTTTCCTTCGAAACTCCTCGAAGGTTGTAGGTGGGCTCTTTGCCAAAGATAGGGCAAAGGCTGAACCTGGCTGAAGAGCTTCCACTACAATATGGAGTTGTATGGCCTCCGTGAGGTTAGGGACCAACGCAGCCTCCTTGTAAAACCTTTTCAGGAACTCCTTAAGAGTCTCAGTTTCTCCCTGTCTTATCTGGGCCAGGGTGTGAGAAGTTCTTGGGATATCCCTGGAGATGACGAAATGGCTTTCGAATGCAGCAGCCATTTCCTCCCAAGAGTCTATAGATCCTGAAGGCAAACTTTTAAACCAGCTGAGAGCTTCCTCCGTCAACGTCCTTGGGAACATTCTGCACATGACATCTTCGTCTGCTCCCAGATACATAGCTTCATAAACATAAGCATCCAAATGCTTAGTGGGGTCGGTCTCTCCATTATACTTCCCAATCGACAATGGCTGAGTTGTTTGCAAATGTTTTGGAATGACAATACTCATCAACCTTCTTGAGAAAGGGACACTAAGCTTGTATGTCCCTGAAGTTACCACCGCCTGCTCCCTTCTCCTGATACTAACTCTATCACCAGAGTCCTGCGTCTGCTCCCTCTCTTCATATGTGGGGATCTTCGAATACTGGAGGGTGGTAGATCTATCCCTCGCTGATGCATGGTGAGCCTCCTCTGCATGAGACACTACTCTGTCCCCAGCTCCTCCTCTCTCTCGCCTCAGCTCCATCAGCTCCTCCTTCAGTTGCCTGATAACCTCATCGCGAGGGTCAGGCGTCTGCACTTGCACCATCCTCCGGGTTTGAGTTGCAGGGGATTCGAAGACGAGTCTCCTCCCAGCCTGTTGATGGGTCATATCCTCCACGTGACCTTCCACGAAATCTCTCCCATCACCTTCCATTGTGACAACCTAACTTCTGCGAAAATGGGAATAACTCTATCGAGTCCCACCGGGCGTGCCAATGAACTGGTCTGGACCGGGGTCTAGGATCCGGTGTGGGACCAGCCACAAGGATGCAGGTATTTTTAGGGTTTGCACACCGGAACTGTGTATATCCGATGTATTAATCCGGTCTCTCAGTGGGAGAGGCCGATCTTGTTGTCCTGGAGATCCTTTACACCAACGATTCACATTGTAGGGGGGCGAAAGGTGGTGCCACCTGCGAAGATTCTCTGACGCTCAAGTTAGAAGAGTGTATGAACTGAATGAATACTCAAGCGTAGTAACAGTAAAGTGTGAGATAGAATAACGATACCCTGCATGTGTGTTGAAATATGCTACTTATAGTTGTACGTGAGAAAATGAGTCGTTGAATACAGGTGGGTCCCTCAGCTCTGATAGCGTGTATATTGTGTCAATCAAAGTGGCTCGACTTTCCGAATGTGTCAGGAGGGTAGGTCAATTATCAGAGTTCAATCCTCTAGGGAAAGGAGAGGATAATCACCTTTTCCGCATAATCTGCTGACACACCCACTTACTTTCTGAAGCCATTGATGTGACGTATTTTGCTACAAATAGTGTCTTCGTTGATAAGTTATCAAAGGCTCTTCTCTTGCTATGAGGGAAAAGCTAACAATTATATTAATATCCTATATCAATGAACATAGAACCGTTACAGCGAAAATGAATGATGCTGTCGTGGAGTGAGGGCGGATGACCAGACAACGGATATCCGGTGTGGTAACGTTAAACCTTGACACCGGTTTCCTTATATGAGATCAGTCTGACGTCACAAGTATGGGGGCCGGTATCTAGACCGGATCATATATTATTATCTTTTTGTGAGGGATAGACAGAGTAAAGATTAATTTGGGAAAGTTGTATCTAAAATCATAAAGATGCATCTTTGAGAACCAAAGTCTTGAGACGTATCCTTCACTATATAGTTTCAGTATCATTTTTGTTTAATTTTTTTCTTTTTTGTTTTAAACTAAGAAAAATAAAAATAAATTTAATTGTGTCATGATTACTTTTGTTGGGATGGGCTGAGTAAAGAGTCCAAACTCTTGAGACGCATCCTCACAACAAATCTTACTCAGATAACTACAACCGTTTCACCTTCCTTATCAAAACCATTTTTCATTAAAAAATAAAAAAATAAATAAAAAATAAAAAAATAAAAAATAAAAACACATACACACATAACCACTATCTTTGTTTTAGTGTCGGGTATCCTTTGCCTTTACCTTTACCACGATCATTTCCATCCAGCATCAACCATTCTGCAACCATAAACATCATCTTCATCAGCCTCTAGCCGCCACACTTTTCCATCATCCTTTTCTTTCAGATCGGAGCCATACCTCACCACTAGTCAATCATCAGGTTCTTTATTTTCTCTTAATGGATGATATAGTAGAGTCTTTCTATAGGCATACGAATGAATTAAGATGTATGTTATTGCTCTTGATGCTACTCATGGTTGTGTTGATGATATTTTTCTTATGGGTTCTAACACAAGGACTATGAAACTGGGTTGTATGACACAATCAAATTGTTCAGTTATACTAATCATTTCACATGCAATTGAACTGACCAATTTGTTGTAGGTATCTTTATTACTAAGCGCCCTTGAAAAAAAAAGTACAGATCAAGAAGCATAAGGAATCGGATCTTGACACCAATATTTGGTTATGATTTATTTTTTTCCTTCCTTGTTTCTTGTTCACAAAAAAAAAATCATCATTTCCAGTTTTTCATTTTAAATTCTACATGTTTTTCACTGATATTTTTTTAATTTGTCTGAGTAATGAGTAATTACATCACCCTTGTCTAATATTTCATGACATATTATGAATAATTTTCTTGCATATTAATTTAATAAGTTGTTTGTGAAGATTAAATTGTATATGAATTGTGATAGGTTGACCACCCTCGGTAAGATTTTGAGCTTAATTGGATGGACCAGATTATACCATCTTTCTTTTGTTTTTGATTGACCCTTATTTATTAGTATTCTAGAACTTGACTTGTTTCTTTTTGATGTATTATGTTCCATATGCATGCTTTGATATGATTAAGGCTATTTTTATTTTAACCAAACACTAGCCATATGTCTTACCTTACATACTTTCCATTGTTACCCATGTTGAGCCTATATCCATTTCTTGATTCAGCCACATAATTAGCCAATAGCCCAAAAAAAAAATGATCACCTTTGCTTAGGAATTAATTAGGAGTTTTGGAATTACTATGAATAAAGATTCTTGATGATTGTGGAAATGTACCCAAGATATATGTTGTTGTTTCATTGTTCAAAAAGAAAGTAAAAAAATAATTAAAAAAAAGAAAAAAAGAAAAAGACGAAATAGAAGAAGTGGTGAATATATGAATAAAAATAATCAGGAGGATTTATTCTCATGTTTTATCCTCCATCATGTTTCATTTTGCTAAGTATTGAGTTTCAAAATGTACTTCCATAATCACTGAATCATTTACTCCATTGCTCTTTTTCAACCCTAAGTTTAGCCATACTATTTTATTTTATCAACCCTATATCACCTTGGCCCTATTATAACCTTAATAAAGTCCTTTTGATCTCTGCATACATATGTGTTCAAATATGGAAATTAGAAATTTGTCAAGCCTATGGTAGTGATAATTTATTTGGGTGATTTCTGAGAGTATACACAAACCCAAACAATTAAGATATAGAGAGCATGAAGAGAACATCTATCACATTTTCATCCACTCTTTGATCTGATCACTCAATTTGTGCAACTAGTATGTAATGCTTTTTATTCACACTTATCATGACTTCTTGATATAAGGGATGATGTGTATTACTTATTATTTTAGACTTTAAAAAAAACTCAATTTGAAAAAAAAAACAAAAAACTTTTTCTGTTGTTTCTCATTTTAGTTTTTGGTTTGGTTTTGCCCTGGAGTGCAAAAGCTTAAGTGTGGGGGAATTTGATAAATCAATTTTAATACACTTCTTATAGTTTTACACTTGGGGTTTATTATATAATTACTATGTTTAATAATAGTATTTTAATTAAGTTTTATGTTGTTTAGTTAAATTGAAGTATTATGTATATATGTTTCAATTTTCGTTTTTTGTATGTATCTTGAGTATCTTGTCTTATTTTGGCCATAACTTGGGCTTTTGTGATCCAAATGGGCTAATCTTAGAGCCCATGGAAAGCTAAGACAGAGAGCTACATCATGATGATCAGATTTAGTTATTTTGCATCTGAAAAAAATAAAGAAATAGAGCTTGAATCAATCAACTCTCATGTGTCCCACCAGCATTGACATAGTTCACCAAAATACACATATCTGGAGCTGTAGATGTCCAAATGACCTCATTCTTGCGCCAAATTCTCAATAAGACAGAGATATACAACTTTCATGTTGAAGGTTTTTCAAAAGTCAGCCATCTAGAAGGTCATATTTGACTCGTAAGGTGGAGAAGATAAAGAGGAGAATGAATTTCAACACCTACCATTATCTTCTTTTAAATTATTGTAATTTCAAGCCCACCAATGTTGAAAAAATGCATTAATAATCAGAAAATGAATGTATAGTATCATCATATCTTACCTATAAATAGATGCTTTAAGTTGTAAGGAAGATACACAAGAAATACATAAGAAATACTTGCTTTAGTTTTCATTACATTTCTATATCTTTGCTTTAGTTTCTTAAGTTTTAGTTCTTTCTCTTGTTTTAGTCCTTTGTTCTATATTCTATCCCTCAAGTTATGGTTTTTATTTCCCTTCCTCAATATCAAGTTAGTTAATTTTATTATTTGTTATTTACTTTTATAATCAAAGTTATAGTTAATTTAATATTAGCTTTCATTGTTAAAACTTATCATGGAAGCTTAATCTTTTAAAATCAACTCAAGGAATTTAATTTTTCTTTATATTAACTTTGAGTTCTTGCTCTTAATATTTTGATTAAAGATAATTACTTTTCTTTGGTTCTCAAATATTTATGATGGTAGATTATTTAAGTATATAACCGATTGGTATATAATTAAACAATCTATAATCTAAACTGATGTTGGTTGGTTAATCAATAATCAATTTGAGAATAAAGATTAAGTCACTAAATAAGATATTTCTATTTAGTTTCTTAACTCAATCAAATTATGGTTTTAAAGTTATTTTAGTAATTAATAAGAATATATCGATTGATTATTCTTATTAGTTCATTAATTTGATTCTAGAAGATTTTCTAGAATATAATCATTTAGGGATTCTAAATGATTCAAGATTGAGAAATTAATTATATTTAATCATATTTGTGATCAATGATTAGTTAAGTAAAGATTTATTAATTCTTTGGGTTGGTTCTTTCTAAATTTGATTATTCTCACTCATAAATTTACTTTTTGCACTATTATATAATTACTTAATTTTCCTTTCAATCTCAACACAAACCCCCCCTTTGTTATAACTAAATTGAGTGTAACTAATTGAACTAAGGTCCTTGAGAGACGACTAAGGTTGTTCACCTTATACTATATTAATTTAACTTTTTATTTGACCCGACAACGACAGCGTGTCACTACGCCGTCGCTACTGGTAACCATGAAGCGACCCCGTGACGCTGTTGCTACATGTAACCATACAGCGACCACGTATCCCGTCGCTATGTGTAACCATACAACGACCACGTATCCCGTCGCTACGTGTAATCATATAGCGACCACGTGTCGCCGTCGCTACAGGTAACATGTCAGCGACCACCTATATCCGTCGCTACAGGTAACTTGTCAGCGACCACTGATGCGTCGTCGTTACAAATATTTTAATTAATTATTTAATTAGACTATTTTAAATAGTATTTTTATTAGCTGAATGCTTGTTTTTTAAGCTAGAAATTTTGATAATTAAATTTTGAATTTTTTTAATATAATATTAAATTGTTATTAAAAACACAATAATGGATTAAATTTAATTATCAAAATTTAATTAAATTAATAATAATAATCACAATAAGGTGTTTTTCTTAGAATTTAATTACAAATGTAATTGACATAATAAAATAATAAATGAAGAATAACATAAAATTATTACTGAATGGATATAATGTAAAAACTATAAATCAAATATACAATGTTTATACATAATAAAAAAGTATATATAAGTAATCAGAGTGGTGGGGGATCCTGTGGTGGTGGTGATGGTGGGGGCGACTGGGAAGTGAGGGGAGGTAGCCTCGCCATCAACTGCATCAGTAGCTCCTGCTGCTGAGTAAGTTGTCGACGAGTCTCGGCGTGCTGCTCCTCGGCCCACTGTCGATCTGCCTCGGTCCTCTGTCGGTCCACCTCGGCCCGCTCCTCCAAAAGCTGCCTCTGACGTCGCTGTCCTGTAGCTCGTTGTTTAGGTTTTCAATTACCTGAACAACTTCAGTCGGAAGACCAGACGAAGAGGAAGAGGAAGAGGTCTTCCCCTTTTTCGCCAACTGCGTGCCGACGCCACCCAAACCAAAGATCCTCCCTTTCTTGTTCACGCCGCCAACAGCCTCCATATAGATGGCGTTTTCGTCAGAACAAGACAGGGTGGGTCGAAGCCACCAAGTCCGCCTCCTTCTCGGCCCTCCTGGCCTGATAAGCCTCCTGTAAATTCAAAAACACTGATAGGATTAGTAAGCTGATTTATAAATTATAAGCATGTAAGTTAAAAGTAAATACCGCTAGATCTATAGTCTTCTGGTTTACCCATGCATCGGCTTTATTCTTCTTGGTCATTTGCATAACCTCAAACAAAGAAGGCTCCCGGTGATCCCTCAGCTCCTGTAGTGGACAACAAGCACTGAAGTTAATATTCCTAAACATGTCAGACTAATCATAATAAAAATGTTTAACATAAATAGACTTACAAATCATTTCTTGTGCTCGAAGTTTGAAATGCTGCCCCAAGTGTAAACTGACGCTGCAGCATCGACAGCTCTGTTTGCCTTGTTCCGAGCACTCACCTGCTGGAACAAGACACCGCCCTACTTCTGGACCATCCCGTCCCAATGGTCCTTGGGGATCCAACGAGGGCGCTCGCCCTTGTCCCTCACCTTCCAAAGGGTACTCTTGATGATTTTGGAGGTCTTTGTGGCAAAGACCTTCCTAATCTCATCAATCATACCTTCTGCCCACTGATAATCACGCTGTAAAATGAAATTAGAATTCAAAATTAATAAGAAGTCTATTTTACAAATCAATTCAGAATAAATTCATTTCGTAACTTACCGAGAAGGTGTCAAATCACCTATTTTGGACAACCTTCCCAGCATCTATCCAAGATATGTATGGACCATCCCACTGGCCTTCAAAACCTTAGTAATCGCTTTGGTAGTGTGACTACTATCAAAAAAGTTGTAATCACAACAATTATAAGAGAATATAACAACATACAACTTAGGGAGACTCCCAAAATTTCGACAGAGTCTCCCTTGTAAATGTAACATTTCCAAAAATAAATAGTTACCCTATTACAAACATAAGAGTTCCCAGTACATTTCAATATGTACAAGTACTAATTAAACTAATATACAACAGACCAACAAAGTGCTTCCACTAAAGTAGTAAATAAACTACCAAACAAATAGCATAAAAGTATGTGAGTTTTATAACATAAAAGTATATGAGTTTTAGTGACTTACTTGTCTCCGGCCGGCACGGGTACCAGCATGGGTAGAGGGGATGTGGGAGGTGGGGTGGCCTCAACGCCAGGGTCCTCCAAGCCACCAACTCCAGGAGTCTGCTCTGGGGTGGTCTGCTGTCGCTGCTCTGGAGTGGTTTGCTGTGGTGATGATGGAGTGGTGTGCTGTGGTGGTGATGGAATGATTCCCTGCTCTGGGGTGGGAGTCCCCAGATGGGATGCCGGGGTCCGGGATACGGCATGTCTTTGTTGATGTTTGTGTTTCAGAAGTGGGACCTATGAGCTAAGGCAGGGGCCGCAGTTACCAATTGAGGAGAAGTAAGTTTTTCTTTGAGAATATCTTGGCTTCTTTTGCTTAAGAAAATAACGCCATGGATGCTGTTTGTTTTTTGTAATTCTGACAGGCTAGTTCTTTTGAGTCTTGGTTTCTTCTTGCTTCTTGTGTCGTACAGCTAGTTCTTAGGGAGTGCTTATTTTCCAATAGTTCATATATAAAATTATTTTGAATCAAATTAGAAGTGTAATGATAAGGGTCAAAAATCAAAATATTAGTTAACTAAGTGCTCATTTTTCTTAACTTGGCATCATGTGAAGCTGGGAGGGTTGTTTGGGATCTATAGCTTATACCAGCAAGAGGTCTGGTGATTACTTATTTGATATCGGCATTGTTGAAAGGCGTTGAGGGAGAAAAAACAGACTGGCTTAAGTGCTTCAGAATTCTTCAAGGTCCAAAGAAACTACTTGGAATTTTGGATTTGAATATTCATAAGCAATTTTCCATATAATAAGAGATTCTGCCTAAATGGAACTGTAGATTGTTGATTTATTGGGTCCTTATTTATCTGTTGAGTTAAGAATGACAGTTCTTAGCAGAGTTTACTTTTGAACTTCAAACTAGTAAAGTTGATTATGGCCTGCACTGTATCCCTTTAACATCAGCTCTTAGTTTTGTTTGTAATTAAGAATAATTCAATATGATTAGAAGATGTTTCACAATTGCTGTAGAACTGTTAGTTTTAAATTATATACTTACAGGAGTAGAATAATTGACTCTGTATTAGTCCTCTCTCCTTTGTGTCTATGTTTGGTTTTCAGATCTTAGCTTGCAATGCAAGCTTTAGCTGCTGTATAAATACAGCAGCCTCCTCATTGTAATTCATTCATTCAATCATGCATGATAACAATTTCAGTTTCGCTGTCTAAGATTCTCTCTCTCTAAATAATTTTTCTCAAATCCTATCAATACTTTGCAATTGCCTTGTTGATTTGTTAGCTCTATCATTATGTCACTGTACCATCTAGTCTTGTTCATTTTGGAATCAACTTGGGATTGTGGATACTTATGCACTTACACCAACCAAAGTAGAACAAAAATGGTTGTTATATTAGCTTTGGTAGTAGCTAGCACTATTCATATTCTATCTTGCTAGAAGATTTTTCTAATGATTTTTTCTATTCCATTTTCCTTGGGTAGACGGAGACATTGGGGACTGGCATCTCCATGGCTTAATGATATTAATCCAAGGGATAGTTTGATGCCAAAAGATGGTGATGATGGGTTTTTCCTAACTACTGGAAATGAATTGGCAAGTACTTCTTTCATTAGTTATGATTGTTGATTTTACAAAATAAGATTTTCCAATCATGATTTTTAACAGAAACCTGAAGCTATAACCTCAAGTCCTTGTCTGTGCCCCATCAAACTCTGCGCTTGATGAGATTGTGTTGCGGGTTTTTAATGGAGGTATGCAATTTATCTTGCCTTTCTTGTTTTGTCCTTTTATATGTGAAGCAACAGTAGGCACAGTTAGCATAATGTTAAAAGTTTTGAAGCTCGCAGAACTGTAATGTCTTTTATTTAAAAGATAAAAGTCCATGCATTAAATGTGTTATGTTTCCCTGTCTTTTATTCAGTTTTCTGTTTGACACAATGCAAGTGATGATATTATTTTTTGGTTGGGGTTAAGATTTCAGCCGGGACACCCTTACTAGGAAGATGCCATTCCATCCGGGTTGTGTAGTTAGTTATTAATTATTTTATATATTATTATTAATTATTTTATATATTATAAGCGGAGTTTACTTGGCCTTGCTTTTCTCAATTTTTTAATATTCACTTATTTGGTTTTTTTTGTTTTATCTTTAAATTTCAGACATTTGTACATTTTTTTTTATTGCATATGAACTTTTTAATAATTCACATATGTTCTCAGGTGTCCATGATGAAAATGACCGTTCTTATTGCCCTAAAATTGTGCGGATTGATCTCAAAGCACATCATTCTATCAAGGCTGTTTCCCTGGATGAACTTGTATGTAGATGGAGAATATTACACCAAATGCGTTTAAATCAGCTCTTACCACTGAAATTGTTTAATCTTCCATATCACTATTACTGTTAAAATTGATCATAATGCCATGACCATGCATAGCAGGTTAGCTAGGAAGCTTAACTATTAAATTAGTAGAGATTGTCAATATAGAATGCTTGATCTAAATGTTAGATGAAAAGGCTGAATATTTGTAAGGAGGCTATATTTCATTTAATTATGTAGGTGAATGTGTGTCAGGCATTTATAAGGTTATATTTCATTTCATTATAGATTACTATAGCCATCACCTTCTTTCCCCACGCTAGACACCCTATTCTGCCTTGTCATGTCAGTATGGATGTACAAAGTGATGGTGAGAGAATGTCTAGTACTATGATACAGGTAATGAGGGGTAGGGAGGGGTGCAGTGGGTTAATCCATGGTTATGGTAATTGTGGAATGGGGAACTTAGAATATAGTTGAAATGACGTGGGAGTTGGAAACCAAAAGTTAGATTTGTAATAGTTGGAAGCTATCCCCTCAAAGAGCTTGTTGAGCCTTATAGAGTTCTGTTTCTGTGATTCTGATAATTTGATTTGTTTACCTGGGGTTGTTCCTATTTTCTGTAATTAATACAACAGGCTTCTATAGAATAGCTTGTGCCTCACTAAATCAACGCACAGTATTTTGTCATTCTGTAGTTTATTATTAGAAGCCTAAAGTTGAAAGTATGGCCAATTGTAGTGCTCATTTAAACCTCAGTCACATTGCAGACAAATAATAATAATTTTTGCTTCTTCATTTTATGTGTGTCTGTATACAATGTAAACTTGATGTTGAAATTGAGAATGTATCCCTACTTTTTAATGTGTTTCGGATTTCATGTTATAAAAAAATTAACTGCTCATTTTGTTTCGTATATTCTGTTATAGTAAAGAATTGAGTAACCAAAAGGACTCCCTCTATCCTTTTAGATTAATCACTTGGTGATCTAGAGTCTCTTCTTAATATATTTTAAACCTCGTTTATGAGGTTATGATATAAACCTTGATTGTGTAGTGTTTAACAGGATGACAAATGGCAAAGTAATTGGATTACATAATATATCCATTGAGGTATGAAAGGCCCTAGGTATGAAGGTAGTCGGGTCACGAACTTATTTAACGATATTTTGAAGTCTAAGAAAATGTTCTAAGAGTGGCGTAGTACTCATCATAACCTATGAGGGGAACTATAACTTCCACCAATAGCAAAATCTATTTTGATACTCAACCATATACAAAAAACTGAGGGAAAAGAGATTACCTAACTGTTGAGAGGAAGAGCTACTACTCTCTACGATTCGCATTGCAAACTGAGGAAGGTTGAGAACCACTGTCGGAACCTGAGAAATAATGAATGAAGGTGAAATGGAAAGTTGAGAAACTACATTCTTCTATAACCAAACCAGATGGAGGTCACACGTTACCGTTTGTTAGAGTCGGAGGTCGTCTCTTCCTCCACGTGTCAGAGTGGGCCTCTCAGAGGGGGAACCTGAGAGAGAGATGGAAAGCTGAGGGAGAGGGAACCTGAGAGAGAGGCTCTCAGAGGCCGAATATTGGGGCGACAAAAGTGAAGGAGGGGAAAGGTAGAAACAGAGAAGAGAAGGTCAAGGAGGTGGAAACTGAGGGAACTAAGAGAGAAGAGTTTTAGGGTGTTAGGGCAGAATCGAGAGTGAAGGAGGGGAAAGGTGGTCGTCGAATAAGTTATTACTTTTAGCGATAGTAGTAACCTCGTCGCTATCCTCATCACTAAATAACTCATTTAAACCCGAATAGTGACAACACAAAATAAGCGACGATAAACAACCGCCGCTATATAGATGATATCATATAGCGACCACAATTACGACGGGCGTTAGTGGAGGGCACGTTAGCGACCGTAACATCACCGTTGCTACAGTCAAATTTTTGGCTTCCCTCCAAATTTTTTTGAGCAAAACTAAAACCAGCGACGGCTCACATACACGGTCGCTACCTTTTCTCCACGTACCGACGGTAAGGGCGGTCGCCAAGTTACGCACCAAAAAAATAAAGTTGGAGGGAAACCAAAAAAAAGTGAGGCAAATTTAGCGAGATTCTAGCGACCTACGTTCTTTAAAATAGAGTAATGTGAACCTGACGTCGCTAACTAGGTAACTAATTTTAGGGGTTTTGAGAGTAACAACGAACGGAATTGCGTCGCTGACTTTTACAAATGTAGCGATGAATGAAATCCGTCACTATACTTAGTAATTCAAATCATCGTTGATGCATCAAAAGATCTAGCGATGGCTACCTGTATCGTCACTAAGGTTTGGCACCAATAAAAAATGTTGGAGGGAAACAAAAATTGGAGGGAACTGAAGATAGTGACCGTCGCAGCGACGGTGAGTATTGTAACGACGAACATAACGATGATGGTTTGCCAAATTTAGTGACGGACGTTTCGTGGTCGCTGATGTGGTCACTACTTCTTTTTTCTATTGTCCCTTTTGTGTTGCGGTCGCTATGTTGGTCACTAACCAGCGACGAACTACACCGGTCGCTAACTGCCTGTGGCTATTAAGGGTTTTTCTAGTAGTGATTACTCTCTCATTTTCCGTCACTGCTAAGGTCAGTGATTTCCTCAGTGACAATGTAAACGACGTCGTCGCTAGCCTCTATAGCCACCGAAGAGATATGTATTATAATACACTTCTCCGTCATTGACCTATTTAGCCCACATCATTTTTTAGAAAAATTGACGCGTATAGGGATGACACGTGGTGCCATCATTGGCCCATCATTAAATACGGTTATAATTTCCTTTGTTAATGCAATGACAAGACTTAGCCTAATCCACCTATCATAACCGTAGTAACGGAGGTAGCGGTGTCGCTATTCTTTGAGATTTATGATGGCTTTTCATGCTCGTATACAACAAAAAAATTGTATCTATTTTTGACATACGTGGCATAACTATATAGCGATGTGAACTCTGGTCGTCGCCATACCTAGGCCTCTAACCACGTCAAAAGCGATGGGACAAGTCCATATCTAGATAACGAAGTTACGCTAGCCATCGCTATATTAGGGTCTTTGAACCCTCCATAGAGATGTCTAGTTGGTCATCGCTAATGTTTTTGTTGAATTTTTTTTGTAAGTTGTTACCAATATTTTAAGAAATTTCATTTTATAAATAAAAGTATAATTTTACACAACAATTATATAACTTGTACACAACAATGATAGCACTATATATACAATAATTATAAAGAAAAACATAATTATAGACAACAATTATCAAAATTTATGTATACATAAAAAAATGTCAAAATGATTATATAATAAATCAAAATACAATGTTAAGTGAAATGGGGAAAGGGGGTAGTGGGATGGGGCTGCTGGGAAGAACTAGATGGCAGCATGCTAAGGTGTGCCATAAGCTAGGGAAACATGTCATCATGTCGGCTCAAGGCCTCCCACATACTGTGTCACTCCTCCAACATTATTTGTTGAAGAGCCATGATCTGTACAATCTTCTTAGCAAGTTCCCTGTTCAGGTTCTCGATAACTAATAGTTGTTCCATAAGCCCACGGGATATCACGTAATATAAAAGATTATCGAACCACAGAGATTGTGCCCAAGTACCAGTTTACAGTGATTTAATTATCCAAGCAAGACTCAATTTAATTAAAGGATGTTGTAAATTATTTGCAAAAACCAAAATAAACGCTAAAGAGAACTCAAACCCTCTTGAACAAAAATTAATTACTCTCTTGAAAATCAAAGTGAAAAAGAGCTCTTGGGAATTAGTAGGTTCATATGCCATGTACCAAGGTGGGTTTTCCTAAATTATTAGTGGTTTTCTCTCGGATTCTCACTAACATACTCAATAGCCAATAGAAGCGCGTTCGATTTGTAAATTAAGTCCATTAAGCATTGTGAAAACCTAATTATTCCTTAAATGATTTTGCCTACTTTCGTAAGCCAAAATCTTAGGTTTAATTTCATGTATTTAAAATGATATGTCAATCTTTAGTTTACCCATATTATTTAAGTTCATCTACGCTTATCTCTAAGTCATTAGAAGCATTAGGGTCTCATAAGATTCAATAGGAAACAAAATATTCATAACTGAAAAATTTAGAGTATTAACATTTGATATAAAAACATACTACCCCCTAATCCCAAGAAGGAAATTTAGTTCCTCATGGAAGAGGTTTCAATCTCACAAAACATAAATTCAAAGCTTAACATTCAGAAATCCCAAATTACAAAATAAGGGTTCAGAAAATAGAAGAAAAGTTCTCACTAGATCCTTCAAATCTTATGCCTAAAGTTTGAAAATTATTCTTCCTTAATGTTTTCCTTCGAATCCTTCTTCAAAATTCCCTTGAACATGCTCTCTTTTTGACCCAAAGTGTCTCCATATACGTGTGTATGTTTTTCCCAACTAAGTGCCTTATTTTATCTCTGTGAAGCAAACCCTAAAAACCAGGAACTGCTCACTCATGCAAGATCCACGGCCAGTGGGAATTTCCAACCACCAGTGGATTATGGGACAGCAAGGTCCATAGCCAGTGGGAATTTCCCACTGCTAATGGATTTTTTTGCTTTATTTTTCTTCAAGTTAGTAAGATCCATTGCCAGTGGGAATTTTTCACTGCCAGTGGATTTTTCAAAAGCTTGACAAAATGCATCTTTTTGGTGTGTCAAAGTCCCGGAGAGTTCCACTTGATTATATCCTTCTTCAAGGGTCGAAACGGTTTTAATTTTGTGCATTTTTTGCCTGAACTCTTTTCCATTTAATGCAATGCTTGTCAAGTACTTCAAATCCTTTGCACATTAAGCCAAAAATATTTAGAGTCAACAATACTTAGAGCATGGACTATGCTTGTTATGTGAAATGTGATTTTTACATAGTGAAAATCCTTCAACTCTAAAGGTATTGGACGTAGCTTCCACTTTAGAAGTGAACCAATATAAATCTGTTGTGTTATCTTCTTTTTACCCTTTGCTTTCTAAACTCTACAACATCTTAAGTTTGAAACGCCTTTCAAATTATCTTTACAAGTCTATGTGAAAAAAGTTTTAGACTCATTCAACCTCCCTTCTAAGTCTTACTCTGTACCATCAAGACTTGCCTAATAATCGTTCTAACATTTGATAAATGAAAGGCAAAAAAAGTGATCCTTTCAGGTTGCTTTGTTATGCTCACTATAAGAAAGAGGTAAATTATGGAGTTTTTTGTTGTAATTTACGGTGGTTTTTGACCTCCTCAAAATAATTTACGGTTTTTTTAAAAGCTGCCTCATTTAGCATCGCCACAAGATAATTTATGGTGGTTGTGAGATCTCTATTACAATGGATAGAACCTCTACTATTTGTGGGGGTTTTTTAAAGGAGGTTTTGAACCTCCTTCGCTAGAAGTGGTTTTTTTATAGAGGTTTAACATTTCTTTGTCTATATGGACATTTTTTATGGGAGGTTTTAAACCTTCTCTACTAGAAAAGGTTTTTATGGATGTTTAACCTTAAATAAAGGAGGTTTTTTACAGAAGATTTTGAACCTTCTTTACTAGAAAAGGTTTGTATATGGAGATTTAACCCTTATCTATAAGTGGAGGATTTTAACTTCTTCTATCTATCGATAATAGGTATTTTTGTATGAGTTTGGTAGTTTTATTTTCCTAACTAATTATATTTAAACATTTTTTATGATAAATTAAGGTAGTTTAATAAACTAGAATATAAACTGTTACAAATTAACAATAATTGTAATATCCTGAATTAAATTATTGAGTAATTTTATTGTTCAAATAATCAAATTAAGAGTGTTCAATTATTCTTAAGTGGTTAAGTTAATTTTTGGAATTTACTGGGGTATATTTTAAGTAACCGTGGATACTCGGGTAATTTCAAAAATTACCTAAACGCGTGAAAAGTCAAAATTACCTTAATCACTTAAACATTCCAATTTCATTCTTTCTTTCAAATTAACTCTCATTCTCTCACGCAAGTAAACAGGAAAAGAATTGGTGCCATTCTCATTTCTTCTCTCTCGTGGCAACTCCACTCCATATACCCATCTTCTTCTTCTAATTTCATCAAATTAAGGTTAAAGCTCTATTCCATCTTCCTTTCTTTTGTTCATGGCAGCCATGGAAGCATAAGAAAAAGTTTCAATTTCTTTGATTTTTAAAAGGTAAGTTGAACCCACTTGGTCCTTGAATAATTCTTGAACCTCACCTTCAGTTCTCTTCATTTTCATGAATTTAGGGGAGTTTCAGAGTTTAGATTGTGTGTGGTCAGCGTTGTAAAGTCAGAGGTTTTGGATTCCGTCATTTTCGGTAAGCTTCAACGACATCCATGGCTTCTAGCTTTCCAATTCCGCGAGGTTGGGTATTAATTATGTTGTTTCCATGATTTTAGGTGGTGTTTGAATTAATTTAGAACCTTAGGTAGCTTGGGAATCTCTTGGAATCGAAACTGTCGGCGTATTTCGATAAGTGGTTTCTTATCAAATAATGGTTAGATTGGAATGCCAAAATATGACTTTAAATAGCGTAAGGGTTATTAAAAATAAATATTGATGGTTTTAGGAATTATCGAAGCTCGGATTAGTGTTCAAAGCGTGTTAGAAGGCTTCTTGAGTTGCTAGAATTATCAATTCCAGGTAGAGGGAGTATTTGTATTTTAAATGTATGGATTATGAACGGATAAAGGTATATTTTCTTAGTTAAAATTGATTGGTTAATGATATTTATGAGGAATTGATGTTAATTATGATGATGTGATTTGTGTAGTTAATATTAGATTGGCATTATACCCCTTGTTGGGATATTGGGCCCGTTTGTTTAAGCTTATTAAAAAAGTGATCATAAAAAATGCTTTCTTTATAATCATTTTTTAATAAACAGATCAAAGTTGCTTTTTAAAATAAGCTGAATTATTTTCAGCTTCTGCTTATTTTTAGCTTTTGCTTATTTTTAAAACTTTAAACAAACGCACCAAAATTTAAAATAAGTGCTTTTTAAAAAAGCACTTATATCTTAAAATAAGTTTAAACAAATGAGCTCATTATGTGATTTGATAAGTTTTTGATATGTGTGGTCACGTTCATAATTGTTGTGGTATTATTAATAGCACGAGGTTGCTTGACAATTATGTTGCAATGATGTTGAATAAGTTGAGAATATTAATTAAGCTTAAGGTAGCTTAGTAAATGATACAATTGATTTTGAAATTGCTAGTTGTTGCATGTTATGCGATGTTGTGAAATGGAAATGAAAATCCCTTGGTGATGGTAACCAAGTGGTGGCCCTTGGTGATAGTAATCAGGTGGTTTAAGGATGAATTGATGTTGTGATTTACATAACATTTACATATTTAGACGCATATAGGATTGTAGGGAGCCTATGATGTCGGCCCAGATGGAAGGGCGGCCTTTGGATAGGCGTAGACCTTGTGTGGTTTCCTTTAGGATCCACAGCCATCTTGGATTAGGTTCAAGGCCAACCCGTAACACCTAGTTGAGTTGTCGTTGTCACTAAGAGTAACTGGTGTTACATTATAGGCGAGCAGTTCAGTACTGGTAAAATAGAATTGATTATATGTTGTAAAAATTTATACAATGAGGTGTAATCCTATCATTAGAGTCGGATCCGTATGCATATACATTTGCATATAATGTTTGAGTATCTTGAAGCTTTGGATAGCTTATGCGATGTGATTGATATATATATGTTGAATATATTTTGAATTTGTGAATTATGTTGATGGTAGTGAATTATGATTAGAAGTATTGTATATTGATGTATGGTGTTGGATAGGTAATTATGATTGCCAGGTTGAAATCTGATTCAGTGGGTTTGGATTGAGATGGAGATTGGTGAGGAGTCACTGAGCATGTGTTAGAGATGTTGTATATACATGTATATAATATTGTATAGCTTTTGGTAGTATAGCCTTGGCCGGCTCATATTGTATATAGTTTCATTTTGATGATGACATATATTGTATAGTGGATTTTAGGAAGTTGATGACTTCACTGGAAGTCTAGTTTATGATTTTGATGCTTGGATATATGTATATGAGGATTATGTTGATTTATTTTGATGTATGGATGTCGTTGACCATGGATGCTCCCATATGTATTGCATTTATGCATTATATTCAGGAATTGCAAATTGAGATGTGTGATACTTTGAATGATCATTATGGGTAGGAAATGTACATTGCATTGAATTTGAATGATGTATGCGTTGGAAAAATGGTTTTGATGTTGTAAAGTTAGAATTTTGATGGTTTTTAGAAAAATTTATGCATAATCATGAATTAGATTGGCCAAAATGCATTTCGTGAGGTTTAGGGACCTACAGATGGTTCTAATAGGATATATATGTGATTTAGAACTTGCGTGAATTGGAATGGACCAATTCCATTGAGAATTGAGGTCAAGGCTGCATGTTTTAGTTTAGAAATGGTCAAAACACGTTTTTACACATAAGTCATTCAATTTTGAGAATTTTTAAGTGTGGTTGATTACCACACATCACAAATGTTGTAGTTTAGGTGGTTTCAAAGTTTGGTGATCATTTGAGGAAGTTAGGGTACGTGGAAGTTGGGGTTTTGGACTTTTTTTGCATAATTTTGCATACCGTCACTTTGGTAATCGATTACCATCTATGCTATAATCGATTACCAGAGAGCAATTGTGTAGGAAATTATAGTTAGCTCTAGCATAACCGATTACACTTGTTAGGTAATTGATTACCAAAGGCAAAACTTACACCTTATTGTTGAATGCTGGTAATCGATTATAGTGATGTTGTAATCGATTACTTAGTGCCCAGAATCCTCATTTGCCATGTTTATACATATGGGAACTCATCTAACTTTCGCCTGACCTTTCTAAATGAATTAAATTAATATTTTAATGTTCCAAACGGCCAATCCGGGTCAGGTTAAATTCGAAAAAAAAATTCTTTGGATTTTTATTATTAATTTGAGCATTAGGATGTTTTAATAATGGTTCAAACATCTTTGATTATTTTATTTTTATAAATTGAAATATAAATGATTACAAATTAACAATAATGGTTCACTAGTTAATAAAAATAAATTGGTGTCAAGTCTAAATAGCAAGTGTTACAAACTAAAAATCATATTATAAACTAAAAGTCATACTAGTAGGTAAAGATAAATGAACTTTTGAAAGACACTAAACATTGCTAGCACCAGATGATCTTCTTGCATCGAATGGAGTGGCGAGCTCACTTACCACATCAATAGGCTGAAATAACAAAAAAGATAAATGTATCATTATTTAACTCTATTAATCAAAGAATTTGCTATAATTAAAATCAAATGATAAAATATGTCTTATATTAAATTGACGAAGTTAAAATGTATTTCAAAGCAAAGTTGGTCTATGTGAAAAGCTAATTAGTTTTGCACACCCAAAAAATTTAATTGGGTAGCATTTAAACCAGTATGCATAAATAAAAGAATGTGTAGTGTGAAACCTGTATGTAGAGGTTTTCTAGAAGGAGAATTCAAATGATAAAAGTAACAAAAAGTTAATTTGAATGATACATGTAACATCCCAGATTTTTAAATAATTATAAATTCCAGATTAAGGTTATGGATTGATGGGATTAATGGTTAACTAAGGATTAATTACCAATTAGGCAATTTATTGTGTAATAGTAATGATAGTAATGCCTTGGTGGCATTAGTGAGAGTTTCGGTTCTCCCTCTCCCTCTCTTCCGCGTGGCCCACGTGATGACTGATGGCTTTAATTGGATGGAATATTGATGGGACTTGCATTGAATACGAGGGTGATGGCTGTGGTAAAGCAGCGTGATGATGGGCTGAATGGGAGAGTGTGTATGTATGTTGATAAGCTTCAGCTTTGGTTTTCCTCCTGACTCTCTTCATTTTCTCGTTGGTTGCATGTTCTGAAGAGTGAGACACTCTTCCTTCCCTTTACACTCCCTGGAGACTCTTCTCCTTCGTCTCTTTCATCTTCTTCTTCCTCCACTCAATGCTGTGTTGAGCCGAGTGAAGCTGCATGGTGGTGGATTCCAGTGAGGCTGTGTGAGTGGAAACAGCATGGTGGCTGTGTGCTTGGAGGCTAGGCGCGGGTTCCTCCTTTGTCTCTTTGGTGTTTTTTCTTCTTACTCTAGTTGATGAGGTTGTTTGTGGCTCGGTTGGGAGCCTGTGCCAGCTGCGTGTGTGTGCATGTCTTGGTTTGAGGAAGATGGTCCACTGTGTTGAGGCAGTGACGTTGCAAGGAAGGATTCATGGTTGGGTGGAACTTGGAAGCTTCTCCACTAGCTGGGTGGCAAAGCAGAGTGGGCTTGGAGTGTTGATGCTGTGAGTGTGTTGCGTTCAGGAGAGCTTCTGGACGTATCTCGCTCAAGCGAGAATGGTCACGCTTGAGCAAGCCAGTGAAGAAATGGTCACTGGACCATTTTCGCTCAAGCGAGTGCGGGTGTGGCTTGAGCGAAAGGCTGAAGACTGATGCTGGTTGGCAGGGAAGCTGTGTGGCTCTTCCTACGTTGGAATGCCGAACAGAAGCTGCTGTGGCTGGGCCGAGTGGCCCATGTAACCCTTGGAAGCTTCATCCAGGTAAGGGGGCTTTGCATCTCAAATGCATGGCTTATGGACGGATTTACGGGTGACATGATTGTATTGTGTTGCGTTTAATGTGTATTGTGTATTGTTGTTGAGTTGAACCCGGATGTACGATTATTTATTGCTGCATGGTGCATGCTTATCTGTCCATATGATGTATGATGATTATGTTATGATGTTTGAGATGCATGTTATGTTGATGCTGAGTGCATTGTGTGGTTGTCTTTGGTCCCTATGTTTGTGATGGTATGATTAAGTGCATGTGATGCTTGTTGATGCATATGCTTGTGATGAATGAATGAATGGGGACTGTTATGATGAATGCCGAGTAGGCTTTATGGATGAAAGCATGAAATGCTTACTGGAAAGGAGAAATCCGAGTGATAGAGGATAAATCCGAGTGATAGAGGATAAGTCCGAGTGATAAAGGACAATCCGAGTGGAAGGTAATGTGAAAAAGCATAGGTGCTTGCTGTAAACAATAAATCCGAGTGAATGGATGATAAATCTGAGCGTTAGATGATAATCCGAGTGGAACAGTATACTTGTAGTGAGTGAGTTGAACATTATAGCCGAGTGAAATGGGTGAAATCCCGATCGGAAGATGTTTGTGATTGCTTATATTGAATGGCAGTGCATGTTGAATGATTGATGATATATATGTATAATTGTAATGCGGATTCTATGATTAATCCGAGCCAATATCTGTCATTTAATATGTAATGCTCACCCCTACACCATTTTTCAGTGTATGCAGGTCGGATTGGATGATATGATGGCCTTAACCCGAGTGGTGGGTGTTTATGATAAGGCTGTGTATATAATATCATGTACCGAGTGTGTTTTGATGTATTAAAGCCTTGGCTGGCTCATAACACTGCTGTATAATGAATATGAGTACATATGTATAGAAATCCGAGTGCACGTTTGTATATATATATATAGTCTTACATTGAAACCATGTTCTTGTATCGGATAATTTGTCTTGGGAATGAATGAAGTTAAGTTGAACTTATCCGAGTGTATGTGTATGTATATATATATATATATATATATATATATATATGTTATGTTGATAACATAATTATGAATCGGTGGAAGTGTATTGCTGTATCGGTAGTCGGATTGGGAATTAGAGAAAATATATATATATAAGTGATTTATGTTGATTTGATGCTTCATACTGACTAGGAAATGATGTTGTATGAATATTCCTAAGTTAATGAATCCTGAGTGAAAAGTAAGTGGCTTAGTTGCTTTTCCGAGTGAGTCTTGTGTATGTGACTCCATATCCGAGTGTGACTCTTATGTGAGTCTCTTTCTGTGTGTTAGTAGCTCTTGTGGATTCCGAGTGAAAAATATAAAGTGAACCCCGAGTGGGGGATGGTTTTGTATAAACCCGAGTGAACCTCTCCGAGGGAAGAGAATGGTTATGATGGATTAGATTGGACATATTCTAAGTGTTTTATTTATATGATCCGGGTGAAGTTATGCATGTATTCCGAGTGAGCATAGGTACCTATTCCGAGTGAATAAGGTAATATGTATCCTGAGTGTGTAAGTGTGGGATGAGTCTGAGTGAATTACTTGGGTAATTCCTCTGAGTGTTGAGGAGTTTGGATCATTCCGAGTGGAATTGGTTTTGTAGACTATTTCTGAGTAACGAATGGTTAAGGTATTATCCGAGAGTGAATAGGCATGATTGCCGAGTGTGTGGCCGAATGAGTATTGGTCGGTAATGATAATAGTTACCGAGTGGAATACCACTCTGATGATGAGTTGGTTTATGAATGATTAGACTGAGTGACTTATGGCCGAGAGGAAGTCTATGTATTCTCTGAGTGATAGAGTTCAAATATGCCGAGTGATAAATGGTTGATGTTTACCGTGTGACTCGAGGTTGAACTATACTGAGTGGTGTTTGGTTAGGTAATAACCGTGTGAGGGGTTTGATAGAATCCGAGTGGGATTACCCTCATTTTCCGAGTGGATCCTTATGTTGACTCTGCGAATAAAAATTGAGAGACTAAGTTATGGGTTGCTGAGTGAGGCAATTATTGGGGTAGTTCCCGAGTGATTGGGATGTCCTTATACCGAGTGGGCTAAGTCATTACCGAGTGAATGGTTGTCTTGTTTTCCGAGTGGTGGATTAGCCGAGTGTGGCTTCTCGCTTCAGCGAGTGAGATCTCGCTCCAGCGAGTATGTTGTGTGGAAAAACTCTTGTGTGGTTTCGCTTAAGCGAACGTGACCTCGCCCGAGCGAGTTGTGCTGCTTCGCTCAAGCGGACCTGTGTCTCGCTTGAGCGAGTGTGCGTTGCTTTTTGACCTTCGCTTGAGCGCTGATGGTCTTCTGCTGGGCTTCGTGCTCGGTTTTATTCCTTTGCCTTCCTTCCAATTTATATTTCTTCTCCTCGGTTGGCATTTGCCTTCCTGCCTTGGGCTGTTTGTTTTCTTGGTTGGTCATTGGACCTAGCTCGCATATCTTCATATATGGGAATGGCTTTTAATTATTATTGATCCAGGTATTCTCTAATTAAAACGCGAAAAATTTTCCCCTAAAAATTAGGATGTTACAATTTGGTATCAGAGCAGACCAAAAGGTCCAAGGCCAAGGTATGCCTACTATGTGTGGGCGGTTTTGTGCAATATGACCGATTGTCATTATTGCTGATGGTATTTTATTGGTTCGATACATGCTTATGCATGGTTTGTATAGCTGAATGCCTATATGTTGCTGAGGGCAGTAATGAAAGGCACTACTGTTGATGTATTATGTTTGGATAGGATATTATTACTACCCTGGTTCAAATATTCATAAAATTCTTAGAAGTTATTCTAAGCCTGGGTTGATTAGAAAGGAAATGAAATGATATATGCGGAGACCCCTTTTTTGGGTGAAGGTCGGATTATTGGGCTAGGACTCTGGTGTATGCCATGCTACTGGTTCATGGCCGAGGCATAATTGTTGAGCGGATTAGAACTCACATATTTGAATTAATTAAGCGAAGGATAATGAAAGAATCCCTAGTGTGTTGAATTTAAATTCTGTGATTGGTTGTGCCATTTTAAAAAAAAAAATAGGTTGTTGTGTACCCTTGGCACGTGAATCTTATATGGTATATGATGTAATTGATTGGTTGCAGATTTCTAAATTGGGGAATTTGAGTATGTGAATGAGTTGTATGTGTATGCATGTATGTATACGGACACCGATCGGGTGCAGATTGTGACTTATGATAATGATGATTTTGAAATAGTTGATGTTGTGACAATCGGTGTAGTGGCAGTGTGAAGCCGGACTTGACAAGCAGGTCGTCCGAGTGATGAGTATGTGTTGATAATGGTCACTCGTGATATGATGAGAAATAAGAATTGTATATGTATGATAAGTAATTGCTATGTGTGGCATGAGATTGATAATGTTTGTTATATTGAGTTACATATTGTGCATGAGATGCTCCGTATACTGTTGAGGGCGGGGAGTGGTCGCCGGTGCGTTGCACGAGCAAGGAGCGGCTCCTGACAGGCTTCCAGTAAACGGATTGTATGATTATGATATGTGATTATGTGGTATGGGACGGCCGACGGTATATATAGCCCCTCATTTCCGGCTCCCGTGGTTTTTGTGCCCAGTTGAGCTACCCAGTGGTCAAGTAGGACCCAGTGGTCGAGCTGAAGAGTCAAGCAGGACTCGGTGAACCAAGCAGGGTTCACGGGGTGTCAAGTAGGACCCCCAGTTGAAGGCCGATCCTTTAGTATCCGGATACTAGGCGTCCATTTTGTCTGAAAGTCAGTGGTGACAATCGATGAATTATTAGTTGTGATGTGTATGTGATTGATTATATTTTCCAAGTGCAATGTGATGTTATGATTGAGAATGTATGTTATTGTGCAATTTTCGATTGAAAGTCTATGTGCACACTTATGATGGTCATTTGACTCAATGTGAATTGCATGAATATGTGGAATGTTATTTAGAATAACATGATTGAGTGGAATCCGATTGGATGAATGTATGTACATTAATGTTATGACCGGGTACAATATGATAGTGGTTGTAATGCATGCTGTGGTGAATGATATGAATTATATGGCCGAGTGTGAATTTAATACTCCGATTGGATGATTGAATATATATATATATGTGTTGATGCTGTCGCTAAGTGCAGAGTGAGCATATGGCTGTGATTATATGTGATTATACATAATGTAGGTAATATAGCCGAAAGCTGGCTGGATAGATTCTGATTGAATGATACTTGAATGCGTTCTGATTGAATAATAGCGTGTATGTTATTGACTGTTGATACATATATGTACATATGGTGAAATTAATTGGTTGCAATTACCTAGGTTGAGAATTTTAACATGTGATGAACGAATAAATATAGAATCAGGTATATGTTATATCGGAATTGTGTCTCAGTTTTAATGTGTCAAACCGAGTGAGGGATTAATTGATGATAGACCACTAGGTGTGGTAACCCAATTGATTGGGCATAATCATGTGTGGTAGGATATTGTGAGGAATTGATAAGGTAAGGTACCTATTAGTTGGGGTGCTGTCTCAGTTTTGTGACTGAAAACCGAGTGAGATATTGATTGAATTTCTGACCCTGAGTTGTACATCTTTGTGGGTGTAATGAGTTATTAGGCTTAAATCCGAGTCGTGGCCTGTAATGAATGGTGATATTAAGGAATATTAGGCTGATTGGCCAACGGTTTATGATGGATAAGGTTAAAGAAGGGATTTTTGCTCGGTTTGGACTGGAAACCGACTGCTTTTATGCCATTTTATGGTGAATGTGATTGGCATTTGATGATTAATATCAAGATGATTGCATTAGAATAAGTGTAAGGATGGTATATATACCTTGTGTGGGTCGGGGTATGCTGTTAGTATGTCATTTTACAGTGTTAATGAGGGATAATTGCTGGCTGTTGGTGAGTAATGTACCATTGTGGGTGCCTAATGATGAAGTTAATTCAGATGTGTTGCTTATAGATGGGTATAAATTGTCATTGATTTTCATATAGGTTAACATTATTTGAGTGAAATTGATCGGTATGAGTGAAATCGGATGTGAGGATGCTGTTCCGAGAGGCTCTCCATGCCATAGGTATTGTGGCAATGTGCAATTTGTTGCGACTCTATGCAACTGTTGTGACCCTATAGGAATGAGGTATCATCCTATAAGTTGGTGCAGCAGTTCATAGGTCGGCAAGTGAGACTGTAGCTGCCTATGGAGATGGCTTGAGTCTATTGGACTGCTCCGAGCAAGGTGAGGATTTAAATCTGAATGGATGAGTATGTGGTTGAGTATTAAATTGATGGGCAAGTGAAAGAAAGAGTTGCTGGGTGAAGTGGAATTGTGGATACCCGAGTGGGTGATTTCCGAGCCAATTGGTGACACTTCCAAGTGGAAGGTGTTATGAGTGGGTTGTCTCAGAGTTTCTTGTAGTGTGGTCAGTAGCCACTTGCGAGATGGAATTGTGCCGATTAGAAGTTGGCTGGTCGGTGAATGCTTAGAAGGCATTGGTATGTAAGTTGTTCTGGGTGGCATGCAGTGCTATGCCGAGTTGTTATTAAGGCAGGTTCCTGATTGAATTTCGAGGACGAAATTCCCTAAAGGTGGGGAGAGTGTAACATCCCAGATTTTTAAATAATTATAAATTCCAGATTAAGGTTATGGATTGATGGGATTAATGGTTAACTAAGGATTAATTACCAATTAGGCAATTTATTGTGTAATAGTAATGATAGTAATGCCTTGGTGGCATTAGTGAGAGTTTCGGTTCTCCCTCTCCCTCTCTTCCGCGTGGCCCACGTGATGACTGATGGCTTTAATTGGATGGAATATTGATGGGACTTGCATTGAATACGAGGGTGATGGCTGTGGCAGAGTAGCGTGATGATGGGCTGAATGGGAGAGTGTGTATGTATGTTGATAAGCTTCAGCTTTGGTTTTCCTCCTGACTCTCTTCATTTTCTCGTTGGTTGCATGTTCTGAAGAGTGAGACACTCTTCCTTCCCTTTACACTCCCTGGAGACTCTTCTTCTCCTTCGTCTCTTTCATCTTCTTCTTCCTCCACTCAACGCTGTGTTGAGCCAAGTGGAGCTGCATGGTGGTGGAGTCCAGTGAGGCTGTGTGAGTGGAAACAGCATGGTGGCTGTGTGCTTGGAGGCTAGGCGCGGGTTCCTCCTTTGTCTCTTTGGTGTTTCTTCTTCTTACTCTAGTTGATGAGGTTGTTTGTGGCTCGGTTGGGAGCCTGTGCCAGCTGCGTGTGTGTGCATGTCTTGGTTTGAGGAAGATGGTCCACTGTGTTGAGGCAGTGACGTTGCAAGGAAGGAGTCATGGTTGGGTGGAACTTGGAAGCTTCTCCACTGGCTGGGTGGTAAAGCAGAGTGGGCTTGGAGTGTTGATGCTGTGAGTGTGTTGCGTTCAGGAGAGCTTCTAGACGTATCTCGCTCAAGCGAGAATGGTCACGCTTGAGCAAGCCAGTGAAGAAATGGTCACTGGACCATTTTCGCTCAAGCGAGTGCGGGTGTGGCTTGAGCGAAAGGCTGAAGACTGATGTTGGTTGGCAGGGAAGCTGTGTGGCTCTTCCTACATTGGAATGCCGAACAGAAGCTGCTGTGGCTGGGCCGAGTGGCCCATGTAACCCTTGGAAGCTTCATCCAAGTAAGGGGGCTTTGCATCTCAAATGCATGGCTTATGGACGGATTTACGGGTGACATGATTGTATTGTGTTGCGTTTGATGTGTATTGTGTATTGTTGTTGAGTTGAACCCGGATGTACGATTATTTATTGCTGCATGATGCATACTTATCTGTCCATATGATGTATGATGATTATGTTATGATGTTTGAGATGCATGTTATGTTGATGCTGAGTGCATTGTGTGGTTGTCTTTGGTCCCTATGTTTGTGATGGTATGATTAAGTGCATGTGATGCTTGTTGATGCATATGCTTGTGATGAATGAATGAATGGGGACTGTTATGATGAATGCCGAGTAGGCTTTATGGATGAAAGCATGAAATGCTTACTGGAAAGGAGAAATCCGAGTGATAGAGGATAAATCCGAGTGATAGAGGATAAGTCCGAGTGATAAAGGATAATCCGAGTGGAAGGTAATGTGAAAAAGCATAGGTGCTTGCTGTAAACAATAAATCCGAGTGAATGGATGATAAATCCGAGCGTTAGATGATAATCCGAGTGGATCAATATACTTGTAGTGAGTGAGTTGAACATTATAGCCGAGTGAAATGGGTGAAATCCCGATCGGAAGATGTTTGTGATTGCTTATATTGAATGGCAGTGCATGTTGAATGATTGATGATATATATGTATAATTGTAATGCGGATTCTATGATTAATCCGAGCCAATATCTGTCATTTAATATGTAATGCTCACCCCTACACCATTTTTCAGTGTATGCAGGTCGGATTGGATGATATGATGGCCTTAACCCGAGTGGTGGGTGTTTATGATAAGGCTGTGTATATAATATCATGTACCAAGTGTGTTTTGATGTATTAAAGCCTTGGCTGGCTCATAACACTGCTGTATAATGAATATGAGTACATATGTATAGAAATCCGAGTGCACGTTTGTATATATATATATATATAGTCTTACATTGAAACCATGTTCTTGTATCGGATAATTTGTCTTGGGAATGAATGAAGTTAAGTTGAACTTATCCGAGTGTATGTGTATGTATATATATATATATATATATATGTTATGTTGATAACATAATTATGAATCGGTGGAAGTGTATTGCTGTATCGGTAGTCGGATTGGGAATTAGAGAAAATATATATATATAAGTGATTTATGTTGATTTGATGCTTCATACTGACTAGGAAATGATGTTGTATGAATATTCCTAAGTTAATGAATCCTGAGTGAAAAGTAAGTGGCTTAGTTGCTTTTCCGAGTGAGTCTTGTGTATGTGACTCCATATCCGAGTGTGACTCTTATGTGAGTCTCTTTCTGTGTGTTAGTAGCTCTTGTGGATTCCGAGTGAAAAATATAAAGTGAACCCCGAGTAGGGGATGGTTTTGTATAAACCCGAGTGAACCTCTCCGAGGGAAGAGAATGGTTATGATGGATTAGATTGGACATATTCTAAGTGTTTTATTTATATGATCCGGGTGAAGTTATGCATGTATTCCGAGTGAGCATAGGTACCTATTCCGAGTGAATAAGGTAATATGTATCCTGAGTGTGTAAGTGTGGGATGAGTCTGAGTGAATTACTTGGGTAATTCCTCTGAGTGTTGAGGAGTTTGGATCATTCTGAGTGGAATTGATTTTGTAGACTATTTCTGAGTAACGAATGGTTAAGGTATTATCCGAGAGTGAATAGGCATGAATGCCGAGTGTGTGGCCGAATGAGTATTGGTCGGTAATGATAATAGTTACCGAGTGGAATACCACTCTGATGATGAGTTGGTTTATGAATGATTAGACTGAGTGACTTATGGCCGAGAGGAAGTCTATGTATTCTCTGAGTGATAGAGTTCAAATATGCCGAGTGATAAATGGTTGATGTTTACCGTGTGACTCGAGGTTGAACTATACTGAGTGGTGTTTGGTTAGGTAATAACCGTGTGAGGGGTTTGATAGAATCCGAGTGGGATTACCCTCATTTTCCGAGTGGATCCTTATGTTGACTCTGCGAATAAAAATTAAGAGACTAAGTTATGGGTTGCTGAGTGAGGCAATTGTTGGGGTAGTTCCCGAGTGATTGGGATGTCCTTATACCGAGTGGGCTAAGTCATTACCGAGTGAATGGTTGTCTTGTTTTCCGAGTGGTGGATTAGCCGAGTGCGGCTTCTCGCTTCAGCGAGTGAGATCTCGCTCCAGCGAGTATGTTGTGTGGAAAAACTCTTGTGTGGTTTCGCTTAAGCGAACGTGACCTCGCCCGAGCGAGTTGTGCTGCTTCGCTCAAGCGGACCTGTGTCTCGCTTGAGTGAGTGTGCGTTGCTTTTTGACCTTCGCTTGAGCGCTGATGGTCTTTTGCTGGGCTTCGTGCTCGGTTTTATTCCTTTGCCTTCCTTCCAATTTATATTTCTTCTCCTCGGTTGGCATTTGCCTTCCTGCCTTGGGCTGTTTGTTTTCTTGGTTGGTCATTGGACCTAGCTCGCATATCTTCATATATGGGAGTGGCTTTTAATTATTATTGATCCAGGTATTCTCTAATTAAAACGCGAAAAATTTTCCCCTAAAAATTAGGATGTTACAATACATGTTTAATTTTTGTTAAATAATATTTTATGTTCAAATTTTATTAAGGAAAAAATCTCTTTTAAGAAAGCAAACCACGTCCAGATATAAATGTTTTAAACTTGAAAGAGAGAGATTACATTAAGTAAAAGATTTCTATAGTTAATAAAAATATTGAACTAATGTATGAAAGATAGTGCAAAAATATAAAAGTTGTTAATCCTATAATTAATGCAAACTCGCCAATTATTCTAGATTGTGGTAGGAATTAGCTTATCATTTTCATTTTAGACAACTGTGATTCTAGACTTCTTGGAAACCACTTGTATAGGGCTGACCTAAGTGCTATCTAATATTAGGGTAAATAATGCCAACTTGCGACAATTTTGTTACCTTTTTCTTAACTACATCTGGGATTTGGGGATTAAGTCTTCTTTGTGGTTGCTTTACTCGTTTAACTTCTTCCTCTAATAAAATTCTATACATACACTTGGAATGGCTAATACCTAAAATATCTGTCAAAGTCCAACTAATTGGTTTCTTATGCTTCCTAAAGTTTTATCTATAAATTTCTATTCCTGTTATTTTGTTTTATTTTATTTTTTTAATATGCTCTTTTTCATTCAAAATTAATGTCCTGTGCATTTTTCATCTTAAAAGACCTATATGTATACATCATTAGTAAACTATGCACTAATCCTTCATGGAATCAAAGTCCTATAGGGGTTCTATTCTAACATTAAGTGATTGACTTATTATAATGTTTTATTTTGTAATATTTCCTTTATTTTAGATGTTGTACCTACTCCTATGAGCAACTGAATGAAGTGAAGGAAGACTAATCTCGTCATACGATTCACAATATACTTAATTAGTTTCATTATCATGAGTAGCTTAATGACCATATTTTAGGAAGCAGTATAGAAACAAGTTGATATAGAACTCATTTCTTGTTCTTTGGATATATATAACTTGATTGGAAATATGTATGAGTTTGTGTTCTAAAAGTAATATGTATGTTTTCATCACAAAGAGATTTTATTTAGATTGTGTTGACCAATGTGAAAGTTAATAATAATAAGATATATTTAATTTTTATATTTAATTAATCAACTAATTTTCAACTTGTAAATTAGATAATATTATCATATAATTCACTTTTGAATTTGAATGTGTATAATTAATAGATATTTGAATAAATAAAAATATTTAAAAATAAAAAACTTTTAGCATTTATAATGGTAAGGAAGTGACATAAAAGAGTGACTTACAATAAAGTTTGTAACAATATTTAAAATTAAATGAAGAAATGTTATAAAAAGTATAATGTTAATACAATATTTGAGCTTGAAAAATTAAAATGTTGTAGTAAAGTAACTCAATAACAGCATTTTAAAAATAAAACGCTCTAAATAGTATCACTCTATCATAGCATTTTGCATGCTTATAAACGTTGTAAAAAAAGTAAATCAGTTATGGCGTTTGCGTTAAAAAACACTTTAAATAGTATTATTCTATTAAAGTGTTTCCACATTTTTTGAAACGTTGTAAATGTACATGTTTTACAACACTTCAGCAAATGCTATAAAAGGTTTCCACCTATTACCACACGCGAAACAATAAAATTTAAAAAAGTTGTGAAACGTGGTGCGGAAACGTATAAAAGACCATTTCTGGCATAGTGCCAATTATCTGCAATAGCCTTGTTATTGATCAACATTCAACTTGTTAGAAATAATAACTTGAAGATTCTCATCCTCCTCTAAATATGCATACTTTAAATGCTTAGGAAGAGGCTTCAATTACAACATGGAAGGATTCACTATAGAAGGAATCAATTTGGTTAAAATTATCTCAGCAACTTGTACTCCAGCAGAATCTATAACTATTTTAATCAAAATCATGCACTCTGATTATGTTGAAACTGCGATTGGAAAAATATTTTTTATTTTAATAGAGCTTTTTTGTATCTGCATTATCATTATCAATAAGCGAATATGTCTTGGTTTCAACATATACATCATATTGATAAGAATCAGTACACTTATCATATAACGTCTTGCCTAATTATTAGACACTAACTATGCGATTAAAGTTAATTAAATACACAGTGCTATACCGATTGATAAAATACAGAGGAAAATTTTTACGATTTAAAAAATATTGAAGGTGAAGAAAAATTTATATAAAAAGAGGTTGGGAGATGCGCTCTCAATTTGTTAAACTTTAATAATTCTAGTTATGCAGTACATGCATGAATACTAAAATTTTTCACACAATCTAACATGCTTAAATCTTCATATGCACCACTTGGCCTAAATTATCCATCTACACACATTTAAACATGCAGTTGAGATTAATTCCAAATCAATATGCACATCAATCCTAATTCTAACTCATTAAATGCATCACAATCACGCTTACCACTCCGTATACTTTTTACACAAAACCAAAAATTCATGAGATCCATCATTTCTTTGTTCAATCATCTAGACACTAACAATTCACATAAAAATTTCCTCATAATCATTAAGACAATAAATAATTCATACACAACTTTCATCATTCATGATTCACAATATAAACAAGACCTTCCCATAGCAATTTATCATCTACACATAATGTTGGCTCCATGCCAATATGCATCAAATTTATAAAAGTCAACATTACCATCACCACCTTACTGTTGTAAATTGTTGTATATTTCAAAAGTTTTAAATAATGTTTTGTCTTATATTAATTAAAAAGGAGCAATAAATTATTTTTATAAAATATTATTTATAAATTATAGATAAACTTTGACTAAGTCAAAATTTATCTTTAGACTTAGTCAAAGCTTATCTCTAAGTTGGTTAGATATTATCTCTGACTTAGTCAGATATTATCTAACTGACCTCTACTCTACTCCTATTTAATTAATAATTTCTCTCTCCCTATAGAGATAGCACAAACACAAACACAGATACAGTTTCCTCGTTTCTTGGGTTACATAAATTTATTTTCTACTACTTCTGATCCTAGGTCTATCCTGGAAGGAGCTGTTATATCCTGGGGGGATACGCCTTAGGCGAATAAATCCTTAAGGACAGTGTTACCACACGTCTCAGCTCATCAAAATCCAAAATTATCCCAACACTTACTACCTCATCAACATGAGTTCATATCCTCATTAACCAACATACAGATTCTAACTCCTTATCTATCATAATCATTCATAACTCAGGTTATCATTATTCCTACCACATCATAACCATATTGACCATATGCTAGGTTAATCCAACATATACATGAAACATGCTATGACATTACATACATAAAACACATTACATATTACACACATCATTTATTTCATAATTTTCTTCGCTCCTTGGCATCAATTCTCCGCTTAACGCACCTCCGAGGCATCAACATCCTCCCTGTCACTGGTTACTAAATTAAAGGAAACCACAACAAGGGTGAGTGTTTGGTATCATAATTAATTTAGAACGGTAACTAAATAATAACATACATGATTAACTAAATGTTATCCCTAATACTAGTTCACTAATTCTACCTTATGCAAATAATTCTACTTCTCTTTATCATCTATTCATATATACAGCTTCTTAGTTGCATACAAGTTTCAGCATCCTTAAGGTACAAATCACAATCAGCAAATATGATAGAGCACATTCACATTATCACATAATATCAACAATTTCATTGAATATCACAACTGAGTCTCACATAATTCAATGCTTAGTATCCGGATAATAAAGGATCAGCCTTCGGCTAGGGGTCCTACTTGATACCCTGTGAACCCTGCTTAGTCCATTGAGTCCTACTTGACTCTCCACCTCAACCACTGGGTCCTACTTGACCATTGGGTAGCTCAACTGGACACAAAAACCACAGGAGCCAGAAAATGAGGGGCTATACATACCTTCGGCCGTCCCACACTACATAATCATGCATACACATCATATTCTCATATCACATATCATGTGGCCATCAATAATGGATCAGAATCATCAACTGGGATGACCAACGTGTCGAGCCCACCGATATAATGCCACCATACACATCAATTCATCACAACTCAGAAGGTTTTAGTTTAATAACTACCATAAAATACCTATAATTCCGCATTCATACATGCATACACATACAATTATTATTAACTCTTCTCAATGTATCAATATTTAGTTAATTAACCCAAGCTCGACGTACACACCCATTCTATTTAATTATGACCCGAACACCCCCTTACCTCGATTCCAAGCTTCAACGATTTGTTCTTGGTGTCGGTTGCGTCCTCTAGACACTTGATTCAAGGTTCCACTTCCGAATCTAACACCAGCTTCACCACTCGGTCTTCCGTCATTTGTTTCACTACCTACATGCATACTACTTGATACAAAACCCATCAACGTCATACTACTCTCATTGCTCTAAATATCGTTTCCAAGCTCCCATATGTAGAAGGAATGGAAAGTAGAACCCCCACCATGCATGGCCATTCGGCTAGAGAGAGAAAGTGAAAAGAGAGAGAGATAGCTCAAATTGATGGGTCCATAATGCTTATCTCGAAGCCACGATCCCAGAAACATGATCAATTTGAAGTTCTGACACAAAATAGACCCCCAATCGGAAGCTAGAAGCTTTCGGCCATGGTGAAGGGAAGAAGAAGAAGAAAAGTTCATATGAAGGAAAAGTGAAGAAGAAGCAGAAATTTTCTTATTTAAGGTCCAGGGGCAAAATGGTCATTTTCTTATTTCTTTTATATTTTTCCCTTAAAGTTTTAATCAAAACTTTTGTTTTTAACCCTTATTGGTAACTTCTAAATTTACCTTCATCTAATTACACCTCATTTAAACTTTATAATTAATCAATCAAATAAATTTATTTAATTCCACAACATTTAATTATTTATAAGTGTATTTATAATAATAATAATTCCCCAAAAATCTCAAATAAATATGAGGACAATTATTAATATTTTTCGTCAATCAAATATTTTAACTTAATTATTCGAGATGTTACATATCACATACAAATCAATCACAAAAATCAGACAATACAAGAAAATCAACATTATCTAACAACTTCAACACGTTTTTGAAGGTTATAGAAATGAGTCTTTTCGATTTTAACACGTATTTAGCGATTACAAAAGAAGTCTTCGATTTTGATACTTCGACAATTGTAGAAAATGGCTTCTCAATTTTGACACATCTTCAACGGTTACAAGATATACCTTCAAGGTTTACATGTCTTAGACAGTTGTGAAGAGGGTCTTCTTGGTTTTGACAAATCTGTTTCTCAAAAATATGTCTCGAGCACCATTTTTCACTTTCTTAAAAAACTTTTATAATTTAAACTCGAGAAATACTTTCTTGAGATGGTTTTTATAGTTTGTCTCATGAACAATTTATCTCTAGAGCTTTATAGTTTTTTTTAATCTTTAGAAAATGTTTTGATTTAGGAAAAATCTTTTTAAGATATTTCACTCCTTAATCTAAACTAATTTTGAATATCTCTCACATGTTTATGGTTCCATCATTTTTTAAATATCTCAATCATATTCAAATATCACAAATTACATATCTTGACTGAGATCTTTTATCTCTACAAAATATACTTTTTAAGATTTCTAATCCTTATCTCTATAAAATATATTTTTAAAAATTTTAAGATTTTTTAACTATTATCTCTATAAATAAATTTTCAAGATTTTTGGTCTAGCAGAATCATATAGTGAACCTCTTATTTCTCTTCAGGTTTGTAATCATTTTTATTCTTGTACATAGATTTAGATACCTTGTACCTTTTAATATTATTTTGTGTGTTGTTAAAAACAAGTAGATATTCTTGGAACTATATATATTATATTGACGTTAATGATAAAATTATGGTTCTTGTAACTTAAATAAAGTTAAGCAACAACACTAATTTACTAGACGAAACATTTATAAAGGATAACTTCAACATGAAGACAGTGTTGTTATTAAAATACGGATCCTGAATATGAATATTACTTAATAAAAAAAGGAAGTAACAATTAAAGTTGATAATCAGTGCCCATCGACACAAATGACCAATTATTATTACAACACATAAATTCAAATCTACAACATTTTATAGCTTAGCATTAGATAATACCTTTCCCCTTCGAGGTTGAAAAGTTATGGCTTAAATGGACAATAGACTACAGTTTTAAAAGTGTGGACAATAGTATATCAAATAACCCTATCTTATAAAATAGAGCTAAAAAGTCTAAACCTGGCAAACTTTTTTGCAAGTGATAAAACAAAATATTCGGAAATGTTATGCATGTGATTGGAATCATTTTGGGAGAGCTTCCTGAGTCTTCCCGAATATTTTGTGGTGAATATGCTGAGCAAAAGTGCGAGGAGGAAAGAGTGTTGGTTGTGTTTCAGTAACAAGCTCAGGAAGTGGTTGCAGAACGATCTTCTCCTTAGGGGGTTCACAGAACACTGCCCAAGATATTCTAACCTTTTCCTTGTTCACCAATCCCCTATGAAGAATACTCTTGTACTTACCATTACTTAGGATCTCAATGGTGTCACCAATGTGCATGAGAATGGAATCAGGAACACATTTTGCAGTGACCCATTTGCCTTGATAGAAAAGTTGGAGACCTGGAACCATGTTATGGATGAGGAAAGTAAGTGAACTTACATCAGTGTGAGCTTCAACTCCAAGAGCCAGCTCTGGTTGGGGACAAATTGGGTAGTAATTGATCTTTAATTGAAGCAAAAGTTCTTCCAACCCACCAACTTCCTTCTCCAACCTCCCACCTTCCAACCCCAATTCAAGAGACAATATCTCCAGTATCTTGCTTGCAAGCCCTCTCAACTTCTTTGCATACTCACTTGTAACCTCACTGCATATATAAGCTACAAATATTTATATAAAATCTCTCTTTCTCTGTTATTCACACACATATGTATGTATATATCAATACTGTAGTTTTGTGTGTGTATGATTATATCCCTATCTATCAATACATATTAAATTTTTATTACTATTACTGTTTCTTCAAATTAGTATTTGTAAATTTTGAAAAACTGTAATAGATAACGTTAAAAAAATGTAATTAATAATATATAACTTAAAAAAGAGAAATTTAATTTCTTGAAAATGTTATTTTTTAAAAAGGACATATTAAACATAAGAAACTTAGGGTGCAGTAGTATTTCTTTAGTTTTTAAGAAATTTTTAATTATTTTATATTTTTAGAGAAGTAAAAAAATTATGAAAATGTGTTTAGATTTTTTCAGTTTGAAAAAATTGGGAAATGTGTTCAAATGCAACTAATTTTTATTTTATTTCTTTTTTTTCATTTTAAAAAATTTTGAAATATTGTACTTTCCATTCTTATTATTAAAAAATTTGGCATGCTCACTTTTATTTACAATGGAAATTTTCAAAAAATTATTATGGATAGTTTTTCTAAATAATAGTTATTTTCTAGAAAAGTTTAGAATATCTTATTTTTCATTTTCCAAACATGTTTTTAGAAAATTGAGTGTATAAACATATTTTCTATTTTATCTGTATTTTTGAAATATTTTTCTATTTTTTCTAGAAAAATCATGTCTAACTAAACCCACCAATAGCACCAAACTAGGTTTCTTAGAATAACTTTAATGGTGCACTTTACGGGTGGCAATTAAGCCTTGGCCCGCGAGCCAACCTATTTGACCTGTTAAAAATAGATGGGTCACGCTAAGTATTTGAACCCGTTATCCCAAATAAGCCCGGCCCATTTTAGCACAAAAAAATGTTTCTTATGCGGCTCGGCCCGTTGGGTTAATATTAATATATAATTTATATATGTTAAATAGGCTATATTTTTCTAATTTATATATGTTATTATAAATTCAATAGTATAATATTATACGATATAAAAAATAAAGTTTTGTTTCCATTTGATGTAAATATGATTTATTTGAACTTTTAATGAAATAAATTGAGTTAATTATAAAAAAACTAGTTTTAAAAAAGGTAAAATCTAGTTTTTATATCTAAAGTTTTTTTATTTAAAAAGCCTTAAAAATAATACATATTTAAAATTTAAAAATAGCATAAAAATTTGGAAAAAAATGGGCCAACCCGTTAGCCCACGGGCCACATAGAAAACTGGTCGGGCCAATATTTTTGGCCCATTTTCCTTATTTGGCTCGGCCCGACCCATATTTTGATAGGCTTATGTGAGCCTTGGCCCAACCCGACCCATTGGCCCGTTCTGCCACCCCTAATGCACTTCATCTCAGTTGCTCAGGTGGACTCAACATTTTACATATCATACTTTTTATTTTATTAAATGTAAGCAACTACCTTCTATAGTGGTGCACACCAAAAAGTGGTTTTAATGTATCACATGCAATCCCCACATGTTTTTTATTTTTAATTATCTATCTTTATTAAGTGATAAAATTTTATTTCTTGTTTTTTTTCATTTTGAAAAATTTTAGAATAATATACTCTCCATTATTCTTATTTTAAAAAAATTTGGAGTACTTGCTCCTATTTACAGTGGAATTTTTTAAAAAAAAACTAGTGTAGCTTTTCTAAATAATGGTTATTTTCTAGAAAAGTTTAGAATACTGTATTTTTTATTTTCTAAACATTCTTTTAAAAAAACTAAGTGTATGAACATGTTTTCTATTTTATCTGTATTCCTAAAATATTTTTCTATTTTTTGTAGAAAAACATGTCTAACTAAACCCATCAACCATTAGTTTTGTAAATTAAGTTTCTTAGAGTAACTTTAACGGTGCACTCCATCTCTTTGTTTAGGTGGGCTCAACATTTTATATATCATACTTATTTTATTTTATTAAATGTAAGCAACCATCATCTTTAGTGGTGCACTACAAAAGTGGTTTTAATGGGTCCCACATGTTGTCCCCACATATTTTTTATTTTTTAAGTATCAATGTTTTTTAAGTGATAAACTTTTATTTCTTGTTTTTTCCATTTTGAAAAATTTGGGTTTCCATTATTCTTATTTTTAAAAATTTTAGAGTACTCACTCCTATTTACAATGGAAATTTCAAAATAAAAAACTGTTATGGATAGTTTTTCTAAATAAGTTATTTTCTGGAAAAATTTAGAATACCATATTTTTTATTTTCCAAACATTTTTTAGAAAACTGAGCGTATGAACATATTTTCTATTTTATTTGTATTCTTGAAATATTTTTTATTTTTTCTAAAAAAAATGTTTAACTAAACCCACCAATACGACTATTAGTTTCATCAATTAAGTTCTTAGAATGACTTTAATGGTGCACTCCATCTCAGTTGCCTAGGTGAACCTAACATTTTACATATCATATTTTTTTTTTATCTTATTAAATGTAAGCAACTATCATCTATAGTGGTGCACCCCTAAAAGTGGTTTTAATGGGTCACATGCAATCCTCATATGTTTTTTATTTTTAATTATCAATCCTTTTTTAAGTGATAAAATTTTATTTTTGGTTTTTTCATTTTGAAAAATTTTAGAATAGTTTACTCTCCATTATTCTTATTTTAAAAAAATTTAGAGTAACTCACTCCTATTTATAATGGAAATTTTAAAAAAACTATTGTGGATAGTTTTTCTAAATAATGGTTATTTTCTTAAAAAGTTTAGGCCATGTTTAGTTTACAAGTTTTCTAAAAAAATAGAAAACTATTTTTGAAAAATTTGGAAAAATAGAAATAATGTTTGTTTATAAAATATTTTAAGAAAACTTCTAGAAAATTAAAAATGAAAATTTTAGAAAATAAACAGAATTTTATTTTCAAAAGACTAAAATAATTTTCTGTATCTAAATACACAGCCTTAGAATTCCATATTTTTCATTTTTAAAGCATTTTTTTAAAAAACTAAGTGTATGAACATGTGTTCTACTTTCCTGGAAAAAAGCATGTCTAACTAAACCCACCAATACCACCATTAGTTTCGTAAATTAAGTTTATTAGAGTAATTTTAATGATGCACTCCATCTTAGTTGCTTAGGTGAGGCCAACATTTTACATATCATACTTTTTATTTTATTGAATTAATGTATGCAAGTTTTGCATGTAATTCATGTAGGAATTCATGTTAAATTGATTGAGATTCATGGAAACAAAAGATGAGAAATTTTGAGATGTAATTAGGAGATTTAAGACAAAAATTTGGAGCTAAGTACATATTTTACTAGTTATATATAATATTTCTAAACATTATTTTTTAAAAATAAAAAAGCCAACGGTAACATTAATTTTAAAAACAAAATTTGTAACATTTAATTTTGAGATGAGATTATTATTGTTGGTTTTTGTTTATACTAGTTATATATAAAATTACCATTTAAATTGATTTTAAACAGTGACATTATTTTAAACAAAAAACGATACCATTAAATTTTCAAAAAAAACGATAACATTAATTTAAAAATATGGTAACATTAATTAAAAAAAACAATAACATTAAATTTTTAAATAAAAATGGTAACACTAAACTTTCTAAACTTTTAACTTCAAATGAGTTTATTTTCTTTTAAGTAATCAATGAGCAAAATTTATTGGATTAAAATGAATTGTGACTCATATTTAGAAGTTTAAAAAATTGTTTAATTAAATAACTCTATAAAATACTCATGTCCAGCTTCAGGTAGAATGTCCATATCCATAAAGATTCTATAAGCAATTCTCTCTCTTGATGAAACAACTACCACTTGCTTTTAGAAACTATAAAAAGAATCATTAGGTGGTTATACAAGGAACTTGTAAGTGTTAGCATCCTCGAATGGATGATTTTTTAGGTAAATTACCGAATTGGAAAGAAGCTATTAAAAGAACTCAAGTTGGAAAGTGTCTTATTTCGTATGTTACTAATTAAGATGAGACCTAAATCTAATTAGAAAAGTGAGATATATGGAGAGGGAGAGACTCACGTATAATAAGGAGGTTCCTTAGGCCAAATAGACAAGTCGCGTTTCTCCTCAGGAAAAACAAGATGGAAGAAGTAATCCTCCCATTCCAATTGGCCAGAAGAATTGTTAGCCAACTTGCTTCCATAGCCTTGAATCTCCCCTGACTCTTGATCATTTGCATACTTCTCCTTTTCCTCAACCGGTTGAGAGAAAAACTCTTCCCCTGCTTTCTTCAATCTCTGTATCACCTCAGAGGGTATCCCATGGTTCACCAAATGCATAACACCCCATTCCTCCGCCGCTTTCTTCAACTTCTCCCGACACTTCTTTCTAACAACCTCGTCCGATGAATCTATCTCGCTCAAATCAATCGTTGGAACCTGTTCCCACCCTTCTTTGTTTTCCTCCTCAAACACGTTCCCTATGTTCCCTACCTCTTCCTTTGCCCTCACATACTCCTTTGGTATGCTTTCTATCCCACTCCTCGCCAAGCTTTCAACTCTACGAATACCCTCACTCCCCATGACTTTTTTTCTCTCTCTTCTTCACCTTTTATGTTTTCATTTCAATATTCCTAGTGTCGTGTATATATAGTAATTCTAGGCAACGAATGTGATGGTTGTCACGTGGGTACCTCGCTTCTCAACCAATGACTCAACATTCAACGACATCACTGCCAACATGGGTTGACTAGAGGGTTAGCCTCGTGATGTCTAACGGTCTCTTCATTAATCTTCACCAATTTTTGCCCGTTCTATCAATCTTACCTTGGTTGGTTACGTTCCCCTTAAACAACCGTAAAATGGAAACTGCACAACACTCTTTGGGACATTCTGCAACTACCGTTTGTAGGGCATCTTGCTTCAGTTTCGTCATTTTCTTGAATTTATTGTTTATAAAATGTTAGTACTGTTTTTTTTTTTTTTAACTGATCTTGTGAGGTAAAGCAATATTATTATATTGACAGTTTTCAACTACCTCATCAAATCCGATTAATGCTTAACGTGCGAAATAAATTTATGGAACATTGAAACTTTTACATACTTCACCGAGTGTGCAGTTTCAAGAACCTAGATCAGTGGAATGAATGAATTCAACTCTTTATAAAAATGAAAAATATAGGACATAGTTAAAATAAAGTCAAAAGACATGGAGTTGATTGGTTATTTAAACAAATATATAAATATTAAAATCATATAACTTTTAAAGTATTACCATATTGTGCTACGATAAACTTGTAAAAAAACTACAATTTTTTTAGTTCTTAATTTTAGTATACAATATGATTTAAATTAACCAACTTTAAAATTATAAACAGAAAGATGACTTTGTGT
This sequence comes from Clitoria ternatea, assembly GCA_037962975.1. Lineage (NCBI taxonomy): Eukaryota > Viridiplantae > Streptophyta > Magnoliopsida > Fabales > Fabaceae > Clitoria > Clitoria ternatea. Next base: position 11,452,419 of record CM075670.1, read on the forward strand.
TACTGTATTTAAAGAAAAATGTTGACCGGTATCTTCAAATATTGTTAGAGAACCAAACATTAAAAGTTTTTATTTAAAAATATCATAAAATTTATTATTTTGATTTTTAAGTAATTTTCACACAATTTTTAATAAAAATAATGCATTAAGTAATAACACCCTTAAACTTTTTTCAATGAGTACAATATTAAATTAAGGAGTGTAAAATAAAAATTTAGTTGACCTATTTGTAATAATTTTTAATCCAGTATTTACTCACCATAAAAAAAAATATGCGTCCGCCCCTGATCCCACACCATGGGTCTTAATTAGTTTACACATTTCAATAAATATAATATTATATTTTTTTATCTTTTCTAAATCTTTATTAGTACCTATATTTTCAAACACTCATTTAAATTTATAAAATATAACTTATATTTTAATTATGTTATAAAACATAATATTTAAACAATGATTTCTAATTATATTTTTTTACACAATAAAATTTCATGCATTTATATATGTGCTACTGTCTAGTTAGCGTAGAAGTGATTTTACTCTTTTAATTGATGCTCTTGGCAAGAAAATAGAATTATGTTAGGTTTGTTATGAAATTGGAGATAAAAGAGAACAAAAAAAGTAAAGAGAATAAAGAGAATATTTATAATCGTTGTTAAAAAGTTTCATATTATTTTAAACATGCATATGTAATATTCATAATAAGGTTATCATTTCTAGGTTGACATAATGATTTCTTATCCGACTTAACACTATGAGAAAGTAAGGAGTAGTGATGGAAAAAAAACACCACTAATCTCATCATTTTTTGTCATTGCCAAGGTGCGATGGCCTCGGTGACAACATAAGTGACGTTGTCACTAGCCTCTATAACCACTGAAGAGATGTGTATCAGACGTACACTTCTCTGTCATTGACCTTTTTACCCTACAAGTCAATTTTTAGAAAAATTGACGCGTATAGCGATGACATATGGTGTCGTTATTGGCCGATCGTTAAATACGATTACAATTTCCTTCTCTAATGTAGTGACGAGACTTAGCCTGATCCACTTGCCATAACCATAATGAGTAAGGTAGCAGTGTCGCTATTCTTTGAGATTAGTGATGGCTTGGCATGCTCGTCGTTGTATACAACAAAAAGAATACATCCGTTTTTTGACATACGTGGAATAACTATAGCGATGTGAACTCTGGTCGTCGCTATACCTAGGCCTCCAATCACATTGAAAGCAATGGGACAAGTCCATCACTAGTTAACGACGTTACGTTAGAGACGTTTAGTTGATCATCGTTAATGTTTTTGTTGATTTTTTTTCTCAAGTTGTTACCAATTTTTTAAAGAAATTTCATTTTATAAGTAAAAACATAATCGTACACAACAATTATATAACATGTACACAACAATCATAACACTACATATACAACAATTATAAACAAAAGCATAATTGTAGACAACAATTATCAAAATTTATGTATGCATAAAAAATGTCAAAATGATTATATAAAATCAAAATACAATGTTAAGTGAAATGCAAAGAGCGGGCAAGGGGACGGGGGCTGTTGTGGCTACCGCTGGGAAGAATTAGATGGTGGCAGGCCAAGGTGTGCCATAAGCTGGGAAAACATGTCACCATCCGACTCAAGGCCTCCCGTATACTTTGTCACTCCTCCAACACTGTTTGTTGAAGCACCATGATTTGCATAGTCTTCTTAGCAAGTTCCCTATTTAGGTTCTCAATGACCTGGATATAGTCTAATGGAGGAGTCAACGAGGAAGGACATTATGAGGCATACATATACTCTCTAGCGAGTTCTCTGAGGTCGAACATCTTCCTTTTCTTGTTCTTGCCTTTAACAACAACTAGGTAAAAAACATTGTTGTCTGCAGAAGAAAGGGTTGGTGCCTCCTATAGTGTCCCCTTAGCAATTTTTAATATTCATCTTGGGGTCTAATTAAAAATAGAATAAATTTTTCACTTTCCAAACTTCCATGACAATCAACAATAGAAACCTAAGGGTTACGTCACTTAAAACCACTTAAAACCTCACATTCTGGTATTGGTAATCTATTATAGGAATCCTTTAATCACTTACACAAGGCCTCGTAATCAAATACATAACCTTGGTAATCAATTACCAGATACTAGGTTGCGCAGGAATTAGAACATAACCTCTGGTAATCCATTACATAATTGATTACCAGACACTCTGTTCTACATAATTATGTAGAATTTGGTCTCTGGTCTAACTTCTACCCTACCTAATTTGTCTGTTTTAACTCTAAATATCACCAAACTTCATAGACACTATATTTCCACTATTCTGGACCTACTGGCATAGTTTGTTCACCAAAATTCCTTCATATGACTAACTTATGTGCAAAAATGCTATTCATACAAATTCTAGCCACTACAATGTCGAATCCACCTCAAACTCCATTCAATTGACCATTTGCCAATACAATCAACTTGTAAATAACTCCATGGACCAATTAATGCCTTCTGAGGGTTCCTACACCCATAAAAACTCCAAATCGTCTATCCAGTTGACAATAGAACACCTAATTTCACTTTCTTTTTTCATCTTATTTCACATATCAATTATCACAACTATCACAAAACACAACAATAAATGGTTCAATGCCATATAAATTACAAAACCTGCCCATTTAACATATATTTATCACCAAAGGCTCAATGCCCAATCACAACAAACATAACCTAAGCATCATTACATGCATTTATCAACATAAGAACCACTATGCCAATGCCAAGCATAAATCATCAACATACTATCATATGATCACATTCGTCAAGCAACATCAGCATATATATCACAATTACATAATGTCTATCATGTCACCTACTTCTCAAAACATACAACCTACATATTTAGAAAATATATATACATATCAACAAATCAAATCCTTGGCATTGCTTCATCTCTGAACACTAGTATCTGCAACATCTGGAAGATCCTTATATATCTTTACTCACTAAGAACAATTGTAAGGGTGAGTGACTGATAATATAAATCAATGTCAATAATCAATATAACATAAATACATATATGTGTACTTGGGAAAAGCATGGGATAGTGCAATATTCATTAATCTCTTATTACTAGCTTAATTAACATCAATTTCATCATTAGTCCAAGCAACATCATGTCATCATCAATTCACTTTATATCATGTAATCATCAATTTAAATAATCATAACTTCCTCATCATTTTAACCAACATCAACGCAATCACAATCACCACTGACTCAACAAATTATAAAACAAGACTCTAGTATCCAAATACTAAAAGGATCAGTCATCAGCTATCCGACACCCCATGGACTTACCTGGCCTACCAAGGTCGCCTAGCTCCCCACCTCACCACTGGGTCCTACCTGACCATTGGGTAGCTCAACGGGGCCACAAATGACCATTGGAGCAAAAAACGAGAGGTAATTTATACCAATTGACCGTCCATACCACACAACATGCATATAAGCATTTATAACTCATCAACAACTTGATTACATCAATAATTCTAACTATCACATCATATAATTCATCATATAGTCCCGACATTATACCATCACCCTGGGACATGAAATATAACCATCATTCTCATCATCATATATAACCACAACATCATCATCAATCTTATGCAATACATAAATACATAGCAATGTCATATTACTTATTAACAATTTTTCCTCATCATAACCCAATCCATTTCCAATCATACACATGCACTACTATATTCATATATATATATATATAGGAATCAATTTATTTAACTATCTGACCCTTTTCTCAACTTGTCAAAATTGGCTTTAATTGCCATTTCCATTAATCTATACACTTGTATACCCTCTTACCTCAACTTCGAGCCTCCGAAACTTCCAATCAAAAGTTGACTTTACCCAATTTGTGAAATATCTACAATTAAGAAAGTTATGAACTAAGTCAACCTTTCTGGCCTTCGAGAACGAAACCTGCTATATACCAAAATGACTTCAAACTCCAATCCAAGGTTCCTGAAGCTTACCGTTTTCACATTTGATCCACGGTTCCAAGCTTCTCTATAATAAACGACTCTTCAAAGCTTGCTTCGACACCTAACAACGTTGAAATGAAACTCCGTTAATCATTTCGGAGTACTCACAACATATAGAATCATTTTTAAGCTTTGAATGTCACAAAATCGCCAAGAATGGAAAACCCTACAACATCTTACGTTCGGCCCTAGAATTGGAGGAAGAAGAATGATAATAAAATGTAAAATTGAAGTTACCTATACGTAGGTCTCGCTCTCCGTGTTCCAAAAACACTTCCAATTTGAAATTTCGATAACAATTTGGCCTATAATTTAAAGCTCAAGATCACAGTAATGGTGCTTGCTTTTTCACAAAGGTTCTTTGTTTCTCTTTCTCTCTAATTTACGTGGCATATTGAAGAAGGAAGGGAAAATGTTAATTTTTACCCTAAGGGCTTTCTGGTAACTTCACTCTATTTTCTTTTCTCATTTATTTTTCTTTTCTCTTTTCCTTTTAATTAGTTAGGTTATTACCTTTTACCCTTCGATAATTTTAATTTACCATTATGATTTAATTTAAACTACTCTCTTAATTATTCACCATTTAATTAATTCAATAAAATTAATCTCATTCTAATTAAATCCTCCAATTATTTAATTTAATTATCACCAACCCGCCAAGCATTTATAATTTAACTTTATACTGCGCCATTAATTAATTTAATTCACTGGTATGTTACACCTCCCCGTCCAACTCGTCAATAGTTTGTGTGGTGAGTTGTGTCTCTATCTATGCCCTCCTTACCTTACAAGCCTCCTACATAGTTCAAATAATAAAAATCAACAATTTATTATGTGTTTAAATTTTTAAATTTTTAAACATTTTGATAGAGTTTCCCTATTTATAGGAGAAACTAAATTTATTAAAATCCTTGCAAAATAGCCATAAAAGTCCCAATTGATCTGTCCTGAACCGGGGTCTAGAGATCCGGACTCAAGTCAATCACAAATAGTATATAAATACTATGCAGAAGACCGGATGTATGAGTATCCGGTGTAAATATCTGTTGTCCTTGAGTGAGGAAAGCGGATTGGGCGTCCTGGAGATCCTTCACACCGACCTAACGCGTTGAAGTGGGCGAATGGTGGTGTCACCTGCAAAGATTCTCCGACGCTCCAGTCAGTGATGATATTCTAAGTAAGGAATGTATATCAGAGAGTAATCATTCATAGATTCAGTTGAAGATTCCTCACTTCATTAATGAAATGAGTTCATATACCTGATTGGCTCGTTTTACGAGGACTCGTTAGTGGGGAACCACTAACTCCCATTAGCATTATTTTATTACGCACTTACCAGCATGATTGGGTCAAGTGGCTATTTTATATTGAGCATGGAGAATATAGACTAGGATTAGGGAACAAGTTAACCATCCCCGTGAGCAAAATTTGGCTCGTAGTGCAGGGGATTATTGATCGATCCCTGTAACAATGATTATTGTCTTTTTCACAGTGACATGTGTGTTGTCCGGTGTCATGGTGTTTATCCTGAACAACCGGTATAGGGAGGACGCCTGATACGGAATTACAGTCCGGATGTATACCGATGACACCGGTTACACGTTGATGTCTTGACAAAGACGTTATAATATGTCTTGCAGATCGGATACCGGTATTGAGACCGGATCACCAATATAATCAGAATAATTGTCCTAAGTTACTATGGTGCCGGATTTCAAAACCAAACCATTTATGTGTTCTAAAATATTTGCAATACGATATGTGTGATTCGATATAATACATAACTTCAAGGAGACGAATCAAAAATTATCCCGTTCTTGGGTAAGAATCGTAGCTTGAATCGCGATACTCAAATTATGTCGTGCAGAATCACGATACTAAAACACACGAGTCGCTTACCGTTTCAGATCGGGTCATATGCGACCTGCTTTTAAAAACCCATTTTTTTAGAAAAGAAACGAAAAATCAAGACAGAAAAAGACTAAGAGGAGTTATAGTGAGAGACACGGAACTTTTCATTATATTGGGTCTAAAACCACCGTTTAAGCTCCTTTCTTACGTAAGGAGCTTCGAACTTCAAAGGGGAAAGCTTTGCATGAAGTCATGAAATGCAAACCTTGCGAACCTTAGAGTTACATGATAAGAAATTATTTCTTATCAGATATTGAACGAGAGAAAGAGAGAGTTTGTTATAGAGAGAGAAGACAGTTGGGGAGAAAATTCTCTTTGCATATATTTTTCATATCTGATCTAGGTGAATAACCAAATTATAAAGGTAGAGGAAAAATGCAATACAATGTTATGGGCCAAAATTAAATGGGCCAATCAAAAGAGTAACTAAGGTACTAAACAATAAAATCCTTCATCCATTCAGGTCTGTTTTTATTCCTTATGGGCCTTGCAGGTGTATCAATTTTTGGCCCATCGAGAGACACCTTGCCCTCAAGGTGATGTATCGAAGAAGCTTCTGGGATATGAGGGGTTTTCAAATTAGGTGGGGTCTTGGGAACAGGTGCACGTGATGCGTGTTGGGGAATGTGAACCGCTTCACAAGTATCGTGTAAGAGAGAGGGAGTTAGGTTAGAAACAGAAGGGTTGGGTTCTGAGAGATCACATGGGTTGGGTTCCGAGAGATATTTTGGGTTATCGGTGGGGGTAAAAGAAGGTAACGGCGGAGGGGCTACATCTTCTGGTAAAAGCAATTGAGGTAAGGGGGTGAAGGATTGATGAGGGTCTCTATGGCAAGGTTTCAGTAGGGAAACATGGAAAACCGAGTGGATGCGGGCGGACTCTGGAAGGACCAGATCGTACGCCACCTGTCTGATGCGTCGTCGGATCTGGAACAGGCCATAAAAGCGTTTTGCCAGCTTCTGCGAGGTTTGTCGGACTACCGTTTGCTGTCGGTAAGGTCGGAGTTTAAGGAAAACCCAGTCACCCGGCTCAAAGGTAATATCTTTTCGGTGTTTGTTGGCTTGATCACTCATCCTTTGTCGGGCCCTGATGAGATTTTTCTTTAATGTGCACAAGATCTGTTGTCTTTTTTGCAGGAGGTGCCTAAGTCCTCGAGGTTGGTGCTACCTGGTATGAAATTGGGTATAGCTGGAGGCGATCTGCCATAAAGTGCCTGGAAAGGAGTCATGCCTATGGAGGAGTGCACGGTGGTGTTATACCAATATTCCAAGAGATAAAGGAATCGGTACCAGGAGCGAGGATAATCACTAGCGAAGCACCTCAGGTAAGTTTCCAAGCTTCTATTTAAGACTTCTGTTTGACCATCACTTTTTGGATGGTAGGCTAAACTAAAGCATAGTTTTGTACCCTGCAACTTGAAAAGTGAAGACCAAAAAGTGCTTGTGAAGAGCTTATCCCGATCTGATACGATGGTCTTGGGTATACCATGAAGTCGATGGATTTCTACCATAAAATGCTCGGCCAACGTAGGCGCAGTGAAAGAAGAAGGAAGTCCTATGAAATGGGCGTACTTAGAAAGCCTGTCAACAACGACCCAGATGACTGTGTGGCCATGAGATGAGGGCAAACCATTGATGAAATCCATGCTGATATCGGACCAGACCTGAGAAGGAAGAGGTAAAGGCTGTAACAAGCCATACTTTTTAGAAGGAAGGTATTTGTTTTATTGGCAGGGAAAACAATTTCTAACTTTTTCTTTAACATCCTTTCTGAGGGTCGGCCAATAAAAGGATGAGGCGAGGCCTGAATCAACATGGTGTGTTTTTGACGCCTGAATGACCTGCAGACGGTGAAGCATGGTATTCTGCTACAAAAGTAAACGCCAATTTGCAGAATCACGTACATACAATTGGTCCCCATAGTAGAGTAAATCCTGTTTAAACTTGTACTTGCTGGATTCACTTAGTAACTGGTTTACTATGTCTCTGCTTGTGGGGGTTCTAAAAAAATTTTGGAATTCTGTGATGATGGTGGGTACGGGAGAAGATATGGCATGATAGATAGGTGTATCACTATTATGTTGGTCCTGAATGCTTCTTGACAATGCATCTGCAACTCAGTTTTCTTTGCCTGGGTGATAAACTATAGTGTAAGAGAACCCTTGTAGTTTCCATGCCTATTTTTGCTATTCTTCTGTATTTATGTTCTGCACCAATAATTCCTTCAGACTTTTTTGATCTGTAATGACTCGAAATGTGTTTCCTATCAGGTACTGCCTCTATTTTTTGACTGCCTCGGAGATAGCCAGCATCTCCCTAGAATAAGCCGAGAGTTGTCGTTGCCTGGGGGATAACTTCTTACTAAAGAAAGCTAATGGGAAGTTGTTTTATGAAAGAACAGCACCGAGAGCTATAGAAGAGGCATCGGTTTCTACATCAAATGCAATAGAGAAATTAGGCAGTGTCAATGTAGGCAATGTACACATATGTGCTTTAAGTTTTGTAAAGGCTAACGAAGCCTCTGGAGACCATGTAAAATTATTGATTTTGAGTAGATCGATGAGAGGAGCTACGAGAGTTGCGTAGTGGCGAACAAATCGCCTGTATAACCCGGTGAGGCCCAAAAACCCTCTGAGAGCCGTGAGAGACCGTGGCTCCTGCCAATCTATAATTGATTCTATTTTTGATGGGTCTGGTTGAACCCTCTGTGCAGAAATAATGTGTCCCAGATACTCTACCTTAGGTGTAGCAAACACACACTTAGATAATTTTGCAAAATAAGAGTTATCCAATAACAACTACAGAATCAACTTTAAATGAACAATGTGATCAGTAAGGTTAGAATTATAGATTAAGATATCATCAAAGAACACTAACATAAACTGTCTCAGATAGGGTCTCAACAAGTGGGTCATAGCTGTTTGAAATGATGAGGGAGTGTTAGTGAGTCCAAATGGCATCACTAAAAACTCGTAATGCCCATCAAAAGTTCAAAAAGTTATTTTATGAGTATCTTCAGGGGCCACTCTTATTTGATTAAAGCCAGAACGCAGGTCAATTTTAGAAAAAATAGTGGCACCTCCTAGTTCATCAAAAAGTTCATCAATGGTAGGTATAGGGAACTTATCTTTGATCGTCACAGCATTCAAGGCTCGGTAATCTACGCAGAGCCGCCAAGAACCATCTTTCTTTCATACCAGTAAAACTGGTGACGAAAAAGGGCTATTGCTAGGCTTAATAAAACCGTCCTTAAGTAGGTCTGAGATCAGGGTAGTCATGGTATCTTTTTGGGTGTGTGGGTATCGGTATGGTTTTTTGGTAATAGGTAAAGTGTTAGGAAGTAAGGGAATGTGGTGGACATGGTCTCTGAATGGGGAAGTGTTCTAGGATGAGTGAAGACTTTTGAGAACTGGTGTTAGAGTTCCAAGATGGGTTCAGGGAGGTGGGGTGGGAAGAGTATTTGGTTTTCCTGGGAGTTATCGTGTGGGGTATCAAGTGAGTTAGGTTCAATTGGAAGTAGGGTGAAAATATGGGCTATGGAGTGGCTGTGATTTAGTCGCAGTAATTGGTGGAATGAAGTAGGTTGGAAACCATTAGAGTCTCCAGTTAAGGTAATAGGAATGGTATCCACTGAGAAGGTCATACATGGTATTGAAAAGTCAGAGGTGATAGGACCTAGTGAGCTAAGCCACTCTATACCAAGTACACAGTCTGCCCCTTTAATAGGTAAAAGGTAGAAGGGTATCTCAAAAGTGTGACCCTATATATTGATAGGGGTGTCAGGGAAAAGTCTGTTGCAGTGGATATAGGCACCATTACCAACCATGACAGGGAATTGAGGAATAGTGGTGATGGGCAGGGATAGAAAATTTGCCAACCTAGGTTGTAACACGTTATGGGAACTGCCTGTATCAACTAGGATGGTAACAGTATGGCCATTGATAGTGCCCTAGAAACGTAAGGTTTTTGGAGAGCCAGACCCTATAAGGGCTAAATAAGAGAGCTGAAAATGGACACTGTTGAGGTCAAGGGGGTCAGGGCCAGCAGGTTGGGAGGGGCCTATGCCTTTAGAGTTTATGGTTTCTGTGAATTCATCATCAAGTAAAAGGAGGAATTTCTTTGGCTGGCAATGATAACTATAGGTATACTTAGAATCACAATTGTAGCATAATCCCTGGGCACGGTGCTCCTGCATTTGGGCTGGGGTAAGGCGTTTAACAGGTAATTGGGATTTAGGGGTAGGTAAAAGGCCTTGAGGATTTGTAGGGTTTTTTGGTATGACTGGGGAGGAAGTGTATAATGGGGCCCGAGAAGGTCTAGAAATTTATGGTGGGGTAGTGGAATCAAGGTATTTGGACTCAATGAGCTTGGCCAAACTAATAGCATGGGAAATGGAATAAGGCTTAAGGATGCTAAGTTCACGTTGAATATCACCTTTTAACCCAGATATGAAGCAATTAAGTATGATTTCGGGTGTGAGGCCTACAATCTGGTTACACAGGCGCTCAAAGGTTTGTTGATAAGCAGAGACAGTGGTAGTTTGCTTAAGTTTAAATAGGGCAGCCTGGTGATTTTCGTAGGAGGAGGGACCAAAACGTACCTCAAGGGCTCTAACAAAGGCCTCCCATGTTGAGAGCTGATGGTTGTTATACATCCATTTGAACCAACTTAGTGTATCACCCTTCATATAGAAGGAAATGAGTTCCAAACGGTGAGGGGGGAACCTGGTGTAGAGAAAAGAATTGATCGGCTTGGAACAACCAATCTAATGGATCTGATCCATCAAAGGGTAGAAGTTGCAGTTTGGGTGGTCGTATAGTTGATGGGGGGAGGGAAATTATGGGGGGGTTCATGGAAAGGAGATTGGAGATGGGAAGTCTGGTTCTGGGGAAAAATTAGTTGTTGATAAAGGGGTTGATGGATAGGGATAGGAATAGGCTGGGTGGTAGTGCGTGTAGAAGCAGTTAAAGGGTTCGGTGGTATGAAGAGTAGTGGTAATGTTGAGGATGATGATACCATCAGAGTTGACATGGATAGTAGAGTGGGGAGGAATGGTGGAGGGAGTAAGGGATAAGCGATTAAGGACGGTGGTATGAAGAGTAGTGGTAATGTTACGAATAATGATACCATCAGAGTTGACATGGATAGTAGAGTGGGGAGGAATGGTGGAGGGAGTAAGGGATAGGCGGTTAAGGACGGTGGCTAGCACCCCGGTGACGGCTTCGAGACGGGCATCTACAGTAGCTACGATCCTCTCATACTGTGCGTCATGGGTAGATTGTAACGATTGGATCTTCTCAGTAATGGAGGTCAGAGTATCTTCCAGAGATGGTTTGGGAGGCATGATTCAGTGATGAAAGCACCAATTGATAAGAAATTGTTTCTTATCAGATATTGAACGAGAGAAAGAGAGAGTTTGTTATAGAGAGAGAAGACAGTTGGGGAGAAAATTCTCTTTGCATATATTTTTCATATCTGATCTAGGTGAATAACCAAATTATAAAGACAGAGGAAAAATTCAATACAATGTTATGGGCCAAAATTAAATGGGCCAATCAAAAGAGTAACTAAGGTAATAAACAATAAAATCTTTCATCCATTTAGGTCTGTTTTTATTCCTTATGGGCCTTGCAGGTGCATCATTACAAACTTTTGAGGTGTTGGAGCTGCGTGAAAGGTGAAGCTTTGAAATGGAAATTTGGACGTGGTTAGTGGTCCTTTTATTCTTTAGTTTAAGTTATTTTCTTATTTATCTTTTTTTTTGGGAAAATATTATTTATCTTCTTAGTGCTCGGTGGTGGTCCCTGCGTGATGTTTTTGTTTTGTTTGCTAGTCAAAACAAATTTTGGGCCATTCAATTTTTATTCGACTGTTGTTTCGTCTTGCTACTGTCCAGTCCCTGTTTGGTCCATCTTATTTTGTTGTTTTGGTCCCTTTTAGCTACTGTTTGGTCTTTATTTGGTTGTTTGTTGTTGTTTGTTTGAATAATGACGCAAACAAGAAAAAAAATGACTGGTATAGCTTGGGAGTATTGTGAAAGTGGCCACCACATAGTCTATAAATAAAATGTAAATTTTGTTCCCATGAGTGTTGGGGTGGGATTTCAAGAATGAAGCATCACTTTGCTGGAACAAATCAAAATGTATTTCCTTGTCCAAGTGTTACAGATGATGTTAAGGAAAATTTTGTAAAGCTCTTAAAAGAGAATGTAAAGAAGAAAGAGAATAACAATCTTAAGTGTTTGGAAGGAGTAATAGATGAAGATTATAGTAAAAAAAAAAAGGAAAAGAAGATAGCTCTAAGGTTCTTAAACAAAGGAAAATGAATGCAATGTTGAAAAATAGAGATGTCGTCATTCAAGAAATTTGCAAATGCATTTATGGTAACGCATTTTCATTCAATTTGGTTAGAAGTCCACTTTTTGTTCAAACTAGTACCATACCCGTCACACTAATTAAAAAATAAAATGTAAAGATATATATTTATAATTGAGATTTATTTTTTAAATTTAAGAAATGATTATAATTTATTATCATTTAACGTCAAACATGGTTATGAAATAATTATAGAATTCATTTTTTTCTTCTTAAAGATAAACGATTAAAAAACAATTAAATAATTTATATCTTTAATATGTTTTTAATAATGAAATATAAATTTCTCCTTACATCATGGTGTTTTATTATATTGTTTAGTTACATTAATATATAATGTATTATAGAAATAATTGATATAAAAAATACATGGTAACTTAGAAAGCAAGGATATCATGTTTTTTTATAAAAATAACAAATGTGGTACCAAAAAGTAATTAAAAAACAATAAATAAGTGTACTTAGATACAATTTTATTACCTCTAAGCCAAGTGCTACACAAAATAAGTGGCAATAATTTCAAAGATCTTTAATTGGTGAGGAGTCTCTTTCACCATAAGGTTGCATTATCAACCAACGTGTGAGTTGTGATGAGCTCTGTAGACCTTCATGTTGCATTTTATGATGAAACATCGTAAAAAAAATTTACGAACAAAGAAGATTGATATCATTGACGGTAACCTGAAATTAAAGGAGAAATAATTGAAAAGTCAAATCAACAACATATAAGAGCTAATAATTAGAGTTATAGACGTGTCAAATAAATCATTAAAAGTTGTAAACATACTTGTGACATTTATTGTAGGTTTTGGAAAACCTCTTTGAAAACAACATTAATAGTGGTGTTGGACGCTTTTCCTTCCTTGTCATGTATTAATATCTTCAAATCTTGTTTGCTTTGAACTCTAGAGAAAGCCACATATAATTGACCATGACTAAATAAAGGTTTAGGTAAATATAATCCCATATTTGCTAGTGATTGACCTTGAGATTTATTGATAGTCATAGCTATGAAATAATCAATGGAAATTGTCTTCTTATGAGTCAAAAAGGCCATGGTGATTGAGATGGAGACATGGACATTCTAGGAATGTAATTTAAATTTCCAACGTTTTTGCCTGATATAATCTTTGCTTCAATAACATGGATTGCCAATTTTGTCACGATTAGTCTAGTTCCATTACATAGTCCTTCATTTTGGTCTAAATTTCTCAACAACATAACTGGAGTTCTAACTTTTAATCTAATTTTGTGATTAGGAATGCTAGAAGTTCTAAGTGTATTTAAAAATTCTGGAGTCAATGTCTTAAACATAGTATTTTGAAGGCGTCAGATTTGTCTATAGAATCACAACTTAGATATTCTTTTTCATCACCTGGAATCAAAGAAAGAATATAATCATTAATTTTGTCAACAACCTCAATAGTTGAAGCTAAAATGGCTTTAGATTTAAGGAACTCTTCATTCATATATTCTTTGATTATATTAGGATATGTAGATTGGACTATAGCATGTATTGGATCATTAAAATTTTTAATAAGAAATGTTTCTGGTATTTCTATTGTTACGTAACCATCGTTTGGCTCACCAACTTTACCATCTCCTATATTCAATAACCATTGAGAAAATTCACTTAATTCTTTTGCATTTTGATTATGTTGATCATCTTGCGAACGCATGTTTTTTGTTAGTGTTAATATATGACAATTATCCCAAAGGTATGAAGCATTGATTGTTGCATTGACAATATCTGACCGACTTCCTCTTAGAATCACTGGCAAAATTTGTCGAAAGTCACCTCCAAACATGACTACTTTTCCTCCAAAAGGTAAGTCTATGTTATTAGAAGATCTCATAATATCTTTTAAGCTTTTATCTAATTCTTCAAAACAATATTTATGTGTCATTGGAGCTTCATCCTAAATAATCAATTTTGTCACTTTTAGCAACTCTACTAAGTCACTTTGTTGATGAATATTGCAAGTTGAGTTCTCTAAAGTTGGAACTAGAATAGCAAATTTTGAGTGTGTTGTTCTTCCACTAGGTAATAATAATGATGCTATACCACTTGATGCTACAGTTAAAACAATATCACCTTTTGAACGCAATGCAGAGGCAAGTGTTTTCCACATGAAAGTCTTACCAATTCCACCATACCCATATAGGAAAAATATACCACCATGTTGTTCATTCACGACTCTCATTATTTTGTTAAAAATGCCTTTTTGTTCATCTATAAAAAATAGTTAATCACAATTAATTATTTTACCTCTTGAGAAATAAAAATTGTAATAGAAATAATTATAAGTTGGTTCATACTAATGCATAGGATCACCTGTGAGAGAGATAACAAAGAGTTGGAATTGATTCTGCAAATCATTTGTATCATAGTTAAGTTCTGCATAAATAAGCTTATTTCCTAAGTGACTTGACATCGATCCTTCTGGATAAGGCATTGATGGAAAATCCTTAAGACTCTTCCGGTTTGATTGCAATAACTCCTCAATTTGTAAAAGAGTTAAATTTTGTAATTGTTGAACATCAAGTTGTAAGTCTGTTTCAATTCAAATGTTAATTAATAAGTTATAGTCAAACATGTTATAGAAATCAAAAGCATACTGAATTCTGTATACCTTGATTATTCACCAATCTTCTTTGCTCATAAAGAATACTGATCCGGTCTCAATACCGGTATCCGATCTACAATACAAATTTCAACGTCTTTGACAAGACATCTACGTGTAACCGGTGTCATCGGTATACATCCGAACTGTAATTCCGTATCAGGCGTTCTCCCTATACCGGTTGTTCAGGATAACACCATGACATCGGATAATACACACGTCACTGTGCAAAAGACAAGGATTGTTGCTACAGGGATCGATCAATAATTCCCTGCATTACGAGCCAAATTCTGCTCACGGGAATGGTCAACTTGTTCCCTAATCCTAGTCTACATTCTCTATGCTCAATATAAAATAGCCACTTGACCCAATCATGCAGGTAAGTGCGCAATATAATAATGCTAATGGGAGTTGGTGGTTCCCCACCAACGAGTCCTCGTTAATCGAGCCAATCAGGTATATGAACTCACTTCATGATTGAAGGGAGGATCTTCTTCAGCTCTTTTACGACTGATTATTCTCTGAATACATTCCTTACTTGGAATATAATCACTGACTTGAGCGTCGGAGAATCTTTGCAGGTGACACCACCATTCGCCCACTTTAACGCGTTAGGTCGGTGTGAAGGATCTCCAGGACGCCCAATCCGCTCTCCTCATTCAAGGACAACGGATACATACATCGGATACACATACATCCGGTCTATTAGACGGTATTGACATACTATTCGTGACTGGCTTGAGATCGGATCTCTTGACCCCAGTCCAGGACAGATCAAATACCATCTGCCAACTATTCCTAAGTTTGTTCCCACACATGTGCTGGTCTATTAACACTATTTGAGATAAGTATAGTTACAAATAATTTTCTTAAGTAGTAACCCGATCCCTAATCTTTAGCTTCTTTAATAGCTTCAATATATTCTTTATCATCATCTAGAAAACCCATTGTGAAACATGCTTCTCTAAATGTTGAATATACAATATTACCTACAGTTTTAATATCTGCATAACTGCATGGTCCTTTAATAACAGAAAGCATCATTCTTAGATAAAATAATTCACCACTACTTGGCGGAACCCAAATCAGTCTTCCAATAGTGTAACCTTTCTTTCTTGGTTTCCAACATCTTTCCTTTGCATTATATACAAATTTAGACACAAATTTTGCATATGTAAGTTGTTTTGCTTCTTGATAAATTTTATTTGCTTGCATCCAAGATATGAACATTGATTCTTTAACACTTGATTTAGAAAGCAGAGAATCAATGTCCTCACAGTCATTAAAATAAACAGACTATTCATTCTCAATATGAAAGTACATTCGTTCAACAGCAGGTGTTCTACCATGAATTGGAAAGGAAAAAAATCTCCAACATGCCTCACGTGAGGAGATATATCTACAATCAAGATATTGCTTTATTTCATCATTCATTTCAAAATTAGGTCTTTCTTTATTTTGTGTGGGCACAATAGCAGCTGTAATTCGATCATATCCTTTGTTGATATACTTAAATAAATACTTTATCGAAGTACTTTGATTACACCATTCAATATTAAGATGTGTTTCATACCTTCTTAAAAGTTTGGGATTATAAGGAACAACATAACGATTATCAAGAAATATTCCATTTTTTTCAATACAATTTCTATCATTTCTTTTTCTATAAATTGGAAAACCATCTTGATCAACAATAGTTGAACTTTGGAATTGTTTAGGAAAATACTTAGAACATTTACCATCTTTCATGCAGGGGGAAGATTTGTTAGCTAAACCACAAGGACCATGCATCATGGGAGCTTTAACTAAGTCATATAAATGCTTATCTTTCTCTGGATTTGGGATCTCAACGTAAATAATTTTGTCAATGTCTTCAGTAGTTGGATATTTGTTAGCTGGATGTAAGAAAACCAATATATGTGCATATGGTAGCCCTCTTTTTTGAAATTCAATTGTATATATATCTGCAATTAAAAAGTTTTTATTAGTATTAAAAACAAATAAAAAGATATGAATATAAGAAAAATATGATACTTACATGCACTAATTTTACCAAAGATCTCATTCTTCTTTATATCTTTGATCGGTTGCTCAAATTTCATTTTAAAGACTCGAGATACTATATCAGGGCGGTCTTGTGCCTTTAAATTCATTGGTCTAACTATTCTTTGAATTTCAGGCTAATTAGGATTACATGTGAATATAAGAAACAAATCTGGAAATCCAATAAAACTACATATTGCCATACCATTAAAATATAATATCCATATATCTACGTCCTTCAACAAAACTTGACGGTAATACAATTCTTTGTCCTTTGTTTGATCCTTTATTTTATGATTGATTACGAGATTCATACAAATTGTTGTACTTATCTACTCTTAACTCTTTTTGATGGGTTCTCATATAAAACAATCTCTCTGATTCATCATAGTATAACCGTCAACAACAAATTGTTGAAATAGTCTCCTAGCCCTCAATAGCGTTTCTGCTTCATCTTTTCTAGTTTGCAATCTAAAACAAAGAAACTCTTTTATAGTGACTTTATTTCTTTTTGCTGGCTGGGATCTAATTCTTTCTCTATGTTACACATCATTTCTGTATTCATCTTCACCATAAGGAAACAAAAGTGGATATTGTAATCCTAAATAACCAGTATGTAATTCATTAATTCTTTATAATTTCCCAGATTGTGTTTCTATTATAATATCTCTATTCGATCCACTATCTACATCACCAACAATAAGAGCAGCAACTTCAGCCACAGTAGGTAAGTTATAAACTCTTCCATCAGTTGTTCTATCAAATATCAATTTTAATCTCAAATTTTGTGTCTCTATCATGTTAAATCTTTCCTTAGCCATTCTAAAAGACTTAACAAACACATTATGTTCATCAAGCATTTCACTCAACTTAAGGACAATGTGTGGATTCAGGTTCTCTTAGAATCTACTCACAAACATAAAAATATTGATTAGAAAAATAATAAACTAAAATAAACATGAAATTGTAAATTTTGTTAAACATAGATTTTTACAATCATAAACATAAAGAATAGTTACATACCTGTAACTTGAAAGTCTATTATGTATCTTATTTTCAGTGTCATATATATAAAGTTGTGTAAATTTTGGTTGGCATCCAGGCATAGGCAACAAACTACCAATCAAGTGACATGATTGCCCTTGTATTCTAAAAGAAGGTGGTCCTCTTCCATTATTGATGGATTTATCCAATTTTTCTCCTGGTGATGTAAATGCAAACATCATATTATATGATCTTATATGCTGTTGAAAATGCTTGCTATCACTTGAATCAACATCATATAAAAGATGTTTGAGAAAACTGGGTGGATCATTAAGAGTAGGTAATTGAATCTTTCCAACACCACAATAAAGTCCAAACTTTGGATGCAAAGTATTTTTATCTTTCTTATTTCTCTCTTGATACCACATGTAAGCTCCACAATATTGGCATGGCCATATAGGATCTCTAATGTCAACATATTCTAATAACAGTTAAAAATGATTAGCAACAATAAAACATAGTGTATTTATACCATGAATTATGTACTCATAATCTATAGATAGAGATAGATAGTGAGAAAGAAAAAAAGAGACAAAAAAAGAGAAAAGGAGAGACAGAGCTAGAGACATACAATACCTTCATCTAATAATGTAGTATTATATACATCTTCATCTTCAGTTAAGTAGTCCTCATCATAATCTAAATCAGCAAATTCATTAATTAGTTCATTATTTCCTAAGAAATAAACTATATCTAAATATATTTTGACTTATATTTAAAAAATTATCAAATAGTGCTAGTACCTATTCCTTGATTCAATTGATGATTAGGAAGAACTTCTGGTTATGAATGAGATACAAGATACCCATCTTTTATCAAATGTGTACCCTAGCCAGCTGTTTACTCAAACTTGGGATAGTATCAAATTGTTTTCTTTTGTTATTTATCCCAGAAAGGTGCTTAGTTGCTTCAACTTCTTGTACCATGTTAGGATTCAATTCACTGAATTTGTTCATAAGGTTAGTACTTAACTTATGAATATCAATTTCAGTCCTTTTCTTTGAATTTGTATGTTTGGTGTTGCTAGGCTGAGTGTGCACAGCTAGATTACAATTATTTGACATAGTTGATGCACCAAAACGTTGACCATCATCATTTAGAATGATAGATGAGATATCTCTTAGAGCTGTATTATATTTTTGCCTTGAAAAAGACAAATTACAATCTGTAAATTATATAATAATTAACAACTTTTATATTAAATTTAAGGTTTAAACTTAAACAAACACCATTTACCAATTTGATCTTGGGGCTGATGTCTCTTCCACCTGATGTTTCATTTCTTTTCCAACAATATCTTTCTTTTCAAACATGTTTTTGTTGAATCATTATCTTTCTTTGGTTGTTGATCCATTTTTCTAACAAATTTTCATGATACTATTGACCTAAAGTAACATTCTTGTTGTTAGATATAATAAACTATATTTTAAAAAAAGTACAATTTGACTACATTAATAGGAGTGATAAAGTTAGAATGATAATAGTTTCAAGCAAGAAGTAGAGTAAGCACAATGAAAAACTATATATATTTATGATAATGCCTTCAACAATGCATTGGCAAACCAATGATGCAAGATTTTAATTTCAAAGACAAGATATATTGTATTTAAAATTAAGAATAGAATAACCATTAAGTTCATTTTTTTAAATTTCAAAGCTTACCAATCATATAACTAATATCTTTAATACATGCTAAATTAAATCCTGATGACCATGCTTAATATCTATTTTATTACCTCATTCAACATTCTATGCAGCTCATCCCTAACTTCAACAACACGGTCCCTGTCACTGCTATCAACCACAAAAGAAGCCCTTGTGTATTTTGGAAGTAATGTCTCCACAAAGGACAGATCTGCGTGATATCAAGAATAATTATTCATTAAACAATTCAAAGAGATCTTATTACTACCAAGAGGTCAAAGGTAAGACAATAGTTGGTCAGAGTATTGAGTAAAACGGTTATGACATACACACTCTAAAAGTCAGTACATAGTTCAATAGTTAGTCACACGAGTCAGGCTCACAACATCCAGAGTCTCAAATTCAAGACCTAGTCATAAATAGTAGAAGTTTGCATGGCCATTGAGTTTATGATATTAATAATATTTCATAAGCAGTAGAGCATCACCATAAGCACTATAATTTGCATACAAATCATTGCATAATTAAGCATACAGGTCTCAAATTAAGCATAAAGATCTTATTACCGTACCATATACATACTTGTTGAATCCAAGTTTCAACCATACCATGTTATAAAATCAACAAAAGTACTGCAGACATTTTGCTAAACCATCCATAACTTTAGAATAGTTATAGTAAATCCTGATGAACCATCCATATTTTCATATTCTTTTAGAATAAGTTAGTTTGTTAAAGTATTTTTTTTTCTTACAAGAAAAAAATAAGAAAATTGCTAAAGAAAGTGACTATTTTTAAAAAAATTAAACTAATCAAAATATACTATTATACTCTTATGCAACTAGTATTGAAAACTTTATTTTTCTAGTAGCTGTCACATTTTAAATGATTATTGAAAACTCTACATTTCATCTATTTATACTCTTTTATATCAAATAAGGTTTTAATTTATCCTTTCTTATGTGTTACTATGCTGAACTTTCTTAGGAACTAATAAACTTAATTTATAAGGTCAATAATCAGAGGGAAATTTTTTCGTAACTTCCTAACATGAGATTTATTTTTTAAAAAAGAGAAAGAAAATTCTTAAACTTTATCAACCATTCAATTTGATATATTACATGTTATTTTTAGTTTGACTTAGTTTGATTTTTCTGTTGAAAAACCCAATAGAATTTGATTTGATAAAACACTTTGCCTCACAGGTTGGGTTTGTGAATTCCTTAGCTTCTACAAAATTAGCAGAGTGAAAGTTGCAAGACTCTATGTACTATGGTTTTTTATGAATACTCTTTTTCACTAGAATTTCTTTGGCAGACCACCGAATTTTCAACATCCTATATATATAATGCATTTCGACAGGCATTAAACCTTTCATAATGCAGTAGCCATTCAATGGCCATGTCATTCGGCATTAAATCTAAGCAATCAATATATTCTCTCTTTCCTATTTTTCTTAATCCTCATAGGAAAGAAAAAACACAAGGTAGCCATACAACTTACACCATTAATATATAGTTTATCTTCACACAGAACAACTAAAAAGAGGAGGTAAATCTTACCTAATTTTTTAAAGCAAACACCACACACCTCTGGATAAACCTTTAAAAAATATATAAAAAATTAGTATGAGAATCAAATATAGTGAAGATGAAAATGGAACAATAAGTAAAAGGCAAAGAAAAACTTACAAAAGAAATGATTAAGAGTGGCAATTGGTTCAAGTGAATTTAAGTGTATTTCACTGAGCAATGTTAAGAAGTTCTTTTGCTATTATGAAACGTTGTTGCAAGAGTAGAGAAAATACTTTTGCTATTCTAATTTATTTTAGCTTTTTTAAGAGTAAGAAGTCAATAAAAGAAAAAGTAAAGTAAGAATATATTGTCTTATTCTAACCATGTCTTGCAAGTTTTTATATTAATTTATTTCCTGCACATTGTAAGTAGTAAAGGTTGACACAATTTTCATCTTGGCATGCTAGGTAACAGGAAGGTAACAGGGAGGTTGACAGTCTAACATTTTGACTTGCTTAACAGCATGAATCTTTCTTTTTTAATAGTGGGAGCTTTTGCAATGCTATGAAAATGTAATCAGCGGAGATTTCAGAGCACGCCACTGTCAACTTTGTCTCTCATGCATTATCCACTGTTACTTAGCTATTGAAATAAAATGTATTAATTCTATTATGATGTTCTTTTGAGTTCAAGATTTCTTTCATTAGTTTTTCTTCAACTTATTTCATTGTTTATTCATCACTATTAGAGATGGAAATGGGCCAGGCTGGGTCAGGCTTTGAAATGCCTGAGCCTGGCCTACATCAAATTTTCAAGGCCTGAGTCTGGCCTATTAGCTTGTCATAGGCCTTTTTTTAAGGCCTGTTATGGCCTGTTTGAAGGCCTGACCTATTTAAAAGCCTGTTTAAAAAGCTTGTTTATAGTGAAACTTTTAAAATGCTAAAACCAACCTAAAAAAATTTGTGCTCCATTCCCTCCAAATTTTTTAATTGTAAACTTGTAATATTAATTTATATTATATAAATGTAAATATGTAATATATATATATATATATATATATATTAGTTTATGTTATAAATATTATATATATAACTAATTAACAATTAATTTAATTAAATAGATCGGCCTGTTAGGCTTTAAAGGCTTTTCAGAAAGTCTGTAGCCTGGCATTTTTAGTTAAAAAGGCATTTTTAAAAGCCAAAGTCTGGCCTTCTAGCCTAACAAGCATGGCCATGTAGGCTTTAAACGAGCCGGGCCATAGGCCCCCGACGGACGGTCTGACCCATTTCCATCCCTAATTATTATTAATTTTTCTGCTTTCATTCTTTTGATGTTGATATTATTTAATATATTAAACTTTTTAATAGAATTGATTGGTTTGATTTCATGTTATTATCTTCTTTCATTGTTCTTTTTTTTATATTTTTTCATATTCATGTTTCTCTTACATGCAAAAATCAAGGTAAGGAGTGTATATACATATTTCATTTTAATTTTTTCCTAATATTTAAAGTTATTATTATGCATTAAACTATCACTTTCCTTTGTTTTTATTCATCCCAGACAATAATATATTCAGTTCTTCCTTCTTCTTTATTAGGTTTAGATATGTAATCTATTAACTATATTTACTATTTTAATGGTAAATGATTTTATTTATATGTTTATATGATTATATGAAATATTACATTTGTAGTTACGAAAATATATGTACATTTATATCACTTCATTTAATCCTTACAAAAATAAACTTAAACTTCTGTGGTAACTTTATTAAATGATTATAATAGATTTTATTGATAAAAATATATTTAATAATTCATTTTATTTTTTTAAGTTACTGCAATTAATACATTTCAATTGAAAAATAGCATATAGCATGATAATTATCTTTATTTTATCACAAATTTTTTATTTTTGCTTTTCCATTTTTTAATAAGACAAATGTATTCATATTCTATTTTATATATCAGTTGCTACGTTAATTGGATCAACTGTAAAAATTTAATGCATAAGTATATGAACTAAATATAAGTTAAGTACTATGGAATAGTGTGAGCACTAAACTGCAACTGGCAGGGCAATTATAAAGACAAACTTTTACAGTTGCATATACGTATGCATTAAATTTTTTACATTCTTATACATATGCATATAGTAAGTGACACATGTACATGAATACGTTTAATCAATGTTTTAAATTACTATCACAAAATCAATATTTTTTAACTTACTTTACATGTACATGCCAGAACTTTATATTGTAATGAGCATTTTCATATTTGTTCTATCATATCTTTATTTTATATTGTAAATTTTTTAGTGAAATATCCATTAAAGCACGCAGTTACATTTATAGATCATTTATGATGCTCTACTTTAATCTCTTATTTTTATCTAATAATCTAGTGCTTATATTTTAAAATTTTATTTTAAGGTACATTACACACTTTTTATACTTGATATAAATGTATACCATATTTGTTTAAATATAAATTTTATTTGTTATATAATTTGTCTATATATACATGCTTAAATAATAATTTGGGATAATTTGTGCGTATGATGAATTTGCTCGGATTCCCCTTTAGAACATCATGGATGATGGAAAATCGAGTTTCTCATGTATTACATTAGTTATTCAACTTTGTATTTTAATAATCTTTGTGTGTATTTTCTTAATTTATATTTAAAGCACTATTATATACTTGCCTAAATATATATATATTGTGTTTACTTGTATATTTTACGCACTATTATATACTCTTAATTTAATTCTGGAAAATTAACTCATCGGTTTGGGAATTTTTATTCAAGGCACCCAAATTACATTTGTACATTCTATTTTAGTAGGCCGGGGTAAATGAGATAAAATTATAGTTCATTATTGCTATAGTCATAATCATAATAAAATTTGTTCTCCTGCTTAGATCATGACTTAAATGAATTCTATAGAATCATAGAAACATGAGACATACTTTTTTGCATGGAGTTACCGTATTAAGTGAATTGCAACAGGCTACATTACACATATAGGACTACATGAAGTCTAAAATCAAAATTCTGCCTCCACTAATGTAGTTAACTAACATTTTCAATATCTAGTAATTTACTTCTCAAATGAATTATATTGCAAGTAGTAGTTTGCATTCTGACAACCAACTATGGGGTTGAACTTTGTGAGATACAAATATATAGCAACAAATACATACCGAGATGAAATACAAATATATGGCAACAAATTTAGATAAAATAAAGACCAACAACAATAAAACCACATTCTATAAAAGATATGATTCTAAAAAAGATATACTCATATGTGACATCTCAAAATTAATAGATGTATAATTTGGTCTATGCCAACAAAAATTTAAATGTGTAAAGTTAAAGGTATGTCACCCAACCATACATGAGTTTTTCCATTAAGACTAAGCACCAATGACAATAAAGGCTTAAGGATGTTGACAAAAAGTGGCTCACTTGCACCACTATACTACAGAAAGTAAAATTCTTGGAGCCCAAAAAATTACAAATTCATCTCTACCAATATTGGTCATTCTGTTTTAACATGCTTCATCAACTTAGTAGTGCTTAGTTAAGCAGATGCGAGGTCTAGAGATGCAGAATCAGAAAACCTGTCAGGTGAATTCCTCTTGGTTGGAGTAAGTAAACCCATTAGTGCAGGGTCATACTTAGCACTTGCTGACATTGATGTTTGTTGCGAAGATAAAATGTCCTTGTGAGAAAGAGGAAATAAATGGGTAAAAATTTATAACAATAGATTTCTCCATACATACACTATCTAGATCCACATTTTGAGCCTCCTTATGCACCTCATCTATTTTAATCTCCTGTAGATCCATAAGCAAATTAGTCTTATTGGCAATAGGAACCACAAAAAAGAATAGTGTTGATCCTTGCATGCAACTAATATTGGTGAAATGGAAAGAATAGTGACAAATTTATAATCAAGCATTCAGACAAATAATTTCTAAAAAAGATTGAATTCATAATCCTCAAGCTTACACTTCATTAAAAAACAGCACTAACACTCACTCTATTGACTCTTATTCTTTTATTTTCTTTCTACACACCTCTCTAATCAAACAAAATACATTAACAAATTCGGTGTATAATTAACATGTTTGTGATTTCTTTACACTATATTTTCTTCACTGTTGAGCTGTTATAAGCCAAAAAAATTCCCAACTTGTCGTTCTAATGTTACTTATAAGTAACAGAGAAAATTTTACTACAAAAGAAAGAAATTGTTTAATTTTATTTTTTAAATAATTTAAATATATATATTTGTTACAAAAGAAAGAAATTATCTATTTTTGTAACCCTTTTTTTCTATTTTTGCTATTCTAATACAATAGATATGCTAAATGCACAAATAAAGTTCATGAGATTTATTTAATTTGTGCATTACTTATTGATTTAGAAGGAAATTATTTTCCTAGGTATGAAGTTTGTATCAATTTATAGATTTGGTTTATTATGAAATTTTTGTTTACAAAAATGCATCGAAGAGGTAAATCTATTTTTTTAAAAAAAAATTATTTGAATTTACAAAGGAATATTTTGTAAATAGACATTAGTGAATCATGATATTTCTTGCACAAATATATCTTCAAGTAGTTGCATCTATAATGGCAATCCACAATGTAAAAAGGGGGATTTAAATTTGGAAAACCAAATTTATTAATACCTAATTATTAATACTTGATTGATTTGATTAAGTCATTTCAGTTTTCTAACTTCATGGTTTGTAGAAAACCAATCCACCAATGAAGATTAAGAGAAACAATTCCCTTAAGAAACACCTTGACTTATAGAATCATTACCTGAGCTTGAGTCTAGGTTGTTATTTGTAACACAAATTTTAAATATCATGAACAAACATGTATATATAATTTTTTATATACAATAAAAATAGTACTCAATTTTTGTCTAGTTTTCATTAAATGAGGAGCTTTATACAGACTTAGAGTTCAAATTAATAAGCATGCAAATTATTCCTATTGGCAATAGGGACCACATAAAAAAGTAGCGTTGATCCATAAGCAAATTAGTCCTATTGGTAATAGGAACCATATAAAAACATAGTGTTGATCCTTGCATGCAACTAATATTGGTGAAATGGAAAGAATAGTGACAAATTTATAATCAAGCATTCAGGCCAATAAATTCTATAAATTTTAGAATTCATAATCCTCAAGCTTACACTTCATTTAAAAATTCAAGAGTTCATTGCATAAACTATTGGGACAAAATACTAATAAATGTTCATTGCACAAACACTTGATCAATTACCAAAAAAACTTGGCTATTATTCAACTCATTTGCATGTAAGGATAAAAAGAAACAATTTCAAAATGTATTCAATTGTTAGTCTTTTTCAATAAAGTTGCATATTTAAATGCTAAATGATTACCTTATCTTTTGCAATTTGTTCCATGATGGATTCTATTGTTTCCTTATCTTGGCAAATCTCAATGACTGAATAATTTTTAAAATTAGGCTTTATCTTGAGTTTGAAAGCTACTAATTTCCCCAACATCACATCAACAGCTTCAGGAATGGCCATAGGGTCCAATTCACGCTCTTAAAATTACAATGTGCATAAGAATAAGTGTTTTAATAAATATACCTAACATGCTTATGATAACCAACTTATCAATATATTTTATGCACCTCTATCATCTGTTTTTGGAGTTCTTGTGCAGTTTGGTTTAGCAATTGAATAAATTCTCTATTCCACAATATTAACTTGGCAGTTGCTTTACTTTGTGACATCATAACCTCGATTTTAAATCTACTAAACCACAAAGTAAAATATTATTAGAAATAATAACAGTAATTTCACATTAATGATCTAATCCTAGTGATTTATTGGAAGATTTACCTTAGGATACTCTCTAAGCTTTTTTTACCACACCATCGACATATGAATGAATTTGTTGATGCTTCAACTTTCCTATTGCACTTTTGGCAAGCATCATAACTCCAACCATGTGCTGCAAGCACTTTCTCAATTTTTCCAACCGTGAGACAGGTGCAATCCTAAATATCAAAAGTATACTTAGAAGAAATATGGAGGAAATATACATTTTCTATTTTATGTATCAATCCATATAATACCTTTTCAAGTTCTAATTCATTAATTTTTTGTAAGCACATAACTTCAGCATTAGTTAGGAACTTCTCCTCATGGCTAAGTTGAGAATAAGAGGATATTTGAGTCAATATTTGTGTATACGATGCACAATTGTCATCCTCGCCCAGACTACAAGAAGAATAAGAATAATTCTCATAAATTGTCAAACTCACAATTACGACTGTGAATCATAATAATATTAAATTTTACCCTTTTTATATTCTTCAATCTCCTTAATGTTTTCATCATTGATGAAAAGCCTTGAGTAAAACATTGAATTCTGGATACTTGTAGGATACTTTCCTGAACATAATAGGTATGAGTAATTTGCATTCATAATATAAATTAGATCAACTAAATAGTACCAATTAATTTGCCTTTTGAATCCTTAATCTTTGCATATGTCAACAATATAACTATGGGCCCGGTTTGTTGACTATCTAAGTAAGATAATAATTTTGTTGCAAACTCCTCCCACAAAGTACAATGCATTATAACACCTTTATGTATGAAACATAATAGTGAGAACTCAAAATAAGTAATACATTGATTTCATATAAGCAAAGGTGAAAAATTTGTATTCCATTTACCTTTGGTCCTTCAAAACAATGATAACTTTCTTTGGAACACTCTCATGTAAATGTTGTTCTATATCAACAAATTGTGCAAAAATATCTACCAAATTAAGAGTCATAAATTCTTGTTAATTGTTGGGATATGTACTAAGGTCAAAATTAATAAAAGAAGAACTATCATAATCAACACTTGTCTACTAAAACATCAGGACATGCAACTCCAGAGATGATATCTTGAAAATTAGCAAAATGATAAACATTTTTTGGTATTTGGGGAAGATCACGTTGTACTGATACTGTCCCGCTCATGAACACTAACTTATGTCCATGATTAGATATTTTAAATTGCCCAGTGCTAACTTTAGGGTAGAAATTTTGCATGACATATGTTTTACCCTCTTCAAGTCTTGGAATCTAATTGTTAACATCTAATCCTTTCACTTCAGCCATGATCTTGCTCCCCTATGATCATAAACAAAGCAAGAAACATCATATAACAAATGTTGATATTTTACACAAAGTATCAACATAAAAAAAAACACCCTTCTTACCTGTTCATCCATGAAGATCATCTCAATAGCACACACTTTTTGAGACTTTTGTATCAATCTTAAATTTTTAATTCTTATTGCAATCTTGCAACTCTCTTTTGTTGAGTTAATCTCTAAAATAGGCATGACCTTACGTGCCATTCTTGAATCAAATGAAGACAATCAAAATTATTAAAGATATAAACCATAGCTAATGCATGTCAAAATGAGAATTATTTGCAACATAACACATTTCTTAAAAGACAAATAATGTTAAAAAATAAATATGAATCATCCTAGCTTTTAAATTATCTTCATTGTTAAGATATTAAACATGAGACAAATCCAAATTTGTCTTGAGTGATGTAATAGAAAAATATTTTAGAAAAGGAGAAAAATCATTTTAGTTATAGGATTCCTATGATATATACTAATTTTAAAGTATATCAAATTCCTTCACTTTGGTGTCTTAGGTCTTTTCATTAGTCCATTCATAAAAACTAGTATACTTTTGTGAAGTAAGTTTGTTTCCTAAAGGATAGTTTAATTGCATAATAAGCCTATGTTATTAATTGGGAAATTAGTAATTCACATTCTTTTAGAATAAGTTAATTTTTTAAAGCATTTTTTTCTTAAAAGAAAAAATCTAAGAAAATTGATTAAGAAAGTAGCTATTATTTAAAAAATTAAACTAATCAAAATATATTATTACACTCTTATGCAATGAGTATTGAAAATGTTATTTTTTTGGTAGCTGTCAGATTTTAAATGAGTATTGAAAACTTAACATTTCACCTATTTATGCTTTTTTATATCAAGTAAGATTTTAATTTATCTCTTTTTTATGTGTTACTGTGTTGAACTTTCTTAGGATCTAATAAACTTAATTTATAAGGACAACTAAAATTGTTTGGAAATCAGAGGGAAATTTTTTCGTAGCTTCCTAACATGAGATTTATTTTTTTAAAAAAAGAAAGGTAATTCTTAAACTCTATCAATAATTTAATTTGATATGTTACATTAATTAATTTTGAAAATTTTTATAAAATATTAATAAAACCCATCAGATTCTATAATTGTCGTTGTCTTGTAGTAAGCAAAGTTTACACTAAGCAACAATCTTTATAGTAATTTATAGATTATAGAAAGTGGCAAATGAAGAAGCAATGCATGCTTATGACTTGCTAACAAAAGCTCTACTACTGCATGCATTGGAAAAATATGACACCAGGCTTAAGACTTGATATAGCAAAAGTGAAGAATCATATAATTTTATGTGTCAAATATCAAATTCACAAACAGAATGTATTCTTCAATCTTAAAAAAATCAAATGCATAAATAACTGAACTTAATTGCATAATGAGCTTGTGTTATTAAAGCATTTTTTTCTTAAAAGAAAAAATCTAAGAATATCGCTAAAGTGACTATTTTTTTAAAATTTAAACTAATCAAAATATATTATTGTACTCTTATGCAATGAGTATTGAAACAGCTAAAGATTCCTTAAAAAGTTCTTAGGCTGTCAAGGAAACTAAAGATTACAGCTAAAGATTACATTGTAAATAAAATAAAATTAAGGCTTTAGATGATATATAATATAACAACATTCTTTCATGATACAATATAACGACATTTAATCACAAACTGACAAATAGACAAAATTATATATTTTTGTAATACAAAGTGAAATATTATTAGTTTGACTTAGTTTTATTTTTCTGTTGAAAAACCCAATAGCATTTTCCAAACTACAAATTAGCGATAGATCATAGAAAAAACTCAAGTCTAAATGTTTATTTCT
Source organism: Clitoria ternatea (assembly GCA_037962975.1). Lineage (NCBI taxonomy): Eukaryota > Viridiplantae > Streptophyta > Magnoliopsida > Fabales > Fabaceae > Clitoria > Clitoria ternatea. The sequence goes on from CM075670.1 coordinate 11,482,695, forward strand.
AAACTAAGCATCAGAATAGTTTATTTAGTTATAAAAGGAAAGCATTGTTTCTACCTACAAACATCAAAACACTAACCTGGTATAAACAAAAATTATTACTGAATAGTCCTTTTAGTTATAAACTTGAAAAAATACATCTTCATGTTCTATAAAATATTTATGTATAAATATATGCTAAAGGAAAACAGATTGGATATATTTAGAGGATGAACATGAACATGAGAGAAGTCTTATTTTATCTGTTGCATAAGTGAAAGACTTATTAATCTTTTCATTTTTTTTTAGTGAGTAACTCTTTTTATAGTATGGGATTTAAGGCGAGATCATGTACTCTGGAGTTGCATCTAAAACATACCATTGCAGAATAATGTAAAATAGAAAAGTAACAAACCAAGAGTAAAAACTCACTACTAACTACAACCACTTAAAAAGAGAAGCAACTTCACACAATAGAATTTAATAGTATCTATACACAACTTTACACCATCAAATAGTTTATTTTCACACAGAACAACCAAAAAGAGAAGGTGAATTAAAAAGCTTGGTGAGGATAGAATGATGAGACGGATACAAAACCAAAAAGAGGTGCTGATCTTACCTCACTTTTTGAAACAAACAACCCCTTCTCCTAGCTGAACAGAAAAATAGATCAAAAATTAGGTTGATCATCAAAATATAGTGAAGGTAAAAAAGGAACAAATAAGTAAAATGCACAGGAGATGATTTTACCTCACTTTTGAAGGAAATACAACACCACACAAAAAACACAGAACCTTTGAGATCTCTATTAACTGAACCTTCAAAGTGATGTATTTCAACTTTGAAGAAGCCATTATTTTTTTCCTTAGAGTTAAAGGGAAATCAGAGAGCAAAAAGTGTATCAGATAAATCTTAGCTAAAATGGTGAAATAGGTCACTGAATCTATGTTATCCTTTACCATGCTGTTGTCGTTCAAAGGAGAAGAAAGCTTGTTTGAGGTTATGTCAGAAAATGGTTCTTTAAATCAAGTAAAAGAAATAACTTTAGAGATGTGCAGATGGGGAGCGTGAAGGAGAAGCAACTTACAGGTTGCCTTGAGTACAGTATGAAGTTGTCCTTATGTGAAAAGTTTTATATTTTATATCTTTCACATTGCAAAAGGGAAAAAGGAATCAGAGTTTTACACATTGCTAAAGAGAAAAAGAAAGCAGTGTGATGATATGTAAATTTTGAGCGGGAATTGAAATGAAGGAGAGAGTGCCACGTGTCACCCAGGGTTCTTTTTTTCTAGTATGAAATAGATGTTAAAAGTTATTATAGAGTATGGTAGGGGTTTAAAGCCTGCTACATATCATGAGGTGAGTGTTTCTTTCTTGAAAAAAGTTGTTGATAACATTAAGAAAACCCTAGAGAAATATAAAAGTAAATGAGAGAAGTGGGGTTGTACTTTGATGTATGACAATTAGACAGATGGAAAATGGAGGTCACTTGTAAATTTTCTTATCAATAGTCTAAGTGAGATTCTTTTTTTGAAATCAGTTGATACTGATAATGTAATTAAGAATGCCAAGAAGATGTTTGAGTTGTTGGATGATATGATAGAGGAAATTGGTGAAGACAATGTGATGCAAGTTGTTATCGATGGAGCTCCTAATCTTGTGGCTGTGAAGAGATTGTTAAAGGACAAGAGGAAGAAATTATTTTAGTCTCCTCATGCAGCCCATTGCCTGAATCTAATACTCGAGGACATTGGAAATCTTCTAGTGGTCTTTATTACCATTGAAAATACAAAGAAGCTTACAACTTATATTAATAGACACACTTAGGTGGTTAATTTGTATAGAAAGTATTCTAAGGGAAAAGAATTAGCAAGACAAGCTATGACAAGATTTGCTACTTCTTATCTTACCCTAAATTACATCATGCAACAAAAAAATGCACTTAGGTCTATGTTTGCTTCAGAGGATTGAGTTACTAGTTCACATGCTAGTAAAAGTGAGAGAAAGCAAGCAATGAACCTAGTCTTAAGTGATACTAGATTTTGGAGATCCATTTAGTTTTGCCCACTTGTAAATGTATTAAGGCTAGTTGATGGTGATTCAAAACCAGTCATAACTAACATTTATGAAGCAATTGATAGGACCAAAGAATAAATTGTGAAAATTTTTCAAAAGGAAGAGTAAGGTACAAGAAATTATAGAAGATTATTGATGAAAGATGGAATTTACAATTCCATAGACCCCTCCATGTAGCTACTTATTTTCTTAATTGTAGGTAATTAATTACATCCTCACTCTCTTTTATGTTTTATGTATTTTATTAGTTAGTTAACAATAAGTCAATGACATTGTCTTGCCATTCTTATTTTATTATTATTTGATTAGGTTCCATTATGATAAGAACTTCAAGATAGTGAGGTGTTGTTTGGCTTGTGTACAACCATTGAAAAGATGGTGCCAAATAGAAGAGAAAGCTTTATAATTGATCAACAACTAGAAAAGTTCAAGGGAGCCAAAGGACTTTTTGGAATGAGCATGGCAATAGAAACTAGAGATAAAAAACAACCTCATGCATCTTTTGTTTAGTGAATACAAAAATATTTTTACAAATTCTAAATATCTAACTTTGTTTTAATAGCTCTTTGGTGGTAGAGTTTTGGAGGGGAAGGCAAAGAGTTACAAAAACTAGCCATGAGAATATTGAGCCTTACGTGTAGTACTGCAAGATGTGAGAGAAACTGGAGTACCTTTGACCAAGTGCACACCAAGAGGAGAAATAGATTGGAGCAACAAAGGTTAAATGTACTTGTGTTTGTCAAGTATAACCTCCAACTTGATATGAGACAAAAGATAAGAGAAGACAAAGGGGATACCTATAATCCTATTTTCTTATTTGATATTGAATTGGATGATGAATGATCACTGAAAAAGAGAATCCTTATCTACCAATTAATAATTCATGGATGGATATTCATGAGTGTTTTGGTTTTGATGAGAGGCTTCGAGCAAGAAAAGGAAGAAAGGTAATTTGATACGAAATATGACTCGTGTGTGTTTTGGTTTATACTTTAAATGTAAAATGTCATACTTATTATTTCTTTTGTTGGGTTTCATGGGTTCAAGAAATTTAAATGCTAAGTTTGATAAGGGAAAATTTATAATAGGATATTAAGAAGAAATTAAAGAAATTATTAGAAAATGAGAGAAAGAAGAAGAAGAATATAAAGATGAAGATATTTTCATGTTGGAAAATAAAGTTGAGTTAAGTGATGTTGATCTAAGGGATGATGATTAAATGTTAATATTAACTAGTGCTTTTTGTCTTTTTGGATGAAATTATAATGCTAAATTTGGCAATCAAGTCACTATTTTTTGCTTTTTTTCCAAATTAAAAACCATTTTTTATAAAGCCATTTCAATATAATTAGTTTATAAAAATGGTAAAGGTGCCTTTAACAGGAGCAATAACTTTAGAATTCATCACAATAACTTATACTGCAGTAATATTTAATTTTAGAATATTCACACTTTAATGCAATCAAAGATGTTACATACTAACAACAAAACTGGGATATTCTTGAAACCCAAAATACTATTTATAGTACCAATCATTTAAAAGAATGAAACACTAAATAGAGGTATCAATGAACATTAGCAAAGTTTCAACTCAAATCAAAATAATCTTAACCTAAAATAAATGGAGAGGGAGAGAAGGAGAGACTTACAGTTGACAGAGAGGGGGAGCCTCCAAGAAGGAAAGCCACTGTGAGAGATCCACTGATAGGGACAACCAATAAGAGATAGAGAGAGACCCGTCGAGAAATAAGGGCCACTAATTAAGAGGGAAGGTTAAGGTTAAGGGCATGATGGTCACCAGAGGTTGAGTGAACCGAGGCCGTCGAAGGTTGAAGGACGATGGCCATCGAAGGCATGGGGAATGGAGTAAGGGGGAGAGGGGAAGGGAAGTTGAGAGAAAAGAGAGTTTTATATACGTTAGGGTTTGGGGAAAACATATGAGGAGTGATGAACCAAATTAATACACATTATAATTTTACAGAAAGAATTTATTCTATATTTGATATGTGTAATGGTAATCTTTTAATTGAATTTTATGTTATTTAGTTTAATTGAAGTATTATGAATATATTTTTTAATTTTTTTTATTTTTAATGTATCTTAAGTGTCTTTCCTTATTTAGGTTATAACTTAGGCTGATCTTTGAGTCCATGAAAAGCTAGAACAAAGGTCCATATTATGATAATAAAATTTGATAGTCTTGTATCTGAAAATAATGAAGAAATAGAGTTTTAACAAATCAATCTGTATCTGCTCTACTAGCATTGACATAGTTCACTAATTTACACATATCTCGAGCTATAGATGTCCAAATGACATGATATTTATGCCAAATTCTTAATAAGATAAACATCTATAACTTTCATGTTAAAGGTTTGGTGTAATCATGACATCTAGAGGGTCAAATTTGGTGTACAAGATGAAAAACATGAAGAGATGGATGGATTTCAACACCTACCATCATTTTCCTTTGAATTTATGTAATCACAAGCTCATCAATGTTGAAAAACATGCATCAATGATCAGCACATAAATATATAATGCTCTTATACTTTGCCTATAAATTGATACTTGAAGTAGTAAGAAGGACACAATAGATATACAATAAAATACACGTTTAAGTTTCCAATATATTTTTATGTCTTTGCTTTAGCTTCTTAAGATTTTGTTCTTCCTTCACTTGCTTTCTTTCCTTAATCCAATATTCTTTCGTCTTTCTTTTTTAATACGAGGTAAAGTTAACTTCATCCTTTATTATTTACTTGCATAATTAAAGTCATGGATAATTTAGTTTTATTTTCTTTGTTTAAGATCATCATTATAATGGAAACTTAATCATTTTCAAATAAACTCAAGAAATTTATTTATTTTTCTTTATGTTAGCTTTGCTCTTAATATTTTTATTAAAGATAATTAATTTTCTTTGTTTCTCAAATGCTTGTGATAGTAGATTATTTAAGTGTATAACCGATTCATAGGCAATTAAATAATCTATAATCTTAAATGATTTTGGTTGGTTAACTAATAATCCATTTAAGAGATAAATATTAAGTTGCTAAATAAGATATTTCTATTTAATTTCTTAACTCAACCAAATGATAATTTTAAAGTCATTTTGATCTTAATAAGTATATATCAATTGATTATTCTTATTAGTTCACTAATTCAATTCTAGAAGATTTTCTAGAACATAATATATGAATTATTTAGGGATTCCAAGTGATTCAAGATTGAGAAATTAATTAGAATTATATTTGTGATCAATGATTAGTTAACTAAAGATTAAATAATTCCTTGGGTTAGTTGCTTTTAAATTTGATTTATATCCATCCAAAGTTTTACTTTTCGCTTATCATATAGTTATTTTTGTTATTTTGTTTTCCATTCTAAATCCAACTACAAACCCCCTTTTTATAAAAAAAGATTAAGTGTAACTAATTTAACTAAGGTTCTCGAGAAACAACTAAAGTTACTTACCTTATACTGCAGTTAACTTTTTATTTGACCCGACAATGATAACATGTCAAATTTGACGTCATTGTGAGAGACCTTTGGTCCTAATTATTTACATTCAATTAGTCATCTAATATCATTTATATTTTTTTAGTTGTGTTGAAAATATTTAAGTTTGGTTGAACGTGAACTTGTTACACCGTTAATATATATATATATATATAATTAAAAAATATCTATTTGATTTTATTTTTATCCATTTTCTAGTAATCTCATTTTTAAACCATTAAAAAAAAACAAAAAACAAATCATTAAATGTATACATATATTTGTATTATGTATGACTTAATCTAATCCCAAACTACTACATCCTTTTGATCTTGAGAGAGACATAATATTCCATCAATTACTTAGACCATCCAGGAGATTATCATGTACTAATAACCAAAATAATAATATTGTAGTAGATCATATAAATAGTGAAACTAAACCTTTAAATTATGAACATTTGTATAACATGGCTAAAAAGACATTAAGAGAATTGACTACATTAGATGTCACCAATCAAACATTATGCATTTTCTAGTAATCTCATTTTTAAACCATTGAAAAAAAACAAAAAACAAATCATTAAATGTATACATATATTTGTATTATGTATGACTTAATCTAATCCCAAACTACTACATCCTTTTGATCCTGAGAGAGACATAATATTCCATCAATTACTTAGACCATCCAGGAGATTATCATGTACTAACAACCAAAATAATAATATTGTAGTAGATCATATAAATAGTGAAACTAAACCTTTAAATTATGAACATTTGTATAACTTGGCTAAAAAGACATTAAGAGAATTGACTACATCAGATGTCACCAATCAAACATTATGTATTTTAAATCCTGAGAAAGAAGTTCCTTTTGTGCTTAAAACTGGTCTAATTCATTTGTTGTCTAAGTTTTATTATCGTGCAGGTAAAAATCCTCACAAACACCTAGAGACATTTCATATCCCCTGTTCTACCAAGAAACCTAAAGGGGTTTCAGAAGAACATGTAAAACTTAAAAATCTTTCCTTTCTCCCTAGCGGATGCCATTGAGGATTAGTTATTTTACCTTCTTCCAGGCTTTATTACTAGCTGGGATGACCTCAAGAAAATGTTTTTTGAAAATGTTTTCCTTGCTTCAAGAACTTCCTCAATTAGAAAAGATATATGTGGCAACAGGCAACATGATCATGAAAATTTATATGAATACTGGGAAAGATTTAAAAGATTGTGTGCTAGTTGTCCTCATCACCAAAGTACTAACCAACTTCTTATCCAATATTTCTATGAAGATCTCAATCTAATGGATAAGAGTCCGATTGATGCAGCTAGTGGTGGTGCTTTAGAAAATAAAACTACAAATGCAACCAAAACTTTAATTGAAAAGATGGCCTGCAATGCTCAACAATATGCCACAATGAGTAACTCTGGTAATTAGAGGAGTCCATGAGATGGAAGCTACTAATAATGGAGATAAAAAATGAAAGGATAAATTTACTGAACTAAAAACACTTATGAAAAACATTATTGTGTCTTAAAAACAGCAACAAGCTCCTACAACCCCTACTAAGGTATATGGCATTTGCACCTTTATAAACCATTATACTGATTATTTCCCTACTCTGCAGGAAGTTAAAATTCCTGATAAAAATCCTCAAGAATGTGCTACCAACATATACAATAACAAGTCTCCACAACAATAACATAACAATTATGATCTCTTCCAACAAATATAATCCTGGTTAGAGGAATCACCTTAATTTAAGATATAAGAATTCCACACAACAACTTTATGCATCTTTTTAGACAAATGTTGAACTAAGCAGGCCTTATCTGTAACATCCTGAATTTTATAAAAATGAATAATTGATGAGAATAAATAATAAATAATTGTATATGAGTGAATTTATGTCCCAAAAATATTGGAATGATTAAATTGGGATTTATTATGGATATTTATAATTTATTGAGCTGATATGAGTTAAAATTGTACCCGAATAGAATATGGGTGTCGGACCAAGTATCTCCGATTGAGATGCCATTAGTCAGGGCTATTAAGAATATTATTGGGAATCCGAATCTATATTCAGAATAATTTTTAGATAATGTATTGAGACCAAACTAAGAGCCTGTTTGTTATAAAATGGTGAGATTTTATGTGAAGTAAAATATTAAAACATAAACCCTTCTCCCTCTCTTATGCTTCACGCTACTTCTTCTCCTTCCCCTTATTCTTTTTTCGTCATCTCTTCTTCTCCTCTTCTCCTTCTTCCTCTTCCATTCTCCAAAAATCCAAATGTGGTGTGCCCTTCCTCTTTCTCCCATTTTGGTTGCTCCGAGCTTGAAGAAGATAACAATGGTGGTGTGGAGCTCTCCTTCTCCCACTCTATTTTCGTGAGGCTCCTCCCTCTTTTGGAAGCTCTTGGCCAACTCTTGGGTGAGGTAAGTTCCTCATCATTCTTTATGAGTTTATGCCCTAGATCTTGGATTCTTGGTATTTGGGGGAGTATTTATTGCATAGGAGTTGTTGGGAGAGTATTAAAACCTGGAAACCCAAAGGTGGGGTGTTGTTAATATGGCATTAATGGTGGGTTGTTGTGGGTGCGTGAATTTAAAGCTTTGATAGGTGGAAACTTGATGAGCATTTATGATGGTGATGAGTTTTAGTGAAACCCTAACTTTAATAAATTGGGGAAAGTGTGAAATATGAGTAGAATATAGGTTTAATGATATTGAAGAATGATATTAATGATGAAAGATGGTCATTGATGGTGATTAATGAGCATTGGTAATAGTTGTTGGGTTTTGATGGGAACCCTAGCCCTAAGAATTTGGGGAAATGTATATAATATAGCTTGAAAGGTTGAATTGAATGTAATGGGTGATATTTAATATGTGTATTGTTAATTATAATGATGAATAATGGTGAACGTTGGAGATAACCCTTAATGGTGGAATTAATGGGACATATATATTGGTCGGTGAATTGATAGGCCATGGATTGTGTCATTAGAGTTTTATAATTAAGGATGGTTTATGAGAGACAAGGGTAACTTGTGTGGAGCTCTAAGTGACAATGATGATTGTTGATGGATTGATGTGTTTTGGGATTACATTATGTAATGGAGGTGATGATGATGATGTTGGGTGTAGTTAGCCTTTAAGATCTAGAGGATCTTGGCTTTGGGAAAGGAATTCCCGAAGCCTAACACAATTGCATAACTTGGTGTTTGGTAAGTTTAGGACTTGATGTTGAGCTTTATGATAAGCTGATAAGTGTTTAGAGTTATGATGGTTATTGATTATGTGTATGCATATGTATGGTATGTAGATTGTATTCCGGAATTATGTGGCGGAGCTTTCGGAGCGTGCGTTCGGAGTTCGGCTCTTCCCTTAAGGTAGGAGAGAAGTTAACATTCAAATTGCATGAGTAAATTGAGAGTGATTTGATGTATGTGTTAAAACTCATGCCTGTCTTGCCATATAGTTATTGAGATGTTTGGAATGGCAAGTTGATGATTATTACAAATAATGTATGAGAATATGTTTGTTAAAAATGATAAGTATGATTTTAATGTGAATAATAAGTTTGGAATGTAAATCTATAAGTATGAATGTGTGAACAGGTTGTATATGCCTTTTATGATGTGTATAAAATGTTGGATATGTCCAAATTTGGCTTATAATGAGATTTCATATGAGGGACTGTGTAAATTTCCATTTTTTGCCTAAGTACTGATATTCTCGCTCAAGCGAGATGGGATCTCGCTCAGGCGAGAATCCCCCTGTCTTGGTATTATGGTCTCTGGGCCAATTTTGCCCAGGCGAGCGAGTATTCCACTCGAGCGAGTTGAGTGTGATGTGATCAGGTAAGATTCTAGACGAATCTCGCTCAAGCGGGCGTAGCCGCGCTTAAGCGAACGAAAGAGGAGTTGTAACATCCCTGATGTTTTAATGAGAATTATAAGAAATGGGAAATGATTAGTAAATGTTTTAGAAGTTTTATTTAATATTTGTTCTGTCTTAGCCAGAGATAAGAAAGCCGGTATCGAGATCGGTCTCTGAAGCGCAAGCAGGCGGACTTAAAGATCGGGAGTGTAGGAGAAGAGCGGACAGAGTTAGGTGGTCTGGTCCAACCGTTGTGAAGAGAGCGCCTCACACGGGGTCATAGCCCGGATTAACCTCATAATGACTAAAACAACGGATGTAGGTAACCAAGAGGTGAGCACGGATGAGGTATCCGATCTCTCAGGTTGTAGCTCGGATTTCCGAGGTATGAACACTAAGTTAGGACGTCGGGGGCCGATATTCATATTGGGCCTATACTCTTGCAAAGTATTAGAGAATTGTGAATAATTAAACGTTGTGGGAATAAATAAGTGTAATTGATTTGATAACTATGCAATAGTTTAATATAGTGAAATTGATTAAATTTAGTAAGAATACAAATAAAATAAAGGAAAAGACGATCTTGCCCATGAGCTATACATATATATAAGGAGATTCTCTTCCTTCCCTCTTCATTATTTACAAGTTACCTTTGCTGTTGACCTGTTCCTTCTCTTTCGTTTTTTCTCTCCTCTCTTAACGCTGATTTGCATGCGCTGGAGAGGGACTCCATTTGTGTCTAAACTTCAATTGAACCCCATTCCTGTGATCGAGGCTTCAAGGTGAGTCTACTGATCCGTTCCAATTATGATTCCCTTATTCCTTTTATTCTTTGGCTGTTAAGAGCCATGCATGGCTATATTCGTGGCTGTTCTCCACTCCTCTGGTGAGTGTGAGCCCAAATGCAGTCCATGAACTAAGGGCGTTGAAGTGATGAGCTGTACTTTATGATCCGTAGGTAGTAGGCTAAGCAACGGAAGACTGAGTGACGGAGTTGAGACTGCGAAACCAGTGCTCAGAGGAAGGAATCGACACAGAGAACAGATCATCGAAGCGTGGAACCAAAGTAAGGGGGGGTGTTCGGGTTATAATTAATTAGAATAGGACTCACTTCTTATACAGGTCATTGAAGTAACGTAAACAGGTTAAGGAAAATGTTGCTAAACGTAGTTGTGTGTTTATGCTTGTGCATGTGTGACTGAGTACATTAATTAGTGGAGGATCGGGTGTGGATGAGTTTATCATGTATGATCTTGTGATATCTAATGTGAAATGATCAGTGTTATGTGACGTCGGGTTAGCAAGCAGGCTACCCGAGTGATGGGGAATTGATATTATTATGTGAAAGGTAAATTGTTGAATGACTATGTGGTGTGGGATGGCCGACGGTATATGATAGCCCCTCATTTCTGGCTCCCTTGGTTTTCGTGCCCAGTTGAGCTACCCAGTGGTCAAGTAGGACCCAGTGGTCGAGGTGGAGAGTCAAGCAGGACTCGGTGAACCAAGCAGGGTTCACGGGGTGTCAAGTAGGACCCCCAGCTGAAGGCCAATCCTTTAGTATCCGGATACTAGGAGTCAGATTGTATGAGAGTCAGTTGTGATCGTGATGAATGTGATGGAATTGTGTAGTTGGTTTAATATAGTTACTGTATGTAATACACTATGTTTCGGTATGCTTACTTACAAGTGGTGCTTTATGTGTATGTATAAATATGCATGTATATTTTTAGGTTCCATTCTATATTAATTACAATGCCAAACACTCACCCTTGCCTTTTTTTTAGTAACCAGAGACAGGGAGGGGGAAGGAGCCATGGAGTCGCGCCAAGGGGGAGAACGGTGCCAGGGTCCGAGTGACTTTGAGTGACTCTCTATAGAGTCATATGTGTGTATAAGAACTTCTTAGTATTATCATTAATTGTGTTTAATTAAGACCGGATCGGATGTAAACCTATATTTTAAAATATATCACTGTTATTTGCATATGCTTTCATGGTAGCTATGGTAACTCTTTGGGTTCACAGAACCATTTTTAGAGTGAAATTTTGGGAGTCTGGTTGCATGTTTTGTATAATCCGATGTGTGAAAGGTGTTCGCTCAAGCGAATAGAACCTCGTTTAAGCGAGAGTCCGGAATCTCGCTTAGACGAGTAGGGGCCTCGCTCAAGCGAGAAACCCTGATTTCCCTTTCTCCCATCCGTTGTGTTTAAATTAACTTGCTTTTCTTTTCTAGACCTCATTTAATTAATCTAACTGTGACTGCTGTCACTTGAATAAGTCAGTAAAAATAAATGCTTTTTCACTAAATATCGTTTAATTTTCAAGAAAAGGAAAAATTTATCGTAAGAGGTAATTGTTTGAATGAAAATAAATGCAAAAATAACCTAGAATGTTACACTTGGTATCAGAGCGGTTCTTTCTAGAGCCGGTGTGTGGGCCGATCTAGTGATTGTGATAGTTTTATGAAGGTTGATTGTATTTTGTTGTATTGAGATTGTGTGTGGTCTGGCATCGTTCCCTTGGCACTCCACTGGCGTAGTATTCTATGAATATAAGGTAAGTTTATGATCCCCTGACTGATCTTGGTTATTAATGGTGATGTGTTTGCTCATTGTAGAATTACTAAATGGCCGGAGAGACTAGTTCTGGGGGAAGAGATGATTTCTTCTCTAGATTTACTCAGCTGATGAGTAGGACCGAGTCCGGTCCTACTCTGGATAAATTCCTGAAAAGGAATCCTCCGACTTACAAAGGGGGACACGACTATGACGGGGCATACATCTGGATCAGGGATATCGAGCAGGTTTTTGAATATTTTGAGTGCTCTGAAGAGCAAAAGGTTTTATTTGCTACTTACCAACTAAAAGAAGAGGCTAGAGTATGGTGGTCCCGAGTGAAGGTGCAGATGAACGCAGCCAATGAGCCGTTGGTATGGGCGAATTTCCGAAGGAGATTCCTTGTTAAATACTTCCCAGACAACTACAAAATCCGGAAAGAAATGGAATTCCTGAAGTTGGAGCAAGACCGGATGTCTGTAGCTGAGTACACCAGCAAGTTTGATGAGCTGTGTGATTTTTACCACCCTTTCTCGTTAGAAGGGACTGAAGGTAGCAAATGCGCCAAATACGAAGCTGGACTACGGATTGAGCTCCGTAGTGTAATCGTACCAATCGAGATTAGGGACTACCCAACCCTGGTGAACAAAGCAAGACTGACTGAAGAGGTGCAGTTACAAAGGACGTCCCAGCCGAGAGATAAAAAGCCACTGAAGGCAAAAGGATTCAACTTTAAGAGGATGAGTCAATTCTTCCGGGGTGGCAAGTCTTCTGCTACCTCCTCATCCTCTTCCGGTCAGGGTTCCACTGGTCGATCGGGTAATCCTTCTGGTAATCGTACCTGCTACAATTGTGGTCAGGAAGGCCACATTGCCAAACATTGCCAAGCCAATCAGATTGTGTGCTTCCAGTGCGGACAACCAGGGCACCTCAGGCCCGATTGCCCTCAGAGGCAACAGCAGGGCAGGACGGATAACCGAACTAACTCTTCTGGGACCCGGGGTTCCAACTTTTCGAGGAGAGGCCGGAATGGAGCTGGTAGAGGGAACCAACAATCGGGAAGATATGATGCCCAATCTAGCGATGCCCAGAACGCCATAACCGGACGTGTATTTGCGTTTGATGCTTCAGAAGCTACGAGGAATGACAATTTGGTACAGGGTAAGTGCCTCATCTGTGGTTATCTGGTTGATGTAATTTATGATTCAGGTGCCACCCATTCCTTTATTTCGGAAAGTTGTGTGCGACGGCTTGGTCTGCCAATCAGTTTTTGGAGAACGCTCTTATTATTTCCACTCCAACTGGTTCCACTTTCCGTGCAACTACAGTGTGTAGAGAACTACCGATGCAAATCGAAGCCCGTACTTTTCGAGTAAATTTTATCTGTATGCCATTGAAGGACTTAGATGTTATTCTGGGTCTCGATTGGCTTGCTGCTAATCATGTGTTGGTCGACTGTTATCGGAAGAATATTGTTTTCTCTCAGGAACTTGATATGAAGAACGGGGTGAGCGATGTCCTAACCACGTATGTTGTTTTATTCGCTTCGGAGGGTCGGCATAACCTCCTGCTAAGTGATATTCTGATTGTTTGTGAATTTCCTGACGTTTTTCTGGAAGAAATTCCGGAGCTACCTCCCAGTCGGGAGATTGATTTCTCTATTGACTTGATTCCCGGGGCAGAACCTGTGTCCCGAGCGCTATATAGAATGTCTTCGGTGGAATTAACCGAAGTGAAGAAACAAGTAAACGAATTACTAGAAAAGGGCTTTATCCGACCCAGTGCCTCACCCTGGGGCGCTCCGGTGTTATTGGTAAAGAAGAAGGACGGTAGTATGTGAATGTGCATTGATTACCGACAGCTGAACAAACTAACAATCAAAAATAAATATCCACTACCTCGGATTAACGATTTACTGGACCAGTTGCGAGGCGCCGCTGTGTTCTCTAAGATCGACTTGAGGTCGGGATACCACCAGATCCGAGTGAGGTCGGAGGATATCCCAAAGACAGCATTTCAGACTCGTTATGGGCACTTCGAGTACGTAGTAATGCCTTTTGGAGTAACGAACGCTCCTGCCATTTTTATGGATTATATGAATCGGACTTTTCAACTGTACTTGGACCAGTTTGTGGTAGTATTCATTGATGATATTTTGGTATATTCGAGGTCGGACAAGGAGCATGCTCGACATCTTCGACTTGTTTTACAAGTACTTCGGGAGAAGAAGTTGTACGCTAAACTATCTAAGTGTGATTTCTGGGGGAGTAGTGTACAATTCTTGGGGCATATAATTTCCCAAGAGGGAATCTCAGTTGATCCGACAAAAATTGAGGCGGTTATGGCTTGGGAGAGGCCGAAGTCAATAACTGAAATCAGGAGTTTCCTCGGATTAGCTGGATACTATCGACGCTTCATTGAGGGGTTCTCTCGGATAGCACTTCCTCTGACTCAGTTAACAAGGAAAGGAAACCCCTTCGTGTGGTCGGAGAAGTGTGAATTAAGCTTCCAAACTCTTAAGCGATGTTTAACGACTGCCCCTGTGCTTGCACTGCCCGATGTAACACAGGAATTTGAAGTATATTGTGATGCATCCAAATTTGGATTGGGGTGTGTGTTGATGCAAGCTGATCGGGCAATTGCCTATGCTTCAAGGCAATTGAGGCCACATGAGGAGAATTACCTGACTCATGATCTGGAACTTGCAGCAGTGGTGTACAAACTGAAGATTTGGCGTCATTATCTGTATGGGGCTCGCTTTGTAGTATTCAGTGATCACAAGAGCCTAAAGTACTTGTTTGATCAAAAGGAGCTAAATATGAGACAGAGGCGATGGGTGAAGTATTTAAAGGATTACGACTTCGATTTAAAGTATCACCCGGGCAAAGTGAATGTTGTGGCAGATGCACTAAGCAGGAAGGTATTACACGTGGCTTACCTGATGGGTAGAGAACAGGAATTGCTGGAAAGCTTTAGAGATATGAATGTTGGAATTGTTATGGACGCACCAAATCGAATGACAATCGGAATGTTAAAAATCTCCAACGAATTTCTGGAGTCGATGGTAGCTGCACAGAAAGACGATAAAGAGCTACTAAGGCTGATTGATACTCAGACCCAAGGCAAAAATATGGAGATAACTAGGGGTGACGATGGTATATGGAGATTTAGGAACCGAGTGGTGGTGCCTACACATGGAGGCTTCAGGCAGGCAGTGCTATCAGAAGCACACAAGAGCTCTCTGAGTATACATCCGGGAGTGACAAAAATGTATCATAACTTAAAAAAGGAATTCTGGTGGCTAAGTATGAAGAAGGCAATAATCGAGTATGTGAAATCCTGTGTGATATGTCAGAAGTGCAAGGTTGAGCACCAACGACCTCCAGGTTTGCTTCGACCTCCAGAAATTTCGATCTGGAAGTGGGAAGGTATCACCATGGACTTCGTGTCCGGACTACCCCGCACTCAAACCGGATACAACGCGATTTGGGTGATTGTTGATCGACTAACCAAAAGTGCGCATTTCCTGGCAATAAATATGAAGTGGTCGCTAGATCGATTAGCTAAGTTGTACATTGCTGAGGTCGTACGACTGCATGGTGTGCCCTCAAGCATTATCTCTGATTGGGATCCCCGATTCACTTCAAGGCTTTAGGGGAGTTTGCAACAACAACTGGGTACTGAGCTCAAATTGAGCTCAGCCTACCATCCCCAGACCGATGGCCAATCAGAACGGACTATACAGACTCTTGAAGATATGTTAAGGGCATGTGTACTGGAACAGGGCGGATCAATGGATAAATACTTGCCCTTGGTGGAGTTTGCATATAATAACAGTTACCATAGCAGCATTGGGATGGCTCCATACGAAGCTCTTTATGGTCGAAAATGTCGTACTCCATTATGTTGGAATGAGAACGGCGATGCCCTTTATCTGGGGCCTGATATGATTCAAGAGATGAACGAACAAATCGCCTTAATCCGAGAGAAGATAAAAATTACTCAAGACCGTCAAAAGAGCTATTATGACAATCGGCACAGACCCCTTGAATTCCAAGTGGGTGATTGGATGTTCCTAAGGATTTCACCGACTAAGGGTGTAGGTCGAATTTTGAAAAGCCAAAAGCTTAATCCGAAGTATATTGGACCATACCAAATACTAGAACGGATTGGTGAAGTCGCTTATCGACTGGATCTTCCCCAATCGTTGACTAACATTCACAACGTGTTCCACGTATCGCAACTTCGAGCTTACATTCTGTGTGATACCATGATTGTACCGAGTGACTCCATTGAAGTGAAGGAGAACTTGATGGTGGAGGCGGTACCGATCGGCGTTGAAGAGCATCAAACCAAACGGTTAAGGAACAAGGAGGTACCGCTAGTGAAGGTGAAGTGGCAGAATTTACATTGGATAAACTACACTTGGGAGTTAGAATCCGATATGAGACGAATGTACCCTCATCTTTTTCAACCGGAACACTGATTTTGGGGACGAAATCTCCTTTTAGGGGGGGTGGATGTAACATCCCTGATGTTTTAATGAGAATTATAAGAAATGGGAAATGATTAGTAAATGTTTTAGAAGTTTTATTTAATATTTGTTCTGTCTTAGCCAGAGATAAGAAAGCCGGTGTCGAGATCGGTCTCTGAAGCACGAGCAGGCGGAGTTAAAGATCGGGAGTGTAGGAGAAGAGCGGACAAAGTTAGGTGGTCTGGTCCAACCGTTGTAAGGAGAGCGCCTCACACAGGGTCATAGCCCGGATTAACCTCATAATGACTAAAACAGCGGATGTAGGTAACCAAGAGGTGAGCACGGATGAGGTATCCGATCTCTCAGGTTGTAGCTCGGATTTCCGAGGTATGAACACTAAGTTAGGACGTCGGGGGCCGATATTCATATTGGGCCTATACTCTTGCGAAGTATTAGAGAATTGTGAATAATTAAACGTTGTGGGAATAAATAAGTGTAATTGATTTGATAACTATGCAATAGTTTAATATAGTGAAATTGATTAAATTTAGTAAGAATACAAATAAAATAAAGGAAAAGACGATCTTGCCCATGAGCTATACATATATATAAGGAGATTATCTTCCTTCCCTCTTCATTATTTACAAGTTACCTTTGCTGTTGGTCTGTTCCTTCTCTTTCATTTTTTCTCTCCTCTCTTAACGCTGATTTGCATGCGCTGGAGAGGGACTTCATTTGTGTCTAAACTTCAATTGAACCCCATTCCTATGATCGAGGCTTCAAGGTGAGTCTACTGATCTGTTCCAATTGTGATTCCCTTATTCCTTTTATTCTTTGGCTGTTAAGAGCCATGCATGGCTATATTCGTGGATGTTCTCCACTCCTCTGGTGAGTGTAAGCCCAAATGCAGTCCATGAACTAAGGGCGTTGAAGTGATGAGCTGTACTTTATGATCCGTAGGTAGTAGGCTAAGCAACGGAAGACTGAGTGACGGAGTTGAGACTGCGAAACCAGTGCTCAGAGGAAGGAATCGACACAGAGAACAGATCATCGAAGCGTGGAACCAAAGTAAGGGGGGTGTTCGGGTTATAATTAATTAGAATAGGACTCGCTTCTTATACAGGTCATTGAAGTAACGTAAACAGGTTAAGGAAAATGTTGCTAAATGTAGTTATGTGTTTATGCTTGTGCATGTGTGACTGAGTACATTAATTAGTGGAGGATCGGGTGTGGATGAGTTTATCATGTATGATCTTGTGATATCTAATGTGAAATGATCAGTGTTATGTGACGTCGGGTTAGCAAGCAGGCTACCCGAGTGATGGGGAATTGATATTATTATGTGAAAGGTAAATTGTTGAATGGCTATATGGTGTGGGATGGCCGACGGTATATGATAGCCCCTCATTTCCGGCTCCCGTGGTTTTCGTGCCCAGTTGAGCTACCCAGTGGTCAAGTAGGACCCAGTGGTCGAGGTGGAGAGTCAAGCAGGACTCGGTGAACCAAGCAGGGTTCACGGGGTGTCAAGTAGGACCCCCAGCTGAAGGCCAATCCTTTAGTATCCGGATACTAGAAGTCAAATTGTATGAGAGTCAGTTGTGATCGTGATGAATGTGATGGAATTGTGTAGTTGGTTTAATATAGTTACTGTATGTAATACACTATGTTTCGGTATGCTTACTTATAAGTGGTGCTTTATGTGTATGTATAAATATGCATGTATATTTTTAGGTTCCATTCTATATTAATTACAATGCCAAACACTCACCCTTGCCTTTTTTTTAGTAACCAGAGACAGGGAGGGGGAAGGAGCCATGGAGTCGCGCCAAGGGGGAGAACGGTGCCACGGTCCGAGTGACTTTGAGTGACTCTCTATAGAGTCATATGTGTGTATAAGAACTTCTTAGTATTATCATTAATTATGTTTAATTAAAACCGGATCAGATGTAAACCTATATTTTAAAATATATCACTGTTATTTGCATATGCTTTCATGGTAGCTATGGTAACTCTTTGAGTTCACAGAACCATTTTTAGAGTGAAATTTTGGGAGTCTGGTTGCATGTTTTGTATAATCCGATGTGTGAAAGGTGTTCGCTCAAGCGAATAGAACCTCGTTTAAGCGAGAGTCCGGAATCTCGCTTAGACGAGTAGGGGCCTCGCTCAAGCGAGAAACCCTGATTTCCCTTTCTCCCATCCGTTGTGTTTAAATTAACTTGCTTTTCTTTTCTAGACCTCATTTAATTAATCTAACTGTGACTGCTGTCACTTGAATAAGTCAGTAAAAATAAATGTTTTTTCACTAAATATCGTTTAATTTTCAAGAAAAGGAAAAATTTATCGTAAGAGGTAATTGTTTGAATAAAAATAAATGCAAAAATAACCTAGGATGTTACAGGAGTCGGTTGGAATAATTTACCGAGTGAAAGACCGAGTGCTAGGAAGCCTTGCTCGAGTGAAAGAGAAAGGAATCGGTTTTGGAATTATTTGCCAAGTGAAAGACCGATCGAGAGATGAGTCAGTTTTGGAATTATTTACCGAGTGAAAGATCGATCGAGAGATGAGTCAGTTTTGGAATGATTTACCGAGTGAAAGACCGATCAAGAGATGAGTCATTTTGGAATGAATTGCCGAGTGAAAGACCGATCAAGAGATGAATCGGTTTTGGAACAATTTGCCGAGTAAAAGACCGAGCGAGAAAGGAGTCGGCCTTGGAATAATTTAGCCGAGTGAAAAACCGAATGTTGGGAAGCCTCGCCGAGTGAGCGAGTGTGGAAGGGAAGGATGGCCTCTGGTCGGATTTCACTTAAGCGAGTAGGTGCCTCGCCCAAGCGAATACTTGAGGAAATGGTTACTGGAATAATTTCACCCGAGCGAGTGGCCAGGTATGTGTGTCTCGCTCAAGCGAGCAACATGGGAAATAGATACTGGCGTGATTACGCCCGAGCGAGCCGAGGCGCTCAAGCGAGATGGAATGGTCTCGTTCAAGCGAGTAGGGCTCTCGCTTGAGCGAGTAAACCCTTGATGGAATTTTCCCTTCTTTTCTCGGTTCTGGTGGCATTGGGCCTTCTTCCCTTTACCTTGTTAGATATTTGAGGGGATGTATAGGGGTATATATATATATATAATTATGACATGATATGGTGGATTGTTGTGTTGCCATCTTAAATATGAGATAACGATGATGGATAATGGGTTGAAAACCACCAAATAAATGTATAATGGCATTGATGAATAATGGGAAATATTATGACACCCTTGTGGTTGATACAAGTAATTGACTTGTATGTGTGTGAGGCAATAATGATTGCTATATATATATATATATATATATATATATATATATATATATGTTCCAAAAACACCTTGTTACATGTGTGGATTAATATTATGATTGTTTGTTATGCCTTTCGATATCCATGTGTGGATTGTTATGAATGATGTTTGTGGCTAATGAGATGCCAATTATATGAATGATGTGCCTTGCGGGGCTTTGTAAATGATTATGAATAATTATTAAAATGCCAAATTAAATTATATCCCTAATTGAGAGGGTGAGATATCCTTGCGAGGTTGTTGGGCATATGCATTATTGCATTTTGCATTCATGGCATGACATAGCATTGATACTTTATGGTTGCGATCACAGTGATGAAAGATCCTGCGGGATTCTATGAAGGGAGTACCCTTTATGAGGCGGGAAACCAATGTGATGATGATATGATATTGTGCCGGTAGGTGCGATCACCTGGTTGTGGAATGTGAAAGGCCCTACGGGGACCATTGTATGATGATGAGCCAGTGGTTGCGATCACTTAGTATTTGATATGATAAAGGGCTTACGAGCACCTATTATTCCCATGGTTGCGATCATGAGGCAGGAGTACCCTTTGCGAGGCGGGAAACCTATGAGAATTGTTAAACGTGGTTGTGATCACGAGAAGCACCTTGCGAGGCTGCTATAGGGAGTACCCCTTGTGAGGCGGGAAACCAATGATTATGAATGACTGATTATGGTGGTTACGATCACCCGTTGATATGAAATCGGATCCGTTGCATATGCATTAAACAGTTGACATGTGCATTAGCTATAAGAGCATGGCATTTGAGATGGGATGACCACGAGTGACGAGAAACCCCTTGCGAGGAGGTATTGAGTAAAGCCTTAATGAATTGATGATGATAATGATTATGAATGCCCTTGTTGATAAGTGGCAAAGTGATTGTGTATGTGATTATGTATGTGCTTGTGCTTGTTTATGATATGAATTGTGATTCATGAGGCTTGTATGCCTAATATAATAATGAGATAATGAATAAATAATAATTTAATGATTTTATAGCAAAGCACACATGATGTTTGTATGCATATACACATGATCACAATATATATATTATTCGTCATTTTGAATGTATAACTCACTCTCCCATGTGGTCTCTTTTTTAGCATTGTGATGCAGGTTGCCATGGGATGAGTACGAATTTTAATTAAAGCTTGGGTGAAGGTAAATAGTGGTAGAGGAAGTGCCTTGGCCGACATTATTTATGGGTTCTTATATAATGAATGAATTGTTTATGAGAATATAGATGATTTAGAGAATTTGGATATGTATAAGATAATCCTTCAAAATTGTGAATGGTGGATATAAATGTAGTATGTAAGAGCTGATTTAATGTGTACTAGAAGGATTGAAATTGAATGATGAACATTGATGTTTGTGATAGTTGGGAGAATATCCCCGGATGTAGATGTATATATATATATATATATATATATATATATATATTTATCTTGGGCAATGCATGTGTATGTTGCGAATGAATGAATAGGTTATGATCTTTTGAGTTGGTATTAGGTATGTTTGCATGCTTTGTCGAGCCTTTTCTCATAGCGTCATATATGGGACTAGGCGTATGCCCGGTATACACATTCTTCCGCTGTAAACTCTATTATTTTTGTATACCGTTATGGGCAATTAGTTACCGATCCAGTACGCTTCAGTTTTCTGTGATTCGGGTTTCGGTGTGACACCGATATTATTTTGGGAACGCGAAAAATTTACTCACAATTTATTTATCATTATGTTGATCACATCGGAATTTGAGTCCGGAAAACCGGGGTGTTACATTATCAACCTCCTTATGTGCAACAACAACAAACTACACATATAGTTACACCTCCCGCTGAGAAATCAACTTTGGAGGAATTACTAAAATAAATGGCGATAGAAAATTTAAACTTCCAAAAGAGAATTGAGACAACAATTTAGACTATTGAAAACTAGATTGGGCAATTGGCTACAACCTTAAACCATTTGCAGTCTCAAGGTTCAGATAAGTTATCTGCTCAGACAGTTGTCAATCCGAAAAATGTAAATGCAATTACCTTAAGATCTAGTAAAGTTGTCCATGGACCATAGAAGCAACAACAAACTGAAAATACTATTATCATAGAAAAACAAACAGAAGTAGTTTCAAATAGTTTAGGTAATGAGAATAATATAGACACATTGTCTTTTCTTTTTATATTAGAATTTACAGGTTATAATCCACAACATGTCCCTCTTCCATTTCCACAAAGACGAAAATCTATAAAAAAAAATAAGAAAATAGATGAGGAAATCTTGGAGACATTTAGAAAAATAGAGGTGATATACCTTTATTAGAAGCCATCAAGCAGATTCCAAGATATGCTAAGTTCCTTAAGGAACTATGCACACACAAAAGAAAACTAAAGAAAAATGAAAGGATTAACATAAGCAAGAATGTTTCTGCACTAATTGAGAAACCTTTGTCACACATACTAGAAAAATGCAAAGACCTTGGAACATTTAGTATTCCATGCATAATACGCAATATAACAAGTTTGAAAACGCTATGTTAGACTTATGTGCATCCATTAATGTTATGCCTATGACTTTGTTTGCTTCATTGTCCCTTGGATCTTTGCAAACTACAAGTGTGGTTATACAATTGGCACATAAGAGCTCTACACATCCTATAGGGCGTTGAAGATGTTCTTGTTAAAGTAAATGATTTAATTTTTCCTATAAATTTCTATGTTTTAGATATGGAGAGGGAAATTTCCACCAACAAAGTTCCAATCATTTTAGGTAGGCCAGTTTAAAGACAGTTAGGACAAAGATAAATATGCATGCAGGAACACTTTTCATAGAATTTAGGGCTAGTGTGGTTAAATTAAATATTTTGGATGCTATGAAACATCCACTGGGGAACATTCCGTTTCTTAAATTGATTTAATAACTAATTTACTTGAAAATAATATTGCTGAGATTTTAGAAATCAACAATTGTATTACTTAACTTATAAATATTATAAATAGGATTTAATCCATCCTGATTGAATGAGCTTTTTTTTTTTATCATTTTCTTGTACTCTCTTTATTTTTTAAGTACTTAGAAGATGAGACTTAGTCACATCTTTTAAACTAATCCCGCCAAATAATGCCTGATTGCACATCTTGCTAGGCACCATTGACTTTATTAAAGGAAACGTGGGACTTTCTACTGAGAAAAATTATACGCAGAAGAGAAATGGAAACCTTGTAAAATGTAAGGTGGAGGACATTGTAAACCTTGTAAATTTTACGCCCTTGCTTTTAAAAAATTATACATCTCAAAAAAATTAATTGGTTGGAGGACATTCTTAAAATTTTTAAATGAGATTAAAATTTTGATTCTAGAATCTATTTTACTTGTTGAAAAGTACGGTAAAGTAAATATACCTTTTTTTAAAAAAGAATAAAGTAATTATGCTTTTAAATTCCTTACCTAATCATAGATTATATATCAATTATTTATGAAAATTTATAATTTCAATATTCTTTATTATTGGGTTGAAATTTCTCAACCAGTTTCATTCATCATCTATACTATTTTTTATATACTTAATTTATTCAAGTTTGAATTGAACAATAATATTATTACATACAACAAAATTCTCACTACTGAAATTTAATAATATATTAAAAGAAAAGCCTAAAATTCAAATTTGAACAATGATTAAAAAAGAAAAGCCCAACAACTTTTATTGTTAGACGAAATACATCTTTTGTTATGGTAATAACTATATACATGTTAAAATATTAAATATTTTTAATATATAATAATATATCTTATAATTTCTTTAATATATTTTCATAAATATATTTAAATTATTTATTATATACTATTTATTAGTATATTTTATAAATTCCCGTATATATATTTGATGATATTTATTATATTTACTAAATATATTAAATATTTTATAAGGTATTAAATATTTTATAATATATTGAATATTTATACATATATTAAATAGTGTAACATATATCACATGTAGTAAGATGTGTTTGATCTAGTGGCAACTATTAATGGAATTTTCTTTTTTTGGTAAGGGTTCAACACCAACTCATGCTAAAAATTTTAATTTCTAAGCGTGTCTAATTATTGGTAGAAAAAAAATATTTTTCCATATTATATCTATTATTGTTTTAAGTTTTATTTTTTCTCATAATTATTGTCGTTTTAGATTAATTTTTTTTCTAATTGTAATATCCAATGATTAATGTATCTCTTCCATTTCATCTCTTATTTTGACTGAAGAATAAAACATAAAAATTGACACATTATTTATTACTAATAAAATAATAAAAATAAATGAAAGTGTTTTAATTCAGATTTGCTCATAAAAATTATACATTTAATGATTTCTTTAATCTGAATGAAGATGTTAAAGCAACAATGTACATGAAATCGAGGGAGTAAACAATTTAAGAAAACCATGATATTGGATTAGGAGTGTTTGTAGTGAGATTGGTTTGAGTTATAGAAAAATGTTATCCGATTTGATCCCATTGTTAAGTTGAATAATTTTGTTCAATATATTAATTATATTTTTTTCAAAAAACAAGTATAAAACATAATTTCAGTTCAATAAATCAAGAAAAAACTATTTAAAAAATAGACTTACAATTGTAAAAAAATTTAACATAATAAAAAAATCACAAATTAAATATCTAAAATATTTTAAGTTTTACTTTAAGTTTAAGTATTTAGTAGATTAATATAAATATATAAGTAATATTATTAAATTTATGGTTTAGTTGAGTTTAGTTTAATTTTTATAGGTAGATTTAAAATTCGAACGACACATAAAATATAATTTTTTTGTAGTTTTAATTCACTTAATTTTTAATTATGTTTTAGTCTAGATTTCGTTCCTATACGGAAGAAGATGGTCCCACTCCCGGGGTGGACTGAAAGGGTGAAGAAAAGAAAATCAGACGAGTAAAGGGAGGCCTGGGCATGAGGCATTAGCGATAAGGATTAGATATACTGAAGGCGAAAGGAACGAGCTACGGCTTTCACTGTTCCACACTATCACTTCAAACTTGCAAGTTGTAATTCAAATCTCTCTTGTGTTGAAATCATGATTCTACTCCAAACCCAAATTGGGTGGGTGTGTTGAAATCATGATTCTGTACATCTACTTTGACTCACTCCAACCATTTCACACATTACGAACCTCGCAGCCTTTTCGCCCCTTGTATGTTAATCTTATCTTTTATTCTTCTTCCTTTACGTAACACTTCACTATTTCACGCTGTTGAAATGTTTCACTGTTAGGGCTTTTGGATATTTGCTTCGCTTCAAATTGATACTGTGTATGAATCATCTCAATACCTCTAGTGTATAAACAACATACTTGTGTGCTTCCTTTGTCATTTTAGCATATTGCAAAATAATGCGTGTTTCCTCCCCCTCGCGATTGCTCTAATCAAATTCTTACCTGAGCATTTTGATTTTTGTTGGGATATTCTATAGTTGCTGAAAAATTCAGGGGGTGAGTTTTTCGTACTAA
Organism: Clitoria ternatea; assembly: GCA_037962975.1. Taxonomy (NCBI): domain Eukaryota; kingdom Viridiplantae; phylum Streptophyta; class Magnoliopsida; order Fabales; family Fabaceae; genus Clitoria; species Clitoria ternatea. The sequence continues at coordinate 11,508,034 of CM075670.1, forward strand.
TTTTTGGTGAAATTCATTCATAAAATCCCCCCCCCCCCCCCCCCCCCCCGGACAGCAAACATAATTCCAGGGTTCGTTAAGATGTTGAGTTTAGCTTGGCATGGACATGAGCAAAATGATAGTTTTGATATTTACCATGAATGTGCTGAAAGGAACTCGTAGTTTCTATGGGTTTAGTAAAAGAGTTGTGTATCAGAATTGTTGTTTTTATGTTGCATAGATACGGGTATGGATACAGGTACAACATATGTGATCCTTTTCAAAATCTAGGGTACGTGTTTGTGTGTGTGTGTGAACATGATCAAATTGCTAGAAGATAAGAAAAAATATGTACGTATAAAGTGAGTGAATCATATTGGGTTTAGGATGAGTCACAAATAAAATAGAGTAAAAGAGAACTACATCGAACATGGCCTTATCTCTCTGAGGAGGAACGGGACTGTCCCTGACAAAGAAGGATGAACTGGACTATTCTGCGTGCCAACAACGTGATGAACAATGAATGAGTTTGGTAGTAGTTGTATATTGGCCAGATAGATGATGAACACAAACTTAATTAATTTGCACATTGGAGGAGGGACTAGGGGTTAAAGCTGAAAATCAGAAAATGTATGCATATTCATATTTGAATGTTTGTTTAAACCATAAGATTTTCTTTTTATAAAAGAAAATAACAAAAAAATGTAATTTTAGTGGGTACCACCACCCAAGGAGTACCTTTTTTTTTTTTCTTTTAAAAATATATCTGGTAAGTATTGGGTACATACCCATTGAGACGAGTACTAGATGCATACCTATACCTGGTATGGGTACTTGAAGATTTTAGGAGTACCCATGCTTCAGAGCTTTTACCAGCACTGTCTCTTTTCACTTCCATTTTTTAGTATTGGATGGTTCTAATGTCTTTACACCCTCTGATTTAAACTTTCATAATTCATGACAGGTAAATTTGGATATGTCTTCTGATAGTGCAAAGGAAAATGCATCAGTAGTTGACTCATCAGTGACTGAATGGAGACATGACATTGGACATTCGGATGACCCAGGTTGGGATTATGTGTATTCACTTGGCATATGTGTATCTTGTGAACTAAGGATCTTACATTGTGGGGGAAGAAATGGAATGTGAAAAGTTATGGGTTTAAATATAGCACATTCTATATAAGATGAAATGTGTAAAACAAAATGATGGATAATAAAAAGTAAAGTGACATTTCTAAATTCTAATCAAAACAAATATGCAGGCATGTATGGAGGGTAATACATACCCTTCTGTTCACCCCCTTTCCCGTCTACTGTTTAGTTGTACTTTGAAATGGTGAACCTCCTTCTCAATCTGTCACATCTCACAACAAATTCAATGGCACCCTTATTTAGCAAAATTTACTTGCAGTGCATCTAGAGGATCACTGACTTTGGTAGTGAAGAATGGAATGGGGTGTATATCATATACCTAAAAACATTTTATGGAAGCATGTGCATCTCTGTTTGCATAAGTATAATACATGCATGTGAGCCTCTTTTTTCTTTCCTTTTCTTTTGCATTAGGATCTTTTCCTCTTTTGATTTCTGATTTATCCGTATTCCTTTTGTTAGAGAGCTCAAGTTACAAGTATAGTGAAGACATTAATCCTAATTGGGCAGATAAAGGGGGACATTCTCATGGTCAGATAGGACATCCAACCGGAACTGGAGTGGGAAAATTGCACACTGTTAAATACTTTATCATTAAGAGTCTAAACCATGAAAATATCCATTTGTCAGTTGAGAAAGGAATTTGGGCCACTCAACTCATGAATGAGCCAATTCTGGAAGAAGCTTTTCGTGTAAGATACCTCCTTTCCTGATCTCAAGTTCTATTGTTAAAAGTGTTATATACTTTAGATTAGAGTCCATCCAAAATTAGGAAACAAAATTAGAAAAAGATGAAAAGAACTTTATTGGGAATTGTTTGCATATTTTGCAGAATTCAGGCAGTGTAATCCTTATATTTAGTGTCAACATGAGTGGTGCCTTTCAAGGGTATGCACAAATGATGTCCTCCATTGGAAGGGGGAGAGACCATGTTTGGAGTGAGGGAAGTGGTAAGAACAATCCTTGGGGTCGCAGTTTTAAGGTAAAATGGCTGCGTTTGAATGATTTGCCTTTCCACAAGACTCTACATCTCAAGAATCCATTGAATGACTATAAACCTGTCAAAATTAGCAGAGATTGCCAGGTTTCCTTCTATATTTCCCTTAGTCCTTTGAAAATTGTGCATATATTATGTGTGACTCTGAGTCAATGGCCCTTTCTAGGAATTATCTCCAGATATTGGTCTAGCTCTTTGTGAACTCCTTGATGGTAAGAATGCAACAGATGACCTACTGACCAGGTAATTTTGTAGAGAGGTGAAAGTTAGTGTCTTCAGCTGTATTTAAGGGAGGCTTACTGCTAATTGGCTTTTGCATGTGCAGTTCATCAAGGGATGATTTTTCTTTGAAGGGGCATTATGTGAATACTTCAAGTTCAATGGGAGATGAAGACTGTAACTTTCCTCCACAGCATTTTCCATGGTCAATGCCCCTGCCTTATTCTTCGATGTTTTACCAAAATCAAGTTGAACTGAATAAATTTCATCCAACAAACCAGAGATTCAGTGGGACAGCGTTCACTGAAATGTTGCCTATAGCTTCTGAGTCATCACAAGTTCTGGGGACTAAACGTTCTCATTTTGGTGCGCATATTCCAATGCTACAAGTGAACAAGGATGTGGCTTCTCAAATTGATATATGGGGTCTGTCTTCAGGAAGCCTGTTAGCTAGTACTCTAACTGAGGATGATTTTCTTGACATGGTATTATTGAGAATTTATCTCACCTCCTTTAATCAATAATTTTGCTTTTCATCATTTTTATTTCAAAGTGTTGTTTTGTTTCCCTTGAGAATCTTCTTTTGGAATGGCTTGCAATTAAATGAATTTGGCAAAGTCAATTTCGATGCTAGAGGATTTTTGTTACTGAGAAGAGGTGCTATATAATGACTTGTACAATCTTATGATGGAAGGAACTCTTACTACTGTCTAATTATGTTATTAGAATGAAATCTAGAAATGTCATTTAGGCAGCTCCTGATTTGTGAAGAATTTTTATATAAAATTAAGTCATATTATTGAATATGCTTTTTCCTTATATTATAATCGCAATAAAGGAACATTTTCTGATAATGGTTTTTGGGCACACTGACCAGATCTGGTTAGAGAACATAGCTTGGATCAATTTTTCATTTGGATTGGATCATTTGACAGCTGAAAAGCATATGAAGGTGGAGAGCAATCAATTCTTCCACATTTTATCTAATTTGCACTCTCATTATACATACTCAATTTTTGACATCTTTGATTATTTTAGCTAAATTGGATGCTCTAGATTCTAGAAGTGAGCAATCTGCTGTATTAATTTCGTAAAGTGTCGCATTTTTCTTTTTCGTTGAGGCACTTCAGATTTTTCCTCTCCCTGTTCCTAGATCCCAAAGAAGGCACAGAAACCTGATATAGCTTTACTGGTTGTTGAGGTCCTAGAAAGATTAGGTGTTGGATCTGTCAATCAAAATTTGTTGCTCAAGGACTCCTAGAGAAAGGACTTTTGTTGTTTGAGTTCTGCATGCTTGTAAAGTTGGTAAAGCTGTATTTGATTATAACTGTTTTCCCTTGCTAATTTTGACTTTGTGTGTGGGTTTTGGTTGCAGTCCTATGAAGAGTACCTTTCCGTCCATAACAGATGCAGGAAACAGTCACGCATCAGTGTCAGTATGCAGATGAATTGCTTTTGCTATTTACATGTGTTTTCATGTGTCTATTTACCATCTCTGGAAGCCATAACCAAGCTGTCAAAATTCTTTCAGGCTACTGAACCATCTCGGAAACAGCGGGAATCAGTGACTAGTAATTCACATGAGGATGATAGGTGAAAACCTTTCTGGTTACCAAATTACAAAATATGAGTAGCCAATTCAGTGATTTCATTGCCAGGATGCATTCTGCAGGATTTTAGAGAAGGTTGATAAAGACAGGAGCAACACTCATGGGAGGATACATGAATCATCTACGCCATGGGTATAACTGCTGCTCAAACATGTGAACATGGTAACATTTTGTCTGCTAACTTCTGAACTTGTGATGTCATCCGTAAGGAGGCCCTTTCTGAAAACAACTATGAAATGTAATGTGTCCAAAATTAGGACTTGATAATGTACCTCATATTAATGTGATTAAAGTCCAATGTTGATGTTACTTTGGGGATTGACCAATTCTACAAAATTTTAGTTTAGATTTGGATTGACCAAAATACACCTTGGGTGTGTATAATATAATATTTAATCCAATCCCCTGTTGAAAATTGTCAGCAAAGATGCTTCTATTGGTTTAATGAGAGAGTAAGACATTCAAATGTCTTCAATTTAGTTAATATTTTGCAATTGTTGGGGTCCAGGCGATACCGAAATTAGCATATCATTTCGTATTGTATATTCGTTGCCATTTTTTGTTCCTGAACATGCGGAAACATGCTCAGTTTATCATGTATGTGCGCCAAAAATGTGATGTATTGGACTGCATGAGATCAGAAGTTATTTTGTGATCATTTTTTTTGTAGATCAGAAGTTTATTGGATTGCATGAGATAGTACATGCGCCAAATGTGATGTATCCATTGTTGTTGGTTGCTTATAAATCTGGAAATGGGTAGGAAAGAAGCAAAAATTAGCATTTCGTAATGGACGCTACCAATTCCTAGATCTTGAATATTGTGGATAGTAGATATAGTATAGTCTTTTCCCATATACTAGAAAATTGTGAGAGACAGTTTGTAAACTTTTACAGTACGTGCTCTCTTTACTGCTTGGGATTCATAATAAACTTACTGTAGACTGAAGAAGAGTCTAACAACTCGGGGAAGAATATTAACAACGCGGTTTTCCCTTGGTCTCTGGCAGCACATTTTCCCTTATTCTTTTTAACACACGAAAATTTAAAATAGACAGGAAGAGTGGAGAGCTATGACAATTCCAGTAGAGGATTAGAGCAAAATCTAACACTTATAAAGAGATTAGAGAATGCTTCGGGGAGATTGAATTTTACATAATTTTGTTTTATATAAAAATTGGACATAATTCATAAACAGAAATCAAATGGTATAACTACGTATGGAAGCCATAAGATGCAGTGTCACTAAGCAAGAATGCGACATAGGGTGATGCAACAAAGTTTTAAGATAGGAATACTGATAACGGTTCGTGCAAACATGTAAACCTGCATAAGTCGGTAGATTTGCAAAATTCAAATCCTTCAAGCCAAAAGTGAAAAAGAAGTTATTAAAATAGTGTTTGAAGAATATGCATGATCAGAAAATATTTACTTTCAAGTGGATTACGTCTATTCTGTATGTCTTTACCTTTATATGAATATATTTCTTTTCTTATATGGTGTTGATCCCACTTAGCCCTAATCGTAATCAGTGAATTTTCCCAGCTAAAGAAGGCGCGCAAACTTTATTGATTCAGCTTTCTTAACTAAAGAGCAGAATTCATTTATCTCAACTTTATTCCCCTTTAAACCTGCTTGAACAAAATAAGACTTGATTCATTCTACCCAAAGAAGCTTTCCTCAAACAAACTAAAGTACTGAAAGGAAAACATCAAAGGATTAATGTTATTTAAGTTCAATAACTTCATAACATCAAGAAAGTTGAAGTTGAGATCAACATCTAACAAACTGAAATTAGCCCCACTTGAAGATAACAACTTCATGTTAACCTGTCCAATTTATCACTTGAAGATAACAGATATAGGGCTGGTAACAGAGTATTTTCCAGATACCCAACTGATAGACCCCTGAGAAAACGTGTGCTTGCGTCTAATATTTTTGCCTACGGGTATAAATCCAATCCGGTATGTAACCTTCTGCTTCACCTCCGTGAATGTTATGTGTGCAGGGCTTATGCTCACGCCTACTCCCAAATGTAGATCATTGACTTGCACTTCGTAAGTTATGTTGGCAGGTCCAACATTTGTGAGTGTTCTGGTGTAGAACTGTGCAGTAGAGCCCATATGAATGGAAAAGGAGGGGTAGTTAAGTTGTTCTTGCGCTATTTTTTTTACCTCAGAGCATTTCACCTTTTGCTTTAAAATAATTCTAACTTGTTTGTCAGTGTAACCCAAACCACACAAATAAGGAATGTAGTCATTTGGTTCAATGTCATAAACAAGCCCTGGATCATTTGCCTTGGAAGGGTTAACCTGTCCAGCACCAGTGGCAAACACATCAGCTGGTAGAAGCCTTTGGTCCAATATAGGCTTGCCTCCACGATTCAGTGTATTGGCAGTGGTTATACTTGCTGACTTTATGGCAGCAGGGGACCAATCTGGATGAGAGTTTTTCAGCAGAGCTGCAATGCCACTGAGATGAGGACAAGACATTGAGGTTCCTGAAATTATGTTGAATGGTGGGAAATTGTTGTCCACGGGCACATTCCATGCAGCTAGAATGTTCAATCCTGGTCCAATGATGTCTGGTTTCAGAATTCCCGGGCTTGCATGACTTGGACCTCTTGAAGAAAAGAAAGTAACTGCTGGGGCATTTGGATTTCCAATAACAGTTTCTCTGAACATGATTGTGGCTGTTGGTGTTGGAGTTGAGTTAATGTAATTTTTTATGGCTTGACCAGCAGCAAAACTTACCTGTGTAGCTGGTAGAACCTCAACTTCAATAAAGGGAGTGAAGCCTTCAATGTCTAAGTTCATGAGGATTATGGCTGCACCACCAGCAGCCTTAACTGTTTGTCCTGCAAGGTCATTTGATTCACACAACACTATCTTTCCCTTGACATCCACATTGTCTAAGGATCCTGGGTAACAGGAGGCATCATTTCCATTTAGACCAGCATACACCAGTGGTAATAAGGAGGGTTTGAAGCTTTTGGGTTGGAACACTGATTCCCCATCAAACTCTTTCCCATTGCCAAGTTTTGCTGTTGCTAATAATCTTCTGTCAGTTGTGCCGGCACCAACAGTGAGAATCCATGGAGCGTCATTAGACACAGAAGAATTATAAGGACCGGAGTTACCCGCTGCACAACTAACGAAAATTCCCTTCTGAATTGCACTGAATGCCCCAGTGGCGATTGCATCATCAAAGAAAGGAACAGAGGGTCCTCCAAGGGAAAGAGAAAGCACATCCACGCCATCGTCAATAGCAGCGTCCATTCCAGCTAGTATTGAGCTTTCAAAACAAGGATCACATACCTTGTAAATTGCCAAGTGTGCATCAGGTGCCATGCCAACTGCTGTACCTTTAGCATTGCCGAAGACATTAGCGCCTGAAACAGGCCTTCCAGTGGCGGTGCTGGCTGTGTGGGTACCATGACCATCATCATCAAATGGAAAGAAATTTTCTTCGTTTTTGACAAAGTTCCTTGCACCAACAAGCTTGTTGTTGCAGGTTCTTTTTCCATTGAACTGACAGTAGCCCTTCCACTTTGCCGGTGGAGACTGCATTCCTTCATCTGAAAAGGAAGAGTGAGTTAGTGTTATTCCTGTATCCACAACTCCAATTATGATCCCTTTCCCCAAATTGGAACCTCTCCACAATGCTTCTCTGTGTTGCAGCCCCAAGAAGCTTGGAGTGTGAGTTGTGTGTAAAGGGAGGATCCTTTCAGGCCTTACTGACAAAACCTCGGCCTTCTCTTCCAGAGCTTTGGCCTCTTCTGGTGTCAATTTTACGGCAAATCCATTCGCAACATTATGGTATGAGAAAATAATGCGTTGCTGGTTCTGACTTTTTGCACTATCTGGCAGAAGTGAATGGTACCAACTATGCAAGTTCTTAGACTGAAGAGAAGCATCGTCATCAGGCTTTTCAACATGAACAATGTAAGTCATCAAGCTGCTTTCCTCATTGAGTTCCTCTGTTGGCACGAAGGATTCATCTTTTGCCTCTCTGAATTTTGGACCTGGGTGTGCTGAAGTTGGACATAAACTTAGAATGAAAATGAGGCCAAGAACAAGAGGCCATGTAAGGTCCATATTCTTGGTGGAGGATACTAGTTTGGTTTTGGTCATATGAAGAGTTTAAGAAACAGAAAATAGCTGCTTCTTACGTTGGTTGTAACTGGGAGATTCCATGCAGTTATATACTGTAAAGGGAAGATCAATTATTTGACTGTGCAGAGATACATGCAGCCTGCGGTTAGCTGGTTAGAAACTATCAAGGTGAGAAATTACCTTGTAGATCAAGGTAACTACATGGTTCTGACCGCTATCTGTTACTACTAATTAGTTTGCTGGTCAACATTAAAGCCCATGCAAAGTCAAATAATTTTTTAATTTTGTAAAAATGATATCAGAATTATTCGCTGCAATTTAATTATTTGCCTTGAAGAATCAGGGATACCAATTAATATCAATATTATTATCTGTATATCTCTTAAAATATAAATTGTTGTTACATTAGGAATGCTTCTTTCATGGAAAGGTAAAAGAGAAATTGTCGGTTCAGTAAAAATGGAGTAGAAAGAACTGGGTATTATTGAAGTAGGAAGTGTAGCAGTGCGTCTTCAAAAATAATAAGTATAAATAGATTGAAGGTTTGTTATGAAGTATATTAAGGCACTTGCATGGTATTGCCCGCAACCAGCTGTTGGTTTGTCTGGCTAATCTCGGTGATATCATGTGGAGAAATGGTATCAGGCTATGCTCTATTCTTCAAACCAGATGTGATTAGCATCAGGGAATCTCTCAGTGATCAATTGTTTGGAATGAGAAATGGAATATGTACAGAAACATTAGCAAATTTTGCATTTTCTTGTAGACATTCCTTTTCTCTTTATCAAGGTAGCCCTTGGATTTTACCAAGTAATGATAGCAAGTTTTCGAAAACACCAAATAATGTGTTTATGTTTCTCAAGTTTCTGAGACTTGAGAATGTAATTCATTAAAATTCCGTCGTAACATGATAACTCTGTACTATGTGCTCGTATATCATACCAAAAATAATGTGATGCTCGTGCATATATATATAAAATCCTCAATTAAGAGATTTAGCCCCCTCTTAACCCTATTCTTTTAGTCCAACTCAATTACCTATTATAATAATAATAATGAGATATTATCATTCTCCCCTATCAAGATTTTCAGAATAGGGGTTCTAGGTAAACTTGTTAAGATCATCTAATCTTGTAAAAAGCTACCTCCTACTAAAAGAATATATTTACACAATAAAACTGATGTGTTAAACCAAAAAAAATGTCAAAAAATACTAAAAAGACAACATTTGAACTTAAAATAACAAACGTTTATAGAATTTAATATAAGTTTAAATACCAAAATTTAGTGACCCAAAATTTTATACGAGAGCAAAAATGTTAAGGTTGGCAGAAATGTAAACAGATAATACGACAATGGTGTGGCCAGAGAACACAAGTAGATGTGTGATGATGCATGGCAAGGCGAATAAAAGAACAAAATAAACGAGAAATAGAACAGAGATCGAACTATAACCTCACACTCAGTGGTAGAAGGGGAAAATACAAAAATTTTGGTTTGGACACAAAACATAACCATTCCTAAGGGTTTTCAAAAATTTTAGTTGTACATAACTAGTTTTCTTAGGTAGACTTTAAACTTACTTAAGTTTACTTGTTGACTTACGAGTTTGACAACAATACCACATAGCACTATTAACTATAGACAATAGATCTTGGAAAATAAAATCTAATTGTGCATGTATGTATTGGGTAAAAAGTGGTTTTATAATAATTTTGTATAATTAATTATAGGTATAATTAATTATTGTGTAAGTTTGTATGTGTTAGGTAAAAAGTGGTTTTAAAATAATCCATTTAATTTAGATTATTTAAGATAATTGATTATTTTATGTTAAAATTGAAAAAAACATGAAATTATTTGTAGTAGTTGGATATGTATTTAAATTAATTAATTGATAAGAATAAAATAAAAAATATTAAGTAGAAAATAATATATTACATTATAACGACAATGCTGAAAAATCTAATTATAGATTATATTCTAAAAATCAGATTATAATTTAATTTTGATAAAAATTACCAAACATATCAAAACGATATTATAATATGAAAATTTTATCTAGATGGAAAACATGTACTAAGAGCTTGTTTGGTTTGAGCAGTGAACCTCCGTTCCCCTCCGTTCCAGCGAGTTTAACGACATTATCTCCGTCGTCTTCAACGGCTGTTTGTTTGGTTCGTACGAGGTCTTCCGTTTCGTCACAGTGAACGTCGTTCCGTTGGCTAGAACCCTCGTTGAAGCGAAGCACCCCCGAGCCGCCTCCGCTCAACGTCGTTGGGTGGAAAGTCCTTCTTACCCCTCCCAACGGCATTAAAGCACTAAAACCCGTGAGCCCCGACATCCTCTTCCGCGGATCTGAATGTACGACGCATGAAGAAGTGACCAACGATCTTCTTCCTCCGACGTCCAATCTGAACTTCAGCAACTCGCAACTGGCTTCTTGAGGTAAAAGAACCCCCCCATCCTGTTTCTCTTTTCCATCTCTCTCTGTCTCTGGTCTTTGGTTGTCTCTGCATTTTGCATTGTGGGTGGGATCGGGACTAGGGGTGGTTGTAGGTTCTGTTTGGTTTGGGTTGAGGATTGTCGGGTTTTAGTGGGAGGGTTGTTTGAGGTTAGTGGGGGTCGTGCGAGGCCGTCGGGTTTCTTGGGATGGGTTGTGTGGGGCTGGGATTGGGAGTGGCGTCAGGGTTGGGGTGAGGTTGCAGGGAAAAGGGGGTTGATGGGGGCCGTCCTCGGGGAGTAGGGTCGGGGTTTGTTGGGTTTTGGGGTTGGGGTGAGGTTTCGGGAAATGGGGTTGTGGGTGTTGGTGGTGGGGTGGGTGGTGGGTTGGGGATGGGTCGGACTTGGGTTGGGCTCGGGCTCAAGCTCGGGTTGTGGGGATGGGGTATATGGGTTAGGGTGGTGGTGTCATAGTCAGTGGTGGTTGCAGGGGGTGGTGGCTGGTGGTGATGGTGGCTTGGATGGATGATGATGATACTGAGGAGATGATGGATGGTGCTGGTTGGTGTAGTGCATGGGTGTGGTTCTGTTGGCGGGTGTACCATAATATTTTTTGGTTTTTGGTTTTGATTTTTTTAAAAATATAATATGTATTTTTTTGAGGTTTGTATGTTGTTTAATGATGTAAAATGTAAGGTTTTACATGTATTATGTAATTATTTGTTGAAGGATTATTAGGTTAGGTAATTTAATTTTGTTTTGTATTTATTAAATGAATTATTTATGTTTAATTATAGTTTAACGTTCAAAACATGTTTAGATTAATTTTGGTTAGTACGCGTAATGAACAACAAATAACGAGCAGCAAGACGTTAGAAATCGCAAGTCTTTGCGTGCGATAATTTAAGTTACATTGCGTAAATAACGATGAGTAATTAAGAATAAATTTAAATTACATTGCGTAAATAATAGGTTTGTAGCGAGTGACGGTTAGTTATACCAAAATAAAGTTGTGATTTGTGTTTGACAATATTTTTTAAAAAATTGTCAACATTGAAATTTTTTGACTATAACTTAATTTAGTTATACAAGCAAAATGAATGTCATTTTTATTATGTGGATGCTAAAATAATATAATAACCATTTAATTTGTTATTTATTTTTATAAAGATGAATTTTGTAAATATATATGTAACTTTTATTTTAATGGTTTAAGGTTAAAGTTTGGTAAGGGTTTAAAATTTAAATTGATTAAGAATTTTGGGGTAAAGTTTGGTAAGGGTTTAAGGATGAATTAAATGAATTTACGGTTTAGGTTTGAAAATAAGTTAATGGAGGGTTAAAGTAAACTTGTTAGGTGTTAGTAAAATTAATTTGTTTAATGTTAATAAAATAAAGTTGATTAAGAGTTTAGGGGTAGATTTTGTTAAGTGTTTAAGGATGAATTAAATGAATTTAGGGTTTAGGTTTGAAAATAAGTTAATGGAGGGTCAAAGTAAACTTGTTAGGTGTTAGTAAAATTAATTTGTTTAGTGTTAATAAAATAAAGTTGATTAAAAGTTTATGAATAAAAGTAATTGATTTAGTGTTTATGGTTAAAGTTTGTTAAGGGTTAAAATTTAAATTGTTAAAGAGTTTAAGGGTTAAGGTTTGTTAAGGGTTTAAATTTAAAATTTAAATTTCTGTATGACAACATTTAATATAATTTTTATTATAACTTAATTTAGTAAAATTAATTTATAAGTTCACATTATTGCTTGTAACTTTTAGTTTATGGTTTAGTGTTAAATACAATATCATGTTATTAAGTAATTTATTAAGTGTTAAATGTTGGTAAATATATTTTTTGTGTAATGTTGTGACAAATTGTACTGTGTGTAGTATGTCAACCCAAAACAGGGATAAGGGGAAGGCTCCCATGCAGTCTGCAAAGGCTTCTTGGGATCGATATGCAGTGAAGGCTTTTGTTGAGGGTGCGATAGAACAAATTAAAAATGTGGAGCGTAAGGGCACCTCTTCACAAAGAAAGGGGGAGGGTTTGGAATCATACTTTAATGGGAAGTGTAACAGTCAATACACTAAAGACCAATTTAAGAACAAGTAGGATAACTTGTGTAAAGAATGGGTGGCTTGGTACAATTTATTTCGTAACACAACGGGCCTGGGATGGGATAGTGAGAGACACACATTTATAGTTGATGACGAATGGTGGGATGCAAAAGAGCGGGTAGGTTTTTTATCACTTGTGTATTTCATTAGTGTTATGTTGATATCTATTTAGGATGATGAAACTTGTGATTTATCTGTAGGAAAACCCAACCTATTTGAAGTACCGTTGTGAGGGTTAGGACAAGTCAACTAACTGGCATGCATAGGTACAAGAGCTGCTCAACAGTAATGACACCAAATGTTACGAAATGCTTAGGATGAATAAATATGTGTTGTTATTATTGTGCGAGGAATTAGCTTACCGCGGGTTAACATCATCTAGAAATATGGGCATTCATGAAATGGTTGCCATGTTCTTGCATATGATTGGACACAGGATCAGAAATAGAGTTATTCAAGAAAGGTTCCAGCATTCAGGTGAAGTAGAAATTTTCACCATGTCTTAGAAGCATGTTTGGCCTTCTCAGTTGATATGATAAAACCAAACGATCCAACCTTCCAACACATGCCCTAGAAATTTCACGAAGATAAGAGATATTGGCCATATTTCAAAAATCGTATTGGAGCAATTGACAAAACGCATGTCCCCTGTGTAGTGCTGTCAACTGATAATATCAGGTTCATCGATAGAAAAGGTTTTACCTCACAAAATGTAATGGTCGTGTGTGATTGGGACATGTCTTTCACATTTATTTTGCCAGGTTGGGAAGGATCTACCCATGATGCACATGTATTTAAGGACGCAATTACAAACCCAACTTATAATTTTCCACACCCTCCCACAGGTTATAATTCACACTATTTCACTTATACATGTCATTGCATATTGTTTGTTGTATGCATGCTAAGGTTTTTAGGGTATTATGCTAATGTGTTTCATGTATTTCTCTATTAGGTAAGTACTATGTGGATGACAGCAGATATCCAATGCCAATGAGATACTTGGGTCCGTACAGGAATGAAAGATATAATCTCCCAGATTTTAGGCGTGCACGTGATTTTCAAAATCACAATGAGGTTTTTAATTATTTTCACTCCAGCTTAAGGTGCACCATTGAGAGAAGTTTCGATGTATGGAAGAGTAAGTTTGTAATTCTTAGGTTTATGCCAAAGTTCAGTTACAAGACTCAAGTTAAACTAATATGGGCCACAATGGCGATACACAACTTCATTCGAAGATGTAGTCTATCGGATATTGATTTTGACAGCATAAATGAAGATAGTTATATGAGTCAACAAAATCATTCTCACTCTGTACCAATTGATGAAGTTGACATAACCTTATCACCGGCCATGAATGCAATTCGTGATTCAATTAGGACCAACTTGTTTATGCACAATTCAATAATCAGTAATGTTTATCATTGCATTGTTACTTTATTAATTTCAATATATATTGGGGGTTTCAAGGGTTTAAAAAATAATAAAACCAATTTATTACATTTAATTTATAAATAATTATTTTATAAATTTATTACCTTTAATATATAAAAAATAATAAAAGGCTGTAATTTTATTAGTTTTACCATAATAAAAACAATAAAATATATTTTTAATTTTTAATATATAAAAATAATCACATTAATTTATTAGTTTTAATATATCTAAAAAATTTTATATTAATTAGTGTTTAATATATTAATTCATTTATTGAATATGTATTATTAAATTTAATATCCTTTTTGGTTTAATATTATACGTTTAATATTAATATAAGCAAATATACACACAAATTATATATATTAAAATTCATACCTTTTTTAGTAATTTTACCTTCAATTACCATTTCCCAAACTCAATTCCACTACAAACTAAACACAATCACTACAACTCAACTGACTTTAACTCAACTGTCAACAAACAAAACTCCATTTACAAAACTCCAGTTTTCTCAACTTCATTTACAAAAGCTCAGTTTTCTAAACTCCGTTAACTCAACTGTGAACTAAACACCCTCTAAGTTTCATGCCAAATTACCAGCTACTTTGCATTTTTCCGCTTAAGGTAAAGCATTTTTTTAGGGTAATTACATGCACCACCCACCAATTCTTTGCTTTTATTACAGAGTAGCCCATTTTCTTTTTAATATGACCTTCCACTCTATTTTAGAAAAAAGTCAATGTACCCTTAACTTACACACAATCCTGGATATTCTTTTCCAAGCCTAGGGTCCATCTTTCCCAAAGTGAACGACATTGACAAAGTTGACGAAGGAGAAGTTAGTTAAAGTTATCACCTTCTCACTCTCATTCGTTAATGTTATGGTTGGAGAGTTCGTGAAGGCTTGGAATCGTGTAAACAAGGTTTGTTGGTGAACAACCAGAGTGTAAAAGGAAAGAAACGATGACCAATGATCAAAGAAAAGTGGTGATGTAATTATTAGGCACTATGTAATTAAACTTATTACCATGTGCTCTAGGTCTTAGACTATGTTATTAACAATTTAAAGGTCTGTTTGGTTATCCAACTCGGTTGGTCAAACCCCCCAAAAATAGATCCTATGGTCAAACAGAGTTTTGACTTTCTTAAATGACATGAATGATCAATATCAATCCTTAAATTTCTCCATTTTCTCAACTGAAAACCAAACAGACACTTAAGCTACTTCCCCACCCTTTTCACAGAGTCTATGACCCAACGATAACACATAAGAATTAAATTTAGGTAATAAAATTTATAAAGGTAAGCACACTAACCATGGTTCACTTACAACATAATATTCCCATGCTGAGACTGTTCATTTGTGTCGGAAGGTTACATGAAAAATGTTTTGGACTTATTTGTAATAAAAGCAAAACTGGTGGGTGGTAAATGTAATTCACCTTTTTTAAATATTAGTAGTGTGATCAATCTATCAAGTATTTCAAACAAATTAAAATAGAAAGAACAAAGTCGCATTGTTTTGACCATTATAACCTGACTATTCTGAATAGAAAAAATCTCATGGTCAATCTACACTTACCATATAAATCTTATGACTACCGGTTGAGAAAACACCCTCTAAACCTTTGTCATGTACCATATAAATTTGCCTTCTCATTATGGAAAGAATGAGATTACAAAGTAATTTTTGAATTTCATGTATGTGCGTTTGTCTTAGTGAATATGACTTTGGACAGTTACTTGATGATGCATAAAAACTTGAAAGAAAAATGAAAACTTGTGTTCTTAGTTAAACATCTATAGATGAATTTCACTACCAATAAGAAAATACATATTTTAAAAACGACATCGAGTTTTGAGAAGTTATTCCAAATAGATCTTATTTATTTCATTTTAAAGAATTAGTTCACATACAAAATGTCTTTTTTTTAAAACTATGGTAAATTACACATATTAAATCTTTCTTAAGGTTTACTAATATTATAAAGAATCCCAATTTGACTAAATATTAAACTCCACCCCTTCTATCTAATTACAGAAAAATACTTTTCTAGAATATTTCATTTTCTAACCATGATTTGCTTCTTCTTCTTTTTAATTATTATTATTATTATTATTATTATTGTCATCACGAAAGAAACTTTCTTGTATAATTATCATCAATATTATATAAAATTCAAAATTAGTTTAATTCATGTTATGTTATAAGTTATAAAGTAAAGTGCATGATTTAATTCATCAATATGTTATAAGTTATAATAAAAACTTCGAATAATAGACAAACAATGTGAGTATTATAATAAAATAATATTATGAAACACAAAATAAAATTAAAATAATATTTTAAGGGGAAAATAATATTATAAAATTTCAAGATTCATATGAATGTTATAGACATGAAAATTTAGAATGATAATAAAATTCATAATATAAAAATAATTGATTTGAGTCTGGTATCTGCCCGGATACTTCAAATCTATATCACCCTATTTATGGGGGCATTCGATGCCCAACACAATCCACTGTCGATACCTCTCATACATGGCAATTCTCGTATAAAGCCCTATAGTCAGGATTAATACAATTCAGTATCATTTAAAAGGTAACGAACATGTTGGGGGCATACTGACCAATATCTGTAGGAGTGTTAAGAATGTATGCGCTTGTGTTGGCTTCCCTCATACTTTATAGAAAGGTACTAACATAAGCTCCATCATTTGACATTGGAGAACCCATCAACATACATTGTTTACTGCATCTGTCTTCCTTATGCATTTTCGCTCATCATTTCTACCACAAAGTTTGTCAAGACCTAGGCTTTGATAACAAATCTAGGCTC
Organism: Clitoria ternatea; assembly: GCA_037962975.1. Taxonomy (NCBI): domain Eukaryota; kingdom Viridiplantae; phylum Streptophyta; class Magnoliopsida; order Fabales; family Fabaceae; genus Clitoria; species Clitoria ternatea. The sequence continues at coordinate 11,524,941 of CM075670.1, forward strand.
ATAAGACATGTTGAACTCTGATAGTTTGATGGACCATTTGATTATTCACCCAACAAGGTCAGGTTTATATAACACCGTCCATAAAAAAAGATCGGTCCGCACCATAATAGGATGTGTGTGGAAACATTGCCTTAAACATCAGGAAGCCCATATAATAGTCATCGTTGCCTTCTTAGTCTTTTGATATCGGAGCTCTAGCCCTTACATGGTCTTTCCCGTGAAGTATATCAGTCGCTGGCCCATTAAAGTTTCCTTTACAAGGACAACCCATAGTGCTTCGTCTAAAGACTGACAAATAAAGAAACAGCTTCTCATTGAGATCAAGCTTCACCAACAATAATGGTTGATTTAACATGTCTTTTAGGATTTGAAAAGTCTTCTCTTGCTCTTCTCCCCATGCATATTTCTTGTTATTCTTCAAAATTTTATACATGGCAATGACCGGTGTTCCATTTTAAGCATGAACTGGGATAACATGGTTATCTTGCCATTTAATGATTGCAACTCTTTAAGATTCTTAAGGCTTTGCAATTCCTTAATGATCCTCTATTTGTCAGGGTTATCCTTTATACCTCTTTGGGTCAAATGAATCCCAGGAACCTTCCCCCTAAGACTATGAAAGTACATTTAAGCGGGTTGAGTCACGCGTCATACATTTTTAATCTTCCAAAAACTTTTGAGATCCTCAATGTGATTTACACCAAATAGGGTCTTGGTAATGATATCATTCACATAGACTTCTACAAAATTAGTGTTCAACCCTTCAAAGACTTTATTAATTATCCATTAGTAGGTTGCTCCAGCATTTTTAGGCCAAAGGGAATGTCGGTGTAGTAGAAAACACCTTTATTATTAATGAACATTGTTTTCTCCTTGTCCTATTCCCACATTGATATCTGATTATAACCAAAATATATGTCCATGAATGAGAGAAATTAGCAGTCTAAAGAGTCATCCATCATCCAATCAATACTAGGAAGTGGGTACGAATCCTTCGGGCAACATTAATTTAGGTTTGTGTAATTTGTACACGTTCCTATTCACCTTTTTAACCATGACAATATTGGAATCCATGATGAATATTGGATCTCGTAGATGAAACCTAACTTCAAAAGCTTTTTAATTAGCTCGTATGTCACCTCCTGCTTTTTAGGGCCTAGACGCCTCTTTTTCAGAGTCATCAGCCTCATCTTAGGTACACCGCCAGCTTATGGCACCAGAATTTAGGATTAGTGCTTGGAATATCGACTGCAATCCAGGCGAATAGTTGTTTGCACTCTTGGAGAAGTGTCACCAGTATATTCTCCATGTCTTCAGATAACTTGTCATTGATGTTCTCGATGACATCTCCAAGCATGATTGTTTTTAACCCTCCGTCCGATGTAGGCTTTGAAAGGTTGAGAGGGTTAATCCTTAATTTTTCCCTAGGATCGAGGTTTATTAGCCTAACTAATCTAGCCGATGTGCCTCCATCATTCAACTTCCTTTTATTCATGGTGACTTCCTCCTTCACCATTTATAAACTTGGGTTATAACAATACTAGGCCATCTGTTGGTCACCCCAAACTGTAGAAACTTGATTGTTCTTATCAATGAATTTGATGAGTAGATGGGGAGTTGAAACAATAGCCTCCATAGCGTTTAAGGATGTCCTTCCTAGAATCTCATTGAAGGAAAACTTAAGGTCAATCACTAATATTCTGGTCTTGAATGTTCTCGCATTGAGTTCATCTTTGAAGGTGAGTCTGGTGTCGAGGTACCCTTTGCAGGGCTGCTTTGCACCATTAGAAGTTATTAAGTCCTATGTATAAGGCTGTAAGTCCATATTGGTTAAGCCTATTTTCTTAAGGCATTCATAAAAAATAATATCGTAGTAACTTCCCTGATCAACCAATAGACGACAGATGCTCTTATTGGCTATGGCAACTTTGATCACAACCACGTTATCTTTTCTTGGAATGGTTGGGCGGTAGTTATCATCTGAGAAGGTGATAGGCTCTACACTCCACCTTAGAAGAGTTTGTTGTTTTACTGAACCTAGATTGACATGATTATATGTAAATGATTTTTTGGGTAGTGTAGGATATTTCCCCCTAGTAAATCCTCTTGTGATCATATTTATGACTTCCTTCTTCCTTTTTTGAGAAGTATCTCTAGCTTCTCCTCATTGTTAATGGCCTCAATGACTTTAGACTTCATCTTTTTCATCGGTGTTGCCTTCTTAGGATCTCATCTCCCATCACTATCTGGGGATTTATACCTTCTCCCCTTGACATTCCGGTTCTATTCATCATAAGATTTGTCTTTGTATAAGTATTGCTTTAGCTTCCCTTCACTTATTAGCATCTCAATGGCACCTTTAAGCTATTGGCATTCATCAGTGGCATGACTGGTTTGCTAATGAAATTTATAATACTTGTTCGGGATACCAAGTCTCTTGATCGATATAGGCTTCCTTATCCCATGGACAATAAAATCGAGGAGGCCCACATTTCTAAGGATCTAACTCGGTCTTTCATTGAGAGGAGTGAAATGGAAAAAATTGAACATTTTCTTCTCCTTAGGATGAGATGAGAAATCCATGTCCCTCTCCTTTTAAGGAGTCTTCTTATGCTTAGAATTTTCCCTTGGAATCGATATGAAAGCCATAGACTTCTTTTACTACATGACCGTAAGGTGCATCTCTCACCTGAAGTACTTGGTGGCCTTTGTTCTAAATTCTTTGAAGGTTTGTGGTACTCCATTTACTAAAGATACGGTGAAGGGTGACTTTGATTGTAACTCCTTTATGGAAATATGCAACTAGATCAACTCCGTTAGGCTTGGAACCAGAACAACCTCCATATAGAACCTCTTCAAGAATTCCTTTAGAGACTTATTCTCACCTTGCTTTATCTGAGCCAAGGTGTGAAAGGTTCTAGGCATATTGTGTGTTATAATAAAGTGGTCTTGGAAGGCTCTAATGAAATCCTCCTAATCTGGGGTGCTAACCAGACCCCTAAAGTTAGAACCGGGGTGACATTGATGTAATGCCATGTCATCATATTTACTTGCCTAAGTATGGTTTGGGAATCGTATTCGGGGTCTACACTCATAGCCACTACAGGTTGTTGGTCAAGACTCTGGTCCTCTCCTGACAATCAGACAATAAGTCAGAATCGGTATGGGCAACATGTACCTGCAAACACTGTAGCTACAGTAAGTTAGGAAGAATGTCAAATCATTTCTTCTACTAAGGTAATCCCTATAAATACAACTCATTTATTACTGAGTAAGGATTTGATCTAATTTGAGAGTTACCTCTATAATACCTATATTCTTATTTATCCATACTGACTTAAGCATCGGAGAATCTTTTACAGGTACACCTCTAGTGTGTTTCCACAACTTTGGTACGGACTTGAACATCAAATTCACCTTAAACTTGAAGAACTTAGGCTCCCACTGGACCTAGGTGCAAAATATCGTACTCCATTGAGACAGTGTAAAACAGAGAGCTAAGAGAGGTGACTCCGGACACCGGTCAAGAAGGTCAACTCTTGACCCCGGTTCTAAGAACAGAACACCTCTCAAGAGTCGATGGTCCCTACTGGCAATCCTTTTAACCAAAAGAGGGCTTCAACGGCTAAAGTTCATGGGAACATCCCACACATGGCATCGTCTTCTGCTTCCAAGAATAATGATTCATTAATGTAAGCATCCAGATATTTTCCAAGATCAGTCTCATCGGTATACTTTCCAATGGACAATGGTTGTGGCATCTGGAGATGTCTAGGAATGACAATTCCTATCATGTCATTAGGTGAAGGGGATATTAAACTTGTACCCATGAGATATAATTCATGTGTGTAGGCAAAAATTTTGGTAATGACAAACCAAATAGAATCTAAGACAAAATGGAACTATGATGTGGTTGAGCTTAATGCAATAGGAAATGAATCTGGGATATATATTATGAAGTGAAGTCTAAGCATGGAACTTCAAGCTTTAAGGACCAGAAGTGCCTCAATGTTGTTGATCTTTTTATCTAGGCCTTAGATTTTTGTTTAAAATTGTTAAGATAGTTTAAGGACCATGAATTTAGAAAAAAAAGAATTAACTAAGCCTTAAAAAGTTTTTTTGAAAAGACCAAAAATGGTTAAGGGACCGAAACACGCATGTGCTGGGTTGAGAAACAAACTTTAGGCCAAATTTGGCCTAGTTGGTTCGAACCAACATAGACATATCTGGCCTGTTTGTTGGCTCATTGACTTATTTTTAGTAGGTACCTTATTTTGAGTAATTGGGCATCTTCTTTTTCCATTTATAGGGGAATATTTTGCTATAAATTGAGTGTCCATTGCTCATAAAACACAACACAACAACACCATCTTCTCTAAAAATCTCATGCATGAGTTGTTATCTTTCTTCCTCTTTTCTAAATTCTTTCTTTGTCATAGGATTCATGTGTTATCTTTATTTTTTTTGTGTTCTTGGACTAAAGTGGGTTTAGGGTTTAGGGTTTAGGGTTTAAGGTGAGAGATAGTGATCTCTGGGATACCTTAAGACTCCTTGATCCTATTGGTTTCGGGAAACAAGTTATGAGGTAGATTTACATTGGAGATGTAGTCTAAGAGTTGTAAATAGACAACCTTGTAATCGTTTCATATTATAGTGCAAAATTCTAAGCGTTTAGGTTAGAAAAGTGGAGTAAATTACAGTGGTAGTGATCGAACCAAGATGCATCGCTGTGTGTTTTTTCTTATCCCATTTTCTTTCTCTTTATCATCTATTTTATTTTTCAATTGTTTACTCTTTAAATCATATTTGCTAAATCTTTTTGTTCATAAGTTCTTAAAGATCCTTTCAAACTTGTTTTTATAAAAAGAGTTATTTAAAATGATACTTTTTTAATATTTTTCAGCTCTTTGTAAGAAAAATCCAAGACTTAATTCACCTCCTTCTTAAGTTTGGGGTCACTTTCCACAAAAGAGTCTCTCAAGGCTTGCATGATGTAATACAGTGGGGAGTGGTACCTAAAATTGATAGTATGAATTGATTTTGTACTAAATGTATTAATGAAACATCACAATACTCTCGCAAATAATATTGAACATGTTGTTATATATTGTGAAGATGATCCTTTATAGGATTTAAATGTCATTTTATAGATATCGATATTAAGCTTTATTTAAAGGAAAGGTTTTAGTGTTGCCAATTAGACTTGACGCCTTAGTAATTCACACAAAAATCAACACTAATGATTGAATTAACAATATAAAAGAATTACAATTTTGTCTAAGCAATATGCATTGTACCAATGTCAATAATCACACTCGTTCTACTGTGTAATTCAAAAAATAAAAGAATTACAATTCAAAAGGGCCCAACCGGGTTCAAACCAGTGACCTCTTGATCTGCGGTCAAATGCTCTACCACTGAGCTATGGACCCAACTTGTTATTAGGCTTAATCAGAATTAAGTCATCCCTTGTAATTTCAACAACACAGAAGAATTAGCATTCTAAAAAGGACCCAACCGGTATGTTGATTCTTAATAATCCTTATCGTATGTTGAGAGCCTGGAGTAATTAGACGACGTTGAGACATCATGATGGGATTGTTGGAGGTAAGGCCTGATTAGTGATACTCTTGGATGGATTACCATGCGCCCTTCAACCTCTTAAATCCACCCTTTCTTAAGCTCCTACAACTTCGCCCGGAGTTGCCTAATTAACTCGTCACGGGGGTCTAGTTAAGCTACCACCTCAGTCCTCCTTACAAATGGGGCTGATGAGCCTTAGGTTTCAACAAATCCATATTGTATCCTAGAAGATTATGTCCTATGTGCTTCAGATCTTGCACATAGGCTTTTCAGGTGTCTGGACGTTGATTCGGGTGTATGGAAATGTTTAAGATTATGAAAGTGGTAATATCTTTAACGAGCCCTACTTGGCATGCTAATGTTCTATCTTTTATGGAGGGATGGACTTTAGTATGGATACTGGTCCTTAAGTTCTTAAATCTTACATCGATCTAATAGGAATCAATATCATATCCTTGAGTCCGGTGGGGAGCTCAAGGTCTCAATGTAGTAAGTATAATTAACCATCAGTATTTCACGTTGAGGGGTGAAATAAGATGTCACCTACAAAGAGACTCTGGTGCTAGGTAAATAATATTGAGGCTTAAGCAATGGGTTGGTGAATGTACCTTAACTATAGTAAATGTGAGGTATTTATAGAGTTAGGTGGTGGTTGAGTATTACGTGACCTATGTGAGTGTCTTTCTGTAAAGTACGAGGAAAGCTGATACAAACATAAACATTTCCAATACCTGCTACAGGTCTTTTGGGCCATATACCTCCGGTTTTCCTGTGGCCTCTACTCTACACCAGTTCCATTTATCCTGGTGTGAGGGGTTTCATGCAAGACTTCCTTGTTTAGGAAATAGTTGTTGGTTATAGGACATACTAGTATGATCCTCAGGATTCTAGGTCATTATCGAGCCCAAATCATTAAGTAAACTCTTATAAATAACACTTATTTATCCTCACAAAAGAATTGATTCATAACATGTATGTTTTGAGGCCATTATGATACATTCAATTAATAAGAAATGAAATAGATAGGGTAAGAAAATAATAAGTTAAGAATTAGATGAAGTAAAATGTACAATTCATTTTTCTTTTTAAAAAATAAATGTAAAGTTAGTGCACAATAAATTTAAACAATAAATTAAAATTAAAAATTAAAATAAAATTAGGAGAGCATATCATGTAGGATTGGGGTGGACGAATATTAAAATCCTAAAAAGTAAAATAACAAATAGTTATTGAATATTTATGAATAATATATAATATTAAATTCCAAAATAATACGAACACGTATAAAGAATGATGATAGAATCACGTGGAATGATCAACACTGAGATTTGAGTAGCAGCAACTTCAGTACAAGAAAAGGAGATCTCGTCAAATCAACGTATAATTGGACGGTGGAGCTATTTATAATTTGTAATTTACAGTATGAGTCATTGTTACCAATCATAATTTACAAATTTAACCATCGTATTAAGGTTTTATATCCCTCCATTTTATATTATAAATTCCTATTTAAAATGATACACAAGTGTAAAAAAATAATTACCCTCTTGATATTTTAAAAATTAATTTTATCTTTTTAAATTTCTCATTGTTAAACTCTACTATCATATACTAATTATATAAATATAGAATATTAAATATTTAAAATTAAAATAGAAAAATATAATATATACTCCTAATTTTTTTATAGAAGCTTATAAAATAAAATACTAATTTTTTATTTTAAGGATTTATAATACGAAATAAGGGAAATATCATTTACTAACACAAAATTTAAAAATTGTTAAAAAAATCTTTGTTGATGTAACTTTTAACTAATAAAAAATAAAATATTAAATAGGTAATTTAGATTTATACAAACAATTTAATGAATTATACTGATAGTTAATTCTGTTAATATAAAATTAATTTTTACAAATATTACATAGGATATAGTATAATATATTTTATTATTAATAAAATCTTAAAATATCTTTACTAATCCTTTATCTTTTGTTCGTTATAGACTATATCACAAAAACTTTTCTAACCATTTTCAAATTTTGTGTTTGAAAATGATATTTTTTTAGTGCACGTGTATGTAAGGTTGTCCATCGGTCAAGTTCGGTCGAATTCAGTTAGCTTTGAGTCCATTCGTTGTTATCATGAAACATAAATAATAAGTCATTTTCACTCAATACTATGGTTGGTTTTCTCGAGTTTGGTTAATTACGATTCTTGGTTTTTCGGTTGGGTTTTTCGGTTAAGTTTCGTAGGAAAGTTTGATTTTATTTTTTGTCAAAAAACTTTTGTGTATAAAATAATTTTAGCAAACACCTTCTTGATAAAAAAAAAATTAGCAAACACCTTGCATATAAAAACATTTCAAAGCTTTTATCAAGTAAAAACATAAACCCAAAATGAATATATCATTGAAATGTACATTCTAATTCCTTAATTCATAATCATATATAGCACACACCGTTACTTAGTACTTACAACCATGACCAAGGGGTATTTAATATAATCCTAATTTTGCTTGATAAGTATTTACATAATGCATCCAATAACTAATATTTAAAACTAAAAACTACATTATGTTAACGTAATTAAATCCAATAACTAATATTTAAAACTAAAAAATATAGTATGTTATGTTAATGTAATGTAATCCTAACTTACACTGGACTTATTCGGTCAGATGTGGGTATGATCGAGTCTCATTTTTTTTAAACTGAACCTGCTCGTTCCTAGTCAATATAAACCTTTTAAATGACCAATTTTTACCCAAAGACTCGTTACAAACCAACCCATCCTTACCTTCAAATTCGGGTACCACATGTTCACATGGATAAAGCCGAAATTGGACAGGCCTACGTGTCTGTATGCGTTGATAACGGTCCCCCAACCTTTGTTTTGGTAAACATTGATAACTATGTTGGGTTTTAGTTTTAGTGGGTTGAGTTTCTCTTTATTTTTATGTTATAAGTTTCAAATAGTAATACGATGACAAAAAAAAGTTATAAATAATTTGACAACATCAATTTGAGAGATTGGGTTTAATGATCTAATAAGTTTATGATCATTGATTGGCATGCTTATTGTATCCTGTTTGAGATCTCATTCGTTTATATTGAAACTAAAATATACTACAACTTTACAGTGTCTCTTAATTAAAAAAAAAGTAGTCTCAAATCAACATATATCAACAAAGAGGGAAAATAATAGTTTTTTGATTTAAGACTAAGATAAAGATTATGTTTTCAATTAATAAACACCATGTAGTTGCAATATACTTTAATTTCAATATGAACAAACGAGATTTCAAACATGGTACAATGGTCATGAATGATCATAAACTTGTTGGATCATTGAAGCTTAATTCCAAATTTAGTCTGATCATAATGAATTCGGGACATGATCAAAAACATTAATACTTCATATGTTCCTTTTTGTTTGATGCCATTTTGAGAAAAAAAATTGTTCTTTTTATCTGTCACTTTAAAAATTTAAGAAAATACTTATTACTTATTTTTCTAATATACCTCTACTTTCTAAAATAAATAGTTACAATTAAGATGTAAAAGTATAAAGGTAAACTAGGAAATTATATAATAAAAATATATATTTCAAGATCCTTTAATAATTTTATTACGATGTATGTTTTTCAAATTTGCGTCAGAAATAGAGGAATGAAGAGAGTATACTATTATATAATTGGAAGTGTTTTTATTAGTATTTATTTTCTTGATTTTCTAAAGAAGTATTTATTTGTATGTTTGAATATTTTTAGAAAAAGTAGATTACAATCTATAAAATTATATTTTGTAAAGGAAAGTAATTCTAATTAGAATGTAATTTTTTAAGATTCCAATTATAAAAGTACTTAATTACAAAAATACAGTCATTCTTTTTCTATTTTACCCGTCGTATTTTTCTAATTCCATAATTCTTATGTCAATCCAAACAAATAATTGAACTTTAATCTCTTTTAATAATTTTAGTAATTTTAAACTCTTTTATATAACCATACCTAAATATCAAAATGAATTTTAACATAATTGAATCAATTATTGAAATAAATACTTATGAAAATAAAAGAATTTTTATATGTATTCTAGACACAATTTATGTGGCTAAAATATTAAGCTGGTTTTCACACTTGTGATTAGTTAATGTAATTGTTTAGTGCAAAATTTCAAACAAAGTTGAATTTGTATCTCATAAATACATTTTGAAAAAAAATATTTTATCAATTTATCATAATACATTTTTCAATTAATATTCATAATATTATGAAAGTTTGTTAATTTAGTTAAAGATATTAAATTATTTAAAATATTAGTAATTTTTCAAAAAAAAGACAATTATTATACGGTCTCCACTTACTCTTTGATGACTTTAATTTCTCCTCACTTTTTAAAAATGTCAATGTAACATGAATGAGAGATTAAGGTCATGGAAATAAAGTATAAGCAAGTGACGAAGGAAAAGAAGTACATAGTGATTTAGTGTATGTTTGGTTCCTTCACTGAACGCAAACGTGAACGCGGTTCCATTAACGTCAACAATGAAAACCTCTGTCACCCACCTATTTGGCTTGCTTGACCGCTCCATTCTGTTGGGTCAACCTCTGTCGAGCCTTCGTTCCGCGTCCCATTTCTCCGTCTACGTCGAGGCACGTCTCTCCTCCCTCCACTGAACGCGATTTTACAAAAGACCAACGTATCTCTGTAACATCCCATTTTCAACACAAATAGAAAATAGATATTAATATATCTTTCTTGAGAAATACTTACTATAAGTTAGTTTATTATTATCATTTTTTTTTTGAAATTTTGGTATTTATATTTAATTATTTGTTTTTTTAAATAATAAAAAAAATGAAAATAATTCTAAATGAGAATTTTAAAATGACTTAATTAGTATTCACTAATTAAGAAAATTATATTAAGAATTTTTAATATCTTTATTATTCACCATTTTTATTTTATGTTCTTATATTTATGTTTTTACATATTTAAGATTTAACTCTTATTAGAATTTTAAAATAAAATTTTGAAGGAAGTAGACTATGGTTCTTTAGAACTTTTTGATCTACATAATATTTATGATTTTCTAGAATTTTTTGAAAATTTTGAAATATTTTAATAAAATAATATATTTTAAATAATTTTAAATTCATATAAAGTTACCTAAAATTAAAAATATTTACAAGAATGTAAAGTTAAATTATAAGAAAATTTTCTAAAATCCATTTCAAGTATACTTATCTAAAAATTATTGGTTTGAGTAAAATCTTGATTTTTACCAATCGTAAAAAAATTGAAAACGTACTAATAAATTTTTATTAACAGAAAATTTTAGATTTTTAAAATTTAAACTTTATATTACTTATCATAAATTTAGTGAGAACTGATATAATATCGCTAAATTTTAAAAAAAGATTAATTTTGAATATTTAAAATATACCGAGTGAAAGATTACTATTCTGCTTAATAAGTCTACCCGACATTTACTACGCAAAATACTGTGCATGTACGAAATTTTCAAAAAGTGTACAGTAACTAGGTTTTAAATTTCAAAAAACGCACAGTACTTTTATATTAAAATAATGGAATGCATAGTAATTTTTTTCCTATAAATACCGAAGGAATTCTTCTTTAGAATTCACAATTTTAGTTTAAGTTTTCTTAATATAGTAGTGCTAGTGAGATAGTGGTGGAAGTAAGAGAGAGAAAGAAATTTTTTTGGAAGAAGATTCTGCTAAAATTCTAAGGTACGAATACATCTCTTTTATATTTTTTAGAGTTATTTTTATATCATTTTTAGAAATCTATTATTATACTTGAAATAATATTATTTTAAGTTACTATTCTGCATAGTAAAACACTATTTCAATAGTAAATTACTATTCAAATAATAAATTACTATTTACCTTTACTATTCATGATTTACTATTTACCATTACTATTCACAATTTACTATTTACCGTTACTATTCATGATTTACTATTTACTGTTACTATTCATGTTTTACTATTTACTATTACTATTCACTATTCACTATTCAAAATTTACTATTTCTGCTTTAAGTAATGATTAATTTTCATCTTGTAACTATATTAAAATAAAATTGGTATGTTTTAAAACTCGGAGACGAGACGTGCACGGATTTACAATAACGAATCAGTATACAAGAGGTAAGGGGGAGTGAGATAAGAGTATAATATGAAAATACATAAGAATAATGGGAGGAGTCCCCTACTCCTTTTAAATTTAAAAATATTATTATTTTAAATATTAACTTTTAACTTAAAATTTTTAATAAATTTTAAAATAAATATCTGGTTTAACTAACTCTAACATACCTATGCAAGGATTTGGATTTTTATAACTTATACGAACTGGACTATACCTATGCAAGGACTTGGACCACTATGACCCATATGGACTGAACTATACCTATGCAAGGACTGGATTATATGGACTTACATAGACCTATGCAAGGAATGAACTATAAGTACTCAAAATCAATTTTAATAATTTAAAGAACCATTAAAATTTGAATTATATTTAATTGATTTGTTTATAATTATTATTGATATTTAATTGTGGTCGATATTATTTGATCGTGATTGACATTATTTGATTATGATTGATAATATTGTGATTGATAATATTTTATTATGATTGATGACCTTGTGATATGGAGTTTGAGCATATAGTAAGCATGACGGAAAGTTAAAACTCAATAAGAATTTTCTTACCTTCCTCTTTAAATTTTTATTCTAAGAGAAAGTCTTTTATCATTATTCTAGTCTTTTATTTCTTCTTAGAAATAATTTTCATTAACTTTATTTTTAATCTCTAGAATAAAATCTAGTATTAGAAAGAAACTATTTTATGAAAATCAGAGGTTGAGATAATTAATTCTTGAATTAAAGAAAATTTTTATAGTTTTAAGTATTCTTAATTAATGATTTAAAAATATATATATATATATATATATTCTTTTAGAAATTAAAAATTTAAATTGGTTTTCCCTAATGAAATAACTAAAGGATATTTTGTTATGATCGAGATTTCTAAACTCACTCTAGTTAAGATTTAAATTTAGAAAGATTATGTAAATATGTGAAGTTTTTTTTAAGAGAAAGTTTTGAGATATTTAAGACTTAGAAACTCAATTTTGGTAAGATCTGAATTTGAAGACTATACTAAATTTGTTTCTGTATAACAAAAGTTCAAAGAAGAACTTATGGGAATGTACAGTTTATTGAGATGATTTTGTGAACCTTTATGGTATTTAATAATTGAGTTTCTAAAAGTCTTAACCAACTAAATATGCGAGTAGTTCATGCATCATGAATCATTAAAGAGAAATGAGATGTGATATTGTCTGGGGACAGATTATAGAAACCGAGGATACATTAGAGGAGGCTTAATTGCGAGCCTTAGGATAAAAGGGTGTGAAAGGGTGCTTCAGGTGACCTGGGGTCGCTCCCTAGTATCGGGTACTTTCACAATAAAAACTTTCTTAGTCTGAGTAGTCTCTAAGTGTTTCCACGCCAGTTGAGCTGTTCATATGCCATGAAGGCATTTATGTTATTATTATCCAGAATTTATGGAACAGTGTAAACTCCTGGTTGGCCCAGTGCAAACTAAAACTTTAAGGGCCCACATGCATAGAATGAATGAGATGATAGTATTAAAAACATTGCATGACATTCATGTGATTGTGACATTCTATGTGGGTGGTTGTGAATGAAAATATAATTGTTATGTTATGAAAACTCTACATTCATAATTGATTATGTATATGATTGTGATTGAAATTTATATTAGATTGTGAAAACCCTTATGCTTATGTCTTATCTGTAAAGTATTATATTCTGTTTCTCACTCATTCTTGTTTGAATTTTGTGTCCAAAATATATGTTATATGATATATAGCTAGCAGTTCAAGATGAAATGATGAAATTACAAGATGGTAAATTAGTCTCATCTTCAATCGGATAGGAGAAGAGATATGACAAGAATAGGATTCAAAATCATATGGTTTGAAGATAAGGAAATAATTGGTTACAGTCGAAGTAGAGGTATTAAATTTTTAGTTTTAGTTTACCTTAATACAATATTAAGTTGGATGATTGTAAATCAATGTAAAGGTTAAACTTTAATAAACCTTATTCTTTGGATATGATACTGTAATCTTTGATCACTTATGATTTTCTAAAAGTTCATTTTATCATTATGAATAATTTGAAACTTTTTACTTTCAAAATTCAAAGAAAATCAGATGTATATATGTCCTTGTATACACGAGATAAGAAGTGATAAATATGTATATCTTTCTAAAAAAAAGGAGCAAGAAGAATAGATATATGTCTCGTGTATATAAGGGGGTGTTACAATCTCCATGTGTTTGGTTCAAAAGAAGACCAGCTACCCCCAAAGGCATAACCTTTATAGGGTCGGATGGTAGATCTTGCACAAAGTCGTAACCTTTACACGGTCTAGGTAACCTTCAATTAGAACTTTCATTTTTGGGTCTGTTGGTTTTCTGTTAAGTGGGTCAGCACCAAAGGTTGACAATTATCAAGTGCATTCAAAAGGACCAAATGAGCTTTTAATAGAAAATACTATAATTTTCGCCTGAGATCAAGATTACTAGGCCAAGGTTAGTAGCATTTACTTGAGAACAACACACTTTAATCATACAATCATATCTTTCTTTATAGTTCGTTGAGATTTGAGGTTCTGAATAAATGGTCCATTGTGAAGTTAGTTGGTAGAATGACACTTCACATCCACACTCGTCATGAATAGAAATTTAGGTCATTTTATAGGAAAATATAACTTAAAAATTGAATTTTAAAAACATCAACATATGTATAATAGTTTATTGTAAAATCTTGGTATGTATTAATTAATAAGATTTATTACCATCTTTTTCTACAAATGTATTTTAAAATAATATTCAGAGATGAAATAAAAAAGGTTAAATTTAGTTATATGTATATTAAAGAAATACATAATTCAACATTGTTAATTACAATATCATTTTTTTTAAAATTGAAATGTTCCTAATTGTAAATTAATAAAACAAACAATATAATTTAATTAAATTTTAATAAAACAATTTGAATTAGAAAAATGTATTCTTCATAAGACTGCAACAGAAACCTACACACAAAGTCAAAATTAGTAAGGGAACACATATATAGAGAAAGAATCGAGAGGTGATGTTATGCATTATGTGGGTTTAGACTATCAATGAGCTATTGAATTTATAGGAGTTTGTACATAATTATACTACGTCTGTCCTTTATTATAAGATCTTTTTGAGAGATTTCTTTGGTCTTTAACATAAGAACCTCATCAAAAAGTCAATAGCATTAGTTATTTTTTTCACCAAAGAGGTTCTTAAACCCTAAACCTCATTAAGAACCTCATTAAGAACCTCAACTTTTCTTAAAAACTAGAATTAGTTAAGAGGTTCTTATATTAAGGAATGAAGGTACTAAAATATTTAATATACTCCTAATGTGTGTCTGATATCGGTACTAGTATCATAAGACTTATACTAATAGCTAAATGACTACATCCGATATCACAATGACTCCCACAATATCATTCCCCTTGGAGCCCTTAATGATCGATATTAGTAACAAACTGGTATTGTGATGGCCCAAATTTCCTATACCCGAATCCCGATGCAAGTGTAATTAATTAATAAAAATATGAATAAATTTTTCACTTTTAAACTCATAAACTAAATCACTTGCATCATGGACCAAATCACAAGAAAACAAATGCCATGATATAATATAATACAACAACCACAATTGGATCGACAAAAGGGAACCCCAAACATATACGCAATGAAATAATATAGTAGCGAAAAAAGGCATGTACGGGGTATCCTTACATTCCTATATATGGAGATATAAGAAAGGAATCAATAAATACGAATCCCGTGCGTTAGATATTAAACAAAAACATAGATGCAGTGATGCCCTCTAAGGTACCGCATGGATTCAAGATAGAGTCCATAGTGCATGGGAATGGAAAACACATGAAAGAGGTGTGCAAAAAAGAGGCAAGAAGTGTAGGACATAACCCTAAATAAGAAAGCACACATGGCAAGCAAAGGGGTAAGGAAACACGAAATGTTAACCTCATGGCAGTGTGATCCATGGCCTAGTCGTGGTTCCTATTACCGGCCGTGACTCACATGGCATAAAGTGGGAAAATAGAGCATGAACAGGTCCGCTAGCAGTGTGATCCATGACCTGGCCGTGATTCTTGCCACCCTTTATTTCCAGCATGCAAAAATGCCTATTTTGGTACACATGAATTATGTTGTATGCAGAACATTTTTTGCACACATAATTCATTTAATTCCTTACATTTTGACATAGAAACCAATCCTATAATGTCATGCTTATGACCTATCAATTACTCATTTCATCACATACATGTCAAAGTTTGGTACAATGCCATTATGCAAAAAAAAATTCTATAGAATTTTGGCCTCCAGCCAACTTTCGCGCATCCTAACTTGTTTGTTCGACCTTTGAAAGCCATTAAATTTTAGCACAAGCTTATTCTTGCTATTTGTGAACTATTGCCACCAATCACACTTAAAAATTCTTAGAAATGAGGAAGTTATGTAGAAAATGCAATTTAGCCATATATGAGTTAATGGCATATACCAAACTCACCAAAACCTATCCAATTGGTTCCTTTATAGTTCTAACATGTAATAAATGTTGTCTAGCTTGTATGGGAACACAAAAGCATCATGGATCAAAATATGACCGCCTAAGTTCCTTTTTTAGGCTTGTTTGTTTCACTAAATGACACATTATCAAATCCAACACTATATTTACATTCCTCAACAAAAAACCAAGGATCTAAGGCCATCATGACCCACTAATACAATCATGAGTTACAATGCTAGCTAGCATACACATCCTCACTTTCATACTAAATTTTACATACAATAGCCATGCATTAATTCACAACATAACAAGTCCTTTACTAACATTGATTGTTAATAATCTATTTTATGGCACTTATCATTCCAAATGCACATAACACAGTCATGTTACACAACAATTCACTGGAATCATAATCCACACAGTTTCTGGGCATATATGGAGAATTAAGTTCTCAATATTATATAATTGCAAGCATATTTTAAACCTTCAGTGAGGTATCAGTTACCTATCCATTAACGGTCACATAAATATGTTTCACTTATCAACATATATACTAAAATATGACATTAAAACCTTAAATTCATCTTTTGACATCTCACATATGTATATTTGCCATCTTAGACCAATTAAGGGCCATATCATAGACTACATATGTCAACAAACAACACTATATACATGTCCATATCAAGTACCACCACAAAATAGTCAAGTACAAAATTCATTTTTGACATTACATTTGTTCCGCCTCTAAGCTCACCAAGCAGCATCATTACCCTAAAAACTCACTAAAATGAAGGTTGAAGGGTGAGTATCAAAGTAATAAATAGCAACTCACAACAATGTATACAAGGTAACCCATGCAATTTAGCATATTGCAATCAAATACACCATGAATACTTAAATCATCATTTCAAAATCCAAGCATCACCAATTACTTCTAACTTTCTAATACCTAATATATATATATATATATATATATATATATATATATATATATATTTCCATTCTCTTAATGTGAGTACTTAAATGCCATGGACTTTTCCAAATCATATCATTTTCAATGCATAAATCATGAAATACGGATCTGACTTGAATGGAAAATCAAAGTGCCAAATATATATGGATAATCCACATAGCAAATCTGAGTGTTATAAATTGGTGGGTATCCTGATAACCACACAACAAATCTGAATGATGTAAACGGTGATACCTTGGAAACCACATAGTAAATCTAAGTGCTATAATCGACGAACCCATACAATGAATCTGAGTGCTGAGTGAATCAAAGCGCTTTTGACACAAATGCATAGATGTCATGAGGTAATTATGAACTATGCATGGATGTGAATCAAGGCACAACTTCACAATCTTAACATCATAGCCTAGCTCCACTAACCTTAACATTCCTCAATTCATCATTCATCAATTCACATATACACAAATCAGATAGATGGTGCCTAAATTGTCCCAGGGTCCAGGACCCAATGTAGTAGGTCAGTCCCAATATGGTGAGGAACATATTCTGGGCGTCAGTTAAGTCCAGTCTCAGAGTCAGAGTTGAGCTCTGCGGACGTTGTACGCCAACGTTGTTGAGTTTCTCATCCCGACCCAACCCGCTAAGGGGCGAAAGGGGTGGTACTTGTAAACACTCTGACATTCAAGTTAGTCCAGATTCTAACATCAGAGTAATTTAGAGTAGGGTGTTGGGTACCAGAGAGCTTATCATTTATGAGTGGTAAATATGACATTTATAGTGAATGAGTAAGGTCGTCCTACGTGGCATGTGTCAAAGCATGGTCCTTACGTCACGTGTAAGACTGACAACTTTACAAGTCTGGGATGGTGTCCTCAATGATTACCCTTTTTACCCTGACTCTGGTCACAAGCATTCCGATCTAAGACGTGGGTATCATGATGGTGACTACAGTCAAGGTAGTGGATTGTAAGGGACATTGGTGAGCTTCAGAATCCATGTGCATGATTCGTTGTGTCCATGGTGACTTCTCTAGGGGCCTATACCGACGTGGAATCTAATGCAGAATAGGGTCGGTACCCATTCTGGATCAGAGTCATTAAGTCATATTTAGATATAATTACCGTCATAATAATTATATCATCAATAATGAATTATCAAAGGACACATAAGCTAGCATAATGCTTTAACATATATAACATCATCACACGACACAATCAATGACTTCCCAATAGTAATATTATCAATTAATCATCAGTGTATAGATATTTTTATGATTCCACAACCAAAAAGAAACACACACATACATCGTAAATCAATTATTTTCAGGAAATAGCTTCCAAACTCAACAATTTAAATTAAAGATTTGGCCCAGTATATATTAGTTTTAACTCGTTACTCAAATGGTAAACCCCTCGTATGTCAACACGTACCTTATAGTAATATCCAGCTTTCCAAATTAAGTTCTAATCCCAATCTACCTTCGAACGTCAAAACCCCTTCATTCGAATAATTTCAGAAATTTAACTAAAATTAATCTCGCAACCTACAAACTACCAAAACACAAGAATCGAAACTAAAACATTAATCGATAAAGTTTCACAAGGGTTTTGGTTACCAAAATTTATGAAACTCGTCGTTGACGATTACCTAAAGCAAAATACCAAAAACGAAACAATAAGTTTACAATTTTCATCACCGAAAAAGGAATCAAAAAATACGTAAGCTAGGGTCTTTACCTTAGAAGCTTCAAGAGTGAGGTTTTGAGGATTTAAGTTGCACCCACCACCATCAAGTTCAATGGTTCCTCTTTCACATTATTGACTTTGTATGTGGATGACATTATGTTGATTAGAAATGACTTGACTAAATTTGATCTTGTAAAGAGGAATCTTCACCAGGCCTTTGGAATCAAGGATCTTGGACCCTTGAAATACTTTCTGGGCTTTGAGATAGCTAGGTCCAGGAATGGCATTTCCATGTGCCAGCGAGAGTATTGCCTTGAGCTTTTACAAGATACTGGTTTTTTGGGTGCCAAACCTGTCTCCACTTCCATGGATCCAACAATTAACCTCACCACTTATTCTGGTCATCCTTATGCAGACACAATAGGGTATCACACATTGATTGATAGATTGCTCTACCTTACTATTACTAAGCCAAACATTTGTTTTGCAGTGCATTAGCTATGCAAATTCCTCACTCATCCACAGGTTCAACACTACCATGCTACCTTGAGGGTCATTCGATATCTTAAACAAGCTCCTGGCCAAGGATTATTTTTCTCCTCCTCATTTGCTTTGCAATTCTTTAACTACTCAGATGTTGATTAGGGCCAATGTCACTTTAGTAGGCAATATATTTCTCGTTATTGCTTCTTCCTTGGCAACTCACTGGTTAGTTGGAAATCCAAGAAACAGTCCACTGTGTCCAGATCCTCCTCTGAAGCTGAGTAACAAGCCTTAGCTTCTACCGCATGTGAATTACAGTGGTTACTCTACCTCCTTCGAGACCTCTAGATAGCTTGCACCAAGTTCCAGTTATGTTTTATGATAACCAAAGCGCCTTACACAATGCTCATAATCCTGTGTTCCATGAATGCAACTAACACCTTGATATTAACTGCCACTTAGTGAGGCAAAAACTTCAAGAAGGAGTCCTCAAGCTACTTCCCATCTCCACCAAGCACCAACTTGCAGATCTGTTCACCAAAACTTCTGAAGTATTTTTCTGCCTTTGTTTCCAAGCTTGGCATGGTAAACTTGTTTTCCACCACTGCCAGCTTGAAGGGGGGTGATAGTTTGTATTAGTTGCTGGTTAGTGAGCATTAATTGGCAGATTAGTTAGAAATTAGTTAAATAACAACTAATCTTCCTTGTATAAATAAAGCATTTTGTAACCACCTCTAATGAATGAAGATTATTCACTTCAGACTTTCATTTCTCAGCTCCTTCTTCCCTAGCTCTCATTTCCCTCTCATATTCATGGATGCCAAGTTCATATGAGTAACCAGTGTATTTTCCCACTTAAAGAAGGCACATAAAAACTTCATTGATTCAACCTTTCCGAATCCTGACTACAGAGCAGAACTCATTTATCTCACAAAACTTTATCCTCCATTAAACTTGTTTGAAAAAAATAAGACTTGATTCATTCTACCCAAAGAAAGCTTTCTTCAAACAAACTAAACACTACAAGAAAACATCAAAGGATCAATATTATTCAAGACGATCAAGAAAGTTGCACTTGACATCAACATCTAATAAACTGAAATCAGCTCCGATATCCCATTGCACGTTTGGAGATTTTTGGCTCTAATCTTTATTCCTTAACAATGTCATGTTAACTTGTCCATTTTCACTTGAAGATGACAGATATAGGGCTGGTAACAGAGTATTTTCCAGATACCCATGTGACAGACCCCTGAGAAAACGTGCGGCTGCCTCTAATATTTTTATCTTCAGGTATAAATCCAAGTGTGTATGAAACCTTCTGCTTCACCTCCGTGAATGTTATGTGTGCAGGGCTTATGCTCAAAGCTACTCCCAGAGGTAGATTATTGACTTGCACTTCGTAAGTTATGTTGGCAGGTCCAACATTTGTGACTGTTCTGTTGTAGAACTGTGCAGTAGAGCCCATATGAATAGCAAAGGAGGGATAGTTGAGTTGTTCTTGCACTATTTTTTTTACCTCAGAGCATTTCAACTTTTGCTTCAAAATAATTCTAACTTGTTTGTCAGTGTAACCCAAACCACACAAATAAGGAATGTAGTCATTTGGTTCAATGTCATAAACAAGCCCTGGATCATTTGCCTTGGAAGGGTTTACCTGTCCAGCACCAGTGGCAAACACATCAGCTGGTAGAAGCCTTTGGTCCAACATAGGCTTGCCTCCAAGATTCAATGTATTAGCAGTGGTTATAATTGCTGACTTTATGGCAGCGGGGGACCAATCTGGGTGAGAGTTTTTCAGCAGAGCTGCAATGCCACTGAGATGAGGACAAGACATTGAGGTACCTGAAATTATGTTGAATGGTGGTAAATTGTTGTCCAAAGATACAGGCCATGCAGCTAGAATGTTCAATCCTGGTCCAACGATGTCTGGTTTCAGAATTCCCGGGCTTGCAAGACTTGGACCTCTTGAAGAAAAGGAAGTAACTGCTGGGGCATTTGGATTTCCAATAACAGTTCCTCTGAACATGATTGTGGCTGTTGGTGTAATAGTTGAATTTATGTAATTTTTTATGGCTTGACCAGCAACAAAACTGACCTCTGTAGCTGGTAGAACGTGAACATCAGCAAGGGGAGTGAACCCTACATTTTCCGAGTTCATGAGGATCATGGCTGCACCACCAGCATCCTTAACTGTTTGTCCTTTCTCCACTCTTGGAATGAAACCACCTAACTCACACAACACTACCTTTCCCTTGACATCCACCTTGTCCAAGGATCCTGGGGCACAGAAAGTAGCTGATTCATTTCCATTTGCACCAGCATACACCAATGGTAACAAGGAGGGTTTGAAGCTTTTGGGTTGGAACACTGATTCCCCATCAAACTCTTGCCCATTGCCAATTATTGCTGTTGCTATTATTCTTCTGTCAGTTGTGCTGGCACCAACAGTGAGAATCCATGGTGCCTCATTAGACAAAGTAGAATTATCAGGACCTGCATTACCTGCTGAACAACTAACAAAAATTCTGTTGAGATTTGAGAATTAAATTCTCTGATAATCGATTACCATTGTGTGTAATCGATTATCAAAGAGTGAAAACTCTGATTGAGTAACTTTTTAAATTTTGAGACGCCAAATGGTATGATCTTTCAAAAGTGTAATGCCAAATGGTATGACTTTTCAAAAGGTGTAATTGATTACCATTGTGTTGTAATTAATTACATGCCTTTTCAGTAAATTTAAAGAGTCTCAACCTTTTATGAAGAGTTATAACAATTCATAAATTTGTGTCCCTTTAATTCAAAAGATGTCTGATCAACATCTATATAAAGGGATCCAAGTACATTACTCAAACACAGAAACAGAAATAAAAACACAAATTAAATTTCTTTCATCTTTTGTTCTTGTTTTGCAACAATACAAGAGTGAGTATTGTTGTTGAATCTTCTTTGTATCTCAAAATTGGATTTCGTGATACCCACACTCTATAGGGACGAAATACTAATTTTAGGAAAGTGCTCTGCATGCCTAGAAGATCATATCAAGTCCTCTAAATTGTTGTTCATCTTTTGGTTCACCCTTACTTTGGAAATTTGTTCCAACAATCTAAAATTAGTATTTCCAAGAAAAATGGCAACAATCCGTGATATGTCTACAAATTTCCACAAATTAGACAAATTTGAAGGCGTTGGTTTTCGTAGATGGCAAAAGAAGATGCACTTCCTCCTCTCCGCCCTTAATGTGGCCTATGTTCTTAGCACTCCACAACCAAAGGAGAGAGAAGAGGAATCTTTGGAAGAACAAAGAAAGAGGCACAAGTGGGAGAATGATGATTACATATGCCGTGGTCACATTCTGAATGGCATGACCGATGCATTATTCGATGTGTATCAGTATGTAGAATCGGCCAAAGAATTGTGGGATCAACTTGAAGGCAAATACATTTCTGAAGATGCATCAAGTAAGAAATTCCTTGTTAGTAATTTTAATAATTATAAGATGAGTGATGCTAGACCTATAATGGAACAATTCCATGAAATCCAAAGAATCCTTGGAAGTTTTAGGCAACATAATATTGCTATGGATGAGACTTTTATTGTTTCTTCTATAATTGATAAATTACCACCCAATTAGAAAGATGTGAGAAATTCTTTAAAGCACAACAAGGATGATATAAGTGTTGAACAATTGGCAACACATCTTCGAATTGAAGAAGGAATCCGTCTACAAGATGGTAATAAGGATTCTAGCAATCCTAATCTGTCCACTGTTAATATGGTGGAAGATGAGAAATCAAAGGCAATACCAAAGTTCAAGAAAAGGCCCTTTAATTTCAATAAAGGAAGTAGGAACAAGAGGCCTAAATTTGGTAAGGCAAATCAACAAGCAACTTGTTGGGAGTGTGACAATTCCGGTCACATGAAAAGAGATTGTACAATCTGGAAAAGGAAAATGGCCAAGAATGGTGGAAAGCAAGGTCAAGGCAATTCTAGCCAAGACCAACCTAAGAAAGGTAATTTTGCACACATTGCACATAATTCCAATTTGAATTTTGTGGAAATGGTTTCTGAAATCTTCTGTGTGCAGACTGATGATTCTTGGTGGATCGACTCAGGAGCTTCAAGACACGTGTGTAAAGATCGGTCTCTATTCAAATCCTTGAAGGAAGGTGACAATGGAGAAGTTCTTTACATGGGAAATGATTCTATGGCTAAAGTCCTAGGTTGTGGACAAGTAGAATTATTACTTAGTTCTGGAAAATCACTTGTATTAAGAGATGTACTATATGCTCCAGAATTAAGGAGAAACTTAGTGTCTGGAGTAATCTTGAATCGATTAGGTTATAAATTGGTATTTGAAGCTGATAAGTTTGTACTATCTAAAGGTGGTGTATTTATTGGTCTAGGATATCTCTATAACAATATGTTTAAATTAAGTACAATAAATCGTGTTATTGATTCTGCTTATATTATTAATCATGATTCTTCTTTATGGCATTTTCGTCTTGGACATGTTAATTATCGAAAACTACATTCTATGTCTAAATTTGATCTGATTCCTCCATTTGATTTGAACATAGAAAAGTGTAGAACATGCATGCTAACAAAGATAACAAGAAAACCTTTTCCTAATATTGAAAGGAATTCAACTTTGCTTGAATTAGTACATAGTGATTTATGTGATTTTCATAGTACACCTTCATTAGGAAATAAGAAATATATGATAACATTCATTGATGATCATACACGCTTTTGCTATGTTTATCTTTTGTTTACGAAAAATGAAGCCTTAGAAAAGTTTAAGGTTTATAAAAATGAAGTAGAATTGCAACTTAATACTAAAATTAAAAAGTTGAGAACTGATAAAGGTGGTGAATATTATGATCCAATTTATTTTCAATCTGTGGGTATTATCCATGAAACAACTACTGCATATACACCACAACAAAATGGTATAGCAGAAAGAAAGAATAGGACTTTGGAAGAAATGGTTAATTCTATGTTGTCCTATTCTGGTCTAAGTGATGGATTTTGGGGTGAAGCCATGTTAACGGCTTGTTATATTCTAAACCGAGTTCCGATAAAAAGGAATGAGGTAACCCCGTATGAGCTTTGGTATAAAAGAAAGCCAAATTTGACTTATCTCAAAGTTTGGGGTTGTAGGGCAATTGTAAAAATACCGGAACCCAAGCGTAAGAAATTGGGTGAAAGAGGAATTGAATGCATTTTTATAGGTTATGCTGAACATAACAAAGCCTATAGGTTCTATGTAATAGGACAAAATGATTATGTGTCACTACATTCAATCATAGAATCTAGAGATGCAATTTTTGATGAAAGGAGATTTTCTTCAATTCCTCATTCAAAGGATTTAACTCCTAATACCAATATTGAAGAATTGGATCAAAGCTTGATTGATCAAGGATCAAATGTTCAAACTCTAGATGAGAATGATGCTTCCACATCTCAACCTAGAAGAAGTAAAAGGGCAAGAAAAGAAAAATCCTTTGGCCCAGATTTTCATGTGTACTTAGTTGAAGGTACAAGAGATTCTATCTTAACAAAGTTCTCATATTGTTATAATATAGAAGAAGATCCATTGACATATCAAGAGGCTATGAGGTCTCAAGATGCTGCTTTCTGGAAAGAAGCAATTAATGATGAGATGGAATCCATCATGGGAAATAACACATGGATTTTGGTTGACTTACCTCCTAAGTGTAAACCAATAGGATGTAAATGGATTTTCAAGAAGAAAATCAAAGCTGATGGAACTATTGATAAGTTTAAAGCACGTTTAGTGGCACAAGGGTTTAGACAAAAACCTGGAATCGATTATTTCGATACATATGCACCTGTGGCTAGAATCTCCACTATAAGGTTATTAATAGCACTTGCTGCTATTCATAAACTTGTGATACATCAAATGGATGTCAAGACTGCATTCTTAAATGGAGAACTAGAAGAAGAAGTGTATATGAAACAACCTGAAGGTTTTGTTATGGAAAACCAAGAACACAAGGTCTGTAAATTGATTAAATCCTTGTACGGATTGAAACAAGCGCCAAAACAATGGCACCGAAAGTTTGATGATGTTGTATTATCAAATGGTTTCAAAATAAACAATTCAGATAAGTGTGTGTATAGTAAATTTGATGACAAAGGTAATGGTGTCATAATTTGCTTGTATGTGGATGACATGCTGATTTTTGGAACAAATTTAGATCAAGTAAATTTGGCCAAAACATTTCTATCATCATATTTCTCCATGAAAGATATGGGAGAAGCTGATGTCATCCTAGGTATAAAAATTAAGAGAGACAATGAGAAACTTATCCTGTCTCAATCACATTACATTGAGAAAGTTCTCAAGAAGTTCAATAACTTTGAATGCTCTCTTGTTTCAACTCCTATAGACCCAAGTTTAAAGATATTACCTAATGGTGGTAAGGCTATTTCACAATTAGAATATGCAAGGGTAATAGGATGTTTGATGTATGCAATGACAAGTACAAGGCCAGATATCGCATTTGCGGTAGGTAAACTGAGTAGATATACTAGTAACCCTAGTTTATCACATTGGCAAGCTGTACGTCGAGTACTTAAGTACTTAAAGAAAACTATTGATCATGGTTTGACATATAGTGGTTATCCTTCAGTTTTGGAAGGATATTCTGATGCAAGTTGGATTACAAACCAAGAAGATCACTCTTCTACTAGTGGTTGGGTTTTCCTCTTTGGAGGAGGAGCAATTTCTTGGTCATCCAAGAAACAAACTTGCATTACTGATTCCACTATGGCTTCAGAATTTATAGCTCTAGCTTCAGCAGGAAAGGAAGCTGAATGGCTAAGGAACCTCATGTTTGAGATACCACTGTTACAAAAACCAATATCACCTGTAGCAATACATTGTGACAATGTTGCAACTTTGGCTAAAGCTTATAGTCAAGTGTACAATGGAAAATCAAGACATATAGGTGTGAGACATAGTTATGTCCAAGGACTTATCAAGGATGGTATTATTACCGTTGATTTCGTTCGAACAAAGCTTAATTTGGCTGATGGTTTTACAAAGGCATTGGCTAAAGATTCCATCTCTAGAATGTCTATTGAAATTGGAATGGAGCCCATAATTAATCACTAGTAAGGGAATCTTAACTTAACGCTTAATATGACATTAAGTCTTAAGTTCAATAAGATTAAATCTCTTATTTGATGATTGAAAGCACAAGGGTGCTTTGGACCTGTGATGTAAGGAGGTTGAATAATTCTTAATTGATTTCTTGAATTTATGTTTTATCGCAGGAACATGTTTTACCTAAGAAATCAACCTATGTAAGTGCGAAGTTTGGCCGCTTCAAGAAGTCAAAGGGCAATGACTTTGATGCACTTATGAATAGATATGGATGCATGGCCCTATTGTGTCAAGTACAACAAGAACATGTAGTTTATCTTATATGTAGTTGTATCTTCAAGTTTTCATTATGTATTATATCGGTTCAATCGTTTCGATACCAATAAAATACGATTTCTTGGAATGTATACTCTACTAAGTGGAAGTTCAAGTCTATGTACACTTTCATTTACGTGTAAGATTGTATATATTAAATTTAAATTTGTGTGTAGTAATTATTTAATACTCTCAAATGGGGGAGGATTGTTGAGATTTGAGAATTAAATTCTCTGATAATCGATTACCATTGTGTGTAATCGATTATCAAAGAGTGAAAACTCTGATTGAGTAACTTTTTAAATTTTGAGACGCCAAATGGTATGACCTTTCAAAAGTGTAATGCCAAATGGTATGACTTTTCAAAAGGTGTAATTGATTACCATTGTGTTGTAATTAATTACATGCCTTTTCAGTAAATTTAAAGAGTCTCAACCTTTTATGAAGAGTTATAACAATTCATAAATTTGTGTCCCTTTAATTCAAAAGATGTCTGATCAACATCTATATAAAGGGATCCAAGTACATTACTCAAACACAGAAACAGAAATAAAAACACAAATTAAATTTCTTTCATCTTTTGTTCTTGTTTTGCAACAATACAAGAGTGAGTATTGTTGTTGAATCTTCTTTGTATCTCAAAATTGGATTTCGTGATACCCACACTCTATAGGGACGAAATACTAATTTTAGGAAAGTGCTCTGCATGCCTAGAAGATCATATCAAGTCCTCTAAATTGTTGTTCATCTTTTGGTTCACCCTTACTTTGGAAATTTGTTCCAACAAATTCCCTTCTGAATTGCACTGAATGCACCAACGGCAATTGCGTCATCAAAGAAAGGAACAGAGAATCCTCCAAGGGAAAGAGAAAGCACATCTACACCATCTTCAATAGCAGTGTCCAGTCCAGCTAGTATTGCACTTTCAGGACAACCAACAGGCAGGCATACCTTGTAAATTGCCAAGTGCGCATCCGGTGCCATGCCAACTGCTGTACCTTGAGCATTGCCGAAGACATTAGCTCCCGGAACTGGCCTTCCAGCGGCGGTGCTGGCAGTGTGGGTACCATGACCAACATCATCAAACGGAAGGAAATTTTTTTTGTTTTTGACCAAGTTCCTTGCACCAACGAGCTTGTTGTTGCAGGTTCTGTTTCCATTGAACTCACAGAGGCCATTCCAGTTTGCTGGTGGAGACTGCATTCCTTCATCTGAAAAAGAAGGGTGAGTTGGTGTTATCCCTGTGTCCAGAACTCCAATTATGATCCCTTTCCCCAAATTGGAACCTCTCCACAATGCTACTCCACGTTTCAACCCCAAGAAGCTTGGAGTGTGAGTTGTTTGTAAAGGGAGGATCCTTTCAGGTCTTGCTGACACAACTTCCTCCTTCTCTTCTAGAGCTTTGGCCTCTTCTGGTGCCAATTTTACTGCAAATCCATTCGCAACATTGCGGTATGAGAAAGTAATGCCTTGCTGGTTCCTAGTTTTTGCACTATCTGGCAGAAGTGAATGGTACCAACTATGCAAGTCCTTAGACTGAAGAGAAGCATCATCCTGAGGCTTTTCAACAAGAACAATGTAAGTCAGTAAGTTGCTTTCCTCATCGAGTTCCTCTGTTGGCAAAAAGGGTTCATCTTTTGCCGCTTTGATTTTTAGATTTAGGTGTGCTGAAGTTGGACATAAACTTAGCATGAAAATGAGGCCAAGAACAAGAGACCATGCAAGGTCCATGTTCTTGGTGGAAGATACTCGCTTGGTTTTGGTCATATTAGGGAGTTTAAGAAACCGAAAATAGCTGTTTCTCCGGTTGGTATTTACCTGGACACTACATGCAGTTATATACTTTGAAGTGAAGACCAAGTACATGGGTGTTTACGTTGGCTTTAGGGAATATTGATATTGAAAGGTTGTCCTCGACTATGCAGGGGAATATGCAGCCTGCGGTTAGCTGGATAGAAGTTATCAAGGTAAGAAATTATCTTGTTATGGTTGTTACATGGTTATGCCCGCTACCTGTTATTGGTTTGCTGGTCAACATTCTAGGTGACATTAAGCACAAGTCAAATAATTTTTTATTCTTGTAAAAGTGGTATCAGAAAAATTCCCATCAATTTAATTCTTTGCCTTGAGAAATCAGGGATAGGATACCAACTAAAATCTCTTAAAATATAAATTATTGCAATACTAGGAATGCTTTTTTTCAAGGAAAGGTAAAAGAGAATTTGTCAGCTCAGTAAGAATGACGGAGTGGAAAGAACTGCATATTATTGAAGTGGAAGTGTAAGTGTAAGAGTGCATGTTTCAAAAGTATAAATAGATTGAAGGGTTGACATGAAGTAAATCAAGGCACTTGCATGGTACTATTGCCCACTACCTGCTGTATGTTTGTCTGGCTAGTCTCGGTGACATCAGAATTTTGTGGAAAAATGGTATCAGGTTATGCTCTATTCTACAATCAGATTTGATCATTATCAGAGAATCTCTCAGTGATCAAAATCGAGGAACATGTACAGAAGCATTAACAAATTTTCCATTTTCTTGTAAACATTCCTTTTCTCTTTATTAAGGTGGCGCCTTGGATTTTACCAACTAATGATAGCATATTTTAAAAAATACCAAATAATGTGTTTACGTTTCTCAAGTTTCTGAGACTTAAAAATGTAATTCACTAGAATTCTGTCGAGAGAGGTTTCTAACAGATAATAATTCTGTTTATGTGTGCCTATATGTCATACAAAAATTAATGTGATATGTTGTGTATAAAAAAACCTCAATTAAGAGATTTAGCACCCCTTAACCCTGTGTTGTAAAAATTCTTCAGTCCAACTCAATTGTCTACCATAGTATTATACGTCGCAAAGACAAAATTTTAACAATGAGATATTATCATTCCACCTGCCATACACTAATCATGGATTGAAAATATAATCTAACTTGGATGTTAGCCCGTGCGCACAGATAATTTTTTAAAATAATCATATAAAACAAAGGACTAATTTATTTATTAGATTATAAAGTAATTATACAGAAAGTTTTATAAATTTATTATTTATTCTGTTATAAATATATTACCAAGTAAATTTGTATATATAAATATAAAAGAATATAATTATTTAAAGGGAATTTAAGATATTAAATAAATTATGAATTAAAGCACCACATACGACGTAACACCAAGAGTCAGAAGAATAATTGATCATAATTAAGTGACATTGTCCATATGGATAAACCTATATGAATCGAAATGCCACATGACAACATAACATCAACATATCTTGATCAACCAACTCAGCTAATCCCCTTGACAACATCAAGCGCTTTTGAATTTATATATTATAAATAGATAAATTGATATAATTAGAAAATAGATTTAATTCCAACAGAAGAATGGGGTATGGTTATGCTTAGGAGGAAAAGGGAATTAGGGAAAAATAGAATGGTTAAGTATGAGTGAGTTTTTTTTTCAAATTTATTTAATCAAAATTAAAGTGACATAAATATGAAAATGAAACTAATTATTAATAAAAATGAACATGGGTTAAAGTGGTTCCATGTGACAACTCCACGTGGCAGAACTAATATGAATCAAAACGCCAAAAGACAACATAACACCAAGCACTTCTGAATTTATATGTTATAAATATACATAAATAGATAAATAGATTATGTTCAATCAAATAACTAAACTTTCATGTAAAATGATTAGCTACTTTGACTTCGAATAAAGATGAGCAACAAATTGGATTTACATATTTAACCCGGTCATTTAAAATAAATCAATTAAATCAGATTAGATTTTTCTAGTAATATAAAGATCAAAATTGATTTAGTCCAATTAAGAACCAATTATAATCGAATTTTATAAATATAAATTTGACTACTCAATTATCATCCAACCTAAATTTATATTATTATTATTATTATTATTATTATTATTATTATTATTATTATTATTATTTACGCTCTAAACTAACCTAACATAGTATTTTATTTACTCTAAATTTAATTTAAGATGTTCTTATTGGATTAAACTGCCTCTTGATGCTCTAATTATTTTATTTTAAATTTAAATGTATTGTTGAACATGAATTTGGTTTCAAGACTTTAGTTTGTAATGTTAATTTATAATGAATTTGTAATGTTTGATCATGGATTCCAACAATTGTCATTTTGATTTTTTTTAGATTCTTATTTTCTTAAAATTTCTAATAATATCCAATCATCCAAACCAATCTAACTTACATCAGATTAAATTAGATTGAATTTTTTTAAGAAAAAAATATACAATCCAATTCAATAACTATGTTCAATTCATTTGGATTTTTTTTACTGAAATCTGATTTAATCTTGCTCAGTACTCATTTTAAAGAAGTTATTTCAAATGGACCATTTCTACTTCACTTTAAAATGTTAGTTCAAGTAAAGAATGTCTTTTTTATTTTTTAAACTAGGGTATTTTTCAATAAAAAAACTAATCATTGGAAGTGTATTACTCAAATAGAATTTGCCTTTACTTATACATATGGTACAGTAACTCCAAGAACATCATATACGTATATGGTACGATGATGCAAGAAGACTTCCTACCTAGGTGAAATCATTTGAATGCATGAGAACACGTTGAAAGGACCAAATTATCTACTAATTATTCTGATAGGCTTAAGAAAAGATTAGACAAACGTTTGGATTAGATCCGAGGATTAAGGGTAGACAATTTGAGCAAACACTATGTATTAGAAACTCATTCCATTTAAAAAAAATAAAATAAGAAGTGCTAGTGCCTCTCAAACCATATGAGATTTTAATACAACAAATTATCTGCTAATGAATTAATGAACTTTTCCACCAAGAGACTATCTAGCTCTTGAACCTTACGCACATATTCCATTCCCAGCTTTATTTCTTGAGTATAATGTATTAATATCACCCTCTTGCTTCATGCATGTGTACAATATTGATCATCATCACTTGAAAATAACAGATATGGGGGTCCTAACAGCATGAGTATCAGACACCCAAGTGAGAGAGCCCTGAGCAAAAGTATGGTTACCTCTATTTTCCTTAATTTGTGGGATAAACTCCACAGAGTATGTAACCTTCTGGTTCACTTCTGTGAATGTTATCTGACTTGGGTTTACACTCATTCCCAATGCCAAAGGCACCTCAAGGTTCACAGTGTAAGTAGCAACAGCAGGTCCAACATTAGTCAATGTTCTAGTGTAGTACTGTGAAGTTGACCCCATCAGAATAGAAAATGAAGGGTAGTTGAGTTGTGCTTGTGGTATGGCTTCTATGCTGGAGCACCTAACTCTTTCTTGCAAAAGAACTCCAATTTCTCTGTCAGTGTAACCCAAACCACACAAATAAGGAATGTAGTCATTTGGTTCTATGTCATAAACAAGCCCTGGATCACTTGCTTTATTTGGGTTAACATGGCCTGCACCAGTGGCAAAAATGTCAGCAGGTAAATGGCTTTGGTCCAATATGGGAGTGCCTCCAAGGTTGAGTGTGTTGGCAGTTGTCATGATTGCTGACTTAATGGCAGCAGGGGACCAATCAGGGTGTGCACTTTTGAGCAAGGCAGCAATGCCACTTAGGTGAGGACAAGACATTGAGGTTCCTGAGACAATATTGTTTGCTGGGATTTTGTTGTCCACAGATACACCCCATGCTGCTAGAATGTTCACTCCTGGTCCAATGATGTCAGGTTTCAGGATTCCAGGGCTTGCTTGGCTTGGACCCCTTGAAGAAAATGAAACGACTGTGGGAGCAAGTGAGTCACCAATCACTGTTCCTTTGAACACGATTGTTGCTGTGGGTGCATAGGATGAGTTTATGTAACCCTTTATGGCCAAGCCAGAAACATAACTCACTTCCACTGCTGGCAGAACATGTGCAATAGCAAACGTACTAAACCCAACGGATTGTGGGTTTGTGAGGATCATGGCAACACCACCATTGTCTAGAACTTCTTGTCCTTTGAGAATACTTGAAAACCCTCCACCAAGATCACACACCACTACTTTTCCCTTCACATCAAGGTTCTTCAAGGACCCTGGGAAACACAATGCTGAGGACAGGTTTCCATTTGCACCAGCATACGCAAGGGGCAATAAATTTGTGGAAAAGTCATTGGGTTGGAACAGAGTTTCCCCATCAAATTCTGCCCCATTTCCAAGAACTGCTGATGCTGCTATTTTTCTATCAATGGTGCTCGCACCGACTGTGAGGATCCAAGGTGCCTCATTTGAGAGTGTGCTGTAGGAAGGACCAGAATTTGCAGCTGAACAACTAACAAAAACACCATTCTGAATGGCAGCAAAAGCACCAATTGCAATAGGGTCATCAAAAAACGGAAGAGAGCCTAAGCCAAGGGACAGAGAGAGAACATCCACACCATCTTCAATTGCTATGTCCATTGCAGCCAGGATGGCACTTTCAGTGCACCCCACTTCATCATTGCACACTTTGTACATTGCAATGTGAGCTTGAGGTGCCATTCCAGCAGCAGTGCCCTGAGCAAAGCCAAAAACACTTGCATTCTCCACAAACCCTCCAGCAGCCTCTGCAGCAGTGTGAGTTCCATGGAAGAAGTTTTCAAAAGGAGGTTCTTCAATTGCAGTCTTCAAAAGGTTCCTTGCACCAACGAGCTTGTTGTTGCATATCCTCTCCCCGGTGAACTCACAGTGCCCTTTCCATTTTGCCGGTGGAGATGCCATCCCTTCATCGTTGAAGGAAGGATGAAAAGGGAAGATACCGGTGTCTATGACTCCAATAATAACACCGCTACCAAGGTTTGAACTGTTCCATAATCCAAATCCTTGTCTCAGCCCCAAAAAGCTTGGAGTGTGTGTTGTGTGTAAAGAAAGGGTCCTTTCGGGTCTGGCTGACACAACCTCCTCTTTGTCTTGAAGAGCTTTGGCTTCTTGTGGGGTCAACTTCACAGCAAAACCAGAGGCAACATTGCGGTAAGAGAAAACCATGCGGTCCTTGATATTGGAATTGGTTTGTGTTTGTGGTAGGAATGAGTGGTACCAGTTATGTAATTCTTCTGATTGAAGAGAAGCTCCTTTAGTACTCTCGGGCTTTTTCACATGAACAATGTAAGTTACCAAGTTGTTGTTATTGTGGTCTTCAGCATATGAAGTTGGATTGATGCTAAGCATGAAAATGAGGCCAAGAAGCAAAGCAAGTTCCATCACGTACTTGCTTTTCTCCATGGTTAGAAATTAGAATTTGGTTTGGTAAGGAATTGTAGAAAGTTAACTACTTGGGGTTGGCTTAGGGCCATGCATATATAGAGTGGAAAACAAAGAGTGGGTGTGATTAACGATGGCCAAATGGTCGTAGTTTGGGAAACAATGTGTAATAATTTGCTGGCCTAGGACGGTTTATATGTTTTGTGAGAATAAGATAATTACTGAGTAACTCTCATGGTAAGGTCCGCTCTATACATACTACTACATGTACAGCTATATTATGTAACGTATCGCCCAACGTTGCCGTGTCTTATTCACGGTTTTGATTAGTCCTGAACAAAATGACAACTTTTCCATTTATGATTTATACATAAATTCTCTTTCCTTTCTTATTTATTTATATGTACTGAGATAAGAAAATTTACACTTCATCTATTAACCTACATTAATCTTTTTTTATAAGATACTTTCTCTCTTATATGATATTTTTCAAAAAAAAGTAATTATTAGTATTTTAAAATTATAAGTAAATAGTTAAATAAAAAAAAATCTATCTATTCTTTGAACACTTAAATAGAAATATAGGTAATATGTTCTTAACGCACACAATTGTATTTACTCTTAATGTTTATTGTATTTGATTTTTATGTTTTAAACCTCTTTTAAGTTAACGAATGATTTGAGTGTTACATAAACTGTGTGATGTACGGATAAGGTTTTAAAATAAATTTTTAAAATGTGATAACTATATAAAATAAAGGATTTAATTCATTTATTAGATTATAAAGTAATTATACATAAATTTTTATAAATTTATTATTTATTCTGTTATAAATATATTATCAAGTAAATTTGTATATACAGATATAAAATAATCCAAATATTAGAAGGGAAAGCCACTAACAAAATTATCGATTCAATATATTTTTTAGTAGTATAATTGTTGACACCTTATTTTTTTGTTATTGTAGTGAAAATTTGTTTAAAGAATCTAACTTTATTGGTCGTTGGTCAAGTATCTGCATCATAAAATAATAAATATAACTGTGTAATTAAAGATGAATATAGTTAGAATTTGTGATAATATAGAAAAATAAATTTAAATATTATATACATGATTATAACTAGTGATTATCTTTCCAACTAATATAATTAAGAAGCTACTCATAAAATAATATGGTTTCACATATTCTCTTTCACCTCATTCTCAACCTCATTCACCTTCTCTTACAGATTAAAATAGCAACCAAAGATTTGAGTTAAAATCTAAATCAAAATCAAGAACGTTAGCAAAATTGAAAAGTTGAGAGATCTTTAAAAAAGAGTAATATAATTTCTTATTTACCTTATTTTGAAATAAGCAAATGGGGTCGTACCTGTAAAGTTCATACAAAAATTTCTAACGAATTTGGATTCAAAATAAGTCTTTGATATAATACTTTCTAGTATTAGTTTCCTCTAAAACTGAAATCATTATTCATATATAAAATTATAAGGATAGCTATATTTCATATTAATTAGAAAGAAATGTAATCATACGTCATTCATTTGTAATGCATAATATGAGAATAACAATCTAAAATTCAAATTGAATTAAGGATTTTAGTCTCCAATTGAGAAGTTGAAAAATTCTAAAAAGTAACAATTGAGAGCGAATATGTACAAGGGTGATGACAAGAAAAAAAAAATCTTTATGAATATGCACCAAGAATTTAATTTCAACACAAGAATGGTTGAGTGTATGAAGAAAGGGGGAATCAAAATTTAGGGAGTAATAGAATGGTTTAGTGTGTGTATGTTTTCTTTTAAATTTCTTTAATAAAAATTAAAGTGACATAAATATGAAAATGAAACCGATTATTAACATAAATGAATGTGAGTTAAAATGGTTTCATGTGATAACTAAGTGAAATTGCCCATGTGGCAGAACCAAGATGAATCGAAGCGCCACATGACAACGTAACACCAAACGCTTTTGCTTCATATATTATAAATACAAGTTATGAGGAAGAATCGTTTTTAATTTCTTAATTTTCTTTAATGTCGTAGAAAAAATGCGTGATATACAAAAGTTATGAAGGATGATAATTTTTAGGGAAAATTACATTGACACCCTCTCGAGGTTTGCTTCAATTATACTAAGTTACAGAGTTATCTCAAAATTACATAATGATTCATTTTACCCGCGTAATTACACTCCACCCCTTAAAACTAATCTCAACCCTTATCTTTATTGGGACCCCACTCCTTAACTAGGGTCCAACCTCACTCATGGTTGCTAACAAAAAAAGGTTGTACGGAGTAATTACTTAGAAGAAACGTATACTCAATGTGGGGAAGTACATGTTGATGAAGAAGCTTGGTTTTTTGGGTGTAGATTATGATCAAACCCTTAAAATGCACCGAATATTGGTGTAAAAGTTAAAGCTAGAAATGAGCCAAAGTGTGTTTGTCTTGGAGGTTAGTTTTTTTTTAGTCCAATTCATACTTGTTTTTCTTCATTGTTCTTTTGCATGTATTCGACTATGAAGCATTCATTCAATCATTCCTTTTATTGAATATGAAACCTTATCATTTTTGCTTGTTTGATTTTTTCTTTTTCAAAGTAATAAGCTTTTCTTGTTTAGGGCTAGGATTTTATTTGATAACTCTATTATTTTAGATTGAATAAAAATATGCATATTTGATTTCAAAATCGGCGTTTAGTTCTATATATCATACCTATGGCTGATATGGTGATTTCAGTTTTTTAGATTATTATTCAATAGGGGGATGAGTTTTATGAAGGTTATGCAGGTTCACACTAGAAAGGGGTTGAATAATATGAATAAAAAGTTTGACAAATTCTTTTTGCAAAACAAAAGGATAGAGAGAAGCACAAAAGAAACTTTAAAGATAGTAAAGAGAACACCACACAAACAACTTTTATATCAGTTCATCTCTCAACCAAGGCTATGTACAGTCCTTTTTCGAGCTCAATAGGATTTTGTATTAACTAAGTGCAACTCATATTTACTTACAATGATCATAAGTATTCTTTCACAATATAGCATCTCTAGGATAATTACCTAAGTATTCTTTCTCAAGAAAGCTTCTTCAGGCTCCACCAACTTCACAAAGAAAATAAAGATTTCCTAAGTCTTTACAAAGACCTTAGGATTGTCTAAACTTACAAAACTAAATTCATTATTCAAGATATAAAACAATGAAAATCTCTAACTAATTTACATGAGAGAATTAGAGAATTTTACACAACTTGTAAAAAGCATAGAGGAGAAGAGATATAAGAAGTTAGGGCACTTTCCATTCTTCAAATAATTTTCTTTATATAAGCTTATTGGAGAAAGATGTTAAGAGACAAAGAGCCTTTATCCAAAGGTAACATGACATTTGGACAAAGCCTTTTGAGATGTATTGTAACACATTTTGTCCTTTTCCAGTTTGTGATACTTTTGTTGTATGACTTTTCTTTTTGATACATAAGAAGAACACTTTTTTTACTTAGGTAATCTTTTTGATGCTTTGAATACATGGATAGTCATGCTCAAAGCTAAAACAATCATAACTAACAATGAAACACAAGCTTTGACTTGTGGCTTTTATATACTATCTTTTATATGGAGTGCCTAAGGTAAATCTCTGGGGTGTTTAAATTCTACAAACCTTCAAAAAGTTTCTTAAGACTTCTTATTTATTGACTTAGGGCTTGTATTTTCTACATATTAACTTTAGACAACCTTGAAACATTAGTCCAACAAATAATATAACATTTTTATCATGATCAAAACTTATGAGCAGTCTTAAGAACCTAATATTTTCTTTCAGGACTTAACATTTTCCTCATTTTTATTGATGAAAAATATTATATTATTTTAATTTTAAAACCACAGACAAATACAGAAAAGGAAAATAGACAAGTTAGAAAACATATACTCCCTATGAGCTCATGCATATAAACAGGTTGTTTGAGATTTTAAGCCCAATAATATGTCCCTTTTTAATTTGGACACGTATATGGCTAGGGGAATATGAATTGTAGAATTTTATATTAGAGTTTAGATGGCCTAGACATCATGCAAAACTCAAGTATATTTAATCAGAGTAGTTAACAAAAGCCCTACTTTAAAAGATATAATCATTAAGCGTGTGTCTAGGAAACCTCAAAAAAGAGTAGATTAAGAAGATTAAACTATGTCTAAAATAAAGAAAAATATGCAAAATGTTCTCATTATTTTGTCATCATACAAAAAGGTCTTCCCGACATTAGTTCAAGACACATTTACTGGTATAGAAAGAAGTTGGCAAGAGAAGCAAGCAAATCATCATGAAGAGTAGCTATGCCTTGTTGTTGGTGACTTCCTCTCAGAGTTCAACTTGTTGTGCTAATATCACAACCTAATTTTGTTGAAGTTCATTAAACTTAAGAGCAGAAAGATGAGTGGCTGTAGGGCATGACGTTTGAGAAGACTAAAGCAAAGGGGAGCAGGATATCTAGCACCTCAATGATAAAGTGTCAAACTATAGGTGATGAGAGAAGGACAAAGGGTGAGAGTAAATAGGAAAAGAGATCAAATAAAAGGGTGACAGAAAAGAAGGGAAATTGGGATATAGGTTCAGGGATATCAAAGAAAAAGTAGAAAAAGATATCAAAGAACTAATCAGATATGAAAAAGAAAACAACACTACAAGTAAATACAACAAAAAGTTCAAAGACAAAAGAAGAAGACATGGATACCAAATGATAGCATCTGACTACTATTGGAGGTTCAGATTATCCATGAACAATGTAAGGGAGAGGATAATTAAGGGTATAACAACTCTAGTAGGATTTTCTATGTTCCTAACTTTCATCCCAGGTGTTTTCGCTTTTTTAGATAAATCAAAGTTGGATACTTCATCCATTCTTCATTGTAGCTTATCTGCCTTTCACCATAAATTATTTAGTGGTTATGCCATCATGTCTGATGATTGCAGCTCATTGCTTAATAGTCATATACCATAGGGGTGGGTGTCTTCTTTGTTAAACCTTCTTCATTTTTCCCTCATCCTTTTTTCTTGAAAGGCGTGGCATAAAGATTCCTGTCTAGCACTACCTTGATGGTTGTTTAAGGTTTGACAACATATTTGGGTAGCACAAAGAAGGGGTTCTTACTTAAAACCTTTGAGAATTTTAATTGTTCAGCCTCTGAAATTCCAATGGCTTCTAAATCAAACATGGATAACTAGTCTTCTAAGACTTTAGTTATTTCAACAGGGGTAAAAGACACCTTAGACAACTACTCAAAGGGGTCTCTAGAAAATATGTTTCCTAGTGTTGGTGAATATGGAATCCTTTCAAAATGAATAATCCTTATTATAAAGGTATAGTAGACTTGATTTGGTGGAGTTGGGAACATTTCAAGTATACTTCCTGGAGTGGGTTTGGTGTAGGAAGGGCAAGGAATTACTTCTATAAAAAGATCAAAGTCAT
This sequence comes from Clitoria ternatea, assembly GCA_037962975.1. Classification (NCBI taxonomy): domain Eukaryota; kingdom Viridiplantae; phylum Streptophyta; class Magnoliopsida; order Fabales; family Fabaceae; genus Clitoria; species Clitoria ternatea. The sequence continues at coordinate 11,564,498 of CM075670.1, forward strand.
TTTTAGCAGGGTTAGTGAACATGTGATCAAATTCAATGAATTGATCATGTTATGGTTTTGAGGTGGAAATGGTGTATATTTAAATAGTAGAGGTAATGTAGGTGGAGATGATGTAGAAGTGGTAGAAGGAATGGTTTTTGGTTTTTGAGGCAATGATGTATGGGTTGTTATTTAGGGGTTTATGTTTGAGATGATTGCCTAAAAGGTGTTTGAGGTGGTAAGGAGGTGGTTAGGTGAACTTGTTGGTGCAACAAAATGTTCTTAAGGAATAACTTCTTCAGTGGTAAGATCAAGAAAGATCTTTTTCTTCTTATTTATTGGCTTATCAGGGAGAGTTGATTGAGATCTAGTCTTCCTTTTTACAGTAGTGGGCTTTAAAGCACTTTATTTCATTTTGATTTTGATCCTCTTTATAGGGATCATAAGGTCTTCACTAGTAACCCTGTTTGAGGTCCTCCTTCAGGGTTATATGAGTGATCAGATCCTTTATCATGAGATTCTCCCTCGTCTTCAAACATCTTTCCAAACTTGTATGGGATAATACCCATATCATTCATCCATGATTCATGTTCTTTTTAGGGCTTAGGAAAACTTAACCCTATACTAGTCACATTTGGGTTTGAAGACTAGAGATCTTGTAGGTTCAACATTCCTAACCCATCTTGAAAACTAAATAACAAATAGATTTTCTAGAATTGAGGAGATTAAGAGTCGATAAAGGAAACAAGATCCTTTATCAAAAACTACCTTCCTTATATGATTCATGATTAATGCTGACAGGTTGATCTTCTTCTTTAGTGGGAGATTATAGATGTAGAAGCTATCAATTAAGGAGATACAATCATTTGATCCTTTTCTTGGCAACAACACATTCTTTAAGAGACATCCAAAACCCTAGCAATTAGAGTCATTTTGGACTTGTTCTTGATGTTAAGGTTAGGTTGCACATACAAAGTCCAATCTACCTTTCTTGAACATTCTGCTCTCCATTACTTGTGGTAACCCAATCCTTCTTTGCACAATCAATGATGTTATTGATAGAAGCTTCACCAATGGTGATAGCTTGGCCTTTGACTCGAGAAGTGATAACAAAGCCACAAAGTGTTTGGACATTCTTCCAGAACTCTCGAATCAGGCTTTCAAAGTAGCTCCCAACCTTGTTTTGAAGTTTTCTTTGTAGTTTTGCTTCGTGTAGACCTTGACTTGTAGTACTCTGTAGCTCAATGTACCTGTGTACACATTTTAATCTCTTGTACTCTAAGTTATTTGATTATAACTTCAAACACTTCATTTCTTTACCTAGTGTTAGGAAACACTTGTGACCTGAAAAGGCTTTTGAAAGAATACTTGGGTCTGTAGGCAAAAATGGCTAGTGTCAAGAATACTTAGGTATAAGCCAGAAATGGCTGGAGTCAAGAATACTATTGCACCGGGCTGGTGCAGTATTGTAAAAGAGTTTTACAATAGTGAAAAATCTTTCGGTCTGAACTGGACATAGCTTGAGTTGGAAATAAACCAGGATAAATTCCATTGTGTATTTTTCTGCTCCTTACTCTAGTCTGTTGAATTAATTTCTGCTTGAGCGGTTTGTACATTCGAAAAAGAGTTTAAAACTTATTCAACTCCCTTTCTAAGTCTAACTATGTACCATCATAATTGAACTTCTTAATAATTTTTCCTTTTATTGTTTTTGATATTATTACATACAATAAAGAGAGTAACATACTTATAAAAAATAAAATAAAATAAAATGTATACAAAATTTGGAGGAAAGAAAATCTATTTTTTAAATTTCATATATGAGTTATTTTAATTAATTTATATATATATATATATTTAAAAATATATATATATAAATCAAAATAGAATTTATATTTCAGAATAGAAAAGTAATATATATATTTTTAAAACAAGTTTTTGGGCTCGTACAAAAATAAAAGATAATGTTCAATATAGTTTGATTTAAATTTAATGGGTTTAAAATAATAAAAATAAGGGAAGCAAATGTAAAAATTTATCATATATATTTATTTATAATTTTAAAATAAGAAAGTACATAGCTACCCTCTTGACAATGCAAATGTGTCAGTATGAATAGGTTCAAACACAGAACATTAGTTGGCGTAAAATACAACCTTTTAAAATAATTAGTATTATTTTATCGGTGTATTTTTAGGTGCACTATTTAAAACCGGATGTATGGTGGTCTTTGGTGAGATGACCTACTGTAGTAAGTTAGATGAATTTTAGCTCATTTAGTCTCTGTGAAATCATACAGTTCATTAGTCTTGTATACCTCCAATAACTTGATATCAATAAACACATGTATCATCAATGTAATCTAAATTCTAGTAACAAATCATGAACACAAAACTTACTGCTACAGAATCATACAAAAAGAAAACCAACGTTTACACACCTAGTCAGGGCCACAGAGTATGAATGAAGAGAAAGAATATTTCAGCAAACCCTTTAAAAGCCTCGTACATGTATGAGTGTCAATCCAGTTTTCTTTCAATTTATTCTTACCCAAGACATAAGAATACCAATATATTCTCACATCCTCAAAGAAATTACTACTTCCAAAATGGTTTTGTACTCTTGGACAACAACCTTAGGAGATCCAATTAGTTTCGAACCCACACGAGGAACGGATATCGAAGGAAGGTTCGAAGCAGTTAACATAGGATTAGAAGTCTTGCCAGCATGAGTTAAAGGTATTGACCGGAGGGACGAAGAAAGCGGTGCGATTGAGGTAATAAAACTGGACAAGACGGAGGGATTGGTCAATGAACTAGCACCGCGTGTCGCCACCGCCCAAGTCGAAGGAGGCGGGCCTGGCACTGGCGGTGAGGACAGTGAAGTTGAGGGGGCACGTAGAGAGGGAAATAAGAGGAAGGGAGAAGAAGACTGTGAGGGAAAAGAAGTTCATTTTGGGTCATAAGAATAAGAGAAATTAAAAAAGGTAAGAAACACCACACTGAAATATTTATATCTAAGAGGGAAATCACACTAAGTGGTTCTTCCAGTTAACTTTAAATAGCCTATACTATTAGATTGGATCCAAAAATCGGTTTCTAAAAATGCCACCCAATTTATAAAATCCACCTTAAAATTCTCCTATTTTCTAAGGTTAACGGCTACAAGTACATATTCTCTTTCATGTGTAGGTCCTCTAACACCCCCTATGTCTCCTTAAATAACCAAATAGTTGTTGACAGTGTGTGGTACATGTTGGTGAAAGGTGAAAGAGAAGATATCCAAAACTATATACAATACAATAAATTTGAGTTTTAGTGACAACAAAGGATTGTCGGTATAGCCTTAAAAACCTATACCAATGGAGTATTATTTATGCCATATAATTTGCTATACCTATAGATATAATGCTATCACTACTAGTCTTTGAGACAAATTTGAAGACCTTTGGTATATTACTTGAACCTATACCTACGATTTATATGCCATTAGCATAGGTTTTAAAGATGAGGTATCATTCAATATAGCCACTATTAACTATCTGTCACTTTAACATATACCACATTTTGTCTTCTATTGGTATATGTTTTAGCGACAAATTGCTATTTACTGGATTGCCTGTCATAACTCTATCACTGTAAATTTATACTTACAATTAGCCTTTTACTTTAGTAATGTTATAAACTGTATATAAATATTGAAACCTAAAATTGTACGTTTCAAGCTTAATTTAATACTTTTTCTTTAACCCGAATAACATTTAACTAAAATAAATAAATGTACTTATAAAAAAAATCTTCATTTGTTTTAAAAATTAACACACACAATCGAATTACACAAAACTACACATTTACCTATAAAAGTATAATAGCATTAAATATGCACAAAAATACTACAAACTAGAAAATTACAAATAAACCAAATCGTATCTGGAAAATTACAAATAAACCAAATCGTATGTCGTCAATGGGAAAGAATCCTCTTACAATATTAGACTTAAAACATATACCTAAAAGTATATAGCACATGGTGTGCTTATAAAGTCTTAATAGACTAAAAAATTACTCTAATTTTGCGGATGATTTATTTTCAGTTGTTTTAATGAAATCTAAACTTAAGTTATTCTTTATATTTTATTATTTTTGCGCTGAAGTTTGTAGTGAGTTTAATACTCATGTGTGTATTCTTCATAGTGATAATGCTAAATAATATTTTTCTACCTAATTAATTGATTTTATGGGTCAACATCACATGATTCATGAGTCTTCCTGTGTTGTTATTTCATAGCAAAATGGGGTTGCTAAGCAAAAGAATCACTATCTTATGGAGGGAGCCCAAACTCAAATGTTTGAAACGGAAGTTTTTTAAAAAAATGGATTGAAGTTGTTCTTACTATTATATATTTAATTAATTTCATGTTATCCTCTATTTTTAAATGATGTTATTTTTCATTCCATGCTTTTTCATCTCAATTTCTCTTTCCGTTGCCTCCAAATATTTGGTTACACTTGTTTTGGTGAATTATGTTCGATCGCAAGTAACTAAACTAGATCCAAATGCATTAAAATGTGTTTTCTTAGGCCATTTTGGTACTTAAAAAGGGTATCGTTCTTTTTTTCTTGATGTTGATCATTATTTTATTTCCTCTAATGTGTCATTTTTTAAGAAACTTTCATTTTTTGGGTCTCGATCCCCTGGGTTAGTGTGTGACATAGATGACTCCTTCTTGAGCTATACTATTGTTTATTTTACACCTTCCATGGCTCATTTGGTTGCATCTCTTATTTTCATTAGTACATGTTTTCAATTCTTTTAGGAGATGTATAAGTGTTGAAATTCTTTTGGACAACACTTCTCATGAAAATACTCAACCTCTACCGGTACCTCCTTGGGTGTCTATAGATCCACCTTCTGACCTTGATATTCCTGTAGCTCTCTATAAAGGTAAGAGATCTTATTCCTATCCATTTTTTTTATGCGTCATCAACCTATTTATCCTTCACCTCTTAATCTTTTGTGGTTGGTGTAGACTCTGTTTCTTCCTAAGACTCTTGTAGATGCCTAACTCATGATAGTTGGAGACATGCTATGATCGAGGAGATGATGGCCCTCGAGGCAAATGATTCTGGAATTTGGTTCCAATTCCATAAGGGAAGTAGGTTATTGGTTGCAAGTAGATTTATATTGTGAAACTTATATTATGTGGCTCATGTAAAGGTATGCCTCATTGTAAAGGGGCATGTCCAAACATATGGAGTTGACTACACTAATTTTTTTTCCTTGGTTGCTAAGCTTTAATTTGTTCGCATCTTTATCTATCTTACTACTAGACATCATTAGCCCTTATTTTAGCTAGATCTAAAGAATGTGTTTTTACATGGTGACTTATAGGAGGAGGTGTACATGGAGCAATCTTTTGGGTTTGTTACTTGAGGAGAGTATAAAGGGTGTGTCAATTAAAAAAATCTCCTTATGGCTTGAAATAATCACCTAGTGCTTGGTTTGAGAGATTCAGTGAAGTGGTTCCAAATTTCGGATTAGTGAGGAGTCAGAGTGACCGTATAGTGTTTTATAAAAATACTAATCATGGTTACATTTTACTTGTTGTTAATGTTTGATAATATTGTTATTATAGATAATGACAGCCAAGGAGTCAGCAAACTAAATATTTCTTCAAGTCAAGTTTCAAACAAAGACTTTTGAAGTAGTTATTAGGCATTGAAGTAATATTATTAGTGAACATATACATATACATATATATATATAAGTATTATTTAAATATATTATTAAACCATATATTATTATTAAATAAATTTAAAATATATTATGTATTTTAAATAATAATATATTATATATTATAAAAATATATATCTTACAAATATATTTATTAATATGTGAAACATTATGGATACTTTTAAATATATTACTAAATATAATAGTATTATTAAGTATATTCTTAAATATATTATTATTATTACTAAATAAATTATTATTAAAAAATATATTACTATATATTATTATTATGAAATATGTTTTTAAATGTATTTTTATTAAAGAAGTTATTAAATATATTTTTAATACTTTTTATTAGTATTAAATAAATTTAAATATATTATTTCATATAATTAATAGTATTCATAATGTTTAACACGTTATTAAATATATTTATAAGAAATATATTTTTAAATTATATAATTTTTTATAAAATTTATAATTTAAATATTAAATATTACAAAGATATACTTAATCACTGTATTATATATATGATGATTTTGTGGTTTGTCTAATGACAAAGGTATATGTTGATTCAATTTTTTAAATTCAAAGTTAACTATGAGAGCCTATAAGATTTCAAGAAAATAAGGTCCAAACTGTTGATAAAGAAAATTATGGTGGTAGGAAGGAGCATTGGTTAAGGAACATGGAGAAGATCTAACACCGACACTCTTCCAACTTGAGATTGAGGCCTTGCTTTCATTCTCAATTCTGATTCACCACTCCATGGACCCCACCTCAATCCGACGGTCACAAACACTCGCTAACCTCAAATCTGAATCTCTACCGTCCGATCAGATCAAAACCTCAACTATTTATCACTCACTATCACCCAACCAACCATTTCAGATCTCCCTCTCCCTCTCTTCTACATACAAACACTGAAACACAAAACCCCATCACCCGAGAGGGAGAAAGAAAGCAACTTTCCATCACACATTGGCCATGGTGGAAGCACAAACATGGAAAACCCGAAGAATGAGCAACCCAAGGTTGGTGGACACCAAAACCACCACCGACCAAGTCCTTGACATTCCGGCGACCCCTCCGGGAGACGTCCGGCAAAGCCAGCAACAACTTTGGGTAATCGGAACAACCTTGCTCTCCCCGAACGTGTTAACAGCCTCCATTATCGCATCATGGTACCTCTCCAACATCGGCGTACTCCTCCTCAACAAGTACCTCCTCAGCATCTACGGTTTCCGCTACCCCATCTTCCTCACAATGCTCCACATGCTATCCTGCGCCGCCTACAGCTACGCCTCCATCAATTTCCTCGACCTCGTACCTTTGCAGCACATCCACTCCAAGAAACAGTTCCTCAAGATCCTCGCTCTCAGCGCCATCTTCTGCTTCTCTGTCGTCTGCGGCAACACTTCCCTCAGGTACCTACCGGTTTCCTTCAACCAAGCGATTGGCGCGACGACACCATTTTTCACGGCGGTTTTCGCTTTCTTGATCATTTGCAAGAAGGAATCGGGTGAGGTTTACTTGGCGCTTTTGCCTGTGGTTCTCGGGATCGTTGTTGCCAGCAACAGTGAGCCTCTGTTCCATTTGTTTGGGTTCTTGGTTTGTGTCGGTTCAACGGCGGGTCGTGCTTTGAAGTCTGTGGTTCAGGGGATTCTGTTAACTTCTGAGTCTGAGAAGCTTCATTCAATGAACTTGCTTCTCTATATGGCTCCAATGGCTGCGATTATCTTGCTTCCTTTTACGCTTTATATTGAAGGGAATGTGGCAGCGGTTACGGTTGAGAAAGCTAAGGAGGATTGGTTTGTTGTTTTTTTGTTGGTTGGGAATGCGACGGTGGCTTATTTGGTGAATCTTACAAATTTTTTGGTAACGAAACACACGAGTGCGTTGACATTGCAGGTTTTGGGGAATGCAAAAGCGGCTGTGGCGGCTGTGGTTTCGGTTTTGATATTTAAGAATCCTGTTACGGTGATGGGCATGGCGGGGTTTGGTGTTACCATCATGGGTGTGGTGCTTTACAGTGAGGCAAAGAAGAGATCCAAAGTTACAACTCATTGACAGATAATTTCTCTACATTCTTCTTTCTTTTTCTTTGTTTTGATTTTTTTTTAAAAAAAGAGTCTTTTTTTAAAATGTTGCACGATTTACCTTTGATTTGATTATATTAGATTAGTTTATGGATCAGATTATAGTGATTAGATAGAAATGTGGAATGGACTGTATAGGAAGAAAGGGGAGGGGAAAGGGTTATTAATATGTTGTTTTCTTTTTCTTTTTGGTTGTATTTTTATTATGTCATTGGTAATAGGGGTGGTGAAGAGAAAGATAAGGAGGAAGATAGTTCGGGCTTTCTCTTGATCTTGTGTAACCTTATAATGCTTGATGCCATTTGGCATCATTGATACACGATTCAAACTTACGTATTTGGTGAGGGAGGAAAATTCTCCCTTGCATTGTTTTGTTAATCACATCATCATACATTGTTTCAGTTCTGCTCTTTATCCCTCGTTGTTATGAAAATTTTGATTTTGGAGCTTTGGATATATACTATACCATGCTTCTTAATTTAATTTTGGTTTATTTTCATGCTTTGAGTTAATTCTTGAATGATTTTGCCTCCTTCCAATGATAGTTCGATGATATTAAGTATACAAACTTGTTTTTGTGTATATTTGTCTGATAATGAATTATATTTTCTTGTTTACATTACTCTGCATTTTATAGTGTTTCATGCAATATTCGGATCTTAAAGTTTAGGTTCTAATATTTTTGTTGAGACTGTTCCTCATTGGTGGGTTATTGTTTGAAAGATATTACCAGTTATGAAGAAAAATCCTGAAACCAGTGGTAGAAAATAGTTTTTGTTATTGTTAATGTTATTGATCAAGATTTTGTATGTCAAAGATGATCAGCAGAGAAACTTATGGGAGGTATTGGTTATTAAATTCAGTTATTGTAAAGGAATTTGTGTCTACAGAAAGTCACTGGATATAGCAAGATTACTGTGTGGCTTCTGGCATTTAAGACCTTACAGAGGATTTTAGTTCTATAAGAAATATTAGTAAGGATCGTTTTCCTAACACATAATGGTGTTAAGTAGTAAGTATCTTGCTCGGTTCACATGATAGTTTTTTGTGATTAGTAAAAGAAAGACATGGCATGTTATTGCCTAGTAGATTCTAAGAGATTGATACACCATTTTGAGAAGGGAATAACAGATCCCCTATTTTCCTAGGCCAAAATATATGCAGGATATTAATTCGTTTATGATAGCAAGATTTAGTAATAGTAATAATAGCAGTGTTTTTTTTATACACCCTATTCGAGTTTAAGCTAAACAAGTTTATAAATTTAATAACAATTTTTCTACCTTGTGTAACATTGTACAAGATAAGAAATTAGAAGTATAAAGTTTTTTTATTAATAGTAACATAAATGGTGTTCCTTGTAATTTTCTAGGTAAGTTCACAACTTTTTGTATAAAATTTTTTATTTTGATTTCTTATACTGTTTAAGGTTCTGAAAAATTGATTTAATAATAGTTGATACCTTTGCATATTTATTCTTTTCAAGTACGTATCGCTGATGAATTATGATGGAATTTGGAGTATTAGAGGCTTATTCTGATTTTCAACTCTGGATATGACACTGAAAGCTAAACTTATCTCCCAATGATGTACAATCAATGTGTAATTTCATGAGAGTATGCATGCATAAAATTTATTGTACAAATTCCTCTTTGGCTTACTCTGTCGCCAACGCCAACTTCTCCAGCGACCATTTACCATACGGACATCAGTTGGATTTTAGGAAGCTTCTATAATCAAATCTTGGTCAGTGAGTGGTTGCTAAAGTTTCATTTCTGCAAAGGCTAGGCTACCATATAAAGCATGTACCTAAGCAGTTTCTGCACTGACCAATTCCGGTCTTTTAGCACTGGTTTGAGGTTAAGGTGGTTCATGGTTCAACTTAATTCCCTTCGCTTTCTAAAACATTATTAAAAGTCCAGGTTAGTTTTATAATGGAATCTGTCTCGTTTCAGCAACTTGTAATTTAAAAAACTTGGTTTGTTAAGTTTCCACCTAAGGAGAATGACCAAGTTGAAAAGCCAAGTCAATTTATTTTTAACTTTTTTAGGTACGTTGGTGAGTATTATTTTAGTACGTAGTCAATACTCTTAATTTTAGAAAACAGAAAATGACAATTGATGTGACCACGGTTTTGAGACAAATGTTCATATTTCGGGATTTTTAACCTATTTGGGGTGTTTTTTTTAAAAATTTAAAGGTTAGGGGCAAAAAAAATAAAATTTAATTGTCTGGTACAAATGTGGTCAAATCATATTTTGAACACGTTATGTGACTGCGCATTATAAAAACGTATTTTGAAATAGTGTTTTTGACCCTAGAAAACGCATTGTTGAATAGCGTTTTTAGTTTGGCCGTAGACCAAGAAGAAAATGCATTTTAGGGTTGCGTATTTGATCCAGAAAACACATTGTTGAAAAGCGTTTTAGTTTGGCGCATAGACCAAGAAGAAAATGCATTTTGGGGTTGCGTATTTGACCCAAAAAATGCATGTTGGACTAGCATTTTCTTGGACCTAGAAAACGTGATCTTCAATGTTGCCGAAGATGTTAGACAATCACTTCATCTTTAAACACCCAACCTGTATAACATCTTCAGGGGGTACACTCTTAACGAATTTTGTACTACAGCCCTCCAATCCCAAGCAGTGGTATCAGTTATCACTGATCGACCATCCACTCAAAGTCCAACTTGGATAGCCACGTCTTGCAATGTAATGGTGCTTTCTCCAACTGGCATATGAAAAGTATGAGTTTCTAGTCGCCACCTCTCCACGAGAGCAAATAACAATGCAGGTTCCACCTGAAAAAATGTAACTGTGAAATCCCCAAGAAACCAACTCTCTGTAAAAGTGGAACTATTTGCTCTGGAACTTACCCTCCTCTACCTCGGGAAGTCAATGCACGCCTGCATTTTAATATGCGGTCAGGTTTTCCATTCTACACCGCCTCTGACACATGAATGTTTTGAAATCGCAGTAGTGGCGGATTCTCAGGGCCAGGGTTTACATCTCGTGATCAGTGCATCGAAGAAGATGATGCCTACACCTTGTAAATCCTGCGAGTTGTACACAACTATTTTTGTCATTATTTTCAAAAATATTTAGAATTCACACAACTAACTAAATACATAAAAAAATAAACTAAATCCGTTTTAAGACTACTTTTAATGTTTGTAACTAATAACGAAACTAATTTATAATTTTTAGTATATATATTTTAATTTGTGTATCATTTTTTTATTAATATAACTCACTAGTACTACTCAACTATTAAAATAATTTGAATTTTAACATATATTTCATATTTAAAGTGGTGCATCATTTTTATTATTAACTTTATTTTATTCAAAATTTTAGTTATTCAAATAATCTAATTTAAATACTTATGTAAACACATTTATATACATATCTTAAAATCTAAAAAACTACATGAAGTCAACAAACTTACTTAAAACAACTTATCACATATAACAAAACTACCCTAAAAATATTATTTTAAATAAATTAAATACTCACCTGAAAATTCAATATCACTTCTACCACAACTTCAAACAAACAACTTTACCAAGCTTCCCAACAACTAAAGAAACAGCAAGCAACTCAAGAAATAGCAAGCAATCTGAAGAAGAAAACTATTGCCTTGGAGTTAAAATTTTTGAAGTGAAAAACGTAAGGGGGACCACGAATTTAAGTGGCCCAAAACCCCACTTGTGATGCCACGTGTCGACAGCAGACAGAAAAAGCAATATGGGGTTGCGTTTTTGCCTTTGAAACACGTCCTCTCAAGATGCGTTTTCACACGTTGTTCGAGGCCTGAAAAATGCTGGTCCACGCTGCGTTTTTCCACAGCTCCCACGTCCTGTCTCCCTGAATGCGTGCCACTTGTCCTCCATGCATAGAAAACGTTACACGGACCTGCGTTTTGTATCGTTGAAAACGTCATTTGGTCCTGCGTTTTATAAAACGCATTGCTACCTCGCGTTTTTAAAATTTGATTAGACAAGATTCACCCCAGACAACTAAATTTTTTTTCCGCCCTAAAACTTTAAATTTTATTTAAAAACACCCTAAATAGGCCAAAAATCCCATATTTTGAGATAAGTTCGACTTCAATGATAATACAAACAAGCACTCTGGAAGTAATTTTGAAATTGTCAAAACAACAACCACTGGGTGATCCGTTTAGTTATGTGTTGGTGTAACCTGGTTAAGATAACTGAGATTTTTAATGTTGTTGAGAAAATTAAGATTTTGTAAAATAGGTCGGTAAAAATATAAGCTCAAGTAGAGGTTGATTCATTACTCAAGTAACCTGATTGGGATTGGACTACCCATATATGACTAAATGGCACAGTCATCATTGAATGAAGGCCCTTTAATTACTAAATTGAATCAAATTGAGCTAGAATCATCAATAAAAAAAATTGTAGTTTTTTGTGTGATTCAATTTAGCCTATGGTTTCCTCTCTTAGAACCAAATCAAACCAAACTGTATTTTCACACATGTTATTAATCATTATACGTACCTAAATATAAGATTTTTTTTTTACTTAATTCATGCGTATTAAGAAAGTTGGTTAATTTAGTTAAAATTATTAAATTTATTTGAAACTTATTGTAGTTTTCAAAATCGTCTTTAGGATGATTATGACTTTTCATTCAACTTTCTTCACGTATTCTCTCTTCGTTTAGTCTCTTTACACTTGCTACTCAATTATCATAAGAGAGATAAATAGTGTAATTAATGTATTTCATTATTTTAATTCTAAAAAAGTTATACTCCCTCCTTTTTTATTAGTCATTTTAGGATTGTAAAGGTGTTCATTTTTCTTAGTTCCTTACGGAATTCAAGATGCATTTATTGTTTTTTTTTTCAATATTACCCTTATAATAAATGTTTGGCTTTTACCTACTCATAATAATGTGTCCAATCAATGTGCATAATTCATAATTATGACAAACCAAATTAATTGAAGAGAGAGATTTAATTAAGGTATGTTAGAAAATCAAGCAATAAATAATCATAGAAACTAGAGTCTCTTATCATTTCCTTAATTATGCATAGCCTTAAACGACTAATAAAGAAACAAGTGGAGTATATTAATGGGGTATTTTAGCAAAAAAATAATTAATGGCATGACAATTTGAAAGAGGATCTTATATTAAGAGATAATTTTTTTAAAAGAATTTTATATTTAAGGACTAAGGTAGTACACTTTGGAATCAATTTTGTTTAGAATTAATTAAATGAAATCAACATATAATTTTTTAACCAAGAAAAGTATTTAGAGCTAATTAAGTGAAATGACAAAATTAGCAACATTTTTAATATTGTAGTTTTATATAATTATTATTTTTATTTATTTGTAACTACAATTTGTTGCATAACCATGTTAATTCAGAATGGCTGTGACATTAGTTGTCAGTTTTTCTTACGGAATCAACTGAATCAAACCAAATCGTAATAGTGCTGTTTGATTTGGTTAGTTCGGCTTTCATATTTTTTTTCAACAGAACCAAACCAAACCATAAGTATTTTTGACATACAAATTAACTTATTTTTTCTTTAAAATTGAACGGAACTATACGTAAACACCCATAAAATCTATAAATTCAAAATCCAAACATTTTTTCAGAAAGAATTCCAACCTGGAATAAACGAAAACGAGCCTTCGAAAGCTTGATAAAATACATAAATTATGGTTGGCTAGTTTAATGTGGTACATATTAATTAATTTTCAATAATTTTTATTAACATAATTAATTTTTGTTTAAACCGTGAAAGATATTTTTTTATGCGTTGTAATTTTCTTTAATTTTTATTAGGCTTTGGGCTTCTTTATTTTCTACAAAGAGAATGAAAAAAATAATATGGTAGGCCTGAATAGAAGTAGGCATTTTAAACTGGTCCAAAAAACAAAAACGGACCAATAAAAATCTGTTACCTGAAACAAGCAGGGTCTATACATGTAACTGTCTTAATAAGCACCAATTTTAAAACATTCAGTCTGTTCACCAAAAAAAAATAATCAGTTTTAACGAAATATATTATAAATTTGAAAAAGTGAAACTAGAAGTTTTGACTAAATCCAAGTAGTCAACAAAAGCAAACTTATCATTTTAAAAGAGCTTAAACAATGTAACAATTAAGGTTAACAATCTTATATGTAAGTTTCAACTTGATTTTTTTATTACTAAATATATTATATAATTATAAAAGGTATATATTTTATTTCAACATTATTTTTTATATTTTTATTACTATTATATAATTATTAAAGGTATATATTTTATTATTATTAAACTTTAAATTGATGTCTTCACTAATGTAGTATGCAACATCTCCTTATTAATTTCATATGTTTATCCCGGAGTTTGGTAAAATCAGAATAAATTTTTCACGTTTAGAAAATAGAAATATAAGGATTGCCTTAAATAAAAACCATAAAAATCCATAAACCTGGTAACCGATTACCTACAAGCAACCTGTACAGGAAAACAGTTTGGCTTTCTGAAATCGATTACCAGACAAAGACCTATAGAATTATGTAGAATGACATTCCAGAATCAACTTTCGGACCCCCTAACTTGTTCATTTAAACATTCGAATGATACCAAACTTTAACACAAGCATAATGACACTATTTATAACCTATTGGAACTGACCACACTCAAAAATCCCCAAAAACGGGTGAGATATGTAGAAAATGCATATAAGCCGTTTCTAAGCTAAATGGACATTCAAAACCATTCTAAATTCATTCAATTGGGAACAAAACACCTCAAGCACATTTCACATATAACATATAAGTTATACAACTACTTCAGAGGTTCTAAAACCTCATGGATTCAAATATCATCCATCTAGTTGCTCAATTCCACTTAGTTAGCATAGTTTTACCATAACTTAACACCATAACTTGTCAATATAAATATTAGGACACATTCATCATTATATCCACATTGACCTTAACATTCTAAGTCTAATGTCATGCACAGAACATGCCCATCACACATATACAAGTTTCTAAATAAGGATTTGGGTATCCAAGCATGATTTCACATCACTACAATACATAATTCTATCTATCACACATTATCACATATATACTAGATCAACATTTCAACTGCATATACCAAACATTAATCTCACAACCATTCACATATATATCTATACAATCGTTACCATAATTTCACACTTAATCG
Source organism: Clitoria ternatea (assembly GCA_037962975.1). Taxonomy (NCBI): domain Eukaryota; kingdom Viridiplantae; phylum Streptophyta; class Magnoliopsida; order Fabales; family Fabaceae; genus Clitoria; species Clitoria ternatea. Next base: position 11,579,516 of record CM075670.1, read on the forward strand.
AAGATATCAAGTATTCAAAACCATCACCATCCATATTCACACATGTGTGTATGCATACACACACATACACACACTAAGCCATCACAAGGCCTTACAAAATAATATCATCAACATCCAAAATGATCAAGTATAAAATTTTCTTCATGGCATTACATTGGCTCCACACTTCAAGCTCACTAGGTGACATTATCATCACCCTCTTGAAAACTTACTAAAACCACAAGTAGAGGGGTGAGTACAGACTAAATAATAAATAACAATTTAATATCAAATCATTCAATTCATCAAACACAATATCAATTAAGTGTCATAGTTTTTCACAATCAATTCAATCATCCATCTTTAAATACAATAAGCACAAGGCTTCTAAGGATCAAATCATCCATCTCTGAATATATCATCAATGCTCCATCACTATGTATAACTCAAAGAGTTCCCAAATGTATGTATGAATGTCGTGGACTTTGGAAATCATTTACTTTAATAAAAGCATGTTATGCGGATTCGTCTTAATCAATAGGCAGACCATAGTGTCAAGGATAACCCACTCAGTGAATCGTAACACTATAAGCGAAGGGCATCTAGGTAATCACACAATGAATCGTAACACTATAAGCGGTGGTACCCTGAGTAACCATATAGTGAATTGTAGCACTGTAAGCGGTGGTACTTGAGAACTGCTCAGTGAATCGTAGCATTATAAATGACAGTCTCATAAACAAATTAATAAGGGCATAGTCTGTAAATAATTTTATTGTACTCAAAATAGTTTAGGTTTATTTTTTGGTCATTTTTGGGCCTTTGTATATGTTTTGGGGCCTTGTATTTGGCCATTTTATGTAGATTAGTTGCTAATTGGGCCTAGAAAATAGGAGAAGCCCATTAGGGAGTGTATTTCCCTTGCCTATATAAAGGCATGCTCTCCATGTACCTTACACCTTACTTTTTGAGAATATACACATTTTTGTGAATTAGTGAGTGCTTAGTCTCTCCTTTAGGCTAAAGTGAGTTTTCCCTTCTAGCAAGCTCTTATCTCTAGGCTCTCATCCTCTAGAGTGGCTTCTAATCCTTTACCTCCATCCAATCCATTCCATCTCCACCATTATCCTTCCAACTCTATCTCCTTCCTCCTCCATGCTTCCGAATTTTCGTTCATTGGTCTTTTTGAAGAAAGATGCTAGATCCATCCTTCTTGGCCTACAAGATTGAAGTCTAGGCTATATCACAAATCGTAATGCTGGGTGGATCATAACTCCAATAAATGCGTATGATGTCATGAGATGCAATAATGCATATGATGCGAATCTTAGCGCATATAAATAATCAACACATAGCCTAACTCCACTAAACCATTTCATATTCTCAATTCAACAATCATCATTTATCACTTGATATTTCTCAAATCAACATTTAGAGCTAATCAATACAATTTACTATCATATAACATTTTAGTATATATAAAAAAGAATCTAATTCCATTATCATATAAGTAAATCAAGCATCACATGCTATCACATAATGATTCGACATTAAAACTAATATCTCAATAATGAATTCAATCTCAAGCCAAACCAATGTGTGATATGATTAATCATTAATAACTTCCATCATAAACATAATCATTCTTTTCTAGAATAAAATTTGGGGTAGTGCCAACTTATTTTAATAAATATTTTCAAATTGTAATCTATAAACCCATAATTAAATCTTTATTTATTATTCGGTTAGTAGACCCCTTATACGTTAAAGATACCTTTCGGCAATTCGACTTTTTAACTCAAGTTTCCGACCGACCAAAACCTTAATTAAATTTTCTAAAATCACCAAAAATCATTACTTTAGTCATAGTCTAAACCATCAATTGTTGAAACAACTAAATTATCATGATTCCAAATAACTAAATACTTACTAGTACACCAAAACAACGCAGAACCACACCAAACTACTTCCGATCACAAACTTCTCTAACCTGATAATTCCTAAAAATTTATGATAATTATTTTAATAGTGCCCAAGCTACAAGAGACTGGTTTTAAAGTTAAAATCATGGAATCAACTAAGTTTTGAAGGATTTCGACATACCGAAAATATGACCCACTTGTGTCAATCCTTTGGAACCTCGCCGACTCCTTCTGAAATGATCACCTAACTGCTGCCTAACACAAACCCATGCAAGATTAATGGATTAGAGACAATGAGTTCCTTGTTTCTTCAAGGTCGAATGGAGTATGAAGTAAAGGTGGGTTCAATTTCTCACTTACAAGTTTCAAATTGCAAGGTTAGGATTTTTTAATGGCCCAAACTTCATTTGTCCCTTCCATGGCAGCCCATGGCCATAGCTAAGAGAAGAAGAAAACCCACATGTAATGGCATGCATAAAGTGGAACCATGAGGAAAAATAAAATGGACTGGCACATACCTAGGTGTAGAGAAGACGAAATTGATGAAGGTATGACGTAGGTAATGTCAAATCGTGAAGTTGGAGATGAGAGGAAGAGAATTGATGAAGAAAAGGAGGACGCGAGAGGGAGAGGAAGCTACACGGGTGAGAGTGAAGAGTTGTCGAGAGAGAGAAAAGAGTGAAGGAGTGAAATAGAAAAGAAAAGAAACGAATGATTAGGAAAAATGATTAAATTAAATAAAAGAAAAGAATTAAGAAATAAAATATAATAAGTATAGTTAAATGAATTTAGTTAATTTAAAATAGTTAATATACTTAATTCTAAAGAATTTAATCTAACCCAATATTTTAAAATCAGATGTTACGTACTATTAAAAACATTACTCTAGACTTACACTATGTTGTTTTTTTTTTTTTTTGATAAGAGACTTACACTATGTTTTTTTTTTTGGGATAACAGACTTACACTATGTTTGAAATAGTCATAGTGTTAAAAAAAAGTTACATTAGACTTGAGACCGTTTGAAACAGCGAAATAAAAAAAAAGCCCATTGCCTAGCCCTACCTTCCTCCCTCTTTCCTCTTCCCAGCAAGTTTATCTGTTAAATCCCTGAGTGTGAAATCATGGCTATCCAGTTCTCTACCATTGTTCTCCCTTCTTCTACCAAGCTTCCCTTCTTCAACAACAATACACTGCACCAGGCACTTCCAATTTATCGCAATTTCGCTGATTCTAGCAAACGCTGTGAGAAAGTTCCGTTCTTGGTTGCTTTTGCGGTGAAGGGTGACATCCCTCATGCTAAACCTACGCCTAGGAAAGATGGTAGAAACCCGTTTTTGAGTGAGGGGAGGGATGAAGATGAAGCTCGTGGACCCATTTGCCCTGGTTGTGGCGTTTTCATGCAAGATAAGGACCCTGACCTTCCTGGGTTTTACCAACAAAGGAAGGTGAAAGTGGAAGAGTTTTTAGATGACGGTGATGATGAGTTTGATGATGTTGTAGAAGATGGTGAAGTGGGGTTTTTGAATGGAAGTGAAAATAAGCTTGAAGAGGGTGAGAGTGAGGGGTTTCAAGATGAGTTTGATTGGGATTCTGATGAATGGGAAGGTAAGTTAGTTGAGGAAGGTGATGATGAGCTGGATTTGGATGGGTTTGGACCTGCAGGGGTTGGATATGGTAACATTACGGAGGAGTACTTGGAGAGGATAAAGAAGAAGAAAGTGTCCAAAGCTGAGAAGAAGAGGATAGCTAAGGAGGCCGAGAAGGTGAAGGAAGAGGCTACTGTGTGTGCTAGGTGCCATTCCTTGAGAAATTATGGCCATGTGAAAAACCAGACGGCTGAGAATTTGATACCGGATTTTGATTTCGATAGGGTGATTTCCAATAGGCTGATGAATCCTTCCGGTAGTGGTAGTGCCACTGTTGTTGTCATGGTTGTAGATTGTGTTGATTTTGATGGTTCATTCCCTAGAACTGCAGTGAGGTCATTGTTTAAGGCATTGGAAAAGGTACAGGATAACTCGAAACGGGGGAAGAAGTTGCCAAAGCTTGTTCTTGTGGCAACAAAGGTTGATCTCCTTCCGTCGCAGGTTTCTCCCGCGAGGTTAGATAGATGGGTTCGAAGCCGTGCAAAATCATGTGGAGCTCCTAAGTTGAATGGTGTTTATATGGTCAGTGCTCGAAAGGATTTAGGTGTGAGGAATTTGTTGGCCTTCATAAAGAATTTGGCTGGTCCTCGAGGGAATGTATGGGTTATTGGAGCTCAAAATGCAGGGAAGTCTACACTGATCAATGCATTTGCAAAGAAAGAAGGAGCCAAAGTTACAAAGCTCACGGAAGCTCCAATTCCCGGGACAACACTTGGGATCTTGAGAATTGCAGGAATCTTACCTGCTAAGACCAAGATGTTTGACACTCCTGGCCTCTTGCACCCCTATTTAATGTCAATGAGATTGAACCGGGATGAACAAAAGATGACTGAGATACGGAAGGAGCTTCGGCCTCGGACATATAGAATTAAGGCAGGGCAGGCTATACATGTGGGTGGCTTGACAAGACTTGACCTTATTGAAGCCTCTGTTGAAACAATATATGTCACTGTTTGGGCATCACCAAATGTTTCCCTTCACATGGGGAAAATAGAAAATGTTAATGAGGTTTGGAGTAATCATGTTGGTGTGAGGCTGCAGGTAAGCCTTTAGCTATTCTCCTACCTCCGGTTCCAAATATAAGCAAATTTTAGTGGAATTTCTTGGTCCCTTAATATAAGCAAAATTAGACTTTCCAAATGTCATTAAATGTTTGTTTACCAAATATGTCCTCGTCATATATATTTCTAAGGCCACTAATTCTTTATGTAATAAATGATACTAAGGGTATTTTAGAAAATTAAATCAAATATGTGGTAACATTAATGCAAATAACTACCTCCAACTACTATTCTTAATATGTGTAAAGTTAGGTATATTTGCTTATATTTGGAACCGGAGGTAGTATCAAACTACTATTGCATTTGATTAATTTGTCCATTCCTAATCACATCTTAATAAATTCAAGTAGCCAATATAATCTACATAAGCCAGGGAGGATTTGATATTTACCTGGAAAGAAGAGTGTTCCTGCACAAATAATTATAATTAATTATTTTACGTTTTTCTGGGCATTTGGTATCTAAATGTTTTTAAATTCTTGGGAATCATATTTCTTGAGAATCATAATCACTGGAAATGTTAAAATATGTTTAGTATACTTAAAAGTTTTTCGAGAATGTTCTTTAAATATAATTAAAACTTTTCCCCCTACTCGGGAAACTAAGATTCTCACTCTTCACTTGGGGAATTTTTATTGAGAAATTTAGTTTTGTGGGAATGTTTTTTAAAAAGAACATACTAAACATGTGAGAAGATAGGATTCCTAAGTTAAGTTTTCTAGGAAACTAAAAAGAATTCTTTTACAAACGCCTTAGTGGTCTTGTTATTCACACTTAACTTTCAACAGAAAAGAAGATTTTGTTAGGTGTCTGTGTGTTATACGTAGCTGTTTGTATGCTAAGAGTCTAACAAGAAACTTGTCTTTAGTTTTTCCTTTGGGGGGGAAGGGGATTGAAGAATAAAAATATGGTGAACATGCTTGCACATATATGTGTTTTGAGCATCATATGTAATTGTTTCTGGCCAATGTTGGCATAGAGAGAAGTTGGAAATCAAACTTTACTAATATCTCTCCAGAAAGATAACAACTTACTGTGTATAAACGACATCTTTTTATTAATTTAATAAACTTAACCTATACCTTAAAATGTTGTCAAATCTGAATACCAGAAACTAGAAAACTGTCACTCAAATTAACATTGTAGTAGTATTTGATCCTGAAGGATCTTAATGTTGTCTCGAATCTTGATAAATGAGTTTGCTCTGGTGGATTTGCTTAAGCAGTCATGCTGTAAAGTGACTGAAGTGAAGCTGAATATCAGTTTAGAAGCTTAGGAGCTTAAGTACAGATATGCAGTTTGTCTTTGAATGTGACTGAGATTTTAGATCAAGTTTCTTACATCTTTACTAATTAAGTGATGATATGGATATTCTGATTCCAGCCCCCCATGGGTAAAGACCGTGCTGCTGAATTAGGAACATGGGAAGAAAGGGAAGCAAGAGTGTGTGGATCTAGTTGGGATGTGAACAGCATTGATATAGCAATCGCAGGTTTAGGTTGGTTCTCATTGAGTCTCAAAGGTGACGCAACCATCAAATTGTGGAGCTTTGATGGAGTCGAAGTAACTACGAGGGAACCTTTGGTACTTGACCGGGCCCCATTCCTTGAGAAACCAGGATTCTGGTTACCAAAAGCTATCTCTGATGCTATTGGCAACCAAACTAGACTTGAAGCTCAAAGAAGAAAGCAACTTCAAGATGAGGATGCCGAATACGTGGGGGTGGGGACATCATGAAAACAATGTAACTACTTGTTAAAGATCTTACGCTCATTTCTCACTGCATAAGGTAAGGTGATTAAATGTCTGTTTGGTATGGAGTAAGGGAACAGAGTTATGAAAATAAAAAAAAATTAAAGGTCATTCTTTACGTCATTTGGGACAGTCAAATTTTTTTGAACGGAGAATCAAACGGAGTGTAATTTAGTTGAGGTAAGTTGTAAGACCTGCGTGTCTTCAATGTACATAAGTCCGAGGTAGTTTTTCAAATTGTTTCAATTGTAGAAGAATAAGATTTTATCTTTGAAATAAAAGTGTAGGAATATAATTCATCTAATCCTGAAAAAAAACAAAGAAATGGCCACATGGTATCGGCTACCTTCTACTTCATCATGTGATAAATAATAATTAAATATCTTTCCCTTGTTATTATGAATAATATTATGTTAAAGATATAAAGTTGCTCTTTTTATTATGTCAAAACCTATTTTTGTTGATATTTACCGTATGTCATTTTTTCGTGTAATACTTATTTTATTACGCTTTCTAAATACAATGATTTTATAAAGGTATGTATAATATTTTAATAATATATGATACTAATTTCATTAATTACATGTGATTAATTTGATTATACATGTAGAATTGCTTGTAAAAGGTTATGGTATTTGGGAACAAACAAATCTCATTGCACTATTGTTTTTGATTGTGTTAATACTTATGTTTTTCAAATTTTGTTTTCTCTAATAAATTTCCCTCATTCTCTTTCACTTTTGTGAATGTGAATTTTTTAATCTTTTTTCTTGTGGTGCTCAATTAGTTTTCTTTTTGATTTTTTCCTGTTTTTTGGTTAGAAATTAAACATTACTTTTTCATATTTTCTTTATGATTGTTTCTCCTTAATGTTCTAGAGGTACTATAATTCAAAGAAGAATGATAATATGCGGGTAATTTTTTTAATATGATTGAGTTTTGTTTAAAAATTTAATTATTTTCTCTTTCTTTTTCTAAATTTTTGTTTCTGAATTTTCTAATGAATTTTTTAGTTCCATTTTGTGGAGGGCTAACAACAAAAACTGATTTTGTGGGCAAATATTCCTTGATCATGTTTGAGTATTTAACTTTGCTATACATTTTTGGTTTTTGAATTTATGTTTTGTTCTTAATTATTTTTTTATTTATTTTTATTGGAAATGCCAAATAGGTTTTTTGAGATAATGAAATGTTAGGAAAAAAACCCTCGAGATCATATTTAAAAAAAGAATGCATTTGAGATTCTTTGTTGTTATTTTTATTTTTATTTGTTTGTTTATCTGTTTGTCCTTAATATATAAATTAAGCTTTTGGTGTATAAAAAAACACAAAGCTTCTAAAGTGATAATTTGCTCAATTGAAATTCTCTAAAATTAAATTAGCAATTAGACAAACTTGATTTAGAGGTTAGTTTGTATAAGTTGTTGAAATATGAAATATGAAGAAAAAAAAAATTCCATCTCAAGTACATTGTAATTTTTAATATTTATATTTATTTTTAATATATATTACTCGTATTGATTATTTATTATTGGAATATATTTAACTATTATGCACCTTTAAATAGTTATTTTTATGAGCATAAATTATTTTCAATATGATATATACTATATTATACCATTATATATAATAATAATAATAATAATAATAAAGATACAATTACATGATTTTTTAAAACATATATAGTAAAAATAGATAATATAGTAATTTAAAAATATTATATAATTTCTACGATATATTATGTACATTATTAAAGATAAATATATTAAAATTATAAAAAGTAGTAATATATAGTTATTTTGTAAATTTAAAATTCATAAAGATTATAATTTACCATAGTAATAATAATGCAAGTATATAAATATAACCAATATCGTAATATTTACTATTGGTTAAAATAAATTTAATGAATAAAAATATTTATCAATTAGTTCGTATTAATTATAAAATGATATATTCATGAATGATAACTTTATAATTAAACTAATAATAATATTTTGTGTTAACTAATTAATATCAGATTATTTTTTAAATTGATTAATTTTAGTCGATATAAAATAATATGTTGATACTAAATAAATATAAATTTTAAGTGATTTTATTCTTAATATCCATTTATTATTAATAATTGTAATTTAATATGAATATATTTAATCATCATTTTTCTGTTAGGATAAAATAATTGAAAGTGAATTAGTCGTTATAATGTTAATATGAATTTAGATTCTTTGTTAAGAATTAAATTTAGCATTTATTGTTTTGCTATAATTTCTTAATTGGATTTTGTGGATATTTTTGTGTACAAAAATCCAAAATTGAATTTTTGAAATATTTTCATTCAACATTCTGACAATAGTATCATGATTAAGCTTAATTTGAAATTTTAAAATTTGAAATTAAGTTGAATTTATTTTTTATTCAACTTTACCCTAAAAATATCATATTGTTATTTATAAATAATTTTACCTAGAATATAGGCTTATAGTTTATTAGTTTTTTAAGATACAATTACAAGGAAATAAAATGGAAATATAAAAAATAATAATATTTCATTAATTATATATGATTCAATTGATTATACATGGATGATTTGATTATAGGCATTGTCTCAATTATAGCTAGATGGTTGTACCCAAATTTTGGTTGAATATAAATTTAAATTTAATAGTTAAAATTAGCATTTATTTTTTTATTAGAATATATACTCTAGATTTTGTTAATGTTTTTGTGAAAAAATTAGAAATTGAACTGAATATATATAATAATGATAAATGATATTTTGTTAATTGTACGTGATTTGATTCAATATGGTTTACTTGATTATAGATAAACGTCTCAATCGTAAATTATTGTATGTTTTAGATTTTGTTAGTTTTTTGTGTACGAAATCAGTATTTATGTGTTTTTATTCAACATTCATGTAATAGTATCATGGTGAAGCTCAATTTAAAGCCATATAAATCAAGCATCAAATTCAAATATTTTTTAATTCAAAATAAACTTTACATAATGTTAAAACTACATGATCATATCCAACACTTGTTGGCCTGATGGTTGCTTACCAGGCCTTAAGTATTAAGGTGCCAAAGAACATATAACATTTTTCACCAAAAAAAAATATATAACATTCGATGTTTGTCATTTAAACAATTTAAGGAGTGTAATTTTTTTAAAAAAATGCACCCCGTGCAAAGAACATATAACATTTGCTAGTATCTACAATACTTACAATGGAATCTTAGGGCACATGTCACATTTTCATGTATTTAACCATGACACTTCAATTTTAAATAAAAATTATAAAAATATAGCATATCAAAATGTCAAACCTAGGCTCTTTTTCTAAAAGGACACATGAGATTACCACTATGATAACTTTTTCAATTAGCATGTATACGCAATTTTTAAATGGTATACCAATTAATTTATGAAACAATTTAAGGATCTTGTTCCCTCCCAGATTTGTTGTATTTGGTCATATCTGATAACATTCAATCAAATATATTTAATTTATTTTTTAAATTATAATTTATTTTAAGAATAATAAATATATTTTATTATTTATTGGATAAATTAAATTGATCTTGAGTAAAGAAACTTTAATATAATATAATATAATATGAATTGTTTTGATACTGGGGTCCAAGACTTGGTGTAATAGGCTGGATCCTAAATGGTGTAGAATGTACTTGGGTGTCAGGTAAGCCCGGTCTCATAGTTGGAGTAGAGCTATGGACGTTGTGCACTAACATTGTGGAGCTCCTTATCCTGGCCCAACGCACTGAGGGGCTAAGGGAGTGGTACCTGACGCTTAAGCTCAAGTTAGTTTGGATCTTAATATCGAAGCTATTTAGAGCATGGTGTTGGTACCAAAGAGATTACCATTTATGAGTGGTGAGTGTGATATTTATAGCAAAGGAGTAAGGTCATCCTACATGGCATGTGTTAGAGCAGGGTCCGTACATCATGTGTAGGACTAATACCTTTATAGGTCTGATAACCTCAATAATTACTCTTTTTACCCTGACTTCAGTCACAAGCATTTTGGCCTAAGATGCAAGTATCATGATGGTGACTCTGGTCAGGGGTAGTGGATTATGAGGGACACCAGTGAGAATCAGAACCAATATGTGTGATTCGTGACTCTTATAGTGGCTCCTCATGGGGCTTATACCAGCGGAACCCCTTAAGCATGTCAAACGGGGACCAGTATCCATTCCGGATCATTATATACACATACTTATATATATATATATATATATATATATATATATAATATCAATTATCTACAAAAGATAACAAAACCTGTCAAAATTAAATACATTATAATCTTTACCTATTTTAGTATATAATCATAATTCAAGAAAAAAGTAAACTAAAGTTATATATATATATACACACACACAAACACACGCACTTATGTTTCATACGAGATTCTATGGACTCCTAAATTATTTTGATTAATGATACAAACACTAAACTATTTAAAGTTCTAATGTTTCATGGTTATATAAGTTTTGCTTTATAGAAACCATGTTTGAAGCCAATGAAGCAACTTGTATGAAGAATGTGAATCTTCTAAAAAATGTCATTTCAGACACACTAAGTTAGAAGGATGAACAAGCATCCTATGTCACAAATTTCAAGTATCTAATGTATTAAATGGAGCTTCTAGCTATTGCATAACATATCTCTAAAGATATCTTCTTGAAGAATTCAAGAAAAGCTGGCCAAAGTTTAAAGATATTTTATAGGAAACTATGTAAAATTTAATCTTATACTAATTTCAATATAAGTGTAATACTATTTTCTATAAAACCTTTATAATTTTGTATTGTTTAAAATATGTCTAAAGACAGTTAGAAAATTGGTTTTATTTATAACGTCAGTAGAGTACAGGATGTACTCATACAAGTTAAGACCTTACAAAAAAACAAAGCATTAAAACCAAATCTAAACCAAGACGTATCTCTAAAGATATCTTCTTGAAGAATTCAAGGAAAGCTTGTCAAAGTTTAAAGATATTTTATAGGAAACTATGCAAAATTTAATCTTCTACTAATTTCAATATAAGTGTAATACTATTTTCTATAAAACATTTATAATTTTGTATTGTTTAAAATATGTCTAAAGACACGTTAGAAAATTGGTTTTATTTATAACGTTAGTAGAGTACAAGATGTACTCGTACAAGTTAAGACCTTACGAGAAAACAAAGTATTGACGTAGCCAAATCTGAACTAGTGAGTCCCAAAATGGTGGTAAACGAGAAGAAAAACAAAAAAACAAAACCAAAGCATTGAAAGCCATAGAGACCAACGATCACCATTTGAACAAATAGTAACCCAAAGCTGCTCATGTATCAACTTAGGATATATTTACTTCCTCGTTTGTGATGTTAGAACGAGATTGGGAAAACAAAAACAAAATTTATTGATTCAACGGAGTTTTAACTGTAACAACATAAATTTTAAAAACCCATAAATTTGTATCGATCTTTTATTTTTTTAATATTATGTTTTTATTCCCAATTTTTAGAGGCCGAAGGATCCAAATTTTATGATTAGATCGAGATTTCTAAAATTTTCAAAATCGCCTTATATAAAATTATCTGATTCTTTCTATAGTTATAATTATAATTATTTAAAATATAAGTATTTTATTTTACATAACATAACAAGTTTAATTTTGCAATTATAATGATTCACACAATATTTTCTCTCGGACCCGCAAATGATCAGGAAACTCAGACTTTTTTTAAAAAAAAAAAAAACAACGAAAAACCTCCAAACCAAAACAGAATTGTGCCCGCTCTGAATCTGGCTACGTTGATTCCTGTTGGCAGCTGAAAACTGGTTCGCCTAAAGACTTGCCACTTTCCATCACTCACAGGATCCTTCATCCTTAACCTATTTTTTTCAAAAAAAAAAAACAAGGCTACTTCTCTTCTCACTTCTCGTGACATGTATAAAAATGACACCTCGTTAGAATGATCCAACTGTCTCTTGGACTTGCAATCATGTCATCAACAATGGTGTGTTTCATTCATGTCCCAAATGATGTTGCCATTGCCTTAGCTAAGATAGAGCTTTCATTAAAGAAGAGCCATGCCATAAAGCGTTGCACAAATCGGTGAGCTGCGATACTGATCAGGCTTGATGTTGAATAAGGCAAACCAGGAAACTGACAAATACATGGTATGGTGGTCGATGATTCACGGGGTTCTCTACATAAGCTTAAGAACTATAATACATTTGCCTGTAAACGATTTTATTATTGGATTGTGATATAGGGATAGTTGTACAAGATACAAGTGATGCTGGCATGCTGCTAACTTCTATCTTAACAAAATAATTTTCTAAGATTCTGTGTAACAAAAAATGAGAAGAGTTGTCAGGTGCCTATATAGATTCTCTGTTGCTATCAAACTTCAACTCAGCAGAGAAAAAATTCTGATGCTCATAACAGCTTGTTACACATGGCCCTCAGTTGTTGTCTCCGTCATCGAATTCCCAAGCTCCTGCACCATTTTGGTTGAGAGCTGAAGATATGATTTTTTAAAATGTACCAAACATGAACAGTAAGTAGTAGCACCAATTATGCATACCTCCTTGCAGCCAACAAAGTGCTGGCGGCTTCACTGACACAACCATCTCTCTCCCTATGAATTTGCTTTCCACCGAATATGAAAGGCGTTTCCTGCACCATTTGTGTTAGCTAGAAGATGGATATTTTGATAAGCAAAAGATAGAAAAGCATTTAAAAATTGAATGTTTTTGAATGCTAAGACAATAATGTATTTTTGAATGAAAATTCATTGGCTAAAATTGAATGTATATTCTTCAGGAAACGCAAATTACCTTTATGTTCGGATCAAAAGAATTTCCCATATTTTCTTTTGAACCCTAGCACCCAGAAACAAATAACTCAGTATGATACCAAGAAAAATGAAAAATACTCCATGATCATCACAAATTCAAAATTTCTAGCAGGAAAACCTCTCTGAAGACCCTAGAATGCCGAGGCAGTTGCAACCGGGATACACTATTTGACTGTATTTCAGATGTCAGGGATAGCTGCTCACATTTTATGATAGTATGAGTAAGAATAGAGGAATTAAATAGTTTTTACATATAAAAACAATAAAGATAAAGTGAAGAATATAAAAGGCAAAATGGCTCTAAAGTAAATTAAAGAAATCGCAACAAAGAAAAAGGAATAGCTTGAATTCACCTTGCTAAAGAGTTCAATTGGTGGGTTATGCTGGACCCTCTTTTCAGTATGGAAATTAAATTCCTGTATGTATAGAAGCAAGATGTGATATCGTCATATGCTTTATCCAGAGTCCAAGGATTATTAAGGGGTGAAAAAGCAAACGAACCAACTCACCATTGGCACGGTGGTTTCCTGCTTTCTATTCCGGAAAACACCGATATCTCCCTTACTTGTAAGTATCTGCACAGGTTCTTTACAGTTACAGCGGATCAAACAAATAACAGGGGAGAGAAAGGTAGAACCAACTTGATACAGATAACAGAATGAAAATGAGGAATTATAATAGAAGTTCATTTCAATTTCCACATTTTCATAAAGACTACTTTAATAATAATAAAAAAAAAAAATTATAAACCAATGAAGTACCATAGTTTCATTTCCATTACACATATCGACTGAGATTAAGTACAATAGCTTGAGCTATACAGCAAGTTATCTTGATGAACTTCAGGAATAATCTTTTATTAATCCTACACCGGGTCTTAAAAACAATTTATCTTCTAAGACTTGTATAGTGGATGTAATACATACAACACCGACCAGACTTCCCTCAACGTGAGGGACAAATATTAATCAATGCCATTGAGCTCTAACAAAAACTAAAGTTGTAGAAAAACAATTTAGTGAATTGAGGGGGAAAAAATCCAACTGGTAAAAAAGTATAGATTCTATGATTAATAAATTTCAAAATGAATTACGATTTTAAATCTAGATAAATATAGCAATTACATTATATTATAATTATTATTATTATTATTGTTGTTATTATTATTACTGTTAATATTATTATTTTTCTTATTGTTATTAATTTATTATAACAAATTTCATATTCTAAAATAATCGCTTTTCCAAATAACGTTCAAGACTAATCAGTTTAATTGGTAATATCTTAAGAATGAATATTGGATTTGTATGTATAATATATAATATATAAGCATGTTTTATGATGGAAACCTCACAATGGTTCTGCAAATTTGGTAATATGATTAATAAATTTCAAAATGAATTACGATTTTAAATCTAGATAAAGATAGCAAATACATTAAATGATGATGATGATGATAATTCTTTTATTATTATTATAACTAATTTCATATTTTAAACATAACCGCTTTTCTAAATAACGTTGAAGACTAATCAGTTTAATTGGCAATATATCTTAAGAATGAATATTGGATTTGAATGAATAATATATAAGCATGTTTTATGATGGAAACCCTTCTGCAAATTGGATTATATGTATTCTTGAAAGTCTAGAGATTGTATAAACCATTTTATATTTTATTTGTACATAGATGATTGATTAAAAAGTAAGTAATTTGAAACCTCATTTGTTGCCAATATCTCGTTACCTTCTTATTAAGGGGCCGAGCTTTAAAAGTGTGTGCAAAATCCAATCCATCATGCTTTGTGGAACCCATGGCAGATGGCCTATGCAAAGAGAGTATTTTGAAGTTTAGTATCATTGTTTCAAGATAAATTAAGTTAGAATGTTAATTCTAACATTTTTCACAGCATTTATTACCTTCTTAGATCCTCAATTCTATTTTCTGCCACCAAAACAGCAGTATGTTTGTCCAAATCCTGCAACCGGCAGACTTCAGTTTACCAATATATTTCTTGTGATAGGAACTAAAGAATGTAATTCATTGACAAAACTTAACCATGTACAGAGGCATAAATATTGTAATATACTTATAATTAATAATTCTAAATTAACCACCTTATCAAAATCACTGCAATGAAGTGAAGATGATGAAGTAGCATATGTATGCTGCATGGCCCTTTCCTGAGTCTTGAGATGAAATTCCTGAAAGTAAGACATAAAAAACCCTGATCTTCAAGATAAATAATACAGAAGACATTTGTTCATCTAATTTATCATTGGTGTAATTCTTTTCTATTGATCGTATCATTATGTCTAGGTTTGGTATATCATGAGAACATAATTACTAGAAAAACCATAACCCCACATTCTCTAAATAAATATCAAGTATGTCAGCATATTGCCCTCTTTACTCTCATCATTATGAAATGATGGTAAAACGAGACGAACTATAAAAAGTAAAAACAAGTAGAAATAGCTTACTTGAAATTCTGGTAATCGTGGGGTGCTCCTCTTGGGAAGTGCTAATGAAGGAGCATTTAGAATCTAAATTGAGGGCATAATTAGTTAGAGGAAAGGATGGAAAAGATACACAAAAATTAACCTAATAAAACCAATTCTATCTACAGCAAGTACGCACTTTTCTGTTTAACGGACGTGCTTTAAATCTGGGGGCAGCCACTGACACAATTTCTGAATCTGCAGCATATTTAGGCCTGGAAAACAAACACACATAATATCTTGACTTCAATGATGCAAACAAGAAAATTCACCTTCATCAAGATTTTAGATCTGGGAAGCACATATACAAACACCAGAATAACCAACCTAGTCCTTTGTGCTCTATGAGCTGTTTCTAGGTCAGGCTCTCTAGGAATAGTACACCTCAGCTTGGAATGTGCAGAATTTTGATCAACAGTTACAACCTGCAAGAATATAGAAATATATAGAGCACCAAACCATATAAATCTCCCCATCCCTCGGTTATAGCCTTGCCCAAGGAATTTAACTGCTCTTGCTATTCAAATTTGTAATTCATATACAACCCTCTTGAACCATTATTTGATAAATTTCTACTCATCACAATAATGTCGGAACAAGAAAACAATAAGGATATAACTTTTGCTCATTTGCTTACAAAAGCAAATAGAGAAAGAAATCATGAATAATAAAAGTGGGCAAAAAAGTATATGAAGAATATGAGAACCATCCAAGCCATGTGAAGAATATGTCTAGCAAGTACAAACTATTTTACTATGGTGAGATGTAAGCATTTGTACCTTCTTAGGTGTCTTGTGAACAAAATCAGTTTGTTGCTTCACATCACCGACCTAACAGAGAAAATACACTATTCCATTCAGTTGCCCAGTCTAAAATAAAAGGAATTCCAGCAGTAGTTAACACACATTTAAATTCATGTTTTGAGTATTTCCATACTACCAGAGTAACATGGGGCCAATTAAATTCTAATAGTCTATAACCTATCAAATTGTTCACTGTGAAAAGAATCAACTAAATTCTTTTAACAAAGCATTACTGATACATAAAAATCGAAACAAATGCAATTTCAGCAACTTACTACGAGGAGTTGCATATAATTTCACCGCACTAACTGTTCAAGGTTTATACTATAAGTGGTTCAAGTAGAGGCAAATATAACATCTGCTTCTTCTATTGTTAGATAAAATCAGAGGCTTAGGTAGTATAATTTACAGACCTTGCGCAAGAGACCACCTTCTAACTTTTGCCGCTTGGCAGCTTGGCTCTCTATCCCAGAAGAGTTTGATAAATTCATTTCTTTGTTATGTGTTTGTACCTTCGGAAACCTGAGAATAATGGAAGGGTTGAGTTGGTGTAGATGACATAGATAAATGCAGTTCTTTTGGCATCCATGAAATATAAATCAAAAAGCTAGTAACTGCCATAAAATATCACAAGTTCACAACATAAAGGAGAAAAAAAAACTACAGCAATACTCAGGCAGTCCTACTTAATAAGAACTCATGACTTCATATAGAACAGAGTAAGAGCCCTGGCTAGAGATAGAGAGCACTAGTGCAACATGTTGAGCAAACAGATATCTTATGGTAGAATGCAAATTCATTTCAAAAGCTAGCCAACTAAATGACCGTTGCTTGACTGTTTGATTTTCACCAACAATCTATGCCTTGAACCATGACACAGAACAAGTTTCTCCACCTTGAGCCAACAATTTGACGGGGCTGATTCTGCTTAGCCAACTGACTAGCAGTAGGTTTCATTAGAGTTGAACCCTTCATCGCAGAAGATTTAGCCTTAGAACTAAATTTGCCACCGGTTGTTTTTTTACTGCTAAAAGTCATTCCTGGAAGGACAGAATTACATGTCAAGCTCAATGAGGAAAAGCAAAGGCACACAAAGAAAAGGAAAAATCTTAATAGAAACAATATCTAATGAACTATTAAAAAACAGTTCAAACCAGAAAAATGCCGGAACGTGATTAGGTGTGGTAAAGAAAGAAATTCACGAAGTAAGTCGTGGAAGTGTAATGAATCAATTGATATGCAGGTAAGGCTTACAAGACGGTATATCAGCAACAAATTTCTATTAAGACCGTCCTCCTTACCTAGCAATTAGCATCTACCATTATGCTATCTATGATTATGCGGTTGTTTACCTGTAGTTACTTGTAACGGTTGATACCGATCCTTTGCTTTTGAACCTAACAAGTAGAAATCACAACACACGTGACACAAGTTCAAATTGCGCTCAGTAAAAATCAGCAGAACAACGGAAGAAGAACATCGCAATCGCATACCGTCATGGTGAAAACCGGTGCGGGAAAATCCAATCCCCGATTTGGAACCGTGGACGGTGGTTGCGCATTCCGGCCGTTCCGATTCCGACGAGGCGCAAACGTCGTCGCCCTCTCTCATCACTAACTTCGCCACAAAAGCTGAAACGGAGGAAACAACAGTGATTAATCATCAAACAACATGCATTTACGAAGAAAAAACGAAGAAAGATTTTGAAAAAACGAACGAGAAGGAGGATAGCTTCCGGCGGTTTCAAACCAAACTTCGGCATTCCGAGCTTGAACGATACTCTCTTGCGCAGAGAAATCGAAGAAGCGAGCAGCATCGAACTCGTAATCCAAATCAATCTCGTGAGCAACGAACACTTGTGGCTCCATTTCCATGTCTTCGTCCTCCATCATCGTCATCATGATGGAATCTTCTTCCCCAATCTACCACCAAATAGGTTTTCGCTCAAATGGCGAATCGCACCATTCTTAGTATTATTATATTATATTTGATGTTTGATTCAAATGAGATGAATATTTCTCGTGGCTTTCACTGAAAAGAGAGTTGGCAGTGAAGTGTTTGAGTTCAGTGTTGACGATTTGCGATAGCAGAAAATAACAAAATGGAAAACTAATGCGATGTAGTATTAATTGCTCCATGAATAAAATAGAAAATCTGGTCTACACATCCCATCGGTTTTCTCATTTTGTTTGTCTCGTTGCAGTGGGACCCGTGAGGGAAGAGTGAGTAGAGTAACGAACGACCAACGATACAAAATTTGAATTGTATAGGGAAGTGTGTTTGGACGGATTTACCCCTCGGGTGATGGTGCTTTGGGCTGTGTCACTCGGTGCAGAGTGTGTGTCCAATGCCCATCACTCTGCAATTTCGGCGCCTCCTCGTTTACCTTTCGCCATCCATTGCCACATTCAGAAATTGTCCCTAACGGCTCTCTTTATTCGCTATTGGGCTGAGCCTGGGTAACACAAAGGGCCCCGCTCCACTGCAAGCCTGTTACGTATCTATGGAATCCAAAGGAAGGTCCAGTGACCGAACTAAGCAACGTGTTTCCTTTTTTACAATTTTATTACCAAACAAATCCTAATATTTGTTTGATAGTATTGTGTTCATTACAATTTTTTTATGATTACAAAAGAAACTTACTTTTACTACAAAGAAATGAAAATTTTCAAAAAAAGTCTTTATCCAAATAATTATAAATGTTATTTTTCATGCATGTCCTTTTGAAAAAAAAAATTCTTTATCCATTAGTAGTTGAGGATAATTTATTTATAAATAGAAATACCAAATAATAATGATGGCTCAAGACCACTTTTAAAATGTTAAATATGCTACCTGATTTTTGTTGTGTATCTCTAATCTAAATTATTTATTGTCGATTATAATAACTAATTTTTTCATTGATTTATAGGTATCTTGATGGATGGACAGTTGACTAAAGGTTTTAAAGCTACTTCATACTTAAAATGAGGATCAAACTCTCAACACTTTGTTAAGGGAAATAAACTTCTTATGCTCAACCACACATACTCAATAGTAATACAAAATGCTTGATATATAATTTTTTTAAAAGTTTAGATCTTGTTCCACTTAGCGTACATTAACTTAATTTTTTTTCAAAAATATACTCCTTTATGTTTTTTATTTAAATTTTCCTTTATCCTTTTTTATCAATTTATTTTTTTACTTTTTTTTGGTAAAGTTGGTATTTTTTTGTTAACTTTATTAACGTTATTAACTTTTTTATCATCATTTTATTTCTCTCATCTTTCCATGATTGTCAAGTGTCAATCTCTCCATTTCTCCTCTTTCGAACCATTAAATTATCATTCATATCAACCCCTAAACTAACATTCATAATCATCGAGTGTTATAATACTGTCATTTTTTTCACATTAAAACCATCAAAGCTCCAATGTATAAAGAAGTGTCATTGTCTATATAACATCCTTAATTTTTAATTTAATTTTTCAATTAATCAAATAAATTTTTCGCAAATAATTTAAATTTTCAATAGAGATCGGATTCAGTCATTAAAAGTACTGATTTCTCATCAATCCGACTGACCCATTGGAATACAATTTAAATATAAATAGACTTTTCATAAATAATTTCATGATTAAAATGAAATTTGTATTAATAATATCATTGTCACTTTACAAAAGCCGGCCGGCCATTTCATAATACAAAAATATTTCACTCGGTAATCAATATATTATTCGGTAATCGCAAGAGCCAGCCAAGGCTTCTACTCAATTTACTATGTACACTATGTATTGTGCATACTAATACATAATGCTCCAGTCGGTTGAGTGACTTCAAGTGCCATCACCGTGTCCTCTATCCACTGCAAAAATAATGAGTAGGGGTGAGCATAAACATATCAAATAATAGTTATTGAATTGGATTAAAGGTCCAATCCATAACTATGCACTTACCACAAACCGAGTCATACAATATAAATAGCATTTCCTATCAATAATCAGGGCGTACACACAAAAATTAGTGCATACCCATGCTCAAGCAAATGGATCCATTAAGTCTGTTAATTTTGTGTTGCAACACTGGCTCCCCAAGCCATAATTCAGCACTCGACTGATTCGGCCGTTTTACAGGTACCAAACCGCTTTACGCCCATAATGTAACACAGAGTACCACTCCCAGAGTGATATCGGTCCTCTACTCAGTGCTACGGGCCAAACCCCGAGCCTTGCTCAAGAGGTTGCCTTGAGTCCCACCCAAGGTCTTTTGTGAAAGTCATAACATACCTTACACTCATACATTTTAAGCATATACTCATCATGAATCTCATATCACTGTCGGTATTAATATCAGAAATATGAATGGTATATATATAAAAAACATAAAGCATCATACAAGCGAGGTATCAAAACACATAACACACATATATAACATAATAATATCACCCCACATCCATTCATAAACTATCTATTTGAGATGGAATGCTCCCCCTACCTGGAATTAAGAGTTCTTGCAACACTTAAAGCTTTATCCAATTCACAGCTTGCAAATTTCGTCAGGAATTTCAACTTTGTGCTAATCCAGTGTTTTCTTTATAAAAAGAAGAAATGAAGACTGATTTCTTCTTCGTTAATGGCTTTTTCAGCAATATTTAGAAGAGGATGATTACAGATGATATCCTTTCTTTCGAAGGTTTTTCTAAATTCCTTTAACAGTAGAAATTGGTATTTATATCATTAGTGCAAAGAGACGTGAATGACTAAAAGATATCTGTTGTACTTTTCTTCAGATGCTGAATAAGGAATAAGCATTTAATGAAAAGGGACAGCACGTTAGAGAGGGTCCCATACTTAGAAAAATATCAGAAAAAGACTCTACTAGAAGGTAGAAGAACAGATGGACGTGGAAAGCATCAGACCTGAGTCTCGCTTGAGCGGACCACTCTCGCTCGAGCGAGAACTGCCCAGTAACCATTTTCCATGCTTTCGCTCGAGCGAGGCTCCCTCCTAATAGCCACTCGCTTGGGCGAGAAATGTTCAGTAACGAATTCCACTGGCATTCGCTTGAGCGAGGCACCTACTCGTTTAGGCGAAATCCGACCAGAGGCTGTCCTTCAATTCTGCACTTGCCCGCTCGGCTAGGCTTCCCAACACTCAGGTTTTCATTCGGCAGTTCAATCAAAACCGACTCATCTTGCTCGGTTATACCTCTTTCCGAGTCAGAGTTTTACTCTCTCGTCACTCAGAAATCTTTCACACGAAGTTCACTCGGAATTTGAGAACAATCCTTCTTTCAGAAATTATTCCACTCAGAACATACTCGGTCGGAGTTCAAGTCTTTGTCCAGAAGCACTCCTCCTGGGAAACTCACTTGGAATTATCATTCGGTACTATTCCACTTGGAATGTCTCATTTGATATCATTTCACTCGGAAGTGTCACACTCAGAGACACTTCACTTGGCAAACCACCCAGATACACTCCACTCGGGAGTTCACTACTCAGAAACATCTTTCCGAGAAGTACTTCTACTTCTCTCGAAAACAACCCATTCGGAATCATTCCACTCAGAAATGTTTCTGTTTTACTCGGATTTAACTCACTCGAATGTGTCTCAATCGGACACAACGTTACTTCGTTCAAGAAAGATCCTCTTATGATGTTTCACTCGGAAACATCTTAAATTTACTTAGAATTAGTCTTCAGTCTTATTTCACTCAGAAAATCTTACCTTTAACATTTTCACTCAGATTTTCATTCAGAAACTCTTCTTTAATTCCTTATTAAATTATTTTTCTATAAATCTCAAAAATTGGGATGTTACATTTCTCCCCTCCTATAAAAATTTCGTCCTCGAAATTTAAATACAAGAATTATACATCAATGAAATAACTCGGGATATTGTTCCCTCATAGTGTCTTCTCGTTCCCAAGTATGAATAATACTCTGATCTTACCGCCATGCAACCTTGACCAATTGGACATTTTTGTTTCTTAATCGTTTCACTGATCGGTCTACTATACTAGTGGGCTCGGCTATAGTGGTCAGAATCTCTTGGATTTCAACATTATCGTCTAGCATTTTGTGAGTAGGGTCCGGTAAGTACTTCCTCAATTGAGAAACGTGAAATACATTATGTAAATTTGCCAAATGAGAAGGCAACACAATCTGATAAGCTACAGGTCCGACTCTCTTCAATATTTCATACGGACCAATATATCTTGGACTTAACTTCTTGCTTTTCAATGCCCTTCTAATACCTTTGCTCGGAGAGACTTTCAGAAATACTTTATCACCGACTTGAAATTCAATTGGCTTCGTCCGGTTATCATAATAGCTCTTTTGACGGTCTTGGGATGCTTTCATTTTGTCTTTGATCATTTGGATTTGCTCGAAGGTCTGCTACACAATCTCTGGTCCTAACATTAGATTTTCACCCGATTACGACCAGCAAAGAGGAGTTCGGCATTTCCTTCCATATAAAGCTTCATAGGGAGCCATACCTATACTACTATGATAGCTATTATTATAAGTAAATTCGACCAGTGGAAGGTATTGTTCCCAGCTCCCACCATGCTCTAACACACAGGATCTCAACAAGTCTTCCAAACTATGGATAGTCCGCTCAGATTGCCCATCTGTTTGAGGGTGATAGGTCGAACTCAATCGGAGCTTCGATCCTAACTCTTGATGCAGACTTCCCCAAAATTGGGAAGTAAACCTCGAATCTCTATCCAACACAATCGAAGATGGAACACCATGAAGTAGGATTATCTTGCTAACGTACAATTGTGCTAGTCTTGACAAGGAATAACTCATGTTGATCGGCAAGAAGTGTGCAGTCTTTGTCAATCGGTCCATGATAACCCAAATAGCATCATGACCATTCCGAGTCTTTGGTAATCCCATTACGAAATCCATAGCTATAGCATCCCACTTCCACACGGGAATTTCCAAAGGTTGTAAACCACCGGTCGGTTTTTGATGCTCAACCTTTGCTTTTTGACAAATTATGCAATGGGCCACAAAGTCGACTACATCTTTCTTCATTCTGGGCCACCAAAAATGTAACTTCAAATCATGATACATCTTAGTAATACCCAGATGAATACTTAGCATACTTTTATGTGCCTCATTAAGCACTGATTGTCGTAAATCTTCCGAGTCAGGTACATAAATCTGACCCTTCACTCGGTAAATACCGTCTGAGCCCTCGGTTAGAAATAAATCTTTACCTTTAGCCTGAGTTTCTTTCATCTCGGCTAAATAAGAATCGGTCATTTGTTGTACATAAATAATCTTCAAAAATTCATTAGCTATCTTTAATGTACCGATAGTCACTTTCCGAGACGAAGACATATCTACTTGCAAATTCATGTGTCGAAATTGTTCAAGCAACTCCATCCTTTTAACCATTATTGTCGCCATGTGAATGGACTTCCGACTCAAAGCGTCAGCTACCACATTGGCCTTTCCTGGGTGGTATTTTAAGTCGAACTCATAATCTTTCAAGAATTCAATCCATCTCCTCTGCCTCATATTAAATTCCTTTTGATCAAACAGATATTTCAGACTCTTGTGGTCACTATACACTTCAAACTTAGAGCCATAAAGATAGTGCCTCCAAATTTTCAGTGCAAAGACCACTGCTGCCAATTCCAGATCATGAGTTGGGTAGTTTTGCTCGTGCGGTCGTAATTGTCGTGAAGCGTAAGCAATCACTCGGCCATTCTGCATCAGCACACATCCTAGGCCAAGTCCGAATGCATCACAGAAAACTATAAAGCTTTCCTGCAAATTTGGCAAAGCCAATACAGGAGTAGAAGTCAATCGGATTTTCAATTCTTGAACACTAAGCTAGGCACCGGGGGGCCGATATTTATATTGGGCTTATACTCTTGCAAAGTATTAGAGAATTGTGAATAATTAAACGTTGAGGGAATAAATAAGTGTAATTGATTTGATAACTATGCAATAGTTTAATATAGTGAAATTGATTAAATTTAGTAAGAATACAAATAAAATAAAGGAAAAGACGATCTTGCCCATGAGCTATATATATATAAGGAGATTCTCTTCCTTCCCTCTTCATTATTTACAAGTTACCTTTGCTGTTGGTCTGTTCCTTCTCTTTCGTTTTTCTCTTCTCTCTTAACGCTGAGTTGCATGCGCTGGAGAGGGACTCCATTTGTGTCCAAACTTCAATTGATTCCCATTCCTGTGATCGAGGCTTCAAGGTGAGTCTACTGATCCGTTCTAATTATGATTCCCTTATCCCTTTTATTCTTTGGCGGTTTAAAGCCATGCATGGCTATATTCATGGCTGTTCTCCACTCCTCCGGTGAGTGTGAGCCCAAATGCAGTCCATGAACTAAGGGCGTTGAAGTGACGAGCTGTACTTTATGATCCGTAGGTAGTAGGTTAAGCAACGGAAGACTGAGTGACGGAGTTGAGATTGCGAAACCAGTGCTCAGAGGAAGGAATCGACACAGAGAACAGATCATCGAAGCGTGGAACCAATGTAAGGGGGTGTTCGGGTTATAATTAATTAGAATAGGACTCGCTTCTTATTCAGGTCATTGAGGTAATGTAAACAGGTTAAGGAAAATGTTGCTAAACATAGTTGTGTGTTTATGCTTGTGCATGTGTGACTGGGTTTATTAATTAGTGGAAGATCGGGTGTGGTTGAGTTTATCATGTTATGATCTTGTGATATCTAATGTTGAAATGATCAGTGTTATGTGACGTCGGGTTAGCAAGCAGGCTACCCGAGTGATGAGGAATTGATATTATTATGTGAAAGGTAAACTGTTGAATGACTATGTGGTGTGGGATGGCCGACGGTATATGATAGCCCCTCATTTCCGGCTCCCGTGGTTTTCGTGCCCAGTTGAGCTACCCAGTGGTCAAGTAGGACCCAGTGGTCGAGGTGGAGAGTCAAGCAGGACTCGGTGAACCAAGCAGGGTTCACGGGGTGTCAAGTAGGACCCCCAGCTGAAGGCCAATCCTTTAGTATCCGGATACTAGGAGTCAGATTGTATGAGAGTCAGTTGTGATCGTGATGAATGTGATGGAATTCTGTGATTGGGTTAATATAGCTACTGTATGTAATACACTATGTTTCGGTATGCTTACTTTCGAATGATGCTTGATGTATATGTATAAATATGCATGTATATTTGTTAAGTTCCATTCTATATTAATTACAATGCCAAACACTCACCCTTGCCTTTTTTTTTAGTAACCAGAGACAGGGAGGGGGAAGGAGCCATGGAGTCGCGCCAAGGGGGAGAACGGTGCCAGGGTCTGAGTGACTTTGAGTGACTCTCTATAGAGTTATATATGTGTATAAGAACTTCCGAATATTATTAATTAGTTGTGTTTAAACAAGACCGGACCGGATGCAAATCTACATTTTAAAATACATTACTGTCATTTACATATGCTGTCGTGGTAGCTATGACAAACCTTTGATTAACAGAATCATTTTTAGGGTGAGATTTTCGGGAGTCCGTCTCCATGTTTTGTCTAATCCGATGTGTGAAAGGTATTCGCTCAAGCGAATAGAAACCTCGTTCAAGCGAGAGTCCGGAATCTCGCTTAGACGAGTAGGGGCCTCGCTCAAGCGAGAAGCCCTGATTCCCTTTCTCCCATCCGTTGTGCTTAGATTAACTTGCTCTTCTTTTCTAGATCTCATTTATTTAATCTAATTGTGACTGCTGTCACTTGAATAAGTCAGTAAAAATAAATGCTTTGTCACTAAATCTCGATTAATTTTCAAGAAAAGGAAAAATTTATCGTAAGATGTAATCGTCTGAATAAAAACAAATGCAAAAATAACCTAGGACGTTACACTTGGTATCAGAGCGGTTCTTTCTAGAGTCGGTGTATGGGCCGATCTAGTGATTGTGATAGTCTTATGAAGGTTGATTGTATTTCGTTGTATTGAGATTGTGTGTGGCCTGGCATCGTTCCCTTGGCACTCCACTGGCGTAGTACTCTATGAATATAAGGTAAATTTACGATCCCCTGACTGATCTTGGTTATTAATGGTGATGTGTTTGCTCATTGTAGAATTACTAAATGGCCGGAGAGACTAGTTCTGGAGGAAGAGATGATTTCTTCTCTAGATTTACTCAGCTGATGAGTAGGACCGAGTCCGGTCCCACTCTGGATAAATTCCTGAAAAGGAATCCTCCGACTTACAAAGGGGGACAGGACTATGACGGTAGGGATGGCAAAACGGGCCAGGCCCAACGGGCTGGCCCGCCAAGCCCGCCAAATTTGGCGGGGCGGACAAGAATTTTTAGCCTGCCTCCCGCCAAGGCCCGCCCCGCCTGGCCCGCCAATTTGGCGAGCCAAAACCTTGGCGGGGCGGGCCGGCCTGACGGGCCCCCGCCAAAAGAAAAAAATATAAATATTACTAATTTATACTTTATTTTATTAAAATATATACTTTGATTTTCTAAGATTAAAAAAAAAGTAACATCTCTTACTATTTATACATTTCTTTTAATAATATTTTCTTTAATTTTTTTTAAAAAATTATTTTTTAAATTTTTTAATCTTAATTTGACATATTTTTTTAAAAAAAATTACAATTTTAACTTTGGCGGGCGGGCCCGCCTTAGGCGGGGCGGGCCCTGAATTTTGGCCCGTTTAACTTGGCGGGGCGGGCCAGGGCCCGGCGAGCCAGCCCGTTTTGCCATCCCTATATGACGGGGCATACATCTAGATCAAGGATATCGAGCAGGTTTTTGAATATTTTGAGTGCTCTGAAGAGCAAAAGGTTTTATTTGCTACTTACCAACTAAAAGAAGAGGCTAGAGTATGGTGGTCCCGAGTGAAGGTGTAGATGAACACAGCAAATGAGCCGTTGGTATGGGCGAATTTCTGAAGGAGGTTCCTTATTAAATACTTCCCGGACAACTACAAAATCCGGAAAGAAATGGAATTCCTGAAGTTGGAGCAAGACCGGATGTCTGTAGCTGAGTACACCAGCAAGTTTGACGAGCTGTGTGATTTTTACCACCCTTTCTCGTTAGAAGGGACTGAAGGTAGCAAGTGCGCCAAATACGAAGCTGGACTACGGATTGAGCTCCGTAGTGTAATCGTACCAATGGAGATTAGGGACTACCTAACCCTGGTGAACAAAGCAAGACTGACTAAAAAGGTGCAGTTACAAAGGACGTCCCAGCCAAGAGATAAAAAGCCACTGAAGGCAAAAGGATTCAACTTCAAGAGGATGAGTCAATTCTTCCGGGGTGGTAAGTCTTCTGCTACCTCCTCATCCTCTTCCGATCGGGGTTCCACTGGTCGATCAGGTAATCCTTCTGGTAATCGTACATGCTACAATTGTGGTCAGGAAGGTCACATTGCCAAACATTGCCAAGCCAATCAGATTGTGTGCTTCCAGTGCGGACAACCAGGGCACCTCAGGCCCGATTGCCCTCAGAGGCAGCAGCAGGGCAGGTCGGACAACCGAACCAACTCTTCTGGGACCCGGGGTTCCAACTTTTCGAGGGGAGGCCGGAATGGAGCTGGTAGAGGGAACCAACAATCGGGAAGATATGATGCCCAATCTAGCGGTGCCCAGAACGCCATGGCCGGGCGTGTATTTGCGTTTGATGCTTCAGAAGCTACGAGGAATGACAATTTGGTACAGGGTAAGTGCCTCATCTGTGGTTATCTGGTTGATGTAATTTATGATTCAGGTGCCACCCATTCCTTTATTTCGAAAAGTTGTGTGCGATGGCTTGGTCTGCCAATCGGTTTAATGGAGAACGCTCTTATTGTTTCCACTCCAACTGGTTCCACTTTCCATGCAACTACAGTGTGTAGAGAACTGCCGATGCAAATCGAAGCCTGTACTTTTCGAGTAAATTTTATCTGTATGCCATTGAAGGACTTAGATGTTATTCTGGGTCTTGATTGGCTTGCTGCTAATCATGTGTTGGTCGACTGTTATCGGAAGAATATTGTTTTCTCTCAGGAACTTGACATGAAGAACGGGGTGAGCGATGTCCTAACCACGTATGTTGTTTTATTCGCTTCGGAGGGTCGGCATAACCTCCTGCTAAGTGATATTTCGATTGTTTGCGAATTTCCTGACGTTTTTCCGGAAGAAATTCCGGAGCTACCTCCCAGTCGGGAGATTGATTTCTCTATTGACTTGATTCCCGGGGCAGAACCTGTGTCCCGAGCGCCATATAGAATGTCTTTGGTGGAATTAACCGAAGTGAAGAAACAAGTAAACGAATTACTAGAAAAGGGCTTTATTCGACCCAGTGCCTCACCCTGGGGCGCTCCGGTGTTATTGGTAAAGAAGAAGGACGGTAGTATGCGAATGTGCATTGATTACCGACAGCTGAACAAACTGACAATCAAAAATAAATATCCACTACCTCGGATTGACGATTTACTGGACCAGTTGCGAGGCGCCGTTGTGTTCTCTAAGATCGACTTGAGGTCGAGGTACCACCAGATCTGAGTGAGGTCGGAGGATATCCCAAAGACAGCATTTCAGACTCGGTATGGACACTTCGAGTACATAGTAATGCCCTTTGGAGTAACGAACGCTCCTGCCATTTTTATGGACTATATGAATCGGACCTTTCAACCGTACTTGGACCAGTTTGTGGTAGTATTCATTGATGATATTTTGGTATATTTGAGGTCGGACGAGGAGCATGCTCAACATCTTTGACTTGTTTTACAAGTACTTCGGGAGAAGAAGTTGTACGCTAAATTATCTAAGTGTGATTTCTGGGGGAGTAGTGTACAATTCTTGGGGCATATAATTTCCCAAGAGGGAATCTCAGTTGATCCGACAAAAATTGAGGCGGTTATGGCCTGGGAGAGGCCGAAGTCAATAACTGAAATCAGGAGTTTCCTCAGATTAGCTGGATACTATCGACGCTTCATTGAGGGGTTCTCTCGGATAGCACTTCCTCTGACTCGGTTAACAAGGAAAGGAAACCCCTTCGTGTGGTTGGAAACGTGTGAATTAAGCTTCCAAACTCTTAAGCGATGTTTAACGACTGCCCCTGTGCTTGCACTGCCCGATGTAACACAGGAATTTGAAGTATATTGTGATGCATCCAAATTTGGATTGGGGTGTGTGTTGATGCAAGCTGATCGGGCAATTGCTTATGCTTCGAGGCAATTGAGGCCACATGAGGAGAATTACCCGACTCATAATTTGGAACTTGCAGCAGTGGTGTACGCACTGAAGATTTGGCGTCATTATCTGTATGGGGCTCGCTTTGTAGTATTTAGTGATCACAAGAACCTAAAGTACTTATTTGATCAAAAGGAGCTAAATATGAGACAGAGGCGATGGGTGGAGTATTTAAAGGATTACGACTTCGATTTAAAGTATCACCCGGGCAAAGCGAATGTTGTGGTAGATGCACTAAGCAGGAAGGTATTACACGTGGCTTACCTGATGGGTAGAGAGCAGGAATTACTGGAAAGCTTTAGACATATGAATGTTGGAATTGTTATGGACGCACCAAATCGAATGACAATCGGAATGTTAAAAATCTCCAACGAATTTCTGGAGTCGATGGTAGCTGTACAGAAAGACGATAAAGAATTACTGAGGCTGATTGATACTCAGACCCAAGGCAAAAATGTGGAGATAACTCCGGGTAACGATGGTATATGGAGATTCAGGAACCGAGTGGTGGTGCCTGCACATGGAGGCTTCAGGCAGGCGGTGCTATCAGAAGCACACAAGAGCTCTCTGAGTATACATCCGGGAGTGACAAAAATGTATCATGACTTAAAAAAGGAATTCTGGTGGCCAAGCATGAAGAAGGCAATAATCGAGTATGTGAAATCCTGTGTGATATGCCAGAAGTGCAAGGTTGAGCACCAACGACCTCCAGGTTTGCTTCGACCTCCAGAAATTCTGATCTGGAAGTGGGAAGGTATCACCATGGACTTCGTGTCCGGACTACCCCGCACTCAAACCGGATACAACGCGATTTGGGTGATTGTTGATCGACTAACCAAAAGTGCGCATTTCCTGGCAATAAATATGAAGTGGTCGCTAGATCGATTAGCTAAGTTGTACGTTGCTGAGGTCGTACGACTGCATGGTGTGCCCTCAAGCATTATCTCCGATCGGGATCCCCGATTCACTTCAAGGTTTTGGGGGAGTTTGCAACAACAACTGGGTACTGAGCTCAAATTGAGCTCAGCCTACCATCCCCAGACCGATGGCCAATCAGAACGGACTATACAGACTCTTGAAGATATGTTAAGGGCATGTGTACTGGAACAGGGCGGATCATGGGAGAAATACTTGCCCTTGGTAGAGTTTGCATATAATAACAGTTACCACAGCAGCATTGGGATGGCTCCATACGAAGCTCTTTATGGTCGGAAATGTCGTACTCCATTATGTTGGAATGAGAACGGCGATGCCCTTCATCTGGGGCCTGAGATGATTCAAGAGATGAATGAGCAAATCGCTTTAATCCGAGAGAAGATAAAAATTGCTCAAGACCGGCAAAAGAGCTATTATGACAATCGGCATAGACCCCTTGAATTCCAAGTGGGTGATTGGGTGTTCCTAAGGATTTCACCGACTAAGGGTGTAGGTCGAATTTTGAAGAGCCAAAAGCTTAATCCGAAGTATATTGGACCATACCAAATACTAGAACGGATTGGTGAAGTCACTTATCGATTGGATCTTCCCCAATCGTTGACTAACATTCACAACGTGTTCCACGTATCGCAACTTCGAGCCTACATTCCGTGTGATACCATGATTGTACCGAGTGACTCCATTGAAGTGAAGGAGAACCTGACGGTGGAGGCGGTACCAATCAGCATTGAAGAGCATCAAACCAAACGGTTAAGGAACAAGGAGGTACCGCTGGTAAAGGTGAAGTGGCAGAATTTACATTGGATGAATTACACTTGGGAGTTAGAATCCGATATGAGACGAATGTACCCTCATCTTTTCCAACCGGAACACTGATTTCGGGGACGAAATCTCCTTTTAGGGGGGTGGATGTAACATCCCTGATGTTTTAATGAGAATTATAAAAAATGGGAAATGATTAGAAAAAGTTTTAGAAGTTTTATTTAATATTTGTTCTGACTGAGCCAGAGATAAGAAAGCCGGTGTCGAGATCGGTCTCAGAAGCGCGAGCAGGCGGAGTTAAGGATCGGGAGTGTAGGAGAAGAGTGGGAAGGGCTAGGTGGTCTGGTCCAACCAATGTGAGAAGAGCGCCTCACACGGGGTCATAGCCCGGATTAACCTCATAAGGACTGAAACAACGGGTGTAGGTAACCAAGAGGTGAGCACGGATGAGATATCCGACCTCTCAGGTTGTAGCTCGGATTTCCGAGGTATGAACACTAAGCTAGGCACCGGGGGGCCGATATTTATATTGGGCTTATACTCTTGCAAAGTATTAGAGAATTGTGAATAATTAAACGTTGAGGGAATAAATAAGTGTAATTGATTTGATAACTATGCAATAGTTTAATATAGTAAAATTGATTAAATTTAGTAAGAATACAAATAAAATAAAGGAAAAGACGATCTTTCCCATGAGCTATATATATATATATATATATATATATATATATAAGGAGATTCTCTTCCTTCCCTATTCATTATTTACAAGTTACCTTTGCTGTTGGTCTGTTCCTTCTCTTTCGTTTTTCTCTCCTCTCTTAACGCTGAGTTGCATGCGCTGGAGAGGGACTCCATTTGTGTCCAAACTTCAATTGATTCCCATTCCTGTGATCGAGGCTTCAAGGTGAGTCTACTGATCCGTTCCAATTGTGATTCCCTTATCCCTTTTATTCTTTGGCGGTTTAAAGCCATGCATGGCTATATTCGTGGCTGTTCTCCACTCCTCCGGTGAGTGTGAGCCCAAATGCAGTCCATGAACTAAGGGCGTTGAAGTGACGAGCTGTACTTTATGATCCGTAGGTAGTAGGTTAAGCAACGGAAGACTGAGTGACGGGGTTGAGACTGCGAAACCAGTGCTCAGAGGAAGGAATCGACACAGAGAACAGATCATCGAAGCGTGGAACCAATGTAAGGGGGGTGTTCGGGTTATAATTAATTAGAATAGGACTCGCTTCTTATTCAGGTCATTGAGGTAATGTAAACAGGTTAAGGAAAATGTTGCTAAACATAGTTGTGTGTTTATGCTTGTGCATGTGTGACTGGGTTTATTAATTAGTGGAAGATCGGGTGTGGTTGAGTTTATCATGTTATGATCTTGTGATATCTAATGTTGAAATGATTAGTGTTATGTGACGTCGGGTTAGCAAGCAGGCTACCCGAGTGATGAGGAATTGATATTATTATGTGAAAGGTAAACTGTTGAATGACTATATGGTGTGGGATGGCCGACGGTATATGATAGCCCCTCATTTCCGGCTCCCGTGGTTTTCGTGCCCAGTTGAGCTACCCAGTGGTCAAGTAGGACCCAGTGGTCGAGGTGGAGAGTCAAGCAGGACTCGGTGAACCAAGCAGGGTTCACGGGGTGTCAAGTAGGACCCCCAGCTGAAGGCCCATCCTTTAGTATCCGGATACTAGGAGTCAGATTGTATGAGAGCCAGTTGTGATCGTGATGAATGTGATGGAATTCTGTGATTGGGTTAATATAGCTACTGTATGTAATACACTATGTTTCGGTATGCTTACTTTTGAATGATGCTTGATGTATATGTATAAATATGCATGTATATTTGTTAAGTTCCATTCTATATTAATTACAATGCCAAACACTCACCCTTGCCTGTTTTTTTAGTAACCAGAGACAGGGAGGGGGAAGGAGCCATGGAGTCGCGCCAAGGGGGAGAACGGTGCCAGGGTCCGAGTGACTTTGAGTGACTCTCTATAGAGTTATATATGTGTATAAGAACTTCCGAATATTATTAATTAGTTGTGTTTAAACAAGACCGGACCGGATGTAAATCTACATTTTAAAATACATTACTGTCATTTACATATGCTGTCGTGGTAGCTATGACAAACCTTTGATTAACAGAATCATTTTTAGGGTGAGATTTTCGGGAGTCCGTCTCCATGTTTTGTCTAATCCGATGTGTGAAAGGTATTCGCTCAAGCGAATAGAAACCTCGTTCAAGCGAGAGTCCGGAATCTCGCTTAGACGAGTAGGGGCCTCGCTCAAGCGAGAAGCCCTGATTCCCTTTCTCCCATCCGTTGTGCTTAGATTAACTTGCTCTTCTTTTCTAGATCTCATTTATTTAATCTAATTGTGACTGCTGTCACTTGAATAAGTCAGTAAAAATAAATGCTTTGTCACTAAATCTCGATTAATTTTCAAGAAAAGGAAAAATTTATCGTAAGATGTAATCGTCTGAATAAAAATAAATGCAAAAATAACCTAGGACGTTACAAGGCACCTACTCTTTTAGGCGAAATCCGACCAGAGGTTGTCCTTCAATTCTGCACTCGCCCGCTCGGCTAGGGTTCCCAGCACTCGGGTTTTCATTCGGCAGTTCAATCAACACCGACTCATCTTGCTCGGTTATACCTCTTTCCGAGTCAGAGTTTTACTCTCTCGTTACTCGGAAATCTTTCATACGAAGTTCACTCGGAATTTGAGAACAATCCTTCTTTCGGAAATTATTCCACTCAGAACATACTCGGTCGGAGTTCAAGTCTTTGTCCATAAGCACTCCTCCTGGGAAACTCACTCGGAATTATCATTCGGTACTATTCCACTCGGAATGTCTCATTTGATATCATTTCACTCGGAAGTGTCACACTCAGAGACACTTCACTTGGCAAACCACCCAGATACACTCCACTCGGGAGTTCACTACTTAGAAACATCTTTCCGAGATGTACTTCTACTTCTCTCGGAAACAACCCATTCAGAATCATTCCACTCGGAAATGTTTCCGTTTCACTCGGATTTAACTCACTCGAATGTGTCTCAATCGGACACAGCGTTACTTCGTTCAAGAAAGATCCTTTTATGATGTTTCACTCGGAAACATCTTAAATTTACTTAGAATTAGTCTTCAGTCTTATTTCACTCAGAAAATCTTACCTTTAACATTTTCACTCGGATTTTCATTCAGAAACCCTTCTTTAATTCCTTGTTAAATTATTTTTCTACAAATCTCAAAAATTGGGATGTTACAGTCTACACTAGACGAAGAGACATAGACGAGAAAGCAAATAAGGGGGAAATTGAGGATCATGAGGGGCAGAACATGATAAAAATATTAACAACATTAATGAACTAATGAATATAATGGAAGAGGAAAACCTTGCAAAAAATTAAAAATGTAAAAAGATTAAATTAATAAGAAAAAGTAATACCTAAATCAGAATTTAAAATAGAAACATAAGAGAAGAAATGTTTTTTTTGGCATGTTTTATAAATCAATTTATATGCAAAATTTTCTAAACTTGTTAACTACAAGCCTGTCTTGACTAGGGTTGTTCCAGGCCTTTTTGAGGTTTGAAACATAACAAGTATAAAGGGCTCTATAAAATAAATAAATTTTTTTCATTTCTAAATAAAAATGTTCTATGATTTATAATTTAAACAGCGAATTTGAAATTTAAAAACTAATAGTATTACCATAAAAATTATAATCACATCTCATATTTGTAATTGAATAATAGTAGTGTAACACTAAATTAAATTTATTTAAATTATTCACTTATAGTCTAAAAGTGTTAAAAACAATTTAAAATTTCACTCCCCGCGTATTTGTATTATAATTACATTGAAATTAAAAATTCTATATATTAAAATTTACAAAATCTTCCTTCTAGAATTAAAAAAGAAAAAGAAAAATCGAGCAAGCATCATTATGGTTCCAAATTATCATTCTCTTTTCAAAAAAATAAAATTAAGAATGTAAATAAAAGTTGTAATTTATCTAATAGTGGTGTTGTCGTGCTAATGGATATAGAAGAAAACCATCCAATTATGATATTTAACAAAAATTTCAACGATAATTAGTTGAAATTTGGTTGATTTAGACAAAAAAAGTAACATTTTATTAATTTAAACATTTTCTTCATTTTGGTTTTAAATCAAGATATATTTAAATTAAAAATTACTTTTTCCTAAATTTTTTATTATGGTTGAATGTATATCTAAAATAAATATTATTTAAGAACTTTAAATATCTTGGTTATGGTACATGGACCTTTTTAAAAACTTCCAAAATTAAAAAAATAATTTTAAGAAGAAGGCATCCATGATTGACATGATATAAAAGAACTTAAAGTTCAGAGGATGACTTTAAGAGGATCCAAAGAACATATCAAAAAGTTTTTATATGTTGGCAAACACTCTAAAGTATAATGGAGTGTCTAAAGATACAATAAGACTAATGTTTTCCCCATTTTTTTGTTACAGGAAAAGTGCAAAATTGGCTAAACCACACATTGCATGAAGATTACTATTTGGGATCAACTTCAACAAATAATTTCTCAGTAAATACTACTCAATTTCATCATATCCAGAGTCTGAGCGGAGATTGTTAGCTTCACCCAACATGTGGGTGAATCTTTTGGTTATGTGTGGTATAGATTCTAGAAGCTGTTGAGACAATATCCTAACTATAGTTCCCTAAACTATTAATCAGTGGAGACATTTTACTATGCCTTATCCACTACTAATCATGTAGTTATTAATGCAACATGTAGTGGAGGACACGTGCTTCGCCCATTATTTATAGTATGGAGAACTATCGACAATTTGGCCTTCAATGATCAAATGTGAGTATAACTAATAAGCATATGTAAGAAGGGAAAAGTAACCAAGTGGTTTTTATGATGTTAGGAAACCCATTATGCTACATGGACAAGTGGAAGTATTAACAAAGCAAGTTGTGGTGGAGAAGAACAAAGCAAAGACTAAAGGCTTCAATTTAGATCAACTGACTTTGTTTCATCCTTTTCGCTTTAGATCTTAACCGTTGATAATTCATACATTTAATATGATATATATCACCAATACACTATTACAAACTTATCTCTGTCTGTTCATAATTCATACATTTATAATATAATGTTTGCCACCTACCTGAAATTGAAGATTCTAACTTAAACTCACATTTCGGTCTCGCTCTCAAAATGAACCTATAAGCAAAACCAAATTGGTGTCCGCCTATTAGTCGACCATACCTTAAATTCAATAATTCTACCTTAATCTCAACTATCCAGAAACTCAAAACCTTACAAATATAAGCAACGTGTTTCCTTTTTTACAATTTTTTATAATTATTACCAAACAAATCCTAATATTTGTTTGATAGTATTATGTTCATTACAATTTTTTAGAGCTTTAACTAAAATTTTAAAAAATTATTTTAGTTAGATTAAGTAGAATACTTTTGTTGATTACAAAAAGAAACTTACTTTTGCTACAAAGAAAAGAAATTTTCCAAAACCTTACATTAGCTTAAGAAAATTTAATAAATGTTATTTTCCATGCATGTCCCTTTTGAAAAAAGTCTTTATCCATTATTAGTTAAGTATAATTTATTTATAAATGGAAATTGTAACATCCTTGATGTTTTATAATTTGAAAATAAACAAAAATATAAATGGAGCTAAAAATAATAATAAATAAGATATATAAACAGAAAATGGAGTTTTAAATGAATTTTTAAAGAAAATAGCATCAGGACCCTGACGCGTAGCGTGGATATGGCGTGTAGTGTCAGGTGGGAATTAATGAGCTGACGCGTAGCGTCAACGTCACGATCAGCTTAAAACAGAGGCATGCAAAATAGAACCCGCAAGTCTTTTTTCTTCTATTTTCTTCTCTCCCTTATGCAAATTGGCCCAAAGCTTGGTGGAGGTCATGAATTCTTATGGTTTTCAGTGATTGGAACCAAGGTAAGGCACATGGGACCCTTAATCTTGTGTTTTCTCTCCTCCTTCTCTTCTCCCCCTCTTGAAACCGAGGTTACATGTGATAGTAGGAGCTTTGATTCTGAGTTTTGATGAGTTTGGGAGCTAAGATTGTGAGTTTGGAAGTGTGGGGAAGGTAATGGGCTAATCAGTTTTATGTTTCTATAACCGTAGGTACCGGAACGAGGATCAAGGGAACGGTCAGTGAAGCGGGCATCGAATTCAGAAGAGAAACTGCGAATCAAGTGACTAGAGGATGTAACCACATCAAGAACAAATTATTGAAGCTTGGAATCGAGGTAAGGGAGTGTACGGGTTGTAATTAATGAGGATGAGATTATATGATGGCCTTGGGAGGCTTAGAATTTAATTAGGAATTATTACGAATAATGTAGATTGGTTAAACATAATTATTATAATCATATACGTATGTTTAGGCAAGATAAATAATTGATTGTTGAAGAAATATGTTAATTAAATTAATAATGTGACAAAAAGGAAGTAATGGGTATATGAATTTTGTAAATGAGATATGCTAGGTAAATTGTAAATTGTGATGAATGTTAATGAAGTGTGATATGGTGTGTGTCATTTTAATTATGTATAAACTGATGTGAACCATGAGATGCATGTGGATATATATATATTGAACTGGTCTAGTCTGGGGTCAAGGATCCAGACTGGGAACCAGTCACATAAGTTGGTGATTTAAGTGTTTGTACATCGGTACAGTGGGTATCCGATATTATAATCTAACCTCTCAGTGGGAGAGTCCGGTCTTGTTGTCCTGGAGATCCTTCACACCAAGCTTTTGCGTTGATGGGGGTGAAAGGTGGTGTCACCTGTGAAGATTCTCTGACGCTCAAGTTAGTAAAGAGAATGAAAACTCAGAGAATACTTGAGTAATGCAATAGTGAGATAAAAGTAAGAACAACATAACCTTGCATGTGTAGGAGAATATGCTATTTAT
Source organism: Clitoria ternatea (assembly GCA_037962975.1). Taxonomy (NCBI): domain Eukaryota; kingdom Viridiplantae; phylum Streptophyta; class Magnoliopsida; order Fabales; family Fabaceae; genus Clitoria; species Clitoria ternatea. Next base: position 11,617,904 of record CM075670.1, read on the forward strand.
AGTTGAACGTGGAAAATGAATCGTTGGGTGCAAGTGGGCCAGGAGGCTCTGATACCTTGTTCAGCGTATCATTCACATGATCATTACTACCACTATATTAATTATGATATGTCAAACACTCACCCTTGTTATGGTTTATTAAATTTTTAGTGACTAGTGACAGGGAAGATGTCAATGCCCCGGAGGTGCGCCAAACGGAGAGTTGATGCTAAGGGATAAGAAAATGATGTAATAAGTAGAACTGTGTATAAAATTGTATAACTTGCTTTGCATGTTTAATGAATTAGTTAGGTATGTTGATAATGCAAGGATGATTAATGCGGTATCAAGAATGATATTAATAATCATGTGATATTAGTGAATCGTTGATGATGATAATTATTGATAATGAGGGTTGGATTAGGATGAATTGATTTGGTATTGACAACTATGTTTAATGTGTTGAATGGATGAATCTCGGCATAGAGTCATATGATTGAGTGTGATGTGTGACGCCCTAGAAATTTTCCCCGAATAAATTTTTCGCGGTTAAAGAATCATTTTAAAACTCGTAATTTAAATTCTGAGGTCACGTAAAGATTAATAAATGCAGAATATTATCATGCATACTAGTCATGAACGAATAAAACATAACACATTTATATAGCGGAAACGATAAAGAAGATTACAGTACATGGTACATAATATTATTACAACCCATTAAAATTTAAATGAAACCAAAGTCCAAGCAATAATTCATAAAAGCTTCATTCATGGCATCACTCGTCATTCTGTGTAGCATGCACTGTAAAAATTAATGTAAGAGTAAGATAGAATATACAATAAATATAAAATAAGTAAAATTACACATACACAATCAACAAACCATAATGATATGATAAATATGCCAAACAAGTTCATTTATATTTAATAAATCTTTAACTTAGTCAAATGATGTCATGCTGGATCCATTTTGGTTTGGTGAGAATACTGTAGTAAAAAGTCTCATAGAGACACCAGTAGGAATTTGCATAACCATGAATCCCTACACCCTCATGGCTCCTACGAAAATAAGTACACAAGTAGGAATTTGCATAACCATGAATCCCTACACCCTCATGGCTCCTGCGAAAATAAGTACGCAAGTAGGAATTTGCATAACCATGAATCCCTACACCCTCATGGCTCCTACGAAAATAGGGCTTTAACTCACCATAGAGTAACCCCCCACCAGGGTAGGCAATCATGGAACCCCTAAATTCCATGGTGCGTCCAAATGCTTATGATGCATGAATGCCTTTAATTCTCTTTATCGATTTAACATACCATGATATCAATATTTCCATAATCACTTGGAAAACCACAAGTCCTCAAAGGACACATCACATATAATAATTTTCAGAATCATGGATTTACTGTTTCAACAATATATCTCAATAAATCACAAGGCATTCATGTATACATTAATTTAGTCATTCATAATCATTCATGACAAAAATATATATATTGTATGTCATGTATAGGACACTCAATAACATCCATAATAATCAATAATCCCTCAATAATTCAATAATAGATCATTACTCATATGAAAAATATCATTTTTATCCATAATAACTATTATAGGTAAGTTTCAGCATTTTACAACAGCAACATACGTTTGTAAAACAACCATAATGAGACACCCCAAAAATAGAGGTAAATTTTTCACGTTTTTATAAATCATAAATTCGATGAAAGAAAATAAGTGCTGAAACATTTTTGACACAGTACCTGGATCAATGATGAACCACTCCCGTATATGAAGATATGAGAGGGTGAAATTAAAAGATTGATTTTATGATAATTTTCCGAGTTAAAATCAGCGGAAGAATTATTCAAATTAAATGTTGCCAAAATAAACTTTAAGAGAAAGGACCTCTTGAAATTCCATGAGTCATACAGAGTCCAAAATTCCTTTGAAATATTGCATGAATGCACTTTTATTGCAAGGGAAATGAAATGAGTTGAAATCAAGACAAAAAGAGCAATAGGATGTCCCCCGCTCAAGCGAGATCTATCCGCTTGAGCGAGCCAGCGGGGGCATACTTGAGCGAAGTAAAGAAAAGCTGAGCGAAAGGAGTTATTATGCATCAGGGGTCGATCTTCGCTCAAGCGAATTCTGACTCGCTTGAACGTGACACGCAAGCCTCGCTTGGGCGAATCCAGTGAGCATGGGCGAAAATCGTCCAGAACCGAACTCCATACCGACTCGCTTGGGCGAGACCTCCTCGCCTAGGCGAAAAACTTCCAGAGCCAAGCTTATACCCTCTCGTTCAACAAGACTCCCCAACACTTGAGGTTTCACTCAGCAAGATGCTCCTGAGTGACCCATCTCTCACTCAATTTTCCACTCAGCATGATCAACCCAAATCCGAGTCTCCTCTCACTCAGATTTCCTCTTGGTAGAATCATTCCAAACACCGACTCATCATCTGATCGGTCATTCACTCGGCACTTCATTCCAAAACCGACTTCCTTTCTTTTTCACTCAAGTGGAGTTATTCCAGAGTACTCCTAGACAACTCACACCGAATGTCCCCATCGGTGCCATCCCACTAGGAATTGCACATTCGGAGGCACTCCACTCAGAACAAGTTACACTGGACTCGGAAATTCCCCACTCGTTACTCCACTGTCCAGGATATCACACATAACGTGAGCAAATCAAATCTTTTTAACTTGAAACCACTTTCTATAGATCCATAACATAAATATCTACAACTTTTGTGAAGACATCAAAGTCTAAAAATGTATGTATAATTCCCAGAATATTAATATATACACAAAATAGAAGATACGTATTCCAAACAGACATGCTGTAGTATTTTGGCTATAACTCATGTTATACATATCCAAATCAGTCGGTTCAAGTCTCAAAATTCACATAACAAAAAGATCTACAACTTTGATGAAGAAGTCAGAGTCAAATTCACTCATTTTCAGCTTCAAAATTGAGCAACAAGTTACAAAAATAATTCTGGAAAATCCTAGAACAGCATACAATTCTACCCATTCCATATTTATTCACAACCCTATCCCCTCTTACCTTGATGAAGGGTCTTAGATTGGTTGAAAAACGTTTTCTTCTTACTATCCTAGCTTTGAATCATAGTGACTTGTATGTAGAGAAGGAAATGAGAAAGAGAGACTTACTAATTTTTGTTGTTCCAAGAATTCAGACTTGGAAGAGGTGTGGTATTGATTTAATAATGTATAAGACAAGTGAGGGGGACAAGCTTTCTCGTGACTGGAGGTTAGGTGCATCAATTATGGAAATAATAGAGGTTTTAGATAAGAAATGAGTTGTATTATTGACTATTACCGCCGCCTACCTACTGGAGCCTTGTATGATTGAAGAAGAATATATTAAAATATGTATAAAACGACAAGATTGGTGTAAAAGATTAATTCTGACACTGGTTCGGTATTCAGGGGATAATTGCCGACTGGAACTCTACCGATCATTCTGAGAAAAATTCATTAGTTTCTTCATTCAGAACTGATCCACTCGGAAGAGAATTGGCTCGGTCATGTTTCTGTTTGAACACTCGGATATAGCCTTTCTTCCTCAGAAAATGACTCATTCGGAATTATCTCACCCAGACTCCTTCAGAAATATCTCACTCAGATATCTCTGTCCAAAAGTGTTGATTTTGGTGCTACACATTCTTTTATTTCTGAGGAGTGTGTTAGACGTCTTTAATTACCTGTGAAGCCTATGATATATGACCTGATTGTTTCCACTCCCACCGGTACACAACTTAGGACTACTAAGGTGTGTAACGATTGTTCTGTACTCATAGAAGGTAGAAACTTTCTTGTCGATCTTGTTTGTTTACCTTTGAAGGATCTGGAAGTAATTCTAGGGATGAACTGGTTATCAGCGAATCGAGTCTTGGTGGACTGTCATAACAAGACCGTGATATTCCCATCAGAAGAAAATCCTATTTCTGACAACCTTAAGATCTTTGCCTTAAAAGGTAAAATTCAATTGTTTGCCTTGTTTACTCTTTCCAAAGGAGATGGTGAATCTAAAGCAATTGAGATGCCAGTTGTCTCTGAATTCCCTGAAGTATTTCCAGAAAATGTCTCAAGTTTACCTCTAGAACGTGAGATAGAATTCTCAATTGACTTAATTCCAGGAGAAGAACCAGTGTCTAAGGCTCCATATCGTATGTCACCTATTGAACTGGTAGAACTAAAAAAGCAAATTGAAGAGTTGTTGGAGAAGCATTTTATCAGGCTCAGTGTGTCGCCATGGGGAGCGCCAGTATTGCTCGTCAAGAAGAAAGATGGAAGCATGAGATTATGTATAGATTATCGTCAATTAAATAAATTGACGGTGAAGAATAAATATCCTTTGCCCAGAATTGATGATCTGATAGATCAATTGAGAGGTGCTACAGTATTTTCCAAGATTGATCTATGATCGGGTTATCATCAGATTCATGTCAAGTCTGAGGATATTCCAAAGACAGCCTTTAGAACATGCTATGGTCATTACGAGTATCTTGTGATGCCTTTCGGAGTGACCAATGCCCCAATTGTATTCATGGATTACATGAATCGAGTGTTTCATTCATACTTGGATCAATTTGTCATTATCTTCATTGATGACATTCTAATTTATTCTAAGACATGAGAGGAACATGAAAAGCATCTTCGAGTGGTATTGTAGATTCTGAAAGAGAAGCAGTTGTATGCTAAGTTGTCTAAATGTGAGTTTTGGTTGAAAGAGGTAAAGTTCCTAGGCCATGTAATCTCAAGCAAAGGAGTGTCTGTGGATCCTTCTAAAATAGAAGCTGTAACAAACTGGGAAAGACCTACTTCAGTCACTGAGATACGAAGCTTCCTAGGATTAGCTGGTTACTATCGGAGATTCATTGAGGGGTTTTCTCAAATTGCCTTACCAATGACTCGTCTAACCCGAAAGAATCAACCTTTTTCTCGGACGCCAGAATGTGAGAAAAGCTTCCAGGAACTAAAATTAAAACTTACATCTGCTCCAGTCTTAACTTTGCCTAATCCACAAGAAGACTTTGTGGTTTATTGTGATGCTTCTAAGATGGGTTTAGGTTGTGTTTTGATGCAACAACGAAAGGTGATTGCCTATGCTTCTAGGCAGTTGAGACCGCATGAAATGAACTATCCGACGCATGATCTAGAATTGGCGGCGGTGGTATTTGCTTTGAAAATCTGGAGACACCATTTGTATGGAGTCAAGTTTGAGGTGTTCAGTGACCATAAGAGCTTAAAGTATTTGTTCGATCAGAAGGAATTGAACATGAGGCAGCGAAGGTGGATGGAGTTTCTTAAAGATTATGATTTTGATTTGAAGTACCATCCAGGAAAAGCAAATGTGGTAGCAGATACACTTAGCAGGAAATCCATTCATATGGCATCTTTAATGGTAAAAGAGATGGAAATGATAGAACAGTTCAGAGATTTGAACTTGGGTGTGGTGATGAAATCTTCAAGAAGTATGACCTTGGGAACTTTGAAGATAACCAATGATTTTCTGAAACTGATAGGTGAGAAGCAGAAAAAGGACTTATAATTACATAAATTGAGAGAGATGCAGGCGAATGGAAAGGATATGGGATTACAAGAAGGATTGGATGGAATTTGGAGGATTAGAAGCAGAATTTGTGTACCGGATGATGTTGATCTAAGAAGGACAATCCTAGAAGAAGCATATAAAAGTATGTTGAGCATTCATCCTGGATCAACTAAGATGTATCAAGACCTGAAGAAAAGCTTTTGGTGGCCAAGGATGAAGAAAGAAATAGCTGAATATGTGTCTTCATGTCTGGTATGTCAAAAAGCCAAGGTGGAACACCAGAAGCCATCTGGTGAACTGCAACCATTGGAGATTCCTGTCTGGAAATAGGATGACATTTCAATGGATTTTGTGTCAGGATTGCCAAGAACATGTTCAAGAAATGATGCAATCTGGGTTATTGTAGACAGATTGACAAAGTCTGCTCACTTTCTTCCAATGAATATGAAGAATTCTCTACAAAAGTTGACACTATTATATGTGAAAGAGATCGTAAGACTCCATGGTGTACCATCCAGTATTGTGTCAGATAGAGATCTGAGATTCACTTCCCGATTCTGGGGGAGCTTACATCAGGAGTTGGGTTCAAGACTCCGATTAAGTTCGGCTTATCATCCTCAAACAGATGGATAGTCAGAGCGTACCATACAAAATTGGGAGCAGTTTCTTCCACTGATTGAATTCACGTATAACAATAGTTACCATGGCAGTATTGGTATGGCTCCATTTGAAGTATTGTATGGTAGGAAGTGTCGAACGCCCCTTTGTTGGTTAGAAACTGGTGAAAGTTTGGCGTTAGGGCCTGAAATTGTGCAGCAGACTACTGAACAAATAGAAATAATCAGAGAGAAGATGAAGGCATCCCAAGATAGACAAAAGAATTATTACGATAAAAGGAGAAAACCACTTGAATTTCAAGTTGGTGATCATGTATTTTTGAAGGTTTCGCCTCACAAGGGGATTGGCCGAGCTTTGAAGAGTAAAAAGTTGAGCCCAAGGTTCATTGTACCATATGAAATTCTAAAGAGAATTGGCTCAGTGGCTTATCAGATTGCACTTCCTCCTCATCTTGCAAATTTGCACAATGTGTTCCATGTATCACAATTGAGGAAGTATGTACAAGATCCCACTCATGTTATTGCTACTGATGATGTTGAAGTTAAAGAAAATTTGACCATCCCTGCAGAACCCACACAGATTATGGAAAGGTCGATTAAACGCCTGAGAAACAAGGATGTACCATTAGTAAAGGTTGCATGGAAACAAGGAAATGATGTAACTTTAACTTGGGAGCGTGAAGATGCGATGAGGACGCAATACCCAGAATTGTTCCTCTGAGGGGTGCGTTATATTAAATTTCAAGGACGAAATTTTTATTAGGGTGGGAGAATTGTAACATCCCAAAAGTTTCACTCTCATGTATAATCATTTTTAATCCAGATTATTAATGATATTATCCAATTTCCGAGTGAATAATGTCAGAAATAAGATTTTCTGAGTGAATAAAAGAATCTGTTTCCGAGTGAAGGTTATGACCGAGAGAAATTCCGAGTGAAGGTTATGCCTTCCGAGTGAGTCATGACCGAGAGGACCACTTCCGAGTGGAGTCCTGGTCTCGGAGACATTTCTGAGTGAAGTGTGTCTGAGAGAACCACTTCTGGGTGAAAGATCCAAGTGAAATGTCTTCGAGTGACTCAATTCCGAGTCAAATGTCTTCGAATGACTCGTTTCCGAGTCAAATGTCTTTGAGTGACTCATTTTCGAGTCAAACATCTCCGAGTGAGTAATACTACCGAGTGAAGAGTTTCCGATGAAGGAAATATCCGAGTGTTGAACCCTTCAGACTATTCGTACTCGGATGTCTTGAAGTTGCCGAGAGCTTGTGCTCGGGTCGGTCTTCAAGCTTGCCTTTGACTCCGAGTGATACTTCAAAGTAGAACGATTTCTGAGAGAGGACTGAACAACTCCGAATGATATTTCAGTTGTAAGATTTCCGAGACACAACTCCGAATAATCTCTGTTGTAAGATTTCCGGGTGACTTAGCTCCGAATGATCTTTCGGTTATATGATTTTCGAGTGATTCACTTCCGAGAAAAATATTTTCGAGTAAAGACTGACTTCGAATAAGTACTTTTCAGTCAGATATATCCGAGTGGATGATTCCTGAGTGAATCAATTCTGAACGAAAAGTGACCGACTTTAAAAAGAACACTTTCGGACAGAGATATCCGAGTGAGATATTTCTGAAGGAGTCCGGGTGAGACAATTCCGAATGAGTCATTTTCCGAGGAAGAAAGGCTATATCCGAGTGTTCAAACAGAAACATGACCGAGCCAATTCTCTTTCGAGTGGAGCAGTTCTAAACGAAGAAACTGATGAATTTTTCTCGGAATGACCGGTAGAGTTCCAGTCGGTAATTATCCCAGAATACCGAACCAGTGTCAGAATTAATCTTTTACACCAATCTTGTCTTTTTATACATATTTTAATATATTCTTCTTCAATCATACAAGGCTCCAGTAGGTAGGCGGCGGTAATAGTCAACAATACAGCTCATTTCTTATCTAAAACCTCTATTATTTCCATAATTGATGCACCTAACCTCCAGTCACGAGAAAGCTTGTCCCCCCACTTGTCTTGTACATTATTAAATCAATACCACACCTCTTCCAAGTCTGAATTCTCGGAACAACAAAAATTAGTAAAAGTCTCTCTTTCTCATTTTCTTCTCTACGTACAAGTCACTCTGATTCGAAGCTAGGACAGTAAGAAGAAAACATTTTTCAACCAATCTAAGACCTTTCATCAAGGTAAGAGGGGATAGGGTTGTGAATAAATATGGAATGGGTAAAATTGTATGCTGTTCTAGGATTTTCCAAAATTATTTTTGTAACTTGTTGCTCAATTTTGAAGCTGAAAATGAGTGAATTTGAGTCTGACTTCTTCATCAAAGTTGTCGATCTTTTTGTTATGTGAATTTTGAGACTTGAACCGACTGATTTGGATATGTATAGCATGAGTTATAGCCAAAATACTACAGCATGTCTGTTTAGAATACGTATCTTCTATTTTGTGTATATATTAATATTCTGGGAATTATACATACGTTTTTAGACTTTGATGTCTTCACAAAAGTTGTAGATATTTATGTTATGGATCTATAGAAAGTGGTTTCAAGTTAAAAAGATTTGATTTGCTCACGTTATGTGTGATATCCTGGACAGTGGAGTAACGAGTGGGGAATTTTCGAGTCCAGTGTAACTTGTTCCGAGTGGAGTGCCTCCGAATGTGCAATTCCTAGTGGGATGGCACTGATGGGGACATTCGGTGTGAGTTGTCCAGGAGTACTCTGGAATAACTCCACTTGAGTGAAAAAGAAAAAAAAGTCGGTTTTGGAATGAAGTGCCGAGTGAATGACCGATCAGATGATGAGTCGGTGTTTGGAATGATTCTACTGAGAGGAAATCTGAGTAAGAGGAGACTCGGATTTGGGTTGATCATGCCGAGTGGAAAATTGAGTGAGAGATGGGTCGGTCAGGAGCATCTTGCCGAGTGAAACCTCAAGTGTTGGGGAGTCTTGTTGAACGAGAGGGTATAAGCTTGGCTCTGGAAGTTTTTCGCCTAGGCGAGGAGGTCTCGCCCAAGCGAGTTAGTATGGAGTTCGGTTCTGGACGATTTTCGCCCATGCTCACTGGCTTCGCCTAAGCGAGGCTTGCGTGTCTCGTTCAAGCGAGTCAGAATTCGCTTGAGCGAAGATCGACCCCTGATGCATAATAACTCCTTTCGCTCAGCTTTTCTTTACTTCGCTTAAGTGTGCCCACGCTGGCTCGCTCAAGCGGATGGATCTCGCTTGAGCGAAGGACACCTTATTGCTCTTTTTGTCTTGATTTCAACTCATTTCATTTTCCTTGCAATAAAAGTGCATTCATGCAATATTTCAAAGGAATTCTGGACTCTGTATGACTCATGGAATTTCAAGAGGTCCTTTCTCTTAAAGTTTATTTTGGCAACATTTAATTTGAATAATTCTTCCGCTGATTTTAACTCGGAAAATTATCATAAAATTAATCTTTTAATTTCACCCTCTTATATCTTCATATACGGGAGTGGTTCATCATCGATCCAGGTACTGTGTCAAAAATGTTTCAGCACTTATTTTCTTTCATCGAATTTATGATTTATAAAAATGCGAAAAATTTACCTCTATTTTTGGGGTGTCTCATTATGGTTGTTTTACAAACGTATGTTGCTGTTGTAAAATGCTGAAACTTACCTATAATAGTTATTATGGATAAAAATGATATTTTTCATATGAGTAATGATCTATTATTGAATTATTGAGGGATTATTGATTATTATGGATGTTATTGAGTGTCCTATACATGACATACAATATATATATTTTTGTCATGAATGATTATGAATGACTAAATTAATGTATACATGAATGCCTTATGATTTATTGAGATATGTTGTTGAAACAGTAAATCTATGATTCTGAAAATTATTATATGTGTTGTGTCCTTTGAGGACTTGTGGTTTTCCAAGTGATTATGGAAATATTGATATCATGGTATGTTAAATCGATAAAGAGAATTAAAGGCATTCATGCATCATAAGCATTTGGACGCACCATGGAATTTAAGGGTTCCATGATTGCCTACCCTGGTGGGGGGTTACTCTATGATGAGTTAAAGCCCTATTTTCGCAGGAGCCATGAGGGTGTAGGGATTCATGGTTATGCAAATTCCTACTTATGTACTTATTTTCGCAGGAGCCATGAGGGTGTAGGGATTCATGGTTATGCAAATTCCTACTTGTGTACTTATTTTCGTAGGAGCCATGAGGGTGTAGGGATTCATGGTTATGCAAATTCCTACTGGTGTCTCTATGAGACTTTTTACTGCAGTATTCCCACCAAACCAAAATAGATCCAGGATGACATCATTTGACTAAGTTAAAGATTTATTAAATATAAATGAACTTGTTTGGCATATTCATCATATCATTATGGTTTGTTGATTGTGTATGTGCAATTTTACTTATTTTATATTTATTCTATATTCTGTCTCACTCTTACATTAATTTTTATAGTGCATGCTACACAGAATGACGAGTGATGCCATGAATGAAGCTTTTATGAATTATTGCTTGGACTTTGGTTTCATTTAAATTTTAATGGGTTGTAATAATATTATGTACCATGTACTGTAATCTTCTTTATCGTTTCCGCTATATAAATGTGTTATGTTTTATTCGTTCACGACTAGTATGCATGATAATATTCCGCATTTATTAATCTTTACGTGACCTCAGAATTTAAATTACGAGTTTTAAAATGATTCTTTAAACGCGAAAAATTTATTCGGGGAAAATTTCTGGGGCGTCACACTAATAGGTCCTCTAGAACATTTAGGATTGTGTGTATTGGCCTTGGGCCATTTGGAACCCATTTAGGGTGTTTTGTGCAAGTGTTTTGCACCTAATTGGGTTAAACTGTATTTTGCACATAACTCACGGATATGATAGAATTTTGGCAAACGGGTAACGCCAACAGTTTCAGAATGGGGAAAACATGTGGCCCGTGAAGTTTCATGGCAATCAGACCTGAAACAGGCCAATTGGGTAGGCTAGAAGTTGACCGATTGGCCTAAAACCCATGACAACAACAGATGCTGCTACTGTCATGCTCACGCGACGCGTGGGGTACGCAAGTCAGCCCCCTGTTTCATGTTTTAGTTTCTTTTCAACTTTAATAATTTTGGGGTTTTAAATTATTAAATATATTTTATATTTTGACACTTTTCATTGAAAAAAATATTTTTTAATTATGGTATCATTAAATTATTTAATTTGAAAAAAAATTAATGTAAAGTTTAATAGTAAATTGACATAGGATATCACAGAAATATTAAGTAATAATTATGGCTTAAATACCACTTTTAAAATGTTAAACATGCTACCTGGTTTTTGTTTTGTATCTCTGATCTAAGTTATCTATTGTTGATCATAATTACTAATTCCTTCATTAATTTGTAGGTATCTTGATAGATGGACAATTGACCAAAGGTTTTAAAGCTACTTCATACCTAAAATGAGGATTGAAATCTTGACACTTTGTTAAGGGAAATAAACTTCTTATGCTTAATCACACACACTCATCAGATGCTACAGAATTTTAAATATGAATTATAAAATATTTAACATCAATAGTAATACAAAATGCTTGATATATAATTTTTTAAAAAAGTTTAGATCTTGTTCTACTTAGTGTACATTAACTTAATTTCTTTTTCAAAAATATACTCCTTTAGATTTTTTATTTAAATGTTCCTTTATCCTTTTTATCAATTTATTTCTTTATATGTTTTTTTGGTAAAGTTGGTTTTTTTGTTAATTATATTAACACTATTATCTTATTTATCACCATTTTATTTCTCTCATCTTTCCATGGTAATCAAGTGTAAATCTCTTCATTTCTCCTCTCCCGAACCATCAAACCATCATTCATATCAACCTTTGATATAACATTCATAATCACCAAGTGTTATAATACCGTTATTTTTTTCACATTAGAACCATCAAAACTCTTATGTATTAAGAAGTGTCGTTATCTTCACTAGAGGAAGAGACATGAGATGAGAAAGCAATTAAGGGAAAAGTTGGCGATCATGGAAGGAAGAAGATGATAAAAATATTAACAACATTAATGAATATAATGGAAGAGGAAAGCCTTGCAAAAAATAAAAAACGTAAAAGATTAAATTGACAGAAAAAGTAATACCTGAATCAGAAATTAAAACAGAAACATAAAAGAATAAACGTATTTTTTTGGCATGTTTTATAAACATAGCCACGATCAATTTATACACAAAATTTTCTAACCCTGTTAACTATGAGCTTGTCTTGAATAGGGTTGTTCCTGACCTTTTTGAAGTTTGAAACATAACAAGTATAAAAGGCTCCATAAAATAAATAATTTTTTTCATTTTAAATAAAAAATTCTATGATTTATAATTTAAATAGAAAATTTGAAATTTAAAAATTAATAGTATTACCATAAAATTATAACCACATTTCATATTTGTAATTGAATAATAACAGTGTAACACTAAATTAAATTTATTTAAATTATCCACTTATAGTCTAATAGTGTTAAAGATAATTTAAAATTTCACTCCTGCATATTTGTATTATGATTACATTGAAATTAAAATTTCTGTATATTAAAATTTACAAAATCTTCAATCTAGAATTAAAAAAGAAAAAGAAAAATCGAGCAAGCATCATTATGGTTCCAAAAAATCTTCAAAAAATAAAATTAAGAATGTAAATAAAAGTTATATTTTATCTAATAGTGGTGTTGTTGTATTAATGGATATAGAAGAAAACCATCCAATTATGATATTAACAAAAATTTCAATGATAATTAGTTGAAATTTGGTTGACTTGGACAAAAAAAAGTAATTTTTTTATTAATTTAAACATTTTCTTCATTTTGGTTTTAAATCAAGAGATATTTAAATTAAGAATTACTTTTTGCTGATTTTTTTTATTATGGTAGAATGTATATCTAAAATAAATATTATTTAAGAACTTTAAATATCTTGGTTATGGTACATGGACCTTTTTTAAAAAGACTAAATTACACTTTTGGTCCTCTAACTTCTAAGTTTTTGCCAAATTGGGTGATGATTTTGTTCAAAATTAAAAAAATTTACCTTATGTAGGACTTGAACTCATGACCTTTAAGTCAAATACCACATCCATCACCACTAGGCCACATGTGACTTTAGTGATTCAAATGACAATATTTATATATAAAGGTAAATTTTCAATATCTAAAAGTGTATTTAATTTAATTATTATAATAAAATATTTATAGGTATATTTAATTTATTTATTACAAATAAAATATTTAAGGCTATATTTATTTTTATTATTGTTAATAAAATATTTAGTTATTTTTTTAATTTAATTATTTTGATAAAATATTTAAGAATATACTTACTTTATTTATTCTTAATAAAATATTTAAAGGTATATTTAATTTTATTACTATATACTTAAATTATCAATAAAATAATTAAATATTTTATTAATAATAAATAAATTAAGTATATTCTTAAATATTTTAATAATAACAAAAATAATTAAATTAAATATATTTTTAAATATTTTATTAATAATAAATAAATTAACTATATTTTTAATACTTAATAAAAAATAATTAAATAAAATATATTTAAAAATATTTGATTAATAATAATTAAACTAAATATATTTTTCAATATTTTATCAATATAATTAAATTAAATATATTTTATATATTTTCTTAACAATATTAAAATTAAATATGTTTTTAAATATTTTTTTAAATAATTAAATATACCTTTACATATTTTCTTAATAATAAATAAATTAAGTTTATTTTTTAAATATTTATTAGTAATAATTGAAATAAATATATTTTTAAATATTTTCTTAACAATAAATACATTAAGTTTATTTTTTAAATATTTATTAATAATAATTAAACTAAATATATTTTAAAATATTTAATAAAAAATAATTAAATTAACTATATTTTTAAATATTCGATTAATAATAATTAAACTAAATATATTTTTAAATATTTTATCAAAATAATTAAATTAAAAATAATTAAATATGTTGTTAACAATAATAAAATTAAATATAGCCTTAAATATTTTAGTTACAATAAATAAATTAAATATACCTATAAATATTTTAGGCTTAATGGTAAATGTAGCCCCTAACAAATTTTGGATTTTGGTACAACCCCCTAGAATAATTTTTTCCTGTTTAAGATCCCTACAATAATTTTTTTGTTAGTATTAAACACCTGCTGCTGAGATGTAACCCTTGATTCTGCTACTAGGTGCACATGTGGCATGTGACTCAGATTTTTTAATGTTTAGTAAGATTGAATGGGTAATTAATTAAGATTAAGTAAGATTAATTAAAATATTAAAGAATTAAGGATTTTTTTAAAAAAATAAAAAGTTTTTTTGCTTCCTCTTCCTCCATCCCCATCTTCTCCTTCCTCTTCCTCCGTCACATCCTTTCTTTCTTCATTTCATTCTCTGAAACTCTCTCCACAACAACCTCAACCTCTTCGCCACTTTCATCACATCCTGCACCTTCCTCGCTCTCTCATCACATCCTGCCACTAACTCAATTCGAGTTGCTGCTGCCCAGATGACATCCATTAGCGACCTCGCTGCCAATTTCGCCACTTGCTCTCGTCTCATTAAAGTTCTCTCTTTTCTTCTTCTTTAATCGTTTCAGGGTTCCCTTTATTTTCACTCTTCCCTCTTTATTTCCCCCCTGTTTTTCTACATTCATTCATTGTTCTGGCATATGGGTACTGATCAATTAAGCATTTTTCTTGTTAGGTTTGATCTATTTTGACCTGCAAAGGAAGCAGCTTCAGTTGGAGCCAAATTACTTTGCTTTCCTGAAGCTTCTTCTTATGTGGGTACTAAGGATGTGGAGAGAGTTTCAGAGAATGAAATGAAGAAAGAAAGGATGTGACGGAGGAAGAGGAAGGAGAAGATGGGGATGGAGGAAGAGGAAGCAAAAAAACTTTTTATTTTTTTAAAAAAATCATTAATTCTTTAATATTTTAATTAATCTTACTTAATCTTAATTAATTACCCATTCAATCTTACTAAACATTAAAAAATCTGAGTCATATGCCACATGTGCACCTAGTGGCAGAATCAAGGGTTACACCTCAGCAGCAAGTGTTTAATACTAACAAAAACATTATTGCAGGGATCTTAAACAGGAAAAAATTATTCTAGGGGGTTGTACGAAATACAAAATTTGTTAGGGGTTAAATTTACCATTAAGCCAATATTTTATTATAATAATTAAATTAAATACATTTTTAGATATTGAAAGTTTACCTTTATATATAAATATTGTCATCTAAATCACTAAAGTCACATGTGGCCTAGTGGTATGGATGTGGTATTTGACTTAAGGGTCATGGGTTCAAATCCTACCTAAGGCAAATTCTTTTAATTTTGAACAAAATCATCACCCCATCAAAATTTGACACGTGTCCTAAGTTCTGGTGGTGACACATGTGCTAACAAGATTGTGACACGTGTCAAGTTGACACGTTTTAAAAAGTTTGGGGACCTCATTGAATTAAAAAAATAATCAGGGACCAATTTGGGAAAAACTTATAAGTTAGAGGACCAAAAGTGTAAATTAACCTTTTAAAAACTTCCAAATTTTTTTAAAAATTAATTTTAAGAAGGCATCCCCGATTAACATGATACAAAAGAACTTAAAGTTTAGAGAATGACTTCAAAAGGATCCACATAATCATATCATAAAAGTTTTTATGTTGGCAAACACTCTAAAGTATAATGGAGTGTCTAAAGATACAATAAGACTAATGTTTTTCCCTTTTTTTGTTACAGGAAAAGTGTAAAATTGGCTAAACCACACATTGTGTGAAGATTACTATTTGGGATCAACTTCAACAAATAGTTTCTCGTAGGTACTACTCACTTTCACCGCATCCAGAGTCTGAGCGGAGATTGTTGGCTTCACCCAACATGTGGGTGAATCTTTTGGTGATGTGTGGTAAAGATTCTAGAAGCTGACGAGGCAGTATCCTAACCACAGTTGCCCAAACTATTAATCATTAGACACATTTTATTGTGCCTTATCCATTACTATTTGTGTAGTTATTAATATAGCATGTAATAGAGGACACAAGCTTCACCCATCATCTGAAGTATGGAGAACTATTGATAATTTGACCTTCAATGATCAATGTGGGTACAACTAATAGGCTTATGTAAGAAGGAAAGAGTGACCAAGTGGTGTGTATGATGTTAGGGAACCCACTATGTTACATGGACAAGTAGAAGTATTAACAAAGTAAGTTATGGCTCTCATGGAGAAGAACAAAACAAAGACTAAAGGGTTCAAATTAGATTAGTGTATAGACGATGTATCATATGAGAAAGATTTTCTTAGGTGAGAGTGAAAGGCATAAATCTGAACTGTTGGATCTTATCATAAATAGTCAAGATTAAAATATATTGATTATTTGACTTTTTGAAAAAGTCATGATTTTTTAAGTGATCATAGGATTTTGAAAAACTTTTAATTATGACCATCCATGTATGGTTGTATGACCTAGATTTATCTCTTTCACTCTCACATAAGAGAACCTTTCTCATAAGATATATCTTACTCTTATGTTATTGATAGACACAAATACTTTTATTTAGAAATGAAAAAATTTCAATTTAATATCAACCGACTTTGTTTCCTCCTTTTTGCTTTAGATTTAACTGTTAATAATTCAAACATTCAATATCATATATATCACTAATACATTAGTACAAACTTATCATCATCTGTTCATAATTCATACATTTAAAATATAATACTCCCTACCTACCTAAAATCAAAGATTTCAACTTAAACTCACATTTTGGTCTCGCTTTGGAAATGAACCTACAAGACAAAACATATTAGCCTCCGCCAATTAGTCGACCATACTTTAAATTCATCAATTCTAGCTTAATCCTGACTACCCAGAAACCCAAAACCTTACAAATATAATCAATTTCACAAAGTGGAAAAAGTTCAGAAGTTTTGACTTACCGAACGTTCACCGATTGGGGTTTTGAAAGTCGATTCCACGTTTCGATGCAACCCACACACTCTAGAATTTGTTCCAAAGCTACCTTTATCAAATGAGAAATGGAGAAGCTTGCATGCCCTAGGAAGAAGGAGGAGAAGAGGAAGGAGACCTTGAAGCTTGCCTTGGCTTTAGTGGGGGATAAAGAAGATGATGGAAATGGTGGAAATGGTGAAGCCATAAGTGGGAGAAGGTAGAGAAGGAGCTTTCTTTCTTTTCTCTTTTGATGTATGCGTGAGAGAAAGTGGAAGTGAGGGATTGAATTTTAATTTAGGCAAGGGAAAAATGATTATTTTGCTCATTCAGTTAATTTATGAAACTAATCTGGTAACTTTAAGTTACCCAAAACTTAATGAGATAAATTCCAAAAATTAGCGTACCCTAATCAATTATTGGATTAACAAAAATTTAACCAATAATTAAAAATTAGAATGTTACACCGACCACCAAAATCAACATAAAGACATCAACCACCAAAATCAATATTGAAAGATGTGATCTTCTTCGTAAGAAAAGATCGAAATATCATGGGCTATATATATATATATATATATATATATATATATATATATTCTCAATCATTTTTTAAGTTTTTTCTAATTATTGTGTTTATTTATTTTAATGTGACTAAGCCCAAACAGAATTTCTTCCATCAAAGTATACACGAGGTTAATATAACAAAGTATTATTATCATTATTATTATAGGGTATATATATTGGGAATTAATTATATAGATCAACAATATAAATAATTATCTTTGAAACTTGAACGTTTCAAAATTCAATTTTAAATTTCAAAAAATTAAATAGAAAAATTGAAAAAATAAAAATGCCATTTTCTTAGCGATTGTTAAAGAATATGCTAAGAAAGGATCCTTCTTAGTGGTTAAACACTCAACCACTAAGAAAAATGTACCTTTCTCAAGGGTTTGGTAAAGTAACCGCCAAAAAAGGTAATCGAGTGATGTTTTCTTAATGTTTTGGTAAGACACTGCTAAGAAAGAGTCAAATTTAATTTCTCAGTATAATAATAATTTTTTTAGAAAAAAAGAAAAAGAAACTTTTTCTTAATGATTGTCTGAAGAAATTGTTAAGAAATGTTATTGGTTAGTCTTTCTTAATGGTTAAGAAAGGGGTTGGTTTTATCTTGATATTTATAACTGTTGCAAAAATTTTTGTTGTGTTTTGAATATTTATTTTATACCTTCATTTCGTTAAATTAACTAGAAAACCAATATTACAAAACTAATGAGTGATATAATTTTTACCACATGTCAACTTCTTGTTGGATGCCTATTTCATCCCAATTTTCAAGCACAATAATTTTAGAGAAAATAATTAATATATATTATGTTTAATAAATTTTTAATATAAATATATTTAATTATCATTGCCGTAAAAGAATCCAATATGTTTCACTATGTTATATTGTTGAGTATATATGTAATTAAGATATAATTATTTAATAATGAATCATAACTTATAACTAGTGTAAAATATTTACACTAGTCTTCTTATATCACAGTAGTGTAACCGATGTAACAAACAACATGATCCTAGATTTATAAATATTTAATAACTTTACACAAATTATTTTATAGAACCATTAATATAAAAACTATTGTTCATACCCGCCTAAATATTTAATCAGTGAATATAATGATTTTTTTCACCGATAATTTACATCTTAAACCATATCTATATTAGGATCGATGCAAAATAAAAATCAAAACCCCCAAATCCCTTACTCTTTTGAACATATTTGGTCTCTTTCAAACCCTATTCTTTAGTCTCCCTCTACTCTCGATGGCAAAAGGTTCCCTCCTATGGAACATTTATTTGTCATTCTCACCGGTATGTAGCTGTTGAAACAAACCCCATCCATCCACGCATGGCTTCTCGACTGTTCAACGACGTGGTTTCCCCTTTACCCCTTCAACCCACTTGCGAACCCATCCACGCCAAACTCCTCCTTCCCTCAATCAAATACCCAAAACCCTAATGCCTCTTAAGGGTCTGCTCCGCCAACGTGAGTTATGATCTCGCCACCTTTTCTGACGACAAGATCCATGAAATCCCCCGCAAGCACAACTAAGACAAGAAATTCAGCTTCGTGGTGGCTGTGACTCCACGTGACTACACCAGCAGCCCTCGCGACTCCGTGGAGCACCATCACGAGCCTTCAATGCTTAAACTGTAATAGAGTTTGGCTCTATAATTAATTTATGTTTATTTCTGTCTTTATCACAAACTTCTTCTAAAACTCCTCTCAATTTGTAAATCTACAAATTATCAATACTGGATTTGGGTATCTTTTATTCATTTATTTTTGGCTTTGTTTTCTGTTTTCTACAACTCTGATTTGAAAATAATCTTTGGTTCTCATCTATTTCCAATGCAATTTTATTTTCTTCCATTATTGCTTTGATATGTCAATATCCTATATTCTGATATAGATTTAAGGATGGTTCCATGCTTTGGTGGGATGTGTGGAATTCTGAAGTTCTAGTAACTACTGTAAAATTCCATTATGAGCTAGGTATGGAACTTAGCTTTACAAGATTTCTTTATTGTGTTTTAGATAACATTTACTTATTAATTGGTCACTTTTTAGTTTTGAGTATTGATAGGTCTTGTAAGGGGTATCTCTAGAGCCGCAGATGACAAGATTGTAATGCACAGGTTGGATCATTCTTCAATAACTTAAAATTAATTTATTTTCTTCTTTCACTGAAATATCTATCTCCTAAACATTGCTCTTTTATTCTTAAATCCTTTTAAATCTCCATGTTGATGAGAAGTAGGATCCAAGGATGAAACTATTTTCTTATAGTAATTAATATAATTTGTGGATCCTTGCTTGGGTTGGTATCCATGTTTCAATAAAGTTTTATTTCTTGCGTGCATGATTCTCTCTCAGTCTCTTTGGTTGCCTTATATCCATGGTACAATATGATAAATTCTTCTTGTTCTCTTCTCTCCCTTCCCCTCTAAAAACCAACTCACATCTTGAATGATACATATGGGTTTTTTCTTACACTAGTATGAGTAACAGCAGGGTCAACTAGCCTATGAAGCAGCGTATGAAAGCATAAATGATAGTTTTCTTAATTATATTTCATGGTTATTTTGGATTGAAAAATTCTTTATGATAGTTTTTCACTCTGCAGTGTAAATATTTAATGCCATTTTCTTCTTATTTATACCTTTTCTTACTCATTTATCATTTTTATTGAAGGGTACATGTCTTGTTAAGATAGAAAGCGGTTTTGAGCGACATGGGATCTCAAGCACCTCAATTCACCCTGATGGAAAAACTCACTATTGGACAATAATGTGCAATTCCCGAAAAATGTATGTAATTGATTCCTTGTAATTAACATTTTCTTATTTAAGCATATGTTAATTATGTTATTGATTAAGTAATTAGTTCAACGAATTAATATCCTTTACTTTATATATGCAATATCTTCCATAGTTTCAGAATCAACATTACACTCCAGATAATTTACTTGAAGGGAAGGATGAATGGGCACAATTGTTTATCCTAGGATGTCATTTCAATATAAGAGTTTGGTATATTTTGATATAATTCATTTTATATTTCGTATATATATACATACCTTTATATTTTGTAATGGAATTAATTAATTTACATATTTCGTTATCCTTGAGCATAATAAAATATATTTATATGAGATTTTATTCGTTTATGATATATAATAATTGTTAGAGTAAAATCTGAACTCATGATTGAGTAGTATGAACCCCATGAGATTTGTTAATAATGCACATTAAGACTTTCAGCTAAAATAAATTCTGTACTATTTGTTTGTCTAACATTTCTGTTCTACTATTTGTTTGTCTAACATTTCTGTTTAAGTGTGTCGGGAGTTTGAAGAGCTCCATTTGAAAAAGAAAGGGGGAGTCCGTAAAATTCAATTCGCTTATGATTTAAAGAAGTCAGTGTAACACCCTAATTTTAATAAATAATAAACCCAAAAATAAGGAAAAATTTTTCAAAAATTAAATAAACCAAAATGAACCATAAACAACCGGGTAAAATATAGAACGGAAGGCAAAAGGAAACAAAGCATTCACTCGGGAATCAGCGGAGCACAACTGCTTAAACCAGTCCAATCAGTACACCATCGCTCAATTCCCAAAATAACCAAGAAGGACCGGCACAAAGGAAATAAGGGAAGAAAGGCAAGAGAAATAAAACCGACTCGAGACGACATACAGCGGAAGGAGGAAATGCTCAGCGAAGCCCAACACCAGCATCCACTCGTTTAACCGCAATCCCACATGCTTGAGCGAAGCAACTCTAGTCGCTCGGGCGAGGCACGATTCGCTCAAGCGATGCCAACACAAAAGCCTTCTCAAGCCCACACTCGCTGGGGCGAGTACCTTGTTCGCTGGAGCGAGAAGCCGCACTCGGCTAACCAGACGCTCGGGATCCAGAGTTATCCTTCAACTCATTCACTTGGAAAGTGATAGCTAACTCACTCGGCATACCATTCATCAATCACTCGGATTATATATAACATCTACTCAGAATTCATCAAAGGGGGGTTTCTCACCGAATCCTTTTTAGTATCCCCCACTCGAAAAAAGGTCCAACCACGTGTCACTAGCATACAACACAGGTACATACATAATCATACGCTCGCTCGGGAAATCAAGTAGTTAAGTCCCACTCGGACCTATTCAAAACTCAACCACTCGGGATACAGATCCTCACTCACTCAGATTTTACATCTTTCACTCGGATTATCAATGTCTTACACTTAGAATCCATTCCATTCTAAACCACTACACTAACTCCTCTCACAGAAGAGGGTCATTCAAGGTTTTTCACTCGGAAATACGAATTCTTCCCCACTCGGGTTTACCTATAGTTTTCACTCGGAATCACCCAGCGTATTCACTCGAAAAAGCCACCCAGTAATCCTCACTCGGAACCATCAACTTAACATTATTTCCCTCACCAACAGCCCTCGAATCATTTAACAACACATTCCCGTCGGAAGACGCATCAAATCAACATAGAGCACTTATGTATAAATATATGTTCCCAGAAATATAAATATGCCCACAATTCCAATCTACCGACCCATAAACATGTAACCATATACTCGGAATACTCATTGACTTAACATTATACCCTTACCATCATTCATAGATCCATACATGTGACACCATGTCTATACTTATCAAATCAGTCTTTACAAATAAATATGTCTAGTTATTTTACATGAGAGCCGGCCAAGGCTACACTGACTGAACTTAATAAACGCCATACAAGCACTCAACAGTCGGAGTGCACGTCACTCGGACTTGAGGCCTTCACACAATTCCGAGCCCAACCTGTATACACTGAAAAATGGTGTAGGGGTGAGCACCTTAAATATTAAATGATAGATACTGACTCAGGTTGTCCCACAATCATACAACAATATATATATACACAATTATACATGACAACGATTAAAGTCAGAGTAATACCAATCAACCAGGACACACATAGGACCCTTACCGATTGGAATCCACCAGTTGTCACTCAGCTTATGCACGTATCAATTCAATAACATTAACATACAACAATCAGTGACATAATAATAATGCCCACGGATCAGAATGCACATATTGAACATTTCTCAATCAGAATCCAACAATTCTCACTGGGCCATATATATACACAACTCTTCGATAACATTAACATACATTTATAGAATAGATTTCAATCAGCATCAACAACATATGCACACGGAATGATCCACTCTGTTATATACATTCATCATCTCATTAACATCATCACATGCATAATCAAATTCCAATCAACATCAGCAGTACATATGCACAGATTATTATTTCACTCGGTTCCGCATTTATGTGTAATCGGTTTTTGACGTTGCAACGTAGGCTCCAAGCCTTTTTTCACATAGCTCTCAGCTATCAATTCAGCTCCAAGCTGCTTGGCCGTTTTACAGGTACCCAACCGTTTGCCCACAGGTGACACCAACGCTTTCAGCGCCAACGGAGGTGGTCACAGGCAGCCCGAGTCCTACTCAAGGGCTACCTTGAGTCCCACTCAAGGATTTTACAACGTCCGACGCTTTAATAACCGATAGTAGTGTCCCACACTACGTGCTCCAAGCACAAACACATCCCATGCGCCACACGCGGATTCATCACACCATACAAAGTTCATATACACAGCCATACATGCATCTCATGCAATCAGCATCATACATCATCAGCATTCAAACAGCACATGCTTCTCATGCAATCAGTGTTAGGCATTAACAGAACTCAACAACACATGCATCACACGCAATCGGTATAGCACGTCATTAGAACTGAACAGCACATGCATCTCATGCAATCGGTATAGCACGTCATCAGAACTGAATAGCACATGCATCTCATGCAATCGGTATGGCACATCACCAGAACTCAAATAGCACATGCAGTCAATATTTCAAGCTCATAGTAACTAGCACATCACATAAACCACACTGCAACACATTCTTTTCATACGATCATGCAGTATTCTCAAGGCTATTAACATGTATTTCACAGATGGAATTAAACATGCATCACTCAACACCGGCTCATCACGCGCTCGGGTACCATAAACTCACCATGCAAGCAAAACACGAGGTCAGGCACAGAATCAACAATCCATTGACACCCGGAACCCGTTCATAACCCATGCATTTAAGATAGAAGATACCCCCTACCTGGACTGAAGCTTTCAGTCGGTCAACACGACACTCGGTTCCAGAGGAACACTGAGTCACTCTTAGTTCATCTGCATGTAAGAGCAGGGGAGGCCCAAGACACCCAGCTCTCGGCTCGCTCCCTGGAATGGCTCCATCACCACGCTGTGAACACTCCAACCACCTTGAAGCTCCTCATAGCGCAGATCTCCACTGAGACTTGGCAGCTTCGAGCAAGGAGAAGAAGAAGGAAGGAAGTCGACGAAGGGAGATGAAAGAACAGGGAAGGAACAACGTGGAAGGAGGCAGGTTACATGCAGAGGGAATGCACACCCTCACCCTTACTGGCTCGTCGAGTCAAGAAGGAGGACTCCGATCTTCAGCCACCACTGTCGCGAGCTCACGGGAACAGCGAGCAGAGAAGAAAGAAGAAGAAGAGAATGAGAGTGAAGAGCGAAGAAGAAAAGAAGAGAAATCTGAAGGAGATGCATAACTTTAGTGACCAAAGGCACATATATATATAAGCATATGCGTGCACGAGGAAGAGGAGAGTGGGATGGGAAAATGTGAATTGCAGTCCCACTCACGTGACTCACCAATCACAAGCAGCCACCCCTTACCAACTAAGCTTAATTAATTTGTCACTATTTCTTAAGTTAAGTTGACTATAATTAACAATTAATTTTCTACTTCTGAAATTATTATTTTAATAATTTATTCGGTAATTAATTATTAAATCGGGATGTTACAGTTCTCCCCCTCTCAAAAGAATTTCGTCCTCGAAATTCAAACACATGCTTAGCCTCAATGAACCACTCGGAAAATTACTGTCATACAACAATAAGCAATTACACATCTATGTACCTCAAGTATATATCCATTGCTTAAATTCCAGTCGGTATAATTGGCTTCCAAAGCGATTTATCGACCGCTCCACCCAGAAAACCGAGACATCATTCTTAACACATTTCCACTCGGAAGTGTCACCATTGACTCGGAACAACATCCCTTTCTTTCACTCAGACTTACCCCAACAAACAAATTAGAATACCACAGTCATGCTCCGACTATAACTCTTCGTTCTCAACGTTTCCGACTGCTTCGCCATTTCTAATCAGCATAAATAAAACAACTCTTCATAGTCTTCATTACATTCGGGATTCCATTCCCCACGTAGTTATCCCCATTCAACTCTGCCAGTTCACTATAACCAATGGTACCTCAAGTTCCTTGGCCACTCGGCCCTATACCCATGACGTTAATCGGTATACATTCATCATCATTTCCTCTATTCTATGGGGGTCACTCGGCACAATTATGCACCTACGCGGATGTAAGCTCAGAATTATGTCACACCAGACACATTATGGGGTTATTCAATCAGTTGGAAAAGATCTAGTCGGTAAACAACACTACCGATTTCCACAAAATACACACTATTATCCGACTTATCTCAGCTTAATCCCTTAGGTATTCAACATCCGACTACTAAATCTCTTCTTTAAACCGGAATTTATCCTAACAATACCGAGCCGAACACACAAAAGAGCTCCAGTGTGCGTTAATTAGTACAATTTGCCTAGACTCGTCTTTTACAGGTACCACACTCGGTTCTAAAACCTCAGATCTCTATCCATTCCTTCGGCCAGTTCCAGGCCTACACCCTGAATAGGTCACTCGGAACTCTAAATCAAAAGGGTTGTTCAGTGTTGAAGGTAGTTCTTACCCGAAAAACTTCCATTCACCCAAATTTTCACTTGGAATTCAAGCTTACTTCAAGTACAGATCTGAGTTCAAACTCAGCAGCTCCTAACATCAATCCGAACACATCTATGGAAAAATTTACCTTTCGGTATTTACCCTTCCTCGGGATAATTCACTCGGAGACACACCTATTCATAGTCCCACATTCCGACCAGAAGTTCCTTTCTCCTGAAGAAGATCACTCGGTGAAACATCACACGGGTATTAGGGATTCTACACTCGATATCTCTCCACTCACAATCGTTCCACACGGTACCATTCCACTCGGAAGTGGTACACTCCGAGTCACATCACTAGAATCTTATCTTACTCAGGAATGTTACGCTTGGACACAATTCCCTTAACCTAGTAATGATCCTCTCTATGAGGTTCTATTCGGAACACCATAATTTACACTCAGCAGTTCTTTCTCACAGGACTTTACTCCACTTTTACACACTCAAAATATACTAACCGTTCCCGAGCAATTCCTCACCTTACAATTTAGTTTGGCTCCAATCCTGGTTTCCTCATTAGGCTTACAGTACCACTCGGTTAACCTTATGAAACTCCAATCCAGTGACAGATTTGATTCTTATTTCAATAACTAACCATCATTTTAGTAGTTCGTCTATACCTAACAGCCTCTAATCCTCTCAGAGGCAAACCCATCAAGGTTAAACAAAACCTCTATCCTCAATTGATACATAACCACTTACTTATTCACTTAATACACTCTTGTGTTCACTCAGAACAGCCTGATAGACTCACCATCACCATAAGCAGCTACAACCTCACTTGCTCGACTTATGAATTGTTGCATCCAACTTATAGGATGACGTCTCATTCCTATAGGGTTACAACAATTACATAGTCACTGCAACGTGTACGCTGCCACCGTACCTATGGCATGAAGAGTCATCTCAGAGCAGCATGCCTCACACGGACCAGACTCACCCAACTAATACTGATTCACACGGTAATTAATGGCAGTTCACACACATAAGTAATACACCTACATCAACATCATGCATCACATAGGGTACATCACGCAACAACAATCATGAAAATTATTTATCACTTCTGTAAAACAGTATGAGGACAATACAACAATCGGCTTCTAGCCAGCACTGAGTAAATATTTCCTCTAAATCTTATTCCTCACAAAACTATGGCTCGGGTTAAATTCTTAATTCTCAGCTATATAATAACATCACTCCCTCGGGTTCATGCGATTCACTCAGGATTAAGTAATTCACAATCACATATGCTGTCATAACACATCACGAACTCGACAATGACACTAATGTACATACAGCAGTCAGATTTCATACTAATCGTTCATGGCTATATTATTGGTCACTACAGCAGGCACCATAACCATAACCACACATTGCACTCCACAATAGCATCAGTATCTATATGTGTTCATCCGATCGGATTTACTCAACTCAATTCCAAACTACATTAAGGATTTCATTCATAATATCATATCCACATATCCCTATAATTCACACTGAGCTCATTGATCATCATAAGTGTACACACAGTCATTCAATCGAAAATTGCACCATAACATACATTCTCAATCATAACATCGTATCACATTTGGCAACAACATCAATGCATGTACATTCATTCAGTCAGATCTTATTCATACAACGTCATCAAGTCAGAATCTACTCAAAGCATTCAAATCCATGCAAATCATGTCAGTCTCAATAATAATGCTCTATACACATTCATTCAGTCGGTGAATCAGATGCATACGATTTATTCACCAGGAGTCTAACTCCAATGCACTCGGCATTTGCCCTGACTCCAACCCAAGGACTTTCATTAAGCATCCAATGCTCATGCTCCAAGCATGGCCTCGAGTCCAACTCGGAGGTCTTTTAGGATTAATCTCAGAATCCTCAATACCCCACGCATTCATTTGATTGCCCACTCTGAAAAACGTTCAACGCTGATGCATTTCATTATAAATCACACACAGCTCTCATTTGCTGACTCACAGCATAAGCCATTCGACATTCTCATTAGTATATATATATATATATCTTTCAGATGGGGTATCATCACAACGATTCACAATTAATATCTATCACAATATCCGGGTGTTGCATGCATCAATAATCAATCACACACAGATCATATATTTCAATCATCAAACAACTGTCATATTTCAGATATAAAGCAATACATAAAAGCAGTTCACCCGGAACCCATCCAGATTACATCGTTTCAACTCATATAGGTCAGCATATAAATATATCCATCAATCATTTACTCAGTTATCACAAACCAGTAACCAAGACTCTATCATAATCTAATTATTCAATCAGGGTTCACCCTCAATCACCTGTATCATATATATATATATATATATATATATATATATATATATTACGCAGGGTTCATGTGCTAGGTTACAAAACATCCGTCACAAATGGCACTCCCATACCCAGAATTTGAATTCATCGTACTAGGGAATCCCTGGAATATTATTCGCTCAGCCAACTCAATATACGAGTTTTAATCCATTCCACAAGCATGACTCGGCCATGAACCATTAGCATGGCATACACAAGAGTCCTAGCCAATTAATGTAGTTTCTATACACATGGGGTTCCGACACCTACTTTCTAATTCCTCACAGCCGACTCAGGCTTAGAGTTATCCTAAGCATTTCATAGGCAACCGGGTCGAGGTAACAATAACTCTTCTACCCTCAATTCAACATCACAACAGTGGTACCTTTCACTACTGACATCCAACAGAACTCATAGCCATATAATCACACTAATCATAATTAAACATCCACAAAATCCAATAGGAATTCACAAGCAATGATGACACTTGGTCATATTGCACAAAACCGCCAACACACCGTAGGCATACCTTGGCCATGGACCTTTTGGTCTGCTCTGATACCAAAATGTAACACCCTAATTTTAATAAATAATAAACCCAAAAACAAGGAAAATTTTTTCAAAAATTAAATAAACCAAAATGAACCATAAACAACCGGGTAAAATATAGAACGGAAGGCAAAAGGAAATAAAGCATTCACTCGGGAATCAGCGGAACCAAAATCAGAAGGAGGCGGGTTACATGCAGAGGGAATGCACACCCTCACCCTTACTGGCTCGTCGAGTCAAGAAGGAGGACTCCGATCTTCAGCCACCACTGTCACGAGCTCACAGGAACAGCGAGCAGAGAAGAAAGAAGAAGAAGAGAAGGAGAGTGAAGAGCGAAGAAGAAAAGAAGAGAAGTCTGAAGGAGATGCATAACTTTAGTGACCAAAGGCACATATATATAAGCATATGCGTGCACGAGGAAGAGGAGAGTGGGATGGGAAAATGTGAATTGTAGTCCCACTCACGTGACTCACCAATCGCAAGCAGCCACCCCTTACCAACTAAGCTTAATTAATATGCCACTATTTCTTAAGTTAAGTTGACTATAATTAACAATTAATTTTCTACTTCTGAAATTATTATTTTAATAATTTATTCGGTAATTAATTATTAAATCAGGATGTTACAGTCAGCACTCTTTAAAGCTTCATTGGATCAAGTCTTTCTTTATGTCTTCAGACTACAAGAAGATCTGAGACTCTTCGAGTTCTTGAAAAGGATCTTTCCTTTCTAAATATGGAGTTGCGAGAACTTTCTTATGCCTTCTCTAAAGCTATCATTAAAGAGGTAATCAACAGAAACGTTGAAGACTTTTTCTCACGTATCAAGAAAACTACCTCACAGGTCTCAAGGTGTCAGAAAAGCTGAACCTGATCAGAACGAATAGCCTAAAATCAACTGCTATAGAGTGTACGTGCTTTCCTAAAGTGTATAAGTAAAATGGATCTTTTGCTGAAAACTTTTGAAGTTTCCTAGATAAGGAAACTTCTCTGAAGCATGTGGCTGCACCTACTCAAACGCAATTCTCAAGAGACCAACATCCTTCAAAGCTAACCAACAGATACTTTTTAGAAGGGCTATAAATACAAGAAGTTTTTGAAAACAAGATAGAGACGCTGTTTAACTTGATACTTGAACACCATCTTGTTTTCTCTCTAGAAACCAAAGTCTAAGAGACTTTTTCTTAAAGTTTCTAACTTCTTGTATTCACTACATAAGTTCTCTTGTAATTCTTCTTAATGCAGATCGTGACTTGTAGTAGTATGTAGCTCTGTGTACCTTGTAATCATTTCATATCTTTGTTCATTGAGTTATCTATTTGTAACTTCAAACACTCTTTTTACTATCACTTTGTGCTTTCTGGTGTGTTGCCAGAATTTGTTGGTGTTGGGAAACACTGTGGCTTAAAGAGGCTTTTGACAGAATACTTGAGTTTTTAGCGAGGAGTGACTAGTGTTAAGAATACTTGGGATAAGCCAGAAGTGGTTGGAGTCAAAAATACTTGTGCACTGGGCTGGTGCAGATTGTAAAGGCGATTTATAATAGTGAAAAATCTTTCGGTCTGGAGGGATTGGACTAGCTTCTGTGTTGGAAGTAAACCAGGATAAATTTTCATTGTGCATTTCTCTTATTCCTTTCTATGGTCTATTAAAAATTGCTTTCTACTTGAGCAGTCTGTATGCGATTATTTTTGAAAAAAAGTTCAAAACTTATTCAACTCCTCTTCTAAGTCTAACTCTATACCATCAATAATTATATAAATTAGGAAAATAAATGAAGTATATTCAATCAGTAAAAAAAACACATATTAGACGTCTATCTTAACGGTTTAACACAAGAAACCACTAAAAGAAATATCTTTTCTTAGCGG
Source organism: Clitoria ternatea (assembly GCA_037962975.1). NCBI lineage: Eukaryota > Viridiplantae > Streptophyta > Magnoliopsida > Fabales > Fabaceae > Clitoria > Clitoria ternatea. The sequence goes on from CM075670.1 coordinate 11,648,443, forward strand.
TCCATAACAAAAAATCACTAAGAAAATACTCTTTCGTAGTGGTTCAACACAATAAACCACTAAGAAAGAAGTACGAAAATATCTTTTTTAGCGGTTTAACATAAGAAACGGCTAAGAAAAGTATACATTTCTTAGCGATTTGAAAGAGACTTCAACCGCTAAGAAAGCCTTTCTTTACATTGGATAACTTAGCAGTTCAAAACCACTAAAAAAGACTATTTTTGTTGTAGTGTATATGGACCATAAAGTTGCAAAGGAATGTGAATTAACACTCAATAAATAAATAAAAATTAATGGTAAATAATACATGACTCATTTGAAAATATATTTGAACTTAGAATAAAGGGAGGTTGAAAATTGATATTACATTAATTTTAATATTAATTGAAATAAATAAATCACTATAAATAATGTTCGGAATGTTGGGTGAAATGATGAAGTAAAAGTTGAAGAAAAAGTAATTGATGGATATAATTTAACAATATATGTAGATATTTACATGACTAAAAAAGAAAGTAAATTCACGTGACTCAAAATATTAAACATTTTATTTTCAAAAGAAATTAAACCTTACATATAAAATAATTATATTAAGAAAATTACTTTTTAAAGAGAATCAATAAATTATCATTTCTTAATATTTAAATTATATAGATAACTTTATAGTATTGGGAATGACAACTTTATACAAAATGATATCGGTATCTAGAATATAAAGATAAATATTAGTGTGCTCATGGAAAAAACACTAAATGTAATTATATGAAGAGTCCTTTTATTTTCATAATGAAAATATTACATATAACAAATCTTTATCTATATCAAGAAATTAATATTACTTGAAAAATATTTTAAAACATGATCATCTATTGATATTCAAAATGAATGGAAATTTTAGAACATAACGGGATAAAAATTTGTGTTAAAGTATATTAGTGTTAAAAATATTAGAATAATTTTTTCATCCCAAAAAAATTAATATGTATATATATAACTAAGAAAAAGATTTTTTTTTTAAAATTATATAATGAATAATTGTTGGAAAAAAATAAAATTAACACATGAAACTTATAAGAAAAAATTTATTTTTCAAACAAAACTTTACATATGTACAATTACTATCTATATGAAAAAATTAATATTACATTAGAATAAATATAATAGAAAAATTAATAATTTTTTTATAAAAATGATAAATTTTTACATCATATTGATGATGAAAACTTTATATTAAAGTATATTAATATTTAAAATATATACATAAATAGCTACATCACCATGAAAGGTAAATAATATTGGTTAATAAGAATAAGTATTTTATATTTTAAAATAAAACTTATTGATATTTAAACTAATATTTATATCGAGTAAATTAATTTTAAAGGAAAATAAATTTTTACATAGTGATCAACTACTATTTAAAGAAGGGAATTTTAGTGCAATGGTTGTTGCCATGTGACTTGGAGGGCAAGTTTTCAAGTCGTGAAATTAGCCTGTTATAAATATAAGAGAAAGTTACCTACATTTAGGGATGACAATATGGGTTAGGCCTATGGGCTGGCCCGTTTGGCCCGTTAAAACGGGCCGGGCCAAGCCAAGCTTTGAAGCCCGTTTTTCTGAATAGGTCTGACCTGTTTTGGCCCGTTAAAAATGGGCCTGTCACGGGCCGGCCCAGCCCGACCCAACGGACCTTTATTAAAATATATATTAATATATTATATGTATAATATTAATATTTAGTTGGTTAAAATTTTAATTATTTGTATTTATTGTTTTCATTTAATGAAATAAATTGGATTAATTATAAAAACTTTGCTTTAGAAAGGTGAAATATAAGTTTTATTTCTAATTTTTCTTAAAAATATTTTAAAATAGTTTAAATTTAAAATAAAAAATAGTTTGTATAATTATATTAAAGAAATGAGTTGGCCCGTTTTGGCCCGCGGGCCATAAAGAAAATGGACCGGGCCAATATTTTTGGCCTATTTTCCTATTATGGCCCGACCCGACCCGTATTTGGATGGGCCTATCCGGGCTTTGGCCCAGCCCGGCCCGTAGGCCCATTTTGCCACCCCTACCTACATTAGAATCGCTTGATGAGTCTGACCCTTCCCTAAGCCTTCATGTATAACGAGAATTTTTGTATTACCAAGTTGTCATTTTTTATCAACTACTATTTAAACTATATGAATGAAAATATTATACTAAAGTATATTAGTATTCCAAATATAAATATAATTATTTATATGAGCATGATAAAAAATTAAAAGGCTTAAGGGTAAATTTAGCCCCTAAGAAATTTTCAATTTTGTGAAAACCCCCTATAATGATTTTTCCCAGTTTAAGACCCCTATAATATTTTATTTAGTAGTATTAAATGCCTACTTTTAAAAAGTGCTGAGGTGGAGCCTGTCTTTTTGCCACTGGCTTCACACGTGGCATGTGACTCAGCCTTACAATGCTGACTAGGTTTAAATAGAGAATTAATTAAGATTAGTAAGGAATAATTGAGGTTAATTACAATTGTTTAATATTTGTAGAAAGGTTTCATTTTAAAAATATATATAGGGTTGTAATTTTTTTAAAAAAAGTTCTTTCCTCCTTCGTCTTCCTCACACGTTCCTGACTTTCACACTCGTTCGACTCCCGCGTGAGTTCACCTACGAAGAAGAAGAGAAGGAACCGTACGAAAGTGAAATCTAGTGTTTAGTGGTCGTGTGCGTGTCTGGAGGCAAAAGGTGTTGCCCGTGAGTTAAGAGGGCTACAATACGAGTAAGATTCCTTACTTACTTATGTTTTTTCAGTGAGAACTTAGAATTGTTTTATTGTTAGTGGGGACCATGAAAAGGTTATAGTATTCTTGTTTATGAACCCCATGTAAAACGTTTTGTAATATTGTCTCAATGTGCATGTATGACAGTTATTTTTATTTTCCAACAAACAAGGGATGAGTTTTACGGTTGTTTTTCATCACAAGGGGAAATTTACTGATGGTCCACCAATGGAGTACATAGAGAATGAAATTATAGTTATCCATAACATTGATATTGATAGGTGGTCTTATTTTGAGTGTGAGGCTTTGGTTATAGAATTGGGTTATAATAGGGGAAACTTTAAAATGTGGTGGAAAAAACCTTGTGGGGAGTTTATTGGGATTACGTGGGATTACCATGCATTGGAAGTGAGTGAGTTTGCTATAAAAAATGGTTGTGAGGTGGATATTTTTATTGAACATTTAGTTATAGATGGTGACCTCGTACTAGAGTTAGCATACAAAGAGGAAAGAAGGGGGGCTGAGAAAGAGGTTGTGGGGAGCAAAGATGGGCCAGTTAACAAAGCTAGAAGGAGCAAATCTAGGCCTACCCAAAAAGGTGAAGACTAGACAAAAAATTTATAAAAGTAGGAAAGACAACTTATTTGGTTGTGGTGAAGAAAAAATCAGGGTGTTGATGTTAAGGGGACTCATACTGGGAATTGAGGATGAGAGGGGTTAGAAACTGAAAAAGGTGATGAATCAGGAGGTGTTAAAGTTGTTTCTGACAGGGGAGATGGTGCTGATGCTGTTTCTGATAGGGGAGAGGGTGTGGAAGTTGTTTCTAATAGGGGAGAGGGTGTTGAAGCTGTTTCTGACAAATTGAAGGGGGTTGAAGCTGTTTTTGATAAAGTGGAGGGGGTTGAAGCTGTTTCTGATATAGTGGAGGGGGTTGAAGCTGTTTCTCATAGGGGAAAGGGTGTTAGAGATGTTTTTGATCATATGGAGGGAGTTGAATCTGGTATGAATGACAACCAGGGTTTGGAGGATAAAGACTATGATGACCAGAGTGATAAGGATGAGGACTATGATGTAGAAGGTGCAGGCTTAGGTGTGGAGTGGAATAGTTTTATAGATGGGGAGTAATGTGGTGACATTGACTTCGACTATGAAACAGATGGTGTTAGTAGTTATGTGGATTCAGATGAGGATGGTGATGATATGGATTTCCAGTTTCAGGCATTTGAAGAAGACAGGTTAGGGAGGAAGTTTGAACTCAGGTTGGGGATGGAGTTCAGTTCCATGGTTCAGTTCAGGCAAGCTATACTGGAATACATGTGCATAAGGGAAAGCAAGTGAAGTATATAAAGAATAAGCCATATAGGTGTAGAGTGGCTTGCAGTCAGGAAGGATGCTTATGGCTGGTCTTTGCTAGTCGTGTTGGGAGGACAAATATTATTAGGTTGAAGACATTCATCAATAATCATACATGTGGCTGGGTGTATAAGAACAAGAGTGTTAATACCAAGTGGGTTGCAAAAGTGATATTGCCAAAGATGAAAAGTAACAAACATGAAGTTGGAGGAGATTAAGGCTGAGATGAGGCTTAGTTACCAGGTTAGTATAACTGGCTGGACAGCATACAATGCTAGACGAATGGCAATTGAGATAATGGAAAGAGAGGCAAGCAAACAGTAAGACCTGCTTTGGAACGACAGTGCTGAGTTCAGGAGAGTTAGTAATGGTGCTACTACTTGCAAGGTTCAGTTAGTTACCCCAGATGATGGGTTGTAACCAAGGTTTGGCAGTTACTACCTTTGCCTTGATGCTTGTAAGAAGGGTTTCCTGAGTGGATGTAGGCCAATCATAGGGGTTGATGGATGTCACTTGAAGACAGCATATGGTGGAATCCTCTTAACAGCAGTAGGTAGGGATGCAAATGATCAATATTTTCCATTGGCTGTAGGTGTTTTGGAAGTTGAGAATAAGGATGCCTGGAAATGGTTTCTGAACTTGTTGATGGAGGACATTGGAACACATAGAAGAATTATTTTTATTTCTGATCAACAAAAGGTATAATCTTAATTTTGGTAATTAATTATGTAGTTGTTTATGTATATATCAGTCTAATTATTTCTTGCACAGGGACTATTGCAAGCAATTGATGAGTTGGGCTTGGGGAGTGAACACAGATACTGTGTAAGACACTTACATAACAACTTGAAAAAGAAGCATGGTGGTGGTACAATGCTGAAGGACCTTATGATGGGTGCAAGTAAGGAAACTTATGTGCAGGTATGATGACAATCAAACATGTATGCATTATTTAATATTTTTAGTTACTGAACTTTTATCATCTGTTCACAGGCATGGAAAGCAAAAATAAACCAGATAAAGGACATGGATGAAGGGGCTTGGACATGGCTTATGGCTTTGTCTAAAGAAGCTTGGTGTAGGCACCAATTCTCACATTACCCCAAATGTGATGTGGTTATGAACAACCTCTGTGAAGTATTTAACGGTGTAATCTTACCAGCAAGAGATAAACCCATTTTAAGTATGCTAGAGTGGATAAGGACTTAAATCATGGTTAGGTTTGTGAGGCTAAGGACCAAAGTTGTCAACATCAATGGAGAAGTCATGCCTAATCCCATGAAGAGGTTAGAAAGAGAGTAAGAGTTTTCTGGGAATTGGTTCCCACAGTGGACTGGAGGAGGTGTATTTGAGGTGACACATACAATGTTTAATGAGAAGTTTGTAGTTAACCTTCACAAGAAGAGTTGTGCATATAGATGGTGGGAACTTGTAGGGATGCCATGTAGACATGCCATATGTTGCATACTAGAGAGAGGACAACAACCAACTCAATATGTTAATGCTTATTACTTCAAGGAAACCTATGAAAAATGTTATGCCAATATTATTGGTGCAATAAATGGCCCAGACTTGTGGCCAAGAACTGAACACCCACAAACCTTACCTCCAATATATAAGCGTGGACCCGAAAAACCAAAGAAACTAAGGAGAAGGGATCCAATTGTTGAGGACAGTCCTAACAAACTAAGGAGATGTCCAGCAAAATACCAATGCAGAAACTGTGGGGAAATTGGCCACAACAAGTCTACATGCAAACATCCTCCAAGACAAACTAATGTAAGTAAAGAAACATGTATGTATTATTCACACCATGTTTTGCATTATATAATACTGTTTTGTGCCTTTAGGAACCTGAACCTGAACAATAACCAGCAGCTGAAGACAATGCTACAGCACATGCAACAGTACAAGGAGATGCAACAGACCCCCCGAGTCAACAATAGAAGGGACCTCTAGTTTGCCACCTGCTGCAGATGTCCCTATCAAGAAGAAGAGGGGAAGGCCTCCTAAGAACCCAGATCAACCTACCCCAACCACCCCAACAACATCCACAAGAGGAAGAGGGAGAGAGAAGGGAAGGGGCGGGTGAAGGGGAAGAGGGAGAGGGAAATAGAGTTCTGGTGCCAACCCAGATGTGATGAACCCTGACCACACACACCAACAGCCTACTGATATTGACATGGTGGCAACACAATCTAGTGTAATTCAGACCATGTAATTAGGATGACATTATGTAAAGTTTTAGTTTCTTTTAGAGTTTAATGTTTAACAACTTTTAAGTACAATCTCATGTTTTGATTGTCAGTTGCTGTAAAATATTGTGTTCATCTTTAAGTACATTATGGACCTGCAGCAAGCCAATGTTACTTTTTCCCATCTAACTTATTTGTCATATTCTCTTAATTTTAGTAATTTCAACAAACCAGCATCACTGTTAACAATCCATATGCAAAGACTTCAAAAGTTGGCATATCAATTGATAGTTAAAAATTACAGACACCAATACTGAACATAAGGATACATTAACATTCACGCAAAAACTCAAGGACACTAATCCCTAATCATACAGGGGCCTAATTCAACAAAACAAAAAATGTTCGGGGACCTATGCCTATATTATCAGGGAGTGAAACTGCACTCAGCCATCTCTTCAACCCTTCACTGCAACCAACGCCAGGGTGAGGAAGACAATGGCCCACGACACTGCACACAACCACATTAACATGAAATTCATTATTTTGTATTCTTTTAATCTCTCTTTGAGCCTTACAACTCTGTCCATCCCCTCGTAGAGGACTCCATTGTCATTGTTAGACAAGCTGGCACACCTTGAACAGTCTTGTTGCCCACTGTCAACCCATTCGAAATACCCACACGACTTTTCGTTCTGCAAAAGGATTGGAGGAAATTATCACTATAAAAAAACTCAATGAAATACAACAAATCGTAAACCCCAAATGAAAATACTATACGTACCATCCAATTAGCACATCTGAGGAATGTTCTACCAGGATTTTTTAGGCTCTTGGACACTAGTATCAACACGGGTTCATTACACTTACACAGCTTCTTAATTGGAACCCTTGAAAATGACGTACTAAACCTTGTAGACATGGAAGAACTCATCGTGTACCACACCTTCTTTGCTTCAGTACCTTTTATGGTGTTGGGATAACTGGGGAGGAAGACAAGTTACCATTACGTCGTACAGCCCTAGCGCAAGGTGGGGAAGAGGAAGTAAGAAAGAAACCTTTCTACAAATATTAAACAACTTTAATTAACCTCAATAATTCCTTACTAATCTTAATTAATTCTCTATTTAAACCTAGTCAGCATTATGAGGCTGAGTCACATGTCACGTGTGAAGCCAATGGCAAAAAGACAGGCTCCACCTCAGCACTTTTTAAAAGTAGGCGTTTAATACTACTAAATAAAATATTATAGGGGTGTTAAACTGGGAAAAATCATCATAGGGGGTTTTCACAAAATTGAAAATTTCTCAGTGGCTAAATTGTAACATCCTAGGTTATTTTTGCATTTATTTTTATTTAAAAAATTACCTCTTACGATAAATTTTTCCTTTTCTTGAAAATTAATTGATATTTAGTGAAAAAAGCATTTATTTTTACTGACTTATTCAAGTGACAGCAGTCACAGTTAGCTTAATTAAATGAGGTCATGAAAAGAAAAGCAAGTTAATTTAAACACAACGGATGGGAGAAAGGGTGTCAGGGCTTCTCACTTGAGCGAGGCCCCTACTCGTCTAAGCGAGATTTCGGACTCTCACTTAAACGAGGTTTCTATTCGCTTGAGCGAATACCTTTCACACACCGGATTAGACAAGACATGCAACCGGACTCCCAAAATTTCACTCTAAAAATGGTTCTGTGAACCCAAAGAGTTATCATAACTACCATGAAAGCATATGCAAATAACAGTGATATATTTTAAAATATAGGTTTACATCTGATCCGGTCTTAATTAAACACAACTAATAATTATACTAAGAAGTTTTTATACACACATATGACTCTATAAAGAGTCACTCGAAGTCACTCGGATCCTGGCACCGTTCTCCCCCTTGGCGCGTCTCCATGGCTCCTTCCCCCTCCCTGTCCCTGGTTACTAAAAAAAAAATGCAAGGGTGAGTGTTTGGCATTATAATTAATATAGAACGGAATTTAACACTATACATGCATATTGATACATACACATCAAACATCACTTGTAAGTAAGCATACCGAAACATAGTGTATTACATACAGTAACTATATTAAACCATCTACACAATTCCATCACATTCATCATGATCACAACTGACTCTCATACAATCTGACTCCTAGTATCCGGATACTAAAGGATTGGCCTTCAGCTGGGGGTCCTACTTAACACCCCGTGAACCCTGCTTGGTTCACCGAGTCCTGCTTGACTCTCCACCTCGACCACTGGGTCCTACTTGACCACTGGGTAGCTCAACTGGGCACGAAAACCACGGGAGCCGGAAATGAGGGGCTATCATATACCGTCGGCCATCCCATACCACATAATCATTCAACAGTTTACCTTTCACATAATAATATCAATTCCTCATCACTCGGGTAGCCTGCTTGCTAACCCGACGTCACATAATACTGATCATTTCACATTAGATATCACAAGATCATACATGATAAACTCATCCACACCCGATCCTCCACCAATTAATGTACTCAGTCACACATGCACAAGCATAAACACACAACTACGTTTAGCAACATTTTCCTTAACTGGTTTACGTTACTTCAATGACCTATTTAAGAAGCAAGTCCAATTCTAATTAATTATAACCCGAACACTCCCCTTACTTTGGTTCCACGCTTCGATGATCTGTTCTCTGTGTCGATTCCTTCCTCTAAACACTGGTTTCGCAGTCTCAACTCCGTCACTCAGTCTTGCGTTGCTTAGCCTACTACCTACGGATCATAAAGTACAGCTCATCACTTCAACGCCCTTAGTTCATGGACAACATCTGGACTCACGCTCACCAGAGGAGTGGAGAACAGCCACGAATATAGCCATGCATGGCTCTTAACAGCCAAAGAATAAAAGGAATAAGGGAATCACAATTAGAACGGATCAGTAGACTCACCTTGAAGCCTCGATCACAGGAATGGGGTTCAATTGAAGTTTAGACACAAATGGAGTCCCTCTCCAGCGTATGCAAATCAGCGTTAAGAGAGGAGAGAAAAACGAAAGAGAAGGAATAGACCAACAGCAAAGGTAACTTGTAAATAATGAAGAGGGAAGGAAGAGAATCTCTCTCTCTCTATATATATATATAGCTCATGGGCAAGATCGTCTTTTCCTTTATTTTATTTGTATTCTTACTAAATTTAATCAATTTCACTATATTAAACTATTGCATAGTTATCAAATCAATTATACTTATTTATTCCCTCAACGTTTAATTATTCACAATTCTTTAATACTTCGCAAGAGTATAGGCCCAATATGAATATCGGCCCCCCGGTGTCTTAGCTTAATGTTCATACCTCGGAAATCCGAGCTACAATCTGAGAGGTCGGATATATCATCCGTGCTCACCTCTTGGTTACTTATATCCGTTGTTTCAGTCATTATGAGGTTAATCCGGGCTATGACCCCGTGTGAGGCACTCTCCTCACAACGGTTGGACCAGACCGCCTAGCCCTGCCCGCTCTTCTCCTACACTTCCGATCTTTAACTCCGCCTGCTCGCGCTTCAGATACCGACCTCGACACCGGCTTTCTTATCTTTGGCTAAGACAGAACAAATATTAAATAAAACTTCTAAAACATTTACTAACATTTCCCATTTCTTATAATTCTCATTAAAACATCAGGGATGTTACATCCACCCCCCCTAAAAGGAGATTTCGTCCCCGAAATCAGTGTTCCGGTTGAAAAAGATGAGGGTACATTCATCTCATATCGGATTCTAACTCCCAAGTGTAGTTTATCCAATGTAAATTCTGCCACTTCACCTTCACCAGCGGTACCTCCTTGTTCCTTAACCGTTTGGTTTGATGCTCTTCAATACCGATTGGTACCGCCTCCACTGTCAAGTTCTCCTTCACTTCAATGGAGTCACTCGGTACAATCATGGTATCACACGGAATGTAGGCTCGAAGTTGCGATACGTGGAACACGTTGTGAATGTTAGTCAATGATTGGGGAAGATCCAGTCGATATGCGACTTCACCAATCCGTTCTAATATTTGGTATGGTCCAATATACTTCGGATTAAGCTTTTGACTCTTCAAAATTCGACCTACACCCTTAGTCGGTGAAATCCTTAGGAACACCCAATCACCCACTTGGAATTCAAGGGGTCTGTGCCGATTGTCATAATAGCTCTTTTGACGGTCTTGGGCAATTTTTATCTTCTCTCGGATTAAAGCGATTTGCTTGTTCATCTCTTGAATTATCTCAGGCCCCAGATGAAGGGCATCACCGTTCTCATTCCAACATAATGGAGTACGACATTTCCGACCATAAAGAGCTTCATATGGAGCCATCCCAATGCTACTATGGTAACTGTTATTATATGCAAACTCTACCAAGGGCAAGTATTTCTCCCATGATCCGCCCTGTTCCAGTACACATGCCCTTAACATATCTTCAAGAGTCTGTATAGTCCGTTCTGATTGGCCATCGGTCTGGGGATGGTAGGCTGAGCTCAATTTGAGCTCAGTACCCAGTTGTTGTTGCAAACTCCCCCAAAACCTTGAAGTGAATCGGGGATCCCGATCGGAGATAATGCTTGAGGGCACACCATGCAGTCGTACGACCTCAGCAATGTACAACTTAGCTAATCGATCTAGCGACCACTTCATATTTATTGCCAGAAAATACACACTTTTGGTTAGTCGATCAACAATCACCCAAATCACGTTGCATCTGGTTTGAGTGCGAGGTAGTCCGGATACGAAGTCCATGGTGATACCTTCCCACTTCCAGATCGGAATTTCTGGAGGTCGAAGCAAACCTGGAGGTCGTTGGTGCTCAACCTTGCACTTCTGGCATACCACACAGGATTTCACATACTCGATTATTGCCTTCTTCATGCTTGGCCACCAGAATTCCTTTTTTAAGTCATGATACATTTTTGTTACTCCCGGATGTATACTCAGAGAGCTCTTGTGTGCTTCTGATAGCACTGCCTGCCTGAAGCCTCCATGTGCAGGCACCACCACTCGGTTCCTGAGTCTCCATATACCATCGTCACCCCTAGTTATCTCCATATTTTTGCCTTGGGTCTGAGTATCAATCAGCCTCAGTAACTCTTTATCGTCTTTCTGTGCAGCTACCATCGACTCCAGAAATTCGTTGGAGATTTTTAACATTCCGATTGTCATTCGGTTTGGTGCGTTCATAACAACTCCAACATTCATATCTCTAAAGCTTTCCAGCAATTCCTGTTCTCTACCCATTAAGTATGCCACATGCAATACCTTCCTGCTTAGCGCATCTGCCACAACATTCGCTTTGCCCGGGTGATACTTCAAATCGAAGTCATAATCCTTCAAATATTCTACCCATCTCCTCTGTCTCATATTTAACTCCTTTTGATCAAATAAGTACTTTAGACTCTTGTGATCACTGAATACTACAAAGCGAGCCCCATACAGATAATGACGCCAAATCTTCAGTGCGTACACCACTGCTGCAAGTTCCAGATCATGAGTCGGGTAATTCTCCTCATGTGGCCTCAATTGCCTCGAAGCATAAGCAATTGCCCGATCAGCTTGCATCAATACACACCCCAATCCAAATTTGGATGCATCACAATATACTTCAAATTCCTGTGTTACATCGGGCAGTGCAAGCACAGCGGTAGTCGTTAAACATCGCTTAAGAGTTTGGAAGCTTAATTCACACTTTTCCGACCACACGAAGGGGTTTCCTTTCCTTGTTAACCGAGTTAGAGGAAGTGCTATCCGAGAGAACCCCTTAATGAAGCGTCGATAGTATCCAGCTAATCCGAGGAAACTCCTGATTTCAGTTATTGACTTGGCCTCTCCCAAGCCATAACCGCCTCAATTTTTGTTGGATCAACTGAGATTCCCTCTTGGGAAATTATATGCCCCAAGAATTGTACACTACTCCCCCAGAAATCACACTTAGATAGTTTAGCGTACAACTTCTTCTCCCGAAGTACTTGTAAAACAAGTCGAAGATGTTGAGCATGCTCCTCGTCCGACCTCGAATATACCAAAATATCATCAATGAATACTACCACAAACTGGTCCAAGTACGGTTGAAAAGTCCAATTCATATAATCCATAAAAATGGCAGGAGCGTTCGTTACTCCAAAGGGCATTACTACGTACTCGAAGTGCCCATATCGAGTTCGAAATGCTGTCTTTGGGATATCCTCCGTCCTCACTCGGATTTGGTGGTACCCCGACCTCAAGTTGATTTTAGAGAACACAACAGCGCTTCGCAACTGGTCTAGTAAATCATCAATCCGAGGTAGTGGATATTTATTTTTGATTGTCAGTTTGTTCAACTGCCTGTAATCAATGCACATCCGCATACTACCGTCCTTCTTCTTTACCAGTAACACCGGAGCGCCCCAGGGTGAGGCACTGGGTCGGATAAAGCCCTTTTTTAGTAATTCATTTACTTGTTTCTTCACTTCGGTTAATTCCACCGAAGACATTCTATATGGCGCTCGGGACACAGGTTCTGCCCCGGGAATCAAGTCAATGGAGAAATCAATCTCCCGATTGGGAGGTAGCTCCGGAATTTCTTCCGGAAAAACGTCAGGAAATTCACAAACAATCGGAATATCACTTAGTAGGAGGTTATGCCGACCCTCCGAAGCGAATAAAACAACATACGTGGTTAGGACATCGCTCACCCCGTTCTTCATGTCAAGTTCCTGAGAGAAAACAATATTCTTCCGATAACAATCGACCAACACATGATTAGCAGCAAGCCAATCAAGACCTAGAATAACGTCTAAGTCCTTCAATGGCATACAGATAAAATTTACTCGAAAAGTACGGGCTTCGATTTGCATCGGTAGTTCCCTATACACTGTAGTTGCACGGAAAGTGGAACCAGTTGGAGTGGAAACAATAAGAGCGTTCTCCATTAAACTGATTGGCAGACCAAGCCGTCGTACACAACTTTCCGAAATAAAGGAATGGGTGGCACCTGAATCATAAATCACATCAACCAGATAACCACAGATGAGACACTTACCCTATACCAGATTGTCATTCCTCGTAGCTTCTGAAGCATCAAACGCAAATACACGTCTGGTCATGGCGTTCTGGGCATCGCTAGATTGGGCATCATATTTTCCCACTTGTTGGTTCCCTCTACCAGCTCCATTCCGACCTCTCCTTGAGAAGTTGGAACCCCGGGTCCCAGAAAAGTTAGTTCGGTTATCCGTTCTGCCCTGCTGTTGCCTCTGAGGGCAATCGGGCCTGAGGTGCCCTGGTTGCCCGCACTGGAAGCACACAATCTGATTAGCTTGGCAATGTTTGGCAATGTGTCCTTCCTGACCACAATTGTAGCATGTACGATTCCCAGGGGGATTACCCGATCGACCAGTGGAACCCCGACCGGAAGAGGATGAGGAAGTAGCAGAAGACTTGCCACCCCGGAAGAATTGACTCATCCTCTTGAAGTTGAATCCTTTTGCCTTCAGTGGCTTTTTATCTCTCGGCTGGGACATCCTTTGTAACTGCACCTCTTCAGTCAGTCTTGCCTTGTTCACCAGGGTTGGGTAGTCCCTAATCTCCATCGGTACGATTACACTACGGAGCTCAATCCGTAGTCCAGCTTTGTATTTGGCGCACTTGCTACCTTCAGTCCCTTCTAACGAGAAAGGGTGGTAAAAATCACACAGCACGTCAAACTTGCTGGTGTACTCAGCTACAGACATCCGGTCTTGCTCTAACTTCAGGAATTCCATTTCTTTCCGGATTTTGTAGTTGTCCGGGAAGTATTTAACAAGGAACCTCCTTCGACAATTCGCCCATACCAAAGCTCATTGGCTGCGTTCATCTGCACCTTCACTCGGGACCACCATACTCTAGCCTCATCTTTTAGTTGGTAAGTAGCAAATAAAACCTTTTGCTCTTCAGAGCACTTAAAATATTCAAAAACCTGCTCGATATCCCTGATCCAGATATATGCCCCGTCATAATCGTGTCCCCCTTTGTAAGTCGGAGGATTCCTTTTCAGGAATTTATCCAGAGTGGGACCGGACTCGGTCCTACTCATCAGCTGAGTAAATCTAGAGAAGAAATCATCTCTTCCCCCAAAACTAGTCTCTTCGGCCATTTAGTGATTCTACAATGAGCAAACACATCACCATTAATAACCAAGATCAGTCAGGGGATCGTAAACTTACCTTATATTCATAGAATACTACGCCAGTGGAGTGCCAAGGGAACGATGCCAGACCACACACAATCTCAACACAACAAAATACAATCAACTTTCATAAAACTATCACAATCACTAGATCGGCCCATACACCGGCTCTAGAAAGAACCGCTCTGATACCAAGTGTAACATCCTAGGTTATTTTTGCATTTATTTTTATTTAAACAATTACCTCTTACGATAAATTTTTCCTTTTCTTGAAAATTAATTGATATTTAGTGAAAAAAGCATTTATTTTTACTGACTTATTCAAGTGACAGCAGTCACAGTTAGCTTAATTAAATGAGGTCATGAAAAAAAAGCAAGTTAATTTAAACACAACGGATGGGAGAAAGGGTGTCAGGGCTTCTCACTTGAGCGAGGCCCCTACTCGTCTAAGCGAGATTCCGGACTCTCACTTAAACGAGGTTTCTATTCGCTTGAGCGAATACCTTTCACACACCGGATTAGACAAGACATGCAACCGGACTCCCAAAATTTCACTCTAAAAATGGTTCTGTGAACCCAAAGAGTTATCATAACTACCATGAAAGCATATGCAAATAACAGTGATATATTTTAAAATATAGGTTTACATCTGATCCGGTCTTAATTAAACACAACTAATAATTATACTAAGAAGTTTTTATACACACATATGACTCTATAAAGAGTCACTCGAAGTCACTCGGATCCTGGCACCGTTCTCCCCCTTGGCGCGTCTCCATGGCTCCTTCCCCCTCCCTGTCCCTGGTTACTAAAAAAAAATGCAAGGGTGAGTGTTTGGCATTATAATTAATATAGAACGGAATTTAACACTATACATGCATATTGATACATACACATCAAACATCACTTGTAAGTAAGCATACCGAAACATAGTGTATTACATACAGTAACTATATTAAACCATCTACATAATTCCATCACATTCATCATGATCACAACTGACTCTCATACAATCTGACTCCTAGTATCCGGATACTAAAGGATTGGCCTTCAGCTGGGGGTCCTACTTGACACCCCGTGAACCCTGCTTGGTTCACCGAGTCCTGCTTGACTCTCCACCTCGACCACTGGGTCCTACTTGACCACTGGGTAGCTCAACTGGGCACGAAAACCACGGGAGCCGGAAATGAGGGGCTATCATATACTGTCGGTCATCCCATACCACATAATCATTCAACAGTTTACCTTTCACATAATAATATCAATTCCTCATCACTCGGGTAGCCTGCTTGCTAACCCGACGTCACATAATACTGATCATTTCACATTAGATATCACAAGATCATACATGATAAACTCATCCACACCCGATCCTCCACCAATTAATGTACTCAGTCACACATGTACAAGCATAAACACACAACTACGTTTAGCAACATTTTCCTTAACTGGTTTACGTTACTTCAATGACCTATTTAAGAAGCAAGTCCAATTCTAATTAATTATAACCCGAACACTCCCCTTACTTTGGTTCCACGCTTCGATGATCTGTTCTCTGTGTCGATTCCTTCCTCTAAACACTGGTTTCGCAGTCTCAACTCCGTCACTCAGTCTTCCGTTGCTTAGCCTACTACCTACGGATCATAAAGTATAGCTCATCACTTCAACGCCCTTAGTTCATGGACAACATCTGGACTCACGCTCACCAGAGGAGTGGAGAACAGCCACGAATATAGCCATGCATGGCTCTTAACAGCCAAAGAATAAAAGGAATAAGGGAATCACAATTAGAACGGATCAGTAGACTCACCTTGAAGCCTCGATCACAGGAATGGGGTTCAATTGAAGTTTAGACACAAATGGAGTCCCTCTCCAGCGCATGCAAATCAGCGTTAAGAGAGGAGAGAAAAATGAAAGAGAAGGAATAGACCAACAACAAAGGTAACTTGTAAATAATGAAGAGGGAAGGAAGAGAATCTATCTCTCTATATATATATATATAGCTCATGGGCAAGATCGTCTTTTCCTTTATTTTATTTGTATTCTTACTAAATTTAATCAATTTCACTATATTAAACTATTGCATAGTTATCAAATCAATTATACTTATTTATTCCCTCAACGTTTAATTATTCACAATTCTTTAATACTTCGTAAGAGTATAGGCCCAATATGAATATCGGCCCCCCGGTGTCTTAGCTTAATGTTCATACCTCGGAAATCCGAGCTACAATCTGAGAGGTCGGATATATCATCCGTGCTCACCTCTTGGTTACTTATATCCGTTGTTTCAGTCATTATGAGGTTAATCCGGGCTATGACCCCGTGTGAGGCGCTCTCCTCACAACGGTTGGACCAGACCGCCTAGCCCTGCCCGCTCTTCTCCTACACTTCCGATCTTTAACTCCGCCTGCTCGCGCTTCAGATACCGACCTCGACACCGGCTTTCTTATCTTTGGCTAAGACAGAACAAATATTAAATAAAACTTCTAAAACATTTACTAACATTTCCCATTTCTTATAATTCTCATTAAAACATCAGGGATGTTACATAAATTTACCCTTAAGCCAAATTAAAAATATATATTTTGTTTTTGGAAACAATACCTTACACTTTAAAAAATTATTACGTATCAACAAAATCAGTAGATAAAAAAAATAATATCTATAACAAATTAAATATTCCTAAATAACAAAATTTGTATATGGTCATTTTTTTAATATTTACTATCTCTATGATGTCCATTAATATAAGAACCTTTTAACTAATTTTAATTTTTATGAAAAAATGGTTAATATAGTTTAGTCATTTAATTTATCCACTAATTGTATTAGTTTTCCAAAAAGATACCCTCTTATTTATTGAGACTCGCACATCTTACCCTTTTTCTAATTTTATTAATAACTAACCAAAGTATTTTTGATGAAAATTAATTAATACTTTTTCACGTTTTGGAGGGGTTCTTATAAATATTGGACTCGTTTGTTTAAACTTAATTTTAAAAATAAGCAGAAACAAAAAATAAGAAGATTTCTCCTTATTTTAAGAAACAACTCTGACCTGTTTATTAAAAAATATTTTTTAAAAAACACTTAAATATAATCTTAAACCAACATGCCATTAACATTTCTAGGGATGAAAACATTTTTTTTCCGTTGAATTTGTTACAGTCAATGCTAACAAGGATTGTTAGAGGTGTCTTACGATGAGGACTGAACAAGATAACACTGATCTTGATTGCTAACGTACGATGGATTTAGGTATGAATGTGATATTTTAATTTATTGAGCAAGAGGGAGTATAGGGAGAAATGTTGGAGCTGAATGATATGTTTTCTACAAGTGGATGTTATTGCAATTTAGGTTTCTAGGAAATTCTTTTGAAGTGCATATTCAGGTCAACAACCATAATTTGAAATTCCCTTCCATTTTGAACAATTTACTGAATCTTATAGTTGTTGAGAACTTTTGATTGCTTATATTCTATTGTTGGAAATGTGCATGCAAATGATTAGAATGAAAATTTATGACGTCTTTAGTTAAACATTTTTTTTAAAAAAATAGAAAAATAATTTAAAAATATACAACAAAATAAAAAACGTCTTCATACATTTAGATATTCAAATAATATATTTAGAAAATAAAAACATGGTATTTTAATCTTTTTTTAAAAAACAACTACTATTTAAAAATTATTCACAATAGTTTTTTTTAATTTCCATTATAAATAATGTAACATCCCAATTTCAATTATTGGTTAATTTTAATGATCGGATAATTAATTGGGAATGTTAAATTAATTACAAATTGGTACAATTGGTACGTTAAGTTCTGAAATTTATCTGGATAATTTTTGGGTAACTAAAAGATCAAATTAATTTCATAAATTGATCGAAGGTACCAAATTACCCTTTAGGCCTTACACTTAATTGCCAAAGTCTTTTCCTTCATTCCAATCTTTCTCTCGTGCACGTACCAAAGAAAAGGAAAAGGAACAAGAGCATTTTTCTTCTCTTCTCCCACCCGTGAGCACCCATCTTCAACTCCAACCTTTTCTTCATTTTCCCATCAAGCTAAAACAAGGATCAAGGCTCCATTTGTTCACCTATCTTCCACGACCAAGTTAAGGGCCTTAATTCCTTCAAATTCCTCAATTTTATCAAGGTTAACAAAGGAACCCATCCTCAGTTATGGTCCATTTAATTGAATACCATTTGATGGCTATAGGGTGTTTTAGAACCATTTCGAAAGTGTGAGCAGCTTTGAAGCTTTACAAAATCAAGTTTCAGAACCCGTTGATGATCGTTTAGTAAGTTAGATACTTTTGAAGCTTTGCCATTTTGCTAAATTGTTAGTATCTATGATGTTACAAGTTCCCAAATTCATATAATTCAAGTGAATTGGTTGAATTCGGTTAGCGGTAGGTTAATTGGAGAATTATCGATATGTTTTCGATATAGGTTTGGATTCATGTAGCAATTGGGAATTGTTTCAAGCAGCAAAATCTAGGATTCCAGGTAGGGGGAGTATTATATATTTTAAATATATGAGTTATGATCAAATAGAAGACATATTAGTAATTATTAATAATGACATTATTTGTTGTTTGTAATGAATTTAATGTTAATGTTGATAACGTGAATATGTTAGAGTATATCCCCAGAACGGTTAATGGGCATTTGGTATAATTTGGATATGTTTGGATAGAATTGATTGTGATTCCGTACATATGATGGATATTGAATATTGCATCAGGTTGAAATAGATGAATATATGTGATGTTTGATAATTGAAGTTTATAATGTTATTGCATTGGATTGTAATTAATTATGATGATGTTTGATTGATGATCATGTTGAAATAATGCATAGGATTGCATCAAGTAAGCTTGGGATAGCTAAAATAATGATATGAATTGATTATAATGGATGGTTGTGCATAACATTTGTATAAGGACGCATACAGGACTACAGGGGGCTTGTGATGCCAGTCCAGATGGGAGGGCAGCCTTTGGATAGGCACAAACCTTGTGGTGGTTTCTTCGCATTTCATGGACGCCTTTGAGTGGGACTCAAGGCCAACCCGCAACACCATTATTGATTTACCATTGTCATTGAGAGCGACTAGTGTTGCAATATGGTTCTGAGAAAATTTTTATATACTACAGTATTAATCCCATCATTAGAGTCACATCTGTGTGCATGTGCATTAGTGCCCCGAGACAGCCATTGTGATATTGAGAAACAATGAGACAACTATTGATGATTATTGAAATTATGCGGATAGTATCTGTCGTGACCGGGATCGTGATGGGACGACCGACCCTTAAAAATAAAACGAGTTTCGAAGTCCTTTCGAAAAGAAAACAGGGAGTCGCCACCAATATTTTTTTAGGATAAAAATATCGGGAAAAACCTCTTTTAAAACACTGGTTATGAAAATGAAATTCTAAGTTTGGGAGTCGAATTACAGGTGAGGAAGGTATTAGCACCTCACAACTATCCGTTATAAAACGGTTACCTCAAATTGATAGCGCTTATTTCAAAATAGCCTAGAAATTATTTTAACTTCTTTTATGAAAAGAAACATACAAAAGGACAAAGCAGACACAAACAGACCGAGTAGTGACAGTAAGAAATTTGACCAAATAGTGACAGTAAGAAAGAAGAAAATAGTAACGATAAAAGACTAAACAGTGACAGTAAAAAATGAATAATGACAGTAGAAGATTAAAACAGTAATAGTAAGAAATGACAAAATAATTACAGTAAGAAACTCGACAAAACAACAACTATAAGAAAAAGTAAAACAGAGGGAAAGTAAAGGTTAACAGGACGTCTCATCCAAATTAACCTTAATTTATACATAAATTTAAAGATGAAAATAAAATTAATAAGATAAAAAAATAAAGTTGATTAAGAAAATATTATTTTTAATAAAAGTATTAAAAACATGAGATTAACAAGACATCACATCTAAATTAATCTCATTTTAAAGAAAATAATATTCTTATAAAAATATTAAAAACATGAAATTAACAAGATGTTTTGTCTAAATTAACTTTATTTTAAAGAAAATATTATTTTAAATAAAGATATTAAAACATGAGATTAACAAGATGTCACATCTAAATTAACCTCATTTTAAAGAAAATATTATTTTAAATAAAAATATTAAAACATGAGATTAACAAGACGTCACGTCTAAATTAACCTCATTTTAAAGAAAATATATTATTTCAAATAAAAATATTAAAACATGAGATTAACAAGACATCGCGTCTAAATTAACCTCCTTGCCACAATAAAATTTAAAATATTGACTATATAAAATTAATCAAAATAATAGCAGAGACATAGAAATTAATAACGAGAAAATGGGCCCGACAGGAGTTGATTCCCGCTCCTGCGTATTCTCAAATGTATTGAGAAATCAGGGTTACGTAGTTCTTTGGAAATTAACTTCTAAAAATATTTAAAATTATATTTAGGATTATTTTTAATTAATTTAAATTTAATAATAAAAATTCATGGGGAGGGATAAATACAAGGCGAAGTAAGATCGCACGTGCATAAACCTTCGAGATCCTATAAAGCCGATATAGGCAAAAGTGATTATGCACGGCATTGCTTATAAGAATTTTTTGATAAAAGATTATTTATTTTCATAAAAGAAACAATGGTTAGATTTTAATATTTTTATTTTTTAAAACTCATCTAAAATAAGAAACTGATTATACCTTTATTTTAAAAAAGATATTTTGATTTCTTAAGATTATTACTTTTGGATTTAGCATAAAAAATTTTATTATGTTTAAAAAATGATATTTAACTTGTAATGTTTTATTATGAAAGGAAATGTATGATTAATATTTTTCAAAAAAGCTATCTATTTTACGCTAAAAGATCTTTTAAGATTTTTTATTTTTAAATTTATCAAAAAGAAAAAAGAACATTTATTCTTTATTTATTCTTATTTAAAAGGATATTTTAGACTTTAATAACAATACAGAAAAACTATTTATTTTTATTCTAAGAAATAGATATTTAACATTTTTAGATTTTTTTATATTTTTTTAACATAAGGAAACATTTATTTGACTTATTGTTTTATTATTATTATTATATTTTTTTTAAATTGTATTTTGATTTTGATATGAACAAGAAAGAATTATTATTTTAGAAGTAAATCAAATCTTTTTGATTATGTTTTTTTTGTTGTTTATAAAAATGGAAACTTAGCTTTATTGGGCTTCAAAGCCCACTACCACTTTAGACCAAAAAAACCCATTAGGTTTCCTTTCAATTAGAAAAGAAAGAGTGGAAAAGGGAGAGTGATCAGCAGCCAGAGAGATGAAAGGGAGGAGAGAGAAAATGAAAGGAAGAGAGAGGGGGAGGAGAAACCGAGAGAGGTGGACCAGCGGCGGCAAGGTGTTTCGTCTGGCAGTGTGGGCGGCTCGCGTAGAGGAGGAGCGACGGTCTGGGCCGGTGATACCGACGGTCGACGGTGGTGGCTTCTGGCGGGGCTGTTTCTTCTTTCTCTATTTGCTGTTGCTGTTTTAATTTTGGTATTTTGTTATCATATTGGTGTATTATTGTTGGTGTTTTTTGGTTTTGAGTTAGTGAAGGTTCCTGGTTGTTGGGTTATTGGTGGAGGTTTTTTAGGAAGAGGATAATGAATATTGAGATGATGCTGATGATGGTCCGGAGAAAAATAGGGTCCTGAGGGATGAAGAAGGGGAGAGGAAGATGAAGCTGGTGGAGATAGTGGGGAACCAGATTCAGATTCCGGACTGGTTTTTCGGAATGGTGGAGGAATAAATTATTATTTAATTTTTAATAATTAAAAATAAAAAAGGACAAAATATGGTATTTACAGTATCTATGATGATATGATTATATATATATAGGTTATGTTAAATGACAAAAGATGACATTGTGATGAATATGTTGAATAATGAATTATATGGTATAGTGTGTTGAACTGGATTGGCTGAATGAAATGAATCGTGACAAATTCAGTTGTGTATTTGTTATTTAACATATATATGTTTACCCTTGCACCAATTTTTATGTTATAGTGAATTTGCATCGAGGAGAAGAGTGGTGAAAGGCCGTTATGAGTGTCATGATAATCCTTGAAAAGGATTGATGTCTATATGTACATACTTGTATAATTTTTGATATATATGGCCTTTGATTGGCTCTCTTTTGATACTTGATATATAATTTTATAGTGGATTAGGTAGCTAATAATCCCATTGGAGGTGTAGAATTTGTTTTGATACTTATATATATAAGATGTGATGATGGATTAGTTGATATGCCCAGAAATTGATGGTATGACGATGTTATTGTTGAATATGTGTTACGGGGAGGTTCATGGAAATGGCTTATAGCTTAGAAATTTCATCATATGATGATATGTTATCGAATTTGTATTATGGGCAGGTCTTGCTAGATGGAATTGAGCCTGGAATGTTATAATTGATAAGTATATGATGATAAATGTAGTGTAACATTACAGTTAAATGATTTAGTATGTGGAATTGTGAGAATTATGCATTAAATGAGGAACTAAATGAGCCAAAATGAGATCTGTGAGATTGTGGAACCCCTAAAGAGGCTGGATAACTTCTATAATGTATTTGAATTGTGTTAGAATTGATTTCGACCAATTTGGATCATAATTGGTAGGTTAGGTTGGTGTAAATGGCCTAAAAGGGTCAAAATGCAATTTTCCACATATCTCCATCATTTTTAGGTTGGACAATGAGTCATAATTGGTGTGAATTAGCTTGTGTTGAAGTTTGATGATATTTAGAGGTCAAATGGGTAAGATAGGGTGCGTGGAAGTTGACCCCGAAGGCTAAATTGTTGCAAATCTCGTTCAAGCAAGATTGAGCTCACTTGAGTGAAAATTTAGAGTAAAATGGGGGATGGTCACTGGACAATTTTCGCTCAAACAAGAATGATTTCGCTTAAACTAAATTCAAAATAAGGCTACTAAAGAATTTTCGCTTAAGTGAAAATGATCTCGCTTGACCTAACAAATTCTCACTCAAGCTATAATGATCTCGCTTGAGCTAATTTTTTTTCCATTCTTTTAAAAATAAGTGTTACAAATAAGGTGAGTATTTCAATTTTTTTAAAATGAAAGTAATAAAAAGCACAATGTTCTATTTTTTAAAATATCGGAAAGAAAAAGTAGAAATAAAATGAAAAATTAATTGCATGTGAATACATTTTCTAGTTTTTAAACTGAAAAAATCGTTACAATATCTAAACATGGTTTTTATATTTTCAAAAAATAAAAAATTTAACAAACTTCTCAAAAACTGAAAAAATAAAAAAAAATTCTTATTTCAACAAAGCTCACCCTTAATATTTTTGAAATGCATGTATTACCAAGGTAGATATTACTAATGTTGGTTTTTGTTTAGTGGTTTAAAATTATCGTACGGTATTTATATTGCTTTTAATTTTCGGTTATTGTGGTTGGGCTATGAAAACAATAAATTTATTTCCCGTGAAACATGAAAAAAGAAAACAGAATAATCATGTGAAAGCATAGGTAACGTGTTAGTGTTAGTTTATATATAGGATGTATCATATTAAAATATTATTTCATATGAGATTGAGAAGAATAAATCTGAACCGTACAAACATACAATAAATTATTGAGATTAATCGTGTAATATTTTTAAAAAGTTATATGACGTTGAAAAACTTTTAATCTCAACCATCCGTATATGATTATACGGTATAAATTCGTTTCTCTCATCCTCTCATAAGAGAACCTTTCATCACACACACACACACACACACACATATATATATATATATATATATATATATATATATATATATATATAAACCAATTTGATATTATGTTGAAGTTCGTCTAAACCAAAGCTGCATATTCTTATGAAGTTCGTCTAAAAATCGCTTGAATTTGCATGCTAATCGCTTCTAAGCGTCTGTTTGATTAAAAATTGGTTTAACTTAGTTAGAAAAATTGAAGTTTTAAAAACTTGATTGAATAAATTTAGTTGTAAAATATGGTTTGTGATTGGATATAGTATAGAAGTTAGTTGAAAAGAAGTGATATGTATTTGGTTATTAAAAGATTTGATAAACTTAGTTTGAGAAAATGGATGGGTATGAATGGGTTTGTTGAAGATAACTGAAATATTACCATTGAAGAATGGATATGGATGTAATTGTTCACCCCACTAGTGCAGTCAGCTAAACCATGTTAACTGAAGGCAGGTATATGTTAAGGTCTGTTGAACGACATCACCAAACCATGTCACCTGCAAATGTTTTCCTCACCCAAACAGGTTCACGTTGACAAAACGACATTAAAAGGAACAGAAACGAAAGTTCAAGTAAAACAGTATACTAAACAGATTCTAAGTCTCTAACTAAGACCAATGTATTCAATAATTTACAATTAATATAATTATATAAATAACATTTGTAAATTTCTAAGACTAATTTATTTATTTTTTAAAATGTTTGTGTGGTAGAAAAAGAATTGGGATTTTAGACAATGGAATTGGAATGGGCAATATGGTGCATGGTTTGTTTGTTAGCGTTCATACCTTACACGCAATCGGTTTCTCATCCAAGCCTCAACCTCAAACGTCCACGTCCATGTTTTATTTTTTGGTAAGTTATGGTCTCTAGTGTCATTCCCTTACATGTATAAACATAAGATGCATATGATCACGAGAACTATAGATATGGGTTATATAGTTAACATTAAGACAAATTAGTCATGTTAATTTTTGAAAAAGCCATATAAATTTTTTAGATAATTTTAAAAAGTCAAAAAATTTTAATTATAATACCTTCTATGTTTATTATTTTAAAAATTTCAAGGACCTGATTTTTATGTATTTAATATATATGATTTATTGTAAAAGTCTAACCTATATTCATCTGGAACACCCCATTTCAGTATTTGTTAGTGGGTTGATAATCAATCATGGAGATAAAGTTATAAAAACAGAATGATTGTAATACTATTTTGTATGATATTTATGGTTGGTTTGATCATTGAAAAACAATATTTGATAAACATTGAAAACCAAAGATGTCATTAGATGCTTTTTAATTTCTGTTTCATGTTATCCGTTAATTTCGGTCGTTGTTCTCGTGATAAACTCCTTGACTTGTGTCGTCGCTTATCTATTTATTATCTAATAAAAAAGAAAGTACCATTGAACGGTGGATAATAAAAACGCTTGGCCCCTACATCAGTGTATCTGGACCGTGAATTGAATTGAGGAAAGGTGTCATCAACTCGCAATTGTTTCATTTTAATCTTTTATCTCTTTCATTATTTTAATTTAGTTTTATTTATTAATTCTGGTAATAAAACACTTAAACTAAAAACTGCAATCATGACAGTAAACATATTATAATCAATCGATAATGTTTCAACAAAATAAGGCAATTTCCTGTAAACTTTTTTCATTTGTTTTTTTTAAAAAAAACACGTTCTGCCTATAAAAAGAAAAAAAAAACCTTCTTATGTCCTACATTTAAAAATAGCTAAATAACAGAAATTCGTGTATACCAAAAGCTCAAAAACTGTTTTCATAGGAAAAAAAAACTCAAAACCTGTAATATCAACTGAGTTTAATATTGCGACTAATTAACACCCACGAAACTCCACTTTCTAATGTTCCAATAACATGAAGCCACATGTTCGTGTTAATTTAAATCTGACACTTTTTCGCGTCATGAAATGGGTGTGTGAAGAAAATAATTTTGTCTTATATAGGATTTGTTTGGCAAACAAAACAAGTTGATAACTTACGTGAAAATGGAAATTTTACTTTTTCTTTTCATATTATAAATTCCCAAAATAAATAAAGAATATTTTATTTTATAATTATTATATTCTTTATTTGTTTATCTTTTAAGTATATATTGTTTTTATATTTTTAAAATTAATATTTAATAATGAAATTTTACTTTAAATAAAGTTAAATTTATATAATAAATTTGTTTTTTATAATATCAGATAAATAAATAGGAGTTTATAATATAGAATAAAGGAAATTATACAAGTTTTTTTGTTTCAATGAAAATCGAACGGGTTAACAACAACTCACATATCTATCCATTAATTGAGCTAGTCTTCTTTAATAGTACTAATTAAAAGTTAAAAGTTAATAATTTAAGTTATTGAATTAAACTATATTTAATAAAACTAATTATTAAATATGAAATAACATAAATGACATATTTTATTTTAGAACATTAATAAGAATAAAAAATAAAATAAAAATTCTAAATTCATAAACTCAATCATCAATCATTTTAAACAACACTACAAAGTAAAA
Source organism: Clitoria ternatea (assembly GCA_037962975.1). Classification (NCBI taxonomy): domain Eukaryota; kingdom Viridiplantae; phylum Streptophyta; class Magnoliopsida; order Fabales; family Fabaceae; genus Clitoria; species Clitoria ternatea. Next base: position 11,675,282 of record CM075670.1, read on the forward strand.
ATAAACTCTTTTAATAAATAAAATTATTTTATGTAACAAATTTTTAAATTAATAAAATAAGCTATAATAGGAAAAAGAAGCGGCAAAGAATACAAGGGGAGGAGGGTACATGATATGATATGCAGTATCCACACGCACACGCTACTGAACACACAAGACAAATAGGAGTTTCGAAAATCCAAAACTGGTTTCCCTCTCCTTCTTCTTCTTCTTCTTCTTCACTTGTTAGTTTGAGAGGAAGATAGCAATCGATGAGAGTGATAGTACCTCTGCAAGGAGTTGTCCAAGGCAGAGGAGGTCTTTTCTGGGGTTCTGTAATTCCTTGTGCTCTCTTCTATTTCCTTCAACTTTACTTCAAAACTCGTCGTCACCCTTCTTCCAACAACAACCATAAGGAGGACCAATCCACTTTCCATCGCTCTCTCTCTCCTCGCCACAACACTGCATCCCCTTACGTTTCTCCACGCGCCAATTCCATCACTCTTTCCAACTCTCCTTACCACCTAGGTTTAGACAAGGTCGCCCATGACCCTTACCACCAAATTCGTAATCCCAATGGTGTTTTTCAGCTTGCTTTGCCTCTGAACACTGTCAGTTCCTTTTCGTTACTTACCTTGCCTCTTCTATTTTCTTATCTCCACACTTGTACAATTCACTTTTTCTGTTTTTCTAGCTGTCTCTCGACTTGATTCAAGATTGGATTCGTCGTAATGGAAGCGCTGCTGTATTAGGGACGTCCCTCAATATTACTCGGATTGCTCCTTATCAGCCTCTCGATGGATTCATCGACCTCAAACTAGTAATTCTCCTATCTCATTCACTCATACTCAAGGAACGATTGATAATTAATTAATACGCTTTTCTTATGTTTCTCCATCACTATTTCAAATTTTGATTTTTATACTTATACGAGCACTTCTAATAAGTTCATTTAAAACTAACATTAATGTATTCTATTTGTCATTTCTAACTCAAATTTCAATACAATTTTTAATAAAATATTTTCCTTTTTAATTTTTTTTTATCTTGTGTGTAAGGTTGTACTGACCCGATAAACCTTAAATATTTTTGCTTAATTTCCATACTAGATAGTATATAAGCTACTGTATGTCATGGTCCTGTCTTATTACTTAATTACAGTCTCACTTTATAATTTTATTTTATATTTAAATTAAACAAAATTAATCTGGTTATCGGGACAGGTTAAATAGTTAAAGCTTTGTAATGTATCCACCAACTGTGTGGTGTGTAATTGCACAATTGTGAGGTGCATAACATCTTTCTCGGAAGCTTATCTCAATCTGTAATGTGTAATCATTGATCAATCATAAACTAAGCATTTTCCTGAATTGTTCTACTGATAATTTATATTTTTGACTCTGAGTGGCTTGTGCGTTCTGTTGAAGTTGCTCTTTTAACTCTATCACAGCTTTGAACAAGTAATCTTATTTCTCTAATCCTGCAGGCTGTGGCTGGTTTCATGTGTCAAGTTTTGGAAAAGCAAGTTTTCTTCAACCCCTCACGGATGGTACTTACTGCAGGTGCCACCTCTGCAATTGAGATTCTAAGCTTCTGCCTAGCAGATCATGGAAATGCTTTCCTTGTTCCCACACCACATAGCCCCGGGTAACTATCAATTTCCCACCTATCCCAATTCCTCACTTTACGTTAACTTGCTATGACAGTTTTGAACACTTTGTGCAGCTTTGACGGGGTCGTAAAATGGCGAACTGGGGTGGAGATAGTACCTGTTCCTTGCCGCAGCACTGATGACTTCAATTTAAGCATAACTTCACTTGAGAGAACTTTCAACCAAGCAAAGATACGTGGTCAAAAAGTTCGTGGAATTATAATAACGAACCCCTCAAATCCTGCTGGCAAATTGTTAAACCGAGAAACACTGTTAGACCTTTTGGACTTTGCTAGAGAGAAGAACATTCACATAATCTCTAATGAAATATTTGCAGGCTCTTACGGAAACGAAGAGTTTGTGAGCATGGCAGAAATCATGGAAGCAGAAGATCATGATCGGGACAGAGTTCATATAGTGTTTGGTTTATCAAATGAGCTTTCTGTTCCAGGTTTGAAGGTGGGTGTTATCTACTCCTACAACGAGAATGTTGTGGCAGCTTCTAGCAAATTGGCAAGGTTCTCGACTGTGTCTGCTCCAACCCAAAGATTGCTTATCTCCATGCTTTCAGATACTTGTTTTGTGCATAAGTTCATTGAGATAAACAAATCAAGGCTGCGGAAAATGTATAATACATTTGTGGCAGGGTTGAAGCAGTTAGGGATTGAGTGCACAAGGAGCAGTGGTGGTTTTTGCTGCTGGGCTGACATGAGCAGTTTGATCCGCTCTTACAGTGAAAAGGGGGAGCTTGAGCTCTGGGGTAGATTGTTGGATGTAGCTAAGATCAATGTTACCCCGGGATCCTCATGTCACTGTATTGAGCCTGGATGGTTTCGTTTTTGTTTTGCTACATTGACTGAAACGGATGTTTCTGTAGTGATGGAACGGATTCGTAGAATTTCTGACACCACAAAGTGACAAAGTTGATATGGCGTCAATTAGTTCTGCAAATTCAGTTGGTCAATTGATTCTTTATTCTTTAGGGAGAAGCCGCTATCATCAACGGGTAGTACGGTGCTATGCAATTGCAATGTAATGGCGTTTCTTCAAAATGGTAGATTATAATTTGTAAATTTTAAAGCCTACGCTTGAAAATTTCTATAAAATATCAAAAAGCATTGTGCGTATGATTTTTGCTGTCAATTAGTAGTGAAAATAGCTTCATATCATATGCAACCAATGGTACTATCACATATGCATAAGAAAGTAAAATTGATCAAGTGACATTCCTTGCTCATCTGTGTTGCTTAATATTTGGTGAGATAAATGACAAAATCTGTGGGCAGAAATTGATTAAGTGTTTGCTCATCTGTCTTGGTTTAATGAGCTTTCGCATGATATATCTCTTCGGGAATTGGTGAAGAGGCGTTCTATCAGGTGTGCTCCTCCTTTACAATTGTGGATCAAATTTAATGTTGTTAGCAACTTCTCTAGACAACGTAAGCAAAAGTAGTCCATGATGAATGGGGGGACTGCACATTTTGAAACATTGCTGTGTGATACAAACTGAGCCACTACAGATGACCTTCCTATGCTGTGGGAACAAAACATGACAAAGACACAGGAAAAAGATAAAGAATATAAACATTGCCAGGCTTCTGTATGGGTAATAAGGCTTTCATAACATCTAACACATGTCCAACTTTTGTACCTCGTGACATGTTAAGGAGACAAAAAAAGGTGAAAATGAACCACTGGAGGTTTTTGTTTTCCCCATAAAAACATGCGATGGAATGGAATAAACAAATTCCTTATTTGCAAATGTTACAAATTTTATGGAAAAAATAATGGTAATATAAAAAATGAATACAAAAGAATTTTTAACCAGTGTTTTTACGTTTTAGAATGCCTAAGTAACATCCTTACCCCTTGCCCTCTTGTATCCACAGTTGATCCAAATCACCTTCCATGTATGCTGAATGCCCAAAACTGATGTCTCCATTCCGGGAACAATTTAGCAAATTCAGCAATCACTAAAATTCTGAGTTAAAGCACATACTGGTTAATGAGATTCTGATCCATTTCTAATGGACTCAAGGACCTGGACAACCTCAGCCATGCTTGGTCTCCTTAAAGGATCCTCCGAAGTACAAAGTAGCCCCAATCTCATAACCTGAATCAATTCATTCTCAGCAAAGCCCATCAAATTTCTGTCAAAGCAATTTGAAGCTGAGCCAGTCTCCAACAAACCTCTTACATATTCACACAAAACCACCACCTCATTTGTGGTTGGACTTTCCACAGGCTTCCTCCCTGTGACCAGCTCCAACAGAATGACTCCAAAACTGTAAACATCACATTTCTCACTCTGCCTCATGCTTTGAGCCAACTCTGGTGCAACATATCCCACGGCATTGTGGAATTTGGTCAGACCGTAGTTATCAAAAATGGGAAGTAACTTTCCTAATCCGTAATCAGACAACTTAGCTTCATACTTTTCATCTAAGAGTATGTTAGAAGATTTAATATTGAGATGAAGGATTACAGGTCTACAGTCATGGTGGAGATATGCAAGTGCTCTTGCGGTTCCCAGCGCAATTTGGAACCGTCTAGACCAATATAATTCCCTGTTGCCTCTACTAGTGCTGGTTCCAGGATAGCCAAACCCGTGTAGATTATCATAGAGATTCCCATTTGGGACAAACTCTGATAGAATCAACTGCATTGAAGAGGACCAATAGTAACCTTGGAAAGCAACTAAATTAGGGTGTTGAAGGTTGCCTAGTCGCCCAATTTCATGCTCAAATTCCTCCTGATTTCTGATCCTTCCTAATGTCTGAAGCTTCTTCACTGCAATCGAGATGCCACCTTCAAAATCAGTTCTGTAGACTGTCCCAATTGATCCACCACCTATCAAAGATTCTTTGTCAAGCAATGCTTTGGTACCTGCCTCCCAATCTTCATATTTTGAAGGTAAACTTTTGCTAAAGAGAGCCAGCTTTCCAATTGTAACATTTGACTCTGTTGATCCAGAAGGTGTGCTCTCAACAATCATAATCTGATCATCATTTTTGTTTCTGCCACGAGCCCTCATATTAATGATGGTCACCAAACAAACCCCGGAAAGAATTATAGCTGCAGCAACAATAGCAACAATTGCTGAGACACTAAGAACTTTAGTTTTCCCAGGAGATGAAGGCAATCTAGTTCCATTCACTGAGCAAGGGGCATCCAAAGGAGCACCACAGAGTAAGGGATTATTGGAAAATGCAGGTGCGCCAAAATGCTGTATGGTTGCAATATTGGGAATGACGCCAGAGAGATTATTGAATGAGAGATCAAAATGTGTTAAGTTCTTTAAGTTTCCAAGGGAAGAAGGGATTGAACCGGAAAGTGAATTATGCGACAGGTCTAGGTTTTGGATCCGTAATAGGTTTCCTAGGCTTGGGGGAATGCTTCCATTAAGTTGGTTTTGATGTAGGTCAAGGGATTCCAGGCTTGTCATTTTGTAAAGGGTCTGAGGAATCCCCCCTTCTAATTTATTACCGGAAACATCCCTGCAGCAATATAAAAAATGAACTCAGATTTCATTCAGTTCAGAGGGATAAACGTAATGTACAACAGTTTGAGAAAGTTATAGAACTCACAGCCCAAGAAGAAACTTGCAATTGCTTATATCATCTGGAATTTCGCCAATGAGGTTTAGATTGTGCAAATCCAGCAACTCAAGCAGCTCAATGTTGCCAAATCCCTTGGGAATCATTCCACCAATGGAATTATTACCCAATTTGACAACTAATAGTCCTTGCAGCTCCTGAATATCAACCGGGATAATCCCCTTTAGCCTGTTCAACTCCAAGGCCAAAAGCTTTAGGTTCTTGCATCTAGTTATGCTAGAGGGAATCTCCCCATCCAAAGAATTCCCCGAAGCATCAAAGATTTCCAATCTCTCACTACAGGCAGTGATCTCAGGAATATGTCCTCCAAACCCATTGTTCGATATATTGAAATAGGTAAGATTTTGCATTTCAAGGATGCTGAAAGGGGCCAAATCAGTGAACCTATTACTACCAAAATCCAAATGTGTCATACTTTTGCATGCAGAAACTACCTCCCTCACACTCCCTGACAAGGCATTGCTTCTAAGAGATAGATAAGATAACCTTGGAACGTCACAAAGTCCAGAAGGGACAACCCCGCTAAGATTATTGAAGGAAAAATCAAAACCTTCAAGGTTGGAGCAATTCACCAAGGAGGCAGGAATTGAACCAACAAGGTTATTATGAGAAAGAGAAACAAACCTGGTTTTGTAGCAGTACCTAAACAAAGCCGAAGATATCTCCCCAGTGAAGCCATTCTTTGACAAGTCAAGAAACCGAATGCTTTGCAAATCACCAATGAACTCAGGGATTGAACCAGACAACGCATTTGAGCTCAAATTGATCTTCCACAAGGAATGAAGATCAGCATACCCTTCTGGGATATTCCCAGAGAAACGGTTCCCGAACAATGTCAATATCCTCAACCTCTTCAAACCCGACAGTGACGAGGACAACACCCCACCTAGGCTAGTGTTCCAAAGAACGATTCTTTCCACAAATCCCTCCGAGTTACAAAAAACACCCTTGTAATCACGACATGGGTTTCCACCTGAAACCCAAGAACTCAAGGTATTGAGTGGATCATCCGTGATATTACCCTTGAATTGAAGCAGAATCTCCTCCTCGGTTGCTGGCGAGACCGTGACAAGCGAACAGAGAATGGCGTAAAACAGAGCATGAGAGAGATGAATTTCACCACGGTGTCTTCTCATGCTCGGAACAATGTGATCACCCCTCTGGCATCATCATTGTCAGAACTGAATTGGGTGAGATTCCGAGGTGGTGTTGCTTCTTCCGCAGTTACAACGTTTGAGGTTTTGTGAATGTTGGTCCAATGAGAAACAAAACATCACGATCATCACCGACTGGGAGCATTCTCATTAAAGGGACTTGGAATGAAGGAGAGAGAAAGAACCAAGGGAAAAAAGTTACTGTTTGAACTTCGAACAAAGTAAAGTTCTTTAAACCAAAGTAGACGTTTAATCTCTATTTTTCCTTCTGGGTTATGACAAAGATTCCAGAATGCATTTGGTGTGTGTTATGTTGTTTTTCTTTTTGATAAATTGGGGTTTAAGGGGGGGGGGGGGGGGTGTGAAATGGGGGGCATAAAAATAGGAGCTTTGAGATGACGAGAGAGAAGGAATGGAAGGCAAGGTGGAATGGGGGGGAAGAGGAGAAGAGTAAATGCAGATGCAATGAAATGAAGAAGGTGGAAGTGGTGGCTGTACCTTTGCTGGAAAGGAAGCAGGTGAGACAGTGAGAGGTAATTAAATAAACTTCTTTTAATAGGTTTCTGATTATATAAATTCAGTGATTGCCACCAACTGAAGGCTGAAGCACGTGCATGAGAGACCCCCTTCTTTCTCTCTCTCTAGACTTTCTCAGGCAATGATACCCTTAACTATGAAAACCCAATCAGTGTCTCTGAGCTTGTGTTATTGTGGGTTTCCTAAGGAGTTCTGTAGGATTCACCATCTAATTTAGTGCTGGTTAGTTTAAGCCACAAGTAAGATTAGCTAACAAGAATCTCCATCCTGAAACTAAATATAAATTTAATTTAAATATATTTTCAGTGTAAAACTAACATTCATGTAAACAATTAATTTTAATTTCTGTAAATATATAATAATTAGTGTTGCTCTTATGTATTGTTAAGTATATGAGTATATAATCCAATTTACTTTACGTTTTTTTTTTACTGTTTTAAGTAATTTCATCTATAAACCAAACCACCAGTGACTTCTCTTACCATTCTCCACCATGCCTTGTGATGTGTAGGCCCTAGCTCTATTGCCCGGCATTTATTCTTCCCTATCAACCAAGTCACCACCACCCCAATCGCTATCATCAACACCATCTTAATTACTAGTAGTATGCAAGAGAAGATATGTACTGCAAGGTTATGAATATTGGAAAATAATAATAATAAAAGTAAAGAGAGAAAAGGAGAGGAGAGTGGGAAAGAAAGAGTTAAGGAGTGTTTTTGTTTGTCTGTAGTACAGTTTTCTGGTCCTCCTTTGCTTTATTCTGTCTATCCGTTTCGTTAGCGACACTTATAGTTGGAATTCGTCGTAATTAGCAGCTGATTACTTAATCATCTGCAGTACCCAACAAATGAAAAAAAGAAACAGTCACATCAAAACATTTACAATTACATTTGATATGTTGAGTCGAGTAATTAGTTAACCTTAATTGTTTTTCATTTTCTGAAGAATTAGGAAAGAGAATCTTTTAGCAAAAGCTTCTAGCAGTATTGTCTGGTTAGTAGTTAAGAGTATTATTATATTTTGTCGACAATCTTTTTGTTGCACTTGATGATCCAACAATTGTAAAATGATAGTATCATAGTAGCAGTAGTATATGCGACCACAATGAGAGAGTGTGAAAGGAAGAGTTCATAAATACGTAGGTGACCCGATTCTTGCCGCGTGGCATTCAATGCCCTGTAAGGTGATTTTTTGCCATTCAATTTAAATAAAAGAGAAAAAGATTGGTCTGTAACAAGTGAAATGGATTGCGCGGGAAAATCAGTTGAAAGGATCGGACACGTGGAAGAGGATCCGCAAAAGAGGCTCATACGGAGAAGCACCAGGCCTCGCCAGGAAAGTGTGCTTTTAAGGGAGTTTGATCATTGAGAGAAGCATGTGATTGGTATGAACCTTCCCTCTGATTTCTTCTCTCTATTTCCTCCTACTGAATATTCTCATTCTGTGACCTTACTTCATCTTTTATCCTCTTCAGGTGAACCTTCAATAATCATCTTGGAATATCTCTAGCTACTCCATCTCCAACTTACTTACCGCTGTATTTTCTAATTCAGTTCCTATTGTAATACAAACTCATATACCTGCCACTATAAATTTGTATCGATACAATTTCACTGTTTCATTGGTGCTTTCATTGACGTCAATGGCTGAGAACACTCGTATGAGAGAAATGCAAACTCAGCTCACTTCAATTTTGAATTGGATTGAGAAGCAACCTGATCGTGATAAGGCTAATCGAGATTTGCTCGTCCAATTCCAAACAGCAAACAACGATCGAATGGATCAGATGCAGAAATCGTTCGATTTATTGAATCAAGGCAAGCCTCAGCATATTGATGGTTCGAGCTCAAAATTACAGTCGACGGTACGCGATATCTCCTTGGGTTTTCCTCACTTTGATGGCACAACTCCTGTTTTAGAATGGATCTTTAAGGCTGAGAAGTTTTTCAACTATCACCGTACTCCGGACCAAGAGAGAGTAGATATAGCTTCAATCCATTTTGAGAAAGACGTGGTTCCGTGGTTCCAAATGTTACAACGCATGTCAGTCGTTCAGACTTAGTCAGATCTGACTCGAGCCTTAGAGAATCATTTTGGACCATCTCCTTTTGATTTACCAATGGCAGAACTCTTCAAACTGTATCAATCAGGTACGGTTACAGAATATTACTTGAAATTCATGGCGTTAGCAAATAGATCTGAAGGTCTTAGTGATATGGCTGTGTTGAATTGTTTTCTAAGTGGCTTAAATCCTGATGTCAGAAGGGATGTTGTGGCTCAATGTCCTACGACTTTACTTCGAGCAATTTCCTTAGCCAAATTATATGAAGAGAAGTATAACCCTGTTGTTAATCAACGTTCCACCAACTACACTCATAGATATTCCCCACTTTCATCTACCAGTACCAACCTTAATGCACCGAAAACCACACCTAAACAAGCCTTACCCCCGCTTTTACCCACACCTACAACGCCACCAATTAGAAATTCAAATGTAAAAAAAATTTCACCTGCTGAGATGCAATTGAGGAGGGAAAAAGGTTTGTGCTATTTCTGTGATGAGAAATTCTCCTTTAATCATAAATGTCCCAATAGGCAATTATTGATGTTACAAATGGAAGAAGAGGATGTTGAACCTGAGATTGATATTGTGCACTCTTTGACTCCTACACACAATGAAGAAGGATTACAAGATAATCACCACCTGTCTTTAAATGCTATGCATGGAGGTTTGGGAGTTGGTACCATTCGCTTTATTGCTCATATCAATACCTTGCCAGTTACTGTACTAGTGGATGGAGGTAGCTCTGATAAATTTTTACAGCCAAGGATTGCTAAGTTCCTTAAGTTGGCCATAGAACCAGCTCCTATGTTCAAAGTTATGGTGGGGAATGGAAATTATATGACTGCTGAAGGAATGATTAAAGAACTCAGGATTCAAGCTCAAGGGGCTCAATTTGAATTACCTGTCTTCTTGTTACCTATTCAGGGAGCTGACTTGATCTTGGGGGCCAATTGGTTAAAAACCATAGGGTCTCACATTGCTGATTATGATTCATTGCAATTGAAGTTACTACATGAAGGGAAGTTTATAACTCTGCAAGGGGAAAATGATTATTCACCTACTCAGGCACATTTACACCATATAAGAAGAATGGTTAATACTGATTCTATAGCTGAGGTTTTCAGTATGCAGCTTATGGAAGACAGCTCTTATCAGTTTCCACTATTGGAATTACCTGCTGATATAGAACCGGAATTGGCCCTGTTGTTACATAATTACAGCACAGTCTTTGATAAACCTACATCCTTACCACCTCCTAGATTTCAGGATCACTCAATCCCTTTGATTGCAGGATCTCAACCTGTCAAGGTTAAGCCATACAGGTATCCACATAGTCAGAAAGAAGAAATTGAAAAGTTGGTGCAGGGAATGCTTGATGAAGGCATAATACAACCCAGCAAGAGTCCTTTTTCTTCTCCAATCGTCCTAGTTAAGAAGAAGGATGGATCATGGCGGGTATGTACTGACTATAGAGCTCTTAATGCTATTACCATTAAAGATACATTCCCTATTCCTACTGTTGATGAACTTATAGATGAGTTATTTGGTGCCACCTTCTTTTCTAAGCTAGATTTAAGGTCTGGCTATCACCAAATTTTGTTGAATCCGGAGGATAGATATAAAACTGCATTTAGAACTCACCATGGACATTATGAATGGCTTGTAATGCCATTTGGATTGACTAATGCCCCTGCCTCTTTCCAGAGTTTGATGAATGATATTTTCAAAGAATACTTAAGAAAATTTGTGCTAGTTTTTTTTGATGATATCTTGGTGTTTAGTGCCACTTGGAAGGATCATTTGTATCATCTGGAGTTAGTGTTGAAAACGTTACAGCAGCAGCAATTATATGCTAGACTTTCAAAATGTTCTTTTGGGGTGAAGGAAATTGATTACTTAGGACATACTTTATCAGGCAAAGGTGTTGCCATGGAAACTTCTAAACTTGAAGCTGTTAAAAACTGGCCTAGACCCACTACAGTGAAACAATTGAGAGGTTTTTTAGGCCTCACAGGCTATTACAGGAGATTTGTCAAGGGTTATGCTGCTATAGCTACCCCTCTAACCGACTTGCTTAAAAAGGAATCATTCAATTGGACAGAAAATGCATCTACAGCATTTGAAAAGTTGAAGGATGCTATGACTTCTGCTCCTGTCCTTGCAATCCCTAATTTCAAAGAGCCATTTGTGTTAGAAACTGATGCATCCGGATCTGGAATTGGAGCTGTTTTGAGTCAATCTCAACACCCAATTGCTTATTTTTCCAAGAAAATCTCTCTTAGAATGCAGAAACAGTCTGCTTATACCAGAGAATTCTATGCCATCACAGAAGCTTTGGCTAAGTTCAGGCATTATTTGCTGGGAAACAAGTTCTTCATCAGAACAGATCAAAAAAGCTTGAAAGAATTGCTTGAACAGCAGTTGCAAACCCCTGAACAGCAACAGTGGCTACCTAAGTTTTTAGGATATGATTTTACTATACAATATAAGCCTGGCAAGGAGAATATACCAGCTGATGCCTTATCTCGAATCTGCTTGATGGCTTGGTCAGAATCCAATTTTAAATGGCTAGAGCAGATTGCTAAATTGACAATGGAAGATGACGAGTTAAGGAAGTTGATGATGCAACATACTCAGGGTACCTTACCTACTGACAAATTTGTTGTTAAGGATGGAATGATTTTCAGAAGAGGAAGGTTGATGATCCCAGCTGAAATGACTTTGAGGAACCAAATTATGCAGGAGTTTCATGACTCTAAAGTTGGGGGCCATGCTGGCAATACTAAGACTATAGCCAGAATCTGTAACCAATTTTATTGGCCAAAGATGCAGGAAGATATCAAGACTTATATCCGGAATTGCAGCATTTGTCAACAAGCTAAAGTGGACCAAGCTTTGCCTTATGGGTTGTTACAACCATTGCCTATACCTCAACAGATTTGGGAGGACATAGCCATGGATTTTATTACAAATCTTCCTCCTTCACATGGTTTTTCTACTATTATGGTGGTAATTGATAGACTCTCTAAGTTTGGACATTTCATTGCATTGAAGGCTGATTTTAACAGCAAAAGTGTGGCAGAAGCTTTTATTAATCATGTGGCAAAGATTCATGGTTTTCCTAGAACCATTGTATCTGACAGAGATAGAGTCTTTATCAGCTCTTTTTGGCAACAATTATTCAAAGCTCAAGGCACAACTTTGGCAATGAGCTCAGCATATCATCCCCAAAGTGACGGACAAACTGAGGTGCTTAACAAGACATTGGAGATGTATTTGAGGTGTTATGTTTTTGACAGCCCAAAGCTTTGGTACTCTATGCTTCCCTGGGCACAATATTGGTACAACTCTTCCTATCATCACAACATAGGAATGAGTCCTTTCAAAGCTGTATTTGGTAGGGAACCTCCCTTGGTTATCCCTTACGAAGTCAATCCTAAAGATCCTTTAACTATTCAAGAGTCCTTAAGCAATAGAGATAAAGTGCTGCAACAGCTCAAGAGCAACTTGACGAAGGCTCAAAATTATATGAAACTACAAGCAGATAAGAAAAGGAGAGACTTTCAATTACAAATTGGTGATCTGGCACTAGTTAAGTTGCAGCCATATAGACAACATTCAGTGGCTCTTAGAAAGAATCAAAAATTGGGCATGAGGTTCTTTGGTCCATTTGAAGTCGTGGAGAAGATAGGTACAGTGGCTTACAAGCTAAGGCTTCCTGAAACAGCTAGAATTCATCCTGTTTTTCACATTTCCTTGCTTAAAAGGTTTGTGGGAACCCAGTCCAAACAATACTTACCTCTACCCTTGACCACTACTGAGTTTGGACCTGTCATAAGTCCAATGAAGGTGCTGGATCAAAGAGTTATAAGGCGTAATTCCACTGAAATACAACAGGTGTTGGTGCATTGGCAATCTACTGATCCTAATGAAGCTACTTGGGAGGATTTTGATGATTTCAAACAAGCTTATCCTCAATTCAACCTTGAGGACAAGGTTGCTGTTAAAGGGAAGGGTATTGTAACAAGTGAAATGGATTGCGCGGGAAAATCAGTTGAAAGGATCGGACACGTGGAAGAGGATCCGCAAAAGAGGCTCATACGGAGAAGCACCAGGCCTCGCCAGGAAAGTGTGCTTTTAAGGGAGTTTGATCATTGAGAGAAGCATGTGATTGGTATGAACCTTCCCTCTGATTTCTTCTCTCTATTTCCTCCTACTGAATATTCTCATTCTGTGACCTTACTTCATCTTTTATCCTCTTCAGGTGAACCTTCAATAATCATCTTGGAATATCTCTAGCTACTCCATCTCCAACTTACTTACCGCTGTATTTTCTAATTCAGTTCCTATTGTAATACAAACTCATATACCTGCCACTATAAATTTGTATCGATACAATTTCACTGTTTCATGGTCCTTCTTCCCTTTGCTTCTTATTAACGTTTTAGTTTATTATTATTTTCTTTTAGTTTTTCAATTGTCTGAAAAGTCCCTCTCTTTAAAACGTTACTCCCTTTTGTTCAAATTTGTCTTTTTGCATTTGACAAAGCCAGAATCTGGTCACCTTGTGTTCTTGAATTTTTCTTTCTTTTCTTTTTATGTAAAGGAGGATTTTCTTACTTAATCAACGGTTAGAAAGAATAACTTTTTGCAAATGACACATTGACAGATACTACACTATCAGCATAATAAAAACGTCTAAAAAAAGTTCCCCTTATGCCACGGTCTGAATCTGAAAATGCATTTAATTCAATGCTTTTTTTTTTCCTAACTAACCTAATAAAAAGTCATTGCTGGCATACATCACTTGTGGTCCCTTCCTTCCGGGGTCCTCTTGCTAATGCTATATTTCGATCCTTCTCTTTTGTTTTTACAAGGTTATACCCCTTTGATCTTATTCTTATCTTGGGTTACTAATTCAGTCTCACTCACACTCACTTCCCTACGACACACTCAAACGCAATCGTCGTGCTCTCCAAAACCCTAACATCATGTGCTGAGTGCTCCTTCCTCTTCGAAGCTCTCGAATCTTTCTTCGTTGCTTGCTCACCCCAAGTGCTAGTGGTAAGCAAACTCTCCTCTTGCCTCCCTTCTCTTTTATTTCTCCTGCAGGTAAAGCTTATTTTGTTGATCCCTATTTTGTTTCTCCTTCCAATTTCGCCTTTGTTCTCTTTTCTTTCCGAGCCATCGATTATGTATTTTTAATGTTGATTTAATAGGTTTTATGTATTTTTCATGGTTGTTAGATTTTGTTTTGTTTTGTTTCGTTTGTGACTCTGTCTCTGCGTGCGTGTTGCTTTGTTTCTGCGTTGAACTCTATTTCTGCGTGTGGCCCTGTGGGTGTGGCCCTTTGTTTCTCCTCTCCCTCAAGCTCTCTGTTTCTCCTCTCCCTGTTTCTTCTCTTCATTACCTTCTCTCTGTTCTCTCTAATCCTCTAGGGCCGCATGAAGTGATGAAGGAAGGAAGGTGACGGCGCATGAAGTTAAGAGAAGGAGGTGTTTTGTTTTTAATTTTAGGTTTAGGTTTAGAATTTTTTGGGTCAGTTTTTTTTTTTTGGAGAATGGGTCTTTTTTTTTCACTTTTAGCCAGTCCATTAGTATGGTTAATTATAATGATTAATTGTTATAATTGTTAGAGATAGATTTGATTAACAACAGGTTCCAGCTCTCAGTTAAACATGATACACTAATTATTATTAATTTTATCAATAAGCTCTAGCTCTAGCTCTGTGTCGGTTGAACATGATAGTTAATTGTTGTAAATTTCTGAAACATGTCTTTGATTCTTACCGGAGAAAAAAGATGGATTTGATTATGGTAAGTGAGGGAGAAGTGTTTGGAATTTGGCTGGAGTAGGATGAAGGAAAAGTGTTTTTGGTTAATTAATAATTAAGGGGTTTTTGTTTAATTTATTATTGTTATTTTGCTTTTTTTGAGTTTTTTTCTGGAAAGGCAACAAACGAAGTAGATAGAAACCTTTAACTTGGCCTTACAGAACGGGGCCAGCTGTGGAAGGCTCAATAACACGTGTGATACTCATCATGCGTCATACCTAGGCTATGTATGAGTAATGAGTGTGATGGGTATCTCTTTTCTTACTAGTATTGGGTTGAAATTCTGCAAGATTTAACTATTTTGTGTGAATAGAAGCTTTGCATTTGTGGTAGCATTCTGCTGGGTTAAAGAATTGTGTATGCTTAGTGATGACTGATGAGGATTAAGAATAAGAATATAACAGAGATGTTTAGAAAACGGATTTTGACCACAAATTGATAAGGAAAATGTGTTAAAAAAGTTTAAAAAATAAATTTTGACCACAAATTTTTTAATTCATTACAAGATTAAATCGAAGTTAACCACCCTAACTTAACCGAAACCGTTCAACCGAAACCCGATCAAACCGTTGGATCATTTGGTCGGGTTTGATTGAAAATAATTTACTTCTGGTTAACATTGGTTGGGGCATTTACCAACCGAACCCGCCCAAACCCGACCGGCGATCACCCCTAGGTTCAACATTCCATAAATTAAATTAAGTACTTTAAAATGATGATTTCAATTCTCATTCTTGGTTGGTGCTCTATAATAATTCACTATGGGGAATTCCCTGATGGATCAGCTACAGAAACTATGTAGGTAGACCCTCCCTCACACCAAGGATTGACCCTTGTCCCCAAAAAGAAAACAAAATTAGAGGGCCATATGATGGGAACAGTTCAATATCATTTATGGAGTCCTAGTCATATAGCCATTCCCATTTGTAATCGAATCTGTACCTGTGAGTTTATGTCACTGTGAAACAGTGAGAATGAGAGTTTTCAATTTCATCACATCGAGACAATTGTTAAAGACACACATAGCTTTGAGCTTTTATGTAATGCAGTATTCAGTAAGAGTCATTCCAAGTTCTAACGGTGAATAGAAGGAGGGAGAACAAACGCAAAATGCTTAAGCTGAGCTGTGTCGCATTGAATTTGTGATGCAAGACAACATAATATACTCATAATCTAGTAGAAAGAGTTATCTAAAAATAAAATTTTAATTCATTCATCACAGAAAATTTAAAAGTATTAGTTTAATATTAATATTCAGATGACTCGGTCAATCAAATTTAATTTTTATAATTAAATATCAAACAAATCCAATATACAACAAAACAATAAATATATTAACATATCCTATACTATACAAAGAATGTCTCTCCTACCACTTCCATGCATAATCACTATGCATCTCCTTATTTAATAGAGAGACAGAGAAAGAAGTAGCTACCCTTTATATCTTCCTTTCTTTACCATGAAAAGTAGGTGTAGAAGATACAATTTGTTTTGCTATATCCCGTTCAGATTTAAGTTAGACAAAACTGTTATGAGCATAAAACTTTTTCTGTTAATATTTAATAGAAGTGTACATTTCTGAGACTCAAACCGAGATACTATAAATGTTTTTTTTAAAAAAAATACTAAAATGTATATATATATATATATATATATATAGGAATCACATATTTGATACAATATCGTGTAAAAGAGTTTGATGATTATGTGTGGCCTTCAACTTAAAAAGGACATGGAAGAACGAAAGAGAGGGATAACCATTTACAATGAATCAGTATATATACAATAAATGGATCATGTTCAAATTTATTATCAAGGTTTCTTCTCTGCTTTCGCCCCCTTAATTCACTGTATTAAGAATAGGACTGAAAACAAGGAATATAATAAGGGATTTACAAGATCATGCATTGTTGGTAACTGTCATCGGCTGAATTAATTTCAAACCATTCTTCATTAATATATCATCAAACTCTTGTCAACTAGCTAGAGCCTGACTTACGAAACTTTATAGACTACTTTCCTCTACTGCAGTGAAAGGTAAATATCATGATTATTCCCTCTTTGTATTTTGGTTTTAATGATATACTATATTTGTCACGGATATACCTTTTTTTCATAGTTCATGTGTAGGTACGTTTATTCGCTGATGTCAAATTTTGAGTACTAAAATTATGAGGTTTTTTTTTTTCAAGGTAGACGGATAGATAATATATGTTTAGTTTCTATTAATTAAGGTTTCGAGTTTAAATATTGTGAATGATAAAAAAAATTTGTTTAAAGAGTTGACTTTGGGCTCGTTTGTTTAAGCTTATTTTAAGAGATAAGTGCTTTTTTAATTAAAAAAAACACTTATTTTAAATTTTAACGTGTTTGTTTAAAGTTTTAAAAATAAGCAGAAGCTGAAAATAAGCTGATTTCAGCTTATTTTAAGAAGCAACTCTGATCTGCTTATTAAAAAAGTGATTATAAAAGAATCATTTTTTTATAATCACTTTTTTAATAAGCTTAAACAAACGGGCCCTTTATCATAATGTGAATTTTCAACTTAAACAAAATTACTTATAACATGAGATACTTGTACTCAAACAAAAAAAATAATTCTTTCACTAGATTTGTATTTCTACCACTATTCTCGCATGGTCACCACCTATGTAGTACAGACACCTCTCTATTTTAACATGTTTTGTGTTGGACACGAGTCCAATACTAACAATTATTCAACACTTGTTTGACACTTATTTACAAGTATTCATATGTAAAAAATTATTTGTTAATGACTTAAAAGTTTAACGTCTAACATCTTTACATGATTTAGTTACTTGAATTAGCTTTGGATGATGAGTTGGGCTTAAATCTGCTTAACTTGAATACCATTGTGTAGCAATAATCTTTAAGGGGAATTACCCATCTCTTTATTAAATAACCATTCAGTTTCAAAAAAAAAAAACCATTCATCTTCTTCTTCCTACTTTAACAATCACAATCTCCCAATGTTCTCAATTTGGAACAGGTAGTTTAAGATTAGGAAAATGCATATTTTGCTCCATTAGGTTTTTCAGTTATGTTGCTCCCAAGGTTTGCCTAAAGTAGGATGGCAATGTGACCAGGAAAAAATGTTATATTCTTGAATTTTTTTTTACCAATAAAATTTATAAAATGAATAAGGCTTAAATATATTTTTCATCTTTATAAAACAAGGATATTTTAGTCTCGATAAAATATTTTTTTTCTTTTGCATCTCTTTCATGTTTTAAATATTTTATTTTTTTGCTCTTGAATATGAATTTATTAATTAATGATATAATAATTAAATTACATGTGATTACCTCTTCCTTGAATATAAACAACAAGAAAATTTCTCTTAGAATATAAGTAAATTTAACTAGTTCTACTTCACTAAATATGGAAGTACTCCTAAAATGTTTTTATTTAATACATATTTTAATTTTTAATAAAGAGACAAAACTTTTTTGATAAGTTTTCATAAGGGGCATTATAGTAAAAAAATTTAAAATAAAATTCAAGATGTTAACTATTGCTGTTAAAGGAATTGAGGTAGTTAAGTATTTTTCTTATATATAAGATGTGGGTAGGTAGTAGCTTGTTAAGGATAATCTTGACATGTCTAATTGACTCTTAACACGTGAGTCTTTAAGATCAAAATATGGTTTTTAGTTATTAAATTTGTTTTTAAGTTTTTTTAAAAATAAAATTGTTAAAGTTTTTAATGATCAAAATTGTATTTTAATCCGTTAGACTCAGTGGTCGATTAAACATATCATAACTATCAAATAAACTAATATATAATTTAGTTACTTATAATAATAATGATTAATAAATTTAAAATAAAAACTTAAACCAAAATATTTAACACAGGAAAATGTAAAAGAAATTTTTTTTTATAAGCACCAAAACATGTTTTAAGTCCTGCATATTTAACATTCAAACTTTAGTTTATGTTTTGTGATGTTGATTGAGAATGATTTTGTAACGTTTGGTCATAGATTTCATTTTAGCAATTGTGTAAAAAAATTTACATAGCTAAAATAATTATTTCATAAATCAATTTGCATGACCGGACATGAAAGTCACAAATTCAATTCAAAAACTCGCTAACTTGTGTAAAGTCAAATCATTTTGATATTTTTAAAAAATGCGCATCCGGGGAATCGAACCCCGGTCAGTACCGTGGGAGGGTACTATGATACCACTACACCAGATGCGCTAATTGATGCAATACGAAATTTTATTAAAGTAGAACCATGGCAGAGAAGTCACTGCAACACAAAACAAAACCTTCACCTTATTAGACTAAGAATGTTATTAAAATTGATTCAGATTGGTAACTGATGATCAGTTAATCATCGTTCCCATCCAGTCCCACTCGCCTTCGTTCCACTGCCTCTACTCACAAGTCGCAAGCGACGGCCACCACACTGACCGCAGAGTTCCTCGTTACCGACGGCCACCACTGCTCCGATTCCGGTACCCTCTACCTCTGCCGCGGACAAGGTTTTTCTTACGCGAAATTTAAGTAAAATTGTTTGGGTAATTTGATTTTGTTTAGAATGATTCTGTAATTTTTAATTTTGTATGCTTATCAGAGATTAGATTCAACATGGTTACTTACTGGTATATTTGCACCTGTGTAACATGGTTGGCAGCTGTAAAACAATCTAATCATGATTGGTATTGTTATTTCTTATTTGGGATGATGAGAAGTGATAGAAAGATCAGACATAGTGATGTAAATTTGTATAATGCTCTAATGATGAGAAGTGATGTATAGGCTGAAAGCAATTTGTTTTCTGGATAGAGGATCATTGTTGTTACTAGGTTATATTTCTTTTTCCTTTTTTATAATGAAAGTTAAGGTTGAATTGGAATCTCAAAAGCTAGACTGATTTTTCAGGGTTAATATGTTACTGAATTGCTTATGAGTTACTTGGAACAAACTACAAGTGAAGTAGGTTTATTTCCATCATTGAAACTTGAAAACCTTGTGCATTGGAGGGAATGAGGATCGTTGGACTCACCGGTGGAATAGCTTCGGGGAAAAGCACGGTTTCCAATCTCTTCAAATCACACGGGGTTCCCGTTGTCGATGCTGACGTTGTCGCTCGTGTACGTTCCTTCTCTTTCTTTTTCACATTTTGTTTCCAAAACCCTTGTAATTGTTCAAATTCGCAGGAAGCGCTAAGGAAAGGAAGTGGTGGGTGGAAAAAAGTCGTTGCTGCTTTTGGAAATGAAATTCTTCTCGAAAATGGAGAAGTCAATAGGCCCAGACTTGGCCAAATTGTTTTCTCCAATCCTGATAAGCGCCAATTTCTAAACCGGTACTCACAATTTCTTCAATTATTAATAAGCTTCTATTGAAAGTGTTTTAAATTGCAACCGCAATAGCAGTTGCATCAAAAACCTTAATATCATGGCCAATTGCATACTGATACAGCGCAATTGTGCGATGCGGTTTGTGCAGAGTTAAAAAATTTTGATATTGCACACAATTGTGGTTGCAGACTGTAATTTAAAACACACTTAAGTTGAATTTTCATTAAATGAATTGTTCTTTTGAGTTTTGGTTATGGTGTTGTTTTAGATTGCTAGCTCCTTATATATCCTCTAGAATCTTTTGGGAGGTTTTGAAGCTGTGGATTAAGGGTTATAAGGTTATTGTACTTGATGTTCCTTTGTTGTTTGAGGCCAAAATGGATAGGTTCACCAAGCCTATTATTGTTGTATGGGTTGATTCTGAAACCCAGATTCAGCGGCTTTTGGCTAGGGATAAGTCTAGTGAGGAGGATGCTACAAACAGGGTTAATGCTCAGATGGCGCTGGATGTTAAGAGGAGTAAAGCTGATATAGTGATTGATAACACCGGTTCGTTGGATGACTTGAATCAGCAATTTCAGAAGGTTTTGGTCGAGGTTTCGAGACCCTCGACATGGGCTGAATTTTGGCTGTCCAGGCAGGGAGCCATGGTCATTCTTGCCTCTGTTGCCTCAGGTGTTGTTTTGTGTTTGAAGGCATTTAGCAATCACACTTTTTAGCCACTTGTGTTCTTTAATTGTAAGCATTCTGTTTGATAAGCTTATGCATTTCGATCTTTTTTCTAAGTTCTTCAAGAGATGCTACTTTTAATGTTTAATTAAATGTGGAATTACAGTTTTGGATTTTAACTTAACTACACGTGAAGAAGCATAATGTTATATTTCTTTTCTGTATCATTTTTTTCCTTTTTGTTGTTGGTTAGAAGTGGAACCTTTGCGCAACGATTGGAATTGTTGCCATGTGACTTGGAGGTCACAGGTTTGAACCGTGGAATCCGCCTCTTGCAAATGCAAGGTAAGACTATCTACATCAGATCCACTTAGTGGGTCCGGCCCTTCTATGGACCATGTGCATATCAGATTACCTTTTTTGTTGTTGTTGGTTAGAAAATGGCTATAGGTTATTGGTTGTTGAATGCTTCTAAGTTCTAAACATATATGTTTAATAACTTTGAAGCTTTTATTTATATATCAAGCTTATGCATCTGAATACTTTGGTTACCGTACCGTGGGTTAAAATAGAGATGGAAACTTGTTCAACTTCTGCCTCATTGAACAGTTTCTGCTTCCAGTTTAGTGACCTTGAGAAGGGCGTTTGCAATGCATCTATTTGTGTTTACTTTATCAATTTATTGTCACAGGATGAGATTTTTTCAAGAAAAACATTGTATGAGTTCTATTGCAAACCTTTTGGAGGAACTTTGTTTGTTAGCTTTTTTATGCTCAAACTCAATCTCCTTAACTAAGTTATCAAACATGCACTTTATCGGAGAAAGATTGAAATTCAATTTTCCTATTATCAGAAAAAAAATGTCAAATACTCCATAGCGTTAGGATGTTAAACACTCCACAACTTGATCCTTAGGATGTTCAGAATGCCAGCCATTTGCTAAAAGATGAGGTCAAACAGCTTCCCAGAAGAGATCACTAGACCGAACTTTACGCAACCTAAAATCTCCTGTGAGAAATTTGATTATATCTGCAGATGTAAGAGAGGAGCAAGCTTTGCCAATTGGTATTTCAGGGCGAGCAGGGAAAATGTGACTGGTCTTTGTTGGCTCAACAGCAGTGCCAGTTAGATCCTGCTTCCCTTTTCCAATACCCACCACAGTTATAAGCAACTCAATACTAGCTGCATCCTTTAAAGAAAATATATATTCTTTAAAAGGTATCATTTCTTCCCCAACACTCCTTGAAATCTGCAATAATATTTACACAAATTAAGAAGATTTTGTTTTTCTGGTTTGTAAATTCATGGATTTATTATATTAACACAGCCATGTTAGCAGAATATTAAGGTGCTTGTATATAATGTGATCTGTGAATACAGTGAAGAGGTAGTGTTTGTATTGGAATGTTATTTGAGAAAAGAAAACAAATGAACATTTGACTCCAATATGTTTGGAAAGCAATGTCGATTATGCAAATACTTGGACCAATATTTATCATCACAGGTAACTTTAGAGAATGTGATCTGGTGAATATTCTCATGAATTAGAAGCTAATAGACATATCAGAAGAACCGGTGTAAAGGGAAAAAAAAATCGTGATTGAAACCATAAATATATTTTGTTCAAGGACCTATTGACTTTATTGAGACTCTCTTTGGATATCCAGTCTTTTCAACTTTAAAATAGAACCATTAAAGGAGATCTAAGCAAATCCCGCATCTAACACATTGCTACACAGTTAAATTTCCAATGGGTAATAAATAAGGGATGTTACATTTTTTTTAATTGTGTGCTCACTCTCCTTGGAAACTAAAGTAGACAGCCCTGAATACCTATAACTGAGCATGAATTAGTAGAGCACTTGGTTTCATGGGATAAGAGAATAAGACGAGAAGTATGCTTGAGAACTTGAATATAGTCCTAAAATCAACCCACATATTTTCCACGGGAATAGAAAACATTGATATTTAAATGTCTTTGCCTTAAAAACACACAATGGCGATGGAAACTTCTACAACTTCCAGGTAAATGTTGCAAACTGAATCTTAATGACAGTCGAACTATTCAAATGCAGAGAAATTCAGAAAGCGAAATTCAGAAAGCAAGGAAAATATATCAGTATACAAGGAAACTATATCAAACGGGAGAATTAGGAAAGGCCTGATTCATCAATGCCACGTTAGCTAATTTAGCGTCAGATACCTATTTGCTGGGGTCATGTTTTTGTCTAAACTTTTTTCATTGATTACATACCTATTCATAGTGCATCTTTCGTGACCAATGTAACAGCCAATGTCATTCATTGCAAGTTCACTTATTACCATCACCTATATTAGGTTGTTCATAGAAAAACTATTTCTCAAGATAGCCAGAATGCTGAAAACAATTTTCCAGAATCTAGCAGAAAAATTCTAAAGGACAACAGCCTATCCCTTAACAATCAACATAAAATAGTGTGCATGCATGTGTATGATTCAAACATAAAACCAAGGATATATAACTCAGTAGCACTGAAAAAAGGATATTTTTGATAATCACTATTTATTATTGTTATAATGCCAAAACAGTCTGCAATGCCAATGCCAATAAGTCTCTGATCTTTAAATCCTAAACTAAAATAACATTACATAACCAGGTGCATATTTATACTGCAATCCCTCCATCAAGAATATGTGTGATATTTAGTAACTAGCATACACAGAAATGTCAGAGAGATCCCTCAACCAATCAAGGTTGACAGCAATTCTTGTTGCCTCCATCCTGTGAATAATTTCTGGCCAAATATACACCTCATGGTCTTCAACTTTCGGGACTAGTATTTCTACTTACCTTTAGCTGAGTTATGATATAATACCAAATTTTATTCTGTAGCAGGTGACTCCATTTGAGGCTCTTTATGGGTACCCACCTCCATCTTCAACTTGTACCATGCCAATTGAATCTGTGGTCGAAGTTGTTGACTATACCATCAAAACTAGAGAAGAAATCAATTCCCTACTCAAACAGCATCTACTTAAGGCCCAGGAGAAAATAAAGTTTTATGCAAACTTACATAGAATAGACAGGGAGTTCCAATATGGAGATATGGTGTATCTCAAATTACAACCTCACAAACAACATTCTATGGCAAATTCTTCTTTTCATAAGCTGTCAGCCAGGTATTATGGTCCTTTCAGAGTGTTGGAACAGATTGGGAAGGTGGCATATAAATTGGAATTGCCTGTTGAAACAAAAATCCATAATGTATTTCATGTGTCCCTCTTAAATAAGCATATTGGTTCTCAAACAGTGGATCTACACCTACCTGAATTTGATGATGATGGCAAGTTAACAATGAAGCCTTTAGCAATACTGGAACAAAGGATGAAGAAAAAAGGAGATAGAGCAGTTACTGAAGTATTGGTTCAATGGGAACATACAAATCCAAAAAATACACTTTGGCAAGAGCTTCATGATATTAAGAAGTAGTTTCTAGATTTTGACTGGCGTGCTACTAAGGATGGCCTCAAGGACTAGGCCATTTTTTGAAGGGAGGGAAAGTTGTTATATGTCTTTTAGATAAGGATTAGAAATAGATTAGATCATTAGGCATAATTAGTTTTTCTGATATTATATTTTAAGAGATTAGTTTATCTTTTAATATATGAGATATCTTTTAATAGATTAGCTGCAAGACTAGATAAGTAGGCTGTTTAGTTTAAATAGACGTCTTTCCCTTGTAATTAAGTACGATTCAAAAGAAAGTAAGAATTATATTCTCAGTTCAATTCCTCTCTGAGTGAGTCAAGAGTGAGCGGGTTGGAGAGTTCTCACCTCTAATATGGTGTGACAACCAAAGCACGATTCTCCTAGCTGCAAATCCAATTATGCATTCAAGAACCATTCGAATTAGATCTATGGTTTGTAAGGGAAAAGCTTGTAAAAGGTGACATCCAGCTCAAACACATCTCTACCTGATTTCAAGTGGCTGACATCCTCACTAAATCTCCATCATCAGTTGTGTTTCTAGAACTTAGAGACATACTAATGTCCCAACACACATCTTGGTTTGAGGGGGGATATTGAAGCATATAGCTCAAGAAGTTAGTTATGTTAGTTATGCAAGTTGTTAGTTAGTTTGGTTTTCTGTTGCTTCAGTTGTGTGTATATAGTGTTGCATCTCTTTCAACACTCGGTATTTTCTATGCTTTTGATTTTCTACTCTCCTCTTAATAATATGCCTTTATTTATTTCTGTTAATTTTTATGGTTCACTTGCCTTTTTATTATCCTAACAACCCCATTTGATGGTTAGCTTTTTTGAATCCTTTTCTAAAATTGATGAGAAGGATCAGCTACAAGGCAAGTATCTACTCCCTGGATTGTTGGATGATCAATCTTGGACAGATATTGAATATAACAGTTTTCTTCTTGGCCTCTGTGTGTTTGGGAAGAACCTTAAACTTTTAAAGAGATTATTGGGAGCAAAAATATGAGAGACATATTGTCTTTCTATTATATAAAGTTTTTTAAAACTAAGGAATATTGCGGATGGTCAGATTGCCGAAAGTTGAAGACCATGAGGTGTATATTTGGCCAGAAATTATTCACAGGATGGAGGCAACAAGAATTGCTGTCAACCTTGATTGGTTGAGGGATCTCTCTGACATTTCTGTGTATGCTAGTTACTAAATATCACACATATTCTTGATGAAGGGATTGCAGTATAAATATGCACCTGGTTATGTAATGTTATTTTAGTTTAGGATTTAAAGATCAGAGACTTATTGGCATTGGCATTGCAGACTGTTTTGGCATTATAACAATAATAAATAGTGATTATCAAAAAGATCCTTTTTTCAGTGCTACTGAGTTATATATCCTTGGTTTTATGTTCGAATCATACACATGCATGCACACTGTTTTATGTTGATTGTTAAGGGATAGGCTGTTGTCCTTTAGAATTTTTCTGCTAGATTCTGGAAAATTGTTTTCAGCATTCTGGCTATCTTGAGAAATAGTTTTTCTATGAACAGCCTAATATAGGTGATGGTAATAAGTGAACTTGCAATGAATGACATTGGCTGTTACATTGGTCACGAAAGATGCACTATGAATAGGTATGTAATCAATGAAAAAAGTTTAGACAAAAACATGACCCCAGCAAATAGGTATCTGACGCTAAATTAGCTAACGTGGCATTGATGAATCAGGCCTTTCCTAATTCTCCCGTTTGATATATTTTCCTTGTATACTGATATATTTTCCTTGCTTTCTGAATTTCTCTGCATTTGAATAGTTCGACTGTCATTAAGATTCAGTTTGCAACATTTACCTGGAAGTTGTAGAAGTTTCCATGGCTATTGTGTGTTTTTAAGGCAAGGACATTTAAATATCAATGTTTTCTATTCCCGTGGAAAATATGTGGGTTGATTTTAGGACTATATTCAAGTTCTCAAGCATACTTCTCGTCTTATTCTCTTATCCCATGAAACCAAGTGCTCTACTAATTCATGCTCAGTTATAGGTATTCAGGGCTGTCTACTTTAGTTTCCAAGGAGAGTGAGCACACAATTAAAAAAAATGTAACATCCCTTATTTATTACCCATTGGAAATTTAACTGTGTAGCAATGTGTTAGATGCGGGATTTGCTTAGATCTCCTTTAATGGTTCTATTTTAAAGTTGAAAAGACTGGATATCCAAAGAGAGTCTCAATAAAGTCAATAGGTCCTTGAACAAAATATATTTATGGTTTCAATCATGATTTTTTTCCCTTTACACCGGTTCTTCTGATATGTCTATTATTCACTAGATCACATTCTCTAAAGTTATCTGTGATGATAAATATTGGTCCAAGTATTTGCATAATCGACATTGCTTCCCAAACATATTGGAGTCAAATGTTCATTTGTTTTCTTTTCTCAAATAACATTCCAATACAAACACTACCTCTTCACTGTATTCACAGATCACATTATATACAAGCACCTTAATATTCTGCTAACATGGTTGTGTTAATATAATAAACCCATGAATTTACAAACCAGAAAAACAAAATCTTCTTAATTTGTGTAAATATTATTGCAGATTTCAAGGAGTGTTGGGGAAGAAAAGATACCTTTTGAAGAATATATATTTTCTTTAAAGGATGCAGCTAGTATTGAGTTGCTTATAACTGTGGTGGGTATTGGAAAGGGGAAGCAGGATCTAACTGGCACTGCTGTTGAGCCAACAAAGACCAGTCACATTTTCCCTGCTCGCCCTGAAATACCAATTGGCAAAGCTTGCTCCTCTCTTACATCTGCAGATATAATCAAATTTCTCACAGGGGATTTTAGGTTGGGTAAAGTTCGGTCTAGTGATCTCTTCTGGGAAGCTGTTTGACCTCATCTTTTAGCAAATGGCTGGCATTCTGAACATCCTAAGGATCAAGTTGTGGAGTGTTTAACATCCTAACGCTATGGAGTATTTGACATTTTTTTTCTGATAATAGGAAAATTGAATTTCAATCTTTCTCTGATAAAGTGTATGTTTGATAACTTAGTTAAGGAGATTGAGTTTGAGCATAAAAAAACTAACAAACAAAGTTCCTCCAAAAGGTTTGCAATAGAACTCATACAATGTTTTTCTTGAAAAAATCTCATCCTCTGACAATAAATTGATAAAGTAAACACAAATAGATGCATTGCAAACGTCCTTCTTAAGGTCACTAAACTGGAAGCAGAAACTGTTCAATGAGGCAGAAGTTGAACAAGTTTCCATCTCTATTTTAACCCATGGTACGGTAACCAAAGTATTCAGATGCATAAGCTTGATATATAAATAAAAGCTTCAAAGTTATTAAACATATATGTTTAGAACTTAGAAGCATTCAACAACCAATAACCTATAGCCATTTTCTAACCAACAACAACAAAAAAGGGTAATCTGATATGCACATGGTCCATAGAAGGGCCGGACCCACTAAGTGGATCTGATGTAGATAGTCTTACCTTGCATTTGCAAGAGGCGGATTCCACGGTTCAAACCTGTGACCTCCAAGTCACATGACAACAATTCCAATCGTTGCGCACAGGTTCCACTTCTAACCAACAACAAAAAGGAAAAAAATGATACAGAAAAGAAATATAACATTATGCTTCTTCACCTGTAGTTAAGTTAAAATCCAAAACTGTAATTCCACATTTAATCAAACATGAAAAGTAACATCTTTTGAAGAACTTAGAAAAAAGATCGAAATGCATAAGCTTATCAAACACAATGCTTACAATTAAAGAACACAAGTGGCTATAAAGTGTGATTGCTAAATGCCTTTAAACACAAAACAACACCTGAGGCAACAGAGGCAAGAATGACCATGGCTCCCCGCCTTGACAGCCAAAATTCAGCCCATGTCAAGGGTCTCGAAACCTCGACCAAAACCTTCTGAAATTGCTGATTCAAGTCATCCAACGAACCGGTGTTATCAATCACTATATCAGCTTTACTCCTCTTAACATCCAGCGCCATCTGAGCATTAACCCTGTTTGTAGCATCCTCTTCACTAGACTTATCCCTAGCCAAAAGCCGCTGAATCTGGGTTTCAGAATCAACCCATACAACAATAATAGGCTTGGTGAACCTATCCATTTTGGCCTCAAACAACAAAGGAACATCAAGTACAATAACCTTATAACCCTTAATCCACAGCTTCAAAACCTCCCAAAAGATTCTAGAGAATATATAAGGAGCTAGCAATCTAAAACAACACCATAACCAAAACTCAAAAGAACAATTCATTTAATGAAAATTCAACTTAAGTGTGTTTTAAATTATAGTCTGCAACCACAATTGTGTGCAATATCAAGATTTTTTAACTCTGCACAAACCGCATCGCACAATTGCGTTGTATCAGTATGCAATTGGCCATGATATTAAGGTTTTTGATGCAACTGCTATTGCGGTTGCAATTTAAAACACTTTCAATAGAAGCTTATTAATAATTGAAGAAATTGTGAGTACCGGTTTAGAAATTGGCGCTTATCAGGATTGGAGAAAACGATTTGGCCAAGTCTGGGCCTATTGACTTCTCCATTTTCGAGAAGAATTTCATTTCCAAAAGCAGCAACGACTTTTTTCCACCCACCACTTCCTTTCCTTAGGGCTTCCTGCGAATTTGAACAATTACGAGGGTTTTGGAAACAAAATGTGAAAAAGAAAGAGAAGGAACGTACACGAGCGACAACGTCAGCATCGACAACGGGAACCCCGTGTGATTTGAAGAGATTGGAAACCGTGCTTTTCCCCGAAGCTATTCCACCGGTGAGTCCAACGATCCTCATTCCCTCCAATGCACAAGGTTTTCAAGTTTCAATGATGGAAATAAACCTATTTCACTTGTAGTTTGTTCCAAGTAACTCATAAGCAATTCAGTAACATATTAACCCTGAAAAATCAGTCTAGCTTTTAAGATTCCAATTCAACCTTAACTTTCATTATAAAAAAGGAAAAAGAAATATAACCTAGTAACAACAATGATCCTTTATCCAGAAAACAAATTGCTTTCAGCCTATACATCACTTCTCATCATTAGAGCATTATACAAATTTACATCACTATGTCTGATCTTTCTATCACTTCTCATCATCCCAAATAAGAAATAACAATACCAATCATGATTAGATTGTTTTACAGCTGCCAACCATGTTACACAGGTGCAAATATACCAGTAAGTAACCATGTTGAATCTGATCTCTGATAAGCATACAAAATTAAAAATTACAGAATCATTCTAAACAAAATCAAATTACCCAAACAATTTTACTTAAATTTCGCGTAAGAAAAACCTTGTCCGCGACAGAGGTAGAGGGTACCGGAATCGGAGCAGTGGTGGCCGTCGGTAACGAGGAACTCTGCGGTCAGTGTGGTGGCCGTCGCTTGCGACTTGTGAGTAGAGGCAGTGGAACGAAGGAGAGTGGGACTGGATGGGAACGATGATTAACTGATCATCAGTTACCAATCTGAATCAATTTTAATAACATTCTTAGTCTAATAAGGTAAAGGTTTTGTTTTGTGTTGCAGTGACTTCTCTGCCATGGTTCTACTTTAATAAAATTTCGTATTGCATCAATTAGCGCATCTGGTGTAGTGGTATCATAGTACCCTCCCACGGTACTGACCGGGGTTCGATTCCCTGGATGCGCATTTTTTAAAAATATCAAAATGAATTGACTTTACACAAGTTAGCGAGTTTTTGAATTGAATTTGTGACTTTCATGTCCGGTCATGCAAATTGATTTATGAAATAATTATTTTAGCTATGTAAAGTTTTTTACACAATTGCTAAAATGAAATCTATGATCAAACGTTACAAAATCATTCTCAATCAACATCACAAAACATAAACTAAAGTTTGAATGTTAAATATGCAGGACTTAAAACATGTTTTGGTGCTTATAAAAAAAAATTCTTTTACATTTTCCTGTGTTAAATATTTTGGTTTAAGTTTTTATTTTAAATTTATTAATCATTATTATTATAAGTAACTAAATTATATATTAGTTTATTTGATAGTTATGATATGTTTAATCGACCACTGAGTCTAACGGATTAAAATACAATTTTGATCATTAAAAACTTTAACAATTTTATTTTTAAAAAAACTTAAAAACAAATTTAATAACTAAAAACCATATTTTGATCTTAAAGACTCACGTGTTAAGAGTCAATTAGACATGTCAAGATTATCCTTAACAACACTAAAGTGAGAAAAATAAGTTATACTGATTTCACCTTTCAAACTAAAGCAAGAAAAATAGTAATTGTTATCTAGGCTCAGACATTACCTCTTGTACTTTCAACTTAATTAAATTAATTGAATAATTTGTTGCAGATATCTACTCAATAAATAAATAAATAAACCTTGTTGCGGATTATTTTGTTTTCTACTGGGGTTTGATTGTACTCGCCTGAGTCTTGAACCTGTGTACTTATTAGAAAATTTATTTGTCATTTTACTTCCATTGGTCAATAAGATGACATTTCACTTCTGCTGTACTGGCTATTTTTGTAACCTGTGTGACTTTTCCTCTGGAAAGAACTCTTTCATGATTGTTTTGCTTTAACATTGATGTAACCTCAGGTCAGCTATTTAGTGAAGAGGATGCTGGAACTATAAATGAAAGACAAGTGCTTATTAGCAGGGAGTTGCCTTGTAAAACTGATGATGAAAAGTCTGATGTTTTGGCTGAAAAGGAATCCTTGCCTATAGATATGCCATCCCATGTCTTAAAATGCAAATCAGTATTCAAGTGCAGGATGTGTCCCCGGATTATCTGCTTGTCTGAGGACACTTTGCGGGATCATCTGCAGTCAAAGGTAATGCACTTTTTTCTTGTAATGGCTTATTATACTGAAGCAACTAATTTTACCATTCATAATATACTATACAAAGAATGTCTCTCCTACCACTTCCATGCATAATCACTATGCATCTCCTTATTTAATAGAGAGACAGAGAAAGAAGTAGCTACCCTTTATATCTTCCTTTCTTTACCATGAAAAGTAGGTGTAGAAGATACAATTTGTTTTGCTATATCCCGTTCAGATTTAAGTTAGACAAAACTGTTATGAGCATAAAACTTTTTCTGTTAATATTTAATAGAAGTGTACATTTCTGAGACTCAAACCGAGATACTATAAATGTTTTTTTTAAAAAAAATACTAAAATGTATATATATATATATATATATATATATATATATATATATATATATATATATATATATATAGGAATCACATATTTGATACAATATCGTGTAAAAGAGTTTGATGATTATGTGTGGCCTTCAACTTAAAAAGGACATGGAAGAACGAAAGAGAGGGATAACCATTTACAATGAATCAGTATATATACAATAAATGGATCATGTTCAAATTTATTATCAAGGTTTCTTCTCTGCTTTCGCCCCCTTAATTCACTGTATTAAGAATAGGACTGAAAACAAGGAATATAATAAGGGATTTACAAGATCATGCATTGTTGGTAACTGTCATCGGCTGAATTAATTTCAAACCATTCTTCATTAATATATCATCAAACTCTTGTCAACTAGCTAGAGCCTGACTTACGAAACTTTATAGACTACTTTCCTCTACTGCAGTGAAAGGTAAATATCATGATTATTCCCTCTTTGTATTTTGGTTTTAGTGATATACTATATTTGTCACGGATATACCTTTTTTTCATAGTTCATGTGTAGGTAGGTTTATTCGCTGATGTCAAATTTTGAGTACTAAAATTATGAGGTTTTTTTTTCAAGGTAGACGGATAGATAATATATGTTTAGTTTCTATTAATTAAGGTTTCGAGTTTGAATATTGTGAATGATAAAAAAAAATTGTTTAAAGAGTTGACTTTATCATAATGTGAATTTTCAACTTAAACAAAATTACTTATAACATGAGATACTTGTACTCAAACAAAAAAAATAATTCTTTCACTAGATTTGTATTTCTACCACTATTCTCGCATGGTCACCACCTATGTAGTACAGACACCTCTCTATTTTAACATGTTTTGTGTTGGACACGTGTCCAATACTAACAATTACTCAACACTTGTTTGACACTTATTTACAAGTATTCATATGTAAAAAATTATTTGTTAATGACTTAAAAGTTTAACATCTAACATCTTTACATGATTTAGATACTTGAATTAGCTTTGGATGATGAGTTGGGCTTAAATCTGCTTAACTTGAATACCATTGTGTAGCAATAATCTTTAAGGGGAATTACCCATCTCTTTATTAAATAACCATTCAGTTTCAAAAAAAAAAAAAACCATTCATCTTCTTCTTCCTACTTTAACAATCACAATCTCCCAATGTTCTCAATTTGGAACAGGTAGTTTAAGATTAGGAAAATGCATATTTTGCTCCATTAGGTTTTTCAGTTAGTTATGTTGCTCCCAAGGTTTGCCTAAAGTAGGATGGCAATGTGACCAGGAAAAAATGTTATATTCTTGAATTTTTTTTTACCAATAAAATTTATAAAATGAATAAGGCTTAAATATATTTTTCATCTTTATAAAACAAGGATATTTTAGTCTCGATAAAATATTTTTTTTCTTTTGCATCTCTTTCATGTTTTAAATATTTTATTTTTTTGCTCTTGAATATGAATTTATTAATTAATGATATAATAATTAAATTACATGTGATTACCTCTTTCTTGAATATAAACAACAAGAAAATTTCTCTTAGAATATAAGTAAATTTAACTAGTTCTACTTCACTAAATATGGAAGTACTCCTAAAATGTTTTTATTTAATACATATTTTAATTTTTAATAAAGAGACAAAACTTTTTTGATAAGTTTTCATAAGGGGCATTATAGTAAAAAAATTTAAAATAAAATTCAAGATGTTAACTATTGCTGTTAAAGGAATTGAGGTAGTTAAGTATTTTTCTTATATATAAGATGTGGGTAGGTAGTAACTTGTTAAGGATAATCTTGACATGTCTAATTGACTCTTAACACGTGAGTCTTTAAGATCAAAATATGGTTTTTAGTTATTAAATTTGTTTTTAAGTTTTTTTAAAAATAAAATTGTTACAGTTTTTAATGATCAAAATTGTATTTTAATCCGTTAGACTCAGTGGTCGATTAAACATATCATAACTATCAAATAAACTAATATATAATTTAGTTACTTATAATAATAATGATTAATAAATTTAAAATAAAAACTTAAACCAAAATATTTAACACAGGAAAATGTAAAAGAATTTTTTTTTATAAGCACCAAAACATGTTTTAAGTCCTGCATATTTAACATTCAAACTTTAGTTTATGTTTTGTGATGTTGATTGAGAATGATTTTGTAACGTTTGATCATAGATTTCATTTTAGCAATTGTGTAAAAAACTTTACATAGCTAAAATAATTATTTCATAAATCAATTTGCATGACCGGACATGAAAGTCACAAATTCAATTCAAAAACTCGCTAACTTGTGTAAAGTCAATTCATTTTGATATTTTTAAAAAATGGGCATCCAGGGAATCGAACCCCGGTCAGTACCGTGGGAGGGTACTATGATACCACTACACCAGATGCGCTAATTGATGCAATACGAAATTTTATTAAAGTAGAACCATGGCAGAGAAGTCACTGCAACACAAAACAAAACCTTCACCTTATTAGACTAAGAATGTTATTAAAATTGATTCAGATTGGTAACTGATGATCAGTTAATCATCGTTCCCATCCAGTCTCACTCGCCTTCGTTCCACTGCCTCTACTCACAAGTCGCAAGCGACGGCCACCACACTGACCGCAGAGTTCATCGTTACCGACGGCCACCACTGCTCCGATTCCGGTACCCTCTACCTCTGCTGCGGACAAGGTTTTTCTTACGTGAAATTTAAGTAAAATTGTTTGGGTAATTTGATTTTGTTTAGAATGATTCTGTAATTTTTAATTTTGTATGCTTATCAGAGATCAGATTCAACATGGTTACTTACTGGTATATTTACACCTGTGTAACATGGTTGGCAGCTGTAAAACAATCTAATCATGATTGGTATTGTTATTTCTTATTTGGGATGATGAGAAGTGATAGAAAGATCAGACATAGTGATGTAAATTTGTATAATGCTCTAATGATGAGAAGTGATGTATAGGCTGAAAGCAATTTGTTTTCTAGATAAAGGATCATTGTTGTTACTAGGTTATATTTCTTTTTCCTTTTTTATAATGAAAGTTAAGGTTGAATTGGAATCTCAAAAGCTAGACTGATTTTTCAGGGTTAATATGTTACTGAATTGCTTATGAGTTACTTGGAACAAACTACAAGTGAAGTAGGTTTATTTCCATCATTGAAACTTGAAAACCTTGTGCATTGGAGGGAATGAGGATCGTTGGACTCACCGGTGGAATAGCTTCGGGGAAAAGCACGGTTTCCAATCTCTTCAAATCACACGGGGTTCCCGTTGTCGATGCTGACGTTGTCGCTCGTGTACGTTCCTTCTCTTTCTTTTTCACATTTTGTTTCCAAAACCCTCGTAATTGTTCAAATTCGCAGGAAGCCCTAAGGAAAGGAAGTGGTGGGTGGAAAAAAGTCGTTGCTGCTTTTGGAAATGAAATTCTTCTCGAAAATGGAGAAGTCAATAGGCCCAGACTTGGCCAAATCGTTTTCTCCAATCCTGATAAGCGCCAATTTCTAAACCGGTACTCATAATTTCTTCAATTATTAATAAGCTTCTATTGAAAGTGTTTTAAATTGCAACCGCAATAGCAGTTGCATCAAAAACCTTAATATCATGGCCAATTGCATACTGATACAGCGCAATTGTGCGATGCGGTTTGTGCAGAGTTAAAAAATCTTGATATTGCACACAATTGTGGTTGCAGACTGTAATTTAAAACACACTTAAGTTGAATTTTCATTAAATGAATTGTTCTTTTGAGTTTTGGTTATGGTGTTGTTTTAGATTGCTAGCTCCTTATATATCCTCTGGAATCTTTTGGGAGGTTTTGAAGCTGTGGATTAAGGGTTATAAGGTTATTGTACTTGATGTTCCTTTGTTGTTTGAGGCCAAAATGGATAGGTTCACCAAGCCTATTATTGTTGTATGGGTTGATTCTGAAACCCAGATTCAGCGGCTTTTGGCTAGGGATAAGTCTAGTGAAGAGGATGCTACAAACAGGGTTAATGCTCAGATGGTGCTGGATGTTAAGAGGAGTAAAGCTGATATAGTGATTGATAACACCGGTTCGTTGGATGACTTGAATCAGCAATTTCAGAAGGTTTTGGTCGAGGTTTCGAGACCCTTGACATGGGCTAAATTTTGGCTGTCCAGGCAGGGAGCCATGGTCATTCTTGCCTCTGTTGCCTCAGGTGTTGTTTTGTGTTTGAAGGCATTTAGCAATCACACTTTATAGCCACTTGTGTTCTTTAATTGTAAGCATTGTGTTTGATAAGCTTATGCATTTCGATCTTTTTCTAAGTTCTTCAAGAGATGCTACTTTTAATGTTTGATTAAATGTGGAATTACAGTTTTGGATTTTAACTTAACTACAGGTGAAGAAGCATAATGTTATATTTCTTTTCTGTATCATTTTTTTCCTTTTTGTTGTTGGTTAGAAGTGGAACCTTTGCGCAACGATTGGAATTGTTGCCATGTGACTTGGAGGTCACAGGTTTGAACCGTGGAATCCGCCTCTTGCAAATGCAAGGTAAGACTATCTACATCAGATCCACTTAGTGGGTCCGGCCCTTCTATGGACCATGTGCATATCAGATTACCTTTTTTTGTTGTTGTTGGTTAGAAAATGGCTATAGGTTATTGGTTGTTGAATGCTTCTAAGTTCTAAACATATATGTTTAATAACTTTGAAGCTTTTATTTATATATCAAGCTTATGCATCTGAATGTTAACCAAGTGGCCTCAATTACTCAAGAGGGGGGGTGAATTGAGTATTAAAAATTTTCTTTGGAATGCTCTTGAAATTGATTCTTTTGTTGCTATGTTTATTTAGGATAATAAACTAGATTGCAAGTAACAACAAATAATACACAAGACAATCTAATAACAACTTAAAGAGTTTAGAAAGTGAATCAATTAAGTTACAAAGCAATTTATGGAACCTTAGAAAGATTGATTCAAGAATGTTGCTTAAGTCCAAGTTCAACAATGTTATTCAAAAATGGTTTTCAACTTAATATATCATGCACTTAGTCCAATTAATGAAGCAATGAATTAAGCAAACAAGTTTAAATGCACAAATTAAATGAGTTTAAGGAAGAGAGATTTGCAAACCGATGTATACGAGTTCCACCACGCCGGTGTACGTCTCGCCTCTAAGCAACCCACTTAGAGGATTTCCACTATTGTAGATTAGAGATACACTTTGAGCAATTGCGACTTCCTAGTGTCCCACACTCAAGAATCCAATCCTCACAAGTAAAAGGGCACCCCACTCAATCTCTCAATCTCACAATTACAAGGTTGAAACCCAACCTAAAATTTCTAAGATGTTTGGTGTTTAAGTATACAAGGAAACTCTCTCACTAGAGTGAATATACAAATTAAAGCTTACACAAGATAGTAACTCTCAAAGAGAGGATATGCAAGTTAAGTACACAAATATAAGTTCCCCACAAATTAACTCTCAAAAATGATCTCAAGAAATATGCCAATCAAGAATAAAGAGAGTAAGTAGAAGAGCAAGAGAATGGAGGGGGAATAAAGCAAATGGAAATGCTTCAAATGCTTGGTGCAAGTTTTGCCTTCAACTCCTTCTCTATTTATAGGCTCCATGAGGCATGACATGTGTAATATTTAATTCCTTGGAAGCTTGAAGTGTTGGGCATGTGTGTCTCCATTCAACTTGGCATTCCAATTCCAATAAACCTTTTAGTGTCTCCAAGAGAATATGGCATGT
This sequence comes from Clitoria ternatea, assembly GCA_037962975.1. Lineage (NCBI taxonomy): Eukaryota > Viridiplantae > Streptophyta > Magnoliopsida > Fabales > Fabaceae > Clitoria > Clitoria ternatea. The sequence continues at coordinate 11,712,534 of CM075670.1, forward strand.
GCATCAAGAAGCATGTTTGTCTAATATTCAATTTAATTGCATTTTCAATGTAACACATGCATGTGGAGAGGGACAAGTCATGGAACATTGCCTAGGACTCTTCAAGTTGAGTGAACCGAAGGAAATTGTGAGTTTCCATATGATTTTGCCTTCTGACAGCATGTTGAATCGATTCAGGAAGGAAAGGAATCGATTCATTCACTTTGATTTGCACATTTTGGACCACTGTGACCGTGTGAATCGATTCACACTTTGGCTGAATCGATTCAGCCCTGATAAAAATGCATTTTGAGCAATTGAAACCGTATGAATCGATTCATACTTACCTTGAATCGATTCATGCACCTGATACTTGAATTTTAGTGCATTTTTCACCCCTTTTTGGAACCCTTTTGCATATACCTTGGTTCCTTTGATTCTTAGGCATTTTGATGATCAATTCTCACTTGTTTTGGGCTTCTTTAAATGCTTTTAACACATGTCCTTAATTATTCATCAAATTTAAACATCAAACATAATAAATTGCTTGATAACATCCTTGATACTTCTCCATTTGTTGTGTCATTATCAAAACCTATATCAACATAAAAATACACTGAATACTTTGGTTACCGTACCGTGGGTTAAAATAGAGATGGAAACTTGTTCAACTTCTGCCTCATTGAACAGTTTCTGCTTCCAGTTTAGTGACCTTGAGAAGGGCGTTTGCAATGCATCTATTTGTGTTTACTTTATCAATTTATTATCACGGGATGAGATTTTTTCAAGAAAAATATTGTATGAGTGCTATTGCAAACCTTTTGGAGGAACTTTGTTTGTTAGCTTTTTTATGCTCAAACTCAATCTCCTTAACTAAGTTATCAAACATACACTTTATCGGAGAAAGATTGAAATTCAATTTTCCTATTATCAGAAAAAAAATGTCAAATACTCCATAGCGTTAGGATGTTAAACACTCCACAACTTGATCCTTAGGATGTTCAGAATGCCAGCCATTTGCTAAAAGATGAGGTCAAACAGCTTCCCAGAAGAGATCACTAGACCGAACTTTACCCAACCTAAAATCTCCTGTGAGAAATTTGATTATATCTGCAGATGTAAGAGAGGAGCAAGCTTTGCCAATTGGTATTTCAGGGCGAGCAGGGAAAATGTGACTGGTCTTTGTTGGCTCAACAGCAATGCCAGTTAGATCCTGCTTCCCTTTTCCAATACCCACCACAGTTATAAGCAACTCAATACTAGCTGCATCCTTTAAAGAAAATATATATTCTTCAAAAGGTATCTTTTCTTCCCCAACACTCCTTGAAATCTGCAATAATATTTACACAAATTAAGAAGATTTTATTTTTCTGGTTTGTAAATTCATGGGTTTATTATATTAACACAGCCATGTTAGCAGAATATTAAGGTGCTTGTATATAATGTGATCTGTGAATACAGTGAAGAGGTAGTGTTTGTATTGGAATGTTATTTGAGAAAAGAAAACAAATGAACATTTGACTCCAATATGTTTGGGAAGCAATGTCGATTATGCAAATACTTGGACCAATATTTATCATCACATGTAACTTTAGAGAATGTGATCTGGTGAATATTCTCATTAATTAGAAGCTAATAGACATATCAGAAGAACCGGTGTAAAGGGAAAAAAAATCGTGATTGAAACCATAAATATATTTTGTTCAAGGACCTATTGACTTTATTGAGACTCTCTTTGGATATCCAGTCTTTTCAACTTTAAAATAGAACCATTAAAGGAGATCTAAGCAAATCCTGCATCTAACACATTGCTACACAGTTAAATTTCCAATGGGTAATAAATAAAGGATGTTACATTTTTTTTAATTGTGTGCTCACTCTCCTTAGAAACTAAAGTAGACAGCCCTGAATACCTATAACTGAGCATGAATTAGTAGAGCACTTGGTTTCATGGGATAAGAGAATAAGACGAGAAGTATGCTTGAGAACTTGAATATAGTCCTAAAATCAACCCACATATTTTCCACGGGAATAGAAAACATTGATATTTAAATGTCCTTGCCTTAAAAACACACAATGGCCATGGAAACTTCTACAACTTCCAGGTAAATGTTGCAAACTGAATCTTAATGACAGTCGAACTATTCAAATGCAGAGAAATTCAGAAAGCAAGGAAAATATATCAGTATACAAGGAAAATATATCAAACGGGAGAATTAGGAAAGGCCTGATTCATCAATGCCACGTTAGCTAATTTAGCGTCAGATACCTATTTGCTGGGGTCATGTTTTTGTCTAAATTTTTTTCATTGATTACATACCTATTCATAGTGCATCTTTCGTGACCAATGTAACAGCCAATGTCATTCATTGCAAGTTCACTTATTACCATCACCTAGATTAGGCTGTTCATAGAAAAACTATTTCTCAAGATAGCCAGAATGCTGAAAACAATTTTCCAGAATCTAGCAGAAAAATTCTAAAGGACAACAGCCTATCCCTTAACAATCAACATAAAACAGTGTGCATGCATGTGTATGATTCGAACATAAAGCCAAGGATATATAACTCAGTAGCACTGAAAAAAGGATCTTTTTGATAATCACTATTTATTATTGTTATAATGCCAAAACAGTCTGCAATGCCAATGCCAATAAGTCTCTGATCTTTAAATCCTAAACTAAAATAACATTACATAACCAGGTGCATATTTATACTGCAATCCCTTCATCAAGAATATGTGTGATATTTAGTAACTAGCATACACAGAAATGTCAGAGAGATCCCTCAACCAATCAAGGTTGACAGCAATTCTTGTTGCCTCTATCCTGTGAATAATTTCTGGCCAAATATACACCTCATGGTCTTTAACTTTCGGCAATCTGACCATCCGCAATATTCCTTAGTTTTAAAAAACTTTATATAATAGAAAGACAATATGTCTCTCATATTTTTGCTCCCAATAATCTCTTTAAAAGTTTAAGGTTCTTCCCAAACACACAGAGGCCAAGAAGAAAAATGTTATATTCAATATCTGTCCAAGATTGATCATCCAACAATCCAGGGAGTAGATACTTGCCTTGTAGCTGATCCTTCTCATTAATTTTAGAAAAGGATTCAAAAAAGCTAACCATCAAATGGGGTTGTTAGGATAATAAAAAGGCAAGTGAACCATAAAAATTAACAGAAATAAATAAAGGCATATTATTAAGAGGAGAGTAGAAAATCAAAAGCATAGAAAATATGGAGTGTTGAAAGAGATGCAACACTATATATACACAACTGAAGCAACAGAAAACCAAACTAACTAACAACTTGCATAACTAACATAACTAACTTCTTGAGCTATATGCTTCAATATCCCCCCTCAAACCAAGATGTGTGTTGGGACATTAGTATGTCTCTAAGTTCTAGAAACACAACTGATGATGGAGATTTAGTGAGGATGTCAGCCACTTGAAATCAGGTAGAGATGTGTTTGAGCTGGATGTCACCTTTTACAAGCTTTTCCCTTACAAACCATAGATCTAATTCGAATGGTTCTTGAATGCATAATTGGATTTGCAGCTAGGAGAATCGTGCTTTGGTTGTCACACCATATTAGAGGTGAGAACTCTCCAACCTGCTCACTCTTGACTCACTCAGAGAGGAATTGAACTGAGAATATAATTCTTACTTTCTTTTGAATCGTACTTAATTACAAGGGAAAGGCGTCTATTTAAACTAAACAGCCTACTTATCTAGTCTTGTAGCTAATCTATTAAAAGATATCTCATATATTAAAAGATAAACTAATCTATTAAAATATAATATCAGAAAAACTAATTATGCCTAATGATCTAATCTATTTCTAATCCTTATCTAAAAGACATATAACAACTTTCCCTCCCTTCAAAAAATGGCCTAGTCCTTGAGGCTATCCTTAGTAGCACGCCAGTCAAAATCTGGAAACTACTTCTTAATATCATGAAGCTCTTGCCAAAGTGTATTTTTTGGATTTGTATGTTCCCATTGAACCAATACTTCAGTAACTGCTCTATCTCCTTTTTTCTTCATCCTTTGTTCCAGTATTGCTAAGGCTTCATTGTTAACTTGCCATCATCATCAAATTCAGGTAGGTGTAGATCCACTGTTTGAGAACCGATATGCTTATTTAAGAGGGACACATGAAATACATTATGGATTTTTGTTTCAACAGGCAATTCCAATTTATATGCCATCTTCCCAATCCGTTCCAACACTCTGAAAGGACCATAATACCTGGCTGACAGCTTATGAAAAGAAGAATTTGCCATAGAATGTTGTTTGTGAGGTTGTAATTTGAGATACACCATATCTCCATATTGGAACTCCCTGTCTACTCTATGTAAGTTTGCATAAAACTTTATTTTCTCCTGGGCCTTAAGTAGATGCTGTTTGAGTAGGGAATTGATTTCTTCTCTAGTTTTGATGGTATAGTCAACAACTTCGACCACAGATTCAATTGGCATGGTACAAGTTGAAGATGGAGGTGGGTACCCATAAAGAGCCTCAAATGGAGTCACCTGCTGCAGAATAAAATTTGGTATTATATCATAACTCAGCTAAAGGTAAGTAGAAATACTAATCCTTAGTTGTATCTCCCACTGTACACCTCAAGTAACCTTCTAAAGCCTTATTCAAAGCTCCACTCTGACCATCTATTTAAGGGTAGAAGGCAGAAGATTTCAACAATTATACTCCATGATGCTTGAATACCTCATTCCAAAATTTGCTCTTGAAGATAGGATCTCTGTCAGAAACTATTTGGGTAGGCCATCCATGCAATTTAACCATTGAATCCATAAATACTTGCGCCACTTTGGCAGCTCCATAAGGATGTTTCAAGGCTAGGAAGTGAGCATATTTAGTGTATCTACCAATTACTACTAGTATTGTACTCATGCCATGTGACTTAGGCAACCCAATAATGAAATCCATAGAAATGCTTTCCCAAGCTTTCTTAGGAATCGACAATGGCTGTAGTAGTCCTGCTGGATGCTGAAGCAAGGGTGTAGAAAAAATCCTTGATCCTTCTGTAGGTTTGATCTATACCTGAGTGTCCACCAACAATAGAATTATGAAAGTTCTGCAAAACTTTGATTCTAACTTGCTCATCTGCACCCACTACCAATTTTCCTTTTCGCTTTAAGAGTGTGTCATCCCAACTAAAGTGTTTGTAAGGTTGCTAGGAAAGAGTTATCTTGTCAATGATTTTTCTTGTTTTTGGGTCATCTTGCCAAGTTGCTTTCACTTCTTCAACCAATTGAGATGCTATTTGTGAAATTGTTGTTAAGCTGCCGTCGGGATCTTTCCTTGATAAGCAATCTACTACCACATTGTCTTTTCCTTTCTTGTACTGGATTTCAAAATCCACTCCCATTAATTTTTCCAAGCCCTAATTTTGCATCAAGGAGGTTGGTGGTTGTTGCAATAAATGTTTTAATGCTTGTTGATTAGTCTTAATGATGAAGTGGCGACTTAAGAAGTAGTATTGCCATTTCTTCACAGTAAACAGAATTGCATACAATTCCTTTTCATAAGCTGACATGAGTTGGTACTTTTTCCCCATCGCTTTGCTGATATACGCAATAAGATGATTTCTTTGCAACAAGACTGCACCAATTCCTTGCCCAGATGCATCAATCTCAATTGTGAAAGGAAGATTAAAGTCGGGTAGCGCCAAAATAGGTTCAGTAGTTAGAGCGGTCTTCAATAATTGAAAGGCTTCTTCTTCCTGTTGAGTCCATGCAAATAAAGATTCTTTGTGTAATAATGTAGTCAATGGTAAAGTTATCTTACCATAGTTGGCAATGAATCGTCTATAATACCTTGATAAGCCTAGAAAACCTCTCACTTCTTTAACTGATTTAGGAGTAGGCCAATGCTTAGTTGCATCAATTTTGAATAGATCAGGTTCTAATCCTTTCCAAGAGATTACATGGCCTAGATAATCAATTCTTGTTTGCCTAAAATTGTATTTTTTTTTATTTAAAGCCAAGGAATTTTGTTACAAAATCTAAAGTGTTGAATCCAAGCATGCTAAGTGATTAGACCATTCTTTTGTGTATACCAAGATATCATCAAAGAATACTAAGATGAACTTCCTTAATGGGTCTCTGAAAATGTCATTCATCAGATTTTGAAATGTTGTTGGAGCATTACCGAGGCCAAATGGTAGAACCACACATTCATAGTGACTGGAATATGTTTTGAATGTCGTTTTATGTATGTCTACCTGATTGTAACTACTACGTAAGTCCAAATTGGAGAAGTACCTTACCCCTTGTAACTCATCCAATAAATCGTCTATTAAAGGAATTGGAAACTTATTTTTTATCGTCAATGCATTAAGTCTTCTGAAATCTATGCAAAATCTCCAAGTACCATTTTTTTCTTTATCAAAACAATTGGAGAAGCATAAGCACTGGTACTCTCTCGGATGAACCTAGTACTTAACATGGCTTCAACCTGCCTTTCAATTTCAGCTTTCTGCATGTGTGGATATCTGTATGGTCTTAAGAACACCGGTGTTTCATCTTTGAGAAGGAATTTATGATCATATATTCGTTGAGGTAGAGGGCTCTAAAAATATCTGCTTGTGTGATTCTAAAAGTTGTTGTAACTCTGATTTCTGTTAACGAGTAAGCTTATCATATTCTGTTTTAACTGTTAAAGAGAAACAACTAGGTCCACTCATAGGCAGCATCATGGACTGGCATTGTATAGCTTTTAATTTACCCTCTAACTTATTGATGACTTTTGAAGGATGTTCTCCTTGTAACACCATTAGGTTTCCTTTATGGTTAAATTTCATGGTCAAGTTTGCATAATTTCATGATAATTCTCCCAGATTTTTGAACCACTGCATTCCTAATATTGCACCAAAATTTGCTCCAGGGAAAATCAAGAAGTCTGCTGTGAATTTGTGATTATTAAAAACCCACTCTACTTGGTCATATTTCTTCGTAATCAGTATCCTTTTGTCATCCGCAACTGCAACTGGAAAGTCTTTGATAAGTTGAGTCTTCAGTTCCAAGGATTTAGCCCATCTCTCACTAAGGAAATTATATGTACTTCCTATATCCATGAGGAAGGGAATTTCCTGCTTCTTAATTAACCCTTTCAATTATAGTGTGTGTCCACCAGCTATGCCCTTTAAAGCATGTAAGGAGATATGTACATCTTCCTCATGCAATAAGGCTAATCATTTCTCAATTAAATTCACGCCAGTGAATTCCTTATCATCATCACTATCAACACTATCAGCATTGTCTTCTTGAGCAACAAAAATAGCAGTTAGTTTACCCCATACTTTATACTGATTCTTATGATTCTTGTCCCAATTCTCTACATAAAATCTACATAAGCCTTTAGATATACGATCACTTGCTAATTTTCTATTAGCAAAATTAGTCATGCTAACTGTTGAATTAAACTTAGCTTCGGTTGCACTTGCTGTCTGACTTGAATGTTGATTTAGGGTTGTAATGGGTTGTGATCTTTGAGATACTATTAGTATTGGCCAAAACGGTAACCACGATTTCGTGATTTTAAAGCAACCTGTTTTCCTAATGTCATCTTCTTCTCTATCTCGCACAAAAGATCCTCTTGCAATCTAGCCAACCTCACAACTTCGTGAAGAGTCCTTAGTTTATGGACACACACCGCTTTTTCCAAGTGAGCTTGCACTTTCGCAAGAAAGAAGTTGATGGAAATCTCTTTGGAAACTGAAACATGAGCAAGAAGATCATCAAATCATGATAGGTATTCCCCCAAACCTTCATCCTATTTGAGTTATGAAATCTCAACAATAGGATCGTCACATGCATTGTTATCGAGGCAGTTAGCCACATCAACCAGAGTTTGTTGCCAAGAATGAGTCTTGGAACCAGGTTGCTAAAGATAATGGCACATGAAAACGCTCTACCATCCATTGATAATAGCAACAGCTTGCCACGTTGATCGATAGGCATATTTTCCAACTCAAAAAATTGTTCTACTTTGGCTCGCCATTCACAAAAATTGGATCCATCGAATATGGGAAACTGCAGATGTGTACGATCGATCACATATTTAAGAGTTTCTGGTGTTTCGCTTTCACAATCATGGTCGTTTGTCGTTTTCCTCAACGGTTGTTCCTGAATGAAATCATAAATCAACTTTTGCAAATTGGCTATGGATTTTTACATCTCAGCTTACGATTCTGCGACCAGCTTCTCCAAAGATTCCACACGGGTGTGAACTTCCTTGGTGGTGACCATTATTGCTAAGTCAACTGATACCAATTGTTAAAGAGTTTTTGAGAACTCTCCAACCTGCCCACTCTTGATTCACTCAGAGAGGAATTGAACTGAGAATATAATTCTTAATTTCTTTTCAATCGTACTCAATTATAAGCGAAAAGGGTCTATTTAAACTAAACATCCTACTTATCTAATCTTGCAACTAATTTATTAATAGATATCTCATCTATTAAAAGATAAACTAATCTATTAAAAGATAATATTAGAAAAACTAATTATGCCTAATGATCTAATCTATTTCTAATCCTTATCTAAAAGACATATAACAGGTTGTCTCACTAGCATGCTGACAGTCCTTCGTGGTGGCCTCCAACATCACTCCACCCAATGTCATTAGGGTCGTCTCCCTCGTCCTTCCATCGACCGTCTTTATGCGCATAGCACCACCTACCACAAACACCAAGAACACTGTGACTCCACTACACCAATGCACCAAGCCAACCACCGTTGCCAAGGTATGCTTTTCATTCTCTATCTCCTCAAAGTTAATTGTTGATTTGAAGGGTTTTTCTTTCTTTCTTTATCTAAGCTGCTTGCCTAATTTTGGGAATCTCACAATTTCACTATCGTGAGTTTTAGGTTTACCATAAAATTTGGTCATTTTATTAGATTCCCATTTTGTGATGCGTTAATTGAAAATGTTGTAGTTATTCATGTGATTATTTTGATTTTTTTGGGGTATTTTTTAGTTGAATTGACATTGCCATTGAGCAATATGTATTTGTGTTTTTGTTATATCAACTTATTAAGCATGGAGTTTTCTTGGGAAATGGAAACCCCTTTGGTTATTAAACATTAACCATTGCAGGGAAGAGAAGAATAATGTTAAATAATGTGTTTATCTTTTGTTTAGTTGATTATTATGACTTAGGAGAAAGAAACCTAGAGTTGTAACAAAGTGGGATTTTTCAATTGAGGTTGTGGTCATGGATGTCTTGCGGCCTCATTGTGTTAGGTGGCGGACGATTGAAGTCATTGGATTTGAGTTCATTTTGGTCTATGGATTAATTCATCAAACTTTAATTATGTATGCAGTGCAAGAGCATAACAACGTAATGGGATAGAATATATCAATGATAGAGCCCATTGAACACATTTTCAATTGAATCCATTGAACTATTAATAGTACAATATACCAATATGTTAATGATAAAATATGCCAACACATTTTATGCAACATGACACATATTGATGATATGTGAAATTGGTAGCATGATTTCAAACTAGATAAATATAGGACTTAAAGCAAATATGAGACACTAGTACAAAAGTACCATTTCATATCGTAAGGTTCATCACGATTTAACAAAAACAAATGTGAAATATTAGGGCGGTGACATTTTTGAAAATATATGTAACATCAAAAGACACTTCACATTGGTTTTTTAAAAAAACCGATGTGGAAACCAATTTATCACATCGGTTTTTTAAAAACGATGTTAGATATTTACGCGGTGGTAATTTTAAAAGTATGTGCAAAGTTTACTTGACAATATTAGACAACGCTTTTTATAAAACTGATATGGAAAATGTTTAAAATATTAAAAAAAACCCCAACAGAACGACAACATATAGGACAGAAGCTAAAATTAAAAATTAAAATTGGTAATCGGAAAAAACCGATGTTGTAACCTATTTTTCACATCGGTTTTTATGCAAAATCGATGTGGTATCTTAAAAATTAAAAGCCGACACTCACATTGCAAAGGACGTCAGGATATCACTAATTCTTAACAGCATTAGTGTTTATAAAATGAAAAAATTAAAACGATATCAAAACTGAAAACACTAAATAAAAAATTTTAAAAAAAATATATTTTAAACATCGATTTTATGAAAACCTATGTGGTTTCTGGTTTTAACATCGGTTATTTATTAAAGCCGATGTGGTATCCTAAAATTTTCATTTTTTAAAATAAATTTTTTTAAATACATAGACTTTTAACATCAGTTTTTATAATAAACTGATGTGGAATATGCGAATAAATTTTGGGCCGCATCTGATGCGTTAGAAATTAGAGATACCACATCGGTTTTTTCAAAAACCGATGTGGGAAGTTGAGTCCTTTTTATTCATGAAAACAATGTCATTATTTTTGCAGTGCCTTACGCAATAGCTGTTCCTTAAGCGATTATAGTGCCTTGTAGCTTGCGGTTTGCTCTCCACTTGCTTTGTGCTCTCAACTTGTGTTATGCTCTCCAACATTGTGCTCTCAATTTACGTTTTGCTCTCCAACATTGTGCTCTCAACTTGTGTTTTGTTCTCCAACATTGTGCTCTCAACTTGCGTTTTACTCTCTAACATTATGCAATGACAGTTTCTTAAGGTCTCCATGTCTCCATTATTCGTTGTTCTCTCCATTATCGTGTCGTGCCTCCATCATTCGTTGTTCTCCAACTCGTGTGAAACCTTCTCCAACTCCATATCTTAAATTCTATTATTGTAAGCTTCTTCAATAACCTATCTTCTTCATGTGTTGGATATGACTTTTGTTTTATGTTGAAAATGAGTTTTTAGCTTGAATATGTGTATGTGTGTATGGTAGAAGTGAACCATTAATTTTTTCCTTTAACATGTTTGTTAAAATACCCAAGAGAACTTTAGTTGCGTTGAAAATAATTACTTTTTGTATTGAAAATAAATTTTTGTCTTGGACATGTGTATATGTGTATGGTTGAGGTAGACCACTAATATTTTCCTTGAACATGTTTGTTAAAATGCCTAAGAAAACTTCAATATGAAATTAGGAATATTTGTGTTGAAAATGGTATGTATGGCTCTTATTTTTTCACATGTAAATGCTTAATGTAGGTATGTTTGTAATGAAAATGGGGTACTTTATGCATTATGTAGAGTTGTTAAACTTTATGTAGTGTAATGTATATGATTGTAAGTAATGTATATGATACATTTGTTTTGAATATGTGTTGTATAAATGTATGTCCAATAATTGTCATGAAAAAATGAATATATTTGGGATGAATATTGAAAATTAATTTGTCCAGGTTTTGTTAACAAAATTAAAATATCGTTATAAAAAATAAAAAAAGTAAAAAAAAAGCTAATTTTCACATCGGTTTTTTAAAAAACCAATGTTATAAATATTGTATTTCACATCAATTTTTTAAAAATCGTTGTAAGATGTCCTCTCTTTCACATCAGTTTTTTTAAACAATCGATGTTAAATCTCTTTTTCACATTGGTTTTAAAACCGATGTGAGATGTCCCCCATATTTAACAACGGCCAGATCCATATCGGTTTGAAAACTGATGTGAAATGTCCAAAAAATCGATGTTAAATCCTGTTTTTGCACTAGTGAGACTTTTGAAATTTTGAATTTGGAAAAGCCTATATTGATTATCCCATGCTTGAATTTGAAACCTATACGGAAACCATAATTTTCTTGGATAACACAACAATTTGGATCACAACAACAACACACATGTGAGAGAATTTAATTGATCTAAGTGATAAATTATTTGTTACATTTTATTATGTTTGTTTACTAAATAAAGCATAAATGTGAGAGAGATATAAACTGTTAACTAAAATCAATAATACCTTAATATTAAGATAAAATTAATATATGTATATATTAATATTTATATATTAACATATATTAACATTAATATATGTATATATATATAGATATAAAATTGGATTTATAACATTTAATTGGATTAAAGTTGGATTTGGGTTATTATATAGATGGGTGGACATCCTAATCACGAGGGAGCTATGGAATGTGTTGGTGTATGCACTACGAGCTATTAATGTATCAATTTTAACTTATTAATAAAATTAGTATTTTCAGTTTTTGACAAATGCTATTTATCCTGGAATAATAGGTCATATGAGAATTATTCCTAAAACGTCCCTAATCAAGTATTTACATGGGGACATGTAAATACATTAAGATTAGTGTGTAAATGTACTAATGATTTGATCTCACAAATCATGGATATATGATATCAAGTCTTTACACGGGTACACATTAAGGGTAATGTTTTACTGGACAGACCCACCATGAGAACGTTGCATGGATCATTACATGAGTGTCATAAACGGTTCTCAATGTGATAATGGTATGTAGTCCTTCGACCTGAAGTCACTACGATTCCTACATAAGGAGTTTATTGTTTTAATACAATCAAACGTTATCTGTAATAAGATGACCATAAAGATTGTGATTAGGCAATAGATAAATTATGCAGAGAGATGTGAGTGATGTAGATGGAATTTGTCTCTACTATGTGACAGGAGTGATATCTATGGGCCACTTGATGGAGTGAGACTAATGAAATGCATGGCCATGCTAGGACGAATAAATATTAGATATTTATTCTATAAAGTCTACTCTAGTATCAAGTAAAATGAATTGGGCCATACAAGGATGACGACAACCATGCCTTGGGCCCAATTAGATATTGTGACAAAAGGAATAGATATATAAAATAATTATCACTTATAGGTCATGTCGATGATAAATAATATTCAGACATAATGATGTATTGCTAGATACCGCTCTTATTTTATATTAATAATAAAATAATTTATTATTAATATAACCGAATATTTTATCTATAGGGTCACACACATAGAGTAAGCCCACCAGAGGATAGTTTTATTTTAGTTGGACTGAAAATAAAACTATTTGGGCCTAACTCATTTAGAATGAGTAAGGAGCCTAATGTTTAATGAGAGCTCAGGTCAAGACCTAAGCCTATATATAGAGCATGAGATGCTCATAGGCTGCTGCTCAGAAATTAGACCAAAACAAAATTTCTGTACTAGCATTCGGAGCTCTGTTTTTCTGGTGGGAGTGCTCGTGTGGACTCCTAAGGGCTAAGCTACAATTGCTTCGATCGAGGATCTTATTCTGCGTCTACAAGAGGTAAACCCTAATTAAAAATTTTAATTTAGCATAATGCTTTGAGACATATGTGTTTGCAATTCTTTTGGGAATCCTTTGTGTTTCCGCTGTCTGACCCTAATAGGATTCCCTAACAGAATGGACAAAAGAAGGTTGGAAGTTCTTAAAGATTTTAACAAAGAGGGTTAATAAAGATCCTAATGGTCAACCAATTTTCAAAATAACTATTTAAGAAGAAATGGATGAACTTATATTTTTAAAGTTTACAAAAGAATATGAACTTATATTTTCAACAGTCTTATATTTTTAAACCATCGAACATGAGGAGTGCATTCAAAATTCATTAAATTAATAAGTAAAATTATTGTTAACTGGGACTCCAACGACAATATGGTGGCCGTTGAAATTGTTGTTTGGATGAATTTTTTAAGGTATGGATTATTTTTAGTTTTTAAATTTAAGTAATATTTTTGACATATCATGTTAATCAAGATAAATTGGTTTAATATATTGCAGCAAGATAACATATACAAAACATTCAAGAAAAAGGTTGTAAGTTGTATATATTACTTAATCTAGTGTTCAATAGTTCTTTTGCAACTCGTGCCTTTCATAATGCTTCAACTGCTGCACCCCAACCTTTGGAAAAGAAACACATAATGGAGAACCAATATCTAGGAGTATGTGACGGTGGACTAAGTGAGGGTGGTGTATGGGAGGACAACATCAGAGGAAAGTGTAATTCACGGGGGGATTTAGAGTTTTTACTTAGTAATAAAAGGGTAAAAAAATTCTAAAAGAGACAAGGTTAATGTTCTTGTGGATGCATGGTCCCAATCTATAATAGCTAGAAAGGAAAAAGTTTTAGCCAAGGTTAAAAGGTACAAATTAGGTCCCATTAAAGTTACAAGTTCTTCAACTGAAGAATTCTTTATACGAGATTACATGGTTGCCTTGGATGACTTGCATGGTATCAACATTGCTGGTTACAACAAAGTTGTTGGATTTTTTATTAACTCAAATTAGAGGAAAATTTTAATGTTCATGTATAAGGATAAGAGGAAAGGTTGGGTTGATGGTTTAATTTAAATGTACTCGTGTTGTTTGAAAACTTATTTAGTCATTTTAGAACTTATTTTGGTTCTTATCAATACTAGGCATGTGCATGCAACTTGCGTTATGTATGGAACTTATGCTACTAGTGTGTTTGGAACTTATGCTACAAGTATTTATGGAATTTATTTTAGTTTGTAATTTTTATTAGATATATCAATTTTTGTATTATTGTAGTAGTTATTTTCTATTGTCTTTGTTATTGCAGATAACACTATGGATGTTGTGTCAAATTCATCATATAACAACTCCATTATAAATGATAATTCATATGATGATTTTGATATGGATATGATGTTGCTAATGTTCTTGAAGAGACATACAAAGATCTTTATTGATAAAATTCATTGTAGGACGTCTATGCTTAGCGAGAAAGACTATATAAGAGAAATATTGTGTGGTAATCCTTCACATGGTTATGAATCATTTCGAATGAAACCACATTGGTTCTTAGATTTATGTGATAAGTTAAAGATGTTAGATTTATTACAAGATTAAAAAAACATTAGTATAAAAGGTTTAGCAATGGTATCAGAGACCGATTTGAACATTTAATTAGGCCAACTCATGCATGGTTTAAAAGGGTCTTAAGAGCATTAAAGGCCTTTGGTACAACTGTCATTTGAATAGTCAATCAATGTGAAGTTTAACTAGAAATTCTAGGAAATGTCAAATAGTATCCATACTTTAAGGTATTTATAATTTTGTTGTTATTTTGAGTAATTTGAACCATAAAGTTTAGTTAACCTTATTATTATTATTATTATTATTACAAAATTGCATTGGTACTATTGATGGAATTCATGTAGCAACATGGGCACCGACTTGTAGACAAAAGCCATTTCATGGAATAAAAACAATGCTTGTCACCTAAAATGTCACGACTATTTGCTTACATGATATAATGATGTTCACATTTGTTTATACTAGTTAGGAGGGAACAATTGATGATTCTCGTATGTTTGCTGATGCAGTATATAAGAAAATAGATTTCCTATTTCTATTGACAGTATTAATTTTTTTATAAGTTCATATTATTCGTTTACTAGATGCTACTAAAATTAATTCATTGACTTTTTTTGAACTTTTAATGTAGATTATTTATATGTTGTTGATAATGGTTACCCCAACCTAAAGTGATTTTTAGCCCCTTATCGTGGTGGAGGAATGAGAGGAAAAAAAGAATTGTTCAACCGTACACACATTTCTGCTCGTAATGTTATAGAGCGCACATGTAGTGTACTTAAGGCTAAAGGTGTCAAAATGAGTTGTAGCCCGTGAGTCAACCCGGTTTGAAGTGAGTATTAGGTGAGTCGGGTTAAAAAAATGGCTCATTTTCAAAGCGAAGCTTTTTCTGGCTCGGCTCACTGAACCTGGCTTACAGTTTGGGTTGGTATGCGGGTTGGTAATTTTACTTAGTGGTATTTAAGACTTTAATATTTTACTTAGTGGTATTTAAGTTAAGACTTTAAGCTAAACTTTATCAATGAGTACTTTGGACTTTTATTTAGTATGAAGTTTTTAACTTGTATCATCTTGAAGTTGAACTATGGAATATATTTGGTTTTGTTTTATGGATTATATGAATTATGGATTTAATTTACAATGGAATATGTTATGTGTTTGTATTTTCATAATAATGAAATTATCATATGATATAATATTTATATGTAATTTGGTATTGGAATGTGAGAAAAATAGAAAAATATTTTTTTCTATTTTCTCTATTAAATTTTTTTTGGTATTTTCCTATTTTTAATTATTTTACTTTAAAACAAATAAATATGGGTCTTTATTCTTTTTTACACAATTTTCTCTTTTTTTATTGTAAAAAAATTGATGTAATTTATCCGTTGCAATTTTTTCTGCTTCCCCTGCTTGTGTAGTGGAGCATGTGCAATCCTGCATCATATCTGGAGTGAACAGTAATATATTTTCCATCTACGGGTCTTTGACTCGTTATTTTTGGCCCATTTTTTATGTTTATTTACAGATCTACACTCATATTACTGGGATATAAACTTGTAACTTAATGAACACAAGTTAAATTTTTAATTAACCGAATCAATATTTATCGATAATAATAATATAAAGTTGATTCGGCAATTAAAGACTAAACACAGAATAAGGTCATTAAAATGTTTTACTCTTTTTTATCATAATATTAAATTTGTATTATATGAAATGACTAATATTTTATAATAAATATATATTTGAAATTTATGTTATCAAAGGATTATGAAGAGGAGTTGATACAACTACAAAAGTTAATTTTGATTACAATATCAACTTCATTCTCTATTTAATATGTTGTATGACAAATTGTTAAGATAAATATTTAGTATCTTATGTTTGAATCTCATAGTTTCATGAAATATGGAGATTCAGCTGATGTCCACCTCTTTAGACAAACCAACAATCTATTCAAGGCAAGGCAAGTTATTAAAAGTTATGTGTTGTTTTATTAGTTTTTTAATACGCCTTTTATTCTTTTGCTGTATCATTGTATCATTGTTATATAAAATTTAAATATTTTAATTTTAAATAATTGAAATAAAATTATGTTCATGCAGAAAGTTCTATCAAAGAAAACAGACATGATACATTTAAGTAAAGACGGTGAAGAAAAGGAGAAAAAAAGAAGTTGAGGATTCATCTTCTAACTTGTACTTGGGTTAGAAAAAAAGCTTGCCAGGCTAATGAAGTAGTAACTTTGATAGTAATTTGAGTACCATTTTATTATTTTTTTTAAAGATTATCTACTTTATTTTAATAGTTGTTTCATGATTATATACTTTTGAAAAATTTATTGGAAATAATATTTAATTTTCCAAAACCCATTTGTTCAACTAAGTTGACTGGGAAAATGAGTGCTTTTGAAATTGAAGATTTTGATCTCAAATTCGATAGTGCAACATAGACATCAAGCACAAAATTGAAGAAGAAAGTATATATCAAAATAGAAAAGAAAGATTGATGTTAATTGATAGTTGAATAATTTTAAAGAATTTTTTTATGTTGTTTAACTTTACTATTTTGATGAATATTGGAGATTTTTAAGATTGTAGCATTTTAATTTATTTTATATATTAGTTGTTTACTGGTTTCTTAAATTTTTAAAATTTTACTTTTTTATTATAATATGATTGTTATTGTTTAGATTCTAGATTTTTTTCTAGTTTTAAACATTCAAGTCAAAATTTTTAAGATATACAATTTCTAACATGATTGTTACTAATTATTTCATAAAATATTTTTCATATATTAATTTTTTTAAAAACATGACACTAGATGGTTTAAATAGTGGATTTATTATTTTACAAAAAAATTGTTTCTAATTTTCAGATATATGAACATAGTTCAACTTACTATCTTTTTTTATTTATTTCCATTATAAAATATTTGAAACATTTTACTCTATCTTTACTATGATGTCAAATATATATATATATATATATATATATATATATATATATATATGTTTATGTTTTCATTCATAATTTAAAATAATTACAAAAGTTTACAGTTAAATTAATAGCAATTGTAATACTTTTTTAATAATTATTTTACACTTGCATTAATTATATGCTAAAGGGTAAATTTAGCCCATAAAAAATTTATGATTTTTGCTTTACCCTTTGAAATAATTTTTCTTAGTATTGTGTCCCTGGAAAATTTTTAAGTGTAGTATTTGACCTCTTCCGTTGACTGCCTCTGCCAAGTGATGAGGTGAAGCCTAGTCATATGTCAGTGATTGCATATGTGGCATGTGACTCATCATTTTAAGTGCCTTGTATGATTGAGTTTCTAATTAAGGGACCTAATGATATGAAACAACTTTTTAAAAGACCAAATGCTATGAAATAACTTTTTAAAAGGCCTATTGCTATATTCGGTGTGACTGAACTATAACCCTAAACATAACAACACCTTCTCTTCAACCCCTTAAATCCTTCATTACAAACAACCCTAAGCTCCAAAATTGCTTCAAAGTTCAAGAAATCATAAGAATTAAGTGTGAGGGTTCATAATCTACACAAAGTTAAGTTAGAGTTCAACCTTACCTTTAACAATTTCAAGAAACTGAAGCTCCCTTCAAGCTCTCATGGTTGTCGTGAGCAAGAGAAAAGAGAGGGCATAAGAAGAAGAACAATAAGAATGAGAGTGGTATTCGCAGTGTTGTGTGCAATATATCACGGTGCTGTGTTCATATCTCCCATGGCTGCTGCAGTGAAAGATTTAAGAGGTTGAAAATATGGTATTGTTATGTTTAGGATTATGGTTCAATCACAAAGAATATAACAATAGGCTCTTTAAAAAGTTATTTCATAGCAGTAGACCCCTTAATCAGAAACTCAATCCTACAAGACATTTAAAATGATTAGTCATATGCCACATATGCAATCACTAACATGTGACTAGGCTCCACCTCATCACTTGACAGAGGCAGTCAACGGAAGATGTCATATACTACACTTAAAAATTTTCCAGGGACACAATACTAAGAAAAATTATTTCAGGGGGTAAAAGTAAAATCACAAAATTTCTAGGGGTTAAATTTACCCTTTACCTTAATTATAAATACATGAATTAGTAACTAATAATGTTCTAGACAAAATGTATTCATATAGAAAAAATTGTTTATAAAAATTCAAACCTTAAAATATAAAATAAGAAGTTTTCCTATGGTTTATTCTTGAGAACTAAAAACACTATAATTTAAATTTTTTACTTAAAATTTTACAGAATATTTAGGTCTAATTATTTTATCCTTTTTAGAAAAAATATACTAAGTTGTTATAATAAAAACTTAGAAATATTTATTTATATGATTTTTTAAAAAACATGTAAATCTTAAAACAGTACGTGAATCGCATGGCCATACACTGGTTTACATATAAGGCTGCAGGTAATTAAATTTGAAACATACTAAAAGTTTGCTTGTTTTAATGATGAAACATGCAGAATTGGAAAAAAGAGAGCATAAAAGACAAACTAATAGAAATCGAATATGATCTTTTTCCTTTTTGAAAAAGCAGAAAAAGGCATAAATTAAACGAAAGAATAATTATTAGCTATCAAGAAACTCAAATTAGTTTATCAAAAAAAAGAAAACCCAAATTATCTTAATTAACTAAATGATAAAAAAGTAAAAATCACATCATTGTTATCAATTTAAAAACACTAAGTAACTAATTAGTAATTATGTTTGAGTTAAATCATACAGGATTATTTTTTGTAACACAAATTTTTTTTATCTACACAGTTTTAACCTGAACTTATATACACAGTATTTTAAAATTAATCCATTTTTATTATGTTAAACTGGATTGAGTTTAAATCTAATTTTTTAAAAATAGATTTATTCAAATCTATTTTTTTAAATTTAGATTTAATTAAAAATTAGATTTTATCTAAATCTAAATATAAAATGTGTTTTTAATATTCAATTTGATGGAATTCATTTTTTTCTTATTTAGATTGGACTTAAATATAATTTAGACTTAAAAACTGAATTTTTTATACCTGTATTATGATTTGTATTTTAATTTGTATGAATTAATAAATTTCAGGAAGAAAAGTAAAGAAGAATATTATAAAGTGGGTAAGGTTGTACATATGTGTAAAATGTGAGCCCACTTTATCACTAGAGTCGATCTGTCATCCAACAGGAGGAATCTTGCAATGCAAATTGCAACCACTCACTGCATAATTTGATGATAAATTTCTATATATATGTCCATTACTGGACCCTTGTGCTAATATTCCACCTAGCATTAGCCATAATGAAACCTCACATTGAGAGCTCTTTGGCCAACGAACCAAGCAGATCCGTGGGAGAGAAGCTCCACCATGCAGCAGTGGTGGCGATCACCAACGATGCCTCAAAGCACCGTAGGTTCCTCATGTGTACTCAAAGGAGGACCCACCATGTAGAAGACCCCATAAGAACCTTAATGTTCTTGGGCTCTTGGAGTCACACATGAGGACCATGCCTTGTGCTTGTGCTGATGAAATGATAAATCTATAATAGGGACAAAATTCATTCATGTTGTCACGTATCTACATATCTATATATGTTAATAAACGCAGGAGTGGCATATCAAAATCTTAGATTAAAGCTTGAGTCTTTTTTCATTTTGATTCCACATGGTAGCAACCCAAGAACAAAAAACCTGTATATGGTTACATCTGTTGTGTATATATATATATATGTATATGTACCAGATTCCCTTTTATCTGTTCTTTCCTAAGCTTATTCATTAGCTACTTGATTCCTTCTATTCTGCCATCGGAATTAATCAACTTAACTTGATCGCAGCTCCCTCTGAAACACTCTTTCTATTTTTTATTTTGTGTTTAAAATCAAAATATTGGATGATATATATGATTCGAACTTGTATCAAGAATAAAAACAGAGCTAGAATTGAAGGTGCTCTCTCTCTCTCTCCCCTGTTTTGGTTTGAAGAACTCTTTATTAAAACCAAGAAGCCTTTCACTCATATAAATCAACCATCACGAATAAAAGAGATAATTGTATGAATATCACTCTTATTTATACATATGTAACTTTAATTATCAATGGTCATGCATATTAAGTTCTTAACCAATTTGTAACAATTTATAAATAGTTAATAATCAATAAATAGAATGAATTCATGTCTTGGAAGAGACTCTGCTAGAGGAAGAGGAGGAAGATGAGCCGTTTAATGAAGAAGATGCCAGTGTAGGCAATCAGAACACCGATAATCCTAACAATGCTGGCTGCAACTCCTGCCTCCTGAAAGAAATATTAACAAGATTTTGTAAGTCTTATGTCAAGATAGGCTCCCACATGATTAATTTCTTTTGGAACTTTAATTTTTTCTGTAATTATTTGAATTTAACTAGGTGTTGTACCCTTGTATTTTTTGTATGTCGGGCATTACTTCCATAAATTCAAGTAATGCCATCATTATCATTTCTCTAAGTTATCGGATCAAAAAACTTAACTAAGTACATTAATAAATTTGTAATGCCAAAATTTACTAATTATACTCATATTCGATGATTTAACACTATAGTTTATGCCACTCTTTAGAGTTTATCTTTTCCAATCATACTCATAATGGATGATAGGGGGAACCCACCCCCCACGGATGAAAGGGCCAATGAATGGCTAATGTGAACAATTAGTTGAGACATGATACAGGTTTACAAACTGCTTATAAAAGTCACACTTTTTGACGTATTCCGTTATGTCTTTCTTCATGGTGGACCACCAATAACATTCTCTTAGAATTTTGCTAGCCAAGCTTTTACTTCCAGTATAGCGTCCATAACTTCCCTCTTCGGTCATGACATCATCCACCTTATTTTCATTTAAGCATTTAAGCAGTGGAATAAAGAATCCTCATCATCAACAATGATGAAGTGTAGGAGCATTTTCCTTATATTTTCTTTTCTATTGGGTCACTAGGTAACTACCCATTCACCATACATCAGATAATAAGTGCCAACCAAGAATTGTCATTAAACACAAATCTTATTCAGATAGAGGGATGTTATTATGCTGCATCCAGCTAACTCGAGATTTAAGTTATTACCAATTGTGAATGGCTACATATTGTCATCTCCTTAGCACTAACATCCAGAGTAGTTCGTAATCCAGCCAAGAAATCCTCAAATTTTGCCTTGTTGTTGGATGTGTCAAAGTCAAACCTAAGGGAAACTTTGATGTGTACTCCATCATTGCTCTTGACTACATACCAATGCCACATCCTTTGTTGTTTGAAGATCCATCCATGAGTACTATTAAGTGAAGACATCTATCCTAAGGAGCTTCTCCAATCATTTCATCTACAAAATCAACCAAGACTTTGATGGCCACTCTCAGCTCATAAGATATATCAAACTATGAATACTCGATTTCATATTTTATCATCATCCACACTATGTTTGGCTTGTGCAACACTGTCCTTGGGCTTGTGTGTTCTTACAATAATTGGGTGGGCATGAAAATACTGCCTCAATCTTCGGGATGCTTATACAACTGTCAAATTATCCTTTTTCAATCTTCTGATACTGGATCTCTACTCCATGCAAGATTTTGCTAGTAAAGTATACTAGCCTTTAGCCTTCAAGCATTTCTTTCACTAAGATTACGTTGAGAGTCTCATTTGAAACAGATAAGTATAGGAACAACTTGTCTCCTAAGATAGGCTTAACTAATATTAGTGGCTAATCAAGCACATATTTCAAGCTTTGAAAATCTTTTTCTGCTCCTTTCCCCAAGTAAACGTCTTATCTTTTTTCAAATTTTATACAATTACAATGACCAATGTGTCGTTTTGGGCATAAACTAGGATAAAACATCTATCTTCCCATTGAGTTATTATACTTACTTAAGATCTTTAGGGCTTTTAATCTTTTTGATGATTTGGCATTTATCAAAATTGGCTTCAATTCTGTGTTGGGTCACATAAATCCTTGGAACCTTCCAGTCTTTACTGCAAAAGTGCATTTTAAAAGGTTGAGTCTTATTTCGTACATCTTTAATCTTTCAAATATCTTTCTTAAATCACCAATATGGTCACCCTCAAATAGGGTATCAACAATTATATCATCAATATACATTTCCACTAACTTAGTATGATTCCTTTGAACGTCGTGTTGATCATGCGTTGATATGTTGCTCATGCATTCTTCAACCCAAAGGGCATCACAATGTAACAAAAAAATGCCTTTGTTATTTACAAATGTTGCTTTCTTTTTGTCCCTTTTCCCACATCAGATTTTGGTTGTATATGAAATAGGCGTCCATGAATAAAAGATGTTGATATCCAGACAAGTCATCAACCAATCTATCAATGCTTGGAAGTGAATATGGATCCTTGGGGAAGCATTTGTTAAGGTTGACGTAGTCAGTACACATTCTCTACTTGTCACTGGTTTTTTTAACCATGACCACGTTGGAAACCCATGAAGGATATCGAATTTTATGTATGAACCTGACCTTAAGTTATTCCTCAAATTATTAACATGTCATTACTTTCTTTTCTAGGCCTATACGCCTTTTCTTTTGAAGAACGAGTTTCGTTTCAAGGTATATCTCTAGCTTATGAAAATAGAAGTTTAGATCAGTGCTTGGCATGTTAGAGGCAGTCTAAGAGAATAATTGTTTATACTTTTAGAGAAGCTCTACCAACCTATTCCCTATATCAAATTCAAGCTTGTCTTTGATGTTTGTGATTTTATCTTCATAATCTCCAAGCACCAAGGCTTTGGATACTCTATCCAGTGTAGGCTTCAAGGGATGTAAAGGATTGATAGTAAATTCAGCTCTAAGATCTAAGTCAATTATGTTGACTGGCCTAGTTGATGTCTCTTTGTCATTGAACTTCCTTTTTTTTATCGTGTTTTCCTGCTTCTCCATTTGTAGGCTCACCTTGGATTGATGAAGCTTGATTATCCTTATCAATGAACTTCATTAAGTGGTGAAGAGGTAATACTATGGCTTACATAGTGTTCAACATTGGTCTACCTAGGATTCCATTAAATGGTGACTTGAAATCAATCACCAAGGTTCTTATTTTGGCAGTTTTGGTGTCAAAGTCTCCCTCAAAAGTGATTATGGTATCTAGATACCCTTTGGTAAGCAACTTTGCCCCATTAAAAGTAATGAGATCCTGAGTGTAAGGTTGTAAGTCTACTTATTAATCTTATATTCTTAAAGCATTCATATAAGATTACATCACATGAACTCCCTTAATTTACTAAGATTCATTTTACTTGCATATTGGCGATAATGACCTCAATTACCACTGCATCATCACGGTTTAGAATGGTGGACCCATAGTTGTATTTGAAAAAGTGATGGAAGATCTCAAATAAGATATTGTGAAATTATAATATATTATAATTTCAAATTGAAAGGACAAAATCTTAAACACAATACTGTGATCACGAATGATCACAAAGATAACGAGTCATTAAAGCCAAATCCATGTATTGCAAGTTACCTTTTCCTTGTAAAGTTTACACCACTCTTTAGTTTCTTGTCCAATTTTTAAGACACTTGTCTAGAATTTGTTTTAGTAGAATTGACGTGAACGAAACTTGTATTGCTTTGAAATTCAGTTTGAGGGAAGGATTTTTTTTATGGTAAGAGGTTTAAAGAATGATATTAATGTCACACTTAAGAAATAGATGGGAATGTGAGAGATAAGTCATGGAAACAAGATGCTACAATCAAATATTGATAAGCCTAAGGTCGCTACAAAAATAAAAGCTATCGATAGAATCAAAGAGTCATCCATTCAAGAACCTACGAAAAACTCTCAATTTTTTTTTAATTTTACTCAAAACTCAAGTTGATGTATTTGCTTTAAATGAGATATTATTTATAGCCTTCAGTAAACTATTGAGATCCTATAGGAAATAAATTCTTACATTATGTTTCATTAACTATTTAATTTCATTGGCATTAAAACATGAAATAAACTCCTATTAATGCCTAAAAACTTATAAAAGCATTAAAAGTTCACTTAGGAAAGTCTAAAAGGCATATAAAAAATATAAGTAAAAATTAATATGAAAATTCAATACAAAATAAAAAAACTAAAAGTTAAGTTAACTCATCATTCCCCCCTTCAAGAAAAGTCATATTTTCTCTTTCTCTATAAAAATGTACTTAATCAATACTAGGGTCATGCTCCATCAACTTATGAAATATTTTATTTGTTGAGAGAAAATCATAATCATCCTTAGGATCATTGGGATACTTCCTTTTTAAGAGAATGATGATTTTCTTAGAAGCTTTTGAAATTTCTAATGAGGTTCCTGTTTAAAAAATGTAACAACACTTGAACATATGTAATTATTAAATCAAAGAAATAGACAACACTTTTGATCGCATCTTTTTACTTTTCTTCATCACTCATCATTTTTAATTCTCCCTCATTTTGATTTTTGCTCGCATTTTCTTTTCTCTCATTATCTTCTTCTATTGCTTCTTCATTTTCTCTAATAACAATACTCAATAGTTGTATCTTTTCAATTTCTTTTTCCTCTTCTTGTCTCTCGTCTGTTCATTTTTTCTTAGACTTTTTATCTCATTTCTTTTATTTTTCAATAACTCCTTAAAAACTCTCTTTATCTTACTTTTTATCGTCTCAAAATCTTTTTTTTTCATTTCTTTTCTCTTTCTTTCTTTTTCTCTTTTCCTTCCTTCTATATTCTAAGTAAGCCTTGACATTATTTTTCTATAGAAAGGTGATATCATAATTTTATTCTTTTTTATTTTTCTCTCTAGGCTTTATTTTTCTATTCTCACGACTCTCGTGAAATCTATTAATTCTCTTAAAAACTTCTCGGTGTGATTTTTTTATCATTCCTTCTATTTCAACAAGTCACAATCTTTGATCATCATTGAGAAAAAGCAAATCATCATCTATTTTTGTCATACCTAAAAATCAAGGAGCTGAAACTCTGACACCAAATGACAAACGACAACAAAAATGAGATCACTTTGAAATTGAAGAATATTTTTTGGATAAGAGATTTAAATAATGATATTAACGTCACACTCAAGAAATAAACGAGAATGCAAATAATAAGTCATGAAAGAAAGACATCTTCTAAGATTGAAAAGCCTAAAATGGCTACAAGAATTAAAATTCTTGATAAGACCAAATGGTGGTTCATTCAAGAATTTAAGAAAAACTTTTATAAAGAGAAAACTCAAATTTTACTCAAAACTCAAGTTGATTTATCTTAAAAGAAATAAATGCTCATTAATGCTCGTATTATATTTCATTAACTTTTTAACTTCTTTGTCATTAAAACTTAAAATAAAATCTCATTAACTATTACTACCTCTGGTTCCAAATATAAGCAAAAATACCTAATTTCACACATATTAAGAATAGTAGTTGGAGATGGTTATTTGCATTAATGTTATCACTTATTTGATTTAATTTTCTAAAATACCCTTAGTATCATTTATTACATGAAGAATCAGTGGCCTTGGAAATATATGTAATGAGGACATATTTGGTAAACAAGCATTTAATGACATTTGGAAAGTCTAATTTTACTTATATTAAGGGACCAAAAAATTCCACTAAAATTTGCTTATATTTGGAACCGGAGGTAGTATAATAAACTAGAAACTCATAAAAACATTAAAAAAACTGTCTTTAAAAAGTTTAAAAGACATTTGAAAAATAAAAACTAAAAATTAAGTTGATACCCTTTAAATTTACAACGGCGCCGTTTGGTTCCCTGTTTGGGTTGGTCAAATTGACCAACAAAAAAAAAATTCTATGGTCAAACAAAGTTTTGTCTATCTAAAATGATATAAATAATCAATATGAACCTTTAAATTTTTTTATTTTTTATGACTTCATCTTTTCAACTATATACTAACTATATACTAAACAGATACTTAAACTAAAATAGAAGGCTTGAATGATAGCTCTATTTAACGACAAATAATGATAGCAGACCATTACTGGGCAAGCATGTAGCTGAAAAAAGACAGAAAAACATTAATGACTTGCCAAACTCAGGGAAATCAACAAATTCCATGTGAGTCGTACGCAGAAAGTAAATAATAAATTCAATTAATATTTAACTGAATCCAATCATACGTAAAATATTGTATACAATGCTATACGTGTAATATATTTAAGCATTTGATAAGTACAAAAAGAAACTCATGGCTCACTCCCTCTCCTCCTGGTCATAGTTTCCAACTCAAAAAAGTTTGAAGGTAACTCCAATCAGGACATGGTAAAAGTACAAGAACTCATTATTTCGCATCACTATATATATATATATATATATATATATATATATATATATATCTTTAGTGATTTAAAATTTTACAACTCATCGCTTCTTTGGTTCTCTTTCCTCTCTCTATTTAGTTGTTGAAAATGTTACAAGGAATATAAATAAAAATGATGTGAGACAATCCATTTCATAACCAAGTCTACAATAATACAGAATCTTCGAGTGAAGTGGGGTGGAGGAGAACAAGTCACTCTGTTATTTTCATAATTTCTGTATTATTAGCTCTTGTGATTTCCCTCATAACAAAATGATGAAAGAAAAAAAGAATAAACAACTAATTTGATCCTCTAATGATGAAGCAATTATCAACTTAGTCCTTCAAAATTTGTGATAATCTGTTTTGATATCTAATGATCAATTTGACCACCATATCACAGGAGGTCTTAATAGTTAAAACGGTTAAGGTTTAACCACTAAGAAAGACATAATGATTGATATGGTGACCAAATTGTTCATTGAAAGCCTAATTTGGTGGCCATAATTTTTAGAGAACTGAGTCGAAGATTACCCAGTCTTTAGAGGATGAAATTGCCTGATTTGCTCTAAAAAAAATTCCAAAATGAAGAGGACTAGAACATTGATTCCATCGTATAAGAATTGGGATTTCATTTCATTCATATACAAAGTGGAACGAGACCGAAGCACCATCAGAGGAAAAAAAAAAGGGTTGCATCAGCCTTGTAGGCAACATATGAAAAAGGAAATAGGAGTATTGATGATAGTCGTGTTAGTTTGTTTCGGTGAGCCTTTAAACATTTGACATTCAACCCTCCCATAGATGAGGTTACTCAAAACCTCACCCAACTGTG
Organism: Clitoria ternatea; assembly: GCA_037962975.1. Lineage (NCBI taxonomy): Eukaryota > Viridiplantae > Streptophyta > Magnoliopsida > Fabales > Fabaceae > Clitoria > Clitoria ternatea. The sequence continues at coordinate 11,740,470 of CM075670.1, forward strand.
CAGTGTGCCTCAACATGTGCCAGCAAAAAAAGCTAGACAAAAACCAACTGAATTATTGCAACAATAGCTCATCCTCTTTTTTCAACTCCTTGAGTTGCCTCTTAGCATAAGCTGTGAAAAGGACTATTGTAGCTATAGTCATGCAGAAGCAAACAACATTGACTACAATTTGTGTGACAGATAATTGGTGTTCTTTATCTGAAGCATTAGCCAATGTTCGTACCAAAATTCCGCTGCAGAGGAAGACAAGGAGACAATGAATACAAGAGGAAATTTCACACCATTAGTTCCTAGGAAGAAAAAGAACAATCAGATAAGTCTTATTTCAACTTCTAGCTTGAAAAGAAGGGGGAGTGGTGATTATAAGAACAGGATGCTCCACAGCTGACCAATCAGTCATCACATTCACGTGACAAAACTAGTAAATTTATATAAGAAGCTATCGATGTCATGCATAAAAACAGACCATTCACTTCAAGACAAAATCATAGAATAGATGATAATACAAAATCCATGTGGAGATCCAAATAAGAATAGAAAGACATCACTGCTCTAAGAAAACATTCCTCTACTTCATGGGTAAAAAATATGAAAACACCTCCCCAATATATTCTCCATGGTCAACTTAAAAGGAGTGAAAAAAGTGGGAACATATGTGCCTGTAACAAAGATGAAAGTGTAGAACTTATGAAGGGAAATGGATCAACAAGTGTTGATCTGCTACATGAACAAACTTTGAAGTCCATAAACAATCTTTAAGTTTGGTCTGAAATACCGGTAAAGAAATTTTATGATAAAAGACAACCATGAACCGGAAAACAATATTAAGATTATTAGTCAATCTACTAAATCATTTCAAGATATATTGATTTAACAAGACTAATCATGAAATCAACAACATAAAACAAATAAAGGGATATTGGAAATCAAGTTGTTGAAGAATCTGCAAGAGTCTCAATTATATCAAGTATTAAAACCATAAAAACTAATAGAAACAATTACCTATTTATCACTAAGTGGTAGATATAAACGGCTAAAATAATCATGCAGTGGCAAAATACACTCAAGCTGGAGGAGGCATTGCTAATCGAACCAATTACACAACCTAAATCCAGGGCATGGTATATGGGCACCAAAAAATAAGCAAAAACCAATTGCCTGTATTTGCACATGATACACAATTTACTACCTCAGTCCTTTATTATATGAACCTTTTGAGATCAAAAAGTCAATAACATTAATTATTTTTTTACTAAAATATCCTTATTAATCATTAATGAAATAAGTATTAATTGAATAGAAAGAAAATAAGATTTGTGAGTATCAATAAAAGTAAAAGAGTATTTTTGGAAAACTAATATAATTTGTAGACAAATTAAATGATATTATATTAACCAATTTTTCTTAAAAACTGGAATTTAATTAAAAGATTCTTATATTAAGATATGAAAGCAGTATTAGATATCCAAGAAATTTTCCAACTATGAAGTATGTAAATAACTAGGTTTATAGAGAGGGAGAGATAGGAAGACCCTACGTGTAGATAGAAATTAATATATCCGGCACCGTTCCTACCAAGGATCCTAACAAGTAAGGTCCATACTTGACATTCGTTGCCACAGCAGAGTAGTTGTAGATTATGTAGGGGAATGGAGATACCCTGATTAAAACAACTGCTTGAAACTGGTGAAACCAATTTCCCTCACCAGCAGATTTTAGAAAAGAAGCTCTCTTTGGATACTTTTCTAACCACTCCTGCAAAGAACCAAGAAATGTTGGGTCCTAATTAGCATACGCAAGGATGAGGTAAGCACATTAAGACAGACAGTAAAGTCAAGACATGTACTTCAATTTTATGATGGAAGATAGAACCAATGAAAAAAGGTAGGGACACTCCCACAGCTACTGCAGAAGCTAAAAGCAAGAACCCCAAGCCGTAACCAAATGTCATCCCAGCCATCCACATAGAAGGCGAGGATGGCAAAAGTAAGGTAGGAAATAGTGCTACAGAAGCAAACACCAGAATGGCCAACGTTGGAGGACTGAATGTGTCTCTCTCCCAATCCATTATTGGAATAATCACCTGAAAATTAAAGTTAATCCATGATGAGATAGGTGTTTCAACTTTCAACTCTGTAACAATTTACCAATGATTTGAACAAAGAAAAGTCACGAGGCTGAGCTTGAAAGAAAAATACACAGGTCTGTGTCTGTCCTTGAGACAATATGACTCAAATTTTATTCCCAGACTGTCTGTTAGTTTGTGACATCACAAAATGACATTTCCTTATTTTTTATAACGCAGAATGAAAATACAAATTAAACTAAAAACATAAATGAATGATTTTTTCAATATGATTACAGACTAGCATATAATTATAAACTTTAGGGGCTAAAATGTTTCATATACTCACTCTGATCTGATCTCCTTTTGACAACAAAATTGATTCTTTCTGTAAGCTAAAATGTATTTTCTATAAAATATTTATTAATTTGTCACATTCTTAATTAATATAGATATCCTATATATTACTAAATATATCTCCAATTATTAATAACATTAAATTAAGTTTATTAGTGTAAAATTATGATGTGATAACGTTTTTTACAAAACCAATACATTAACTATCGTCGATGAAGTCCCATAATGGATTCAGTTAACTCATCATATATGAGTAGGATAATCGATATTTCATCTATATTTGAAAAGTTCAATACACGCCAGGATTGCATGTGTTGCATGGTAGAGGCAAGGAGAGAAATTGAAAAATAAAATAGACATGCAAGCATGAAAAGCAAAGATGATTAGAGGGAAAGAAGAAAAGGAAGGAGAATAAGAAGAAGAAACCTTTTGGATGAGGAAGGGCCCGAGCCATTGGAAAGCAACAAAAGCAACGAGAGCGAAGCACAAGAGAAAAATCAGTAATTTGAGGCAATACGAGGTAGGCTTTCCTCTGAAGGGAATCTGAGGCTGTTGTTGTGGGCCCAACCTCAATGTAACGTAGTCACCTGCGGCCTCATGATTATGCGCCTCCCCCATCCTCGATCGCCACAAACGGAGTGTCGAAAATTGATGGGGTGGGTCCCAACTAACGGAACAGAAGGTTCGCCGAGAATGACACTACTATAAAATACAAATAAAATAATTAGATCTAATATCCCTTTATTGCTCGCTTCTTGTTATTTCATACTAAACGGTGTCGTTTGCGCTATGCTGCTGGCTGGCTCTTACCTCATTCATTGCCCTTTTATTTCGAAAGTTTTTGTGTTAGATTATTTTTTGAGTTATATGGTAATTAATTTGTGATGATAATCATGAAGAAGAAAAGTTATGGTTATAATTAATTATTGTATATGTTTATATATTAGCATAAAAATAAATTAAAATAGTTTATTGTTTTGGGATAAATTTTTTTAAAATGTATGAAATATTTCATAGTAACTTAATATGTATTTAAATTAATTAATTAAAAAGAATAAAATGAAAAAACATAAAAAAATTGATAGCTTATAATTACAATCAAACTATAATATAATCTTTTTCTTTCTATTTTGGATTTTTTTTAATAAGGCTGACCCTTACATTATGTAAATAAAGTCCTAGATTTAGAGTTTAGAGTTTGAGGTTTAGTGTTCAGATTTAATCACTACATTAGGCTGACCCGGATTCTACGTGAGATCAGGTGGCCATTTTTTGTTGTGTATGGCATCAAGAAACCAATGCCTGTCAAAAGGCCTAGCAACCCAAGGAAGTATTGTGATTTTCATAAGTAGTTGTCACAACATTGAAGAGTGCAAACAACTTAAGGACGTTGTGGAGGTCTTTACTAGGGAGAGGAAATTGAAGCAATACCTCATAAGGAACAAGTCCCAAGATAAAACCAGAGCAGTTAGAAAAGAGGAGACGTGACCAATCTCCAGATGGTGATGATGGACGAGGTCCAAAGAGATTCACAACAATAGAAAAGCATAAGTCCCAAGTGGTAGAGGTAGTCCAAGATACAGACGATGTTCCTCCTCCACCACCAAAAGGAAAGAGAGAGGTGATTGAGATGATCACGGGAGGCTTCACCAGCAACAAGATATCCAATACCGCAAGGAAAAATCATCATCGGATGATTATGTCAGTTCAGAATAAGAGTCAAGATAACCGACCTTTCAAGGACGATGTTAAAACACCTCCCATCTCGTTCTCTGATGATGATTTCAACCTAACAGTCCCATGAGGGGATAACGTCATGGTAATAGTGGGTGTTATCGCTTACATGGATGTGAAGCAAATCCTTGTTAACTAAGAAAACTCTTATGATGTGATCTTCTCGATTGCTTCAATAATATGAGTTTGATCGATATGGACCTATTGCCTTACACATAAGACCTAACGACGTTTAATGGTGCGAAACAGCCCACAAAGGGGTACTAGGACACTCATATCACTTTCAATGGCGAACCCGACGCAAAAAACGTTTAAGATGAGGATCTTAGTGTTCGACATCAAATTGCTCTACAACAACATCATTGGTAAGCCCACATTGAACGCTATGGAAGCGATTATATATACTCATCACCTCTTCATTAAGTTTATTGATAAGGACAATTAGGTTTCCTCTGTCTAAGGCGATCAAGAGATGGCTTGCTATTATTACAATTTGAGCTTGAATATGGTAAAAGAGGAAGAAACCTTCTAGAAGAGAAAGTTGAATAATGAAGGAACATCGGCTGGACCTATCAGCCTAATTGACCTTGACCCAGGAGAGGAGTTGAAGATTGATCCACTCAATCCTATTAAGCCCTTACCGGAAGGAGGGACTAAGGTTGTGCTACTTAGAGAAGCCACAGACAAAATCACTCAAATCAGTGATTCATTGGAGGCCAATATGGAGAAGTAGCTTATTAAGCTCCTCAACAAGTTTAAGGGATTATTTGCTTGAATTGCAACCGATATGTCTGGCATAGACCCTAGCTTTTGTTTCCATAGGCTAGTAGTGTGCCTGAAAATAAGACCGGTAGCTCAAAAAGAGAAGACGCATGGGACTAGAGAAGCAACAAGTTCCATGTGAGTAAACAAAACAACTCTTGAAAGCCGAATTCATCAAAGAAATCTAGTATACCTTATAAGTCTCTAATGTAGTCATGATAAAGAAGGCTAATGGAAAGTGGCAGATATTTATTGACTACACAAACCTGAACCAGTATTGCCCCAAGGACCCGTACGCTAGCATTGATCGCATGGTTGATAATTCGTCCAAGTACCAGTTTTTATCTTTCATGGATGTATATTTTGGGTATAATCAAATCCTGATGTGGAAGGATGATGAGGAAAAGATGACTGTCATCAATGACAAGGGAATCTTCTATGATACTACCATGCCATGTGGGCTAGAGAATGCCAAGGCAACCTAACAACACATGATAAGTAAAGTTTTTAAAGGCATGCATTCTAGGTTGGTAGAGGTTTACGTGGACAATATCACTGCCAAGACCGTGGCAGGTGAAGATCATATGGATGACTCTGGAAGATCTTCGAGAGGTTGAAGTCTTACAATATGAGACTAAACCCATTAAAGTGAACTTTTGTTGTACTAAGAGGACGTTTCCTTATATTTAAGCTAACACAATAAGGTATTGAAGCCAACCCTGATAATTGTAAAGTCATTCAGAAGTTGCAAAGGCCTAAAAACTCAAAAAAGGTCTAATATCTTAACGGGAAGATCGTAAATTTAGCTTGGTTTATGCCAAAAATGGCACACTAGTCCCTACCACTCTACAAGGTCCTCAAGAAGAACAAAAAGTATGAGTGGGTAGAGTAGCAAGAGATGGCATTCCAAAGTCCGAAGGATGTGTAGGCTTATCCCCTAATTCTAGTAAAGCCTAACCCTGGATGAGCAAGGATCAGTATATTTCACTAGCAAGATATTGCATGGTGCGGAGTTCTAGTATCAAAAGATAGAAAAAGCCACACTAGATGTCGTGTGGGAATCCTAGAAACTTAGGTAATACTTTTGCGTTCACCTTATTGTCATACGGAGTGACCTTCCATTAAGGACGATGTTACTGAAACCAGACATGGCTAGAAGAATAATTAAGTAGGCCATTGAACTACCTGAATCTGACATCATATATGAGCCATATAGTGCAATCAAGGCATAATTTTTAGCTGATTTCCTAGAAGAGATGACCGGAGAAGACCTGGAAAGTAAACGTTCTCACTGGACAGTGTTCATGGATGGGTCATCAAACAACAAAGGTTATGGAGCCGACATAGTAGTCAAAAGCGATGACAGTATCCACTTGGAAATCTCTTTGAGGTTTGATTTCAAGACCTCCAACAACCAAGAAGAATATGAAGCATGTTTGGCCGGATTGAGAGCGGTAATGCATGTTGGAGCTAGAAAAGTAACCCTTTGTAGTGACTCAGTTGGTCATTTCATAAATTTTAAGGGAATACCAAACCAAGGAGCCGTTGTTACAGTTATATGTGGAAAAGGTAACTGAGTTAAAGAAGACGTTCGAGCACATCAAATTTAAACATGTACCTAAGGACGAAAATGCTCGAGTCGGTGTACTATCAAGTCAAGCGAGCACCAAGATAGCACGCAACATTACCATCATTATTTAGAGCACCTTGACTCATCCAAGTACAACGACTGCACCTTAAATCTTTGTTATCCAAGCATGAACATTTGATGAAGACATATGGTTGGCTCTTATGATCCAATGTATTGTAAGTGGTTAATTGCACACAGACCTTCTAAAAAAGAAGAAGTTGAAGAAAGAACTGCCCTACTTTACTATGATATACGACATGATGTTTCAAAGAGGTCTCTCAACACCTTATCTCAAGTGCCTAAATGAAAATGACACCCAGGACGTCATGGAAGAAGTTCATGAAGGTCAATATGAATACCACACCGGCATCCACAACTTGATGAGGAAAATCCTAAGGGTCAGCTATTGATGGCCCACTATGAAAAAGGACACTGTTGAGTATGTAAAAAAGTGTGATTCCTACCAGAAGTTTTTCAATCTACATCAGACACTAGTAAATGAGTTATTCACATCAGTTATCCCTTGGCCCTTCCACTAATGGGGTCTGAATATCTTGAGGCCTTTTCCAACTACCCCAAGCGGTGTCAAATATCTAATTATGGGAGTCAATTACTTCACTAAGTTGATAAAGGCCAAAGTCGTTATCCACATCATGTTGGCACAAATCAGAAGATTTATTTATGAAAACATTATTGCAAGGTTCGGTGATCTATGTCATATTGTCACTAACAACGACACCTAGTTCACATCCAAGAATTCACTAAACTCCTTAATGTTAAACATGGCAACCATTCACTGAGCAGCATATGGAAGAGATGTATAATATCCCATCGTATTTTAATTTATTTCTCACTTAATGATTTTTATAGAAAATTTGTTCGCCATAAACAATATTTGATAATTTAATTTAATTTCTGCTCACTTGGTAATTTTTATAATACATTTCTCGCAATTAACCATATTAGATATTTCATAAAATTTATATACTGACATATAATAATTACTAAATCTAGTATAATTTTTAATATTTTGTTTCACCCAAAAGAAAATTTTGCAAGTCAGGCACACACAAACTCAAGGATGCAAAATAAGGACATGACTAACAGAACCTCAGCGTGCTTATGTTGGTGGGCGTGGGCACGCCCATACAATGCAAAAGGAAAGACCACCCACCACGAGCCATCGTGTGGACGCCAAGGAGGGCGTATGGGCGCGCATTAGGACTGGAATGGCATACGCATCACATAGCGCACCAGCGTGAGGATGCGCATATGGGAGGGGCCTGATGTAACACACAAACACAAGGAGGGAACCATGGGCAAAGCACTAGTATGGTCACGTTGGCGCTAGCGTGTCTACACATGTGACCAAAGGAACCAGGCAAGCCTCTCACTAGCGTGGACACGCCTAGGAGCGTTGACACACTCACACTAGCCCAAACCATACCCTTGGAACAGAACCTGGGCGTAAGCACAACCAGGCCAGATGCCAAAAACCAGAAATTGCACTTTAGCCCTTTTTTTAGATTTTCCAACTTCTTGTACCCCCATATCACTCAATTTAGCTCCGAATAATATCAAAATTGGCAAACACCATATTGGACCCATTTCACACCTGTTGGCGTAGTCCGTTTGTTAAAATCCCATCGTATAAGGAAGTTATGAAGAAGAATGCAGTTAGGCCCTTATATGCTCACTCAAGTTACCAAATCAATGAAATGTCCTTCAACTCATATCTCAAGCATGTACATAAACTTAGTATGTATTTACAAACCTATAGAGACTATCCGAGGAGTCCAATTCCCACAAAAGCTCAAAATGCCCCATCCAATTCCTTCAATACACTTCAATTTCACACAAATGTCATTCCGCTATGGTTTAATTTATCACTAACAATTGCCCATATACCTCTTATATGCCCTTCAACTTCAACAATTACTAATCCTTGCCACCCAAATCTCTTTGCAAGGTGTTTTTCTTGCTCCCTTGAAGAATGAGTTTCCAAGAGAGGAAACATGATGTTCCCGTAAAAGATATTTCATAAGACCTTTAAAGCTTTTGGCCTTAGCGCCCCTACAATTCCAAATGATAATATTATTCATAAATAACATGAAGAAATAGGACAAAAGACACCACCCTAAAAAGGATAACCATTAATGGGCACTAAGTCCTATTCCTATCAAGCCTACATACATAATGTTCTCTTTTTTGAGTGGCTTGGCTTGGTTCATAACCTTCTCTTGCTTCTTCTGTTTACGTCATTTTGTTGCCTCTTCATCCATAAAGGATCCCGTCACAACATTACTCAAACTACCCTCCATAGCTTTCCCATAATGATAATTTTTCCAATTACGCATCATAGTCAACACCTCACCATCATAATGAAGTTTACTAGCCTCATTCTTAATATCAACTATGGCCGAATAATATATAGCATCCTGAGATTCACTTAGTGTCCAACCCTTCTTCATTGAAGCACCCTTACTTTTCCCAATCTTCCTTTTAGGTTTCAGTTTAATATTTTTACTCGCATTAGGGTTTCGAACTTTAGTGATGATAGGAACATATATAGTCACTCTTCAAATCCAAAACGACTAGAGTCAGAATACCCAAATCCTTCTCGAGAGTATCAAAATTTGAACCATTTTTCCACATTCTTCCTTTACTATTGCCAACATGAGAAATTAGAGAACTCTTTAGTTTCACATCCCCTGACCTATGAGATTTCTTGACTGTTAACCATGGTTTATAGGAAGATCCTTCAACATCCCCATCCTTTAACAATGATATTCCCAATAAGGAACACTGCTTTAAATTCACCGCCTCACCCTCACCACTCTTGGATCATCCTCAAACAAAAGGAGTCTTTAGTTGTTCTAAACCCTTCAACAGTTAAACATCCATGAAGATCATCCCTACCCCACTTGACTTAACACCTCCAACAGTTGGCAAAATATGCTCCTTAGCCCCTCTAATAGGGCACTCCTGATTCTTGTCTGTACCTTCTACATGGAAAGCAAATAATATGTAAGCCCTTACACTAGAGATTGATCATAGAATTTTAAACCCTAATAGAAGGCATTGATCATTACTTAATATCCAACTCAACAGAAATACAAACAAATTGACCTCTTAAGTGTAGAGAGGTAAAACTATCAATCTTTAACATCCTAACAAGTATATTCCCCACTCTCCAAAGAAATTTCTTATTGAATAACTTAATATCAAAATTAGGTAACTGCACCCACATCGCAACCCTATGAACTTTCTCTGCTTGCACATCCTAAAATTTTGCTGCTTCCCCAACAAACTTGTCGCTAGGGAAAGCTTCCAAGAATCATACCATCCTTTGAACTCTTTCTCTATCACTAAAATAAGTAGGCACAAATCATACTCTTGGTTGGAAACTCATGATCTTCTTCGTCCATAAAAGCTTTATCATCTACATAATCCTCTAGTAAAGCCCCAAGTGGTTCAAGGAGCTTCTCTTTATACATACATTCCATTTATTCCTCATCATCTATAAGAACATCTTCCACAATAACATCATTCTCAAGTGTAGTGCCTATCTTAATCTTTTTGACACTCCACACTCGTTCATCGTCCTCCTACATTGTCATACTTCCGTCAAAAGCCGTTAAATTTGTATTTTATCATTCACACTTGCTTCATTCATCTTATATTAAGTAACCTTAAAAAACATGAAATGTTATCTTATAAATATATATAAAGTGCCGTGATTTTGTCTTGTGTTGTTAATTTCGTTTATTGTAGATAAGTTTAAAGGTATTTCGTTTTTAAATGATGTGGTTGATGTGGCGCCCTAAATCCGTTATTTGATATTATGGATATTGACTTCTAATTAGTAAAAAGTAGGGAAATTTTTTCTCATTTATTTTGACTCTTAATTAAGACACACCACAATTCAAATCTTATAATAACTACCCTAAATCTAATTAGAAACCAACTCATATATAAAGATATAAGAAGGTGAAAGTTAAACTATTACCTAGTTGACTTCATCAACATATAAGATTGTCATGAACTCATTCCTCTATTACTCATATTGAACATTAATCATTCAAATTCAGGGTACATACTCATAGCCCTATACTTCAAGCCTAATAGTCCATAATCATGAGTATCCACAACAAAATTTTCTAAGAATCTACTTAGGTGACAATACCATTCATACATGCTATTTAATCATCAATCTTTACTTCTTATCAACTAGTCCTCTTAATGGAGTCATAGCCAAGGTCAAATCCATTCCATACCCATATCCATGCAATATACACAATATCATGACATAATCTCAACATTCATGCATAATAACCTCATTCATAAAGGTTAATAAACACTAACTGCCAACATACTAACAAAATCATAAATCAATCTCTACATTCCAAGTATATCAACAAATAATTTAACATCATCCATTCCTAATTTCAAAAACCTAGGCATTTACACAAATAGTCAAGCCATACAAAATAATGCCTAAATACATTAAATCCTATAAAAAAATCTAAATCATTAATTCCAAAAAAAAATGTCGGCCAAGGCAACCATTATACCCTCTTCACACCAAGCCGCTTCTTCAAAAGAATGTCACTCCACCATTCCAACCTACATCACAAGGGTAAAATGGACATCATAGAGAGTGAGTATATTTTCTCAATGATGAACAATTATAATGATAATTCATACATAGTGAAGCAATCTTACACATTTTCCATCAACATACCTGAACTGGTCTGGACCGGGGTCTAGGATCCGGTGTGGGACCAGCCACAAGAATATATGTGTTTTTAGGGTTTGCACACCGGAACAGTGTGTATCCGATGTATTAATCCAGACTCTCAGTGGGAAAGGCCGGTCTTGTTGTCCTGGAGATCCTTCACACCAACGATTCGCGTTGCAGGGGGGCGAAAGGTGGTGCCACCTGCGAAGATTCTCCGACGCTCAAGTTAGAAGAGTGTAAGAACTCAATGAATGCTCAAGTGAAGTAATAGTAAAGTGTAAGTTAGAACAACATCACCTTGCATGTGTATTGAAATGAGCTATTTATAGTTGTACGTGAGAAAATGAGTCGTTGGATACAGGTGGGTCCCCTAGCTCTGATAGCGTGTACATTATGTCAATCAGGGTGGCTCAGCACTCAGAATGTGTCAGGAGGGTAGGTCAATTATCAGAGTACGATCCTATAGGAAGGAGAGAGGATAATCACCTTTTCCGCATAATTTGCTGACACATCCACTTGCTTTCTGAGGCCATTGACGTGACATATTTTGCTACATATAGTATCTTCGCTGATAAGTTATTAGGGGCTCTTATCTTGCTGTGACTGAGAAGCCAACAGTCATATAAATGTTCTGTGAAAATGAACAATGATCCGTTATAGAGAAAATAAGTGGGGCAGTCGTGAGATGAGAACAGAAGGCCAGACATCGGATATCCGGTGTGGTAATGTTGAACCAGGACACCGGTTTTCCTTATATGAGGTCGCTCTGACGTCACAAGATTGGGGGCCGGTATCCAGACCGGATCATCTATCCCCTAGCTTGTATGAGGGACTGTTAAGTTGCTCATATGAGCTACACAACTCTAGAGAAGTCTGGATGCCAGTGGTACATTCTGGAAGGTCTTTGAAAGCTCGGTGGCATCCGCTCTAATGAACGAGTGACCGCTCTTCTCGCGCTGCGTACAACAGATTCAGACAGCGTAAAATAAATGATGGAAATCCCACGAGTCTTTGAGAATCAAAACCCTTGGTATTCGAAAAGTGGTTGAAAGGCATTAAATGCGCATGGCATGATTGGACATTAAATGCATTTTCTACGCACGAGCCATCATTACCCAAAAGTGTAACCGTCGATTGGGCTTATTGGGCCTGGATTCAAATTGAAAGGGGGGCCCATTTTGCCAAAACGTTTACTGAAACGTTACCATTTTTGCGCTTATTCATGATGAAACGACAGAGTCGTTTCACTTTGAAAGGCTGCGTTTTGAGGCAAGCATTGTGACCTTCGACGGAACACTATGCCTCTTCATTACCTATAAAAGGGACTCTTAGCAGATTTTGGAATCCACTCTTGTTTTCAAGCTTAGTGAACCTCTGCTCAAATTTCTTGGAAATTTCTCTGTCGTCTTCAAACTTCTCAAAGATCTTCTTCCTTTAGGTAACCTCCCTTTCCTTCAACTCCTTGCAATTTTTGTTCATTCTGTTTCCACCATGCGCCTTGGAGCAGGCAACGCTGGTCCTTCAAACAGGGGGAGTTTTGGCTCTCGCGTCCCCCTTAGCCACCGTGGTGGGAGGATTCCAGCGAATCCTCCTATGGCTGGGCCTCCTCGCTCAGAGAGAGCTGAAGCTTCTTCCTCACGAGCGTCCTCTTCCCAACGTCGCTCTGAGGTTCCCCTTGACTCGAGGGCTTCCAGCCGCTCTGATGAAGGGTCAAGTGCTGAAGGTTATCTCTCTGACGATGTTGCTTTTTACCACAGTACGTACACGTTCCACCATGCCTGCACAACTATGGATCTTCCTGGACGTGGAAAAACACCAGTTCTCCGCTCTGCTGAAGGATGTGTCAACGTTGTGGCACACCGGCTTGATTGGGAAAAGCTCAACAAGGAGAAACCCTACTGCTGGGTGGAAGAGGAATTCCTAGAGATCCCTTCGCATCATGCGAGTGAGGAGGAATGCACGGTCTCTTTCCGCTGCAAAATATACTCAGACAAGAAGTACAAAGCGCGATACGCTGTACTGGCACCACGTCCCTCTGAGAGAGTATGCCACAGCGTCCCTGATGAGAGGTCGGTCTACATGTACGACTTCGTCTTCTTGAAATTGGGGGTACGCTTCCCCATGACGGAATTCCAGATGGCCGTCCTACGCTTCTTAGACTGCGCCCTTACACAACTGCATCCCAACGGTTGGGGTCTAGTCCGGGCTCTGGAGATTCTGGGGGAGCATTTCAACTTCTCCGCCACTATGGCCAAACTGTTCTACTATTGCCAAGTGGTCCGCCGTGCTAATAAGAAGGGCGGCCTTGGGTTCATTACTCTCCGTAGTGACTCAAGGATGGTAAATTTCAAATCTTATACGGAATCCGTGAAGGTGGATGGACGCTCCTTCAAGCATTACTACACGCGGGTCCGTATTCAACCGAATAAGCCGGTCTTCTGGCGAAACAAGGAGGGATTCACCAAGTTTCCTCTTAGCTGGACGCACGAGCATTTTCTCCTCATGAGCCGTGCTTATTACACAGATGAGAGTGAACTCTCCTCTCACTCTGTTGAGGTCTTGAGCACCATGCAGACGGCCTCGAAGACCCTCAAAGGATTTTCCAGCAGGCTCCTCTTGGCAGAAGATGACATCAGAAACGCCTACCTCCGTAATATCCGCTCTTACTTTATTTGTGTTGCATAGTTATTCCGTTCTGATTATCTTTTCTTCTTATGTGCTAACTCGACCTTTCTTGTTTTGCAGAACAAATCGAAAGAGCCTGCCTAGAGATGCTGTCGTTAAAGACCATGATGGCCAACGGTGATTCCTCCTCTGAGGAGAATGAGATCCAGGCGAAGAGGAACGCCACCAAAACTCCCCTCATTCCCCTGACCTCTGCAGTAGGTGAAGAGGTTCCTCTCTTTGATGAGGAGGAAACAGAAGAACAAGTTGAGGCCACTGGAGCGGGCGACGAGGAGGCCGTCCCAGAGAAGAAAAAGAAAAAGAGGCACCTTGTTAAGAAGGCAGATCAAGAAAAACCCTCCTCTGATGATCCTGTGAAGAAGCGTCAGAAGACGGTCGAAGAAACTGGATTGAGGAAGGACAAGGGGAAGAAGCCCATTCCTGAATCCTCCACCCCTTCTTCACAGAATGCTTCAGAGTCGGACTCTAGGAGTGGTCCTCCTCCGGCGTTTGATCCTTCGCGTGACTCCTCCCTCTCTCCTTACTTGTGGTTTCAGGGGTCCATGCCTCCCACTCTTCTAAAGGCACGATATTGCCTCCGCCCCTCCCTCGACGCTGCTGGGGTCCGAGGTGCTTGTAAGGCCGGGCGTTGGCAGCTGGATAAACTATCCGGCCTCCTTGATTCCCTGAGCGAGAAGGCAGATTACATGGAGCAGGTTGAAAAACTTGAAGCCGAACTCGCGGTGAAGGAGACATGGGCGGCCAAGCAAGCTGAAGTTCATAGGGGCGTGGAGTCAGAATTGAAGAAAACCAAGGAAACGCTCCAGAGGAAAACTGAGGAGGCAAGCCAAGTGCATTTTACCAACAAGGCTCTAGAGCGGGAAGTTGCCGACCTCCAGAAACAGAATAAATCCATACCCATCCTCGAAGAAGAATTACAACTGGAGAAGAAGAGATCGGCTAAGCTTGCTGACGATCTCAAAATTATGGAGAACGGTCGCAATAAAGACCTTGGGGAGTGGGAGAGCCTTCGGAAGGAGATGCAAGCCCAAATTGAGGAACTCAAGAAAGGTGGTGCGAGTGCTGGGCCTTCAGAAGAGGATTTTGCCAAAGTTCAAAGAAAATTAACTGCTATGAAGGCCAAGGCTGCCAAAGCCTTGGAGATATGCAAAAATGTGGCGTATGAATCCTTCGGCCTGGCTCTCCGTCAAGTTTATTATCGTAACCCTAAAGTGAAGCTGAATCTGTACGGATTGGATCCGTTCTTTGAATTCCATGGGGGAAAACTTGTCGAAGTACATAAGGACGGCTCGCACCACGAACCCCGTGCATCTCTGTATGAAATGCCTCCCCTTCCAGAAGGTCAAAGTATGGAGCCGACAACTTCCACCGCCGCCTCTGGAGCTGAAACGCAAGAAGATGCCCAAACTGGAGCAGAGGGCAAAATGGAGAAGACAGGAGTGCCCACTGTGGAAGATCAAGCACCGGCCTCTTAATTCATAGCTGTGTACTGGGATCAGCTCCAGCTTTAACTACTTTGTAACCTGAATAATTTCTCATTTTTGGAAATAAAATTCACTGTTGTTTCTCTTCAACTACTTGCGTCGAATGTATGATTGTTGGATAACTTAGTGCTATACAAAACACTTTATTGTTTTCAATGCTTTGTGAATCCGTTCTGTGTGGTTACCTAGCTGCTTAAAGCGTACTTATCACACCGGATTAAGATAACAAATTGTAACGAAGAAGCGATAATTAAGTTAAAGCATGCCCTGTCCCCAAGTATAAGTACATTGGGAAGGGAAATTTTATCTCAAGAATTACCTTTTAACTTCTTAAAAAGATAGAAATGCTCATCTGTCCTCGGAGATGTAGAACGGGTACGTTAGCGTTCAACCATTCTGGGGTGGATATTCCATAATTGAGGACGGACATTGCCTTTGAATTCTGGTACAGCTTTGACAAGGGTAAGCTTTACGTCTTTCTCTTGAGGTTCGGTTTGGTCCTACATCTCAAGTCTTCACACGGTGTTCGGTTCGATCCTACTAATCGTACTTAGAGTTCGGTGCAATCCTACAATGCAAGCCTTCAACACGGGGTTCGGATCAGGGCTAATCCTGAACCTACTGCGCCCGTTACTCGGGGTTCAGCGTGGTTTTCTGTATGAACCGGCCTACTGCGCCCAAGCCTTCGCATGGGGTTCGGTTTGTGGCCTTGAAAAAGGACCAGCCCTACAACCCATGTTGTCTTCGAATGGGGTTCGGTTTGTGGCCTTGAAAAAAGGACCAGCCCTACAACCCATGTTGTCTTCAAATGGGGTTCGGTTTGTGGCCTTGAAAAAGGACCAGCCCTACAACCCATGTTGTCTTCGAATGGGGTTCGGTTTGTGGCCTTGAAAAAGGACCAGCCCTATAACCCATTCCACCTCAAGGAGTTACACCGTCAAAACACACGATGTGTGATTGAGATCATCCGTCCTGAGGGGTCTTCATTAGTCCCTCGAGGAGTTACATCATCAACTACAGAATTAGTAGTTGAGTTCATCCGTCCTGAGGTGTATGCGTGTTAAGCTACGGCTATAAATCACAACACATAAGAAAAGTGAGAATGATAGGGCGGTTAAAATGTATTCTCATTAAGATTGAAAGTGCATTACAAAGAGAGCGTAGTTGGGGTCGTGCCTCGTTAAAACCTTCTTGAGAAAACCCAATGGGAAAAAACTCAAGTAAGGAAAAAGAGTACACGCCGTCTTACCAACTAGCTGTAATAAACACGTAAGTTCTGAGTGTTCCATTTGTTGCGGATTGGAGTTCCATCAAGTTCTTCCAACCGGTATGACCCTTTTCCAGTCACTTTAGAAACTCTATAAGGACCTTCCCACGTCGGTGCTAGCTTTCCTTGGTGAGCGAATTTATTCCCCATACTCGCCTTTCTCAAAACAAGATCTTCGGTGTTAAAAGCCCTGTATTGGACACGTTTATTATACCGGAGTGCTGCCTTTGCTTTTACCGCCTAATCCCTGATAAAAGCCTTTTCTCTTAACTCCTGGAGGACGTACAGCTCTGATGCCAGGTTGGCGTTGTTGTCTTCAGCTGAAAAATACTCCACACGAGCCGATCTTGTTCGTAGCTCCACTGGAATCATCGCCTCAACCCCGTACGTCAGCCGGTATGGGGATTCGTTAGTTGAAGAATGAGGCATAGGGCGGTATGCCCATAAAACATGACATAGCTGGTCAGTCCATCCTCCCTTCGCTTCTCCCAGACGCTTCTTCAACCCCTTTAGCACTTCTCGATTAGCTACCTCCGCTTGTCCATTGGTTTGGGGGTGTTCAACAGATGAAAATATCTGCATTATCCCCAGTCCTTCAAGCAAATCTGTGAACTTTTTGTCTGTAAACTGGGTGCCGTTGTCAGTCACAATCCGCCCTGGCACCCCGAACCGAGCTATGATATTTTCATACACGAAACGTCTTGTTCGCGCAGAAGTAATGTGCACTACGGGCTCAGCTTCGATCTACTTGGTGAAGTAGTCTACCCCCACGATCAAATATTTGATACCTCCTGGCGCAGTGGGGAATGGACCCAAAATATCAAGGCCCCACTGGTAGAACGGCCAAGGTACAGTAGATAAGGACAGCTCTTGGGCCGGTGTATGGTGGAGATTGGAGAATTTTTGACAAGCGTCACACTTCCTAACAAAATCTGCAGAATCCTGCTTCACAGTGGGCCACCAATATCCAGCCCTGAGGACCTTTCTCATAAAGCTCCGACCCCCAGCATGGTGCCCGCACTGCCCCTCGTGCACTTCCTCCAAAACCGCTTGAACCTTATCCTCTCTCAAACACAAAAGATATGGGACAGAGAATCCCCTTTTGTAGAGAACACCATCAACCATAGTAAAGTATGGTAGCTCCCTCTTCACTCGTCTCCTCTCATTCTCATCAGTGGGAAGTTGACCATCGGCCAGATAGCGAATATAAGGGATAACCCAAGAATCCTCATACGGATAGCTCACCATGACCGCATTCAGAGAAGGGTACAGAGGTATGCTAGGTGATGTCAAAGTGCTTTAAACCACCGTCGTTGTGCTGCCGGGCTGCTTTGTACTTGCCAGTCTTGACAAGATGTTCGCTCTGGTGTTTTCCTCTCTGGGCACATGCTTGAACTCTAAAACTTCAAATCTTCCTTTCAACTCATTAACACAATTCAAGTACAATTGAAGTTGCGGCTCCTTCACTTGGTACTCCCCCTGGATCTGCGAAATCACCAATTGGGAATAACTGCACAGTGTGACTGCTGATGCTCCGATGTCAATCGCCGCACGGAGACCGGCCAAGCATGCTTCGTATTCAGCCTGGTTGTTGGAGGTTTTGAAATTGAATCGGAGGGAAATTTCTAGATGCACACCATCATCACTTTCTACCACAACACCTACTCCACAACCTTTGCTATTCGACGATCCATCAACGTAAATGGTCCAATGCGCTCGAGGGGTGGCAGGGTCCACCCCAGTCATCTCCACAACAAAATCAGCCAACACTTGCGCCTTGATGGCTCCTCGAGGCTCATACGAAATTTCAAATTCAGACAACTCAATAGACCATTTTATCATCCTTCCGACGAGGTCTGGCTTGCTAAGCACTGAACGGAGAGGCAAATCCGTTCTCACCAGTACTGGATGCGCGTGGAAATAGGGCCTCAACCGTCGTGATGCCCACACGACTGCTAGAGCAGCCTTCTCAATCTTCTGATACCTTCCTTCCGCCCCCTGAAGCGTCTTACTAGTAAAGTACACCGGCCTCTGCCCTTCAGGGGTTTCTTTAACCAAGGCCACGCCTAGGGCTTCATCAGAGATTGCTAAATACAAGATCAAAGTCTCACCAGGGTCAGGCTTAACCAGTATCGGTGGACTTGAGAGAACGGCCTTGAGTTGCTGGAAGGCTTGTTCTTGCTCCTCTCCCCATTCAAAATTCTTGTGTTTCTTCAACGCCCTATACAGGGGAAGGGATCTGTGTGCCATTTTGGGCATGAAACGAGCTAGAACAGCTACCTTCCCATTCAATGATTGGACTTCCCTCAGGCTCTTAGGGCTCTGCATGTCCAGGATTGCTTGACACTTTCCAGGGTTAGCCTCGATGCCTCGTTGGGTCAACATGAATCCCAAGAATTTCCCAGCTGGAACGGCAAAGGTGCATTTTAAGGGGTTTAACCTTATGTACTGTCGAAGCCTAGTGAAAACTTGGCGCAGATCCTCAATGTGGTCTCCTCCAGCGGGCGTTTTGGCTATAATATCATCGATATAAACTTTGACCAGCCTGGTGTGCATCCCTTCAAAGACTTTGTTAATCATGCGCTGATAGGTAGCGCCGGCATTCTTCAAACCAAAAGGCATGACGGTGTAGCAGAAAACACCGCGGTCATTGATAAAGGCAGTTTTCTCTTGGTCTCCCTCCCACATCAGAATCTGGTTATACCCCGAATAAGCATCCATGAAACTGAGGTACTGGTAACCAGATGAATCATCCACCATGCGATCAATGTTGGGCAGGGGATATGGATCCTTGGGGCAGCAACGGTTAAGATCCATATAATCTGTGCACATTCTCCATTTGCCATTAGCTTTCTGCACCATAACCACATTAGAAAGCCAAGAAGAGTAGCGTATCTCCCTTATAAAGCCTGCTTTCAATAACTCCTCTGTCTGCTCACAAGCTGCCCTCTGCTTCTCCGGTCCCAACCTCCTCTTCTTCTGGGCCACCGGTCTTGTTTCAGGGTACACAGCAAGCTTGTGGCAACAGAAATCAGGGTCCATCCCAGGCATGTCTGCTGCTGTCCATGCGAAAAGATCCTTGAACTCCTGCAGAAGGGCTAATAAGCGTTGCTCCATAGCAAACTCCAGCTTATCATTGATGTGCGTGACCTTCTCTGGGGAATCCCCTAAGACAACATCCCTGGAACCACCATCCGGTGTGGGCTTAGAGGGATTGAGTGGATCAATCTTCAATTCCGCTCTAGGGTCCAGATCAATTAGACTGACAGACCCTGCCGCTGTTCCTCCGTCGTTCAGCTTCCTCTTCTTGTTGAATGCTTCCAACTTGACCATGTTGAGGCTCAAGTTATAACAATATCGAGCCATCTCCTGATCACCACGGAGAGAGGACACACCATTGTCTTTGTCAATGAATTTGATCAAGAGATGAGGAGTGGATACAATTGCTTCCATCGCATTCAGTGTAGGACGGCCTATGATACCGTTGTATGGGGATTCCACATCAATCACCAGAATTCTAGACTTGACTGTTCTCGCTCCAGGCTCTCCTTCAAAGGAAATTAGAGTGTCAAGATACTCCTTAGTGGGTTGTTTGGCTCCATTAAACGCTGTGAGTTCTTGCGTGTAAGGTTGTAAATCTGCATTATTGAAACCCATTCGTTTGAAACAATTATAAAAGATAACATCACAAGAACTTCCCTGATCGACGAGGATCCTCTTGACATCCTTGTTGGCTATGACTGCCACGATAACTACTGCATCATCACCTCCTGGAATTGTTGGGCCAAAATCATCATCAGTAAATGACACCGTCGGAGCTGCCATATCGTCCCTGAAAGGGTGGTTATCCCTTGGTTTGCCCTGGACAGACAGAATCATCCTGTGGTGATTCTTCCGTGCTGTGATTGATGCTCCTCTTCCCGCAAATCCTCCGGCTATCATCTCAATCACTTCTCGTCTGCCCTGCCTCTGCTGCTGGGGCATGCTATTTTGTTGGGCATCTCCAGCAATCACTACTCCCTTCTGCTTTTCGGCTGCAGTGAACTTCCTTGCTGGGTTACGTGTATTATCATCTTCGTCATCAGGATCTCTACTCCTTTTTTCCATCCTTTGAGGCTCGTCTACAGATTTCTCCTTGAACAAATACTGCTTCAGCTTTCCTTCTCAGATGAGAGTTTCCACCGTATTCTTTAATGCCTTGCACTCATCAGTATTGTGTCCTGTCTGTTCATGGAAAGTGCAATACTTGCGTGGGTTACCACCCCTCTTGACTGGGGCTGGTTTCCTTATACCAAAGACGTTCAACGTTGGCCAACCAACCTCCCTCATGATTTGTGAATGCCTGGTGTTCAGCGGAGCATAGTTGTTGAACGATGATACACGCCTATCTCGTGGATGCGGGCGAGCGTTTACAAAGTCTTCTCTAAAGGCATGCTTCTCAGGCCTCACTCTCTCCTTTTCTCTCCGTGGCTGCTGAGTGGGTGCTGAAGGCTTCATTCTTGTTGCGGTTGCCTCCAGATGCATCTCTATGCCCACGTACTTAGAAGCTTTCCTTCGAAACTCCTCGAAGGTTGTTGGGGGGCTCTTTGCCAAAGATAGGGCAAAGGCTGAACCAGACTGAAGAGCTTCCACTACAATATGAAGTTGTATGGCCTCCGTGAGGTTGGGGACCAAAGCTGCCTCCTTATAAAACCTTTTCAAGAACTCCTTAAGAGTTTCAGTTTCTCCCTGCCTTATCTGGGCCAGGGTGTGAGAAGTTCTTGGGATATCCCTAGAGATGACAAAATGGCTTTCAAATGCAGCGGCCATTTCCTCCCAAGAGTCTATAGATCCTGAGGGTAAGCTTTTAAACCAACTGAGAGCCTCCTTCGTTAGTGTTCTTGGGAACATCCTACACATAACATCTTCATCTGCTCCCAAATACATAGCTTCATACACATAAGCATCCAAATGCTTAGTGGAATCAGTTTCTCCATTATACTTCCCTATTGACAGTGGCTGAGTTGTTTGTAGATGTTTCGGGATGGTAATGCTCATCAGCCTTCTTGAGAAAGGGACACTGAGCTTGTACGTCCCTGAAGTCACCACCGCCTGCTCCCTTCTCCTGGTACTGACTCTATCACCAGAGTCTTGAGTCTGCTCTCTCTCTTCATACGTGGATCTTCGAATACTGGAGGGCTGTAGACCTGCCCCTCTCTGATGCGTGGTGAGTCTCTTCTGCATGGGACGTTACCCTGTCCCCAGCTCCTCCTCTCTCCCGCTTCAACTCCATTAACTCCTCCCTAAGCTGCCTGATAACCTCATCACGAGGGTCAGGCGTTTGCACTTGCACCAACCTCCGGGTCTGAGTTACAGGGGACTCAAAGACAAGTCTCCTTCCAGTCTGTTGATGGGTCACATCCTCCACGTGACCATCAACGAAATCTCTCCCATCACCTTCCATCGTGACAACCAAACTTCTGCGAAAATGGGAATAACTCTAACGAGTCCCACTGGGCGTGCCAATGAACTGGTCTGGACCGGGGTCTAGGATCCGATGTGGGACCAGCCACAAGAATATAGGTGTTTTTAGGGTTTGCACACCGGAACAGTGTGTATCCAATGTATTAATCCGGACTCTCAGTGGGAAAGGCCGGTCTTGTTGTCCTGGAGATCCTTCACACCAACGATTCGCGTTGCAGGGGGCGAAAGGTGGTGCCACCTGCGAAGATTCTCCGACACTCAAGTTAGAAGAGTGTAAGAACTCAATGAATGCTCAAGTGAAGTAATAGTAAAGTGTAAGTTAGAACAACATCACCTTGCATGTGTATTGAAATGAGCTATTTATAGTTGTACGTGAGAAAATGAGTCGTTGGATATAGGTGGGTCCCCTAGCTCTGATAGCGTGTACATTATGTCAATCAGGGTGGCTCAGCACTCAGAATGTGTCAGGAGGGTAGGTCAATTATCAGAGTACGATCCTATAGGAAGGAGAGAGGATAATCACCTTTTCCGCATAATTTGCTGACACATCCACTTGCTTTCTGAGGCCATTGACGTGACATATTTTGCTACATATAGTATCTTCACTGATAAGTTATTAGGGGCTCTTATCTTGCTGTGACTGAGAAGCCAACAGTCATATAAATGTTCTGTGAAAATGAACAATGATCCGTTATAGAGAAAATAAGTGGGGAGGTCATGAGATGAGAACAGAAGGCCAGACATCGGATATCCGGTGTGGTAATGTTGAACCAGGACACCGGTTTTCCTTATATGAGGTCGCTCTGACGTCACAAGATTGGGGGCCGGTATCCAGACCGGATCAATACCCAATCTCATTGATACAATATATAGGCTACAATGTAACAATCAAGTTCGCACATCATACACTCCAAAAACCAACTCATGCCAAAAGCTTCAAATATCAATCTAATTTCACCAACAATGGTCATCACTACACTTGTACACTAGCCAAACAACACCAATGATATTTCTCAATTCAAGGTACTCATAAGACATATTCATCTTGGATACTCCAATTCAAATGTCATATCCTCATAAATAATGCATATGTTATCCAATAAGTAATGCATATGCAACGAGACCACCTTTGAATAATTCCATTCTCTCTTTATGTGCAGATTTTACTCTTGTGACTACAACCACGTATAGTTGTTCAATATTTAAAACCAACGCAAGGTTTCATTCTCAAGATCAACGCAAGATCAATAAAACATGTCATTTGGTATACACTACAACCACGCATAGTCATTTATACTTCAACCAACGCAAGATTGTCATTCTCAAGATCAACGTAAGATCATTAAATATCGCATATGAGATATGTTATGCATGCCATGAGATGTAAAAAGTGCACATGGTGGTCTCAATTTTCACATAATCCCACTTCATTATCATACTTAAGCCAAGAAGACACATCAAGGGTACATCACCATCACAATTCTCAATTCATCACCAATGTCATTCAAAGAGTCTTACTTGACCTATTCATCACACATGGCAACAATAAAAACAACTAAGGCCAACATGTAAATATACATCACACATGCATACATTATCAACACCAAGACCATATATTTAGAAAATAAACTCCTCTCCTACCTCAAGAGAAGTATTTTATGGGGTTGGATGGGTCAGATGATCCCGCCTCACAAGAATGGCCAAAGCCTACATTTTTAATAAGTACAAGGCCACATCAAACATTATTCTATCATTAAATCAATGTCAACAACTAAGTCTTATTTTAGAGGTGCATAAGTATATTCATGTATGTGAAACTTTGTTATGCTTATGCCTTCACCATCTTGGACGTTTGAAATTTAAGTTATCCCTATCACACTTTTCCAATGTCTCAAGGATTTAAAATTCACTAGTTGTAATTAGACAAAATTCAAAGAGTTATTCATTAGGATCCCCAAGGCCTTAATTAGATTGTTCACCACATTATGTTTCATTTTTAATAGTTTCTCCTTAGAAAACATCAAGTCTTTCATCACTAAGAATCTCTAGTCAATTTTATTCTTTATTCCCCTATGTCAACTAATTGTCACTAATGGTCTACAAATATTCAAGTATCTTATTACTAGTCTTGAAATCATCTACCATTCATAATAATCTCTATTATCACCAATTACAAGTAACACCCCATAACTAGGGTCGTTTCAAATTTTACATCATAACTTAAGTCCTTTAGTCCATTTTCATGACAAGGTCACTAATTACCAACAACAACCTTTTCTAAGTTCATCTTGTAGCCTTTTATGCCTAACATAATCCCACAACATTTTCTAGACCATCAATCTTTCCTTTCAACTCCAATAGTCCATATTCATCATCTAACTCACTTCTACACTACACATTTTTCTTTTCAACCTCTCTTACTTAATAACCATCCAAATTCTCAAACTACATTTATTAGTACTTACACAATTTCATAATTACTCTTTTAAGTCCCATTATGCTCTCACAAATTTATTCATCCTAGTATCATACCTATTCCTTACTAATTCATATAGCCCTTCACCTAACTCATGACACCTTACAATCCTTGTCAACCAATAATTATCCAACACTAATTCTAATTAATAACCCACATCTAGCAAGAGTTTTCAAGCCATTAGCAAGGTCAATACCTTGTTGGACCTACTATGCCCTTTTGTCACTTTTTACCATCTCAAGGGAATTTTAAAGCTTAGCATCAATTCCATACTTCTCTATAGATCATCAAATAAATTCTAGAGCATCACCTAAAGTCCCATAATTTCCTTAAAATCATCCATAGACCATTTTAAGTCTAAAATCCAATTTTTCTTCAAATTAAAGTAAGCTACTAGTTTAAGATTTTGTACCTAATGCCATCCAAAACCAATCCATTTATTCCAACAATAAATAATCTCATTTCAACAACTAATTCACATCAAATTCAAGTCACAAAAACAACTATCCAACAACAACAACAACAAATTTTCAATGGTCTCCTAACCTAGGTTTTGGGTTCCACATGCAAAACATCAATTTTTCCAACACCAGTCTCATAATTTATATCATATTACGCTACTAATTTAAAGCCTATTAAGGGTTCATGTCTTACCCCAATGGAATCTTAAATTCTAGATTCAAGAGAGCAAGAGGAAGTGGAAATTGATGAGCCCAAACCCTTAATGCTTGAACAAGCTCCTTCAAAGTGTCAAAGAAGCCTTCAAGAACCTATAATTTTCGTCATAAGCTTAGGTGGGTTAGAAGATGGATTTTCGGTTTTGGGCATGGTGAAGAGGAAGAGCAAAGTGAGTGGAAAAAGAGAAGAGAAGATGGAGAAGATGAAGCCTTAGTGGTCTTAGGTCCTTACCTTAAGCTTTCTTCAAGAAATTTCAAGAAGAACCATAGAGGAAGCAAGTCATTCACGTGAAGATGGAGAAGATGAAGAGAAAGGGATTTTCAGTTGGCACAAGGGGGGAGAGCAGCAGCCACACGAAAATTTGGGGGAGAAAGGAGAGGGAAGTTCTTTAGTTTTTTTTAGGGTGAAATGTCCCATGTGCCCCTCATTTAAAATTTTTGGCTCCAAGGCCCATTTTTTTTGGCAAATCATCATTCTTGGGCCCAAAATGCTGATGGGAACAGCCCATTAAGGCATACATGGTCAACCCATTTAGTTGGGTGAAATTGGTCGTATTTTGGCTCGAAAACAAAGCGTTTTGGTCGCCCGGGGCCCCTTTTACGTCTAATTAATTATCTACAAATTTTTCCGGGTTTTATTTTTGTATTTAATATTTGTTTGAGTGTTTTCTAATAATCTAATTATTTTTGGGTTAGTGAATTTTGAGGCCCAATTAAGGCCCGTTGTCAGAATCGATCGTTTTCCGATGTTAAACGACGCCGATAAATCCCGAATAATTCATGATAAATTCCACGAACGCTCAAATTAATTTAAGTTCATCTTTAGGACATAAATATTCATTCCCAATAAATATCTAATGTTTCCCGGTCCGTTGGGCCCGTCTCTGTATTCTGCTCATACGTTTTTCGTCAATTAAACAACGACGATAATCGCCGTATTCGTTGTATTAACTCAAGGGGTTCTCAATTAATTTTTCTACATGCTTAGGGCATCAAATAATTATTTTCTATAATTATTCTACTTATTTGTTCTAATTAATTAATTTTACTTAAAATTTAGGACGTTACAAGTTGATTTTTTAGTTTTCAGGCTTAGCCTTTTCTTTTATATATATTAACTCTAAGAAGTGTCTCGTAGCGGTAAAGTTGGTGATCCATTTTAATGAAGGTGTTAGATTTGATTTTCATCCAATGTCCTTTCTCAATTTACTGATGTTATCCATCAAGAATCAAACTTTGACACTTGATGAAAACAGTTTTAACAAACCAAAAATTTAATATGATTAAATCAATAATAATAATAAATAAAATCAGATTCAGTACTTAAAACTGATTTAACTGGCGGTAAATAGCATGAGTGGGTAGGAAAGTCAACCGATATTCATTGGACATTCTATCTTCTATTTATTTCATGTAAAAAAAGAAAGAAAGAAGGGGTTGGAGAATAAATAGCAGTGTAGCAGGGTCATCTTCAAGCTGTGAAAGAAGGAACCAACGAAAGAATAAAAACAAGAAGTTCCATTTCCATTACTATGATTTCAACTGGACTGAAGCAGCTGCAGAATACCCATTACCATTACCCGCGTTTCTCACTCTCGAATGTTACAAAACCTCCAATTTTCTTGCGATGCTGGACCAATTCCTCTTCTTCTCCATTCTCCATTCCTTTGCAATTCCATTCTCATCACTGCAGCCCCAAGTTCCCACTAAAATGCGCACCGCTGGACTCTTACGATCCCCTCCTACCCGAATCGAGACCCGACCCGACCCAGGTACTTCATTTCTTCAACTAACCGGGAGACCAGGATTCGAATCTTGACACTTTATCCATATCAACACTAAATACCAATTTGCTGGCTTTTCGGGACTAACAAAGGGTGTCTGTTTTTTGTTATTTTGTTTTTTTCTCAGATGATGAAGCAAAATTCCATGTCTATTCTGGAGATTCTGAAGCAATCAAATTCATTTCTGCCACATGTGCTCATTGCTACTTTACTGCTAGCTCTAGTTTACCCTCCTTCTTTAACATGGTTTACCACCAGGTCTGTGGATTTTCTGATGAATCAATTGATGAAAAACATTATTATTTTATAATTATTTAAAATCCTGCAAACTTAAACTGTTCGGATAATTTGCAATGATGAAGGAAAGGAACAATCATTAGCCCTCATCTAGAATTTCATGTTGTAACTCTTTAAACTGGAAATGCAAAATGGAATGTATTTGTGCAAACTACTGATGTTAAAACCGGAATGCTATGCAGACAAATACGTGAATAACTGTTTTTCTGTTTAATGTTTTCAGTCATTAGCTCATTATTATCATTTGATGATTTACTTGTAGATACTATGCACCTGCACTAGGGTTCTTGATGTTTGCAGTTGGGGTTAATTCAAAAGAAAATGACTTTGTTGAGGCATTTAAGAGGCCAGCAGAAATTGTCACGGGTTATGTTGGCCAATTTTTCGTGAAGCCTCTTCTTGGATATCTGTTTTGTATGATTTCTGTAACTGTGTTTGGCCTACCAACAGCGATAGGTGAGGGCTGAGGATGGTCTGTCTTACTATTAAAGTGTCTTCTGGGGTGTACTTTCTAATTTTTGGTGGTAAAATGAATTAGGTGCGGGAATTGTACTGGTGGCTTGTGTTAGTGGTGCCCAGCTCTCCAGTTATGCTACTTTCTTGACAGACCCACAAATGGCACCATTAAGCATAGTTATGACATCTCTGTCCACTGCTTCTGCGGTTTTCGTCACCCCATTCTTATTACTGTTGCTCATTGGGAAGAAATTGCCTGTAGATGTTAAAGGAATGATGTATAGCATTACACAGATTGTGGTGGTACCTATTGCACTTGGTCTGCTTCTAAACCGGTAATACTAGGGTTTGTGATAAATTTGTTAATACTAGTGTTTCCTTGGAAGATGCCATCTTCTTACATGTTCACTTTTACAGCTTCTTTCCTCGTATTTGTGATGCTATTCGACCATTTTTGCCTCCACTATCAGTATTGGTGGCAGCTATCTGTGCTGGAGCACCACTTGCGCTTAATGTCGAGACTGTTAAATCCCCCTTGGGAGTTGCTATCTTGTTGCTTGTTGTTGCCTTTCATTTGTCATCTTTTATAGCTGGTTATATCCTCAGTGGATCCGTCTTCCGTGATTCTCCTGATGCAAAGGCACTGCAGCGAACAATTTCCTTTGAGACGGGTACAAATTTTCTCCATTTTCATGTATCAAATGCCTGTAATAGCATGTTGCATTAGTAACTTAATTTATCTAATGGCAGGAATGCAAAGTAGCCTCCTTGCCCTGGCTCTTGCTAATAAGTTCTTTGAAGATCCAGCAGTGGCTATGCCTCCTGCGATTTCTGTGAGTTCCCCCCTCCAGTTAGAGTTGAATTACAGGCCTACATGTTTCACAATATAAATCCTCTTTATGACTCTTCCCTTTCACCTGTATGTGTAACCGTATGTACATATGTGTTCGGGAATGATATATGGTTTTAATTTCTAAAGAAAAGGATAAAATAATATATGGTTTACATGCTTTCACTGCATACCCATATCAACTTATCTGATTGTTTCAATATGTTCAAAAGTGTAAAACTTTTAACTTTGGTCAAGAGCATAGAAGGCATTAAAGCATCTATGGTGTAAACAATATATTGTTACATGACTAGTCTACGTAGAGAAGCACAGCGCTGCTGTTCAAAATCATTATTCTATTGCAATTGCAATATAAGTTGCTAATTTTGCCTGCAGACTTCAGTTATGTCTTTGATGGGATTTGCTCTTGCCCTGATTTGGACCAGACGAGGAAAGAACGAGATAAAACACCGCCCCTGATAGGTATGGATATAGGGGTATACCATACACAGTTTACATTAAATCATCTTGTATCATAGCGAGCATTGGTATTGCTGAGTGCTGAGGCCATCACAGCAGGGATTGACAACGGTCAGAGTGAAATGTATCATATTAACTATTCACGATTCATAGCGTTTTTGTTTTAGCTTTAGGGAACCTCAAGCAAATTTGTGATCAATAAAACCCACTTCATCAGTAACTACTGTGTTTTCCTCTTCCTAATCTTTTGAATGCTTGATTGTGTAAGTAAACCAAGGTGGCACACTGGTATCTTTAGGACTAAGGTGTGCTAGTTCTGCAGTTTCTCTCTCTCTCTCTCTCTCTCTCTCTCTCTCTCTCTCGCTCTCTCTCTTTTATTTTATTTAAATAGTTCTGCAGTTTCTCAAGTGTTGTATCAGTGTCACTTCACTTATTGTTAGACTTAGATACAGTAATATTTTGATTGATGTCATGTTGGTGAACGGGTTAGTTATATCAGTTTGTTCAATTTGCAAACTAGTATTCCAGAAAAAATTCTACAAACTACTAGTACTTTTTTAGTTTTCTTATCAAGTAGTTTCTTGTCTCTGGTGGTAAAGAGGGAGAGCGTCATGACTTCGACTATCCTGGTAATACAAAATTAACAATTAAATTAAATATAAGATTTTTTAAAGAAATTTTTTATTTTTTAATATAAGATCATTTTTTAAATTTTAATGTTATTAATTATTTTTTGATTAAAATAATCCATAATTTTTATTGGAGTTTTAAAAGATAATAAATGAATTACATTATTTAAAATATTTATCTCTTCTACTATAATTGACTGACATAAAGATTAATTTCTCTCTCTTATTAACTTTGGTTTTTCATATGGAATAAAAAGAGAATTAATTGAGAGAATAAATGGAAAGACAAATGATATTTTCAATAATTATAAAGGAAATTTTAAGATATTACCCCTCATTTCAAATAAAGTTAATAATTTAAACCAAACTAAATAACTTTTTTAATACTCATGAATTAAACAAAAACATCTTATTATAATTTGAGACAAAGATAGTTTTTAAAAAAGGGTAAATACACCCTTTGGTCCTCTATTTTGCATAAAAGTGTTAAGTTGGTCCCTTAATTTTTTTCACTTTGATCCCCTGTGTGGATTAAAATGTTCCAATGTGGTCATTCCGTCAAGTGAATGCTAACGTCGTTTGTACTGTTTCCATCATATTCTTCGATTTAAGTTTTAGGGTCTCCCTCTTCAATACCTTCTTTCATGTTAGAGAAAATTTAGAATCGATTTTCAAACTCACGCAATTGGAACAGCATGACAAACTCAAGTGGATTAAGCTTCAACAATGGAACCAGAGTGCGTGAAGGTGAGTCTCCTTTATGTGAATGCCCAGGGAGATTTAGAGCTGTGATGCAAACATCAAAGACACCCGCAAACTATGGATGAAGATTCTGAGGCTATGTGAAATATACTGTAAGTATTGATGTTTACAGCCATATCTAATTAAGGGTGTTTACAAGACATAGTGCATTTTGCAGGGTGCCAAGGACGATGTGAGCTGTAATTTCTTCCATTGGGTGTCTGATGATGTTCAAACTGAGAAAGATATGTTGATTTTGAGGCAAAGGAGTTGAATAATGGCTTTACTAAAAGCATTGAAGAAGTCACGGAGATGTCTCAAGTTGCTTGGTGTTGTTTGTGTTCTCCTAGGTTTAGTGATTGTTGTAGGGGTTTTAATGTGTTTTTGTTAAGGGTTTAGGGATGGGACCAATGTTTATTTTTGTGTTGTGGTTTAGGGTTTGGACCAATGTTTATTTTATGTTGTGGTTAACAACTATCCCTGAGCAAGGGAATTGTCATGTGATATATTTTGTGTATGTTATGTTTCATTAATGAAAATCCACTATTTTAGTAGAAAGATTGTTGTCGATGTTGAATGTGATTGGAAAAATATAAGTTGAGATGCATTAATTCAATTGGAAAATATAACTTCAACTATCATTGAAATTGGAAAATATAACTTCAACTATCATTGAAATTGGAAAATATAACTTGAGATTGGAAAAATATAAGTTGATATTCATTCTAATTGTGATTGGTATATCAATTCACATAGCATTGTAAAAGGAAACAGTGGAAACATCCAAATGGTCATGTTCAAAAGGAACCATACTCCAAAAAATAGTTACAAATTCAAAAGGAAACATTCCCACAACAAGTTCAAAAAGGAAACAGAATTACAAATCCAAAACAGAATTAACAATCAGTGTTTCTTCCTCCTTGGTGTTAATTTTTTGCCTCCTCGTACAATAGTATTGGTTTTGCCTTTAGGTGGACCTTGCTTGGTCTAACTCTAAGAGGGGTTTGGGATAAGAATGGTGTTTGAGATGTTTGAGTTAGTGGTGAGGTTTGTAAAACATTCTCTATTTGGTTTAGTAGTGGATTTTTAGTTTGAGTGTCTTGTGGTTTAGAAGGGCATATGGTCTTCATGTGGCCTGGTTGCTTACATATATTGTATTTGAAAGTTAGGCTTTTCCTTGACATGCAAATATCATCCATTTTAGCTTTGTCCTTCCTTCTTGACTTCTTTGGTCTACCTGTTTGTCTCTTGTAAGGTGGGGGGAGTATCTTGTTGTAGCCAGTTGGTTCCCACATGTTCTGTCTAGGTGTGGGATAGATAATTGGTTTGTAGCAAGCATTGTATTTGGCCTTTGAGTAGATTGGGAGGATGTAAGTGGCTGGCTCATTATTCACTTCTCTCATACATGCTAGATCAAGGGTGCATGGTATCCAAGTGAGCATTCATCTCTTACATGAACATTCTCTCCCACCCAAATCTAGAATGAATTTATCCCCTCCTCTTTCAAGATGCTTGATCTCGTAAATTTTGTCCTCAGACCACCTATAAGAACAACACATCATATTCAGGAACCATATATTCAAATGCACACTAAAATTACCAAAAAAAACTTACTTCACAAGGCACACATTAATGAACTGTTTTGCCTTCTCAAGCTTCTTCATTATCCGTGGACACACTCTACCTTTTACCACCATTTTTATTCTGTTTTTAGCCCATTTTTCCATCATGTAGGCTTTTATTTCCTCAACCATAATGATTATAAGCTTCCCTCTTGCACCCAATATGACAACATTAAAAGTTTTTAACATGTTGTTGACCAATATGTCAGACTTTGCATTGAAACTGAATCTAGACTTGCTCCAATGTCTGGGTGGTAGCTTGATCAGTTCCTTATAGGCACTCTCATTCACAGGCCTTATCTCCAGCATTTGTCTCTCCCAAGTCTGAGTATATGACACTTGGCTACCTTCCACATCAGGTCCTTGAGTTACTTGTCTAGGTGCCTTTTGTGGTGTGCCAATTTCGCTATTCGGTATTATGGATATCGACTTCTAATTAATGAAAAGTAGAGCGGATTTTTTTTCCGCGTTTATTTCGATACTTAATTAAGGCACACCACAATTCAAGACTTATAATGACTACCCTAGATCTAATTAGAAACTAACCCATATGTGAAGATATGAGAAGGTGAAAGCTAAGCAAGTACCTAATTAACTTCGTCAATATACAAGATTGTCATTCCCTAATTCCTCTATTACTCATATTGGTCATTAATTCTTCAAATTCAAGGCACATGCTCTTAGCCACACTCTTTAAGCCTAATAGTCATAATCATGAGTATCCACAATAAATTTTTCCAAGAATCTACAGAAGTGACAATATCATCCATACATGCTAATAAGTCATCAATTTTTTTGCCTCTTGTCTACTAGTCCTCTTTATACACTCTTAACTAGAAGTAAAACATCACATTATCTCATCTTACACTCCATACACCAATTATGTAAGAAAAATTCAGCATTGTACCCACATAATTTAAAACCTCATAAATCCATTCCAAAACTACATCCATGCAACATGCATAATATCATGACTCAAACTCAACTTTCATGCATAATAACTTCATTCATAAAGGTTTGTAATCACCAACCTCCAACATACTAACAAGGTCATAACTCAATCTCTACATCCAAATATATCACAATTAATCTAACAAACTTATTCAAAATTCCAAGAACCTAGGCATTTACACCAATAGTCAAGCTATACAAAAATAATGCCTATACATAACAAATTCTACCAAGAATTTAAATCATCATTTTCAAAAAGATTGCCGGCCAAGGCAAATAATGTACCCTCTTCACACCATACCGCCCCTCCAAAGAGAGCATCACTCCTCCAATCCAACCTACATCACAAGGCTAAAATGGACAACATGGAGAGTGAGTATATTTTCTCAATGATGAACAATTATAATGATAAGTCATGCATAGTAAAGCAATCATACATATTTACCTTTAATATATCCTGAACTGTTCTTTACAGGGGGTGTAAAAGTATGCTTGTTGAACAATTCAAGATATACATAAAGTGTCAATCTGGTACAAAGTAGTATTTGTATGAATGCAAATACGGAGTGTCCTTGTGAGTTGAGGCGGAGTGCAATATACTGTGTCACAGTCCGCCTGAGGGAGTCTTCTTTGCCTTGACACAATTGGGGGTGGTACCTGCAATTATTCTTCGACGCTCAAGTCAGTATTTCAGAATACTCTTAGACTTAGAAAGCAAATCTGAGAGAATTATGCAAGTAAGAGAGTGTAAGGTTCAGAATTGGGGATCCCCCATATACCTTTTTGTTGAGGTTTATATACCTGTTACTGGTGCTCCATTATTGGTAGGACCCGTTTCTTGTTTTCAGGCATTATGCTGGAAAGGTAGTGGGTCCCTGCGCCGCTGGCAAGCACCATTGTTGTAGTGGGCATTTCCACTTACTTGGAAAGCGTTAATGCTTTATTATTATATTTGTTATTCCCTTTTATGCGTGACAGCGTGATTCCCATTTTCAACCTCTCAAGACAGAGTCAATCTCGTGCCGGGGTTATGAGTATGGGCTCGCTACGCAGTATGGGAAATTCAATATTCTGCCTGTGTTGAGCCTATGACTTGGCGGAGTAATATGCATTGGGAATGTTTCATGCATGTGTTTAAGATGTTCAATATTTTACTCCTTGGCGAGGTAATAAGGTTTGGCGGAGTAACATACCTTGGCGGAGTTACGTGCCTTGGCGGAGTAACATACCTTGGCGGAGTTATGTGTCTTGGCGGAGTAACATGCCTTGGCGGAGTTACTTGCCCTGGCTGTATGCACTCCGTATAGAAATAATTATAATGTATTTGAAGCGTACTTCTCTTGTTCAAAATGCTGATCTGGCAAAGCATTAAAGCCATGCTCTTGGGGACCGGTGTTGGGACCGGATCATATGCCCCCTAGCTTGTTATAGTGACTGGCGGAGTCACTTTAATGAGCTATAACACTTAAGTTTAGCTTTTATAGGCATGGGTTTAGGCGGCGTTTGCTAGTTCAGGATTTTCGGACAAGTGTTTTCGTGCATTTAATGCTTTCATCATTACTTGCCATGCCTGTCATTAATGCGCCTCGAAACTGCGTTTTGCCGCTTCAATCTCTCATTGCCACGTATGCCCTCGTAACGATTGCCATTCCAATGATGGGACATAAATGCGTGGGATGGCAGTTGAATACGTTTTCGAGGTTATTATCATGGGCCTTGGATTTTGAAAATACGGCCCAAAAGATGCCTGTCTCAAGATTCATCCAACGACTGTAATTGCGTTAAATTCATCCAACGGCTGTAGTTGCGTTTCTGAGATTAATGAGGCTTTACGTGTTTCCCCCCAAGCCATGCCTATAAATAGGTAAACTCTTAGGAGGGGAAACTTTTCGCTTCATCTTCTTCTCTGCGCTTTCGTATTGGAACTGCCTTTTGAACGTTGCTTTCTTGCGAGTCGTTTGTTGTTGCAGTTCTTCACTTCTTCAGAAATCTAAGGTAACTCTCTTTTTCCTCTATTTCCTGTCTTCATTGTTATTGGGTTGGTTCTGTTTTCTTTATACGTGTGTTTATTGAAACGAGGATGAGAGGAAAAAGGTCAGAGTCTTGCTCTAGGGTTTCTGTTTATCCGATGTTTTCGGATATTGAGAGTGAAGATGAGGCTTTCTATACTGGGAGGGATTCGACGTTTTACAGCAGCGTGGAGTATTTTAGTAATGTTGTACATTCATTTGTATCAGGAGGTGTTTCCCACACACAAGTTATAACGATGGCAGAGTGTCAGAATGTTGTGTTGCATGGACTGGACTGGAAAAAGACTCTTGAGACTGACCCCTATTGCTGGGTTGAGGAAGATGTGAAAGATGCTTCCTCTCGCCATGCAACAACGAGTGGGGGGGTGATGGAGTTATCTGTACCAATCTGGAAGGATGAACGGTATGAAAGGAGGTTCATCATTCGTTCTCCCAAGATGTTCGAACGGATATGCCATCGTCCTCAAAATGATCGTACCATATATATGTATGATATTTTATTTACCCAGCTGGGGGTATGCTTCCCATTGAATAAGTTCCAGATGAGCGTACTTAGGTTCCTGGACTGCGCCCCTTCTCAGCTGCACCCTAATGGTTGGGGGATAGTTCGCAGCTTTGAGGTGATGGCTGAACATCTAGAGTTTACGCCCACTGTGGCGTTGTTCTTTGCCTTCTGCCGCATCATGAGGAGAGTAAATGTGAAAACTGGCGGCATGGGCTTTGTAACCCTTCGGGCGGAGCCGAAGATTTTGAATTTCAAGGCGTTTGCTGACTCCGCCAAGGAAGGCGGACTTCACTTTAGGATGAGCTTTGTGAAGGTTTCCGTTAGGAAGGACAAGCCCGTCTTCTGGCGGAGTAAGAAGGGAATTGACAAATTCCCAGTAGCTTGGACTCATGAGCACTTCCTCCTGACTAAACAAGCATATGAAGTTAAGGAGAGTGCTTTATCAGCTGCTTCTGTGGAAGTACTTCGGACGTTGAAGGAGTACAACTCTGTCCATAAGCTGATTCTGTGTCGAAGGCTGCTTGGGCAGGATGCTCAGGGATACATAAGTAATATTTCATCATTAACGATTCCAATGTTGATTGAATATTACTCCTATTTTTTCCTGCGTCTTCTAACCATATTCATATATGTTATTTTGCAGGAGAGATTGCTGAATTCCCTGGGATGGAGCGCATCAAGCAGATTCGTATGAGCCGCAAGGAAATTGACGCGGAGAACAATGTGCAGCCCAGGAGGAATTTGGCTGCTGCTCTGACAAAGATTCTTCCTTTCCCTGCATCCACTACTATAGTGAATTTGGAAGGTGGTGCAGGGTCCTCAGCAGTTGATGTTGAAAGGCGTTCTAAAAAACGCCAAGAACCAGAAGCTGTTGAGGAGGAGGAAGAGGAAGTGGATCCCCAACCTTTGCTCAAAAGAAAGAACAAGGGCAAGAAGAAGATTGGGGAAGGAGCATCAGCTGACGCCGCCATCAACTTGGAAGAGACTCAGGAGGTACCTGTTGTGGGTACTACTGCTGATATGGGCGGTGTTGAAGGCGCCCTCGAAGAAGGTGTCGTGGGGGAGGTAGCGGAGGGAATTCAAGCCTCTCCAAACCAAGTTGTGGTGGATGGGGCGGAGGGAGTTCAAACTTCCCCAGTCCGCCCGGCTGAGAATCCCGCCTTGGACTTGGCTACACGAGGGACACCAGTTTTCTTTATTGATGTTCCAGGGGAGTCATCCAGGCGATCCGTCTCTCTGCCTTTGGCGGGGTCTCGACTGAATCCCTTTTTGTATTTTACAAATATAGGATCCCGCCAGTCGGAGAGGCATGATCCGGAGTTCATCCTCCGCCCGACATCGACTTCGAAGAGATTCCAGACGCTGCTGCAGCTGCAAGGTGGCACCTTGCAGAAATTGATGGTTTTCTAGCCTCTGTGCCACGTATTGCTGATGTTGCTGCTGAGGCCAACATGTTTCAAGAGTCTTTTCGTGAGTCTGTTGAAAAGATACGCAGCTTGGAACATGATAATGAACAGCTGTCGGAGGTGATCAAGGCGAAGGATAAACACCTTGACACCGCCGACTCTGATATCAAGAAACTGGAGGAGGAGCTGTCTCGGGTGAGAGCTGATAAAGTCTTGCTGGAAAAGCAAGTTTCTGGCTTAAAAGAGCAGAATGTGAAGCTGGGCGAAGAGGTGGGTGGACTCTCCCGGTGAAGGCTGACAATGTTCTGCTGAAACAACAAGTTTCAGATCTAAATCAGCAGAACCAAAAATTGGGCGAGGATGTGAGCGAACTTCAGCAGAAGTTGGTTTCCTTTGAAATAAATAAAACCGCTGCTGAAGACGCCTGGGCGGCGGAGTTGGACCAAGCAGCCACTGCATACAATAACCTTGAAAAACAGGTTCAAGAGCTGCAAGCTGAAAAAGCCACTTCAGATGCCACCAGTGAGAGGCTTGACAAGGAGTTACAATCTGCCTTGGATGCAGCTGAGGCGGCAATTGATGATGCTTTCAGCATGGCTGTTCGCCAACTCCGTTATCGCAATCCAGGCGTTACTCTCACCACTGCAGGCATTCATCCTTATTATGAATTCATTAATGGAGAACTGATGGTGCCTGTTCAGGGGGGTCACGTTCCTGCGCCCAGTGTAGAATATGTCCTGGCGGACTTGCCTCCCTCCCAAAGTTTATCCAAACCTGGCAAAAGTCAGCTCAGCTCCGCCCAGCAAGAAGGGATGCCATCCGACCCTTGAAGACCAGCTCCTGAATCTTTTTGCAAGTTTTGTTTTTCTTTGAATTTTAATGATATTGCCTTGTTCCAGGATAGGCTCTGGATCTTTATCAATTTTTGGCAATATTCAATAAAATATATTTTCTGTAATCTATACTTGTTCATATAAGCAATGTTTGAGTCCGTCGTATTTATGCCTCGTAAAATGATATTAAGAAGGCGGGATATTCATTTGAGGACTTAATGGAATATGACTAAGTATAACGAGGCGGAATAGCCTTTTTGAAATTTTGGCGAAGTAAAATTCAGTAGGGAGGCGAAGTAGCCTCTTAGGAATTTCAATGAAATAAATTCAGTAATGGGGCGGAGTAGCCTCTTAAGAATTTCAATGAAATAAATTCAGTAATGAGGCGGAGTAGCCTCTTAAGAATTTCAATGAAATAAATTCAGTAATGAGGCGGAGTAGCCTCTTAGGAATTTCAATGAAATAAATTCAGTAATGAGGCGGAGTAGCCTCTTAGGAATTTCAATGAAATAGAATTCCGTAAGGAGGCGGAGTTGCCTCTTAGGAATTTCAAAGAAACAGAATTCCGTAAGGAGGCGGAGTTGCCTCTTAGGAATTTCAAAGAAATAGAATTCCGTAAGGAGGCAGAGTTGCCTTTTAGGAATTTCAAAGAAATAGAATTCCGTAAAGAGGCGGAGTTGCCTCTTAGGAATTTCAATGAAATAGAATTCCGTAAGGAGGCGGAGTTGCCTCTTAGGAATTTCAAAGAAACAGAATTCCGTAAGGAGGCGGAGTTGCCTCTTAGGAATTTCAAAGAAATAGAATTCCGTAAGGAGGCGGAGTTGCCTCTTAGGAATTTCAAAGAAATAGAATTCCGTGAGGAGGCGGAGTTGCCTCTTAGGAATTTCAATGAAATGGAATTCCGTAAGGAGGCGGAGTGGCCTCTTAGGAATTTCAAAGAAACAGAATTCCGTAAGAAGGCGGAGTTTCCTCGTAGGAATTTCAAAGAAACAGAATTCCGTAAGGAGGCGGAGTTGCCTCTTAGGAATTTCAAAGAAATAGAATTCCGTAAGGAGGCGGAGTTGCCTCTTAGGAATTTCAATGAAATAAATTCAATAGTGAGGCGGATTGGCCTCTTAGGAATTTCAATGAAAGTGGATTCCGTAAGAAGGTGGAGTAACCTCTTAGGAATTTCAAAGAAGTAGAATTCCGTAAGGAGGCGGAATAGCCTCTTAGGAATTTCAAAGAAGCACAATTTTTACAAGTGTTAAACTTACTTGAACTTGTTGATAGTGCTTGAGTTTGTTGATTATGTACTCCGTAAAACATTGGTAGTTAGGCGGAGTCAAGTTTTGGATGGAGTGTTCATCCTTTTGAATTTGGGCTGGAGTGTATCTCCTGATCACATGACAATTGTTGAATCCCGGGTTGGTATGGTGCAGCGTATAGCTGTGACACCGATCCTTTCCGCAGGAAATTTGCTGGACTTTGGGGTCAGTGTGGTGCAGCATATAGCTGTGACACCAGCTCTTTCCATGAGAAGCCTGCAGGGCCTTGGGGACGAATTGGTGCAGCATATAGCTGTGACACCAGTTCCTTCCATAGGCGGCCTGTAGGACCTTGGGGTCGGTATGGTGCAGCATATAGCTGTGACACCAATCCTTTCCCCCCAAGGAGTTTTCTGGACCTTAGGGTCGGTATGGTGCAGCGTATAGCTGAGACACCAATCCTTTTCCCCCAAGGAGTTTTCTGGACCTTAGGGTCGGTATGGTGCAGCATATAGCTGTGACACCAATCCTTTCCCCCCAAGGAGTTTTTTGGACCTCAGGGTCAGTATGGTGCAGCATATAGCTGTGACACCAATCCTTTCCCCCCAAGGAGTTTTTTGTTGACTCCGTTTGTGAAGCTGTGTTGCATGTTGATTGATCTTTATGGAATAAAGAGTTATGCATCTATGCTTCAATTTTTGGAGTCGTTGTCTTATTTGCATGGGAACAAGTTCTGCCATGGATAATCAATTCAAAGTTAGAATGAAGATTGAATGTAGGAAGGTATTTCATTAATAATGGAACTACATAAAGGGATGAGTTGGGGTATGTCTTTTCGAAACCTTTTCAAGGAAAGCATATCTAGGAAGAACCTTGAGTTAGGAGGAAAAGATCATACCATATTACCCAACTAGCTGTAATATATGCGTAAATTTAAAATGTTCCATTTATTCCTGACCAGAGTGCCATCTAAGTTTTCTAGGCGGTATGTGCCTTTACCCAAAGCCTCGATGACCCGGTATGGACCTTCCCAGGTTGGTGCCAATTTTCCTTGGTGTGCAAATTTGTTGCCAATATTGGCCCTTCTCAGGACCAAATCTCCTTCTTTGAAACGGCGTTTGAAAATACGTGTGTTATACCGTTTGGCGGTCTTTGCTTTGACAGCTTGGTCCCTCACAAAGGCTTCCTCTCTCAACTCCGCCAAAACCTCGAGTTCATGTGCAAGGTTCTGTGGATTGGCTTCCTCGTTGAAATGGAGGACTCGAGCTGAAGGGGCTGCCAATTCAATGGGGATGACAGCCTCAACTCCGTATGTCAGCCGATATGGAGATTCATTTGTGGTGGAGTGAGGGGTTGTTCTGTATGCCCATAAAACGTGGCATAACTGATTTGCCCAATCTCCTTTTGCCTCACCAAGGCGTTTCTTGAGGCCCTTCAAGATTTCTCTGTTGGCAATTTCAGCTTGTCCATTGGTTTGAGGGTGTTCCACAGAAGAGAAAATCTGCGTAATGCTGAGATTTTCTAGAAGTTCAGTGAACTTGCGATCTGTGAACTGGGTGCCATTATCAGTGACTATGCGTCCAGGGACTCCGAAACGTGCAATGATATTTTCATATACGAATCTTCGAGTCCTGGCTGACGTTATGTGCACCACTGCCTCTGCCTCAATCCATTTAGTGAAGTAATCAATACCAACTATCAAGTATTTGATTCCGCCGGGCGCAGTTGGAAATGGACCCAAGATATCCATGCCCCATTGATAGAAAGGCCAAGGCGTTATTGATGATGACATTTCCTCTGCTGGAGTGTGATGAAGATTTACGAATCGTTGACACTGATCGCATTTTTGAACATATGAGGCGGAGTCATGCTTCAGAGTGGGCCACCAATACCCCGCCCTAAGTATTTTTCTTATTAGACTCCGTGCCCCTGGATGATGTCCACACTGCCCTTCATGGACTTCTTCCAAAACAGCTTGCACCTCATTTTCATTTATACAAATTAAGTAAGGAACAGAAATTCCTCGGCGGTATAACTGTCTGTCCAGGAGTGTATAATAAGGTGCTTCTTTCTTTAGTTTCTTTCGCTCAAGATCATCCGTGGGTAATTGTCCATTAACAAGATAACGAACTATTGGTGCTACCCAGGAATTGTCATCAAAGGAGCGGCTTTTAATCATATGTACTGAGGAAGGAAAGGAAATACTTGGCTCCGCCAAGGTACTCTGTACAACCATAGTTGTGCATCCCGCCTTCTTTGTGCTGGCTAACCTGGAGAGGATATCAGCACGTGTATTTTCTTCGCGGGGTACATGCTTGAAAGTGACTTCATTGAAGCGTTGTTTTAACTCATTGACGCAGTCTAGATATTGTTGCAGCAGAGGTTCTTTAGCCTGATACTCACCAAGAATTTGTGAGATGACTAATTGAGAATCACTGCATAGGGTAACAGTTTTGGCCCCAATATCTTGTGCTGCTTTGAGTCCGGCCAAGCAGGCTTCATACTCCGCCTGATTGTTAGACGTAGTGAAGGTAAAGTGCAATGAAATTTCAAGATGTACTCCGTCATCACTTTTTATAACAATTCCTGCTCCACATCCTTTGCTATTTGAAGATCCATCAACGTATATTGTCCAATGTGAATGATCTGCATCTGGGCTAGAGCCTGTTAATTCAACTACGAAATCTGCCAGGACCTGTGCCTTGATAGCAGTTCTTGGTTCGTATGATATGTCAAATTCAGAGAGCTCTATGGCCCATTTGATCATCCTTCCAGCCAGGTCTGGTTTGTACAATATAGTACAAAGTGGCAAGTCTGTGCGAATCAGGATGGGATGGGCATGGAAATATGGTCTTAGGCGTCGTGAGGCCCAAACAACTGCAAGTGCTGCCTTCTCAATCTTCTGATAACGGCACTCTGCACCATGCAATGTTTTACCAGTGAAGTACACCGGTCGTTGGCCTTCAACTGTTTCCTTGACCAGAGCCACTGCCAACGCTTCATCTGAAACAGACAAATAAACAATGAGTTGTTCACCTGGGCTTGGTTTTACCAGGATTGGAGGGCTGGCCAAGACATTTTTCAAGCTTTGGAAGGCCGCCTCTTGCTCTGGGCCCCAATTGAATTTCTTGTCCTTCTTCAGCATCTTGTACAAGGGAAGAGAGCGATGAGCCATTTTTGGCATGAATCGTGCTAGAGCAGCGATTTTGCCATTGAGGGATTGTACCTCTTTCAATGTTTTGGGGCTCTACAACTCTTGGATTACGCGACACTTATCAGGATTAGCTTCTATGCCTCTTTGTGTTAACATGAAACCCAAAAATCTGCCCCCAGGTACAGCAAATGTACATTTTAGTGGATTCAGTCTCATGTTGTATTGCTGCAGGCGTTGAAAAATGAGGCGTAGGTCTTCAACATGGTCTCCTCCCTTCGGGGTCTTGGCAATAATATCATCAATATAAACCTCTACCAGCTTTGTGTGCATACCCTCAAAGACTTTGTTGATCATGCGCTGGTAGGTTGCCCCGGCGTTCTTTAGCCCAAATGGCATGACGTTGTAGCAAAAGACCCCTTTGTCATTAATAAATGCTGTCTTCTCCTGATCTTCCTCACACATTGGAATTTGATTGTATCCGGAGTAGGCATCCATAAAAGATAGATATTTGTATCCTGAGGAATCGTCAACCAATCTGTCAATGTTGGGGAGAGGGTATGGATCTTTGGGACAGTATTTATTCAAATCAACGTAGTCTATGCACATACGCCACTTGCCATTGGCTTTCTG
This sequence comes from Clitoria ternatea, assembly GCA_037962975.1. Lineage (NCBI taxonomy): Eukaryota > Viridiplantae > Streptophyta > Magnoliopsida > Fabales > Fabaceae > Clitoria > Clitoria ternatea. The sequence continues at coordinate 11,783,405 of CM075670.1, forward strand.
TACCATAACCACGTTGGACAGCCAGGAGGAGTAACGGAGTTCCCTGATGAACCCCGCCTTGAGGAGCTCCTCTGTTTGTTCACAAGCAGCTTTTTGCTTAGCAGGACCCATACGCCGTTTCTTTTGTGCCACTGACTTAGTTTCAGGATACACCTCCAGGCGGTGACAACAAAAGTTAGGATCCATGCCAGGCATGTCTGCAGCGGTCCAAGCAAAAATTTCTTTGTATTCATGGAGAAGTGCAATCAGTCTTGCTTCCATGTTAGCCTCCAGTTTGTCATTGATGTTTGTGATTTGCTCCGGGGTGCCGCCTAAAACAATAGACTTGGAGCCACCATCAGGGGTTGGTTTCAAAGGATTCAGTGGGTCTATAGAAGACTCCGCCCTGGGGTCAAGATCCACCAAATTGACGGATGCCGCCGCACTGCTTCCTTCGTTCAATTTTCTTTTCTTAGACATGGTTTCAAGCTTCACCATGTTAAGACTCAAATTGTAACAATAACGAGCCATCTCCTGGTCACCCCTTACAGATGAGACTTGATTATCTTTATCAATGAACTTGATTAACAAGTGGGAGGTTGAAACGATGGCTTCCATGGCATTCAGAGTAGGCCGCCCAATGATGCCATTGTATGGAGATTTAACATCAATGACAAGAATCCTGGATTTCACAGTCCTTGCTCCAGGTTCACCATCAAAAGTGATCCTTGTGTCCAAGTAGCCTTTAGTGGGCTGTTTGGCGCCATTAAAGGCTGTAAGGTCCTGTGTATAAGGCTGCAAATCAGCATCAGTTAGTCCCATGCGTTTAAAATAATCATAAAAGATAACGTCGCAGGAACTTCCCTGATCAATTAGGACGCGTTTTACATCCATATTAGCGATTACTGCAATAATCACTACTGCATCATCTCCCTCAGGAATAGTAGGGCCAAAATCATCATCTGTGAAGGTTATAGGCGGAGTCTGGACCCCGTTCCTGAATTGGCGATATTCTTTGCTCTTGTCCTGCACAGATAAGATCATACGATGATGATTTTTCCTGGCGGTGTTTGAGGGTCTGCCCCCTGCGAAGCCTCCAGCAATCATATCTACAACCTGCCTTTTGCCTCGCGATCTGGGTTCAGGGCTTGGTTCTCTTTGGGCGGACTCTAGAACAACGCCTTTTTGTTTTTCTGTTGCCGCCGTACGTTTTGGCTCCCGAGTATTATCAGGATCCGGAGAACGATCGCGATGTCGTTTTTCAAACTTCTCTGGCTCATCATGAGACTTACCTTTAAACAGATAGTGTTTCAGTTTGCCTTCACGAATGAGCACCTCAATGGTGTTTTTGAGTTGCTTACATTCCTCAGTGGTATGGCCAACTGACTCATGGAATTCACAATACTTCTTTGGGTTCCCACCGCGCCTGATTGGGGGTGGACGTTGAATCCCATAAACGTTGAGGGTAGTCCATCCTATTTCACGTAAGATTTGTTCATACGTTGTGTTCAGGGGTGCATAATGAGCAAAATTGAACACACGTCTATCTTGCTGTTTGAAGGGTTGGTTCCCTATTTTGTCTTTCTGGTGGAACTTGTCATTCTTGGATGACCTTTCTTTGTCTTTGTCATGATGTGGAGTTACTGGGGGTGGTTTACTGCGAGATGCAGTGGCTTCCAGGTGCATCTCAATACCCACATACTTGGACGCCTTCTTACGAAATTCCTCCATCGTAGATGGAGGTCCCTTTGCCAACGACAGAGCAAAAGGTGACTTTGGCTGCATAGCCTCGATGAGGATATGCAACTGTATTGCTTCTGTCAGATCAGGAACCATGGCTGCCTCCTTATAGAATCTCTTAAGGAAATCCTTCAGAGATTCTTTGTCACCTTGCTTGATCTGAGCCAAGGTATGAGAGGTTCTAGGTGCATCCCTAGAGATCACGAAGTGGCTGCCAAAAGTTGTGGCCAGGTCCTTCCATGAATCAATGGAGCCTGAAGGTAAGCTCTTGAACCAACTAAGAGCTTCACCTGTGAGGGTCCTGGGGAACATTCTGCACATGACATCCTCTTCTGCTCCTAAGAACATAGCCTCGTAAATGTAAGCATCTAAATGCTTAGAAGGATCTGTTTCCCCAGAATATTTTCCTATAGAAATGGGCTGCATAGTTTGCAAATGTCTGGGTACATGTGCATTGATGAGCCTTTTAGAAAATGGGATACTCATCTTGTATCCTGAGGGGGTGCATTTGAACCTGCTCTCCTTCCTTCTTGATGTTGAGCATTTGCCAGTGGAAGGCTTCGTTGTTCTTCCATGTAAGTAGGGATGCGAGAGTAGTTAGGAGTACTTGATTCCTCCTGTACGTGTGGTTCATGGTGTGGCTGTCTTGCAGGACCAGCTTTCTCATGCATGGGGTTCGCCTTTTCACGACGAAGCTCAGTAATCTCTTCTCTTAACATTCGAATCATGTCATCTTTCAGATCTGGAGAATCAACATGCGTTGCTTTTTTATGAGCATCATTGTCGAAGTTGAGACGTCTGGGATTGCGTGGAGGAGAATCCTCATTCTGCACTTCTGGTCCTGGTCTCTCCATTAATGATGAATATGATGGAAATTGATCAAAGATTGTGGGACTACCAAATTTACAGGTCCCACTGGGCATGCCAATGAACTGTTCTTTACAGGGGGTGTAAAAGTATGCTTGTTGAACAATTCAAGATATACGTAAAGTGTCAATCTGGTATAAAGTAGTATTCGTATGAATGCAAATACGGAGTGTCCTTGTAAGTTGAGGCGGAGTGCAATATACTCTGTGGCGGTGTCACAGTCCGCCTGAGGGAGTCTTCTTTGCCTTGACACAATTGGGGGTGGTACCTGCAATTATTCTCCGACGCTCAAGTCAGTATTTCAGAATACTCTTAGACTTAGAAAGCAAATCTGAGAGAATTATGCAAGTAAGAGAGTGTAAGGTTCAGAATTGGGGATCCCCCATATACCTTTTTGTTGAGGTTTATATACCTGTTACTGGTGCTCCATTATTCGTAGAACCCGTTCCTTGTTTTCAGGCATTATGCTGGAAAGGTAGTGGGTCCCTGCGCCGCTGGCAAGCACCATTGTTGTAGTGGGTATTTCCACTTACTTGGAAAGCGTTAATGCTTTATTATTATATTTGTTATTTCTTTTTATGCGTGACAGCGTGATTCCCATTTTCAACCTCTCAAGACAGAGTGAATCTCGTGCCGGGGTTATGAGTATGGGCTCGCTACGCAGTATGGGAAATTCAATATTCCGCCTGTGTTGAGCCTATGACTTGGCGGAGTAATATGCATTGGGAATGTTTCATGCATGTGTTTAAGATGTTCAATATTTTACTCCTTGGCGAGGTAATAAGGTTTGGCGGAGTAACATACCTTGGCGGAGTTACGTGCCTTGGCGGAGTTATGCGTCTTGGCGGGGTAACATGCCTTGGCGGAGTTACTTGCCCTGGCTGTATGCACTCCGTATAGAAATAATTATAATGTATTTGAAGCGTACTTCTCTTGTTCAAAATGCTGATCTGGCAAAGCATTAAAGCCATGCTCTTGGGGGCCGGTGTTGGGACCGGATCATATCCAATCTCATTGATACAGCATAGAGACCATAATTAGACAATCAATACATACAACATACGCCATAAATGCCAAATCATGCCATAAGTATCATTCCCTTGTCACCAACAATAGACATCACTATATGTTTACATTAGCCAACAACACTAACATCATTACCCAATTCAAGATACTCATGAGTCATAATCATTCTAGGCACTCAAATTCACATGCCATGTACTCATAAATAATGCATATGCTATCCAATAAGTAATGCATATGCAATGAGACCAACTTATATAATTTAATTTTCTCATCATGTGCATATTCCACTCATGTGACTACAACCATGCATAGTTGTTTAATATTTAGAACCATCACAAGGTTTCTTTCTCAAGATCAACGCAAGATCAATAAAACATGTCACATGGTATACACTACGACCACGCATAGTCGTTTATAAAATCAACCAACGCGAGGTTGTTATTCCCAAGATCAACGCAAGATCATTATTAATCGCACATGAGATATGTTATGCATGTCACAAGATGCAAGAAGTGCACATGATAGTCTCAATATCTCACATAATCCCATTTCATTATCATATACAAGCCAAAAGGGCACATCAAAGTATATCACCACCACAATCATCAATTTATCACCAATGTCATTCAAGAGTCCTATTTTACACACTTGTCACACATAACAACAATAGAATCAACCAAGGCCAATATGCAATTATACATCACACATACATACATTATCAACACTAAAGTCATGCCTTTAGAAAATAAACTCCTCTCCTACCTCAAGAGAAGTACTCCGATGGGTTGGAAGAGTTGGATGGTCCCACTTCACCGGAATGGTCAAAGCCTACATTAATATGCATAAAGCTATATCAAACACCACACTACACTTTTGATGTTAATCACCATTTCTCTTCTATAAGTTCATATTTATATATATACAAGGTCACATTAGATCTAAACCATTCTCCTCTTTGAAATTTGAAATTAAATTCATCACTCATACACTTTTCCAACATCTTAAAGAATTATGACCATGGTTTGGAATTAGCCAAAAGCTCAAAGATTAGTTATTAAGCTTCACAAGTTTTCTAAGTAACTTTCTAAGCCATTATAATTATTTATAGTGTTTCATATCCCTAAAAAGTGACAAGTCTTTCTCTACTAACAATTTAGCTACTTGGTTCCCTTACTTCTTAAATTTCCTAATTATCTTGGCAATGGTTTCAATACTAAAATAAATCATCCTAAGTAATTTTTGTACCTATCATTCACCTAAGATAAAACCTTACCTATTATCACCTAAATGTCAATTCTTTTCCCACCAACTAGTTACTTCTTCCTTACTAACCTACTAATTAAATTTCATGAATGTGGTTTCACTACAAGCATAATTCCTACACTTATCCTAATTGCCCATAATTTTTCAACTTCATGCCTCCATCACCTATTGGAGACCAACTTCACATTCTTTCCATCTTAGTTGCTTCCAACCACTAATAAATACCACAATACCTCTACTAATTTATTTTTAGTCACAATTAACATTCCTAAGGTCACAATCATTTTTGCACCCTAATTATGACCTAAACTCTTTGAATTCACCATTATGCCAAAATTGTCAATCACATACATTTACACTATTTAATTTCAATTAACATTCCCCTTTAATACTACTTTTTCTACTTAAGTCTCCTAACGTTGATTCTAATTCTCAAACTATATTTCATATTGTTCCATTAGCACACCAATAAATCCAAGGTAACTAAAACCACTCATAACACTTTACTACCCTTAATTCATCCATAAAAGCTTCTATACTAATCAAACTTTTCATTCTTCAATCCAACATCACCAATTCATTCCAATACACTAATTTAGGTCTCACAATCATTATAAAATCACCCAAAATAATTTAACTCTCCTAATTGCAAATTTTCCCACTAATTAAAGTAAGCATCAAATCCAAGTTTTTCACCCATTATCACCCAAAACTAACTCACTTATTCCAACAATAATTAATCTCATCCTAATAACTAATTCTCATCATATTCAAGTCACAAAAATAAATATTCAACATCAACAACAACAAATTCCCAATGGTCTCCTAACCTAGGTTTTGGGTTCCACATGCAAAATCTCAATTTTTCCAACAACAATCTCATATTCTATTACATATTATGCCACTAATTCAAAGTATATTAAGAGCCCATTACTTACCCCAATGGAATCCCAAACTCAAAATTCAAGAGAGCAAGAGGGAGTGGGAATGGAGAAGTCAACCACCTAAGGCTTGAGCAAGCTCTTCCAAAATGCAAAAGGAACCCACAAGGACCTAGAATTTCGTCACTTCCATGGTTAGACACGAAGGGATTTCGGTTTTTGTAAGTGAAGTGGGAGGAGAAGAAAATGAATGGAGCTTGGAAAAGAGAAGGAAAAGATAGAGCATTAGGGTTCAAGATGCCTTACCAAGCCTTTTCCTTCAAGAAGTATTCAAAAGAACACCATGGGAGGCATCACCACATTCACCATTTGGAGATAAGAAGAAGAGAGGGAATTTTCGTGCTCCCCTCTGCAGTAGGGCTGCTGTCACGCCAGAAATGGGGAAGGGAAAAAGAAGAATTGCTTTAGTTATTTGCCAAATTACCATGGTGCCCTCCCTTTAAAAGTTTTGGCTCCAAGACTAAATTTTTGACAAATACCTCATAACGGGCTTAGGATTCTGATGGGAATAGCCCAATATATCATCCATAGTCAGCTCATTTAATTGAGTAAAATTTGTCACGTTTTGGCTAGAAAACGAAGCGCTTTGGTCACCTAGGGCCCACCGTACGTCTAATTAATTAACTATAAATTTTTTCGGGTTTATTTTTGGGTTGAAAATATTTATTTGAGTGTTTTCTAATATTCAATAGTTATTTTTGGGTTAGTGAATTTTTGAGGCCCAATTGGGGCCCGTTGCCCAAATCAGTCGTTTCCGACGTTAAATGACGCTGATAAATCCCAAATAATTCACAATAAATCACAGGAACACTCAAATTAATTTTAACTCATTGTTAGGACATAAATATTTATTTCTAATAATTATTTAATGTTTCCCGGCCCGTTGGGCCCGTCTCTGTATTTTGCTCGTACGTCGTTCACCAATTAAACGACGACAGTAATCGCCGTATTCGTCGTATTAACTCAAGGGGTCCATAATTAATTTTTATACATTTATAGGGCATCAAATAATTATTTTCTATGATTGTTCTATTTATTTGCTCTATTTAATTAATTTTACTTAAAATTTGGGATGTTACACCTTTTCCTAAAATTATTATACAGGTGTCTCATACAAAACCTTTGCTTAACATCAGGTATAACTTCCTCTAATGCATGTTGTAGACCCTACTCATTGCAAGTTAAATAAAGGAAATAAAGTCACAGGTTTAGGGACCAAACTGAAATAACTAAAGAGATGTAGAGGACTGTTAGAATCAAGTATGAATTCAAAATTAAGAAATCTAAACCGCGTGTGATTTATTAATAATACACATCAAGAATCTTAGCTAAAATAGAGTCTGTATGCGTGGTTTATCTAACTATTCTGTTCAAGTGTCACAGGAAGTTCGTAGAAATCTATTTGTAAAGAATAAGGGGAGTCTGTAAAACTCAATTTGCTATTGAATAAGAGAGTTTGTACTCACTAAAGGCTTCTTTGAATCAAGTCCTTCTGAAGCTAGACCTTGAGATGTTTTCTCTTTCCTCCTCTAAAAGCGTCTAAAAATGATCTTTCCTCTCTAAATAAAGAGTTGCATGGACTTTATCACATCAACTATGTGTCCATCCTTAAAGAAGATGTTGAAGAAAAGTATGGTCAAAACAATTTTTTAATAAACGAGACCCCATAAGAGTGTTAAAGTCAAAAGGACTTGAAATAATTCTTAAAGATTTGTTGATAACTAACATTATGTATTTCAACTTAAACGAAGCCATGTGTCATTATTTGATGTGGGTGTTTAAGTGTTTCAGGAAATATAATGATCAAGCTACAAAAGAAAGGGGGAGCCCATGCATCAAAGTCTGGAAGAGTTCTCATAAGAATTATCGCAACAAGGACTCTGTATAAGAAGACTCGGGATTAAAAAATAAAGTCTGGTAATTCACTTCAAGAAGAAGTCTCTCGCATCAGAACAACCTACCAAATCCCGAGGTGAAAACATCATTCAAGCTTCAGAATATATGAAAGTATCAGACTTTGTCTCCTCATCCAGAATTATTTCCAAAGTGGTCTGATACATGAAGCATCAACGGTCACAAGTCATCTCCATCAAAGCTTAAAGAAAAGATTCTCAAAAGGAAGAATGACCAAATAGGGTGGACTCTGATCCTATCTAAAAAGCATCTAAGTTTCACCTTTATTATACGCATTCAAAGATTCCCTAAATCAAAGCTTTCCTTCTTGGTGAAACTAGTGCTACATCTACTCCACCTACGGCTGCAGACCTCTCAAAGCTCTTAAATTTATATTGCTTGTGCAAAACGCCTCTCTCTGACAACAAAAGTTTTCGCCCTCTGTGCATCTCTAACAAGAAAGGCTTTTGTCCCTTGTATAACAACTCTCTTAATGGTCATATAGCCGATAGCCTCTCCCTAAGCTCAATAAGATGATTCTATATAAACAGAATTAACCTCTTCATCATATATGCTCACAAGAGGAGAGCAAAAATAAAATGGAGAGCTTAAGCAGAAAAATAAACACAAGAAAGTATAAAAAGAAGATTGAAAAAGAGAAAAAGCTTGTGAAAAGAAGAAGATGTGCTAGAACACACCAATTAAAGTGTGATGGAAGAAAAAGAAAAGATCATGAATGAGCACCAGATGTTCATGTACAAAAGCTCATGAGAATTGAAGAAATAACAGTGTACTCAACAACGAGTAACCAGACCTAGAAGATCTGTCATATAGAAATAAAAAGCTCACTATATGTAATCATCTTCCTACTTAGATGTCATAGTAACTTGGGATATGCCTTTGTGTGCTTAATGACACATTATCTCAAGTCACGCTTTCTGGCTCAGTATATTTTCCAACCATCTTTCACTTTCCAAATGTACTAAGTCCTATGGGAAAATAAGCTCTTCCTTTCTTTACAAACCCATTTTCGTGGTTTATCACTTAGCTTTGCTAAGTCAAAGGGCTTATTTATTAAATTGAAATAATTTTTCCAATCCCCTGGTAGTACAGGTCTAGTGAGTTGGCAGACTCTGTTAGTGTTGGGAAACACCGTTGGCCTGGAGAGGCTTTTGAAAGAATACTCAGGGTTTAAGTCAGGTGTGGCTTGTGAAAGAATACTTGGGTCTGCCCCAGGAGTAGGTGCTGTAAAATAATACTCATAGGAATCCAGAGGGATTTAGTGTTGAAGCACGGGTTGTGCTTAAGCCAGGAGTGGTTAAAGTCAAGAATACTCAGAGCATGAGTTATGCTCAAGCTAGGAGTGGCTAGAATCAAGAATACTCAAAAGCATGAGTTGTGCTTAAGTCAAGAATGGCTGGAGCAATAATACTCAACATCTAATGTAATGATTTTTACATAGTGAAAATCTTTTAGATTTGAAGGTACTGGATGTAGCTTCCGCATTGGGAGTGAACCAGTATAAATTGCTTATGTGATGTCTCTTTCTCTCAGACTCTTTATTTATCCAAAGTCTCATGCATTTTCGGTAATATATGTGATAGTACAAGTATGGTAAATTATGCTCATTCAATCAAAGAATCATGCTCGTTGTCTCGAAAAAGTTTGGTTCGTTGTGTTTAATGCATTTACGTTTAAATATCACTTTTTGGTTTAAAAAAGTGAACAGGCTTATTCAACCCCTCATTCTAAGTATGTTTTTCAAACCAACAATTGGTATCAGAGCACGGCCTTTAGGGTTGAACACTCTAATAAGTGTAGAGGAAGAAGATCCATGAAGATTCTGCTTTGATGAAGGCCCAAAAGAAGAATCAAGAAGAAGAAGCTGATCACTATTTGAAGCATTCAAAAGTCTGTAAAAGACCAAGAGCTCAAGGATAAGACAAGATTGACATCACGAAAAAGGAAGCACAGAGTCAAGCCTTTCAAGAAAAGCAGCCACAACCAAATTTATCTGTTTAAAGCTTAAAGATGGAAGAAGTCTTCAATCGGATGCATCAACAAGCTTCTCAATGTTCCATGAAGATTCTGCTTTGATGAAGGCCCAAAAGAAGAATCAAGAAGAAGAAGCTGATCACTATTTGAAGCATTCAGAAGTCTGTAGAAGACCAAGAGCTCAAGGATAAGACAAGATTGACATCACGAAAAAGGAAGCACAGAGTCAAGCCTTTCAAGAAAAGCAGTCACAACCAAATTTATCTGTTTAAAGCTTAAAGATGGAAGAAGTCTTCAATCGGATGCATCAACAAGCTTCTCAATGTTGGCAGATCACACGAACTTAAAGTTTGACACATGGAAGATCAAGACCTTGAAGATCTCTGACAAATTATCTAAGGGAAGTTAACACAGAATAGGTTTGACTATACCTCTCTTGACCTCAAAATTATTATATTGCTCTTTCATATTTTCATATAAATTATTTAAACTTATTAACCTTGAGCAAGACTAACAAGAATTGTCAGACTAGAAATATGTCTTTGCAAGATGAATAAAAACAAGTCTGATTTTTCTCATCGTCATTTTAAATAATTCACCTTGTTCAAGTCCCAACATTACAGCCATCACCCTAGGACAATCTCATATACCACCCAGGCAACAATTCCTTCAACAGTCTCATATATATTTCTCCATTCATCCGCGTAGCTCAACAAATTTCAAGTCATCCATAATTTAATTCATTCTTAATCATTAATAATAATCATCATCATCATATATCACATCATTATAGATACATATATCAATATTATCATATCATCGGTAATTGTCAATAATCACTAAATCATCAATAAACATAAAAAACCTCAAGCATTTAAATAAAAGAAATGACCACACAAACTTGACCCACTGAAACAAAATCTCAATCATTTTTCACATTACCACCGAAGTACATTAAACACAATTTACCATAAATCATCACACACCTTCAATTTCATACACATCACCTAACATTCTTACAAGTCATAGATTTTTAAATCATCGTTCTTTTCACCTCATCAGTATATTCTCATTTTATCTCATTATTGCATATAATTATACTATCGATCTCCTTTACATCAAGGTTCTCTGTCAAACTCATACACTTAAATTTTTAAATTAACATTAGTTGAATACATTATCAAACCCACACATTACTTATGATATCTCATTAGTTTTCATAACATTACTACTGATTCATTAGGTCACTTTATCTGATTCATTAGTTCAGTTTATCTTTTCACATCAATATTATAATCATTATCATAACATAATATAATCACATTGCTAAATACCACCCTATTGAATATCAACCTCATCGTATATTTAAAACTTTACATTAATAACTCTATCAAATCAACTTTCCTTTAACTCTTCAAATTATCACTAACAGCAATATTCTGCATCCATATTTATTATTAAATTAATATTAGGCTCGTCCTTTATATTACTCGTTTAATTAGCTTTTAGTTCCTCCTCACTTAACACATACTTATCATAATTTATTAAATTAACCGACAATCGCTATAATCTATCCTTTTCCTCCATGCCGAACGACATAAATAAAGTTTCTATAGTAATCTTAACCTAATACACTTCCTTACCTTGATTCCACGCTTTCAAATCTTTGAATCACTCGCCAACTTCACCAAATTTAGAAATCAAATTTAATATCTTATGTAAAGTGTTGAACTAACAACAAATTAATAATAAAAAAATAAGAGTAAAAATATTGTTATAACTATATAATACAATTAACTTATCGGTATAAACTAAATCTTTACAATAAAATAAGGTTAGAAATCAAATCCGAAGCAATTTTTTTAGGGAATAAATCCTAATCTTAAAATATTTATACCGCTAAGGTAATCGTATAATCATTATCATTGATAAAAGGTATGAGCGTGATTTTAAAACAGAGAAATGGGAAGGGGAAGGGGTGGTGTAGGGAGAAAATATCACGGTGTAGGGAAAACATTCATATTGATTAACGAATGAACATTATCCGAATTCAGAACAGGGGTGGATGGAAAAGCAATAAGCAGGGGGCAATTGTAGAAGACATATCCAACCATGGCTGCGGCAACGTTGTACTTAACAAAACCATGTTGTGCTCCGAAAATCCAGTTTCCATTGAATTCCAGAGTAAGCGAGTGTCTAAGTGGAACTGTTAAAGCTCAAACGAAACCGCGTGTAGTGCGAGCGGGTCTGTTTCACTTCCTCAACCTCGTTGAACCTCTTCAACTTCATGAACCCCCAAATGCTCTCTCTTTGCCCACGTGGGCCGTTCATGTCTCAAGCGTCGTTGAATGGTTTTTTCACTCTCTTTATTACATCATATGATAACGATGACGATGCTTCTTGTTTTACTCACACTCTTCATTTCTTGTTTTCGATCCTCCAAAGGATTATAGCCATGGCTTTGGTGTGGCAGTACGCCGACAAATCTGGATACCAAACTTGGAAGGGACTTTCTTGGGCTATGGTCATTTCTCTTTCCCCCATTTCCATTTCCAATTGCATATTCACTTATTTCTTGATGTAGCTTAAACACAGCTCTTATTTGTGTCTTATGTTTTGTTCCAGGTACCCCTACTTGCGGGAGCTCTCTGTGCGTGCACTTGGCATTTCTTCTATAATTCCGAGTCCCTCGAGGTAAGAGGGCTTTTCATCCTTCATACACTATGGCTTTATCCGGTAAAATGACTTATCACCTGTAATGTGTAGTTAAAATTTACTTCTTTAATGTAAGTAAATTTAACTCCCTTTAGTTCATCATTAAATGTATGATTATTACTAAAATACTCTTATTTAATTCACATTTTAATTTTCATTAGAGAGAAACTAAACTTCATTAATAAGTTCCAATGAAGAATATTATAGTAAAAAGACATATTTTTTAGATAGAATTAATGACATTAAATAAAGTTAACTACTTTTCTAAAAGAGTGTAAGGAAATTATTTTTAGCTTATATTTTAGGATGTAGGTAGTAGCTTATTAAAATAGAGCTATTAAATAAAACTACTTTTAAAGACAAGTTTTTATCTCATTTCATTCTATTCCACTCACCATTGGAGCCTAGAGTTATAGGTTTTTCGTGTAAGTGATGTTTTAAGAGCATTTCAGAATTCAACTTCAACTTCACACCAATCCTTGTGGAAATATTCTTATTACAGTAGACGATGATATTCAATATTTAGATTATAAATTATGTATAACCAATGTCCTCCATGACAGTATTTTGTTGTCTAGGAATAAGCAAACCGTCAGAACATTAAATATTTTGTTGTGTGTGCATCTTTTCTTCGAATTTGGACAAACCAAGTGAGGGCTTGGATAAATGTTGCCAATCTGCTCCCTAGCTCATATAATCACTCATTATCATTCTGTTTGACCTGTCTCTTCTGTTCAAGACTAGAAGATGCACCCCCAGTTGGAAGATGAAATCTTAGTTCATTTGTTATAACTGCATGAAATCGGTTTTCTCTTTTTAAAATCTAGAAATAGAATCAAAACTAGCTTTAAATTGAAACATATAAAAGTTAATTACAATTTAAAGTCTTTGAAAAGTAGGAAGTGAATGTTGGTGGTAAACTTCTGTGGCTAATTCAAAATGTCAGTTTCCTTTCCTTTTAGTTTGCAAAAGCAGAATGCTTGTTGGAACAAGTATTAGAGGCGAAATGGGATAATCCTTCCTACACTGATGTAAAATTTGATATTTCTACCTACTTCAATCTGAACAGAATGCTTGTTACCATCTATATTTGTTACAATACAGCAGAGTATAACTTTTGGATTACTGAGCTGGACTTTGCTATCCATTCGTATGCATTGCATTTTGTCATGAATGTAGCGTAACATTGTTGAGTAATTTGTCATGTTGGATCACAGAAATAGACACATGAATAACATCAGATTTAAATGTGAATAAGGCAGAACATATGAAATGATTGAGGATCTCTAATGAGTTGTAGGTATTGGTGGCCCTTCAAGCAGCACTGACTGTTTTAGGTAATGCTACAATGTGTATAGCTGCATACCGGATATACAAATCATCCCGTGAAGGCTCCTAGAACTTTTGCATTGGATGCATATGGGTATCTATGTATCTGGAAGCAGTAGATGGGCCTGAATGGAAGTCCTAGTCTTGTGCTAAACTATCCTTCATGAGTGTGATGAAATGATGAATATGAGAAAACTTTGTTGGCATACCAATATATTTAGTGATGAAAATGGAATCCATTCAATATTTTTCCTCAGGCGAAGAAATCCCATCTGCTCCTAAATTCAGTCTCTAAAACAATTGTCTCCAGTTTTCTGTAACATGCTACTCTTTGTGAATTTCCTGCAAGGTAACTTTGACGAGATTGAGATGAATATTTTCATGGTAGCTTTATTTATTAATTCCTGAGTCTCAATTCAGCTTTGAATGACTTTTATAGCTTACAATTTTCTATATGATCAACAAAGTTCAGTCTAGTGGCTCGCATGCTTGTACTTCAAGTGTATGGTCTGAACTATTTCTAAGTTCTAACTGTTGACTATGGGATAAAGAGTGCGTACATACACCGCCATGTTAATATTTTGGATAAATTACATTGGGTGCCCTTCAGATTTGGGTTTATTATCGCCTGTCCCATTTTGCATCCTAAATTGCAGAGAGCCCCAAAATTTTCATCTATTGCAGCCCGCCCAACCATTTGAGCTCGGGATTATTGTTTGGGCATGGGCCCATCTGCTGACCAATCACCTGAAATTCCCTTTGGCCTGCAGGCTGAAATGGGGAACGACTAGTTTAATGTCCGTGCACCTATAACTCCAATTGTATTGTCCATTGTCCATCATGGTTTCCACAAGGTAACTTGGCATTTCTCTCCTTATGAAAATCATGTTTTTCTATGCTTTTAGGCTTGTCTTCTAACCATTTTGTACTTTTAATTGATCTCTTCTGATGAAGTATGGAAGCCTCTACTACAAGTCATTGTCTTAAGTGGCTAGACATATTTGGAATTGGAGTATTTAAATCTTGTAGATCAACAATATTGTCTTGCAAGGAAGAGGTTTTTAATATTACAAGTTATGTTGCAAAATAATCATTTAATTGGAATTCCAAAAATAGTAGCGACCATTTATAAACATTTCCAGTATCAAACGAAGAACTAAAGAGCGGGTTTTGGGAACATTATCTGTTACTTCCTAATTAGAATTTCCATTTTAATTTATATATTCTGTGCTTGCTCTGGCCAAGACTGTTTCCCTCATGCATGTTTATGTTTATGTTTTAATTTAAATTATGATCCTACCGTGTTATAGAGATAGATTCTTGTTATTATCATTTGCAAGAGGACAAATTATTACTACCCAATATCTTGAGAATTCTTTTAATGAGAAAGATGAACATTTCTATAATTCTTCACTATTTGGCCATAAATTTTCATAATTAAATATTATATTGGCCAGCAGACTTGTTACATGGTTTTTTCTGCATTAGGTAAGGCATGATGTGCAATTGTCTTCCTGCTACTTGTGAGACATTCTAGGAATTTTTAGTGATTTTGCATTATAGACTGGTTATCTACCATTGCTGTTGTGTCTTTGGTTCCAATGAAAATGCTTTTCTTTGTGCTGTTCTTTGTTTACCAATTTCTGATTTATTTGTTCATTGAACAGTTGTGCTGAGTGCTCATTTTCACATTGAGAACAAATCCATATTAATTGTTATTTGATATTGTTATTGCAAGATATATGTTTATTCTGGTTGTTAATGCTAGCAGGTTCTGCTTATATTATTTCTAGGTGATGCCATTTAAAAAAATGTTTGGTAGACAACCTTCTTTACCACTATGTAATAAGAAAATTGATATAGTTATTGGTAATCCAATTGAATTTGACCTTCCTTCCATGAGAGAAAAGGCTAGTCCCGCGGTGAGTCATTCCCTACCATTGAATGGCCTACTACTTCTGATGGTTTGGATGAAGCAGCAGAAAGAAGTCTCTATCTCTACGCCAAAATTTCAGAGCAAATCCGTGCTGTCATTGAGATATTCAGGTGTTTAATTTGGTAGAAGTTTTCTCATTTGCTGACCATTCACCTGAAACGTCCAAACTGTGGTAATATCCTGAGTTAGAATGGTGGGCTGGCTTGCAAACTTGCAACAGATGAAACATTTTGGGGTTGCAAAATGGAGTTCCATGTAATTTACCCAAATTTTTAATAATAACTAGAAAGCGATAGAGTAGTATATTATTTATTAATGAGTAAACATTCAAGGTAGTCTTTTAAGTTTATCAAGATCTTTTTCTGATGACTGTCTTATTTGGGCACCTACACAAAGTGGGATTTATTCAGTTAAATCTGCTTATGCGGTTGTGTGAGGAAAATGATTGTTTACCATCACCATCCACTCTCTCTAGTTTTGTGCCTTGGAAGAAGCTTTGGGGTAAGTGCAAGGATTTGGTTTGGCGTGCTTGTAACAATGCTTTACCTGTGAAATCAAATTTGTTCAAGAGATTATTTATAAACCTTAATGCAGTTCATGACTTTGCAAAACGCTAATGAATGGCTTTTTGTAAAGTTAGAACCAAATTAAAGTTTTTAAAAATCTTAGATATTAAAAAAACCAATCTAGATATGATTACGGTGTACTCAATTATTAATGCAACAATTTAATACTTTAGTTTTTGCTTGAAGAGTTCTCACTCATGTAGCAATTTTGATGGGAAGGTCCAATGCAGCAATTCTGATTCTGGAATATATAATCATGAATGTTCACGTTTCTACTATGTATTAGTACTTTTCAAAACAAGCAGAAGCAAAGCGATACATCACTGTTCAATACGAAGAATAAAATTTTATCCGTAACAATTTACATGTGTTTAAAATCCAATTTTAAACACTTTGATTATAATGATGATAATAATACGATAACATGTGCTTGAAATTTTGTTAGGGGCAAATGTCAAATGCAGCAACATTTCATACGGGAACTTTTCCTTTCATGTGAATTCCCATATCACAACACAAGGTAGGAATACATCCAAATATTCTAAACAAAGCTTCATATCTTTTAAAATTTTCCATTAATAGTTAATATGTTTTACCTTTTTCTTTTTTCATATATATATATATATATATATATATATTCTTTTTTCATACATATATATATATATATATATATATATATATATATATATATATATATATATAACTAAACTACTCATGCTAACTAGTCACTTTTTTTCACGTTTTTTGGTTAATAAACCTTGTGTTTAGTTTATTATTAAAATATAAACCTTTATCATGCTTTTTATACTTCCTGTGCAAAATAATAATGTTTTTCCCTTCTATATTTCACTTCGTACATTTTTATTTATCTGGGCGTTGTTTGGTTGAAGAATTCTTTGGGAATCTTAATTTGGGGATCTTACGTTCCAATGTATGTTATGCTTTCTTTTAAAAAAACATTTATAGGAAATTAAGATTTCCAGCAAAGTATTTTTAGTTATATTTTACAATATTTTTCTTACAAACATTCTGAAATGAAATTTTAGTTTCCAAGTAGTTGGAAAGTTTTATTTTTTTTGAACAAAAGTTGAAATGAGTTGAGTCTTAGTGGTAGTTGAAAAATTTTAGTTATACTTAAATAATATTCTTAAAAAACTTTTAAGTATATAAAACATATTTTAACATTTCTAGTAATTATAATTTTCACTAAATAAAATTTCTCTAAAACATAATTCCTAGGAATTTAAGAATATTTTACATACCTAACATCTCTCGATTCTCCTCTTTATATGAAGGAAAAGAAAGGTAGAAATTATAAATAATATTGTATATGTATTTTTTTAGGTTTTTTCCTTAAATATTTTGAAGCGTAAACTTAGAGAATAATTTATAATTTCAACGGTCACCGCACTAAACGGTAAGGGACTAGCCAAATAGTTTACTTCATTCACATGAGCTAGAAATTGAATCTTTTATCACACGTTTAAGAGACGAGACGTCAACTATGTTGGTTATAATTTACACATGTTTGACAAACATCATTAATTTTTAGAGAAAAACTTTAAATTGATCCTTTAAAAATATAATTGTTCTTAGTAAAAAGTTGTCTCCAAGTAAAATCTATCAAGTATTGATTTGATCCTCATATAACACCGATTAAAAACCGGTGTAAAAAAAGGACCGGTGTTAATATATTAGATCAAATTAATCAACATTCCATGCACTAATTATAGAATAAAAAATGATTTTTCTCTAGAAACAACCAATGTTCATTTTTCTCTTTAGAAATAACTACTTTTCCTATAAAATTAGTTATCATGAAATTAACATTACATGAAACGGTGGGATCATTTTTTCTGTCAAGAGTGGGGTCGGAATTGGTTGGCCATTATGAGGGACCAATGAACTAAACTATTTAAGATTTAATTTGACTTAATTTATTTGATTAAAAAAAGGTTAAGACCTTTTAAAAAGACTGTTTAATTAAGGAAGTTCTAAGTTTTTAAAAAGTCTTTTAATTAAATAGATGGGGTGATTTGAGCCTTTATATATAATTTTATAATATATAATATAATTTATATTACACATGTTATATTTTTAAACTACAATTTATAAAATTAAAACAAGAATTTATTAAAATTACCTTTAATACATAAATTTGATAATTATATATATATATATATATATATATATATATATATATATATTGTTAGTTGTTAGCCTTTTAAATGTCTATTAATTTATTTAAGATATGTTTATTGATTTATGTAATATATGTTTGTTGGTCTTTTTATTAACTTTAATGCAAATTAAACTTTTATATAGGCTATGAAACTTATTAGACTTCTAAATAGTTTACACCATAGTAATAAAAATATGGTCTATGTGTACTAACATACAAACTAAGGAAAATTATATTAACACCAAAGTGTTTTTTTTTATTCCCACCAATTTTTATGATTTTTCGAGCATAAACTGTATAAAATTAACCTTTTTATTTTAAATCATACAATTTCCCCTTTTTCCTATTCCGCTTTAAGGTTTCTTCTTCATTAGAACATTTCTTTAAACTATTTCCTCTTCTTCATCTTATCATTTCACATTTGACGCCTTCCCTTCCTGTTTCATTCATTTCTTCTATTGTGATCATTTGCTTCTTTTTGATTATGAAATTCATAGTATGATACATGTTCCAGAAGATGATATCTATATGGCACCATTTTTGAATAAGTTTAAGACCCTGTGTGTTTTCTACAAATAACCAAATCTAGGTTACTCTTTCTAGATTTCGACATATGAAATACCTTATGTGTTTCAGAACATGAAATATCAGAATGAACAAAATAAAAAAAAAAAATCGTTTGAGAACAGTACACACACCTGGAGTGAAGAACAGAAGGCAAGGCTCTCGATTGCTCAATTGATTCTAAATTTAGTTTTTAATCAAGAATGTGTTATTGAAGACATGAATATGGTGTCACTAACTTCTTTGCAGCTGCAATGAAAAAGTTTTGCGTTGAAGAAAAAGAATGAAAACCAAAATTTATAGCCTTTAAATTTGGTCCATCCGTTAGTTTTAAAATAACGATGTGTCAAGCTCATGACACATATCGCCAAATTAACAAAATCACAAAACCTTGGATTCAAACCAATGCCAAGGGATTCAATTGCAGTACCTTATGCCATTAGACCAACATAGAGAATTGAGAGATTAATGGTAGCAATTGTATATATACCATAACATTCAATTAAATATATTTTAAATGATATTTATTATTTAAATAAAATATTTATATTATAATTATATATTTAAAATATATTTTTCATAATTATATTTAATAATATTACTATGTTAATTATATTAAATGATATTTATAATATGTTATATATTAAATAATAATTAAATAATTTATGAATTATATTAGATGATATTAAATAAATTATTTAGTATATTATAATATTATTAAATATAATTATGAAATAAATATCTTAAATATTTATAATATAAAATATTTTATTTAAATAATATATATCATTTAAAACATATTTAGTTAAATGTTATGGTAAGCATGCAATTGATACCATTAATATCTCAATTCTCAACGTTAGTCTAGTGGCATAAGGTACTATAGTTTGGTCCCTTGGCCAAGATTTGAATCTTAGATTCTTCAATTTAAAAGTAATGAAGTAACCAAATTGAAACTCTTTAAACATGATAAGGGATCAATTTAAA
This sequence comes from Clitoria ternatea, assembly GCA_037962975.1. Lineage (NCBI taxonomy): Eukaryota > Viridiplantae > Streptophyta > Magnoliopsida > Fabales > Fabaceae > Clitoria > Clitoria ternatea. The sequence goes on from CM075670.1 coordinate 11,803,388, forward strand.
GGAAAAAAAAGTTACGGAACCACATTAAAAAAATTGTAAGAGATAAGGGACTTAACTATATATTTAACCTTTAAATTAATAGATTAATTTAAATATTTTATTTTCAATAAAAATCATAAAGATGAATGAATTTTTTTAAAGAAAAACATATCTTATAAGATGTAACTCAATCCAACTTATTTTCACATAAAAAGAAATTTTTTAAATTAAAAAAGGAACCAAAATGTACATTAGGTAAATATGTTGTCCCCTAGTTTATTTAGGCGTCCAGGTTTTAAATCTTTAATCACTTTAATGTCTGTGATTTTGAAAAAGCATATTTAACAAGGACATGGTTTAGGTAGGTTGGTAACATCTATTGTGACGTCCTACGTCTTTTTGCCTTTATTTATATCCGTTTAATTATTTTTCACAATAAATTTTTCACGTTTAATGATAATTAATTAGGTTCTAATGTAAAATACTACCTCCGGTTTCAAATATAAGCAAATTTTAGTGGAGCTTTTTGGTCCCTTAATATAAGCAAAATTAGACTTTCCCAGTGTCATTAAATGCTTGTTTACCAAATATGTCCTCATCATATATATTTTCAAGGCCACTAATTCTTTATGTAATTATTGATATTAAGGGTATTTTAGAAAATTAAATCAAATATGTGGTAACATCAATGCAAATAACTACCTCCAACTACTATTCTTAATATGTGTGAAGTTAGGTATATTTGCTTATATTTGGAACCGGAGGTAGTAATATTTATTTTTCGTAAGCATACTCAAAATAATAAACAATAGTAAATAAATCAAATAATAAAATAGAATTAATTGGAATAAGTGGAAGAAGAAAATGAAGTTAGGGGTTACTCGCTTGAGCGGGACCCTGATTCGCTTAAGCGAAATCAGTGAAAGTCGCTTAGGCGAGTTTCGACTCGCTTGAGCGAGATCTACATTTTAAACCTGAGCGAACTACGGGACATGCAAGGAAAATTCACAACAATTCAGTCTTTTACTCGAAAATGGTCCTCTCGGTCATATCTCACTCGGGAACAACTTAACCTTCATTCACTCGGAAGGGGTTCTCTCGGTCATGCCTCACTCGGAAACATCCTAACCTTCACTCAGAAGTGGATCTCTCAGTCATGCCTTACTCGAAAACATCCTAACCTTCACTCAGAAGTGGATCTCTCGGTCATGCCTCACTTGGAAACAACCTAACCTTCACTCAGAAGTGGATCTCTCGGTCATGCCTCACTCGGAAACAACCTAACCTTCACTCAGAAGTGGATCTCTCAGTCATGTCTCACTCGGAAACAACCTAACCTTCACTCAGAAGTGGATCTCTCAGTCATGCCTCACTCGGAAACAACCTAACCTTCACTCAAAAGTGGATCTCTCAGTCATGCCTCACTCGGAAACATCCTAACCTTCACTCAGAAGTGGATCTCTCAGTCATGCTTCACTCGAAAACATCCTAACCTTCACTCAGAAGTGGATCTCTCGGTCATGCCTCACTCGAAAACATCCTCACCTTCACTCAGAAGTGGATCTCTCGGTCATGCCTCACTTGGAAACAACCTAACCTTCACTCAGAAGTGGATCTCTCGGTCATGCCTCACTCAGAAACAACCTAACCTTCACTCAGAAGGGGATCTCTCAGTCATGCCTCACTCGGAAACAACCTGACCTTCACTCAGAATGGGATCTCTCAGTCATGCCTCACTCGGAAACATCCTAACCTTCACTCAGAAGTGGATCTCTCAGTCATGCCTCACTCGAAAACATCTTAACCTTCACTCAGAAGTGAATCTATCGGTCATGCCTCACTCGGACGAGACTGAATCCGTTAGGGCGAGATTCGTCCAGTAATCAGCTATACTACAACAGACACAATTCATCCCTTTTTCATTATTCATGACCCATAATTATTTACATAACCTGCCCATAGCAATTTATCAATTACATCTACCATTGGCTCCGTGCCAATATATATACATATATATCAAATTCATGAAAATCGACACCGATCACATCGACATCACCACCATACCACTTCAGCAACATGAATTCACATCCACATTAATCAACATACCAATTCTAGATTAGTTCACACACACAAGCAACATATTATAGCGTCACATACACAGAAAACTCATTACACACATAATTCATTTCATAATTCCTCGGTTCCTTGGCATCAATACTTCGCTTGGCGCACCTCCGGGGCTCCGACCTCTTCCCTGTCACTGGTTACTAAATTAGAAGAAAACCACAGCAAGGGTGAGTGTTTGACATCATAATTAATCTAGAACGAAAATTAAATAACCAAATGCTTGTGTATAAACTCCATCCGAATGCTTTATTCTCAAATTGCAAATCACAATCAGCAAATATAATTAAGTACATACACATCATTACACAATACTAATAATTCCATCAATTATCACCACTGACTCTCACACAAAATCGACGCCTAGTATCCGGATACTAAAGGATCGACCTTCAGCTGGGGGTCCTACTTGACACCCCGTGAACCCTGCTTGGTTCACCGAGTCTTGCTTGACTCTCCACCTCAACCACTGGGTCCTACTTGACCACTGGGTAGCTCAACTGGGCACAAAAACCACGGGAGACAGAAACGAGGGGCTATACATACCGTCGGCCGTCCCACACCACGTAATCATACATATATAATTCACATTCCTCATATCATATCACAAATGGCCATCAACAACAACACATACTCATCAAATGGGCGACCTACTTGTCAAGCCCGACATCACATGCCACTATACACATCGGTTTGTCACAATGTACAACATTTCATTCTCATAGTCATCGTAAACCATACACAATTCACATTTATACATGCATACACATACAACTATCATCCAGTAATATTTCTTACCGTTTTCATAATTGGTTCGACGACCCAGACCCAAAATATGTACCTATTCTAATTAATTACAACCCGAACACCCCCTTACCTCGATTCCAAGCTTCGACGATTTGTTCTTGATGCCGATTGCGTCCTCTAAGTACTGGGTTCAAGGTTCTACCTCTGAATCCAACACCCGCTTCGTCACTCGGTCCTCCGACGTTCGCTTCGCTACCTACGGAGGTCGAAATGTAAAACCCATAAACGTGATATTACCCTCATTGTTTCAAATACCATTTTTAAGCTCCCATGCACTGGAGGAATGGAAAATGGAAGCTTCCCCCACCATGCATGGCCATTCGGTTAGGGAGTGAAAATGAAAAGGGAGGGGATAACTCAATTCAAATGGTCCATTGTACTCACCTCGAAGCCACAACCTCAAAAACGGGATTATTTCGAAGTTTTGACGCGGAATAGGTCTTTCCTTGGAGCATGCAACTCTCGGCAGTGTGAGGGAGGAGAAGAAGAAGAAGAAGTTGGCGTGAAATGAATGAGGAAGAAGAAAGAATCTTAATTATTTAAGACTCAAGGGCAAAACTGTCTTTTCCCCATTTCTTTTATATTTTCCTTGAAAGTTTTAATTAAACTTTTACCTTTTACCCCCATCGGTAACTTCTAAATTTACCTCCTTCTAATTTCACCTCATTTAACTCTTTTGTAATTAATCAACCAAATAAATTTATTTATTTCCACAATAGTTAATTATTTATAATTGCCTTTATATCAAATAAATCTCTAAAACAATTAATATTTTCCGCTAATCATAATTTTACTAAAATATTAGGGATGTTACATCTATGTTTAAAATAATAATTTTGAAATAATTATTTTAGTCTTAATTAATCATAATATTAGATTGAGTGGGCATTTAAACAAGTTTTTTATGAAGAACTTATGAAAATAAGTAAACAAATTATGGCTCCTGTATTTTTTATTTGAATAAAATTTTAAGTATATCTAATCAAAACAAAGTCTCTTCTTAGCTTATTTTAATAACTTTCATGATTAATTTTATTGAATAAGCTTTTTATGTAAAATATTTTATTACATACAAGCTCTTAAATTAGTCAAGTATCTAAAATACACTTTGAATTCACATTCCTATGGTTAAATTATAACTACGTATATGACATATTTGTCTCAATTTTTTTTAAAATTAAAAAAATCATGGGAAGATAATGAAATATTTCTTACCGTCACGTGTTTTTGAAATATATATATATATATATATATATATATATATATATTACATTAATCTTATTATGAGATATTAAATAATTTTGAATTAATTTAATTTTTTACACAGTTATTTGATTTTTACACATAACTATGAATTCAATGATTGATTGCGAGAAAAACCTACTCAATAAAAAGTTATTAAGTGGTATGACAGTTTGTTAAAATTATACCAGGATAAGTTGGTTTTTCATTGTTCATCATATAGAAACATCAAAAGCTATCTGAAAATTTATTTTTATTTTTTAAAATAATGAAGATTGAGAATGTTCATTCTGTGTTGAGTGCAAGTTTTTTCTTGTTGGGTCAAATATTTTAATTTTTTAGGCTTTAATTAGTTTTATGTGTCCAAATCCATCCATTTTAAGAACAGTTCAAGTTAACCCATTAAAATCGATTCATTTTACATCTACATGTGTGATGTGAGTTTCCAATTTTATTTTTCTTTTATAAATATAACTCAGGTAGATTTTAAGGTACACTTTGTAAATTTAGGGGCATAGTACACCCATCTAAAATAACCTATTATAACATGTAAAGCCATCTTTTTATATTTACAAAATGTACTCATGTCTTTATAATATTATAACATATAAACATTCAACAGCAGATGGTGATGGCACATTCAACATACTAAAATCTGGCATTTCCAATGCAGCAAATTCAGTCTCCAAATCATTAGTCTCAACAATTTAATTGCTTGAAACCTTATCACTCCCGGTTACATTGTAAGTTGTGGTAACTAATTCAAGCACAGAAGATGGTGATGTGTGTGACTCCAAGTCATCTAGAGTAGCATACTTGGAATCTGATACAAAAGTTGTAGCATAAGAAACACAATGGTGTTATTCAAGTGGCCTCAATACTCAAGAGGGGGGGTGAATTGAGTTCTTAGAACTTTGCTTGGAATGCCTTTGAACTTGATTCTTTTATTACAAGTATAGAGATTAGGCAAGTGAGATCAAGTAAGATACAAAAGACAATGCAGAACAAGAGGTAAATATGGATGAGGCAATTTGTCAAACACTTGGTGTGCAATATTCAAAGTTACTTAATTCAAGCAAGCTTAAGTATGTAAATCACAATCAACCAACACAAATCAATAAAATGCAGTATATGAATGCAAAAGAGTAAGGGAGAAGAGCTTGCAAACTAATTTAACGAGTTCCACCAACCCCGGTGTACGTCTCGCCTTCAAGCAACCCACTTGAAGGATTTTCACTATTGAAGTTTAGAGATTACAAGCTATGAGCAATTGTAGCTTCCTAGTGTCCCACACTCAAGAACTCAATCCTCACTAGCACAAGGGCTACCCACCCAATCTCTCAAACTCTCAATACCCAAAGGTTGAACCCCAACCTTTGTGACCACTCAACCTAGAGTGAAAACCTTTGTGTTTGGTGTAGTGTTTACAAGCAAGTAACTCTCTTAATAGAGTAGATATACAAGTGAATGCTCTCTCAAATTCTAACTCTCAACAACAGAGGGTATACAAGTTGAAGTTCTAAGTTTCAGAAAAATGAAACTATACAAGAATAAAACTCACAAGATTCAAGAATTGATTTCCTTTGATGGATGTAATTGATGCATGAGTAGCTTGAAGGAGTCTTGTATTTATAGGGCTTGGAGATGAGCATAAGGGAGTTCCTAGCAGTTGCAAGTTATGGGTGCCTGAGATCTGTGGAGAAATGAGTTAGTTTCCACTTAAAAAGCACTTTCCCCAATTTCTGGTACTACCGTAATCGATTACGCCTCGAGCTGTAATCGATTACATTTTGAATTCTTCAATGTAATTCGTGCTGTAATCGATTAGACTATACCCAATAATCGATTAGCTTCAACTCAGAACCTTGGTAATCGATTAAGTCTTGTCTCGTAATCGATTAGAACTGGCACCTGATGCATTTAATTTGATTACGCAGCTTCGTAATCGATTGTCCTTGTATATAATCGATTAGTAGTTATTCCAGTAGCTTTGTAATCGATTAGATGATGTCTTGCAATCGATTAGCTCAAATACCTGATGCATTTAAATCAAACAGAGGTTCAGTAATCGATTAGCCTTATTGGTGTAATCGATTAGTGTACAAACAGAAGCTTCCTAATCGATTATTCTCATGTGTTTAATCGATTAGTGTACAAACAGAGGCTTCTTAATCGATTATTCTTGTCGTTGTAATCGATTAGCCTATGTGTTTTTGCAGGTCTGATGCTGTTTCTTGTTTCTCCAAGAGTTTCTTCAATATTCCTTTGTCATTATCAAAATCTGTGAACCTGAAAGCATATTCAAACACAAATGGTTGTTGGAAACATTGTTAATGTTGTTCTCATTACATAGAGCCTTGGCTTTGGTCATGGCTTCAAATTCAAGCCTTTTGGTCTCATAGGCTTATGAAGCCTCTTCTGCAATGTTATATATGTACCCATCCAAACACGTGCTCCTTTGAATGAGTCATGGATCTCTACAATGCATTTGCCCTATTTTCTCATTCTAACACCTTTGTATGCAAATAAAACAACATCAATTAAAAACGAGTATGCAAAGATCTGAACAATTTTTAGGCCAAAAAAATCCAATGCAATGAAACAGAGAGGGAAAGATCTTTAAGATAACCTTAGGCTTAAAAACACACCACACTAAAAACACTCAAGTCATGAGTAGTTAGAATCAATAATGCCCTAAGTAAACACAAAGAAACAATTAAAAGAATTCAAGAGAAACGTAAAAATGAAGAACAAGAGCGAGTTAACGAGATTGGAAATGGAAAAGAATTAGATCGAAGGGTGTGACGCACCATCGAAAGCGTTAGAATTCTTGGAAATAGGAGTAGAGGTAGAGCGAGAGTCATAGTGGTCCTTGGTAGCGGATAGAAGTGAAGAGGATGAGCGTTCCTTATTGTTGATAGCACAAGAGGTGGACGATGAGGATCGTTCGAGCTGTTTATCGAGGACATTGTTGATCTGCTTCCAATCAACGGAAGCTACCTCAGATTTGGATCCGACGGTGCCTTACTCTCTATAGATAACTGAACCGTCGTTGCCGATTGGATTCAATTTGAAATGACGCCATTAAGGGAAGGGAAGTTAAGGCTTTGAGTTTCAGCTTCAAGGAGTAACCATAGATACAATTTACAGACAAAAATAGCTAAGGTTGAAGAGCTTCTCCATCGTGAAACCATCCTCGATCGATGGCGGAGTGAAGTCCATGGTGGTGTTACCGTTGATGCTGCCGGAGAAGAAAGAGCTAGGACGAACATAGGTTTTAACCCTAATTTTGAGAAATATGGTGGTAGAATGTGTGAAAGGGAAATAAGGGTGACTGATTGGTAACCGATTGTTCTGATCACTCGAAAATAATCTGAACCGTTAAATTACATCTAACAGCTACAAACGCATGGGGGCATGGTACACTAAGATTTACAAAGTGTACCTAAGAACACGCCTATTACTCATGATGATTTGAAAACCCTCGGGAATGTTAACATTACGGTTAGAAGTTACATTGTTGGATGCCAACAATCACAATTTCTTACCTCCATCGTCATTTGCTATCTAAAGAGTTTAAATATTCATTTGTTTAACATCCTAAGTTGTTCTAAATTCAGCTATCTCTACTCGATCTTAAAAATTTTGTTTATTATGGTCATAGATTACTCTCTCATCCAACCTTTTACCTATACATCATTATTTATTTTCAATTTTTAAATTTATCCCACCAAATGGATCCAAACCAATTTAACATCAATGCATTCCTAAACTAATTTAATATCAATGCATTCCTAAATCAATTTAATCCAAAATTTCAAAATGGTCTTTGTGTGTTATACATAGCTCTTATTGTGTGTTATATGTAGAATAATCTTTTAGGTTTTTGTGTGTTATATGTAGTTTTTATCGTGAATAATTTTCAATTATTTTTAAATAAAATAAGTATAATAATTAGTAAAATATAATAGTTTGTGAGGTCACTTGTGGGATCCAATCGAATGATTTTCTAGAGTTGTTGGTTTGAAGTGGAGGGTTGTTTAAATTTTAAAAATAAAATAAGAAATGCGTAATGATGAGATTCGTAATGAATAGTATAACTGTGGTGGGTTGCTGATATGAAAATAACCTAAAACAACTAGTAACAAAAAAGTACCATGTTAAACCAAATGCATAGTTATTAGTTAGAGATGTTTATTCTGAAGGGTTGGAAAATTCATTACGTAAAATATCTTATGTAAAATAAACATGGAACAACAAAATAGGGGATATACAAAATAAAATTAGTGATGAAATCATATGAAATGAATTTGACAATAAGACTCAATGTGACAACATAGGTGTGAGTAGGATATTACTTTTATATCTATATCCACTTAAATTAATAGGTGATAGGCATCCATGAGTTATATATTTTTAAAAAATATTTATGAATGTTTAAAATTTTAAAATTAAAAAGGAAAATTGTTCATATAAGCATCAAATTATTTTATAATGATATAAAATAAATTTAGTATTATACAACATCATTACAATTTAGTATACTTAAAGTATTGTTTTAAAATATTAAATAAATTTTATTTTAACATAAAAATAAAATCTGGATATTTTTTATATAGTTACTGAGTATATTGGTATATGTGTATTGATTTTTTATAATCCCTAACGATACATATATCCAACAATATATAAAATAAGGATGACCATATGAAGGCTATCCTTCAATTTGGATTTGTGAATTGTCATTTAGTATTCATTTGGTAACTAGTTGAGATGATAAAAAAATTTAACGGTTAATATTGATCTTTTATATTATTGATAATTAAAACTCTGTTTAACCAACATATTTCTTTTTTTTCGTTGGTCAAACTTCAATTTGATTAATTGTTTAGATAGATTATTAAGGCTCCTATTAGTAATTACCATAATTTGCTGCCTATATCACACTCTAACTAACCTGAGAGATTATTTAGCTAAACAATAAATGACACGGTGACCAAAAATCTGTTTCCTATCATTGAATATTAGGGTTGTGATATAATCAGATCGTTTGAGGTTAGAGCCCAAATGTTCTTCTCTTGTAGTTGTAAACTTGTAGTTATGTCAACACAATCTAGTTTAATGTCTATGCAGTAACAATGGCAGAAATTAAATTGTGAAAATAAAGTAATATAATAGATTATATTGATTGTGCATACGGATTAAAAAATATTTTGAAGTAACCCTAATTAAAAAATTTTAAGTAGAAATCAAACATATTCTTGATGGGTGTAAAATATTGCGGTAAGAATTAGGGGAGAAAATTTGTGAAGCGTTGCAGACAGTTAAAAGTCACGAAAGATTGTTGATATTTTCTTTTAACTAGACAATTCTAATATGTTACCACTAAAGTTTTGCAGAGAAAATCAAATAGAATCTCTTCCTGAAGTTAAATCACATGCATAAGTAGTAGTCGAATACTCCAAATCATTTGAAGTTGTGGTCCATTTAATAATTAGTGATGTGATTCTTCACATGTCTACTTCTTTTTGAGTTAACAAAAGGTGTTCCATCTTTTCTGTGTGGAAAGTCTTTGCCATCCATGTCAATGATAAACGAATTCATGACTCATGACTCACCAGTCACAACTCTGAATCAAAAGTTACTCTGTCTCTGATGATCAGTGGCCAAATTTCCAGAACAAATTAGCTCAAGTTGTTCATGACCCCGATTGTGGACACTCATAACATGTTCTTGTTATTGATTGGTGATGTCTATGCCCTTGTTACTTAGACAATCATGTTATTGAATCTCGATCGAATGGGTTATTTGTTCTTCTCTAACCCCTTTTTGGCTTTTCCTTATGTATTTTTGTATGGAAATTTAAAGAGAGTTGGCATTGTGACTCCTCATAATAAATCTAATAATGTTTCAAATTAAAGCGGCCTGAAGGACATCATTGTATATACTAGAAAAAGTGATAATAACATGATAAAAATTAGTCTTAAAGGTTGAAAGAGGATAAGATATAAGGTTGATTTTAATAATCTCTATATATACACATATCTTAAAGAGATTAATCTCTGTTCAAAAAATATACATACATGATGAAAATTATACTTCCTTTTATCTTGGTCTCAAAATATAAAATAAAGTTAAATGAATCAACAAAACCAATTAAGTTGTAATCAAGATTATTAATTCTTTAGAAAATAATATGATATTATAAATGAACTTGATTAAATATAATTGATGATTAAAAATGTATTTAATGTCATGTAAAATATTTAGCTTCATTAATAAAAGAAAAAATAATAAATATTTTATAAAAAATGTAATTTCACATTTAACAACGTTTTTAAAACTATGTCTATCACTTTTAATAACTGTGAGAGGGAGTATAATTTAGTTTTCCTTAATTAATTTTATATTTTATATTGTATTATCTTTAGATAGGTCTAAACTACAAATTAAGTGATGATTCTCAATAATCTATAAAATTTCTACCACACATGCATAAAAATGTCCAAGGGATGAAGTAGGAAGATAAGATAAGAAAGGTTTGAATATATATAATTGAATTCATCCAATTTGTACAGAAAATTTAATTTATTTTTTAAAATTTTTTTCTTAAAATATAGAGAAATAAAATTTATAGAAACACAATTATAACATAACATTATAGAAAAATCTAAAATTAGATAAAAACCACAATGATTCACAAACTAATAATCAAACAATAACATTATGTAACTTACATAATACCCCCTTTTCAACCATCTCAATAACCCAAAGTGCACTCTCATCTCACAACACTCTATGACAAGAACATAACAATAGAGAAAAACTTAAAATGTTTTTAAGTATTTTCTATCGATACCTAAAACTCTGGTACACCCATTTATTACCATAAGTGTTGGTTCAATCTAGCACAAAATAACCACAAGAACAGAGTAGAAACTAATCAGAAACAGAAAACTTAGGCAAAAAACAATAAAAAGAGAATTATAAAAGAGACAGAGAAGAAGAAAGAATATCATGCTTTAACGTGGTTCAGCCAATGTAGCCTACATCCACGAGAGAGCAACAATTCACTATTATGATCTCTAAGAATAAATTACAAGAGAAACCAGCTTCACACTTTCGAAACTGCCTGTACTAAACCTTGGACTGCAACTCAACAGACTAGACCAAACCAGACTTTTCTATTCTACACTTGCTTTTCTCTCCCCACCTTTGTTTTCACTCTTGCTTTGATCTTAACTCTCATTTAAGAAATCTCACATGCCACACAATTGTTACAAATATATTTTAGAAATGATAAGCCATCAAGCTTATATAATACATGGAAACAAACAATAACTGAAATCTATTATTTCTAACAGCATAACAGAATTCTGTTAAAACAGAATTTGTTAGAGAAACTAAAATTGGTTTTGGAGTCAATCTTCACAGATCTCCACCTTGACTCTAAACACCAATGCAAACATGTTTCCATGAGTTACTCTCCCACTTAATCTTCAATCACCTTAAGAAATTAATCAAGTCCAAGCAATGCTTGAACTTTACTCTAGGAAGGGACTTTGTCAACATATCTGTAGGATTTTCTTTTGTAGTAATCTCCAGAACTTGAATCTCCTTTGAATCAATCACTTCTCTAATGAAATGAAACTTAATGTTGATATGCTTAGTCCTTTCATGGTAAGTTTGATGGTTTGCCAAGTGAATAGCACTTTGGCTATCACAAAAGATATTGATTCTAGTTTGACTTATGCCTAAATCATTAATCAAACCCCTTAACCATAATCCTTCCTTTACACATTCTGTTAGAACAATGTATTCAACCTCAGTAGTTGATAAAGCTACCACAGACTGTAAATTTGCCTTCCAAGTCACTACAGTGCCAAACAGAGTAAACACATATCATGTTACAGACTTTTTGGTATCAACACAACCTGTGAAATCTGCATCAACATATCTTGTTACAACATCACTTCCAGCCAGACTCTTCTTAAATCTCATACCATGCTCTAAAGATCCATTCAAATATCTCAACACCCACTTAAGGCATCCCAATGAACTTTTCCAGGATTTATCATAAACCTGCTTATTAGAGTGATAACATAAGTTAAGTCAGGTCTGCTGCAAACTATTCCATACATGATACTCCCAACGCCACTTGCAGAAGGGATGAACACCATCTCATTCCTTTTTTCATCAGTTTTAGGAGACTGAGAGACGGAAAGCTTGGTAAGAGAACCTAAAGGTGTGTGGACAAACTTAGATTTATGCATTCTAAACCTTTCAACCACTTTCCTTAAGTAACCTTAGTGAGATAGAAACAGTTCTTCTTTATTCCTGTTCCTTATAATGTCTATGCCTAATATCCTCCTAGCAGGTCCAAGGTCCTTCATTTCAAACTCAGAACTAAGTCTGTTCTTGAAAGCCTTTATCTCCTCCTTGTTAGAACTAGCCAACAGAATATCATCCACTTATAGAAGTAAATACAACACACACTCCTCATTCCTCTTAAGAATATAGACGCAACTATCATATCTGCATCTGCTGAAGCCAGACTTTAGAAGGAAAGCATCTAATTGTTTGTACCACATCCTAGGACTTTGCTTCAAACCATATAGAGACTTCTTTAACAAGCACACTTTGCTCCTATCTTCAGAGAAACCTTCTGGTTGCTGCATAAAATAGTTTCCTTTAATTCCCCATGTAGAAATGTTGTTTTGATATCCATTTGTTCTAGTTCAAGGTCAAACTGATTTACCAGACTCAACAATATCCTTATAGAACAATGTTTCATAACAGGTGAGAATATTTTTATTATAATCCACTCCTTCAACTTGAGTAAAACCCTTTGCTACAATTCTTGCTTTGAATCTTGGTTCTTCCACTCCTGGAAAGCCCTCTTTCCTCTTGAAGATCCACTTACACCCTATAACCTTTTTGCCCTTTGGTAAGTCAACAAGTTTCGAGGTCTGGTTCTTCATAAGAGATTCCATTTCTTCATGTATAGCCTTCATCCAATTTTGTGATTCACGACCTTCCATAGCTTTCTTGAAAGTCCTTGGTTCCAGACTTTGAATTTCTTCTGTCAGACTTAAAGCATAACAAATAAGGTCTACATAACCAAATCTGTTTGGGGGCCTAGGATTTCTCCTGGTTTTATCTTTGACCAACTGATAATCAAAGGTATTCTAACAGTCTATTTCTCTACCTGAACTTGATGCTTCTAGGTTTGCTCCTTCAAAGTTTATTTTCTGGTTCTGAAGTCTGGGAGAGATACTCTATCTTAAATTGAGTTTGCTCCTCATTTGAAGTACTCTCCTACAGATCCTTGCTTACCATACCCATCTTAGTTTTATCAAAAGTAACATCTCTGCTGATAATGCATTTTCCTCTACCTTTTTCAAGTTTCCATAGCTTATAACCCTTCACTCCTTTAGGATATCCAAGGAACACACACTTCACAGCCCTTGGTTCTAGCTTCCCGTCTTTGATGTGAGCATATGCTAGAGACTCAAACACTTTCAGTCCTGAGTAGTCTGCTGACTTTCCACTTTATGCCTCCCTAGGAGTCCTAAAGTTCAGAGCTGATGAGGGACACCTATTAATCAGATAAACTACAAGTTGTAACTTTTCCCCAGAAACTCTTTGGCATTCCTTCTCTAAGAAGCATACATCTCATTATTCCCAAAATAGTTCTATTCATCCTCTCTGCCAGACCATTCTGTTGAGGTGTATTAGGGACTATTTTATGTCTTTTAATTCCTTAAGACTTGTAAAACTCAGTAAACTGCTCTGAAAGAAACTCCAGGTCATTGTTAGTTCTCAAAACCTTAAGTCTATTACCTGTTTGGTTTTGAATCAGGGTTTGTCATTCCTTAAATCTTTTAATAGTTTTAGTTTTATCCTTTAACACATACAACCAGACTCTTTTAGAAAAGTCATCAATTATGGTAAGGAAATAAGAGCCTCCACCTAGAGATTTTACTCTTGAGGGTCCCCACAAATTAGAATGTACATACTCAAAAGGTCTACTAGAAACATGCATGCTAGACTAAAATTTAATTCTTTTAGATTTTCCTAGCACACAATTTTCATAGAATTCTAACTTGTTCGGTTTATCACTCTTAAGCAAATTCTGTTTTTCTAGTTCAATTAATCCTTTTTCACTAACATGCCCAAGTCTAAGATGCCATAATTTTGATTTATCATTTAAGCAGTTACTAACAACAGAGGCATGCGCAATAACAGTTGAGCCATCTAATATAAACAAGCCATTACTTTTATCCTTGTTACCTTTAGCAATTATCAAAGACCCATTTGAAACTTAAGAACACCATGCTGAATTTTAGTTGAATATCCTAAAATATCAAACATGCTTAAAGATATAAGATTTCTTTTTAGTTGAGGAATATACCTCACATCTTTGAGAAGATATTCTTTATTATCAAATATCTTCAGTCTGATGGTTCCCATACACCTTGCAGGGATGGTTGTCACCTAACAAAACCGTTCCTCATTCTTTCAGCTCCAAGGACTCAAAATAATCCCTCTCGGGACATATATGAAAACAACAACCTGAGTCCATGACCCAGTCCTTTACAGTCTGCGAAGTAGATACAACTAGAACTTTTACACTTTCATAACCATCTGCAATAGCTACTAAGTCTGCTGCATCAGCGGAGGTCTTTGTGTTCTTGTAGCCTTTTTCAAGACAATCTTTCTTGAAATGACCTGTCTTGTGACAGTTGAAGCACTTGTATTTTATTTTTCCACCCTTCTTGGATTTGGACCGAGACTTTTTCCCCTTCTGACTTTGCAACTTCTTCTCACTCCTTCCCCTTGACACATTCAAGCCTTCCCCATTACCATTAGGCTTAGATTCCTGTTGCCTCTGTAACTCCTTAGTTCTGATGGAGGTCTGGACGTCTTCCAAAGTAATGGTCTGCTCTTTGTCAAAAAGAATAGCATCCTTGAAATGTTCATAATTTTTGGGTAAAGAATTTAACAACACAAGAGCCTTGTCTTCGTCACCAAGCATTACTTCAATGTTCTCCAAGTCATCTAGAATTTATTAAATTCTGTCAATTGTTTAGAAATAAATCTTGTTTCATCCATCTTGAAAGAGTATATTGCTACTTCAAACAAAGTCTACGAGCCAATGATTTGGTCATATAGAAAGATTCAAGTTTAACCCACATAACTACAACAGTCTTTTTCCTTGCGACCTCTCTTAAAGCTTTGTCTCCAAGACACAAAATAATCGCACTTCTTGCCTTCTCACTCATATCAGTTTTCTTCTTTGGAGTCAAGGATGCTGGCATATCCTTTTCTTCCTTTATAGCTTCTGCGTTTCCTTGTTGAGTCAAGATAGCTTCCATCTTGATCCTCCACAAGCCAAAGTTGTGACGTCCCGTGTAATTTTCCGAATAAATTTTTCGCGTTTTTAAAAGATCATTTTAAAATTTATAAATTAAATTCAGAGTTCACGTAACAGTTGATAATTGCGGAATATTATCATACATACTAGTCGTGAATAATTAAATTCAAGAAAATATTTAAGTAGCGGAAATGATTTAGAAAATAACGGTACATGATACGTTATACTTATTACAACCCATAAAATCAAAGTCCAAGTAATAATTCATATAGGCATCAATCATGGCATCACTCTTCATTCTGCATGGCAATCACTGTAAAAATTAATGTAAGAGTGAGACAGAATATAGAATAAATATAAAATAAATAAAATTGTACAAACACAATCAACAAACCATAATGATATGATGAATATGCCAAACAAGTTCATTTATATATCTTTAATTAGTCACATGATGTCATGCTGGATCCATTTGGTTTGGTGGGAATACTGCAGTAAAAGTCTCATAGAGACACAAATAGGGCTTTAGCATATACCATGAATCCCTATACTTCATGGCGCTTAAGTACCGAAGTACACAATATCATAAGTAGGACTTCTGCATAAACCATGAATCCCTACACTCCATGGCACACAACATAATAGGGCTTAACTCATCATAGAGTAACCCCCCACCAGGGTAGGCAATCATGGAACCCCTAAATTCCATGGTGCGTCCGAATGCTTATGATGCATGAATGCCTTTAATTCTTTTAACATACCATGATATCCACATTTCCAAAACCTCTTGGATACTACAAGTCCTCAAGGAACACAATACACATAATAATTCACAAAATCATGGATTTACTGTTTCAACCACATATGTCAATAACCACAAGGCATTTATGTACATATATATTAATTATGTCATTCATAATTATTCACCATCACAATATACAAACTGTGTGATACTCAACAACATTTATAATAATTCATAATCACTCAATAATTTAATAAATAATTTTTATACATAGAGAAAATATCATTTTCTTTCAAAATAGCCATTCTAAGTGACTTTCAGCATCCCCAACAGCAACATACATTAGAAAAACAGTCATAACATGGGCAAATCAACTCCTTTTTAGGTGATTCCACTTTCTATAGCTCAATAATACAATTATCTACAACTTTCATGAAGAACACAGTTTTAAATTCCGAACAGAAATATTACTTATTCACGAAATACCACACTGCCTCAAGGTGAGTTTTTCAAAACGTACATAAATTAGTAATTTCAGTGTTTCTGGAGTTACAAAAATGATTTTTGCATGAAACCAGTTCTAAAATACTCTTAACATAATTATCTACAACTTTCATGAAGACTCAAACAACTAATTCATACCACAAAATTCCCAGTATTGAAAACAAGATTTGGATTTCCAAAATTCCAGAATTTCAGCTTGCACATACTTCAGTAATTTGAGCATAACTTGAACTACAAAAATTATTTTGATGTGAAACCACTTTCTAAAAATCCACAACTTAATTATCTACAACTTTCATGAAGACTCAAACAACTAATTCATACCACAAAATTCCCAGTATTGAAAACAAGATTCAGATTTCCAAAATTTCAGAATTTCAGAATTTCAGCTTGCACATACTTCAGTAATTTGAGCATAACTTGAACTACAAAAATTATTTTGATGTGAAACCACTTTTTAAAAATCCAAAACTTAATTATCTACAACTTTCATGAAGACATCCAAGGCTGATTATGCATGTATAATTCCCAGCATATCAAAATATACACTAAATATGAAGCAAATCTTTCACTCAGACATACAGTAGTATTTTGGCTATAACTTTTGCTACACATACTCAAATCAATCGGTTCAGGTCTCAAAATTCACATAACAAAAATATTTACAACTTTTATGAAGACATTGATCACTAATTCTTACTACAAAATGCCCAATTTTAACAATAAGATACGGATTTCAAGTTCACAGATTTACAGCTTGTACATACTTCAGTATTATGAGCATAACTTGAGCTACAAAAATTATTTTAATGTGAAACCACTTTCTAAAGATCCACAACTTAATTATCTACAACTTTCATGAAGACATCCAAGGCTGATTATGCATGTATAATTCCCAGCATATCAAAATATACACTAAACATGAAGCAAATCTTTCACTCGGACATATAGTAGTATTTTGACTATAACTTTTGCTATACATATCCAAATAAGTTGATTCAGGTCTTAAAATTCACAAAACAAAAAGATATACATCTTTCATGAAGAAGTCAGAATCAAAATCACACGTTTTCAATCTCAAAACTGATCAACAAGATACGAAAATAAAACTGAAATCCTAGGACAGCATACAATTCTACCCATTTCATAATTATTCACAACGCTATCCCCTCTTACCTTAATGGAGGTTCCTAAAGTGGTTGAAAGTGTTGTATTATTGTCCTAGCTTCAGATCAAGAGTGAACTTGATGGAGAAAGTGAAAGAAAATAAGAGAGAGACTTCACTAACTTTAGCTTGTTCTAAGAATTCAGACTTGGGAACAAGATGTAGTGTTGATTTAATGATGCAAATGACAAGTGGGGGACAAGATTTTCATAATGGGATTGTAGTGGGATGTTAGGTGCATGAATTATGGTGATAATGGAGATTTTAGGTGAGAAAAATGAGCTGGATTGTTGACCATTTCCGCAGCCTACATAATGTAGCTTGTATGATTGAAGTAAATATCAACTTTGACACTATTTTGGTATTTTTGGCATATCTCTCTCATATCTTAATGGATTTTAACAAATGTGGTCTTGTTGGAAATCTAAGACAACGAGGAACAACTTTGTAGTTTACCACTTTTTCAAATTCAGACTCTAACAAGGTAATAAAATATGTACAAGATGATATGATTGAAGTAAAATATTAATTCTGACACTGCTTCGGTATTTTGGGCATATCTCTCTCATATCTTAATGGAATTTAACAAATTTGGTCTTGTTGGAAAGATAAGAAAAAGAGGAACAACTTTGTAGTTAACCACATTTCCAAATTTGGACTCTAACTAATAATTAAAATGTGTACAAGATGACGTATTTTGAGTGGAGTATGTGGCAATTTGATGAGAGTAATTGGAAAAACCAAAGGAATTAATAACTAAGGAAATAGGTAATAAGTTACTTGATTAACTTTTACCTAAGGTATAAAGTTAAAATTATTTATCATGGTAAAAGGTTAAATCGAAGATGTTGTCCTAACCAAAAATTTATGTAGAAAGTTGAGATAAAATGGATAATATTAATAATGACCTAGATTAAAAATAATTACACATGAGATTGAAATTTTTGGGATGTTACAATTCTCCCACCCTAATAAAAATTTCGTCCTCGAAATTTCAAAGCTGAAATCATTCCGCACCATCATTCGGAACACAATCTTATCACAACTATACATATTCATGCTGACATCATCCCTCAAAACTCATTATCAAGTCCTAAACTTGTCTATATTCAATTTACACGTCCATGTTAGGCTTCGGGAATTCCTTTCCCAAGACCTAGATTCCTTAAATCTAAAATGGCTAACCACACCTAACAACAACAATACTATGTCCCTTAGCCTTAAGACCTCCAAATCATCACATGAATCATTCAATCATCATCAAAAATCTATTCGAACTCATTATAAACCTATCGGATCCGTCTAAGACCATTACCAATTCAACTATTTCAAAATGGCATATCCATTCATCAATTTAAGTATCTATTTCCCTAATCCTCTATCAATGGCTTACAACCATTTTTAACATCATCATAAACATCAACAACCTAAATTAATTCCCCCAACCATACACATATTCATATACACTTTTCTCCCAATCCTCAATATTCAACACTAATGCTTCAAACATTCATTTCCTCTTTATATAATCATTCTAGAGTATTCAAAGTCATCAGAAATCTTCAATTTAACTAAATTCCCCAAATCACAACACTTAGGTTTCTTTATCAAAACTAAATAACCATTTCTAATAACCACCAACCTCCATTATTAATAACACCTACACACTCATTACTAGGGGTTTTCACTAAAAATCATTTCATAACCTTATTACTTATTTCCCCCAAATTCTAGAGTTATGATTCCACTAAAATCAATAATCACCATTAACAATCATCATCTTCCATCTCTAATCTTAAAACTTTTGTATACTACTTCACACCTAACCAAAAACACATAAATCATATCCCACCTTTGGGTTTTACATGAAAATGGTTCTTATTTCTAAATCCATTCATAAGACACTCTCCTAACCATATAGAAACCAAAACCTAGGGCCAAAACAACAAAAGAGTAGAGAAGTTTACCTCAAGCCCCAAGCTATCCCAAAACCCTAGCATGTATACGAATATGATGGGAGAATAGAGAGCTTCCAAGCATCTGAATCATTCTCCAAAACGAATAAAAAGAAGGCATGGTTGGTTGGGTATGGAAGGAGATTCATAAAATGGTGAGCTTTGTAGAAGAAGAGGAGAAAAGAGAGTTTGTGTAGAGGAGGAAGAAGTGACAAAAATGAGGGAGAGGAAAAGGGAAATAAGTTATGTCTCGGTCCATCATTAAAATATTTCTCGTTTTATAACAAACAGGATTCCCGTTCGGGCTTAATACTAAATCCAAAAATTATTCCGAATATAGATTTGGATTCCCAATAATATTCTTAATAGCCCTGACCAATGACATCTCAATTCGAAGATACTTGGTCTGACACCCATTTTCTAACTGGGTATAATTTTAACTCTAGTCCCAATAATATTTAACGGATTTTCTATCGTAGCCCTCCTTCAAATTTTTACGCATCTCAACGCTTTTCCCATTTGGGTGTAGTAGGGACATTTGGCCAATTCATCAAACTTAGAAGCGTACTCCCCAACTGTCATATTACCTCATTTCAAATTAAAGAATTCCTGCTCTTTCTGTCTCTTTATGTCTTCAGAGAAATATTTGGCGAGAAATTCGGTCTTGAATTCGTTCCCAAGTGATGGCGTGTCCATCAGTTGTTAACCTGATTCTAACATGGGTCCACCAGTACTCTGCTTCCTCAATCATCGTATGGTGGTATACTCCTCCTTCTCAAATTCTGAACGGGGTAAGGCTTGAAAATGCATTCCATTTCCTTAATCCATAGGTATGCTACCTCTGGATTATCGATGACTTCCTTTTTTAGGAAGTGATCTAGTCCGTGAAGTCCTCTAGTGTTTCTTAGTTGATTCTGCCTCTCCAAAGCCTCAGCCAAACGGTTGAGAGCGGCTGCCATAGCATCGTTATTGTTTCTTGCCATCCTACATTTGTGGTTTGGTTTATACTAATTCTAAGGGAAAATATATCGTATATATATATATATATAATATTATAACGTAACTATAAGTATTCTACAATTTATCAGATAAGCAATAAGTCATATAACACACATTTATCATATCATCAAGCTAGTAATCAAACAAATCACTTGCAGTTTATCAATCAGGCACAAGTCATATAGCACATACGTAACATATTATCAAACAAATAATCAAACAATTCACATAGTATATCAAGAATCAATACATGTCATAGTAATTGGTCCTGAATTTTTGAAAATGCTCTGATACCACCAATGTGACGTCCCGTGTAATTTTCCGAATAAATTTTTCGCGTTTTTAAAAGATCATTTTAAAATTTATAAATTAAATTCAGAGTTCACGTAACAGTTGATAATTGTGGAATATTATCATACATACTAGTCGTGAATAATTAAATTCAAGAAAATATTTAAGTAGCGGAAATGATTTAGAAAATAACGGTACATGATACGTTATACTTATTACAACCCATAAAATCAAAGTCCAAGTAATAATTCATATAGGCATCAATCATGGCATCACTCTTCATTCTGCATGGCAATCACTGTAAAAATTAATGTAAGAGTGAGACAGAATATAGAATAAATATAAAATAAATAAAATTGTACAAACACAATCAACAAACCATAATGATATGATGAATATGCCAAACAAGTTCATTTATATATCTTTAATTAGTCACATGATGTCATGCTGGATCCATTTGGTTTGGTGGGAATACTGCAGTAAAAGTCTCATAGAGACACAAATAGGGCTTTAGCATATACCATGAATCCCTATACTTCATGGCGCTTAAGTACCGAAGTACACAATATCATAAGTAGGACTTCTGCATAAACCATGAATCCCTACACTCCATGGCACACAACATAATAGGGCTTAACTCATCATAGAGTAACCCCCCACTAGGGTAGGTAATCATGGAACCCCTAAATTCCATGGTGCGTCCGAATGCTTATGATGCATGAATGCCTTTAATTCTTTTAACATACCATGATATCCACATTTCCAAAACCTCTTGGATACTACAAGTCCTCAAGGAACACAATACACATAATAATTCATAAAATCATGGATTTACTGTTTCAACCACATATGTCAATAACCACAAGGCATTCATGTACATATATATTAATTATGTCATTCATAATTATTCACCATCACAATATACAAACTGTGTGATACTCAACAACATTTATAATAATTCATAATCATTCAATAATTTAATAAATAATTTTTATACATAGAGAAAATATCATTTTCTTTCAAAATAGCCATTCTAAGTGACTTTCAGCATCCCCAACAGCAACATACATTAGCAAAACAGTCATAACATGGGCAAATCAACTCCTTTTTAGGTGATTCCACTTTCTATAGCTCAATAATACAATTATCTACAACTTTCATGAAGAACACAGTTTTAAATTCCGAACAGAAATATTACTTATTCATGAAATACCACACTGCCTCAAGGTGAGTTTTTCAAAACGTACATATATTAGTAATTTCAGTGTTTCTGGAGTTACAAAAATGATTTTTGCATGAAACCAGTTCTAAAATACTCTTAACATAATTATATACAACTTTCATGAAGACGCAAACAACTAATTCATACCACAAAATTCCCAGTATTGAAAACAAATTTGGATTTTCAAAATTCCAGAATTTCAGAATTTCAGCTTGCACATACTTCAGTAATTTGAGCATAACTTGAACTACAAAACTTATTTTGATGTGAAACCACTTTCTAAAAATCCACAACTTAATTATCTACAACTTTCATGAAGACTCAAACAACTAATTCGTACCACAAAATTCCCAGTATTGAAAACAAGATTCGGATTTCCAAAATTTCAGAATTTCAGAATTTCAGCTTGCACATACTTCAGTAATTTGAGCATAACTTGAACTACAAAAATTATTTTGATGTGAAACCACTTTCTAAAAATCCACAACTTAATTATCTACAACTTTCATGAAGACATCCAAGGCTGATTATGCATGTATAATTCCCAGCATATCAAAATATACACTAAACATGAAGCAAATCTTTCACTCAGACATACAGTAGTATTTTGGCTATAACTTTTGCTACACATACTCAAATCAATCGGTTCAGGTCTCAAAATTCACATAACAAAAATATTTACAACTTTCATGAAGACATTGATCACTAATTCTTACTACAAAATGCCCAATTTTAACAATAAGTTACGGATTTCAAGT
The DNA here is from genome assembly GCA_037962975.1 of Clitoria ternatea. Taxonomy (NCBI): domain Eukaryota; kingdom Viridiplantae; phylum Streptophyta; class Magnoliopsida; order Fabales; family Fabaceae; genus Clitoria; species Clitoria ternatea. The sequence goes on from CM075670.1 coordinate 11,826,553, forward strand.
TCACAGATTTACAGCTTGTACATACTTCAGTATTATGAGCATAACTTGAGCTACAAAAATTATTTTAATGTGAAACCACTTTCTAAAGATCCACAACTTAATTATCTACAACTTTCATGAAGACATCCAAGGCTGATTATGCATGTATAATTCCCAGCATATCAAAATATACACTAAACATGAAGCAAATCTTTCACTCGGACATATAGTAGTATTTTGACTATAACTTTTGCTATACATATCCAAATAAGTTGATTCAGGTCTTAAAATTCACAAAACAAAAAGATATACATCTTTCATGAAGAAGTCAGAATCAAAATCACACGTTTTCAATCTCAAAACTGAGCAACAAGATACGAAAATAAAACTGAAATCCTAGGACAGCATACAATTCTACCCATTTCATAATTATTCACAACCCTATCCCCTCTTACCTTAATGGAGGTTCCTAAAGTGGTTGAAAGTGTTGTATTATTGTCCTAGCTTCAGATCAAGAGTGAACTTGATGGAGAAAGTGAAAGAAAATAAGAGAGAGACTTCACTAACTTTAGCTTGTTCTAAGAATTCAGACTTGGGAACAAGATGTAGTGTTGATTTAATGATGCAAATGACAAGTGGGAGACAAGATTTTCATAATGGGATTGTAGTGGGATGTTAGGTGCATGAATTATGGTGATAATGGAGATTTTAGGTGAGAAAAATGAGCTGGATTGTTGACCATTTCCGCAGCCTACATAATGTAGCTTGTATGATTGAAGTAAATATCAACTTTGACACTGTTTTGGTATTTTTGGCATATCTCTCTCATATCTTAATGGATTTTAACAAATATGGTCTTTTTGGAAAGCTAAGACAACGAGGAACAACTTTGTAGTTTACCACTTTTTCAAATTCAGACTCTAACAAGGTAATAAAATATGTACAAGATGATATGATTGAAGTAAAATATTAATTCTGACACTGCTTCGGTATTTTGGGCATATCTCTCTCATATCTTAATGGAATTTAACAAATTTGGTCTTGTTGGAAAGATAAGAAAAAGAGGAACAACTTTGTAGTTAACCATATTTCCAAATTTGGACTCTAACTAACAATTAAAATGTGTACAAGATGACGTATTTTGAGTGGAGTATGTGGCAATTTGATGAGAGTAATTGGAAAAACCAAAGGAATTAATAACTAAGGAAATAGGTAATAAGTTACTTGATTAACTTTTACCTAAGGTATAAAGTTAAAATTATTTACCATGGTAAAAGGTTAAATCGAAGATGTTGTCCTAACCAAAAATTTATGTAGAAAGTTGAGATAAAATGGATAATATTAATAATGACCTAGATTAAAAATAATTACACATGAGATTGAAATTTTTGGGATGTTACAAAAGTCATTCTCTCTTGAGAATTTCTCTATGTCATACTTGGTAGTTCCCATTCTTGATCTGTTTTGGGCTTCCTATAAACGGCGCCAATTGTTGGTTCAATCTAGCACAAAATGTAACACCCCGATTTTCTGGACTCGAATCCCTATGTAATCTAAATAATTAAACAATAAAAATACGAATAAATTTTTCGCATTCAAAATAATTTCAAAACACCTCCACGACCACATCAAGACTCGAACCACAGAAAACCAAATGGTGAGATTTGATTATCTATAACTAGATCGGTAAATAGTTTGCCCATAACGGTATACAGAAATAACAGAGTTTACAACGGAAGAAAAATACGTATACCGGGTACACGCCTAGTCCCATATATGAAGATATGGGAAAAGGCTCGGCAAAACATGCAAATACACAACCTGAACCATATAGGCCACAATCAACCTTACACATGAGTCATAAACATGCAATGCCTAAAATATGTATATATATATATATATATATATATATATATATATGGTCATGCAGCATACATCTCCGATATCCATATTCCATAAATGACCACATTCAATTCTATCTCAATATCATGTATCATCAATACTTATACATTCTCAAAATAGGTTACATGTCCAATGTCACTATATTCATCAAATGGGTATGAATCCCAATACCCCAAATATCAATATATCGCCTACTTATATTATCATTTACAATACATCCATCAAGATCATTAATTATCATCACTATGATACACATTTTATTTCACAATACAATAATTACAACCGCTATCGGCCAAGGCATTCTGTTACCACTATTTACCTTCCCAGAGCTTTACTTTATAAAAATCCTCTTCCCATGATGTTCCTGCATCAATACTAATAAGTAGACCACATGGGAGAGTGAGTTATACATTTCAAATGACGATATGAATACGATTGAAATTATGTGCATATGCATATCAACATCATGTATGCTTTGCTAAACACATCAATGATCATCATAAATTGTTAATTCAATAATATACACATATTTCATATTCATTAACCAAATCATAGCAAAGCAGGCATATACACATCAATTCCAACTCCACAACGGGCCAATATCATCAATATCGACCATTCAGGTCTTTTCTCAAAGCCACCATGGGTTATCATCATTATCATCAATCATAAACAAATATGCCCTTCATCATATTGGGCCATCACACATATATCATCATATTCAATATCCTTTTATTGTACTCATATCATTTATAAAGTTTTATGTGGTCTTTTAGGTATTCAATTACCCATCTCATCAACACTATACCACAATCTCAATCATCATCAATTATCATCACCATCTGGCATATCTCCATGCTATATGCAAATGCTCTTATAGCTAATGCATATACACAATGGAATAGACAACAACAAATGCGGATCCGACTATGGGAATAACACCAAGTGTGGGTCGAGCATAGGTGTGCTACTATGCCCCTACTACAGTAGAAAATGTGTACACATATATTTCAAAAGCATGCATGCATATCAACAACATCTTTTACTGGTACCAAACCGCTATCACCCATCTGTAGCACTAGTCACCTTGTGACTTGCGAATCAACAACATGGCCTCAACTGCCAAAAGTGCTACGGGCCCCTCCCGAACACACATCGAGAGAGCCGTGCCCCATCAGACACCTAGGTACTTGCTCATCACAGAGCCGCCCGCCCACTGGGCCAACCACATAGGGTGCTTCGTTACCAAACTATGGGCAGCTTCATGACTCATACACCGAGTCCAGGGGAAACAACAAGAATGCTCGTGCACTGAGCCGCCCTCCTACTAGACCAACCGGAGGAACCCCCTAATATTCCTTACTGGCAGCATATGATATGCCATGGATGCAATGCAATGCATATTAAATGCATTTCTCACACTGTGCATCCTAAATTTCTTACCTTACTCTTTAAATTTTTACTTTAAATCTTCTCCCTTAGAAATTATTTTTATTAACTTTATTTTCAATATTTAGAATAAAAAATTAGTATTTATTTTAGAAAGAAAACATTTTATGAGAATTAATTAATTAAATCTTGAGTTAAAGAAAAATTTTGTAATTTTAAGTATTTTTGGTTAATAATTATTCTCTTTTAATAAAACAAAAATTTTTTAAAAGAAATTTATTTTATTTTTTTCTAACTTAATAACTAAAGATATTTGGAAATAATTGAGATTCCTAAATTTGATTTTGTTAAGATTTAATTTGAGAAAGATTATGTAAAGTTTTATATGAAAAAGTTTTGAGATATTTAAGGCTTAGAAACTCAATTTCAGTAAGAATTAAAAACTGTACCAAATTTATTTCTGTGGGACAGAAATTCAGAGAATTGAGAAAATGTACAGTTTATAGAAATGATGTTGTAAACCTTTTAAGGTATTTAATAATTGAGTTTCTAAAAGCCTTAACCAACTAAATACGCGAGTAGTTCATGCATCATGAATCATTAAAGTGAAATAAAATGATATTGTCTGGGGACGGATTATAGAAACTGAGGATACATTAGAGGAGGCTTAATTACGAGCCTTGGGATGAGAGGGTGTGAAAGGGTGCTTCAGGGGACCTGGGGTAGCTCCCTAGTGTCGGGTACTTTCACAATAAAAACTTTCTCAATCTGACTAGTCTCTAAGTGTTTCCATGCCAGTTGAGTTGTTTATATTATTATTATCCGGACTTATGGAACAGTGTAAACTCCTGGTTGGCCCAGTGCAAATTAAAATTTAAGGGCCCACATATATAGGTAAGTTATGATGAAGATATTGTATACATTCATGCATTCATAATTGATTGTGTATGTGATTGTGATTGATATTATTATGTATTGGTTTGTGAAAACCCTTTGTTGCTTATGTCTTAATCAATAATATTATATTTTATTTCTCACTCCTTTCTCTGTGTCTTTGTTTCATATATTCTAAACTGATGGTTCAGAGGGAAGGATCGAAGAATTTCGGCAGTAGATATAGCACGTTCTAGAAAGGGAGCTCGGTATGAATACCGTGGTCCAATGAATAAATAATGTTAATAAGTAACTGCTTCTGGGCCATGGAGTTTCCTCTCTTTCTTATAATGTTTAATGTTTATTTTCTTCGGATGAATGTACAAATACTTTATAAAGTTTTAATAATATTTGTGAGGTATTTCAGAAATAATGTATATAATTTATTCCGATAGTTTCTTTTTAACAATCATATCTTTAAAAAAAAATTATGAATTTTTCTAGAATTTATTAAGGTGTAACAGAGGGTGTTACAAAGCGGTATCAGAGTAGTTAATCCAATAGGCCTGGGGAAAAGGTCTATCTTGCTTTGTCTGTAAACTCTGTATAGGTGATAGAGAATAGAATATCTGACTTGGTAGTAACTGTGATTGATGTGACAAATCTCAGTTACTGTGAAACAGGAAACTAATGGCGGGAAACGATCTTGCTGGAGTTGTAGAACGCTTAATCAATGCAATGGGAGCACGTGAAGGTCAAGGTAACGATGCCTTGAGAAGGCTGGACCTATTCGAAAAGCGCAATCCACCTCGTTTCAAGGGAGGATATAACCCTGATGGAGCACAAATCTGGATTCGAGAGATAGAGAAGATCTTTCGAGCATTGTAATGTAATGAAGCTGATAAGGTAGTCTTCGCTACTTATGCCTTATCTGAGGATGCCGAACATTGGTGGGATAGCATGCGTAGACAATTCGAAGTCAACGACGTGGAGATCACTTGGGATTATTTCAAGGATATGTTTCTGGAGAAATACTTTCCAGCTGATGTTAAAGAGAAAAGACAATTCGAATTCCTGTAGCTGACCCAAGGAAGTATGACCGTTGGAGAGTACGCATCCAGGTTTGAAGAGCTATCTCATTTTCATTCTCATTATAATGATGCTACTAATGAAAGAGATCGGTGTGCAAAGTTTGTAAATGGATTACGGCCAGAAATTAAGGAAGCTATACGAATGCAGGAAATCCGTGAATTTTCTGTATTGGTAAATCGCTGCAGGATCTTTGAAGAAGATCATAAGGATAGAATGACCAAAAGTCGTGAGCCCATTCACAAGGCAGGAGAAATGAGAAGTGGAGGACCTCACCATCACCAAAGAAGAGACTTCAGAAGGAATAAGCCTTACCAAGCGCCATTTCGCCGGTTTGGAGCAGCATCTGTTCCTAACAGACCCCAAGCTTCAACTGGAAGCTATTACCCAACATCTGCACCAAATTTCAAATGTTTTATCTATGGAGGACCCCATTTAAAAAGGGATTGTCCTAAAAACACTTATGTTTGTTTTAAGTGTAACAAACTAGGTCATCACATCAAGGATTGCCCAGAGATGAAGAGAGAAAACCCTGAAGGTGCAAGTACAAGCATAAATACTCAAGGAGGCGTGCACAGTGCAGTCGGAAGGCCGAAGGCAAAAGGAAAGGTTTTTGCAATCACTGGAGAAGAAGCATCTCATTCTGATTCCATGGTGGAAGGTAAGTGTATCATTAATAAGATTCCTTTAACTGTTATGTATGACTCAGGTGCATCACATTCCTTTATTGCCAATGACTGTGTAGAAAAACTAAAATTACCTGTGATAGAACTGCCATTTGACTTATCTGTACATACTCCTGGAAACAATCCCATTGTCACTTCTAAAGCCTGTTGGAAATGCCCTATTGTCATAAATGGTAGGGACTTTAAAGCTAATCTTTTCTGTTTACCCCTTTCTGGCTTAGAAGTTATTATTGGGATAGATTGGTTGTCTGACAATCATATTCTAATAGATTGTCATAATAAAACCATAATGTTTAAAGAACCAGTGAATTTGAATCCTGAGGATTCGAGATTTCTAACCGCCAACCAAGTGAGTGCCTCTTTAAAAGGAGGGGCTCAAGGATTCATGCTATTGCTTTCAACGAAAGGAGAGCAAGAATCAAAAATCAAAAATCTGCCAGTTGTGTGTGAATTTCCTGACGTTTTTCCTGAAGATATCCCTGGTTTACCCCCAGAAAGAGATGTAGAATTTTCCATTGATCTAGTACCTGGAGTTGGACCTATTTCAATTGCACCATACCGAATGTCACCTCTAGAATTAGCAAAGTTAAAGAAACAACTTGAAGAGATGATAGAGAAGCAGTTTATACGACCCAGTGTATCCCCCTGGGGTGCACCAGTGTTGTTGGTTAAGAAAAAGGATGGTAGCATGAGATTGTGTGTAGATTATCGGTAACTGAACAAGGTGACGATCAAGAACAGATACCCTCTGCCAAGGATTGACGACTTGATGGATCAGCTGCGTGGTGCCATGGTGTTCTCCAAAATTGATTTGAGGTCTGGATACCATCAAATAAGGGTGAAGAAAGAAGATGTATCAAAAACTGCTTTTAGAACACGCTATGGCCATTACGAATATCTAGTAATGCCTTTTGGTGTAACTAATGCACCAGCCGTATTCATGGATTACATGAATAGGATTTTTCATCCATATCTAGATAAATTTGTAGTGGTATTCATTGATGATATATTAGTGTACTCTAAAAGTAGAGAAGAACATGTTGAACATTTGAAGGTCATGTTGGAAATCCTGAAAAAGAAACAACTGTATGCAAAGTTGTCGAAGTGTGAATTTTGGTTGGAAGAAGTGAACTTTTTAGGACATGTAATTAGTCAAGGAGGAATAGCTTTAGACCCTTCCAAGGTGGAAGCAGTTTTAAAATGGGAGAGACCAACCACAATCACTGAGATTAGAAGTTTCTTGGGTTTGGCTGGATACTATAGGAGATTCATTGAAGGATTTTCAAAGCTAGGATACCCATTGACCAAGTTAACACGGAAAGGAAAACCTTTTGTGTGGACGACACAATGCGAGAATAGTTTCCAAGAGCTGAAAGATCGACTTACTTCTGCGCCGGTGTTAGTACCCCCTGATCCACATCGAAGTTTTGAAGTTTACTGTGATGCGTCTAAACAAGGACTAGGAAGTGTACTCATGCAAGACAAGAAGGTTGTAGCCTATGCGTCACGCCAATTAAGGCAACATGAGATTAACTACCCTACCCATGACTTAGAGTTAGCCGCTGTAGTTTTTGCCTTAAAGATTTGGAGGCATTATCTATACGGTGCAACATTCGATGTGTTTAGTGATCATAAAAGTCTTAAGTATTTATTCGACCAAAAGGAGTTGAACATGAGGCAACGAAGATGGATGGAGTTCTTAAAGGACTACGACTTTGAGTTGCAATACCATCCTGGAAAAGCGAACGTAGTAGCTGATGCTTTAAGTCGAAAGTCTCTACATGCGTCCACAATGATGATTAAAGAGCTGGAATTAATAGAGAACTTCAGAGATCTTAACCTAGCAGTAAAGGTTAATGCTAACAGCTACAGATTAGGAGCGTTGCAAGTGACAAGTGAATTCCTGAGACAAGTTTTAGAGGCTCAACGAGAGGATGAATTCCTGCAAAAGAAGAAAGAACTCTTGAAACAAGGAAAAGAAGTCGAGTTCAATGTAAGAAGTGACCAATTGCTGAGGTATAAGGATCGAGTGTGTATCCCTAATCAAGAGGAGTTGAGGAAAGCAATTTTGGAAGAAGGCCATAAAAGTTATATGAGCATTCATCCCGGAGCTACTAAAATGTATCAAGATTTGAAGAAGTTATTTTGGTGGCCTGGAATGAAGAAAGCAGTGACAGAGTACGTGGCTGCATGTCTAATTTGCCAGAAGGTTAAAGTGGAACATCAAAAACCCCCTGGAATGCTACAATCAATGGAAATACCAGAATGGAAATAGGATAGCATTACCATGGATTTTGTGACTTCTCTACCTAAAACTTCATTAGGACATGATTCAATATGGGTAATAGTTGATAGACTAACAAAGTCTGCCCACTTTATTCCCATTAATATTCGTTACTCTATGGAGAAGCTGGCAAAATTATACATCGAGGAGATTGTGAGATTGCATGGAATTCCTTCAAGTATCATTTCTGATCGGGACCCTCGTTTTACATCACAATTCTGGAAGAGCTTGCATAAGGCTTTGGGAACAAGACTGCGTCTGAGTTCAGCATATCATCCTCAGACGGATGGACAATCAGAAAGAACAATTCAATCTCTAGAGGACTTGTTACGAGCTTGTGTGTTGGAGCATAAAGGAAGTTGGAATCAATTCTTACCATATGTGGAGTTTACCTACAACAACAGTTTTCATGCTAGCATTGGCATGACACCTTTTGAAGTATTATATGGAAGAAAATATAGGACCCCGCTATGTTGGTTTGAGACTGGTGAAAACTTGATGCTAGGACCAGAGTTGGTACAACAAACCATGGATAAAATCAAAATAGTTCAGGAAAAGATGAAGGCAACACAGAGCAGGCAGAAAAGTTACTATGACAAAAGAAGAAAGCCGCTCGAATTTCAAGAAGGTGATCATGTATTCTTGAAAGTCACACCTATGACTGGGGTCGGTCGGGCAATGAAATCTCAAAAACTAACTCCTAGATTTATTGGTCCATACCAAATAATGCATAAAGTTAGTCCCCTTGCCTACCAAATAGCATTACCACCTTTTCTTTCTAATATCCATAATGTTTTTCATGTGTCAAACTTACGAAAGTATATATCTAATCCTACACATGTTATTGAACCTGATGTCATACAAGTTAAAGATAATCTTACATATGATGCACCACCTGTTAGAATAGGTGACAGAAGAATAAAAAAATTAAGAGAGAAGACAATTTCGCTTGTAAAGGTCATTTGGAGTGAAACGAGAGGAGAAGATGCTACATGGAAACTAGAAACTGAGATGAAAGAGTCTCATCCTCATTTGTTTTACCATGGTTGTCAAAACCAGACCGGACCGGCCGGTCGGACCGGTCGGACCGGGAACCGGTGGTCTGTCCGGTCCGGATGCATGGAAAAACCGGCCTCTATCTAAACCGATCAAAAACTGTTAAAACCGGTCAAAAACCGGTGAAATCGGAAAAAACCGGGTTTAATCGGTTCAAACTGGGTCAGTTTTTTAAATTAAAAAAATATATAAAAACGCCCAAAACGACGTCGTCTAAGGGCTAACATAGGGCAAAATTGATTATCTTCTTCATTCATTCCTTCGTGCGTGGTCAGTGCCTATACGTCTTCATCATTCATTGTGGTGGTCAGTGCCTCTCCGTCCATCGTGTTCCAGATCGTCGCTGTGCCCGTCGAGCTCCCTCCCTCGCCGTGGGTTCTTTCCCTCCATTGTTGTGCCCGTCAAGCTGCCGTCGAGCTCCCTCCATTGTTGTGCCCGTCGAGCTGCCGTCGAGCTCCCTCCCTCACTGTTGTTCTTTCCCTCCATTGCTGTGCCCATCGAGCTCCCTCCCTCGCTGTATGCTGTTGTTCTTTTTGCTTTTTTTTTAATTGTCTTTGTCTCATTGTAGTGAAGAAAATCCTATTTTTTGTGCTGATTTCTTTCTTATAGAAATTTTTATTTTATCAACATATAGGTGTTAATGGCATGTTGTAGCTATTCTTCTTGAATCCTTGTTAATGGCATGCTGTAGCTATTCTTCTTCAGGCAGTAAATATTACATAGGCAATTATAGCTTTCAGGACTGATTCATGGAATATTACTTTGCTGATTCAGTAAATGTTACATAGGCAATTATAGCAATGAATTTCTAAGCATACTATAAATTCAAACACATTAATATAAACATGTGATTAAACATGATTTTCATATAGAATAATATAAAAAATCAAACATGCTATTCTTTTTTATAACTTGATATAAAAATATAAAACTGAACTTGTTATTCTTTTTTTTAACTTGATTTTTAGGAGTTGTCTCATTGTTTCCTTATTTACTTGCTTAATCTTTAATTAACTAATTGGTATTGCTTTGCTCCTAAACTAAAATTAATTGGCGTTGCTTTGCTTTGCTTTGATTTGCTTTGCTCCTAAATTGAAATCAATTAGTGGTGCTTTGCTTTGGTTGCTTTGTTCCATAAACAAAAATTGCTTTGCTTTGATTGACTTATAGGATAATATGGATGCTAATGCTTCTCAAGATAACCCACAGCCTGACAAACAATCCTCTGATAGCATTTCTTCAGTTCGTGGAAAGACTGACCCTGCATGGGACCATTTTTCCTTTAGAAAAGAAGGAAAAACTAATGTCTATACTTGTCTATTTTGTGGAAATATATATAAAGGAGGGGGCATCAACAGAATGAAACATCATCTTGCTAAGATAAGAGGTCAAATAAGCTCTTGTCCAAAAGTCTCTGAAGAGGTTCGTCATCAAATGGAAGAGTCATTAAAGAAAGTCAAACTGAACAAAGAAAAAGAGGACCTTGATGAAGCATATGGATGTAATGAAGAGGAAACACAAGACCAGTCATCTGCCCAAACAAATCTCAAAAGGAAAGCTGATAGCCCTGTCTCTTCTTACTTTGCTCTGAGGACTTCGCCTGGTGCTCAACCATCCTTAAAAAGTGTATTGGCCAGCAAAGCTGCAGTGCAGAAAGCTAAGTTGGCAATTGCTAAGTGGATGTTTGATGCTTGCATTCCTTTTAATGCGGTAAATTCACCTTATTTTCAACCTGCCTTGGATGCTATTTGTGCTATTGGACCTGGTTTTAAAGGCCCATCTTATCATGAACTAAGGTTAAACTTGTTAGGAGATTGTAAGAAAGAGTGTCAATTACTAATTGAGACACAACGGGCTAATTGGGCTAAGTCAGGGTGTACTATCATGGCCGACGGTTGGACTGATCAACGGCAACGAACTCTGATAAACTTTCTAGTTTATTGTCCTGCAGGTATATTATACAATTTATTTTAACTTTTAGAAGTTAATTTATTATGAATGACTTGTACTATCATGTTATGCAACTTTCTAGTTTATTAGGCTAAATTCTAATTCCTATACAGGCATATCATTTGTGAAATCTGTTGATGCATCAAATGTTGTCAAAGATGCTAGCACATTATTCAACTTGTTTTCTGAAGTTATTGAGTGGGTTGGGCCTAGGAATGTTGTTCATGTAGTTACTGATAATGCAGCTAACTATGTAGCTGCTGGGAAAATGATACATGACAAGTATGAAACAATTTTTTAGTCTCCATGTGCTGCACATTGCTTAAATCTTTTGTTGAAGGACGTTGCTAGTATGCCATATGTGGCTGAACTTGCAACAAAGGCTTCAAAGATAACTATTTTTGTTTACAACCATATGGTTTTCTTGTCTTGGCTAAGGAAAAGAGCAGGCTGGAAAGAAATTATACGTCCTGGGGTGACTAGATTTGCCACTACATTCATTACATTGAAAAGCATTTTTGATCACAAGAGTGATTTGCAAGCTTTGGTTGTGGACAAGCACTTCACAACTCATCGGTTAGCTAAGACTTCAGCTGGAAAACTCTTTAATACTATTGTCCTAGAAAATAAATTTTGGAAAGATTGTTTCACAATATCAAAAATTGTAGCCCCCATTATCACTTTGCTAAGGATTATAGATGGTGATGAAAAACCTTCATTGGGTTATGTTTATGAAGGTATGCAAAGAGCAAAAAGTGCTATTAAGGAGATGTTTAAGGGTAACAAGGATCTGTATCATCCTTATACAGATATAATTAAGGCTAGATGGGACAAGCATTTTAAGCGTCATCTTCATGCTGCAGCTTACTTCTTGAATCCAGCTTTCTTTTTTGAAGATAACTTTCATGAGAAAAGTAGAGTTTTGCATGCCTTACTTGATTTGTTTGATATAAAATCATTTGGAATTGATTTAACTGCTGGCATTCAAGAAAGTCAAATGTATCGTCAGCGACAAGGAAGCTTTAGCCGAGAAAGTGCTTATACTGTTACGAAGACAATACGGCCTGGTAAAATTTAATTACCCTTCTTTATGTAATGCTTTTTTTATAATTTAAAGATTAATTATTGTTATCTAATATTGATTTGTAATGTGTAGATGAATGGTGGAGATTGTATGGAAGTAGTGCTCCAAATTTGTAAAAATTAGCCATACGCATCCTTAGCCAAACTGCATCTTCTTCTGGATGTGAGAGGAATTGGAGCCTTTTTGAACGTATTCACACAAAGAAAAGAAATAGACTAGAACATCAAAGATTAAATGATCTAGTTTATGTTGCTTACAACTTGCGTTTGAAGCATAGGTATATAGATTTTGTTTTAAAATGAAACATCTGTATGCTTAATGCAATTTTATGATGATTCAAAAAAATGATATGTGTTTCTTTAATGTTTAGGGTGCAAAATAAACAACCAAACTTTGATCCTATTGATTATGAATCAATTGACAAAGTTGATTTTTGGGTTGTTGATGAAGTAATATCTCCTGAGTTTAGTGCTGATGATATTGAAGATATAATTTCTCATGAAGATGCAATTCCAGTGTTTGATGGTGAGTCGTGAATGGTTACTAACATTTTTAATCAATTTTCTCTATTTGTGACTTTGTGTGGATGGTTACTAACATTTTCAATTAATTTGATAGGTGTTCAAGAAGTTGACATTGAAGAGCTACTGGTATTGGAACCAACCGATGCAAGTGATCAAGGTCTTAGTGGAGAAGATGACATATGTGCTGGAATTGATCTTGATGATTATTATAATGATGTTTAAAGTTTAGTAGTTTATTTTCTCATTATGTCGAATTTTAGTGGACATGTTTTTATTTTTTATTTTACTTGGTTTGGTTTGGACTACTATGTGTTTAAATTCTAATACACTTGTTGGATTTTTATTTTACTTGGTTTGATTTGGACTATGTATGGTTTCAATCAATTTGTTAGGTGTTTAAGAAGTTCTCATTTTCCATCAATTTTTTGGATTTTTTAAAAATATTAAGTTATTTAACAATTAATTAATTATTGTTTAATAAATAATAATAATTTATTAGTACCGGTTCAACCACGGTTCAACCGCCGGTTCGACCAGTGACCCTTGAACCGGTGCCCTCACCGGTTCAATGACCGGTCCGGTTCTCAGAACATTGTGTTTTACTGATTAATGTAAATTTCGAGGACGAAATTTTCTAAGGGGAGTAGAGTTGTAACACCTCTATTTTTATTTTTATATTGAAATTTTGAAGGAATTAAATTATGGTTCTTTAGAACTTTTTAATCTACGTATTATTTATGATTTTTTGGAATTTTTTGGAATTTTGGAATTTTTTTAATAAAATAATATTTTTTTAAATAATTTTAAATTCATATAAGTGAATTAAATTAAAAATATTTACAAGAAAGTGAATTGAAATTATAAGAAAATTTTCTAAAATCCGTTTCAAGTAGACTTATCTAAAAGTTATCGGTTTGAGAAAAATCTTGATTTTTTCCAATCGTTAAAAAATTGGAAACGTATCAATAAATTTTTATTAACAGAAAATTTTAGATTTTTAAAATTTCAGCTTTATATTACTTATTATAAAATTAGTGAGGACTGATATAATATCGCTAAATTTCAAAAAGGACTCATTTTGAATATTTAAAATATACCGAGTGAAGGATTACTATTTGACTTAATAATTTTGCCGACAATTACTATGCAAAACATTGTGCATGTATGAAATTTTCAAAAGGTGCACAATAACCTGGAATAAAAAATTCAAAAATGCATAGTACTTTTATATTAAAATAATGGAATGCATAGTAAATTTTTTTCCTATAAATACCGAAGGATTTCTTCTTTAGAATTCACAATTTCAGATTAAGTTTTCTTAATATAGTAGTGCTAGTGAGATAGTGGTGGAAGTGAGAGAGAGAAGAAAAGTTTTTGGAGAGAAGGTTCTGCCAAAATCCTAAGGTAAGAATACTTCTCTTTTATATTTTTTGGGTTATTTTCATATCGTTTTTAGAAATCTGTTATTATACTGAAAATAATATTATTTTAAGTTACTATTCTGCATAGTAAACACTATTTCAATAGTAAATTACTATTTCAATAGTAAATTACTATTCAAATAGTAAATTACTATTTACTGTTACTATTTACCGTTACTATTCACGATTTACTATTTACCGTTACTATTCATGATTTACTATTTACCGTTACTATTCACGTTTTACTATTTACTGTTACTATTCATGATTTACTATTCACTATTCACTATTCACTATTCAAATTTACCATTTCTGCTTTAAGTATTAATCTTAATCTTCGTCTTATGCTTATACTGAAATAAGATTGGTATTAATATTTCTAGAAATCGGAGGCGCAAAGCAAATTCATTTTGGGTAACAATTCAAGGTAAGGGGAAGTGAGAAAAGAGTATAATATGAAAAGACATAAGAATAATGGGAGGAGTCCCCTACTCCTTTTAAATTTAATAATATTATTATTTTGAAATATTAACTTTTTATCTTAACATTTTTAATAAATTTTAAATCAAATATCCGGTTTAACTAACTCTAACATACCTATGCAAGGACTTGGACCATTATGACCTATATGGACTGGACTATACCTATGCAAGGATTTGGACCATTATGACCCATATGGACTAAACTATACCTATGCAAGGACTGGATTATATGGACTTACATAGACTTTGACTATATTAATAACCATTAAACTTTGAATTATAATATTTATAAATAATGCTTTGTTGACTTGATTTTGATTGATATTTAATTGTGATTAATAATATTTGATGTGATTGATGATATTTAGTTATAATTGATAATGCTTGATTTTGATTGATGATTTTGTGACGTGGAGTTTGAGCATATAGCGAGCATGACGGAAAGCTAAATTCAGTAAGAATTTTCTTACCTTACTTTTTAAATTTTTACTTTAAATCTTCTCTTCTTAGAAATTATTTTTATTAACTTTATTTTCAATATTTAGAATAAAAAATTAGTATTTATTTTAGAAAGAAAACATTTTATGAGAATTAATTAATTAAATCTTGAGTTAAAGAAAAATTTTGTAATTTTAAGTATTTTTGGTTAATAATTATTCTCTTTTAATAAAACAAAATTTTTTTAAAAGAAAATTATTTTATTTTTTTCCCACTTAATAACTAAAGATATTTGGAAATAATTGAGATTCCTAAATTTGATTTTGTTAAGATTTAATTTGAGAAAGATTATGTAAAGTTTTATATGAAAAAGTTTTGAGATATTTAAGGCTTAGAAACTCAATTTCAGTGAGAATTAAAAACTGTACCAAATTTATTTCTGTGGGACAGAAATTCAGAGAATTGAGAAAATGTACAGTTTATAGAAATGATGTTGTAAACCTTTTAAGGTATTTAATAATTGAGTTTCTAAAAGCCTTAACCAACTAAATACGCGAGTAGTTCATGCATCATGAATCATTAAAGTGAAATAAAATGATATTGTCTGGGGACGGATTATAGAAACCGAGGATACATTAGAGGAGGCTTAATTACGAGCCTTGGGATGAGAGGGTGTGAAAGGGTGCTTCAGGGGACCTGGGGTAGCTCCCTAGTGTCGGGTACTTTCACAATAAAAACTTTCTCAATCTGACTAGTCTCTAAGTGTTTCCATGCCAGTTGAGTTGTTCATATTATTATTATCCGGACTTATGGAACAGTGTAAACTCCTGGTTGGCCCAGTGCAAATTAAAATTTAAGGGCCCACATATATAGGTAAGTTATGATGAAGATATTGCATACATTCATGCATTCATAATTGATTATGTATGTGATTGTGATTGATATTATTATGTATTGGTTTATGAAAACCCTTTGTTGCTTATGTCTTAATCAATAATATTATATTCTGTTTCTCACTCCTTTCTCTGTGTCTTTGTTTCATATATTCTAAATTGATGGTTCAGAGGGAAGGATCGAAGAATTTCGGCAGTAGATATAGCACGTTCTAGAAAGGGAGCTCAGTATGAATACCGTGGTCCAATGAATAAATAATGTTAATAAGTAACTGCTTCTGGGCCATGGAGTTTCCTCTCTTTCTTATAATGTTTAATGTTTATTTTCTTCAGATGAATGTACAAATACTTTATAAAGTTTTAATAATATTTATGAGGTATTTCAGAAATAATGTATATAATTTATTCTGATAGTTTCTTTTTAACAATCATATCTTTAAAAAAAAATTATAAATTTTTCTAGAATTTATTAAGGTGTAACAGAGGGTGTTACACCCATCATCAAACCTTTATTATTATTCACTATATTTCACTTTTGGTGATGAACCTTTCCCTTTTCATGATAGATCATGGGTATAAACTTATCATCCCAAGTATATCAATTGATTTCAAACCCCACTACATTATACCATCATCAAATCCCCCCATATGCATCCCCTCAAGTGCCTCATAATATAAAGGAAGGGATCCATCATAAGCCCAAAACAAGAAAATGAAATAAAATTCAATTCTGGAAAACTCGCTCAAGCAAGACCCATAGTCGCTTAAGCGAGGTCAACATAGCTCGATTGGGCAAGCCCCTTCGCGCGTAAGTGAAAGACTTCCAATAGCGTACACACACCCGCTCGCTTAAGCGAGATTCCCCCTTACTTGGCCACTCGCTTGAGCGAGTGGAGTCTCAGCATCAGACCTTCATGCACGCTCAAGCGACTCACGCTTGCTTGGATGAAAATCATCTAGTAACGCATTCAAGGCTCGTTCGCTTGAGCGAGATTCCATTTGTCTCGCCATTCGCTTAAGCGAGATTTATCCAGAACCAGTTTTCCTCTCGCTCGCTCAAGCGCGGCCATACCCTCTTGAGCGAGATTCGTCTAGTAAGCATCCCTCTGTTGCATACGTGTCTCGCTTGAGCGAGACTCCTGCTCGCCTGAGTGAAATTGGGATAGAGGCCACCCTTCTGATACAGGGGGGACTCGCTTGGGCGAGATCCCAACTCGCTTGAGCGAGTTAACTATCACACGCACAAAAACTTGAGTTTTTCACTCCTTTCCACATGCCAATATACTTCTCATCAATGGTTGGCCTAATTTAACACTTTACTTATATTGAATTATGTATTTAGGCTTATTTCAAGAAACCATGCCTCTCTATTTTCAATTCTAAACCTTCAAATACCTAAAGGAGGTTTTAACAACATTCTACATCACCACCTCACTCATTTTTCTGCACAATCATCACAAACAATACATTACACCTCAATTAGTTCATTTATTCATAGGTTTTCATCAACAACTAATTCATGTCCAACCAAGGGACAATCAAACAATCACTCTCATTTCACATCTATATATACATATACAATTTCTTAATGTTCAACAAAAACCAAGCCATCATTCATCACATCATCTATTCAACATACAACATAGTCATGGCAAGGCAATGCATGAGTCCACACATATACATAATTCAACACTTATTCACTCATGTAAATTTGAAATGCAAACTCCTCTCCTACCTCAAGAGAAGAACCGCAATCTAAACGCAACTGCCTCGATTATTCCGCATCATCATCCGGAATACAATCCTATCAACATACACATGCGTTTATTCAATTAATGAGCCATCATAAGGCATCATCACAATGTTAATAAATTATTAACATCCTATGGGGATTGTATCAAGTCCTAGACTTGTCTAAACTCCAATTCATACCATTGTGTTAGGCTTTGGGAATTCCTTTCCCAAAACCAAGATTCTCTAAGCCTCAAAGGGTTAAACAAATCCAACAACAATAGCACCATGGCCCTTATTCATAAGTGTGCCATCATAAATCCTTTTAGTTTTCTTTTTAAGACCATCATAAATCAACCATCTCAAGTGGCACATATTATGGCCTAAGGCCTCATCAAATCCTTATTAAAATCCAACAACCTCTAATATCAACTCCTCTGATTCTTATATATCTTCATATACATATATGTTTCAACTTTAAGATTGGAACCTCATCAAAACTCAATAACTCTAACAATTATGACCAATCATTCCAATCATTTTCACATATCATCATAAGCATATTATTATCATCAAAGTGCCAACCAATGTAAACAACACACAATGTTCCCAATGGTTGTCTACCCTATGATTTGGGTTTCACGTGCATAAACCATCATTCAAATAACATCAACTTAGCTCAAAATTCATCAACATTAATAATCAACCCCAATGCTTCTAAAATTTCATTCTCCCCTTATAAATTACCCTAAGGCATCTAAACCCTCAAAATCATTATTTGGGTCAAAACCCCCTCTAAAATTTTTCAACAACATTCAACATCCACCATTTTCCCAAGAGTCAATACAAACACATTAATCTTTATCCATATTTAACACAAACTATAATCAAGAGTCATTCCTCAACATTCAAGCTTAGGGTTTCCATATTTTCATTAACATGAAATGTTTCTAACATCACTATTTTCAACCCAATACCACAAAACCATAAACAAGGTAATGAGGAGGTAAGAGATGTTTTACCTCAAGTCCAAGCTCCACCACAAATGAGAATGAGAATGAAGAAGAGGGAGATGACCCATGCAAGCTCCCATACCCCAAGAATGCTTTACAACTCCAAGCTTAAGCATTAATTTTGGTAAGAAAATGGAGTGGAGAGAGTGGGGTTCTGTTTTGGCAAGGGGGAAATGAAGAAGAAGAGGAAAAAATGGACATGGAATAGGGAGGAGGAGAAAGGGAAAAAGATGACCAAAAATTAGTCATTACCCATTGGGTAAAGCCATGCATCCATGCCCTTTGTCCATTGTGTTATAAAATCCTTTAACCATTGTGTAATAGAGTGTAAAGTGAGTGAAGGGAGAGAGGAAGAAACGGATGGCTAAATTGGAGAAGAGAAAGTGAAATTTTTAGTTTTCTTTTATTTCATTTGGTTCGTAATTTCCTTGTTTAGTGTCATGCGTCGTGTCCAATTAATTATCTCCTTAACACTAAAAATTATTTTAGCTATATCACCCTAACCACAATAATTTTCTAAACATTCTAGACCCATCAAATATTTAATTTGACCAAGTAAGTCCTACATCATCTGTTAAATCATCCAATTCTGGTAAATCTTAATTTACCTATAATTCACTTCTAATGTCAAATTAATTCTCCCATAATTATTGGACCATAAACAATTAATCACCATTATTCCATAAATTGTTTTCTTTAAAATTTAGGGCGTTATACAAAACAACCACAAGAACAGAGCAGAAACTAACCAGAAAAAAAAACTTAGGCAGAAAATAATAAACAGAGAATTATAAAAGAGATAGAGAAGAAGAAAGAACACCAAGCTTTAACGTGGTTTAGCCAATGTAGCCTACATCCACGGGAAAGAGCAACAATTCACTATTAAGATTTCCTAGAACAGATTATAAGAGAAACCAGCTTCAGACTTTCGAAACTGCTTGTACCAGACCTTGGACTACAACTTAACAGACCAGACCAAACCAGACTTTTCTATTCTACACTTGCTTTTCTCTCCTCACCTTTGTTTTCACTCTTGCTTTGATCTTAACTCTCATTCAAGTAATCTCACATGCCACATAATTGTTACACACGTATTTCAAAAATGATAAGCCATCAAGCTTATATAATACATGGAAATAAACAATAATAGAAATCTGTTATTTTTAACAGCATAACAGAATCCTGTTAAAACAGAATTTGTTAAAAAAATTGAATTTGGTTTTGAAGTCAATCTACCATAAGTGTTTTTACTTGGTGTAATTTAAGCTTCCGCTTGCTTCATGCAGGGTAAAAAATTAAGAAGTAGATGAAAAAAATTTCATTTAAAATTAATACAATGTAGTTTCCATACTTTCCATGCAATTTTTAATATAAGTCTAACAGAATTTTTAATAATTTTTTTTGGTGTTTTTATCTTCCACAATATATGTTAGATAAATACGTTATAATCAAGGGCATAGTTTTTCCTTACAAGATCAATTTCTCCCACCAGCGTAGACATTTAACTTAAAATCTATTAGAAAGGTTAATTTGAATATGTGTGTGTGTATATATATATATATATATATCAATTACATTTAACATTTCAAGATAAATACTACCAAAAATCTATTGCACCAAACTTTAAACAATCAGACCCAACAGAAAATAAATGTAGAAATAGAAAGTTGTGACTTGTGAGTAGAAGAAGAAATTATGAAAATTTGGAAGTTGACAAAGCATATTATGGAAATGATGAATAATTTGTGGGTTTCAATTATACAGCACAAGGCACATGAGTTGGCTCAGACCTGCTTGGAATTTGAGAGTACCATTTTGGTTCATGCGGAATAATGAGGGAGAGGGTAAGGTTTGGAAATAGAACGTGTACATTAACTTGTGCCATGATCAAGTGGGTACCACATTTCACTCTCAACGTTGAACTCTTTATTGATGAGTCTTCATCGTGCAAGGAGAAATCGTGAATCCAAGGTGGATCACCCTCATAAGGCCTGCATTGGTGGAGCATACCCTTTTACTCCTCAAATATCCACATCACTTGACCCTTTTATTTTACTTACCCTTCTCAACTCACAAAAAGATAAAGTTTCAGTAAGGTCCACTTTATATGCCTTTAGTTTAGACATATCCCACTGCCGAAACTAGCTACTTATGGCCCATCTCATCGTGTGCCTGTCCTTCTTGCTATAGTCATTGTTCACACCAAATTGATAGATTCTATCATCTTTATTTTACAAAAATAAAGACATTAGTGGGGCGTCCTAAAGAGACAATAGGTGACATTTGAATTAATTTGGAGGACAAGAGAAGACAATTAGAGCTAGCTAGAGGGAACCATCTTAGATAGTTGGTTAATTAGTTTATGTTTACTAATCTAGTAATCTAAATATATTTTGTCCAACCATCCTATTTAATAATTATTACTGGGTTTAGGTATGGTTAACTTCATTTATGTTAAGATGTTGAGGTAAGTTATGTATCGACTAAAAATAGAGAAATTATTAATTTATTAACTAGATTTTAAGTTAAGTTAAATTTATTATTTTTTAATATGGTATGAAAGTCTGACTTATCTTGAATGTTGAATCACCTAAAAATGTTCAGAGCATGAATAAAGTGTTCTTAACTCTTAAACTATCTTTTAGGTTGAGTTAAGTTTATTATTTTCTAATAGTTTGATCAACGGATCAAAAACTTGTTTCGAATTAATTCAGTTACATCATTTTATCGAGAAACCAAACAATCACCAAATTAATGTCCTAATTAATTATCATCCGGTTGAAGCAAGGCATTTCTAATAATTTGTTTCATTGCTGGCTTCAATAATATATTGGGTTCAATGTTGAGTAAACTCATCGAATAGGAGGGCCCTTGCTTACCCCTAGGCCTTAGCTGATTGATTAATCGACATGATAGGTACAAGAATGTTAATTACTTGCTTCTATGTTGAATCATGCATATACTTGTCCTTTGTTTTTCTTTTAAAAAAACTTTGGTAGGTGAGGATATGATGCAATGCAACCTCCGGAAACTGCAAAAACGCATCTTTTCGTATCAATTTATTTTTCTATTTTCGAAACAGAAAGTTGATCACTTTCAGGCAAACCTGCTCGTTCATACAAGGTAACAATTCATTTAGCCCATGTAGTATTATGAGGCTTTTGATAAATACGGTACGTATGGAACATATTGCAACTTAGGTATGCATGTATGTAAGATGTACAGATAGTTATAGGATGTTGACAGTTGTGGCTATATTTTTGCTTTTTGGTTACTGTGTGTTTGTATTGAAGCATAAGGATATGATAACTTTACCCTTAAAAGTATACCTTTGTATGGGACTTCTTAGCTGCTATGATACCAGTAAGATATCTTACTGGAAGATAGTTATATCAGTTTTTTCAATTAAATATGATTGACAAGCAATAAATGTTTTCTGGTACTAATTTTTAAAGAAAATCAAACTGTTTTTGTCTTTTTTACTCATGCTAAAAGATTGCCGTGTCTTAGACATTGAATTAGATCCCAACATTATAATCAACGAGTGATAAGTTCAATTAGTATATGTTTGATTCTCTTTTAGTAAGATCCCGTTTGAATTGTAGATGGAAGAATCTCTGCTACGAGAGTTACCCCACCATAAGGAAAATACTTATGATTAAAACTGAAAAACGATTTCAATATTCTAACTTGTATATAATAATAAAATTAAACTAAATTATTAGTGTATCATGAGTCAATGTTAACAATGTGATAGATATATCATATTAATTAAAAATTTTACGAGTATACAAATTAATATATATGTGACTAATACAGACATATATTTCTTAAAGTGGTTAAAAGTTTAAATGAGTCAAGTCTTGAGGGTTAGAGTCTACCTCAAAAAGTCTAGAGAGGAAATTACTCGGATGTCATTTCACCAGGGGTTGTTGTAACTCAGAATTATTAATTTATAATTAATTAAACGTATTTATAGTGAAATAAAGCATGTTCATGATTAATGGAATTAAAAGTAACTAATGACAAATGTAAATAAAAAGACAATGAACTATATATAAGGAAAATCAATAGAGAGAGCTGGGATTGAATTTCATCTATCTCTCTCGATCGTACCTTGCAATACATATATACATAACATTCAACACTATTAAACTCGACGCAACATTCATTAGTCATTTATATTGATCCATCAAATATAAAATCCTTAAGAAAACTTCCCAAACATTGATTCCTCAATCATTTAAAGAAACTTTTTAGCATTAAGATCAAACGTTTTATGCGTTCAATACGTTGGAAACTATTTCCAACAACACAGCGTATTGAGTATTCCATTCAGACCAGTTTTCAAGAATCATTTTCCAATAACTCAAGAGAACAAAATAAAGAAGTTATTGATTAGATAGAATCAAGCATTAGGAACATAATGAAATACCAAAATTGAATAGAACGAAAATACCATATATATATATAATGCCCAACGTACGTCGGGTTAGATTCTTTTACATTCAATCCCAAAAAGTGTTTAGCTACACATCGTAGCCATTATAAACTAATAGAAATGAGAAAGGGAAGAAAAAAACAGTTTCCATGGTCTTCGGCCTTGATTCCTTGAAGATGGGAGTAAGTTTCTCTCTTTAAAAGCGTTCCCCCTTTTTCAAAATCTGATTTTTTTTCTTTTAAATACAGGATCTCGCTTGAGCGAGCAAAGCTCTCGCTCAAGCGAGATAGCACACTTCATCCCAAAGGAACCTTTGCCATTACTTTAGTCTTTGTGGTCTCGCTCAAGCGAGAATTTTCTTGCTCAAAGAAAGTTTGACTATTTTGGCATTTCATGAAGAGTAAGTTAAAAAGTAATCTTTCACTCTCTTAGATAGTCATCAAACTTATAGCTCAAATATTCATTATCTCGATTTAATCAGAAACTTTAATTGTCTAGCCAATTTTGTTTCCCACTTCATTCATTCTTAATTCTTTGAACTTTTCAATAGATTCTAGACTTGTGTTACATAAACCCATACTTGTTAAACTTTTCAATTAGTATGATGAAGTACTGGAAAACATATCCAGTCATTATTTCTATGGACCCACATGCATAACTATATATATATATATATATATATATATATATAGACAATAGATTACTCACCTTTCCACTTTTTAGTGAATAAGGTCTTAGTTATCTTCCCAATAAATAAGATTTACATCTCTCGACTGATTCCAAATCAAAAGAGTTCATATAATTATATCAATAGTATTTAAAAATGTGTTTCTTATTCATTTTCCACATGAAACAATTTCATGTAAGTAACGCTTAAAATCACTTATTTTAATCTACTCAACATTTATGTTATAAATGAAAATTTTGAGATTTAGGATGTAAAATTCAAGACTCAACTATGCATCAACATGTTTTTGAAGAA
The DNA here is from genome assembly GCA_037962975.1 of Clitoria ternatea. Taxonomy (NCBI): domain Eukaryota; kingdom Viridiplantae; phylum Streptophyta; class Magnoliopsida; order Fabales; family Fabaceae; genus Clitoria; species Clitoria ternatea. Next base: position 11,850,770 of record CM075670.1, read on the forward strand.
ATAAGGTAATTTATAAATGAAAATCCTTTCTTGTCCAACAAGAAATGACTTGCACAATGTCTAGTTCACTAACTAGACTAATAGGTGAAGATCTCATTGCTAATGTAGCAACCTTTGCTCCATTTTACATATAGATTTTTCTTCAGCTTCAAACAATAATCTACTTCTTTGATCTTTCATATGCATGTTAGATCTGTATCTAGTATCTAATACTAATGCTATTGAAGTAGGAAAAACTTGACTTCTAGAAGACAAAAACATGAAGCGGAAGTCTTACTTTTCTTCTTTTTGAACTCTTTACTTTGGGTAGATTCTTTAAATATCTTGTTTGGCCAAAATTAGAACTGATATCGTTTCTTAATCACTTTATACTTCTATATTTTAGAACCAACTTGCCATTGATAAAGTTTGTGTATAATCATATTGTAAATCTTCATGTATTCATGTTATCTTTTACAACTTAGAATTTATGGAAGACTGCATAAGATATTCAATACCCATTAACATATGATGCTAGGATGGGCCAAGCATGACATGCTATCATTCTTGCTTAAGGACAATCCTAGGATCTATGTGGGATTTTTCAAGATAATATGTCCTTCTAAAGGATAGATCGCAATAAGAATAAAATTTGGTTGTCATGGTTTTTCTAAAATAAAGTATATGCAAATTTATCACCTTTTATTATAAATCTTATTTAATTTTGGTCATTAACTAAATGTCTCCCACTATTTTGATTCAAAATCGAATACCCTCACTAAATCAAAAAAAATTCTGTTGAAAGATTTTTTAATGGGCCAAGATCTATGTCTGGCCTAGTGTTGAGTCGGTTATGACTGATCGCCCAACCATTGGTTATTTAGGTAGGGAACTTCTTTCCAATTGCATATCATGCAACTTTTGAATGATTGAGTGAGCAACCTTATTCATTTTATGAATTTAAGCTTAATCTTTACACCTCTAAGTTATTTTTCAATCCAATTGAATAATACGTAGTTAAGTTAGGGCTCAATAGTTTGGATATTGCAATTATCTTTACTAACACAAATAATAATACCCTGCTTGGCAGGCCCACTACATGTTGCCATTAGTATTGACGAGTGTTACTTATTGGAAGATGTTCAGACTTAATATTAGCGTTTTTAGGTTTTTCAATTTGATTGAAGTTATTTAATTAAGTCTAATAACAGACAATTAAATAATCCAATTATACATTCTAATGAAAGCAAACAACATATATCAGAATATACCAAAAATTCTCAAAACAATTTCTTTGTACAAGCTCACAGGCATGTTTGTGTGCTCCCATAGGTAATATTTACTACTACCGGTCCAAAAATTGGCTATTATGCATAATTTCAACATTGTCAATGTACCAGATAGAAAGGAATAAGAGAAGTTGGGGATCGTAGACATATGAAAAAACTTATTTCCCCCTTTTTCTCCTCCAATTACAATAAATTGTTTATAAAGCTTTTGGCCTAAAAAAATCTTTAAGGGAACTGTTAATGAAATTAGAGGCAACAACTGGACTTTTTTTATGAGGGATCTTTTCGGTTTAAGTAGATGGAACATTTGAATTTGTGAGCAACGTAGCAGCAAAACCATGATGATAAAGTAGAGTGGTTTGGGGTTCTAGTATGGTTTATTATCTTTATAATTATTGATGGTTAATGGTTATAATATTTTGTTTGAGATTCTTTCTGTTCAATTTGGAATTAAAGTATATTTAAACTACACACTGTCATTCAATTGAAAAATCAATCCTTAACCTTATCTCAAATTAACAATTTAACAAAATGGTTTGTTGATTTAAAATAGAGATTGAGACTGATTTTTTAATAGAGACATTATAAAATTACAATATATTTTAATATCATTATAATGAATAAAATTTTAAATAGGATACATAGGCACCAATAATCATAAAAATGATAGACTAACTAAACCAAATTAATTATGTGAGCATCAATGCAAGTTTAAATAAAATTTGTAATCATATTTTCTCTCTTTTCACATATTTTGTAACAATAAGAAATGTGGATTTGAAGGAGCCAATACTGATGATACATCAGCAAATTTGAAAGTAACAGTGAGTGTTTCGGATACGACAAGCTAACAGGGAGTGTCTCAGAAATAACAATTATAAATAGATTTGTAACTAATTTATGAAGTAATTTTGACTAACAAAACTTAATCAAACACATCCAACATTCATTCAACAAAATTTTAACTAGTTTATTATAAGCTTATGCACAGTTTCCAATAGTCAAATTTAATGGAGTGAAATCATTATAGTTTGATATCAACAACATTGATTAGGAGGAAATACGAAAAAGAGTAGGCATTTTAAAAGATTGAAAGAAATTGATGCTTCTTCCCTCCAAAGCTTATTGAATTTGAATACCTGCGTACACATAGATACAAAGGGCTCCATCTTTATTCACTTGTTGCCCTTTTTTGTGACAAACTGCATACTATGCAGTCCCCTCTTTGCCTTTCCATGGCTCCCTTTAGGAATTTCTCAATATTTTTAAGGCCAAAACTAAAATTAAGTAAAAATACATCCTAAACATATTTAAGCTATTATTTTATATCTAACTCAGGAATTGAGTTACTCCAATAATAATTTGCAATAGGTAAGACTTTTACCTCAACAGATTTTAAGATTCCAGTAATTATAAACAATTCTTATGTATCCTGAAAACAAATTATTAAGGTAAGGACAATCAGCTTTATATTTTCTTTTTAAAAATAAATAGACCTATTTCATAAGTGTCTTTATTTTATTTGAGTATTATTTGTATATAAGTTTATAGATTGATCTCAGTCATAAATTACTTATTCATTACAGAGTGATTTATGATAAAGATAGAAAATATATTTATAATTTATATTTTTTAGAAAGAAAAAAACATGATAGGGTGCCTGATAAAGAAGAGTATCTATCATACGGAATCTTAATTGAAGAAAACATTAATTTTATGATTAGCTTAATTGAAGCCTGAAGCACTAGTTAATTTTAGGAAACTTGAATGTTCTTCGATTTTGGACGTTTGTGTGTTACCTTACTGTTAGTAAGGGCTCGGATAACGTGTTCGCAAATTAGCATGCGAAATGGACAAAACAAAAACATATCTAGGAAACGGCACAAAAGACAGTTTACTTAGAAACAAAGCTATTCGTTACCTTCACCAAAATAAATTCAAAATGACCCACACCTTCCACGCGCTACATTTGACCTTTATTAATATTTTACAAACCTTTATTACCACTAATTATCCTTTAAATTATATTATATGTTAACACATCATAAATGGTTAACTCTTTTCATAAGATTTTTTTGATCAAATTTCAACTATATATCCAGTAAGGAAATATGAGTTAGAGTGTGTTTAGTTTTTTAATTGGGTTGGTCAATCAAATCCTGATTTGACCATTTCTAAAAATAGATTTTACGGTTAAAAAAAGTTTTGATTGTCTTAAACGTAAAAGATTAATATTAACCTTTAGATTTTTCTATTTTTATAACTCTGTTTTCCTAACTGAAAACTAAAGAGACCCTTAATTTTTTTTGACAGATGATCAGAGAAGAATTCTTTCGAGAAAGAAATCTAAGTTAATTTAGTGTTCGTTTAACAACTACTTATAAAAATAAAAAAAGATTTAATGTTTAATATTAATCATGTATATGTTGATTAATAAATTTCTTTTTATTACTCAATCTTAATTTAATTGGTATACAACTTGATATACAATTGGAGAAATGAAATTATAAAAATAAAAAAATTTAAAAGTTAATATTAATTTACACTGTTCAAAACTCCATTTAACCATAAAATACTTTTTTGAGTTGATTAAACTGAGGTTTAACCAACTCTAACGGGGAACCAAAAATGGATCTTATTAATAAATTTTACAATTAAAATGAAAACAAGGCTGAAGAATTGGTTGAGTTACCGAGTAGGAGAAAAAAGAAGAAGCAGTAATCGAGTATTAGAAAGTGAATAGAGCGGTTGGGGGAGTTGAAAGAAATTAATTGCTGCCGGCCTACGATTCATTGCAGGTGTGAGGTGACACCGAAAGAAAAGCAAATTAAACTCTATCCCGATCCTGCCCATGTTTAAGGACCTTTAATTTGAAATAACCAAGGGCGTTTTGGGTATATCACACAAACCAACTGAAAAGAGTTAAGAAATGGAGGAAAAAGAAAGGGACCCGCAATGGACCATTCGGCTCAGTTTCTCTCAGGTTGCTTTGCTATCGCTAATTTTTATGCTCCCAACTACGTATGAGCAAGCTAACACCAAGTCAAAAAAACCGCACTACACCTACACGAGTTATATTTGAGTCACATCCATTTCGAAGAAGATCCAACAAGTGCACAAATAGAAACATATTATTGTTTGTGAGTTCACTTTAATGAACAAACTGAAACCCTCTTGAAATTTTCAAGAATGGCCACTTCTCAGGGTGGTAGTAACAGTTACAGAAATGGGACTCACACTCACAACAGAGCCTCTCTGAAACCACACGTCAAGCCCAAGCCCACGCAACGCCGTAACAGCACCGGCAAGGACCACGCCGCTGGTTAGTTCTTCCTTCTTTTAGATCTTCGCTTTTCGATTATTGTGTTCCACATTTTCTCTTCCGTCACCGCTAATTGTCCTTTAGGCGTTAATTCCGTGGTTACGGCATGTGTTACAATTCCTTGTTTGAGACTAATGCTTTACTGCTTCTGGAGGAAGAGAATTTTTCAGGATCCGTGAATTTTGAATGAAAATTTGTGAATGTGTATGTGAAAAATAAGCGCGAGTGTTTGTTGAAGGTTAATTTAATGCTCTCTCGTTTTAGTCCTAACTTCAACGTGTTTGTGCTTTTGGTGAAGTTCCTGGAAGAGTTAGAGTGGCTGTTAGATTGCGGCCCCGAAATGCTGAGGAATCTGTGGCCGATGCTGATTTTGCTGACTGTGTGGAACTACAGCCAGAGGTATGATTAATCAGTGCATTTGCCTACCTTAAATGTTTGTTGTTTGTTGGAGACTAGTAATATTTTCTTGCTGCTGGTTGTATCTTTACACGGTTGTTGGATAATTAATCATGATTGTTTATCTGGCTCTATTGCAGCTTAAAAGATTGAAACTTCGGAAGAACAATTGGGATGCGGATACTTATGAATTTGATGAAGTGCTCACCGAATTTGCATCACAAAAACGTGTTTACGAAGTTGTGGCGAGGCCTGTTGTGGAGGTGAGTATTCATTGACCAGTGGTTTGTGTTCAAACTGTATAAACGTGAACATTTATGTGTGAGGGTGCATGAACAAGTGGTTTCAGGGGCTTCGGTAGAAATTTAAGTAACTTATTTTTATGTCAAAATCAAATTGATCAAATATGCTTTCGTGTTTGGCAATTCAAAGGTAGCTCAAGTGAAGGGACGTGGGTTTACTTAACCGTGTGAGTGTGACTACTTGCTCGGGATTTCTGTACTTTCTGGAGTTCATCATTTTTTATATCCTCAATAATCAAATAAAAAATTTACATTTATTTTGGTGCATGTATCTCATACAACTGATATGAATTTGAGTGACCATGATCTTACTGTGGAATTCATTATTACATGCCTTACTTTGACCTTCTGCAGAGTGTACTGGAAGGATACAATGGGACAATTATGGCATATGGGCAGACTGGTACTGGCAAAACTTATACTCTTGGGCGACTTGGAGAGGAAGACACGGCTGCACGTGGAATAATGGTGCGAGCTATGGAGGACATTCTTGCGGATGTTTCTTTGGAAACTGATACAGTCTCAGTCTCTTATTTGCAGGTACTTTGCAATGAAAAGGGTTTTATCAATTTAGCATATCTTTCTATTTTAGTTTCAATGTTTATGACATGTTTCTTAACTTCCACACTTAGCTTTATATGGAGACTATACAAGATCTGCTTGACCCTGCCAATGATAACATAAACATCGTAGAAGATCCCAAAACTGGTGATGTTTCACTACCTGGAGCTAGCTTAGTTGACATTAGGGACCAGCAGAGTTTTGTAGAACTACTAAGATTAGGAGAGGCTCATCGCTTTGCCGCAAATACAAAACTGAATACAGAATCTTCTCGAAGTCATGCTATTCTAATGGTAAATCAATCTGCATATGTTGCTTATGGTGCTCATGTTCTTGTCTTAGGAGTTATTGTTCACTGTTCACTGTTCAATATTTCTATTTCTGTTTAGTCTTGTTGGAGGAGTGAATGTACTTCTTATATTATAGGTACATGTAAGGAGATCTGTAAGAGGAAGAGATGCTTCTCTTTCAACTGAAAATAGCAATCATTCACATATGGTTAAATCAATAAAGCCACCTGTTATTCGCAAAGGCAAGTTGGTTGTTGTGGATCTTGCTGGTTCTGAGCGAATTGACAAGTCAGGTTAGTGCAATTAATCAAGTGAATTTTGTGATCTCTCCATATTCATCTGTTTTTACTTTTAGTGGCTCTAAATTATCAGAGGCTTTATTTTGAGGAGGCAATCCATATTTCTCTCCAATTTTTTTCTTTATATTTTGCAGATCATGATAACAAATGCTCTGGGGCAACATGAAATCTTTCAATTTTCTAGACTAATAATCTAATATAGTTCAAAATCAAAATAAAACTCAAATTGTATATTTAAGAACTGGGGATGATAAAATCATCAGTTGCTACAAACATATTGCTCATGAATCATGGTTGATTGCTTGGTACAGCATCCATTCTGCTTAATGAGATCATTTCTTGATTTGTTTCTCTATAGGAAGTGAAGGACATACATTAGAGGAAGCCAAATCAATCAATCTGTCCTTGAGTGCACTGGGGAAGTGTATTAATGCACTTGCAGAGAATAGTGCACACGTGCCATTTCGTGACTCAAAGCTTACTAGACTGTTACGTGATTCCTTTGGAGGTAAGATTCATTGAGCATAAGAATTGATATTTCCTATTTGTTTCTTTTTTTTTATTACTGTAAGTACCATATTCTCAATTATGTGAATGTTATGTAGCGGAGGGTGACAGGTAAAACATACTGGAGTGAGTCAGTCACATGTTTCCACAAGTGGAATAAAACCCTGGCCTAATAAGCAGAGGATTACTGTGGGTGACATTCAATTTTTACATAGAAAACACATGGTGAAGCCTAGGACACTTTGGGTGTAGTAATCTGACATTTAAGAATAAATTGCTGACTCACTGTTTATGCCTGTATATATTTCATAGATAAATCTCTTAAAACGGGTTTGTGCTTAATGTCTTGGAAGTCACCTCTCCCTGAAGCAGCAATCAGTGACAAAGCTTGGAAGAAATTCTTGAGGGGGCTAAAATAAATTTTTAATACATAAATTATCAGTGTGTATGACAGAGACTTCAACAGGGACTTAAGTGCATGATTTTATTAGAGTTGGGTACCAAGATATCAGTTTACTACACACACACACACATAAAGTGTTGCTCCTTTGTCAATGAAAAGTACGCCCATGTATGTTTACATAATAAAAATATCAATGCTCATGATACTTCAGAATTTTATTTTATTTATATAAAAAGTGATCATAGACAAGCACATGACATAAAAAATTTTAGAAAATGTTTATGGGAGCAACAGCTCCCTCTTGTCACCAAAAAGATCCGTCCCTGCCTCCAATGATTTTAGAGGGGAATCATAAGTTAGAAGATCCATAGATAAACTGTTGTGTTCTTGATTAGGATGTTATCACGAAATACATATTTTGTTCAATCATCAAGCATATTTTTTTTCATGAACCACATTTGTGAAGTGTATGCTTTGTAACATAAAAGTTTTAACAGGTACGGCAAGAACCTCACTAGTCATTACTATTGGACCGTCTCCACGACATCGGGGAGAGACTGCCAGTACTATAATGTTTGGACAGAGGGTGGGTTCCAAATTCAGTGGTGTACTTTCTTTTTCTCCCCTCTAATTTTTAAGATTATTGTAGCTCTACTTTTTGTTGGTTGGTTTGACTGTAATTAAATTTTAGGTGCCTGGTGACAATTTATTTTTATAAGGATATTGCATAGAATAAGAAATGTCTTGGTGCCTTGTAATGATTATTAAATGCTGAACATTTATGCCTCTTGTAGGCTATGAAGGTGGAAAATATGGTAAAGTTAAAGGAGGAATTTGATTACAAAAGCTTATCTAGGAGGCTAGACATAGAATTAGATAAACTCATTGTGGAACATGAAAGGCAGCAGAAGGCATTTGAGGATGAGATTGAAAGGTTAGCCACTGAAGCACAACATCGAATATCTGAGTCTGAAAGAAACTACATAGATTCATTGGAGGTTTGTTCGCTGTATCATTTTTATATATCCATGTTATAAGTATAGTGTATTCAAAGATCAGATATAACTACTCTTTGACATTGTACTACCCATTTCTTGCATGGTAGGGTAAGATGATTTGGTATGTATCATTAGTTACCAAGTAACTTCTTGGAATTCAAATAGTAAAATCTGTGGTTGATTTGATGTTGATGATTTCCGGGTGAATTGTGTACTGATGATAATCATTTTACTTCTCAGAAGGAAAGATCAAAATATCAGAAAGACTATATGGAATCAGTTAAGAAGCTTGAAGAGCAGTTAGTGATGAACCAACGAAAGAATGAGGAACCTCGTATGAAATCGATTGGAGAGGTAGTGGTTTTAACTACACTATGCTGATGTCTTAAGCTAATCACAATAGATGAAATTGCTAAGAACAGCAGAGTAGAAGACAAAGTTCTCTGGATAACATGAATATTTGATTTGGGGAAAAGTTTCATCTAAAGTAAAATCAGGATTAGTACTTATGTAGCCAAACTTGTTAATTTAATGAATTTTCCCTGCAAATTTATGATATGAATTTGTCATTTGAATTATGCTTGCCCACTTCTCTCTTGTAGATTTGAGGATTGAATTTTAAAATGCCATATAATAGCTCAATATTAATCAGTAAAGTATGCCCCCCTAATGATTGGGAGCATTGGTCGTGTTAGGCTCACTGGTTGTCTTTTCCTAGATTCCCAAAGCATCTGCTGAGGAACTGGCTGATTTGAAAAAAATGATTCAGAAAGAGACTCTTCTAAGAAAAGCGGCTGAAGGGGAAGTAAACAATCTAAAGATTCAAGTGGCTGAACTAAAAAAGTCAGAGGTATGTTTTTGTGCCTCCAATATTTATATTTTTTTACTTGCCTCTCCTCTTATCTTGTTAGTATCCAAATTAATTTTACATGAATATGTTTACTGTGATAGGCATCAGGAAAGTCAGAGATCTTAAAACTTCATAAAATGTTGGAAGACGAGCAACGTCTGAAAGAGAAACTTGAAGGAGAAATAGCAATATTACAAAGTCAATTGCTGAAGTTAAGCCTTGAAGCTGATGAGGTAAGCTATACCAAAATGTGCACAAATGCTTCAGTGATGGCTTTTATCTAGCAGATGTTTGATAAAAAGGATGGCCATTTTTGCATTATATTGTTTTCCTCTCTTGGTTTTCAACCTTTGAATTTTCTGAATTTAACTAATCACTCAATTAACATTTACTAATCCATTTTTATTTTGATTCGCAAATACCAAAGTGTTTTTTTTGGTAACAAAATTGTCTTCTTTATTTTAGAAGAGAAAAATTAAGCTACTTTTCTGGAGGACAAAATGATTCTCCTTTTACAATTTTTTGTTGAAAATCCAACAGCTGAAACAACTGCTACAGTCTATAACATAATGATTTTTTTTTTTCATTTGTTTACCAGCCAGAAAAGATGAGAAATTACTAAACTTTGGTTGTATTTAATAGGAAAAAATAATATTTTAGTCTTTGAAGTTTCACTTAAGTTTTAGTTTGATACTCAATATTTTGATATGGAATCGCATTTATGCTGATGGGGTCCATGACAGCTTCAGCAATTTGGCTTTTGTATTGTGAGCTGAAACCTGAGAGCTAAACTTTCTATTGTGAAGTTGATACTGTCTGTATCCTTATGACATGATATCTTTCTAATGGAGACACTTACTTACATTGATATTGTGAAGTTGATACCGCTGAATGTCAACGTAGCTAGATGAAAAACTCTAGCTTAATTTACTCCATCCCCCCTTCCTTGTGGCTGTTTTCTCTTTTTGTTCTCATCTCTGGTGGTGAACTTGGAAAATCGAGCAGCTTAAGTAAAATGTTGGGACTTCAACTGATAGCAAATGAGTTGTATACTTGTATTGAGGCCGTGTAAATAAAAACAAACCAACATTGTTCTTTGCCATTTTTTCATCATTGTGTGCACTGCTCACTCATGATCACCTGCCTGGATTGTATTTGGCTTGTCTTATTTACATTTTTCTTGTAGACAAGACGACAACTTGACAGGGGTGGGTTTGAAAAAGAAATGGGTGGTCATGATTCTCTCACTACCCAGGTTAAGCATCAGCAGCAAGCTTCGGGAAATGGAGAAAAGCCCTCGATAGCCAAGCTCTTTGAGCAAGGTGGTAACTAGTATATATTGCTTGCATTGACAACCTGACATATTTTGTTTATGGATTACTGTATCATTTTGGAATTATTTCTTCCTGATAAAATACATATTTTAACAGTGGGATTGCAGAAGATTTTGTCATTGCTTGAAGCAGAAGATGCTGATGTGAGAATTCATGCTGTGAAAGTTGTAGCAAATCTAGCTGCTGAAGGTTGTTGTTTACCTGCTTATGTTAAATGCCTTATCATGCAAAGAAGTAAAAAAAAATAAAATCAGACCTTTAAATTATTTGATTTAAAGTAAATGAATCACTGGAGAAAGTTGAAGTTTAGTATTTTGAATATTAGTGTTATAATATATGAAATTATATTATTATATCTGGTAATATATTAAAAAAATTTAGATTATTCTTTAAGATTAGTTTCCTTACAATGTCTTTTAGGATTAATTATCATATATTCATTTATTATTATGCTTTATTTCCTTAATTATACAAGATCATAATTACTATAAATAGGAGATAGTCCTTTAAGTTTTATGAGCACATCAACATATCAACATATTGTAATATATTTAGTAAATATCAATTATTATTTAATTATTTATCAATTATTTTAATTATCTTTCTTCTCTTTATCTCTCTTTTTACCTAAAACCCCATAATTTCAATATGGTATTAGAGCAATATCATCCTCTGTGAGCTACCCCGTCACTATTCTACTATCGAGTTCCCTTCACTTTGGAACTACTTTGTTGTCATGATTTCTTCTTTTTAATTTGTGTTTTTTGTTCTATTTCTATTTAGCGTTTGTGATCCCTTTTGTTGTGTTATTCATTCTAGTGAATTCAATACTCCTTTGGTTGGTTCATCATTTCGACCTCTTTCTTCTTCATCTTAGCTTTCATTGTGTACTATTTCATGGCGTGTTTTGAGTTTAGCCTTTACCTTTCTTTTGACCATTTATTTTGGTCAAATTTGTTAGTGTCTCTATTTAGTTTTACCCTAGTATCAAATATACGCTATGAGATTTGAGACATCAAACTAACCCCTTGATTTTCCCGAAGATATGGGTCGTCTGACTATGTGGCTTTCCCAACAAAATCAATTTGACCCTACGACCTTACCAAAAGTATCAACTGGCCCTATGGTTTTTCTGAAGTCATCAATTTGGCTTTATGGGTTTCCAAAGAAATTAACCTGTTCCCCCAAATATACCAAAATTATCGACTAGCTCCACAATAGTCCCAAAGAATTTTCTTAATTTCAACATATTGTAATTCTTTAAATGGTTTTTCTAATCTGTACAACATTAATAGGATATAAAAATTTAAAAATAGAAAGTTTTATTGGAAATTGTGTTTGACTTACCGAGACTACATTGATATTAATTTTAAATGGAAACTATCCATTTTTTATTTCTTATTCTATGCACAGCTTAGAAAAATCGTTCTTTCAATATCAATTATTTTTTCATTCTCTTTTTCTCTTTATCTCCCTGTATACCTAAAACTTCATAATTTCAACAATTAGTTTAAAATAAACATCACAAAATCATATTAAATCTTCTTTTCCTTATTCCTGCTTAGACTTATAAATATTTGGCTTGGTTCATTAAATGCACTGGTTCAGAGAAGGAAAGCATCTTCTTCTAAAACTATGTTTACTTTATAGAACATGGTGTTATAAAAACATCGGCCCTAACATCTACCCAACTTGATGTAACAGAAACAAATCAGGGAAAAATTGTAGAAGCAGGAGGGCTCACATCCTTGCTTAACCTGCTTACGAGCTCACAAGATGAGACCATACACAGAGTTGCTGCAGGTGCTATTGCAAATTTGGCAATGAATGGTAAATTTGTGTTTCCTCTTCTTTCCAAGTAGTATTTTCATGAAATAAAAATATTTGTTACTAACACATTTTTTTACTGGCCTGGCCTCTGCACCCTTTATTCTGTATATAGAAACCAACCAAGAACTTATTATGGCCCAAGGGGGCATTAGTTTGCTGTCGATGACTGCAGCCAATGCTGAAGATCCTCAAACACTACGAATGGTTGCCGGGGCAATTGCTAATCTTTGTGGCAATGGTAACCTGCTGATCTTATTATATTTTTGAAATTGTTTTAATTGTCTGCATTATAGATGGATTTTACCTCTATATAGATAATGCACTACGAATGGTTGCCGGGGCAATTGCTAATCTTTGTGGCAATGGTAACCTGCTAATCTTATTATATTTTTGAAATTGTTTTAATTGTCTGCATTATAGATGGATTTTACCTCTATATAGATAATGCATTCAATCTTGAAGACTCGTTACTTATAGAAGATCCTTCTGGTCTAGTGCTGACTGGGGCGTAGGATAAGAATCATGGACAACAAATTTGTTGAACCACCTGCTTTACTGCATGTGTCCATCTTTTCTATTTTGGATGAGTAATAGTGTAATACAACAAAGCATAGACAGAATCATCTGTTTGTGCTGCATATAGATTATACAATGTAGTTTATTGTTGGTTACTTCTGTTAAAATTTTCCTCTTCCTGTTAGTTGATATTTTGAAAGGATTATGAATTTACAAAGCCATATATGTATTCTGTTGAACAAACATATTTCAATAAATAGAATCTCTGGCAAACTAAATCTTTGAAACATGAAAGTACAGTTGTATCAATAAGGTTTTCTTTTTGTGTGTTTAACATACCTCATTCGGGCTTGAGTCAGATGGACCACTATAAGCTGCAAAGTTTTTCAACCAAGTAATGCAGTTCCATTCCTAATAGGGCTCAAACTTGAGACCCTAGGTTAAGACAAAATAACCCCTTATCAGTTGACTTACATGCTTGGTGGTTATCAATAAGGTGTTTGATGTTATGTTTGTTGAGTTATTTGATAATGATTTTAACTTAATCTACTCTCCTCTCCTCTTTATTTTTGTGGTTGTCATGCCTGGTGAATGTTTTTAAAAAATTCACATTGAAGATTAAAGTCAAAACAATGTTTGACATATTCTGAAAATGGCCAAGAGTTGTTTTATGGGGGGTCTCATGGGGCAGTCTTGGATATAGTGTGAGTAAATTGATCTGTGGAGAGACTGGGAGCAATTCTAGTCTAAGCATCATGTACTTAGTTGATTCTCTTGAAACAAAGTAACCTGCGGCCACTAAAAGTTTGGTGTCCTTCCATCTAGATAAACTACAAACAAAACTAAGGGGCGAAGGTGGTATCAAGGCACTGCTGGGAATGGTCAGATGTAGACATCCTGATGTACATGCACAAGTTGCTCGTGGAATAGCAAATTTTGCTAAGTGTGAGTCAAGAGCATCTAGTCAAGGTATCTTATCTAAGCAGCTTCCCAAGTCACATATTTCTATTGTGTTAACATTAATATGCTTATCGAAATGACATGGTTGCATTTAACCGCATGAAGGCAGCTAGGGTTTAGACATGGAAACACGGTCTCTTGAATCAGAAACTCTTATACCAGCCATTCGAGGAGCTAAATACTATTTCTGATGATCAAATTTTACTAGGCTGATTAGTGTGTGTGCGCACACTTATGCGTGCGTCAAGGATTTAATTAATGCTAACTAAGGAATTATAGCCCTCAAATCAGGCACAATTACTAGAAATAGGGAAATCTGTCCTAATTACTAAAGGGTTTCATAAGTACACCCTAAGAAATTTAAAATAGAAAATTTTTATTGGGAAAGAAAGTATTAATTATCTCAAGATTATAAAAGGTATTTTCAAATACCTCCCCAATAAAAAATTTCTCTTTTTAACTTCTGATGGTATGTCCATGGCACAAAATAGAAAATCCATTACAGAAATAAGGAAACAAATCCACATAAATCTTCTAGCGAGTTTATAATAAAAATGGAAAGGAGAGGAAAAAATACACATGTTGCAACTAAGATGATACTCCCTCCAGTTTCATATTTAACCAAAAAAAAAAAAAACTATTTCATTGCTTATTAAGTATGTTGGTGAATTATTATTATTTTCTTTAATGTTGTTAAATATTTGGTTTGCTTTTATAAAATATTCTTAATCTCATTTATGACTTGTGTTTCAAAGTTGTTCTTTTTAATTCATTGCCTTGGGAATACCTTTAAAAAAGACATTTCTGGTATGCAAATATATATTTGATATTTGAAAAATACACTTTTGCTTGAGTCCAACCATAGTTTTTCAAAAGTTGCTTATATTCGGAATTTGATGGAACATGAACTGGATGGAGTACATATTTGTCCGTTGATTCCACCTCGTTTGTCTAGTACTTCGCATATTTCACTTTTCATTGTTGGCGCTTGATATGTTTTAGGTTCGCAGAATCATGCTTGATCAAGTGTCTATTTTTGCCTGAACTAAAATTCTGCCACATTGTATAGGGACAAAGAGTGGAAGATCTTTCCTCATTGAGGACGGTGCTCTTACATGGATTGTGCAAAATGCAAATAATGAAGCCGCATCAATTAGGCGTCATATTGAGCTTGCACTATGTCACTTAGCACAACATGGTAAAGTACTGAGTGAACTTTATGTGTGAACTAGAAACTAAATTTCCACTGTGGTGTTGTACGTTCCTAAGACCCTCTGATTGATACATTCCAGAAACAAATGCAAGAGACATGGTTAGTGCGGGTGCATTGTGGGAGCTAGTTCGCATCTCACGAGATTGTTCAAGAGAAGATATAAAGACTCTTGCTCATCGAACACTAGTTTCCAGCCCCACTTTCCAAGCTGAAATGAGGCGTTTGCGGGTAAATTACTGAAGAATTGAATTCTGTAGAGTAAACTGGAGTGGGCCGAAGGATCCGAAGATGAACAATACTTCTAATATTTTGGATCAAGCATTCCTGAGTTAGTGAGTTCTTGTACGTGGTTGATCCATCAATGAAAGGGCATAATTTAATCAAGTCAACGTGGTGCTTCTCTCGTCTGCTTGCTAGTGTCCTGTGATGTAAATTGATTTGTATATGAAATAATTAAATAGAGTAGTGACAGTTTTGAATTTCTTCCGTGAAATAGCTCGTTTCCATTGGTAAGAACAATAGTTGATTTGTTGATTAGTGATTATTTGAATTGTTTTAACAAAATTCTGATGGTTAAAAGTGTGGAGCCCGTAAACGTTTATTCTTTCACGATTGGCCCTAAAAGTGGCAATTCAATGTATTATTATATGTATTTCCTTTGATAATTTGAGGTGACTTAATTAGGTATGACAATAAAGGTATATGCTTCACCAAAAAAAAAGGTATATGCGCATCAAACATACTTGGGACTGAGAAAAGATAAAGAAAAAGCAGTCTTTTAGGTAATATTATTATTGGGTAATGATGTGGTAGGGTACTGCCTTTCTTAATCATAACCGAATATTATAAATTTGGATAAAATACTAAAACCATATACTATGTATTGATATATTACAAATAACTCCAAATCTTTTCTAAAGTTTCATCCCACCTCAAAACAAAAAAAAAAACAAGAATATGTGTTAAGAATATTTGTTGGCTTAAATTAAGGTTAGGTATTTATTTCTTTTTCTTATTTTTTCAAATGATTTTAAAAGAACTCATTCTCTCAATTATAGTAGTTGGTCTCTCTCTATGAGATGTCGTCCTTGAGGGAACCCGTCCTCTCTTCTTCCTCCAGTTTGATCCCTGTTTGAAGCTTGACCCGTTTTGGTTGTCCACTTCCAAGGAATCCACGGAAGTGTAGAAAACGACAATGGCTATGGCCGGTGAAAGGGGAATGTGACGTCCCTATGTGACGTGCCCTAACGAACAATGTTTATGTGGGCGAAGGGTCGCCATATGGAGCTCTGAGTCTCAAGTCAACCATAACCGCCTCTATACATTTACCAAACACATGGTTGTGATTTATTCAAATGGGCGAAGGCAATTGAGGATTGGGGCAATGATGGTCGAAACGTAGTGGTGGAGGACGAATATGTGATTGTCGGAGATAAAGAATCAGACCAACTATAACATCCCGAGTAATTAATTTAAAAATCTACGATTTACAAAAAAATATTAATAATTGTCATCAAATTAATTTAAATTTTTAGAAATTAATATAAATATAATTTTAAATAATTTGATGCTATGGAATTAAATAAAATTATTTGATTGGTGGATTATTAAAATTTAGATGAAGTTTAAATAAGTGGTGGTAAATTTAGAAGTTACCAAGGGTTAAAAGTAAATTTTAAATCAAGATTTAAAAGAAAAAGGAAAAGAAAATGACAAAGAACCAAAATGCCCTTAATTGAATATGACAAAAACACTTCTCTTCTTCTTCTTCCACGAGCCATTTCACGCGTGAACTTGTTTCTCTTTTTCCTCATCCATTGCCGTGAGTTAGAGCTCCAAATTAGAGGGCAATTTTGCATCAGAATCTTAAAATGATAGCGTTTTTGGGAGTGTGGTTTCAAGGTGAGTCCTTGGGTACCTCCAATTTTAAGTTTTTTCTCCCTCCCCTTGTAACATCCCGTATGTTTTTTATTTAAATTATGATGATTTGAGAATGTAAGGCTATTTTATGATTTAAGAATGAATTTAGGAGGAAGATTCAGGACGTTAGGG
This sequence comes from Clitoria ternatea, assembly GCA_037962975.1. Taxonomy (NCBI): domain Eukaryota; kingdom Viridiplantae; phylum Streptophyta; class Magnoliopsida; order Fabales; family Fabaceae; genus Clitoria; species Clitoria ternatea. The sequence goes on from CM075670.1 coordinate 11,867,871, forward strand.
TAAAATTTTAAACTTGACGCGTAGCGTCAGCTTCACAATCAGAATTAAAACCCCACAGTAGCAACAATGCAAAACAGAGGTTAAAAATAGAATTCGGACCTATTCTCTTCCTCCTTTCTTCTCTTAAGTTTAAGAAGCTAATTGAAGTTAATTTTTGGTTGAAATTCAAAATCAATCACGGATTAGAAATGGGGAACTCAAGGTAAACGTGTGAAACCTTTCAATTTTAATTTTTATGGAAGTTTCCCATCTTTTGCCTATTTTCTTGGGGAAGCAAAGCAGGTTTGAAATTCAAGATTCTAAATCGGTTAAAGAGTCCCTTATGGCTTCCAAGAGAAAGATTAATTCAAGGATTTAAGTTTCACTTTACGTAGGTTATGAACGGAGTGCCGGAAGCTTAGAGGAGAAAGGGGTTTCTTAAAGTAATTGCTGGTTTCAATTGTGGTAAGCTTATAGAGCTTTAAGAATTTATTTTTAAGCGCTTTCTTGAATTAAATTAAAGATTCAACGGTTAAATCTCTAAACCTCTTTGTGATTCTTGTGATTTTAGTGTTTTGGCGCGTCGGTGCTTGCGATTAAATTAAGGAGCATTGGAAGTGAGGTAAGGGGAGTATTGTAGTGTATATTTGATTAAGGTTATATGAGTTTTATATTGTGAAATGAATTTGTGTAATTATATGAATGGTGTATATATGAGAATATATGGTTTAGAATATGTTTATGGCTACATGATGTATTTGGTAATTATGATTGGTGGAATGATAATAAGTGTGATAAGAAAGTGATAACTATAAGGAGGTTTATATGATAAGAATGACGAATAGGATGAGAATTAAAGTATAAATTATTCCTAGAATGGTGTACGATAGATGGTAATGAAATATTGAAATATATGTGAAATCGAAGACATGAAATTGTACTTGATGACAGATTGATTGTGATAATTAAAGGAGATGGCCTTTATGCTAGAGATTATATGTTATTAATAAGATTAATGATTATATTGTTATTATATATTAACACTTGTATAATGAGTTTGATAAATATGATTGAGGTAATAATAATGATTTCATTGACAAAGTGATGAGTTACGAGTATGTGATATATGATTATGATGATAAATAGTGATATGAAAATATTGTTATTGAATATGTGACTATGAGAAATGAAGGACATGTAATGTTGTAAGGAAATGATCAATGGATATATGTATGCCTGGATTTGGCTGATTATGTCTTAGGAGATGGCTTTTATCCTGGGACAGAGTTGTATGAGTTTGAGATGATTATGTTGATGTTATATGTTGTATATGCATGTTATGTGGTGTGGACAGCCATTCAGTATGTATTACCCCTCGCTTTTGGCTCTAGTGGTCCATGTAGAGATCCAATTGAGCTACCCATTGCTCCAGGCAGAGACCCAATGGTTGAGGTGGGGAGCCGATGTATGGCTCGGTGGACCAGGTAGAGTTCACAGGATATTGGTGTGACTCCCAACTGGTGGCTACTCCATTAGTATCCAGATACTAGGTGTCATTTTATATGACTGGACCATGAGAGTCAATTATGATTAATTTATGTTAATGAAACTTGATTTGTGGCAATGATGGTCATGAGTATTAAGATTTGAATGTGATGGTGGAAATTGATATTGAGACTGGATTTGTGAATTTGAGATTCGATTTATAATAATGATGTCTGATTTATGATATCATAATTGAATTATGATAATGACGATGATTAATTTGTGGTATCACGATTGCCTATGATGATGTTAATTGATATATAAGATTATGATTGATATATGATGATGATATTAAATGAAATGTTAAGGAGATGTTGAGAGAATTATAGATAATGATTTTGATAAGTTGCAAGCTTATTGGAAATTGGTTTAAAAAGAATTAATGGGTTGATAAGCGAGGGAGGTGTGTGGGCTACTCTAGGTGATATTGTTTCTGTCTTATTCAATTGCATTATATTATAATCCTAGATACTCACCCTTATAATTATTTTTTATAGAGAATGAGGAAGGGATATTGTGGATGCCACAGAGACGGATACGAGTAAGCAGCGGAGCAATGCCAGGATATTTATGATGATGTAATGTATATATATGTTATGGTGTTATATGTATATATTTATGTATGAGTATGGTTGTATTATGAGTTTTGATGTGGTGTTTGTTTATGTTGTTCTTGGTATGATTATATGTGTGGATTGTTGTTTGTTAGCTAATGGCACTGAGTCATTAGCATTTATATATATAGTTTGCTTAAGGTATGACATTGAGCCATTAGTTAGCTATTCATGTATAATGGTCAGAGATTGTTTATATAGATATGGATAAGGCACGGAGCCATGTGGTATTTAAAATCATGCATTATAGGCAGAAATTATATTGTTTGAATGTTGTATGACTGTGTATAAATCATAATGAGAATGAATTAAGAGGTTTGTAGGTTAGAATTAATGGAATTAAAGTGATATTGAGGAACTGGACAGGTGAAATAGGGATCCGGTGGGATTCAGTATCCTTGGAAATGCCCAATAGGTTCATTTGGACATTTAGAAATGGTTTGTGTGTTTGTTTGGTGTTTAAATATCTTTAAGGTAAATTGATATGGTAGAATGGCCTTAAGTTGGCCTAAATGCCTTTTTATGCATAACTCGTTATTGGACTGTAATTTTAGGAAACAGACTGCGCCAACAGCTCTAAAATGGAAAATTATGTGGCCCACAGAGTTTCATGGCAATTGGACCTGAAAGGGCCAATTGTACAGGCCCACACGATAGCAGCATTGCTGCTACTGTCATGGCCACGCGTAGCATGAGGCTGGCGCTCATCGCCAAGGGCGTGAAGTTGCTCTTCCACATAGCGTGGGCTTGACGCTACTGCAAAAATGGATTTTTACTGTTGTAATTAAAATCTTGGCCTTAGAGGTGCTATATGAGGATGATTTTCCAGATTTTGAAAATATAAATAATTGTTTTGAGGGTGAATGGTTCAATTAATTACTTATTTTATGAAAAATTTATTGAGATTTTTATTTAATGATTAAATTAAAGGTAAATTGGTGAGGGATTTTACACCCCTTCTCTTTCTCTCTCTACCCCCGGAATGCATGGGTGGGGGGAGGTTATGATTTTGCATTTTATGGAAATGGGAAGATCGAAAATCACTTTTAGGACATTGGGTGCAATGAAATATTGATGGGTTTGTGTTTCGACGTTCGTAGGTGGTGAAACAGACATCGGAGGATCGATAAACGGAGTGGGTACCAAAATCGAAAGTGGAGCAGTAAACAATTTGATCATGGGTCGTAACTGGCACAGAGAATTACTCATAGCAGCGTGGAATCAAGGTAAGGTGGTTGTTTGGGTCATAATTTATTAGAATTAGGTAAAGTATAATTATGTTCAAAGAAAATATAATGCAATTATGGAATACGATGAATTTAGGAGTATGGTTAGGCGATATATATATATATATAAATGTACGATTGTGTGGATATGTTAGTAATTGATGATTTAAAAAGAATGGGTGCTTTGTGAGAATTAAGTAAGTCGATTAGTTAGTTAAATGGTATTCGATAAATTAATTACATGCGTTATGGGTGAACCATTTTGTAATCCGTGAGCCAAAAATATATCGCAATTATGTAATGATGATGATTATGTTTATGCGGTTATGTATGATTTATTGGATTTTGAGTTATGAGATTAATGAGTAAATGCTAGTGTTGAACCTTATACTTATATGGCGAATTTGATGAATAATGATGATTTGTTAGATTAAGGCGATGTGGGATGGTCGACGGTATATTTCACTCCTCGTTTTTGGCTCTGTGGTCATTTGAGATCCAGTTGAGCTACCCAGTGGTCAAGTAGGACCCAATGGTTGAGGTGGAAAGCCAAGTCGGGCTCGGTGGACCAAGTCAGGTTTACGGGGTGTTAAGTAGGACCCCTAACTGAAGTCAATCCTTTTTAGTATCCGGATACTAGGCGTCATAATATAGATTGTTTTTACATGACTTGATTTGGGTGTTATGCATATCGGTGTTGTCGAATCATTTAATATATGTATTGACATGAAACGACAAATTTTGGTAATATGAGTTGATGAATCCTATGATTAAGAACTAGGCGATAATTATGTGAAATATACTCTTTTAGTGGTGTGAATGAGACTTAGGAAGCTCAATTAATTAGTTACGTTAGTGATAAAATGGTGAATTGATAATATTGAATTTAGTTTTACCGTTCTATATTAATTATGATTTTCCAAACACTCACCCTTGTTGTGGTTTTCTATTTTTTTAGTAACCAGAGACAGGGAAGGTACGGATGCCCTAGAGGAGAGCGCTAAGTAAGGAACGGATGCCAAGAAAGTTGTAGAATTATGATGTGTAATAAATTAGTAGATTGCTTGAATATGGACATATATGTGTGTGAGTTGTTTGAAAATTAGACTTGTAGTTCTGTTAGACTTGAGAAATTGATTGCGATGTGATGGTGATGTTTAATGTTTGCATGTGTGATGGATTGATGTTGATGGACAAGGATTTGAATTGTGAGTGTATGAACTGAATACATTTACTAGGTATATGATGTTATAATATTATATGTAGTTATGGCACGAAGCCATTTGATTGATGAACTTTGAAATGGGTAGATATTGTATTGCGTGTATAAATTGTTTGGTAGTGTAAATGTGAATGAAGGTTTGATGTGATGATGAAATAGAACATATTATGCATAATAGTGAAAATAGGCGGAAATTAGGAAATTAGGAGCTGGAGAGGTGATTTTGTGATCCGATGGGTTTTAGGACCACCGGAGGAGACCAATAGGTTCCCTACCTCATTTATGACTTGTGCATATAGGCCTTACCTAGTTTGAAGCCCATTTGATAGGTTAAGTGCACTCATTTGCATTACTTTTGGTTTAAATGCATTATTCTGTATATCTTGAGCATATGATGGAATTTTGGCAAACAGACGACGCCAACAATTCTGGAATGGCGAAAACATGTGACGCATAAAGTTTCATGGCGATCAGAACTAAAACAGGCCATCTGGGTAGGCCAGAAGTTGGCAACAACATTCTGACACATAGCGCCAACCTGACGCTACGCGTAAGGTGTACGCGTCAAGCTTTATTTTTGCCAAGAATTTTTTTGTTGACTGTAACTGAAACTTAGGTATTGGAAGTGTCTTATTAATGCTATTTTCAGGTCATATGAGTTTTTTTAGAGGATTGATTAATTGTTAATTATTTATTTTGTAGAAAATTTATCGAGATTTTATTTAAATACTTAAAATTAAGGGTAAATAAGTGGGGGATTTTACACCAACCACTTCTGTTTGGATAAGGGAAGTATGTGAATGAGCTAAAGCAGTTGATTGAGGCGATGGATAAAAAAGTTAGGGATTTTAGGGGTGTGGTCCTGCTAATTATGTGTGAGTTTGTTGTGATGGTGTTTGTTGTAATTATTAGGGGAGATTAGGGATTTTAGGGTGTGATCTAGTTAAGTGTATAAGTTTGGTGTTGGGTTATTTGTTGTGGTTATGATGGTGTTTGCTATAATTATTAAGGGTTAGGGTTGTATGGAGGGCTTGTGTGTTAATGAGTTTATTTTGCTCTAGGACTAATTAGGAGTGTATGGTGTTTGTTTAGTGCTTTGCTTTTGTAATGCGAAGGTAATTATGTAATGTTTATTGATGAAAGTTTGAATTCCATTTTAATCAGTGTTGTTGTTTATTTGATCAAACTCTAGTTTTAGGATTCAGTTTCAATTAGTGTAGTACAAAACCATCATCATAGTAAGGGCAAATGTCATTTGACCAATGAAGTATGATGCTTCACTTGACATCTTTTCACTAGAAATTGAAATTGAAAATGTTAGCCCTTAAACTTCACTTTGCTTCTGCAACAAATGTGGAGCTTTAGAAATAATAGTCAATAATGAAGTGACAGAAAATAGGCCTTAAATTGATAACTATATGTGATTCTTGAAAGAGTTTGCCAGCGTGGGCACGCCCCCCTTGGTGTTGGCATTCTCATTGATAGTGCCAGAGGAGAAGGTGCGCATCAACATGTCCACTACCAGCGTTAAGGCGCTCGTTTTCATCAAACTTACGCCTGGTCACACCCATATCAGCAACGAAGATGAAGGCAACTTCTACATCTCACCGTGGGCATGCTTAGCTTCATAGAGTGACAAGCAAGTTGCGCATGGTTATGCTACTTCTAGCTTGGGCACGCTCATCCTCAGTCTTTTTCAGTCTTGTTTGTATATCTTTTTGTTACCATCATCAGACAAAAGAGAAACATAATTTCATAAACTCACACATACAAAATAAACTAATATCAATTACTACACACACACACATTAGCTTCAAACACAATGACAAGACTTACACTCTACCATAACCACAAAACAAAAAACGGAACAACAAATCCAAACTAAAAATTGAAATCTAACAAGAATGATAAAATCCTAAAAAACTATAGTAGTAACAATAACTATTGCATCCAAAATAACTTAATTAGTTGTTTGTTCATAGGAACACATACACCTAAATAGAAATATGATTGGAAGCATTTTGTGTCTTCATAAGCATTATTACCAGCATATGCAATATAAAATAACTCATAACTAACCAACTTTAGTAGAATGTTTGGTGTATATATATATACAATTACAACTATGTAGTAGTTACCAATTAAAAAAAAACATGACTAGTAGGCTATCATTTGCATGCTCACAGCAATTGCTACTGTCAAGGAGGCATGCCTTGTCTAGAATGCATTTCTCTTGATGTCCATGCTTGCGTTTTTGGTTGTGAAGAAACAATTGCTCGAGCAACATTCCCAAGTTTCGATGGAGGTTGGGATAAAATTTCCCCCTCCTGGGAGGCATTTTCTTTGTTAATCCTTCTCTAACAACACCTTGCATAGCCACAAAACTTGACCCTCTGTCTCTCACTATTGCATTGATAGTAGATGATGAATTTATAGCACTTATTGAAGTTCCAACATGTGTAGTAGTGGGAATTGCAATGGATGCAGTTGGGGCCTTCTGACATGTTCTTTTGTGATGGCCAAACTATTTGCACGTTTGACATCTCACAGTAGATAACCTTCTAGCATCCCCTGGACCAACCTCTCCCTCCCCGTGCTCCTTTTGTCTATTTTTTTTGGGCGGCCAGGAATTCATTTCAAAGGAGGGCGTTGGACTAGATTTGTATTTGGGTCACATCTATCAACCATACTAATATCACATAGGATGTATGACATTACAATATGCTAATTGATATGCAACCTTATTGTAATAATTTAAGCAGTAAACAATTAAATTCTCTTCAAATAACAACGATCAAATTAAATTATTCTTACTAGGTAAACCTTAAAATTTATAAACACATGAGTTGGTTTTCAAGCCAACTAGGTAGTTAATACCAAATCAACCACTTGGAACTCCTTAAGGCCTGCAAAAACCAATTTATACTTGGAACTTCATCTCGACAACGCCCCAATTTTTTTTCATGATGTTTGGTGTTATGTTTGCATCCCAACAAACTACTTCATTATATATTTTTGTTAAGTCTTCCCATTATCTTGACTACTAACGTCTCAATCCAAGGAAGCACCAATTTACCTCATAAATCCCTAATCCAATGATTAAAGAACTCTGACATATCATTTGTAATGTGGTCACTTTTTGAATAGGGGTGAAGGAATGTCTAGCCCATTGCTCCTTTGCAATGTTGCTCAATCATCCATGAGCTATAAAGATTCACTTCTCTAATATCTCGCATCATACATTTGAATTCCACTGTGTAACTCCTAACAGCTTTCCAGAAAAGCAACTGCAACATTACCCCTGGGAATTGTCCTCTTAAATTGGCATAGATATGTCTGCAACAGTTTCAGTGCTGAGCAAATGGCATGATAACAATCATAGCTTATTTGAGACTCTGCTAATATACATAAAAAAACAACAACACATGATCATGCCAACATGTTACAAAAAGCTATCAACCAAACAAGCAAGTATTAAAATCATAACTATGAAACTAAAACTATCAAGCATACAAGAAACTCATACCTTTTGGCGTTTAGTCATCAAAACCAGATTCCTACCTTCACCTCCATTACTAATGGCCTCTTCTAACAGCCCCGAAAAATATATCCAAGAATCACGGTTCTTAGCTTCTGCCACGGGAAGATTGCATTGTTCGCGTCCAATGACAAAACATTCATTAGCACTCCACCATATGTGCCTTTTAGATGGCATCCATCCAGCCCAATGGAAGGTCGACACCTATTATGGAAACTTGTCGTCCCCGCCTCTAATGAGATAAAAAAAACCTTTTAAACATAAGATTTTCATGTATATTGTTTCTCTCAACATTTAGGATCACAATACATCCCTTGTTGCCCTCCAACAATATATTGGCATATGTATGAATATTTCATAGCTTTTGGCATTACTACCTTGGATTGCCTCCATGGCTGCTAGCCTAGCCTTATACACATGTGACTTAGTGACCTGAACTCCATAGTTACTCATTAGATATTGACGAACACTACTAAGGTTTAAATTTGGATTAGCCTTAAAATGATCAGCTAGTTTTGTAGCAATCCACTTCACGCTAACCTCATTATTGGTTAAACATTTTACTCAAGAATGTGTACCATAGTACCACTTGATTTCAAAACTAATGTCGTCAGCATTTACACTTGCATGTAAATACCATCCATACTCGTGCAGTGTGTAACACCCCTTTATATACACGAGACATATATGTATTCTTCTTGCCTAAAAAACTTTTAGAAAGATATACATATTTATCACTCTTTATCTCGTGTATACAAGAATGTATATACATTTGATTTCCTTTGAATATTGAAAGTAAAAAAAAACATTGTCTTTTAATATTTGTTCATAATGACAAGACAATTAATAGAAATCATAAGTGATAAATCATTACAGTATTATATCCGAATGAAAAAGTTTATCAAATTTTAACCTTTATCTTGTTACAATTATCTAACTTGATAATGTAATAAGGCAAAGTAAAAATAACTATACCTCTACTACAAATGTGACCAATCATTTCCTAGTCCTTGAACCATCGAGTTTTGGAATTCTACTCTTATCATATCTCTTCATCTATCTGATTGAGGATGAGACCACTTTACCCTCTTGTAATTACATATCCTTCCATCTTGAACCGCTAGCTATATATCACATAACATGTATTTTGAACACAAAATTCAAACAAGAAGGAGTGAGAAACAGAATATAATACTTTACAGATAAGACATAAGCATAAGGGTTTTCACAAACTAATAAATTAATATCATTCAAAATTTCGTACATAATTAATTATAAATATAGAGTTCTCACACACATAACAATCATACTTTCATTCACAATCATCCATACAGAATATCATAATCACATGTATGACATGTAATGCCTTGAATACAATCTCATTCAGTTTATGCATGCGGGCCCTTAAAGTTTTAGTTTGCACTTGGCTAACCAGGAGTTTACATTGTTCCATAATTCCACATAATAATAACACAAATGCCTTCATTGCATATGAACAGCTCAACTGGCATGGAAACACTTAGAGACTAGTCAGACTGAGAAAGTTTTTATTGTTAAAGTACCCGACACTAGGGAGCGACCCCAGGTTATCTGAAGCACCCTTTCACACCCTCTCATCCCAAGGCTCGCAATTAAGCCTCCTCTAACGTATCCTCGGTTTCTATAATCCGTCCCCAGACAATATCACATCTCATTTCTCTTTAATAATTCATGATGCATGAACTACTCGCATATTTAGTTGGTTAAGACTTTTAAAAACTCAATTATTAAATACCATAAAGGTTCACAAAATCATCTCAATAAACTGTACATTCCCATAAGTTCTTCTGTGAACTTCTGTTATACAAAAACAAATTTAGTACAGTCTTTAAATTTAAATCTCACCAAAATTGAGTTTTCAAGCCTTAAATATCTCAAAACTTTCTCTTAAAAATAACTTCACATATTTACCTAATCTTTCCAAATTTGAATCTTAACTAGATTGAGTTTAGAAATCTCGAAATTAATCCGTCCCCAGACAATATCATTTAATTTCACTTTAATGATTCATGATGCATGAACTACTCGCGTATTTTAGTTGGTTAAGGCTTTTAGAAACTCAATTATTAAATACCTTAAAGGTTTACAACATCATTTCAATAAACTGTACATTTTCTCAATTCTCTAAATTTTTGTCCCACAGAAATTGAGTTTTCAATAAACTGGTACAATTTTTAATTCTCACCAAAATTGAGTTTCCAAGCCTTAAATATCTCAATACTTATCATAGAAAACTTTTTTTTAAAATTGAATCTTAACAATATCGAATTTAGAAATCTCAATTATTTCCAAATATCTTTAGTTATTAGGTTGAAACAAAATAATTTACTTTGAAAAATTTTATTTTACTTAAAGATAATAATTCTTAAATTAAAAAAATACTTAAAATTATAAAATTTTTCTTTAATTCAAGAATTAATTAATTTTAGTAAAATGACTTCTTTTGAAATAAATACTAGATTTTTAAAGATTAAAAGTAAAATCAATGAAAATAATTTCTAAGAAGAAATAAAAAAAACTAAAAAATAAAATAATACTTTTTCTTAGAATTTAAGGAGTAAGGTAAGAAAATTCTTACTGAGTTTTAGCTTTCCGTCATGCTTGCTATATGCTCAAACTCCACATCACAAGATCATCCATCACAATTAACAATCATAAATAATTTACAATCATAGTGAATAGTGAATAGTAAATAGTGAATAGTAATAGTAAATAGTAAAACCTGAATAGTAATAGTAAATAGTAAATCGTGAATAGTAACAATAAATAGTAAATCGTGAATAGTAATGGTAAATAGTAAATCATGAATAGTAATAGTAAATAGTAAAATGTGAATAGTAAAGGTAAATAGTAACAGTAAATAGTAATTTACTATTGAAATAGTAAGTTACTATTGAAATAGTATTTTACTATTCAGAATAGTAACTTAAAATAATATTATTTTCAGTATAATAATAGAGAAAATAACTCTAAAAAATATAAGAGAGACGTATTCTTACCTTATAATTTTAACAGAACCTTCTCCCAAAAAAATTTATTTCTCTCTCTTACTTCCATCACTATCTCACTAGCACTACTATATTAAGAAAACTCAATCTGAAATTGTGAATTCTAAAGAAGAATTCCTTCGGTATTTATAGAAAGGAAAATTACTATGCATTCCATTATTTTAATATAAAAGTACTGTGTATTTTCTGAAATTTAAATCCTGGTTACTGTGCATCTTTTAAAAATTTCGTATATGCACAGTGTTTTGCATAGTAAATATCGGCTGAATTATTAAGCCAAATAGTAACCTTTCACTCGGTATATTTTAAATATTCAAAATAAGTCCTTTTTGAAATTCAGCGATATTATATCAGTCCTCACTAATTTTATAATAAGTAATATAAAGTTTAAATTTTAAAAATCTAAAATTTTCTGTTAATAAAAATTTATTGATACGTTCCCCATTTTTTAACGATTGAAAAAAATCAAGATTTTTCTCAAACCGATAATTTTTAGATAAGTCTACTTGAAATGGATTTTAGAAAATTTTCTTATAATTTAAATTCACTTTCTTATAAATATTTTTAATTTTAAGTCACTTTATATGAATTTAAAATTATTTAAAATATATTATTTTATTAAAATAATTCAAAAATTCTAAAAAATCATAAATAATACATAGATTAAAAAGTTCTAAAGAACCATAATTTAATTTCTTCAAAATTTTAATATAAAAATAAAAATAGGGGTGTTACAGGTTCAGTCCAGTTCGCATAGGTTATCCAGGTATTTGCATAGGTATTCAGATCAAGTTACACAAGATACTCAATTTAAAATTTATTATAAATTTTAAGTTAAATAGTTATTATTTTAAAATAATATTATTATTAAATTTTAAAGGAGTAGGGAACTCCTCCCATTATTTTTATATCTTTTCATATTATATTCTTATTTCACTCCCTCTTACCTTTTGTATCTTGGTTCATTATGGAAAGTCCGTGCGCGCCTCGTCTCCGAGTTTTAAAATATACCAATTTCACTTTAATGCAGTTATAAGATGAAAATTAAGATTTTTACTTAAAACAGAAATGGGAAATTTTGAATGGGGAATAGTGAATAGTGAATAGTAAATCGTGAATAGTGAATAGTAAATTATGAATAGGAATAGTAAATAGTAAAATGTGAATAGTAATGGTAAATAGGAAAACGTGAATAGTAATGGTAAATAGTAAAACGTGAATACTAAAGGTAAATAGTAACAGTAAATAGTAATTTATTATTTAAATAGTGATTTACTATTTGTAATAGTGATTTACTATTGACATAGTAATTTACTATTTAGAATAGTAACTTAAAATAATATTATATCTAGTATAATAATAGATTTCTAAAATGATATGAAAATAAATCTAAAATGTATAAAAGAGAGTTATTCTTACCTTATGATTTTGGCAGAACCTCCTTCCAAAAATTTTATTTCTCTCTCCTACTCCCACCACTATTTCTCTAGCACTACTATATTAAGAAAATTTAATCGGAAATTGCGATCTTTCCTTCAGAAATCCTTCGGTATTTATAGCAGAAAAATTCACTATGCATTTAAATATTTTATTATAAAAGTACTGTGTAATTTTTGAAATTTTCGTTTCTGGTTACTGTGTAAGTTTGAAACTTTCTTTCATGCACATGTTTTGCATAGTAAATGTCGGCTGAATTATTAAGCCAAATAGTAACCATTCACTCGGTATATTTTAAATATTCAAAATCGACCCTTTTCAAAATTTAGCGATATTATATCAGTTCTCACTAATTTTATGATAGGTAATATAAAGTTTAAATTTTAAAAATCTAAAATTTTCTATTAATAAAATTTTATTGGTATGTTTTCAATTTGTTTACGATTGGTAAAATCAAGATTTTACTCAAACCGATAATTTTTAGATAAGTCTACTTGAAATGGATTTCAAAAAATTTTCTTAGAATTTAAATTCACTTTCTTGTAAATATTTTTAATTTTAAGTAACTTTATATGAATTTAAAATTATTTAAAATATATTATTTTATTAAAATATTTCAAAATTTTCAAAAAATTCTAGAAAATCATAAATATTATGTAAATCAAAAAGTTCTAAAGAACCATAGTTTAATTCCTTCAAAATTTTATTTTAAAATACTAATAAGATTTAAATCATAAATATGTAAAAACATAAACATAAAATAAAAGTTGTGAATAATAAAGATATTCAAAATTCTTAATATAATTTCATTAATCAATTAATACTAATTAAGTCATTTTAAAATTCTCATTCATAAATATTTTTATTTTATTATTCTTATTATTTTATTTTATTTAAAAAATAAATAAATAATATAAATACCAAAATTTCATAAAAAAATGATAATAATAAACTAACTTATAGTAAGTATTTATCATGAAAGGTATATTAATATGTATGTTCTCTTTGTGTTAAAAATGGGATGTTACAACTCTACTCCCCTAAAAGAAATTTCATCCTCGAAATTTAATATTGTTAATAAATCTTAACAAGGCTAAACTAAGTGAATAGTTCTAAAATATATTTCTAGTTTTCTTAACAATTGTGTACCTTTTCCTTATCATGGCCATTTATCTTCTTTTAATCTTATCAGTATTTTTTTTCCTTAACTCAAAAATATTACTCGTCTTAATTTTGTCAACCATGCTCATCATAAATTGATGGTTAACTCTAAACACCTCAATAATTACGTTTCTCAATCTATTAAAACCTTACTTAATATAATCCATAACATCCATTAATTAAAATCCTACTCGTAACATAGTAAAATGGACTGCTAAGAATTAATTACTGGACAACTAGCCGTTAGCAACTAGCCGTTGGACTAGCCGTTTATGACCGTTGCAAACTCTCCCTCCCTTGCTTGCTTATAAATTCTCATTCCATTCTCACTTCCTATCACAACTTCAAGGTTTCTTAGTTTCTCTCTTCTATCTAATTTCTTCAATCTTTTTCTCAAGTACTATCATACTATTTGATGGCCAACCTTCCTAGAAGTGAGGAAGAACGAAGGCGAGATGGACTACAGTTTGTGGTAACAAGTGCCTTACTTCTTATAATTGTTATGGTGATTTCTCTAGTTTGGGCATTTTATGTATTACCAAAACTCTTAAGCCTCTAATAAGTAATCACTTATCGTTTAACTATGATGTATTAGATGTTCTACTTTATTTTCCTTAGTGTAATCATGTGTAATAAATTGTCCTAGTGAAAAAGGATAAATGTGTCTTAGTCCATGTTGTACTTATTGATCTAGTCAAATCCTTGTGTTCTTTGTTTCATGACAATTCAGGGTATGTAATCATTTCTTATTATGTTCTATAATGAATTAAATATTCCTTACTAAGTGGTTGCTCTTTCCATCATAATTGACTACAACCATTACATAGATTTGATAAATTCTCTAATCTTAAATGATCACAAATCACTACGTTGACTTAGAAATACTAACTTGATTTTTTTTTGTTATGGGTAACTAAGATTTATGTAATTCTTTTCATAGGAAAATCAATAAGTAAAGGTTCATATCTACTTTCTCATGGTTTACTAACACATTTCTTTATTTTAAGTATATCATTACATAACAATTATTTATATATGGTATATGTATATTCATTTTACAAAATTGATGACTAAAAGAAAATAACTTGATAAACATGTATCAAATTGTTAGGAATCACAAAGAAAATATTTTATGGCACAATTTCTCAATATTAAACCAATATCAATATCTCCTAAAGATCTATGATACTTATTTTCGATCATTTATTGACATATTTATCATAATAGATCACTTAAAAAATTCAAAATAATTACATTTGATGTCACAACCATAAAAGTTTCATTAATTCATATATATATATTTATATATATAATCATCATATATTATTCAATTGCAGACAACATAAAGAAAAAACTTCATCAAACTAAACAATTAACTTGTCTTATATGTCATATAAAAGAAGAATCAATACAACTAGTCAGAGATATAATTACTAGTACAATTATTTGTCATACCAAACAAATTAGTGAACAAATTACCATATTTCTTTTATATGGAATACATCCACACATTTTTATTTAAAATATATCATCCAAGGAAAAATTATAATCCCAAAAAAAACTATGATTCTATCTTAAACAATTTGTTATACTAGTTTGGGATTAGAACAGTTATCTACCCATTGGAATTCTAATTCACACAAGTATCTTTACGAATTTAAGGACATGGTAAGGAATATCCTAATAGGATTTATTGAGTTTGTCTCCACTTCTCCATATACCACATTAATCTAGGGTTAGATTCATTGTTCTTAACATCCTTCATTTGACATGTCTTTCACTACTTAGTGTAAATCATTCGGGGTGATCAGTCCCTGTAATTTATAACTAAGTAGTCAAAGTCATGACAGCTCCAGTCTAGAATTCATACCAAAATATTTCTAAGAATTTTCTATTGTCTTATCTCCTTTGTTGTCCCATACCATATTGTAAAAGAGGTAAATGTTAGAATATTTCATTATCACATATTAATCGGAGAATCAAACACCATACAATACATTTGAAATAAAAGGAAATAACTGCATTAGTTAATTTACCTTATCATTCCACCATACATTAACGCTCGTACTTAAACAATGTCAAGAAAGACTTCAGAATGGCCAATTTCTGATAATCCCTACAATAACATTTTTCAAGTAACAGGCTATAGAGTTCTAACTTATACTTCTTATGAACTTAAAATTAGTTCCTTCTTTCTATATTCCTAATTTTTCTTCACTTACTTCTTACCATCTACTCCAATAAAATTTCCTCCTTTGTCAACCATAAAATCTCTTGACTAACTTAACCATCAGAGTGCACTAACACGCTAGTAAGACCATACCCCAAGCCGATTTGGATTGAACTGCTCTGATACCACTTTGTAACACCCCCTTATATACACGAGACATATATATATATATATATATATATATATTCATCTTTCCTAAAAAAACTTTTAGTAAGATATACATATTTATCACTCTTTATCTCGTGTATACAAAAACATATATACATCTGATTTCCTTTGAATATTGAAAGTAAAAAAACACATTGTCTTTCAATATTTGTTCATAATGACAAGACAATTAATAGAAATCATAAGTGATAAATCATTACAGTATTATATCCGAATGAAAAAGTTTATCAAATTTTAACCTTTACCTTGTTACAATTATCTAACTTGATAATGTAATAAGGCAAAGTAAAACTAAACTATACCTCTACTACAAATATGACCAATCATTTCCTAGTCCTTGAACCATCGAGTTTTAGAATCCTACTCTTGTCATATTTCTTCATCTATCAGATTGAGGATGAGACCACTTTACCCTCTTGTAATTACATATCCTTCCATCGTGAACCGCTAGCTATATATCACATAACATATATTTTGGACATAAAATTCAAACAAGAAGGAGTAAGAAACAAAATATAATACTTTACAGATAAGATATAAGCATAATGGTTTTCACAAACTAATAAATTAATATCATTCAAAATCTCGTACACAATTAATTATAAATATAGGGTTCTCACACACATAACAATCATACTTTTATTCACAATCATCCATACAGAATATTAGAATCACATGTATGACATGTAATGCCTTTAATACTATCTCATTCAGTTTATGCATGCGGGCCCTTAAAGTTTTAGTTTGCACTGGGCCAACCAGGAGTTTACACTAGGCCAACCAGGAGTTTACACTGTTCCATAATTCCGGATAATAATAACATAAATGCCTTCATTGTATATGAACAGTTTAACTGGCGTGGAAACACTTAGAGACTAGTCAGACTGGGAAAGTTTTTATTGTGAAAGTACCCGACACTAGGGAGCGACCCCAGGTCACCTGAAGCACCCTTTCACACCCTCTCATCCCAAGGCTCGCAATTAAGCCTCCTCTAATGTATCCTTGGTTTCTATAATTCGTCCCCATGAAATATCACATCTCATTTCTCTTTAATGATTCATGATGCATGAACTACTCGCATATTTAGTTGGTTAAGACTTTAGAAACTCAATTATTAAATACCATAAAGGTTCACAAAATCATCTCAATAAACTGTACATTCCTATAAGTTCTTCTGTGAACTTCTATTATACAGAAACAAATTTAGTACAGTCTTTAAATTCAGATCTCACCAAAATTGAGTTTCCAAGCCTTAAATATCTCAAAACTTTCTCTTAAAAAAACTTCACATATTTACATAATCTTTCCAAATTTGAATCTTAACTAGATTGAGTTTAGAAATCTCGACTATAACAAAATATCCTTTAGTTATTTCATTAGGGGAAACCAATTTAAATTTCTGATTTCTAAAATAAAATATTTTTTTAATCATTAACTAAGAATACTTAAAATTATAAAAATTTTCTTTAATTCAAGAATTAATTATCTCAACATCTGATTTTCATAAAATAGCTTCTTTATAATACTAGATTTTATTCTAGAGATTAAAAATAAAGTTAATGAAAATTATTTCTAAGAAGAATTAAAAGACTAAAATAATGATAAAATACTTTCTCTTAGAATAAAAATTTAAAGAGTAAGGTAAGAAAATTCTTACTGGGTTTTAACTTTCCGTCATGCTTGCTATATGCTCAAACTCCATATCCCAAGGTCATCAATCATTCATCAATCACAATCAAGTATTGTAATATCATCAATCACAATCAAATATCATTAAATCATAAATATTATTAATCACGGTCTAGTATTATAAATCACAATATCATTAATCAAATTTAAATATTATTAATTATAATCAAATCAAATCAATTAAATATCAGTCATAAATATATTTCAAATTTTAATAGTTATTTAGATTAATAAGATTAATTTTAAGTCTTTATAGTCCATTCCTCGCATAGGTCTATGTAGGTCCATATAGTCCAATTCTCGCATATGTATAGTTCAGTCCATACAGGTCATAATAGTCCAAGTCCTTGCATAGGTTTAGTCCAGTTCGCATAGGTTATTCAGGTATTTGCATAGGTATTCAGATCAAGTTACAGAAGATACTCAATTTAAAATTTATTATAAATTTTTAAGTTAAATAGTTATTATTTTAAAATAATAATATTATTAAATTTTAAAGGAGCAGGGGACTCCTCCCATTATTTTTATTTCTTTTCATATTATATTCCTATTTCACTCCCTCTTACCTCTTGTATCTTGGTTCCTTATGGAAAGTCCGTGCGCGCCTCGTATCTGAGTTCTAAAATATACCAATTTCACTTTAATATAGTTATAAGATGAAAATTAAGATTTCTACTTAAAACAGAAATGGTAAATTCTGAATAGTGAATAGTGAATAGTAAATCATGAATAGTGAATAGTAAATCATGAATAGTGAATAGTAAATTGTAAATAGTTACAATAAATAGTAAAACGTGAGTAGTATTGGTAAATAGTAAAACGTAAATAGTAACAATAAATAATAAAATGTGAATAGTAAAGGTAAATAGTAACAGCAAATAGTAATTTACTATTTGAATAGTGATTTACTATTCATAATAGTGATTTAATATTGACATAGTAATTTACTATTTAGAATAGTAACTTAAAATAATATGATATCCAGTATAATAATAGATTTCTAAAACGATATGAAAATAAACCTAAAATGTATAAAAGAAAGTTATTCTTACCTTATGATTTTGGCAGAACCTCCTTCCAAAAATTTTATTTCTCTCTCTTACTCCCACCACTATTTCTCTAACACTACTATATTAAGAAAATTTAATCTAAAATTTAGATTTTTCCTTTAGAAATCCTTCGGTATTTATTATAAAAGTACTGTACAATTTTTGAAATTTTCATTTCTGATTACTGTGCAAATTTGAAATTTTTGTTCATGCACAGTGTTTTGTATAGTAAATGTCGGCTGAATTATTAAGTCAAATAGTAACCATTCACTCGGTATATTTTAAATATGCAAAATCAACCCTTTTTGAAATTTAGCGATATTATATCAGTTTTCACTAATTTTATGATAGGTAATATAAAGTTTAAATTTTATAAATCTAAAATTTTCTGTTAATAAAATTTTATTGGTACGTTTTCGATTTTTTTACGATTGGTAAAAATCAAAATTTTACTCAAACCGATAATTTTTAGATAAGTCTACTTGAAATGGATTTTAAAAAATTTTCTTATAATTTAACTTCACTTTCTTGTAAATATTTTTAATTTTAAGTAACTTTATATGAATTTAAAATTATTTAAAATATATTATTTTATTAAAATATTTCAAAATTTTCAAAAAAATTTAGAAAATCATAAATATTATATAGATCAAAAAGTTCCAATGAACCATAGTCTAATTCCTTCAAAATTTTATTTTAAAATTCTAATAAGAGTTAAATCATAAATATGTAAAAACATAAACATAACATAAAAGTTGTGAATAATAAAGATATTCAAAATTCTTAATATAATTTCATTAATCAATGAATACTAATTAAGTCATTTTAAAATTCTTATTCATAAATATTTTCATTTTATTATTATTATTATTTTATTTTATTTTAAAAAATAAATAATTAAATATAAATACTAAAATTTCATAAAAAATGATAATAATAAACTAACTTATCGTAAGTATTTCTCATGAAAGATATATTAATATCTATTTTCTCTTTGTGTTGAAAATGGGATGTTACACAGTGCACACATCACCGTCACGTGTTCTCTTATTCTTCACCCATACAATTTGAAATCCTTCTTAAATGACAAAATCTCTAAGCACTTCACAAAAAGCATCCACACTTTCAAACAACATCCTTTTTTCAACATTATTTTCCCCTCTGTTTGCGTCTTGGATATTTTTCCACTGTTAGGTCATTTGGATCGGAATCAGATAAATCATCTCAAACATTATTTTCCCTATCAAGGTTAATGACAGTTTGCTTTAGCACCAAGCCACTTTCATGATCATCATCATTAGATAACTCCATCATAACCAACTCATTCATTGATTCATTATTTGCTGGCTCCTTGTTTTCCTTACTTATAGCAAAAAAAGACTCACTTCTACTTTTTGACAAGCTACTAACAAGCTTATCAACCCTTTCTACATACAAGTACAAATAATCGTCACCCTTAACCCTATTATCCATGACCCATCTTAAAAGGCTACTATTATCCACAATCTGGATTCCCCTCCTCCTGGGTATATTCCCTTCCATCTTGAGTCCTACATGGTAGTCCAACCTCAACACTCCATAAACCTCACTGAGAAGGTCCATGTAGTACAAGTAGAATCTCTCAATTGTAAAGAAGTCTTGTCCCCAATGAATCATGATAGAAAAATGAATGCTACAAGAAAAATTGACACATAAACCCATCTAACAACACGCACAAAAACCTTGGTTATGTAGTTCTTAAAATTCCTAAAAGAGATATGGATCTTCCTCTTGAAATCTCTAAGATCTATGTAATTCTTCTTCAATTCTTGAAATCAAAGCTAAACTCAGATAAAGTCATATGCAGGACAAGAGCTCCATGGAGTGGAAATGAGAGGAGAATTAATAGAAATTCAAAGAAAGGAACCTAAGAACTAAGGAGAAGAAGTGGAATCGATGGAGAGACTTAAGATGGTAGTGGCACCGCCACTCACTAAAGACTAGGGAGATAAGGCAAAATAAGGAATCAGCACATTTGGGAGGGGATCCAAAGGATAAGATTCTTGAAAGACTAAGCTAATACACTAAAAATTTTAGAGATAGGTCATACTTTATCTCACTAGAAATTCTAAATGAACTTATGATATCAAATTACACATGGGAGGAGGCTTATATACCACATTATATTTTCAGTCAAGCTATAGGCCTAGGAGATGCTCCTTGGCCCAAACCTAAATGCCTACATAACATGGCCCAAATACAAGCCCACATGCAAAAAATGCTAAGTACAAGGCCTAAAAGTAGTCCAAGATCTCATGGCCATGCAAGGCCTAAAATGAAAACTAATTCCTAATCTTAATTAATTTCTAAACAAATAAAAATGCTAATAAAATATTTACAAGCCAATGGATAGGCTAAAAAGAGGTCCATATAATGTTTATACAATCTCATAGGGACCCTTACTTCAAGATGGTGCAAGTAAAGAAAGCAAGCGCCTTCAAATGCTCTTCCTTGGACTTGGGCCCATCTAAGGAAGTAACAAAGGAAGTCAAAACCTTAAGGAGTGCCTCATTAGCTTTCTTGACCCTTGACTTAGTCAAAGGGCCACTAAAGCTCTCCAAGGCATGCTCTAATCTCTGAGCAGGCTCTAGGGCTTCTTTGTGGGTAAGGTCATCATCATGTTTCCCCTCTTTAAAAGGATCTGTCCTCAAATCTGAAGCATCTTCATCAAGATCATCTACAGCTTAAGAGGTTATATTAGAAATATTAAAAGTAGCATTGACCCCAAACTCACTAGGAAGGTCAAATACATAAGCATTATTATTCAATTTCTTAAGAATTTAAAAGGGACCATCACCTGTAGGATTAAGTTTAGACTTCCTAATATTACGAAAATGTTCCTTTCTTAGGTGAAGCCAAACCTAATCACCAACATCTAGAATTACTTCCTTTCTCTTGTTATTAGCACACCTAGCATAGTGATCATTTTTCAATTGTATTTGGGATTTAACCTTCTCATGAAGCTTTTGTACCAAAGATGCTTTTGTCTCGCCATCTAAATAAAGAATATTATCAAAAATTTCAAGAGGCAAAAGATCAAGAGGAGTGAAAGGATTAAACCCATATACAATCTCAAAAGGCTATGTTTGGTGGTAGAGCGAACTACCTGATTATAAGCAAACTGATAAGTGTGCATGTTGTCTTGTTTTTTTTAATATTTTTAGATGTAGTTTTTGTTTATTTTTACCCTTATTCCTCTCGATTTCCCTGATTTTTAATTTTGTTCCACATAGACTACTCGGTTATTTTTATTTTTACAGGACTATTGATGTTTCAGGTTTATTTTGATGAGAAATGACAATGTGGATTCAAGAATAAGCCTTTGGGAACCTTAGTGGTGTGATTGGGCAAGGTTAGAACAAACCACTGGTAATGGTTGTCACTAGAATGAAGATGATTGAGTGGAAAAGACCATCATTGGCCGTGGTTGGCACTATTTGTGCAAGGGTTCATCCAGAAAAGGCTACCACTGGTCGTGGTTGGCACTGTGGCTAATTTAAATGCAAGTCAGAGACAACCACTGGCGGTAGTTGTCATCAGGTGCCTTGAAAATAACCGTTTTAGAAGATTTGGACCATCAAACCCCGAACCACTGTCACTAGAATGAAGAGAATTAAAAGGATCAAGTGGAAAAGACCACCACTGGCCATGGTTTCCCACCACTGGCCGTGGTTGGCATTGTTTGTGCAAGGGTTCATCCAAAAAAGGCTACCACTGGCCGTGGTTGGCACTGTAGCTAATTTAAATGCAAGTCCGAGAAAACCACTGGCGGTGGTTGACAACCACTGGCGGTGGTTGTCATCAAGTGCCTTGAAAATAACCGTTTTGGAAGATTTGGACCATCAGACCCCAAACCACTAGCCATGGCTGTCCCCACGAAGCTCAGAATCTTGATTTTTAGGATGCATATTGGGGACAGTTAAGGGAGTTCGACAGACACCTTGGCACAGAGAAAAAGAGGAACAAAAAAGAGAGATTTTGAGAGGGATTTGGCAAGAGAAAACACAAGGATTATTGGATCAACAACATTGAAGGATTGAGATTTCTAGGGATTTAGAGTGAGAACTCTTCTCAGGTTTCTTAGATCTTTCTCTTCTTTTGTTTAGAGATTATTTCTGATGTTATGGATGTTTATAGATATGATTTGCATTATAATCTTGTTCATCGATAACTAAATTGTAATCTTGTGCATTATAATGAACTCGAATAGCAAATTGAATGGTGTTCTTTAGTAATCGAGTGCATTTGTAAGGTTTCGAGAGGAGATTACTAATTAATCTAGGAAAATACCCCTTAGAATCAGAACGCTGTAATTGAGAAAGGATCGAATTTGGATGGGTACGTTGCATACGAACCCTTTAACCCTTTAACCCTTTAAAACCAGTACTTGGGCACAATCTCTATGGGAACGATATTTTTATTACTGCGATACCCCGTGCGCTTGCGGCTGGCTATCACAAACTCAACATGTGATAGACACTCATCCTAAGATTTTACATTTTTCTTGACCAGGACTCTAAGAAGAGTAGAAAAGGTCCTATCACTACCTCAGTTTGGCCATCTGTTTGAGGATAGCAAGTGGTGGAAAAAAGAAGTTTAGTTCCTAGCCTAGCCTATAGGGTCCTCCAAAAATGGCTAAGGAATTTGGTATCCCTATCAATAACAATAGTTTTAAGGATCCCATGAAGTCTAACCATCTCTTTAAAGAAGAGTTCAGCAATATGACTAGCATCATCCACTTTGTGGCAAGGAATAAGGTGAGTTATTTTGGTAAACCAAGGACAAAGTCCATACTAATATCATCCATACCCCTTTAAGTTCTAGGCAAACCAAGGACAAAGTCCATACTAATATCATCCCAATGGGTAGTGGGAGTAGGTAAGGAAGTGTAAAGGCCATGTGGTGAAACCTTAGACTTAGCCTTTTTACATGTATGGCATCTACAGCATAGCCTTTGAACATCTCTTTTCACATAAGGTCAATAAAAATGCTCCATAAGGGTAGACATAGTTTTGTCTCTCCCAAAGTGTCCCATGTGTCCTCCCTCATGACTCTATCTAATAATTAGCTTTCTCATGGATCCTCTAGGAATGCATAACTTATTGGCTTTAAACAAGAAGCTATCTAACTTATGGAATCCATGAAAAGAAAGACTGGGACCACAAGAATGATAGATGAAAAAGAAATCCATATCAATTTGGCACAATTCCTTTATCTCATCAAGACCATGAAGTGTGGCACCTTAAGAAGAAAGTAAAGTGTGCCTTCTAGACAAGGCATTGGCCACCACATTAGATTTTCCACTTTGGCGCTTAATGACATAAGGAAATTGTTCTAAGTATTCCACCCACTTAGCATGCCTTTTATTCAATTTATGTTGCCTTTTGATGTATTTGAGTGACTTATGGTCACTATAAATGACAAACTCTTTTGGGATCAAATAATGTTCCCAAGTTTGTAGGGCTCTAATTAAGGCAAAGAATTCTTTGACATAGGTGGGGTAATTAAGGTATGCCTCATTAAGCTTTTCACTAAAGAAAGCAATAGGGTTCCCCTCTTAAAGCAAAACCGCACCTATGCCAACATTGGAGGCATCGTACTCTAGCTCAAAAGTTTTGGAAAAATTTACAAGAGCTAAGATAAGAGCATGAGTGGTCCTATATTTAAGTTTTGGTCCCCAAGTAAAAGGCATATTTTTCTTTAATAATTCATTTATGAGGGATGCCAAAGTAGAAAAATCTTTCACAAACCTTATTTAGAAGTTTGCCAAGCCATGGAAGCTGCTAATATCATGCATAGTTTTAGGAGTTGTCCAAGCATTGATTACTTTTACTTTTTCTTGGTCAACTTGGACCCCCTTAGCACTTACTACAAATCCAAGAAAGACTATGCTATCCATGTCTAAAAACCATTTATCAAAGTTTGCATAAAGTTTGTTTGTTCTTAAAGCAAGCATAACATGTCTTAAATGAATACAATGAGTGTCCATGGTCTTAGAATATATCAATATATCATCAAAATAGAACACAACAAAGTGCGCAATGAAGTCCCTAAGAACATGGTTCATGAGTCTTATAAAGGTATTAGGAGCATTGGTTAGGCCAAAAGGCATTACCAACCATTCATATAGCCTAAGTTTGGTTTTAAAAGCAGTTTTCCATTCATCTCCTTCCTTAATTCTTATTTGATGGTAGCCACTTTTAAGATCAATCTTAGAAAATATGGTAGAACTACAAAGTTCTTCCAACATATCATGAAGTCTAAGTATTGGATGCTTATACTTGATAGTGATGTTGTTGATTGCTCTACAATCAATACACATCCTACATGAACCATCTTTCTTAGGTACTAACAAAATAGGGACAACATATTGACTTAAACTCTCTCTTATCCATCCTTTGGAAAGTAAGTCACTAATTTGTTTCTTAATTTCTAAACTTTCTTTAGGTTACACCCATATACAGGCCTATTAGGAAGACTAGCCCTAAGTATAAGGTCAATTTAATGCTTTATCCCCTTAATAGATGGTAACCCTTGAGGAAGGTCTTTAGGAAAGACATCCTCAAATTCACTCAAAGTTTGGCTACTCCTTTAGGAAAATAAGAAGAATAAGAGCCCATCAAGCACAAATAGGTGCTAGGAGTATTGGAAGGGTAAAGCATGTATAGAGGTTGATGAAGGAGAAAGAGTCTCTTCACATCATGCTTAGAGGCTAGAAAAGAAGAGTGCCTCTTGGAGTCATCATGAGTGATAACTCCCTTACCCTTATCTTTTTTTTTGGTTTTCTTATTTGTTGGTGGTAGATGGAAGACCCAACCTCCCTATCCCATTTTAACTTCATTTGAAGTTGGTCTTCCAAGACTTGCTTGGGAGTTAAGGGATGCAAAACAAACTTTTTATTATTACGTAAGAAGGTAAAGGTGTCGGTGAAACCCTGATGGGTAACCTTTTTGTCATATTGCCCCATCCGCCCAAGCAAAATATATGTGGCTTCCATAAGAACAACATCACACTAAACTTTATCATAATATGTTCCTATGGAAATAACAAGGTGCACTTGTTTGTTAACTAACATTTCACCCCTTTCATTTAGCCATTGCAATTTATAAGGTCTAGGGTGATCTAATAGTTCACAACTAAGTTTGTGGACTAGTCTTTGACTAGCCCCATTTGCACTACTCCCACTATCAATAATGAGAGAACATTGTTTTTTATTAATGTAATATCTTATGTAAAAGATGTTCTCTCTTTATGTAGTGTCATCCTCTCTAATGTGGCTTCTAAGAATCCTTTTTATCATGTAGAGCTCTCCTTCATCTCCTATGACATGTTCACTTTCATAAGAATCACTACTTGAGTCATCGCTAGAGCGAAAAGAGGAAGATTCCTCAAGGCTAGAGTAGTGATCAATGCCCCTTAAAATCATGATTTTCTTTATATGGCATTAAGAGACAATGTGACCTCTTCCTAAACATTTAAAACATTTTATGGAACATGTCCTAGAAGAATATGAAATGGATATGGAGTTTGTATTTCTAGAAAAGGTATGTTTATAAGGGTCTTTTTTAGAGGGTTTAGAAGGACTCTCCCTATGAACCTTACTTTTAACCCTAGGAAAAGAAGTGCCCACTTCATTCTCCCTACCCTTTCTCCAAGAGCCTTTCTTTTTTGTGAAGGGGTCCTCTTTGCCCTTCCACTTGGGTCTAAAGGGTTGGAAATCCACTTTATAGTAAAAGTCTCCTTCATTGAGTTGAGCTTATACTCTTGTGCATTGATGGAGAAGCTCCTCAATGTCCACATGAGGTAGAAGTTACACTCTTTTTTTAATATTTTTATAAAGGCCATGGAGGAACTTATACATAAGAATTTCTTCATCCTCCTTTACATTGGCTCTAATCATTTTCATCTCCAATGCCTTATAGTAATCTTCTACAGATTTGGACCCTTAGGAGATTTTGTTGAGCTTAGCCAACAGCTCACCCCTATAATAAGAAAGGACATACCTCTTCCTAAGCAAGGCTTTTAAATCATCTTATTCATCAATGAGAGGAAAATTGTCCCTCTTTCTTTTCTTGCATAATTGGGTCCATCAAACTGATGCATAATTTTGGAAGGCAAGGGTAGCAAGTCTAACATTTTTTTCATTTTTTGTTTGATGAGAGTTGAAGAGTTATTCAACTCTTATTTCCCACTCTAGATAGGCTTCTACATCGCTTTTAGCATGGAAGGGGGTACCTCAAATTTAACCTCTTTAAGCCCCACCTCTTTATGTGGCCTAGTATGCCTTCTATGGTGCCTATCTTCCACTTCACTAGTTTCATCATGATGTCTTTTATGTCTAGTGCGATGCCTAGTGGTTCTCTCACATTCCTCACCATACTCTAAGTTATCTAGTCGTATGTTCATACTATTCAATTTTTCTAAGATAACACGCATGAGAGAGTATAATCTCTCTCTCTCACTATATGAAGCCATGTTATGATGCAAGATATGCATAATAGATGAGAAGAGATACTAGTCGTCACTTAAAGTTAAAACTAAACAACCTAAAGCAAAGAAAACAAGGTAAACAATGACACTAAGACAGGTAACGCAAAAACAAGACAAAGAGATAACCTAGAAACAATATAAACAAATTAATCCTAAGAAGACAAAAAACAAGAATAATCTAAAAAGAAAACAAAGCAAGAACTAGTCAGGGTGCAAAAATATAAACTAAAACCTAAGCGCGCTACCCTAATCAACTAGTTAAAACCCAAAGTACAAAAGTCCAAAATCCAATAAAGTCCAAATACAATGACTAAGAAAAAATGAATTAAAAGAATTCTATTTTTTTTACATGTTCCCAAAATATAAGGAGAAAATGAAATACAAAAGACACAATTAACTACTAACCATTACAAAGATGGGCTTTCCAATTACAAGTCTTCTAAGTCCACCAAGTCCAAGGCAAGCCACCAAGCTATAAGGAAACTTTGAAACTAAAAAAAATTGTTAGCACAAAAAAAGTACAATTGCAATTGTTAAACACTCAAGTGTATTGCACTCAAACTTTCCAAAGGTGTTTGCACTCAACCAACTCTCTAGCCTTTAAACTTGCTTAGAACAATCCTTAAGCCCAATCTCAATCACCCTAATATGCTACCCAAAGGTTAAGTCTCACTTGAATAATCTCAAAGAAGCCAAATAAAGTGAAATACTCTAATGACAAAACTTAGAGATCAAAAAGACAAACAAGAAAAACACATATAGAAAGCTAAACTAAAGGAATCAGGAATGTGACAAACAAAAATATGACAAGCAAGAAAAGGTATAAAGAAGGAAGGTACAAACAAGAATAAAGTTAAAATGTGACAAACCAAGAGTCAAATAAGACAAACTAAAATTAAATGCAAGAAGAAAAGTAAGCACACAAAAAGCAAACTAGAAACTCTAGAATGAAAGCAACGTCGCTAAATTTTTTGTACAACTTCACAATTTATTTTTCTTTAACAAATGTGCACAAAATAACACAAAACAAACACTTTAGGTACTGTACTAAAAATTATTAAGGTGCTAGAATTTTTTTGTAGGGGTTATACACATTTTTTTCTCATAATTTTGCCAAGAAAGGATCCAAAATAATGCACAAATGGAGGAACCTTTCAAGCCTTTTTCTCACCTTTTTAATGATTTTCCCCTTGTTTTTTGGATGTTTTTACTACACCAAAAAGAATCACAAAACAGCCCCAAAGTATGGTAATTAAAGTGCAAAAAAAACAACAATTGGTAATAAGTGGTATTATGCAAGCATCATCTTCCAACAATTAATGACAATAGAAGGCATGGACAAATGACATTAAATGCAATTAAATGGAATAAATTACAACATGCACAAAAATTACTCAAGGTGCTAGAAAATTGAAAATTAAACTAGATACACAATATAAAAAAGATGGAATGAGCTACAACTTCCACCTTAAAATAAGATGGAACAAGACACTAATTGAAGCTTGTTAGACACTTTACCAAATGTGAATAAAATTCTTAAAATTCCAGCAACTCAAACACAAAGCAAAAGCAAAGAAAACACCTAGAAAACACAAAGAAACAAGCTCCACAACACTTAGCCTACAACACTAAGGCTTTGAACACTAAAACATTTGAACAAACACTTGGCATGCACAACCATATACTCACGTTTTCACAAGACTTCAGATCTAGATTTTTACTCTAAAATATGAAAATGACAAAAAAAAAACCAACACAATATGCAAAGAAACAACACCAGAAAGCAAGAAATGAGAGGTTTCTTCAAGCACAAGGCAACCACAAGGTCAACAACTTTAACCTAAAAACTTTTTGCTCCAAATTTGATAAACTTTTAAGGTTATGTGTTGCATATATATAGAAACATTATTTGTTAAGATATTTTGTGAAATTCCAAAGCAAAAAGTATAGATCTAAAATCTAATATTTGACAATTTTTAGAGTTTTTCTTAGATTTTTACATATGATATGTCAAATTAAAGCTATGGATGAGAAGAACAAGAATATTAAAGTAGAAATTCAAAATATGAAATGATATGGAATAGATCTAAAAAACAAATCAAGAGGTTGAGACTCTAGATGCTAAATGATATAGGAATTCTAAGGAATTCCTGAAGAAGATATGGATCTTCCTCTTGAAATCTCCAAGATCTATGCAGTTCTCCTTCAATTATTGAAATAAAAGATGAACTTAGATGAAGTCATGTCAAGGATGAGAGCTCCATGGAGTGGAAATGAGAGGAGAATTGATGGAAATTCAAGGAAAGGAACCTAGGAACTAAGGAGAAGAAATGGAATTGATGGAGAGGATTGAGATGGTAGTGGTGCCGCCATTCACTAAGGACTAGGGAGATAAGGAAAAATGAGAAATCACTACCTTTGGGAGGGGATTCAAAGGATAAAATTCATGAAGGAGTGAGCTAATGCACTCAAAGTTTTAGAGAGAAGTCACACTCTATCTTACTAGAAATTCACAAATGAACTTATGATATCAAATTACAAACGGGAGGAGGCTTATATACCTCCTTGAACTTTTGGTTAGGCTATGGGCCTAGGAGATGCTCCTTGGCCTAAACCTAAATTTCTATATAACATGGCCCAAATACAAGCCCAAATGCAAAAGATGCTAAGTACAAGGTCTAAATGTGGCTCAAGATCTCTTGGCCATGCAAGGCCCAAACTAAAAACTAATTCCTAATCCTAATTAATTCCTAAACAAATAAAAATACTAATAAAATATTTACAAGCCAATGGATAGGCCCAAAGGTGATCCAAAGAGGTCTATACAGACTCATAGGGACCCTTACTTCAAGATAGTGCAAGTGAAGCAAGCAAGGGCCTTCAAATGCTCCTCCTTAGGCTTGGACCCATCTAAGGTAGTAATAAAGGAAGCCAAAACCTTTAGGAGTTCCTCTTTAGCTTTCTTGACCCTTGACCTAGTCAAAAGGTCACTAAAACTCTACAAGGCATCCTCTAATCTCTAAGTAGGCTCTAGGGCTTCTTTGTGGGCGAGGTCCTCATCACTTGGTCACATAAAACTTTAAAGACACATTAAGTAACTTATAAACCCACCATCAACAATAATACCATACCCCATGATAAATGCGATTAAACCATGCACACATACACTAGAAAAGGAATACATATAAAAAACAAGGCCTGCTCACTTAAAGAAAAAATGGGTTTCAACACTTACCTTAACAAATCGCGCACTCGTCCTTTAACCACCTCATCTACCTGAGTCCAAGAAACCCTATATGTTTTAATGCTTCTATAATAACCATGCACTCCTTCTCACTAATGACCAATTGAGATAGGTGGGTTAGGACAAACAGACAAAGTTTAAGGGAACTAACCATAGTCAAATGTGGGTTTCATAAGCTGGTTTAGTATGGGGTGGAATGAAACATTCAAAAAGGTTTAGGGTAGGATGAAACTTTAGAAAGGTTTGGAATTATTTATATTAAATTAATACCTGGTGGGTGGTTTTTGTATTAGAAATTTTTTTCATCCACAAGGCTTGAACTGGAAACCTTGCTTAAAGGGAATCAAGCATGTATCACTTAAACCAACCAACCACTCATGGGTATTTTTCTAACTATTCAAGCTACATATGAGTTTCATTTAAATTTAATTGGTCTTGCCCAAATAAATTTAGGTGGGACTATAGTTACACTTAAATAGGTACATTGGGCGATTGATGTAGAATTAAAAGGGAATGTGTATGCAATATTACGATTACTATTTCACTTTAGCAATGATTCAGGTATAACATTGATGATGGTCAACTTGGACATTAATATACCGTTATATATATATATATATATATATATATATATATATGGCATGATTGAAAGATTAAAAAAATATAAGAAAATTTGAAGAAAAAGAATAATAAGGTATTTTTTTATAATATGAAGGGTAAAAAGTCTAAAACCAAAATTACACAAATCATCTGAGGGAAAGAAACTCATCTTAAGTCTTTAGCTAAAACCTGATCTAGTCCATGAGGGTACTTATTGAAAATAGCATCACCTAGATGGAAAGAATGCCTCATATTAGCAAGGAAATATGTACACTTATTACCTTATCTAAAAACATGAGTTAATGACATTGACCAATTAAAACTAATGAGCTTATAAATATCTTTAACAATAAAGTAACAATGATTATTTCATTGAACACCTCTTCAAGCCAAAATCCACTATAATCCTTAAATCTGCTTCCACAAGTGACGATGTCGTCCCCAAATTCCAAGCAACCCCTCAAAGAGCTCGACTTTTAGGGATGAGCAAAAGCCTAAATTCTTGGTTTTTTCACTAATGTGCCATTTGCATTATGTATGATGCCACCACAAGCATCAAATGAGATCATAAAAGGCTGTGCATGGGCCAGATTTACCTGTTCAATCTGATCATCCAATCTAATCCAACTAAGTCAGATTGTATTTTTTTATAATCGGATCCAAATTTGTTCAATCCAACAAAGAATCGATTGTAATCGTGACGAATATCAGATTTTAGGCTCATAAACTCAAGTACTCGATTAGTATCCAACCTAATTTTGTATTACTATTATTATTATATGTTTTTGTTTCACACTATCTAACATAATGTTAATGTTTATGCCATTGAAAGGAATAAAAAAGAACCAAACTCAACCGACCAAGCCCAAGACTTTAATTTGTTGACTTAGATTTGTATTTTTATGTATTAAAGACTTAAAGCAAATGCCAAGATGTGATTTTTGTTTGGTGGTTTTATGCAACATTGTCTATGTTATGCTTGTGGTTATGTTGGGTGGTCATGGTTTTAATTTTCATAGAGTTTTGTAATTGTGACAATAAATGTTTGATATGGATTTTGTGATATTTGAAGTTTTCTATATTTCTATTTTCAAAAAATGTATAGCAATTCATAATTAATTAGATATCCGATCATCCACTCTGATCCAAACCAACCTAGATCAAATTGAACCAAATCAAATTTAAAAAACACAATTCCAATCCAATCCAATCAAATCTAATTAACTTTAATCAAATTAGATTTTTATTTTATTGAAATCCAATTTAATCTAATACTCGCTCAGCCCTACATAGAGCCAACCATGTTCACCTCTACCATTGGAAGATTTAGAATAAATCAGCCAATGTTCTCAACATACTGCCTTTGAACCATAATACCCAAGGTGGACCAAGACCTTAAATTATCCACATACCTCAATGAGAACTCCTTAAGCTTTAAAACCTAGATGGACTTCTAATCAAATGTGAAATTGCTTCTATAGTTCCATAAAGCCCATATTTCCATAATGAAGAAAACTAATCAATCCACCTTCATCTTCAACCTAAACTTTCCTTAAAGGTTTAAAGGTATCCAATTATCCATTGGCTAGCTAAAAAAGTCGGCCAAGCTTTTTCATGAATAAACTCCATAAAAGCTTGAGCACGAAAGCAATCACATAAGGCATGGCCCAACGTCTCAAGTGTTTCCCTACACCAGATACAAGTCTTATCAAAGCTACCACCTTAATGATCCAACCCAAACCTCATAGGAAGAAATCCATGGAAGATTTTCCAAATGATTAGCCAGACACGAGAAAGCCCCCTCTACCTCCAAATCAAGTTCAATATTGTTTTTAAAGAAGACACATAATGATTTTTCGTTAGATTCAAGAAGCCAATCCTCGAGGATGGGAAGTATGCAAGGTGAAAAATGATCTACAATATCTCAAGGGAGATATTAAGCATAGGATTCAAGCTTTCGATTCCCATTCTCTAAGGGAAAATGCCACGAGATAGTTGCTCAACCAATTAGATATAAGGCTAATAGCCATTAATTCAAAAGGTCTCATAAAGGTGTCTTTCCAAAACTAGGTTGAAGAACTGTTTCTTAGATTCCATGATGTATTATTACTGATCATATGGCAAACTTTCACTATATTTTACCAAAATCTAAAATCTTTTCCTAATGCCTTCATGGTTGGCACGTGGAAAGAACTATACTTATACTTCGCCTAGATGAAACGAACCTAAAGGACTCAAGGATTGGTTAACAACAACCACCCCCAACTTAATTATATAAGCTTCATTCAAATGTTAGAGATTATGAAAACCAAATCCTCCCACAGGCTTGGGTTACCATATGGTAGCCCAAGACACCAAATGCATATGCTTGTTACTTGAAAACATCTATACAAACTTTTGACTTACCATTTCAATCTCATTAGACACCAAAATTGGGATCAGGCACGCTTGATATAATTCAGAGGATCTTAGATTGGGTGAATGTGATACGACCTGCCATTGATAATGTTGAGGCCTTCCACCCACTAAGCTTCTTCAAAGATAAAATCAAAATGGTGTTTACCCAGACCACTCATCATGGGAACTCCCAAAAATATGAGCCACATGACTTAGTATATGGCATTCTAAGCATGTCACAAATACCATCAGCTTGCATCAAATTTACGTTCTTTGAAAACTAAATTGACAATTTGGGATAGCTAATTTCCTGGCAAGAAATATCACAAAACAAAGACAAAATGTTTACAACGAATTTAGATTGATTAATCAAAGCCTCCGCTATCAACATAATGTCATTAGTGAAGAATAAGTGAGAGATTTAAGGACCTCCCTAAGTCACCACAAACAGATTCGGAGACCCATTATCTACATTATCCAAAATCAAGTAAGATAGCATTTTAATCCCAAGAACGAAAAGAAGAGGGGACACCAAATTTCCCTGTCAAAGACCCTTCAAAGGGGAGAAACATTCTAAAGAAAAACCATTCCAATTAAGCACCACTAATGAGAGGATATACAGTGGGACACCAAGTTTATAAATTTCTCCAAAAAGCCCACAACACAAAGAACATGCTTAAGGAAAGTGTAACACCCCTCATATATACAAGATAGATATCCTTGTAGTTTTCTTTAAAAATATTTTTGTTCACTTTGATTCCTTTGAATTTATTATCTCGTATACACGAGGACACATACACAACTTGGTTTCCAAAAAATATGAAAGTGAAAATTTTGTTTTTCAATAATTGTCTTACAACGACAAAATCAATTTTCATAAATCAATAGCTAAGTGGTTAGAAGTTACAGTACTATGTCCAAATAATAAAATGTACTACAGTTTAATCTTTACCTTATTATAATTATTTAAAATATGATATTATAATAAGGTAAATTTAAAACTAAGACTAGCTTTAACATTCTATATCTATTGCTACTATGACTATTTGTTTCCTCATCTTTGAATTATATGACCATGAGTCATATTCTCATTTTCCCTTCATCTATCCGATCAATGATGAAACTTCTTTAATCTCTTGTGGCTACATACTATTACCTTTGTCTGACACTTATGATATCTGTACTGGATATGATCATAGAGTATATTTGGATATAGAAATCAAACAAGAAAGAGTGAGAAACAATATAATACTTCACAGATAAGACATAAGCATAAGTGTTTTCGTAAATATCATAATAATATTATCTCTCACAATCACACACAGATAGTCATAATCATATGAATGTCATGCAATGCTTCTAATGTCATAATTCTTTCTATCTATCCATGCGGGCCATTTAAAGTCTTATTTTGTACTGGGTCAACCAGAAGTTTACATTGTTCTATAAATCTAGATAATAACGATATAAATGCCCCCATGACATATGAACAACTCAATTGGTATAGAAACACTTAAGAGACTAGTCAAAGTGAAAGAGTTTATTGTGAAAGTACCTAACACTAGGATGCTACCCTAGGTCACCTGAAGCACCCTTTCACACCCTCTCATCCCAAAGTTCTCAATTGAACTTCCTCTAATGTATCCTCGGTTTCTATAATTCATCTCAGGAAATATCACATCTTTTCTCTTTTCAGTTTCATGATGCACAAACTACCCGCGTATTAAGTTGGTTAAAACTTTTAGAAACTCAATTAGCAATTATATCTTTGGGGCCTATGAATCACGACATAGTCACCCCTATAAACTGTACGTTTCCAAAACATCAAATAAGTTTTGTCACATGTAGAAAAAATTTTGTACAATTCCTTTATCTTTCACAAATCAAATCTCATCACTATTGAGTTTCAAAGTCTTAAAAATACCTCAAATTCTTCTTTAATAAATATGTTGGGAAACTCAAAACCAACTTATTCTAATTTGACCTTAGCTTGTGAACCACTTTAAGTCATTGATCAAGATACTTAAAAATTAGTATATGAAAAGTTTAATAATATTTTCAAACATCTTAAAACTTAATTTTCACAATTTCAAGAATTTAAACAAAAATAATCCAATCATTATACATAATCACCAATTATTTGAAGTGTTTTAATTATTAAAGATCATATTAAGTCTTAGTGGTTCAGTCATGATATTATTTTGTCCACATCAAATCTAAAATAGTCCAATCATCGCATAGGTGCACCTTAATCCATCTTAGTCCATATAAGGTTATATTGGTCCAATGATCGGTCTATGTCAAGTCCATATATTTTAATCATACCAGTTCATCATAGTCCAGATTGGGTAATTCAAAATAGGTCACCCAAGATATATGTTTAAATTTATTTATTAAGATAATAATAAATATTATTTAAAAAATATAGTTGTTTTGTTTAAAAGTAGTAGAGGAAGCCTCTCATTATCCTTATATCTTTCCGTATTATATTGTTATCTCACTCTTCTTTACTTTTTGAAATTTAATCTTAAATCGTTGAAATATGAAAATGTGTGAAAACTTAAACTCGTCAAATAACAAGCTTATTATTCTATCATAAGTGGACAAATTCCTTCAAATAATAAGATTTTCTTTAATATTTTTCTAGACTTTCTTAAAAAAAAAACAAACCAAGCGTCAGTATAATTATAATATGGTCAATGAGGGACAAAGTTTATCAATCAGAACAAAATGCACCCCCTTTTCAAGGGAAACATCGTTTTATTTTTTAATTAAAAGGGTCTTATTCATCAATTGTTCCATATTTATAATCAATGGCGTAGAGACACTGGTCAGTTTTCGGTCATAGAAACTTACTCTGTTTTTTTTGGGAAGAAATCGAAAGTAAGGAGATTTACATAGAAAACTTACACTATGACTCTATCTTATGGACTATGATATACATAAATCGGTTCTTGTAAATTATTGTCTTCACATAATTCTTTTACATTAAAATCATGCATATGCATTCCTCTACCTCTGTATATTGAAAAAGAAAAAAACTCAAGACCCGTGATATACCGTTTGGTCAACCTAACGCGGGAAGTGAGCCAGATTTCACGTAGTTGTTGTTGTTATTTCTTTTTTCTTCGGCGGAGCTGTGTTTTATGTGTTTATATGGTATACAGTTAAAAAACAGAGTTATGAAATAAAAATATTTAAAAGTTAATATTAATCTATTATATTATTTAAAACAATTAAAATTTCATTTGATCGTAGGATTTTTTTTATATAAAATTTCGGTTGCCATTTTTTAATATTTAAATAAACAAATATCAGAAGTTTTAAAATAGTGATTGATAAAAAATCAAAGTCAAAGACATTTTCGATCTCCTTTCATTGTTTGTCTCCATCAAGAGTAGCTAGCTAGTTGATTGGCCCCTCAACATGGTTCCCAAACTGTTGTTGTTAATTAGTAGTTAGAGATGTAATAATTAACATAGATCCCGGCCTTATAGATCATTTCTGACACCCGGGGCATTGTTAAATTGTTTACTACAATAAAATTATCTTTTCTCCAGTCACTTTTCAATTATTTATTTTAAATCATTTTCAAATAATAGAAATCCCAAATTAAATAATTTAAAAAGTTCATGATACTTAAAAAATAAGACTCTCCTATCCTATGAACCAACTTTTTAGAATGAATTTTTTTAATATGTTTAAGTTCTATGAATCAAGTTTCATCTTGAAAAGAAAATAGATAAATAAAATAGTTAGAGCATTAATTTGGATTTGTTTACATAGAGGCGCAATAAGGACAAATAATTCGTTTGGATTAGACAAGCTAGCTTGAATAAAAAAAATAAAAAAGAGAAAAGAATGCTTGGAAACTTTAACTTTGGCTTAAGAATAGGAACGTGTGAGAGAGAAGAACCACGAGGATGATGACTAGGTGTATATATTTTCCACCTCAGTTTATAAGATAATCAAACCAAAATACGTATATTAATAATGCAATTGAGTTCATGCATTTAAATACAAATTCTAATCTAATGTTAATTCTAGTCTTTTCTCAAACAAAGCTAAATATAAAAATAATATTAAAAATAGTGTATTATGATTTTTATAGGGCTTAATTCCTCTATAGTACCTCTTCCACACTTGCGTTTCGAAAAATGTACACATCCTAATTCTTGTGTGGCACAACGACTTCAACATCAATCCCTGTAACCACCCGTGGTAACTATCCTAGGACTCATTAATTAAATAAATCATCACTTTGTATCATTCCCGTAAAATATTACAAGTAAAATAACTTCTTATTAAAAATGTTCGATGAAATGAATATTCCTGTGAAGCTATAATTGGTGAATGAATAGAAAGTTAAAAACTAATTAATATATATATATATATAATAGGTGTGGGCAGGTAGTTTAGTACCATTCCCACCTACCTGTATATGTAAGTTTTTGTAGGTTTTATTTTTATCTCATCTCGATTATCAGGTAAATACCTTCTTTATTATGGATAATTTTTACGGGTTTGTTTGGATCTGATTGTAATCTATATATTAATATTATAGCACTCAATTCAATAATCTGACCAGATTAAATATATAATTAGTTAAATTTTAACTTTTTATTATTATATACTAAAATTAATAAGTTCAACTACAGATTCACTAGTCAAATCATCAACCTAGTATCGTCATTGAATTAGTAATCAATACAGTTCTAATATATATATATAGAGAGAGAGAGGGGGTGGGGTGGGGAGAGAATTAAATTAAACTTTGTATTATAAATAAATATGTTTTTAATATGTTTTATAACGAAGTAATTATAGTGATTCAATAAAAAAAGAATGTTATCTTGAATGTCTTAAACTTGGTACAAAATGATTAGATGAGAAAGCTTTGTGGTTAGTAATGGTTGTAGTTGGCGCAGGAGATAGAATATATATATATGATATGAGGCTGGGGAACCTTGTTTGTTGTCTTGGTTATCGACGCCTTTTAATGAAAGTGTGGGTGAATGCCTCGAAAAAGAGATTTGATCAGACAGTGCATGTGTGAACCAGTTGCCAAACTTTCATGTTTATCTTCTACTAACAATGTACGATGTACTAAGATGAAAAAGGTTCAATAAAATAACATCAGAAAAAAATGCTAACAAGCAAATAAATAATTAAATAAAGATATAATTGAAAAATAAATATTAAATATTATTTTAGATTTATAATTACATATATACTTATTTATGAACAAATGGAAAATACAATCTATACAAATAAAAAGAAATGGAGAAAATATTGCTTAAGGAAGTAAAATGAAACTTTTTTATTTTAAAACATCATTAAAATTCATCTGCACTAATTTTTAAATAATTTTAACATAATTTTTAATAAAAATATCTTTTATATTAAAAAAACTTTTAGGACATTATTAACGGGATCCCAATACAAAATTTAGCTATTCTAGTTTTTTAAAGTGAATTATTCTAATTATTTTGATTAAATGTATTAAAATTTTTAATCATTTTATGTTATACTTTTAAAAATTTCTCTCCACACATTACAGAAAATTATTTTTTTACATTCATATTAAAAGGTTATATAAAAAGTATATACTCTAAAAAAATAATAAATGTATGTTATAAACTAAAAAAAATCTAAAAAAAGGGATTAACAAACCTAAAAAATCTTTTATAAAAAAGACGGGAAATCTATTGATTACCAGTAATATTTATCTTATTGGTTCTCTAATGTGAAGAGAAAATTTTAAAAGTATAACATAAAATAATTAATAAATTTAATACATTTAACAAAAATAATTAGAATAATTCACTTTTAAAAACTAGAATAGCTGGATTTTGTAATATATGTGTGAATTGTGAAGTTGGATAATTTTAATCTTATAAAAAAATCAATTTTTTTAATAGAATGAAAATGGTCAAAAGTAGTATAGTTGCATTTATAAATAGTTCATAATAGAAATGTTCTATTTAATTCTTTTTTCGCTCACAATAACAGTTGAATCTTGAATCTAGCATATTTTGTTAAATTATCTGAATCCTAGTCACTAGACCAACCCAGTGGATTCTATTTTAGATGCTTGAGTACAAGTTATATATTTTTTTAATCTCATGCACGAAGCTAAGAGATAAAAAAAATATGGAAAAATTGATTACAATCTTTTATGTTTCTAAATTAAAATAAATTTCAAATTAAATAGTTTGAAAACTTTTTAGATTATTCAGTACAACACCTATGCTCTGATTAGCATTCACAATATCTTACACTAAATCCTAGAATACTAAATTTTTAAAATTTCTTATATATTAAAATGCTTAATATTTTAATACGATCGAATATGAATTAACCTAAGTTAGATTATATACACCTATGCTCTTTATCAAGTATTAGTTAATTCATCAAGAAACCACTGTCACTATTTCTTTAAAAACGATCCCCCATATATATGCATTAATTAACCATACTCCAACTGAAACAACTCAACAAGAAAGACGTCACATTAATTCAGTTCAGAAATATAACTATATATATAAAGCGACCCAAAACGTTGTTCTTTCTTCTATTCCGCACAAAACCAGATATATGCAAGATGCGCTTACATTAACGTCGACGAACATCAGAGAGAGATAACAAAAGATAATGCAATGAAAAAGAACCAGCAAATTAATGTAAATTTTGGTTTTCAAACACTCTCTCAAGCCACAACATGCAGTATAGAGAGATCAAGAACATCTAATTATTCTCCTTAATTAAAACCTTCCTCTCATTCTCATCCTTCGAATTCTCATTCCCCTTTGCATTATTCATTCCTCGTACTACAGTGCTACCTACCAAGTAACGAACTTCCACTGCTTCACCAACCACCTCCAAGTAAATAGAACACAGCAATGATCCCATGAATTTAATTACAGTCTCATCAAATACACGTAAACACACATCAATTAACCATCATCATCAAAATGACACACAAATCCTAACTAAAGAAGCTAATATAATTGAATCCCCTACCTTTTTTTGTTGTAGCATAATAACCATTTGGCATTAATCTTGATACGTACCAAAAACAAAGCCAATCATAACAATAATAAAAAGAAACTAACAACCAATTATAAGGAAGCAGCAGCTATAGCGAGAGTACTCATAATCACTTACATGATGATGATGATGATGATGATGATGATGATGATGATGATACATGATAGTAGTGTTGTTACATATCTTGGTCATTCATGTCATTCATCAGTAAGGAGAGCGACCACTTGGCCAGAAAGTCTCTGTTGGCATCTGAACAGAATTGAGAAGATTGGGATTCAAACCATGAAATAGAGGAGCAGTAGCATCCCCCATCAGCTGCTGAGGTGCCTGCTGTTGTTGACCACTTGCCGGTGACTCTATCGAACCCCCTTGAAGCGGATCCTCATCTTCCAAAGGAAGCCTCTCATATGCTGCGTTGCTGAAAGATGCAGACATAATCACCACAGGCCCTGAAGCAATCAGTGCTCCCACCACACTCCCTCCCACCACCTGCCCTTGTCCACCGGCCAAATATATCGTCAATCCGGAGGCTGCCGGCGGTGCCGGCGGCGGCAGGAACGAACCCGCGAGGGACAAGATCTCGAACCTCCCATGGAGGGTGACGACGGCACCAGAAGAAGCCGGTTGCCTGAGGGTGACGTTGGTGACCGTTCCGGTGCCGCTCATGATGCAGACGCCGCGCTGGCGGCGTCTGGCGAAGTTGGAGATGCTCTCCACGATGTCGCAACCGTCGGCAACTTCCATGACGTGGGTTTTGAGGGCGTTGGCGCTGTCGCGCGTGATTATGATCGGCGGCTTGGGTTTGTTCTTGGATCCGGCGGGTCGTCCTCGAGGTCTTCGGCTGATTTCGGTTTCGCCAGAAGCTCCTCCTCCTCCATCTTTTCCTTCGCTGCTAGTGTTGTTGTTGTTATTGTCTTCGCGTTCCCTTTTGAGGTTGAGGCCTCCGGTGCTTCCGCTTTGTTCGTCTTCGGTGGTTTGTTGTAAGGAGTGGAACTGTTGGTGGTGAAGATGGAGATCTCTTGCTGTGTGGAAAGGAGGGGGAAGAGAATGCCCGTGTGCAGTAATAGGATCCATCTTTTCTTAATCTATGTGATTATGGAGAAATAGTGGTAATAGTGGAGTAGAGTGATTGATGATGTCTAGAGTATTCTTGAATTGGGTGGTTCTAATATTAATGAAATAGAAGAGATTGAAGAAATTGTGTTTGTTTGATGAGCTTGTTGGTAAAGTCTGAATGAATTATATTTTGATCCAAGTGGAAGTGGTTGTAAGAATGGAGTGGTAGCTAGCTAGCTTCCAATCGAGTTAAGTAGTAGTGATGAAAAGAAAAGTTGTGGGGGGTGAATTGGAGGAAGAGGAAGTGGAAGAAAGATGAATTGGAGCAAAAATGGTGTGTTTTGGGTTAGGGTTAGATTGAGAAAATAGATCCAAAGGCTTTGGTAAGACTGCGGCCTTATGGGCGGTGCATGGTCCCCACTTCTGCACTACTCATATTTTAACTTCCTTTTTTGTTTTGCTATATGCATAACTCTACAACAGCTTCTAAAATTCAATCATTCATCTGTTAAATGTCACGAAGTGTTTAGTTTTTTGTTTTTCAAACTAAGGGTATATATATATATGGTCCTAAAAGTAATCATAGATTATTCTTTTTGAGAAGATTTCTAAATTGAATTTTGTTTCTTAATTTTAATATATAAAATTCTAAAATCATTATATATATCGAATCGATGGTTGATAGAATATTTAAAACATTTTATTATTTATCAATTTAATAAAATTTTATTGGTTTTAATATTTTTAGTAGGACATGCATACATGATCCAACTGATCAAGTCAGATTTTGTATAGCCAAGTTATGTTGAGTTTTTGAATTCCCTGAGACTTGATTATTACTAGCTAAAAGGAAATATCTTAATATTTAAAAAATATATATCATAAAAATAATAACACAAGTGGTAAGTTAAAACTAAGGGTTCCTTTTCTAACTCCATCAACATCAAACTCTACATATCATATCTGAAAAGAAGATATATCTGGTGAAGATATATATGATGCCAACAACCATAAAGCATGCAAGCGCTCAATTAGTTAGAACTTAGAAGCCCACCAATCAACAGGAAATTCCTTCATGATCAAAATGGTGAGTGATTTATCTTATTTTGACAGAAAGTTTACTACTACTGCATATTAACTTAATTAAAGGAAATGTTTAAGATCGATGGGGTTTAAGAATTAAAAATAGAAACTTATCCCATTAATTATTAAAAGAATCAAATGAATAAAAATGCCAGTTATAAAAACAAACGGTAGAACGCAAATTAAAATTAACACTGACATATGTCAAGTTGTCAACTGTTTATCAACTACAGAAAGGACTAGTAATTAAGACCTTTTACAAAGTTCTGTAGTTGATTTCATGTTGTTCACACATGGAGTTATTATTATAATGGAAAGAGCTAAAGATTAAGATGTTCTGCACGATATTTGTCATGATAGTAGGATTAAAAATTAATTAAACAGATAATAATAATAATAATAATAAATTTAATTAGGTGAGTGTAATTTTGTATTTGAGTACATTTTTTGTCGTTAGTGGAGAATATATATCCACATCATAAACGGGAACTACGGTGAGTTGATTAAATTAATGAAAGCATAGCTGGCACAATTAAAACTTAACTGGTTTAGTGTCATGCACACACACAAATACATGTCTGAGGGCCGGGTGGGTGTTGGTTTGTGCTTCAATTTTCTATGAATGACCACATGCACCTTCTGCAAATTCCATCTTTAACCATGTCTTCTAACCTTAAAAGGTTCAGGTCCACCTTCCCTAAGCTTGACGCGTGTTTCATCCCCCGCTTTTTTCGGGTCTATTCCTCTCGACTCCGTCCTCCTTGC
Organism: Clitoria ternatea; assembly: GCA_037962975.1. Lineage (NCBI taxonomy): Eukaryota > Viridiplantae > Streptophyta > Magnoliopsida > Fabales > Fabaceae > Clitoria > Clitoria ternatea. The sequence goes on from CM075670.1 coordinate 11,911,500, forward strand.
TTTCCCTCCAACTCTCCCTAATCTTCCCACCACTACTGTCAACTTCAAAACCTTTCTTTCTTTTTTTTTATCTTAATTGCCATTCTAATATCTAACCACCAAGTGTTTGGATGAACGCATAAATAAATCTTCATGTTTCAACTATTTTCTAATTCACTCTTTAAATTTATTTATTTTTATTAATTTAATTATTTATATTTTGAAATGTTTTTTGAATTTATCTATTTTCATTAAAGTTATTAACAATGTTAGCTGAATTACTAGTTGGGAAGCTAGCAAAGATACGTGGCTACATCAGGTGTTAATTGTAAATCATTGAATGTACTCCTCAACATATCTATTGTTGCATTGTTAATGGCCAACTATCATTTTTTCTTCAAAATCTCTTACTTTCTTTTTTCCTTTTTTAATATGTAAATTTCTATCTAAAATCCATCATCATTGAAGAAGGAAGGTAAGAAATTTTGAGGATAATAATTTGTTATTAAATGTTTTATAATTAAAAAGGGAATGACGAGGATCATATTAAGATGTTCATTCAACAGCCATAAGTTTTCATCTAATTCAACAATAGGTAAAGTATCACAGTTAACAATTGGTTGTAGTGGAAATAGACAGAGTTAAAAACGCTTTAAAAGTGAACTGGTCTTGACCGGGGTCTTGGATCCGGCGTGGGACCAGCCACAAGAATACAGGTGCTTTAGGGTTTTGTACACCGGTACAGTGGGTATCCGGTATTGTTATCCGGCCTCTCAGTGGGAGAAACCGGTCTTGCAGTCCTGGAGATCCTTCACACCAGTGTTTCGCATTGATGGGGGGCGAAAGGTGGTGCCACCTGCGAAGATTCTCCGACGCTCAAGTTAGAAGAGTGTATGAACTCAAAGAATACTCAAGCAATGCAATAGTAAAGAAGTGAGTTAAGACAACGTAACCTTGCATGTGTTTTAGATTATGCTATTTATAGTTGAACGTAGGAAATGAATCGTTGGGTGCAAGTGGGCCCATTGGTTCTGATAGCGTGTGGAGTGTGTCAATCAAAGTGGCTCAGTGCTCAGAGTGTGTCATGGGGGTAGGTCAATTATCAGAGTACGATCCTGTGATAAGGATGGAGGACAATCACCTTTCCGCATATTTCGCTGACACATGTACTTACTCTCTGAGGTAATTGACATTGACACATTCCGCTATGCAGGGTATCTTCGCTGATAAGTTATAAGGAACTCTTATCTTACAGTGACCCTGAGGCAAACGGTTATCGACGTGAAATGAGAACGAATGAAGCATCCGTTGTAGCGAGGACGAATAGAACGTCTGATGGAATGAGAACGGATGAAGGTACAACGGGTATCCGATGTGGCATCGTCTGAACTGTGACACCGGTTTCCCTCCTAAGAGGTCATTCTGACGTCATAACATTGGGGACCGGTATCCAAACCGGATCATTTGTCTCCTAGCTTATGTGAGGGATTGTTAGGTTGCTTACATGAGCTATACAGCCTTTGAGAAGTCTGGATGCCGGTGGAACGTTCTAGAACTTCCTTCTGAAAACTCCTCAACATCCGCTCTGCCAACTATGTGACCGCTCTTCTTATGTTATCCATAATGGATTCGGACAAAGATTCATATTGAGGGAAATCCCAAGAGTTTTTTAAAAATCAAAACTCTTGGTATTCGAGGAGTGGTTGGGATGCATTAAATGCGTCTGAAATGATTGGACATTAAATGTCCCTTTTTAACACGTGAACCATCATTACCCAAGAGTGTAACCGTCGATTGGGCTTATTGGGCCTGGATTTCAACTTATACGAGCCCACATCGTAAAAATATTTACTGAAACGTTACCATTTTCGCGCTTTAATGTTACAAAACGACGAAGTCGTTTGAATCTTAAAGGTTGCGTTTTGAAGCAAACGTTGCGACTCTTGGCTGTTCACTGTGCTTCTTCGTTACCTATAAAAAGGGTACTTAACGAGTTTCAGAGTCCATCTCTGCCATCAAGCTTAGTGAACCTCTACTGAAATTCCTGAAGATTCCCTTGCTGCCTTTCATCCTCACAAAGTTCTTCTCTCTTTTAGGTAACCGTCCTAACCTTTACCTCCGTATTATTTTTAGTCATTTGCTTCAATCATGCGCCCTAGAACAAGCAGCGCTGGTACCTCCAATAGGGGGAGTCTGAGCTCTCGTGCCCCCTCTAGCCGCCGTGGAGGAAGGATTCCAGTGAATCTTCCTGCGGCTGGGCCTCGTCGCTCAGAGAGAGTTGAGACTTCTTCCTCGCGAGCGCCAGTTGATCGGCGCCGCTCTGAGGATCCCCTTGACTCGAGGGCCACCAGCAGCTCTGAGGATGGGTCAAGTAACGAAGGCTATCTCTCTGACGATGTTGCCTTCTATCACAGCACCTACGCGTTCCATCGTGCATCAGGTACCATGGAGATTCTGGGGTCTGTCAAGACGTTAATTCTGCGGACTACTGAAGGGTGTGTCAACGTCATGGCACACCGGCTGAGTTGGGAAAAGATGAACAGGGAAAGGCCGTACTGCTGGGTCGAAGATGAATTCCTGGAAATCCCTTCTCATCACGCAAATGAAGAGGGCGGCTCGGTCACTCTCCGCTGCAAAATCTAATCTGAGAAGAAGTACAAAGGACGCTTTCTCGTCCTTGCCCCCTTCCAACTGAGAGGGTCTGCCATCGTGTCCCTGACGAGAGGTCGGTCTACATGTACGACTTCGTCTTCCAAAACTTGGGAGTTCGCTTCCCCCTGACAAAGTTTCAAATGGCCGTCCTGCGCTTCCTTGACTGCGCTCCTACTCAACTGTATCCCAACGGCTGGGGTCTGGTGCGGGCTCTCGAAGTTCTAGGAGAGCATTTCAACTTCACCGCCACTGTAGCCAAGCTATTTTATTACTGCCAAGTGGTCCGCCGTGTCAACAAGAAGGGCGGCCTTGGGTTCATAACCCTCCGTTGTGACTCGAGGATGGTGAACTTTAAGTCCTACATCGAATCCGCGAAGGTGGACGGATGTTCTTTCAAACACTACTACACGCGGGTCCGAATTCAACCCAACAAGCCGGTCTTCTGGCTCAACAACGAAGGATTCACTAAATTCCCTCTCAGTTGGTCGCACGAGCACTTTCTGCTGCTGAGCCGTGCTTACTATACTGAAGAGAGTGAGCTTTCCTCTCACTCCGTCGAGGTACTGAGTGCCATGCAGACAGCATCAAAGACCCTCAAGGGGTTTTCCTGCAGGCTCCTCCTGGGGGGTGACGATGTCCGAACCACCTACCTCCATAATATCCGTTCTTAACTGTGGTTACGTTATGCATTTATTCCGCTCTAATTGTTTTTCTTCCCAAGTGCTAACTCAATTCTCCTTGTTTTGCAGAACAAATTGAAAAAGCCTCTCCCGAAATGTTGTCCCTGAGGACTATGCTGGCTGATGACGATTCTTCCTCCGAAGAGAATGAAATTCAAGCCAAGCGGAATTCCACCAAGGCTCCAACCATTCCTCGGACCTCCGTAGTGGGAGACGAGGTCCCTCTCCTTGATGAGGAGGAGCCTGAAAAACAAACAGAGGCTACGGGGCAGAGTAATGAAGAGGACGTCCCAGAGAAAAAGAAGAAAAAGAGGCATCTGGTCAAGACGTCGGGCATGGAGAAGCCTCCCTCTGGTGACCCCGCAAAGAAGCGTCAAAAAACCCTTGAGGAATCAGGGTTAAAAAGGACAAAGGGAAGAAGCCCGTCTTCGACTCAACTGCCCCTCCCTTACAGACCACGTCTGGACCAGACTCTGGGAGCGGTCCTCCCCCAGTATTTGATCCTCCAGGTGAATCCTTTCTCTCACCCTATCTCTGGTTCCAGGGGTCTACGCCCCCCTCTTCCAAAGGCAAGGTATTGTCTCCGCCCTTCTCTCGATGCTGCTCTAGTTCGAGGTGCCTGCAAGGCCGGCCGTTGGCAACTGGATGAGCTATCCGGCCTCTTGGACTCCTTGAGCGAGAAAGCAGATTATATGGAGCGGGTTGAAAAACTTGAAGCCGAGATTGCTGTCAAGGAGGCCTGGATGACCAAACAATTAGATATCCGCAGAGGGGTAGAAGCTGAGCTGACTAAGGCCAAGGAAACACTGCAGAAGAAGACGGAAGAAACAAGCCAACTTCATTTTACCAACAAAGCTTTAGAGCGGCAGGTCACTGAGCTTCAACAACAAAATAAGTCCATCCTACTCCTTGAAGAAGAGCTACAATTAGAGAAAAAGAGATCGGCCAAGCTTGCTGACGATCTCAAAACAATGGAGGTCGGTAACAATAAAAGCCTAGGGGAATGGGAGATCCTTCGGAAGGAAATGCAGGCCTAGATCGAAGAGCTAAGAAAGGGGGTACGAGTACTGGGCCGTCGGAGGAGGATTTTGCCAAGCTTCAAAAGAAACTATCTGCTGCTAAGGCCAAGGCTGCCAAAGCCTTGGAAATATGCAAGAAGGTGGCTTACGAATCCTTCGGCCTGGTACTTCATCAAGTATTTTACCGCAACCCTGGCGTGAAGCTTAATTTGTACGGATTGGATCCGTTCTATGAGTTCCACGGAGGGAAACTTGTCGAAGTGAAGAAGGACGGCCCGTACCAGGATCCTCGCGATTCTCTTTATGAACTACCTCCACTTCCGGAGGGTCAAAGCATGGAACCTGCACTGTCCAATCCTGGCCCCGAAGGTGAAACACAAGAAGGTGCTCAAACTGGCCCAGAGATCAGAGCGGATAAGGCTCAAACTGAGGGTGCTGAAGAGGGAAGAGTGGAAGTGCCCACCTCAGAGAATCAACCACCTGCTCCTTGATTTTATGCTTTCATTTATAGCTGTGTACTGGGATCAGCTCCAGCTTTAACATTTTGAGACACATGAAATTTTTCTTCATAAAAATAAAATTTGTTTTGCTTCTCTTCTATCGTTTGTGACAAGTATATGATTGCCAGATAACTTAGTGGTATGCACAATACTTTACCTTTTCAACACTTTACAAATCTGCTCTGTTTAGCTATATTGCTGTTTAAAGCGTGTTTATCACCCCAGAGTAAGATAACAAGAATTGTAATTAGATAAGCAACAAATAAGTTAAGTATACCCTGTCCCCAAGTATAGGTGTTTTGGGAAGGGAAACTTCGTTGTAAAACGTTACCTTTAACCTCCTGGAAATTGGAAAGGTTCATCCGATCTCGAAGATATGGGACGGCCCTATTTGCATTCAGCTGCCCTGTAATGAATGCTTCAGAGATGGGGACGACAATTATATTTGGAGTTCGGTACAACCCTATCCTCCAAGTCTTCATGTGGGGTTCGGTATGACCATACTTGGAGTTTGGTGCAATCCTACAATCCAAGCCTTCAAATGGTGTTTGGTTCGATCCTACTAACCGTACCCAGAGTTCGGTGCAATCCTACAATCTGGGTCTTCAACACGGGGTTCAGATCAGGGCTAATCCTGAACCTACTGCGCCCGTTACTCGGGGTTCAGCGTGGTCTTGAAGATGAACCAGCTTACTGCGCCCAAGTCTTCAAATGGTGTTCTGTTCGATCCTACTAACCATACTTGGAGTTCGGTGCAATCCTACGATCCAAGCCTTCAAACGGTGTTCGGTTCGATCCTACTAACCGTACCCAGAGTTCGGTGCAATCCTACAATCTGGGCCTTCAGATGGGTTCGGTTTAATCCTACAACCCATTTCCCCCTCGAGGAGTTACATCGTCAATACACAGAATAGGTGATTGAGATCATCTATCTTGAGGGTCTTCAATCATCCCTCGAGGAGTTACATCGTCAACTACAGACTGAGTAGTTGAGATCATCCGTCTTGAGGGTCTTCAATTAAGAACAGCTTATAGCTATAAATCACATCATACAAATGAGAGAGTGAGATTGATAGAGTCGTAAATTGCACTTTCATTAAGTTGAATAGATATTACAAAGGGAGCGTAGCTGGGGTCATGCCTCGTTAAAACCTTCTTGAGAAAACCCAATGGGAAAAAACTCAAGTAAGGAAAAAGAGTACATGCCATCTTACCAACTAACTGTAATAAATACGTAAGTTCTGAGTGTTCTACTTATTGCGAATTGGGGTTCCATCGAGCTCCTCGAGCCGGTATGATCCCTTTCCTGTTACCTCAGCAACTTTGTAAGGGCCTTCCCATGTTGGTGCTAGCTTTCCTTGATAAGCAAATTTATTGCCCACACTTGCCTTCCTCAAAACAAGGTCTCCGGTGTTGAATGCTCTGTATTGGACACGCTTGTTGTACTGGAGAACTGCCTTAGCCTTTATCGCTTGGTCTCTGACAAATGCTCCCTCTCTTAACTCATGAAGAACATGCAATTCTGATGCCAAATTGGCATCATTATCTTGTGCTGAAAAATATTCCACCAGGGCCGATCTGGTTTGTAACTCTACTGGTATCATCACCTCGACCCCGTAAGTAAGCCGATATGGGGATTCATTAGTGGAGGAATATGGTGTAGTATGGTATGCCCACAAAACATGGCATAACTGATCAGTCCAACCTCCCTAAGCTTCTCCAAGACGCTTCTTCAACCCCTTCAGCACCTCCCAATTAGCTACCTCAGCCTGGCCGTTCGTCTGGGGGTGCTCCACAGATGAAAATATTTGGACTATCCTCAGTCCTTCGAGCAAGTCAGTAAACTTTTTGTCTGTGAATTGGGTGCCGTTGTCAGTCACGATCTGTCCTGGAACACCAAATCGAGCTATGATATTTTCATATACAAAGCGCCTTGTCCGCCTAGATGTGATATGCACTACTGGCTCAGCCTCGATCCACTTGGTGAAGTAATCTACCCCCACAATCAAATATTTGATTCCTCCTGGAGCGGTGGGGAATGGACCCAAGATATCAAGGCCCCATTGGTAGAACGGCCAGGGCACAGCGGATGAAGAGAGTTCTTGGGCCGGTGTATGATGGAGATTGGAAAATCTTTGACAAGCATCATACTTCTTCACAAAATCTGTTGAATCCTGCTTCACCGTGGGCCACCAATAACCAGCCCTGAGGATTTTTCTCATTAAGCTCCTACCTCCAGCATGGTGCCCACACTGCCCCTCGTGTACTTCCTCTAACACTGCTTTTACCTTGTCTTCTCTCAAACAAAGGAGGTACGGGACAGAGAATCCCCTCTTGTAAAGAACACCATCAACCATGGTGAAGTACGGCAGTTCTCTTTTCACTTGTCTCCTCTCCTTCTCATCAGTAGGGAGCTGTCCGTCTGCCAGATAGCGGACGTAAGGGATGATCCAAGAATTCTCATAAGGATAATTGACTATTATGGCATTCATAGAGGGAAAAAGAGGGATGCTTGGTGTTGTCAATATGCTCTGAACCACCATCGTTGTACTGTCAGGCTGTTTTGTGCTTGCAAGCCTTGATAAGATATCTGCTCTGGTGTTCTCTTCTCTTGGCACATGCTTGAATTCTAGAACATCGAATCTCCCCTTCAACTCGTTCACACAATTCAAGTATAGTTGAAGTTGTGGCTCTCTGACCTGATATTCCCCTTGGATTTGCGAAATCACCAGTTGTGAATCGCTACACAATGTAACTGCTGACGCCCCAATGTCGATCGCCGCTCGGAGGCCGGCCAGGCATGCCTCATACTCAGCTTGATTATTCGAGGTTTTAAAATTGAACCGAAGGGAAATTTCCAAGTGCACACCATCATCACTTTCCACTACAACACCGGCTCCACAACCCTTACTGTTTGATGACCCATCAACGTAAATGGTCCAATGCGCTCGAGGTGTGGATGGATCTGACCCTGTCATTTCCACCACGAAATCTGCCAGTACTTGAGCTTTAATAGCTCCTCGAGGCTCGTAAGAAATTTCGAACTCAGAAAGCTCGATAGACCATTTAATCATCCTTCCAGCCAGATCTGGCTTGCTAAGTACTGAGCGGAGGGGTAAATCTGTTTTCACAAGAACCGGGTGTGCATGAAAATATGGCCTCAATCGTTGTGAAGCCCACACGACTGCTAGAGCAGCCTTCTCAATCTTTTCATATCTTCCTTCCGCCCCCTGGAACGTCTTGCTGGTAAAGTACACCGGCCTCTGACCCTCCGAAGTTTCTTTAACCAGAGCCACGCCTAGGGCTTCATCAAAAATTGCTAAATACAAAATCAGAGTCTCACCAGGGTCAGGCGTTACCAAAATTGGTGGACTTGAAAGTACGGCCTTAAGCTGCTGGAAAGCTTGTTCCTGCTCTTCTCCCTATTCAAAACTCTTGTGTTTCTTCAATGCCTTATACAGAGGAAGAGATCTATGCGCCATCTCGGGCATGAACCGAGCTAGAGCGGCCACCTTTCCATTCAATGATTGTACCCCCCTCAGATTCTTAGGGCTTTGCATATCCAGTATGGCTCGACATTTTCCAGGGTTGGCCTCAATACCCCGCTGGGTCAACATGAAGCCCAGGAACTTCCTTGCTGGAACTGCAAAAGTGCACTTTAGTGGATTTAGCCTCATATTGTATTGTCGCAGCCTAGTGAACACTTGGCGCAGATCTTCGATGTGATCTCCTCCAGCAGGAGTCTTTGCAATGATGTCATCAATATATACTTCCACCAGCTTAGTGTGCATTCCTTCAAATACTTGATTGATCATGCACTGATAAGTAGCACCAGCGTTCTTTAGTCCAAATGGCATGACGGTGTAGCAGAAAAGACCCCGGTCATTGACAAAGGCCGTCTTCTCTTGATCTCCTTCCCACATCGGAATCTGATTGTACCCAGAATAAGCATCCATGAAACTGAGGTATTGATAACCAGATGAGTCATCTACCATACGATCAATATTTGGGAGAAGATATGGATCCTTGGGGCAACACCCATTGACAAAGGCCGTCTTCTCTTGATCTCCTTCCCACATCGAAATCTGATTGTACCTAGAATAAGCATCCATGAAACTGAGGTATTGATAACCAGATGAGTCATCTACCATACGATCAATATTTGGGAGAGGATATGGATCCTTGGGGCAACACCGGTTAAGGTCCACATAATCCGTGCACATCCTCCACTTGCCATTAGCTTTCTGCACCATCACTACGTTGGAAAGCCAGGATGAATAACGAATCTCCCTTATAAAACCAGCCTTCAACAGTTCCTCTGTTTGCTCACACGCTGCCTTCTGCTTCTTCGGTCCCAACCTTCTCTTCTTCTGGGCCACCGGTCTCGTTTCTGGGTAAACAGCAAGTTTGTGGCAATAGAAATCAGGGTCCATCTCAGGCATGTCTGCTGCAGTCCATGCAAAAAGGTCCTTAAACTTCTGTAAGAAAGTCAACAAACGTTGTTCCATACCTGCCTCCAGGTTATCATTAATGTGCGTGACCTTCTCTGGGGAATCCCCTAAGACGACGTCCCTAGAACCACCATCCGGTGTGGGCTTTGAGGGGTTGAGGGGGTCAATCTTTAATTCCGCCCTGGGTCCAAGTCAGCTTCCTTTTCTTATTAAACGCTTCCAACTTAACCATGTTGAGGCTTAAGTTATAACAGTATCGAGCCATCTCTTGATCTCCACGGAGGGATGACACGCCGTTGTCCTTGTCAATGAATTTGATTAAGAGATGGGGAGTGGACACAATTGCTTCCATCGTATTCAGGGTAGGTCGGCCTATAATCCCGTTGTAAGGGGATTCCACATCGATCACCAGAATTCTTGATTTTACCGTTCTCGCACCAGGCTCTCCCTCAAAAGAAATGAGGGTATCCAGATACCCCTTAGTAGGTTGTTTCGCCCCATTAAACGCAGTGAGCTCTTGCGTGTACGGCTGCAGATCTGCATCATTAAAACCCATTCTTTTGAAACAGTTATAAAAAATTACATCACAAGAACTTCCCTGGTCGACGAGGATCCTCTTCACATCCTTGTTAGCAATGACAGCAATGATTACCACTGCGTCATCTCCTCCTGGGATCATTGGGCCAAAGTCATCATCAGTAAATGACACTATCGGGGCTGTCATACCGTCCCTGAAAGGGCGGTTATCTCTGGGTTTGCCCTGGATAGACAGAATCATCCGGTGGTGATTTTTTCGGGCTATGATTGATGTTCCTCCTCCTGCAAATCCTCTAGCAATCATTTCAATCACTTCACACCTGCCCTGCCTCTGTTGCTGAGGCATGTTGTTCTGATGGGCTCCTTCAGCGATTACCACTCCTTTCTACTTTTCAGCCGCAGTAAACTTCCTGACTGGGTTACGACTATTGTCATCTTCATCGTCTGGATCTCTCCCCCTTTTGTCCATCCTATCAGGCTCGTCAGAGGATCTTTCTCTGAACAAATATTGTTTCAGTTTTCCTTCCCTAATGAGGGTCTCCACCGTATTCTTCAATGCCTTGCATTCGTCTGTGTGGTGACCCGTCTATTCGTGAAAGGCGCAATATTTACATGGGTTACCAAGTCTTTTGACTGGGGGCGGCTTCCTTATGCCAAAGACACTGAGCGTTGGCCAACCAACCTCCCTCATGATTTGGGAATGTCTGGCGTTCAGAGGAGCATAATTACTGAAAGATGAGACGCGCCTATCTCGTTGATGAGGTCGAACGCTCGCAAAGTCCTCTCGGAAAGCGTGTTTTTCTGGTCTTACCCTCTCCTTCTCCCTCCGTGGCTGCTGAGAGGGTACTGGAGGCTTCATTCTAGCTGCTGTAGCTTCCAGATGCATTTCTATACCCACGTACTTGGAAGCTTTCCTTCGAAACTCCTCGAAGGTTGTTGGGGGGCTCTTTGCCAAAGATAGGGCAAAAGTGGATCCAGATTGCAAAGCTTCCACTACAATATGGAGCTGTATGGTCTCCGTGAGGTTGGGAACCAAAGCAGCCTCCTTGTAGAACCTCTTAAAAAACTCCTTAAGAGTTTCAGTCTCTCCTTGCCTTATCTGGGCCAAGGTGTGAGAAGTTCTTGGGATGTCCCTGGAGATGACAAAATGGCTTTCAAACGCAGCTGCCATTTCCTCCCAAGAGTCTATGGATCCTAAGGGCAGGCTCTTGAACCAGCTGAGAGCCTCCTCGGTCAGTGTTCTTGGGAACATCCTGCACATGACGTCTTCATCAGCTCCCAGATATATAGCTTCATACACATAAGCATCCAGGTGCTTAGTGGGATCAGTTTCTCCATTGTACTTGCCGATCGACAGTGGCTGAGTCATTTGCAAGTGCTTAGGGATGACAACATTCATCAGTCTCCTCGAGAAAGGAACACTGAGTCTATAAACACCAGAGGTCACCACTGTTTGCTCCCTTCTCCTGGTACTGACCCTATCACCAGAGTCTTGGTTCTGCTCTCTCTCCTTGTACGTAGGGATTTTTGAATACTTGAGGGTTATAGATCTTTCCCTCATTGATTCATGGTGAGCCTCTTCTGCGTGGGACGTTACCCTGTCCCCAGTTCCTCTCTTTTCCCGCCTCAACTCCATCAACTCCTCCCTGAGCTGCCTAATAACCTCATCACGAGGATCAGGGGTTGGCACTTGCACCATCCTTTGAGTGTTGGTAACAGAAGATTCAAAGACAAGTCTCCTCCCAGTCTGTTGGTGGGTCACATCCTCCACATGACCATCAACAAAATCACGTCCATCACCTTCTATTCTGACGACCAAACTTCTACGAAAAGTGGGAATAACTCTAACGAGTCCCACTGGGCGTGCCAATGAACTGGTCTTGACCGGGGTCTTGGATCCGGCGTGGGACCAACCACAAGAATACAGGTGCTTTAGGGTTTTGTACACCGGTACAGTGGGTATCCGGTATTGTTATCCGGCCTCTCAGTGGGAGAAACCGGTTTTGCAGTCCCGGAGATCCTTCACACCAGTGTTTCGCGTTGATGGGGGCGAAAGGTGGTGCCACCTGCGAAGATTCTCCGACGCTCAAGTTAGAAGAATGTATGAACTCAAAGAATACTCAAGCAATGCAATAGTAAAGAAGTGAGTTAAGACAATGTAACCTTGCATGTGTTTTAGATTATGCTATTTATAGTTGAACGTAGGAAATGAATCGTTGGGTCCAAGTGGGCTCATTGGTTCTGATAGCGTGTGGAGTGTGTCAATCAAAGTGGCTCAGTGCTCAGAGTGTGTCAGGGGGGTAGGTCAATTATCAGAGTACGATCCTGTGATAAGGATGGAGGACAATCACCTTTCCGTATATTTCACTGACACATGTACTTACTCTCTAAGGTAATTGACATTGACACATTCCGCTATGCAGGGTATCTTCGCTGATAAGTTATAAGGAACTCTTATCTCACAGTGACCCTAAGGCAAACGGTTATCGACGTGAAATAAGAACGAATGAAGCATCCGTTGTAGCGAGGACAAATAGAACGTCTGATGGAATGAGAACGGATGAAGGTACAACGGGTATCCGATGTGGCATCGTCTAAACTGTGACACCGGTTTCCCTCCTAAGAGGTCATTCTGACGTCATAACATTGGGGACCGATATCCAGACCGGATCAAAAAGTTAAGACATGACAAAATAAGATTAAAGGACTTTTAACTAAGAATTACTTAAAATATAAAAGACTAAAGGTTTATTTTAGCCATAGATAATCAGCTTATAATAGTTGTTCCACTTTAACTAGTCATTTCGAAATTTAATTTTACAACTGTAATTATGTGATCTATATGACACGAATTTGAATAAAGGATGTTAAATATATCCAAACAAAATTAGTTGATTATTAAGGATTGAGGAAATTGGGTTAAAATATAAAGAACAGAAAGCACAATTTTTGACAAGAAAAAAATTAGTTAAGTTGGATGAGCTCACCGGATGATGACATGTTCAATTCATACAAAAAATGTACCACTACATGTTTCATGTTGGATTGGTTTATATGTAACATTTGGTTGACAATTAACAAACAAACTCTTATTTGACATTATAGATTTATGATATCACATTAGAAAATATTGTCTTAGCTATAACAATTTAGTCACTAATAGCATTTCATCGCTAACAGCAACCTCTTTAATGATAGCCACATAGTAGTGACTAGGAGTTATCCCTAAAGGTAATTTGTGATGTAAGTTAACAATGGAACCAACACCCATTGCTGCTATTTATTTAAGGTGCGTCACTAATGTCGTTGCTAACATTGGATTTATAAAATCTAGATAGCATTCATCGCTACAACTGCCACATGCTACATCGTCTAATTACAAAGTTCATGCAATCATATTTTTGTCATAAGTTATCGACAAACCCATCGCTAGAGCAAATAGGAAACTAAAAAGATACCTCTAGCGAAAGACTTCACTAGCTTTGACAATCTAAGAAAAACAAATAAGAGGGAAATGTAATTAATAGCGATGACAAATAGTCCTATTGCTACCGTCTTTGTCACACGTTGTTGCTGAGATCATCGCCAAAGCAAACAGGGAATCTAAATCGCTAAAGATGTCGCTAGCTTTGACGGGTTAAGAAAAAATAAAAAGGAAATAAGAATGTTAGTGGCGAAGAAAAATCTCAACACTACAGTCTTGTTCATATGTAATCGTCGGTGTCATTGCTAAAGAAAATAAGGAGTCTAAGAAAGATACTTGTCATTGTTAACGACATCACTATGGTTATTACCAAGTTTCTCATTATTGCCATTGCTAAAAGCTATCCATGGAAGTTTGAACATTCCATGACTAACGTTGTCGCTATGGTGCTATAGAGTAGCAACGGGTGCTTGTATCTGTCTTTACATATAATTACGTGGACAACTTAAACTGGTAGCTTTTCCACATGTCAAGTGACTCTTGAAATGGTTACCGGTGTCAACTTAAACACTCCCCTCACTCTCTATCCTTCCCCTTTTTGTCTTGCCTTCATCCCCTATATGTTTCTTTCACCCTTTACCTCCTATCTCCGACCCCTCCCTCATAGTGACCTTCGTTTTGTAAGCCTTATTCTCCCATATCTCGTACCCTTCTCTCATTTCAGCTTCTCCCTTCTTCTTCTATTTTTCCCTCCTTTCCTCTACTTCTCTTTCCTCTCTTCTGCTTCTCCCCCATTTCTTTTTCTACCTTTTTCCATTTATCTTGTTTTCATTTTGCATATATGTATGTGATGGTAGGATAAATGAGTTGTTTAATTTTTTCCTATTAATGGTAGGATATGTATATATGATTGTAACATCTCTAATTTAAAATTAGAATTTATTGTGCCCCATAAAATTAATTAATTATTATTAAGTATTGAATTAAATTAGTTTAGAGTTGTTAATAAAATGATAAAAGTAGAATAATTAATTTTTGATGATTTAAATTATGAAATTAAAGTTGAATTAAATTGTAGTGGTAAAACATGAAGTAAAATTAAAATATATTTACTTGAATTAAATAAAAGAAAAGAGAAAAGAAAAGAAAAGAAATTAGAAAAGAAAAAAGAAATTGTAAAAAGATCAAAACATCCTTATGCATAAAAACATTTTTTTTATTTCCTTTCTTCTTCATCCTCTCACGCGTGAAAAACAAAAAAGAAACAAAAACTTCTCCTCCATGGCTGAAAGCTTGATGGCTTGAAAGGAAGGTGAAACTTTGACAAAACTCAAAATTAATTACACCATTAAAACCGTGGAAGCAAGCTAAGTAAAGTGGTAGCTTCAATTTTAAAATCCATGTCACTTCTTGCAAAATTGAAATTGGCATAAATGATGGGGATTCTTGAATTCTTCTTGGTTTAATATTTTTATGCAAGAAATAGATTAAAGTAAGTTCTAAGGTTCAAAAGTGGTGTTTGGTGTTAATGGGTTTTTGTTTCGGTTTCGTAGGTAGCGAACAAACACTGACAAGGTGTTAGTTGAAGCGGAGCTTGAAATTAAGAACGAAATAAGTTGAGGTAAGTTTTAGGAACACTAAAAATGTATTTAGGATTGTTTTGGTATAATGGATTTTGATTTCGAAAGTTGAAATGTTAACTTCTTTATGTAAACTCCTTACATTTTAGATATTGGCATACCCAGCATCGGAAACAAATAAAAGAGGCGTGGAAACAAGGTAAAGAGGTGTACTTGGGATATAGTTTAATGAAAATAATAATTAATGTTGAATTAGGCGTATGGGAAAAGGATAAAATAGCCTATTGGTGAACAAATCCTTTATATATGCTATAAAAATATATGATTATATTAAAAATTATGAGAAGAATTAATTAGGGAGATGTAAGTATGATTTACGCTATGATCCGGTCTAGATACCGGCCCCAAGGTTATCCGGTCGGGATACCGGTTCTAAGGACAAAAGGCCGTCTCAGCCTTCCTAGAAGTCAATCGGTATCCCAGGATAATGATCGAGTCGGTAAACATGTTGATCCGGTCACACCTAAAGTGAAGTCATTATAGCCGTCCTAGAGTTCAACCGGTGTCAAGAATATCGATCCGGTCTCCAACACACTAGGCAAACCTCTCTTACACCGGTCGTCCAAGGTGACACCCGAGATACCGGGTGACTTATCCATCCTCCTACACCAGGTCACTGATAACCGACTATCGCAGTGTCATAACAAGAAAGGCACTCCACACAGCGGAATATGTCCCTTTCATTCACCGACAGGAGTAGGTACAATCACCAGTGGAATTTACAGAAAAGGTGATTATCTTCCATCCATGTGACAGAAAAGTACACTGATAATTCACCTACCCTCCTGACACACTCTGAATACTGGGCCACTCTGGTTGTCTCTTTATACACGTTATCAGAACCAGTGGGCCCACTTACACCCAACGATTCATCTTCCACGCTCAACTATAAATAACATGTTGCAATACATGTGCAAGGTTACGTTGTCCTTACCCTCACTCTCGCCATTATACTGCTTGAGTATTCATTGAGTTTCATATACTCTTCTAACTTGAGCGTTGGAGAATCTTCGCAGGTGACACCACCTGTCGCCCACACCAACGTGAGAGGTCGGTGTGAAGGATCTCCAGGACAACAAGACCGACCTCTACATACCGAGAGGCCAGATCACAGAGACTGGATACACACAGCCGGTCTTCAATCTCATTCAATCTTCAACTCTTGAGGCTGTCCCGACACCGGATCCTAGACCCCGGTCGGGGACAGATCATTGGCACGCCCGGTGGGACTCGGTAGAGTTATTCCCACTTTCTACAGAAGTTAGTAGTCAACCATGGAAGGAGATAGATGCGACTTCGTTGACGGTCATGTGGAAGATGTGACCCATCAACATGCTGATAAGGGATTCATTTTTGAATCACCTGCAACCCATTCGAGGAGAATGGTACCAGTGGCAATCCCTGATCCTCGAGATGAAATTATCAGGCAACTCAGGAAGGAGTTGATGGAGTTGCAAAGGGAGAAAGGAGGAGTTAGGGACAGAGTGATGTCTCAGGCAGAGGATGCTCGCCATGCATCTGCGAGAGAGAAATCCACAACTCTTCAGTATTCTAAGATCCCTACTTATGAGAGGAGAGAACAAACTCAAGATTTTGGGGACAGAATCAGTGCAAGGAACAAGGGGCAGACAGCGATAACTACTGGGGCATGCCGATTCAATGTCCCTTTCTCAAGGAGGCTCATGAACGTATTCATCCCCAAACACCTGCAAACGACCCAATCACTTTCCATCGAAAAGTATAACGGAGAAACTAATCCCATTAAGCACCTTGATGCTTACACGTATGAGGCCATGTACTTGGGAGCCGATGAAGATGTGATGTGTAGGATGTTCCCACAAATCTTAACGGAGGAAGCTCTCGGTTGGTTCAAAAGTTCACCCTCGGAGTCAATAGATTCTTGGGAAGAAATGGCAACTTCATTTGAGAGCCATTTCATTATCTCTAGGGACGTTCCAAGGACTTCCCATACCTTGGCTCAGATAAGGCAGGGAGAAAGTGAAACTCTCAAAGAGTTTTTGAAGAAATTTTACAAGGAAGCTGCTTTGGTGCCTAACCTCACAGAGGCTATTCAGCTTTATATCATTGTCGAAGCCTTATAGCCTGGATCCGCCTTTGCTTTGTCTTTGGCAAAGAGTCCTCCGACGACGTTAGAGGAGTTTTGAAGAAAAGCTTCGAAATACGTGGGCATAGAAATGCACTTGGAGGCAACAGCGGCCAAAAGAAAATCCCCAACGCCACATCAACAACGGAGAGATAAAAATTGTCCCAGATCGGAACGCATGGAGAGACCGGCCCGAGGCAGCGTCTTTGATAATCCTGTACCTCTGAGTCAGGAAGAACGGATACATGTATTTGGCAATTATGCTCCGTTAAACTCTAAGCGGTCTCAGATTCTAAGGGAGATCGGATGGCCAACGCTTACTTTATACGGGGTCAGGATGCCGCCCCAGCTTCGCAAACATGGCGACCCTCGAAAATACTGTGACTTCCATGAGCAAGAGGGCCACTCAACAGATGAATGTCAGGCTCTGAAGAATACTATTGAGACCCTGATCCGAGAAGGTAAACTCAAACAGTATCTTTTCAAAGGAGCTACTTCTGAAAAGCAAAAGGGAGTTATGATTGGAGAGTCGGCACAGCAAGATGTTATGTCCCAACAACATCAGGGCCCCCGAGAGGTCATTGATTAGGGATCAGGCCATCAAAACCAAAAGCGTCTTCTGCTATTATAGCTAGTCGGTAAGACGGTGTGCACTCTTTTTCCTTACTTGGGTTTTTCCGATCGGGTTTTACCAAGAAGGTTTAACGAGGCATAACCCTGACTCGGCTCTCTTTCTCTCTTTTGTATTGTAATTCATAGTTAATGAAACTTTCTTTGACTCACCCATTGTCTTTATGATTGTATTTAAATACACAACGATGTTGTGAGAAAAATACTTTCAGGACGGATGATCCTAACAATGTATTTGATGTTAGCGATGAACCTCTTTGAAGGTACAAAGGGGTGAACCTCCAATTGAAGGCTCGGATTGTAGGATTAAACCGAACTCTGAGTACGACTAGTAGGTTTGGCCGAACGTCGGTGAAGACCTAGATTGTAGGATTAAACCGAACTCTGGGTATGGTTAGTAAGTTTGGCTGAACACCGGAGAAGGTTCGGATTGTAAGATTGAACCGAACTCCGAGTACGACTAGTAGGTTTGGCCGAACGTCGGTGAAAAATGGTGAATGGGTAAAATCCAACACCGATTGAAGGCCCAGATTGTAGGATTAAACCAAACTCTGGGTACAGTTAGTAAGTTTGGCTGAACATCGGTGAAGACCTAGGTTGTAGGATTGAACCGAACCTCAAGAAATGGGTTGTAGGATTGCACCGAACCCCATTTGAAGGCCGGTGAATGGGTAAAATCCAACACCGAGTAATGAAGGCCGGTGAATGGGTAAAATCCAACACCGAGTGAAGAAAAATGGTGAATGGGTAAAATCCAACACCGATTGAAGGCTCGAATTGTAGGATTAAACCGAACTCCGAGTACGACTAGTAGGTTTGGCCGAACGCCGGTGAAGACCTAGGTTGTAGGATTGCACCGAACCCCATTTGAAGGCCAGTGAATGGGTAAAATCCAACACCGAGTGAAGAAAAAAGGGTGAATGGGTAAAATCCAATACCGACTGAAGAAAAATGGTGAATGGGTAAAATCCAACACCGACTGAAGGCTCGGGTTGTAGGATTAAACCGAACTCCGAGTACGACTTCTAGGCTTAGTCGAATGTTGTTGAAGAATCAATCGTTATTTTCATTATCAAATTCACCCAGAAGTATTCTCGGGAATTCCTCACTCGGAAATATTTTCCCTTGGGATTCCTTACTCGGAAACACTTCAAATTCGATGCTAGACTCTTAAATTCTTCAGTCGGTAATATCTCACTGAAGTCCAACTCGTGAATTCTTTACTCGGGAGTTTCAATCAGGAATTATTTACTCGGGAAAGTCTATACCCAAAACATTCTCATTCGAAGTCAAAGTCTATTTGTCCAAAAGTGTTTCACCCGGAAAATGCTCCACTCGGTGCCATACTATACGAGAATCAGAGATATCTCACTCGGTACTATCCTGCTCAGAAATGTCACACTCGGGGACACCCCACTCAGGAAAGTTGCACTCGGAAACTTCCAACCCGAATGAAGACTCGGATTGTAGGACTGAACCAAACTCTGAGTGTGGTTGGAATGATTAAACTGAGCGCCATTGAAGCACCAGTCGGAAATCTTCCACACGGGAACGGTCATTCGGAAATCCTCCTCCCGGAAGAATCAATCTGAGAGCTTCCACTCAGAAGTATCATTCAGAATTTTTTAATAAGACGTGCTTTTACCGAACAGCACGAGGAGGTTAGATAATAGAACTTCCCAGGTAACATGGCCAGAACCAACTTTACTCGGAGTCGATCACTCAGAGTCAAATGTTCACTCTGAATCGGTCACTCAGAGTCAAATGTTCACTCGGAGTTATTCACTCAAAGTCAAATCTCCACTCGGAATCACTCAGAGCTGTTTAATTCATGACGCTTGGGGACAATCTTTGACGATTAAAGAGTATTACTAAGTTAAAAACATAACATGTATTCTTGTAGGGCACGCCGGCATACAGACCTCACGTGAACTGCATAGCTTATATGAGCAACTTATAATCCCTCACACAAGCTAGGGGACAAATGATCCGGTCTGGATACCGGCCCCAAGGTTATCCGATCGGGATACCGGTTCTAAGGACAAAAGGCCGTCTCAGCCTTCCTAGAAGTCAATCGGTATCCCAGGATAATGATCCAGTCGGTAAACATGTTGATCCGGTCACACCTAAAGTGAAGTCATTATAGCCGTCCTAGAGTTCAACCGGTGTCAAGCATATCGATTCGGTCTACAACACACTAGGCAAACCTCTCTTACACCGGTCGTCCGAGGTGACACCCGAGATACCAGGTGACTTATCCGTCCTCCTACACCGGGTCACTGATAACCGACTGTTGCAGTGTCATAACAAGAAAGGCACTCCACACAGCGGAATATGTCCCTTTCATTCACCGACAGGAGTAGGTACAATCACCAGCGGAATTTACAGAAAAGGTGATTATCCTCCATCCATGTGACAGAAAAGTACACTGATAATTCACCTACCCTCCTGACACACTCTGAATACTGGGCCACTCGGGTTGTCTCTTTATACACGTTATCAGAACCAGTGGGCCCACTTACACCCAACGATTCATCTTCCATGCTCAACTATAAATAACATGTTGCAATACATGTGCAAGGTTACGTTGTCCTTACCCTCACTCTCGCCATTATACTGCTTGAGTATTCATTGAGTTTCATATACTCTTCTAACTTGAGCGTCAGAGAATCTTCGCAGGTGACACCACCTGTCGCCCACACCAATGCGAGAGGTCGGTGTAAAGGATCTCCAGGACAACAAGACCGACCTCCACATACCGAGAGGTCGGATCACAGAGACTGGATACACACAGCCGGTCTTCAATCTCATTCAATCTTCAACTCTTGAGGCTGTCCCGACACCGGATCCTAGACCCCGATCGGGGACAGATCACACTATAAATATATGATTTTTGAAATGCTTAGATGATGATTTATGATTTTAGATACATGAGCCTATTGAAAATTATAATGTAGATTGTGAAATTACATACTTGGAGTATGAAAGTGATGAATTATGATTTTATATAAAATTAATGACATGTTAATATGGAGTAATGAGATGAAATGGTGATTGTTATTAATTAAGAATTTGGAATGTGATATAAAATGAGATAAAAGAAGAAAATATGCCTAAGTGGCTTGATAGTGGTCCCAGGATGAAGGTCCTAACGTCGAGATAGTATATTATGAATTTATCAAAGTTATATTAAGCTATATGTGTGTGTATAATTGTGTAGTGTGGATGGTCGATCGGTATATTTTACCCCTTGTCTTGACTCTAGTGGTTGAGCGTGACCCCATTGAGCTACCTAGAGGTCAGGTAGGACCTAGTGGTGAGGTGGGGAACCAGGTAAGGCTGGTGAACTAAGTAGGGTTAACGGTTGGTCAAGAAGGACCACCAACTGAAGGCCGATCTAGTTTACCATCTAGATACTAGGGAGTCTTAATTATATTGATTGAGAGTTAGTGGCGTATTAAATTGATTGTTATTATGAATATATGATGAACTTGAGTAATATTCCTGAGAATATGGTGTATGAAATTATATGTTTTGATAATGTTATTGAACTCTAATAATTCTAATGATTTCAAGTGTTTATTAAGTATTTAGTAAAATAATTAAATGAATGGTGACAAGGTGGTAAACATAAGCTAGTTTATGTTTTTCTTGTATTGTGAAATTATTTCCATTGATTTATTATTATCAATCAGTCGCCTTTACTTGTTGATATAGTGGCTGAAGACGGGGATCATACTGATACCATGGAGGCCAGTACTAGATGAATTATATGGTTCAATGCCAAAGAAAAGTATGATAATGATGTGTATATATTTATGTTTTGAGAATTTAGTATTGTCATGATATTTGTTGTGTATATATATAACTTATATTTATGAAAAGTCAAGGTTGATAATGATCAATGTTTTGATATCTGATGAGTTGTGGAAGTTATACTTAATGCATCTTTATTGCCAACATGGTTGATAGATATACATGAATATGTTTTGCATAATGATGTGCTTATTAAAGCTAAGGTGGATATATATATATATATATATATATATATATATATAAGATGTATCATATGAGAAAAACTCCTCTTATGTGAGAGTGAGAGGAACGAATATAGGCCATACAACCATACAATGGATGTTTGATATTAGTCATGTGAGTTTTTAAAAAGGTCGTGTGACCTTTTAAGTGATCATGTGACTTTGAAAAACTTTTAATCTCAATCATCCATTGTATGGTTAAACGGCCTAGATTCGCTCTTCTCACTCCTCACTCTCACATAAGAGAAGCTTTCTCATAAAATACATTTCATATATATATATATATATATATATATATATATATATATATAACCATGAATTATAAATATATATATTGTGAGATGACATTGAGCCAATGCATTGATGAATTGTATGATTATTGGCAGGTTATTGTTATTATGTGTATGGGCCTTGAGCTGTTATGGATTGAATTTGATAATGGTGTTTTAGAAAATATATGAATTGTTAATTAGATAAGCTAGGTACTAAATTAGTTATACATTGAAGCATTCATGATAGAGTTCAGGTCTGGCTGATAAACATGATTAGCAATGAGATATGAAGGAAAATGGCTAATTAAGCCAATTGAACAGGTGAGTTTGAATTCTAGTGGGATTCAGAGTCCCTGGAATGCACCAATAAATCCTTAGGCATAAGTGGAACTTTTGTGTAGGTTGAAATTGCCAATTTAATGTGTTTTGATAGGGTTTTGGTATAGAAGTTGCATGAAATTGATTATAATGCATTTTTCTACATAACTTTGTGATTCAGAGGAATTTTTAAGCATGGACTGTGACAACAGGTCTGAAATGAGTCATGGATAGTGTTTGTAAAGTTTTGCCGTATTCGGAGGTCAAACAAGCAAGTTAAGGGTTGCGGAAGTTGGCCTGGATGTCAAAATCTGCATAAAAAATGAATTTCTACATGACCTATGAGCATAAATGAATTTCTACACAGGTTGTTCTCTAGTAATTGATTACAAGAAATGTTGTAATTGATTACCAACTTGTTTTAAATATTTTCCAATTGGATTCACCTCAAAGGGATGTCTATAGCTCAAGTTATGTATAAAATACTACAAGGTATTCATGCTGAGAATTGTATGCATAATAGTTTTACATTTTCATGAAATGGACGATCGTAAGAGCATAATTGGTCTTCGACCCCTTCATAACATTTGTATGCATAATTCAACTTGATTAAAGTTTTATAGCTCCTGTTAGACGTAAAATACTGGACAAGGTATATGAAAAGTGCATCCTAAAATTTCTTATCTAAAAACTTCTTCATGTTGTTGTTTGAATTTTTTATGTGTGCTATATTATTTAAAGTAAAACCTATTAAATTGAGGCTAAAATATCTAATTAAATTAAATAAATATGATGGGATGTCAATAATGGTAAGATAAGTGATTGGTTCATGGTAGTATGTTTCAATTATGCTTTTTGTGAAGGTTGTGTTTATAGTTCTGAGGGGTCTAGGTTCAATGCTTTAAGCAACTTGCAATATTGCTACTGCATAACTAGGGGGTTTAATTTTTGTGTGTTTCTAACGGTGTTAGGGTTGATTTCTTATGTACGTTGGTGATTACTAAGTAATTTGAATATTATTAGTAATTTTAGATTTAATGGTTAAACTGTGTTTTAGTAATTGTTGTTTTTAATTTGAATATATCATGTGTTAAATATTAGGGTTAGTTATACGATTTAGTAATTAGAGGTTAAACCGTATTCCTTTTCCCATATATATGTGTGTGCGTGTGTGCACGCTTTCAGTTTTTTTTTATAATGGAATCAGTTTGTTGTGATTGAATTAAAGTATAGTTGACTTAGTTTGCTACGATGGTTGTTGTTACCTTTCTTAGGTCTTTACTCTTATTTGAGATTAATGGTTGCTATACAAATTATATGGTTTTATGTTGTTAATTATAGTGATAGGTAGGAGATGTTTTAAGATGCTTGTAATTACAAAGTTAATTAAATTGGTGTTGGATTTATTCTCTTTGTTTGGTCTCTAATCTTAATCTAATACAATGCGTAAATTAGAATAGTACTAAACAAGTAAAGTATAAGGCATAAGACAGTTATAAGTTACTGATGGACTAATAAGTCCTCTTTTTTTCATTTTGTAGTGTAGAAATCCTCTTAATTTTTTGTGCCTCTGTCAACATTTTGACCACCACTATATGTCCCTTCGACGAGGCTTCGATGACCACTGTTCAATAACTGTAAGCTCCTTTGTCTCACATCATGTATCTGGCTGGTAGATATAGTGTCTATTCTATAATAATTGTTGGGTATGGTGTACGTTATTCGTGTTGATAGAAATTGCTCGCACTGTAGTTTTTTTCATGCTAAAAGGAATTTTTTCATTGCAAATCGGATTTGCAACGACAAAATTGAACTCATTAATTTCAGTTTTGACGATGGTATTCAATATGTCATCATTTGAATTTCAAAATCTGAAAATCTCAAACAAAGGGGTACGCTAAGTCGTCGCCAAAGGAATGTAGGCAAACTAGTAGCGATAGAACATGTAGCTATTGCTTACTAACCAAGACACTTTCGTGACTAATTCTGTCGAAAAAATTATTTATTTATTTTTAGTGACAGAAAGTTGTCTGTCGCTAACTTAAATCAAGACATTTTATGGTTAATTTCTTCGCTAACTTTTTGAATTATTATATTTTAAAAAATTACCAGCTTATTAATTGGTTTATCATTTAAGTCATATTACATTCTACCTAATTGTAATTTATTTGTGTTTGATTTCACACATTAGATAAAATCAATAAATCTTAAATATTGATAATGAAATAACTCAATATATATATATTGAGATAATGTTAAAAATATTTGACAAATAATATAAAAAAGTAAAAAAATATCAATACTCATCATGGTCGTGCTGGGGATGGTCAAACACACTCTCGTTATCCTAAATTGCTCTTGTTGTTGCTATGGCTACGGCTGTTGCTAAGTAAAGGTCTGGTAGCGGAGACTATCAATTGGATCTTGGATGAGCTAAAGTGCTAAGAGGACATCATTGTGATTCGTATATTCTCAAACTTTGGATCTCCTCGGCCTTCTTACCCAAATTACTCCTCGGCTCAAGGATGACATCTTGACAGGCCAACTCTTTGTTCAGATCTTGCATATATGAACATACTTTGACATAGATGATGTGTTGGATGGTGATGGTCGGGGCCCAAGCTCCGCAACCAACTACCCCAACCTGAACACACGCCCTTTCTGGTTCACACTTCTAACTACCTCGATAAACAAGATTTTATTAAAGGCAGTAGACTCCTTAGCTTAACGATACCTAATTAAGTAGTAATAAATTTAGTGAGTGATCAAGGACTAAAATGATATGGAAAAGTCACCCTCTTTATTAAAATTCACATGCAAAAATCCATACTAAGCATATTAGTGAACAAGGACTAAATTGATATTAAGTTTATCCTTTTCACAAAAAAAACATTACATAAACCAATGAGAATCAATTCTAAATACACTAATAAAATAAGCAAAGTCAATTTATTTTCAAATGCATACAATGACCCATAATCATATCAAATCTAAAAATATTAAAAAATAAACAATCAATTTATATTCAAATGTATGCAATGTACGTATATCAATTCTAAATACACTAATAAAATAAACAGAATCATATCAATTCTAAATACATTAATCTACATATCAATTATTTTCAAATATATACAATGCAAACATATATTTTCTCTCCTTTATTTTAAAGAACCATTAGTTAATTTTTAGGTTAACAATGTATATCAAAAAATGGAATCAATTTAATTTCCTACTTAATAATGTATTATCAATTTCACAAGATTATCGAATAAACAAAAATAAATTATCTTCACAGCATTATCAAATATCAGTTTATCACCTCAATGTAGGTTGAGCCAACACAGTGAGATCAAAGAGGGATTTACTGGTTGATGAGGAAGATGGAGAAGGCAGATGTACCTATCCTAAAAAGCTTTATGTTATTGCCAAATCAAAGTATTTAGCCACAGAAGACATTATGGTTGAGTAATTGACAACAAAACATAAACCCATCGGGAAAGTGTTCATGAAAAATTGTTTAGATCTTTCTTTTGCCAACGGGTTTTGTTATCCATCGCCAACTTCTTTTCACCAACACACCCTATTACTAGAAATTGGAGCCAAAAGGTTTGAGGTTAACGATGAAAACAGATATTCGTCACTAAAACACTCAAGAGAAACTTCTCATATCTCCCTTTTAGCGATGGGTTTTGTTATCCGTCGCCTATATCTTTTAACCTACATGCTTTTGTACTAGAAATTGAGCTAGAAGGTTTGAAGATGGCGATAAAAATAGGTACATGTCGCTAAAGCACTCAAGAGAAACTTCTCATATCTTCCTTTTGGCAACATGCTTTGGTATCTGTTACCAACACCTTTTCACCTATGTACTTTTTTTTACTAAAAATTGGAGCCAAAAGGTTTGAAGGTGGCAATGGAAATAGGAACATGTCACCAAAGAGCTAAACTAGTGAAACTTCTCAAATCTCCATTTTGGTGTCAAACAAGGTTGGAAACCTTTTACTTTCCGTTGCCAAACATTATAGAAAGGCTTTATGATGGAAACAACAACAAGCATACGTCTTCTAATCTCTCATGTCGCTGAGTTCCATTACGATACTTATTTTGGTTGCTAAACCTAATATCGTTGCTAATTCTGTGACAATTAGCGACGAATACCTTGGCCATCGCCAAAACCTTATTGCTAGAAAGATATTTTCTAGTATTGTAGTGTGGGTATTATATTTAATTCTTGTTTTATCTTATAATAATTGTTGTGGATAGTAAACCAACTTGTGATTGACATGTCGTTTCATCTGTCATTGTTTTTTTTCCATGTTGTTTATTTCATATTGTAAGTTTTAAAGGTATGACTAGTCTAATTGCATTTACTATTTATATTTATGACTGTCTATTCTAATTCTCATATTATGAGTTGGATCCAATGTACAAGGATGATAACTTAGTACTTCAAATTACTATCCATATGTGCTTATTAAAGTCAGTTGCTATTTGTATATATATACACAAACACACACTTAACAATTAGTTAATAAAAGCTCGTGGTTGTTGCTAATTAGAAACCACAGAAAGGTGAAAGTCACACACTTAGACACTAACACATAGTTTCACGCTTACACACTTACATTCCCTAACTCCCTCCTTCATTTTCTCTCCCTCACTAGTAAACTATTCTATGAGTTAAAATATAATGTATAACCTTAATTTGTATGTTTGCATTTACAAATTTCTAGGTATGCATGTGACGCCCAAGACCCAAATTACAAATTCCAATTAATTAACCCAAATTTTCCAAATAAATTTTTTGCGTTTAAAGAATCATTTTGAAATTCATAATTTAAATTCTGAGGTCACGTAAAAAAAATTGATAAAATACGGAATATTATCATGCATACTAGTCATGAACAAATAAGACATAATACATTTATATAGCGAAAACGATGAATATAATTGCAGTACATGGTACATAATATTATTACAATACATTAAAATTCAAATGAAGTCAAAGTCCAAGCAATAAAACATAAAAGCTTCATTAATTGCACCACTCTTCATTCTGTGAAGCATGCACTGTAAAAATAATGTAAGAGTGAGACAGAATATAGAATAAATATAAAATAAGTAAAATTACACAAACACAATCAACAAATCATAATGATATGATGAATATGCCAAACAAGGTCATTTACATTTAATAATCTTTAATTTAGTCAAATGATGTCATGCTGGATCCATTTTGGTTTGGTGGGAATACTGCAGTAAAAAGTCTCATAGAGACATAAGTAGGAATTAATATCTGCCATGAATCCCTACCCTTCATGGTACTCAAGTAGGAATTAGCATAAACCATGAATCCCTACACTTCATGGCTCTAAAGTACCGAAGTACACAAGTAGGAATTAGCATAAACCATGAATCCCTACACTCCATGGCTCTTAGCGAAAATAGGGCTTTAACTCATCATAGAGTAACCCCCCACCAGGGCCGGCAATCCTAAATTCCATGGTGCGTCCAAATGCTTATGATGCATAAATGCCTTTAATTCTCTTTATCGATTTAACATACCATGATATCAATATTTCCATAATCACTTGGAAAACCACAAGTCCTCAAAGGACACATCACATATATTAATTCTCAAAATCATGGATTTACAGTTCAACAACATATCTCAATAAACCACAAGGCATTCATGTATACATTGATTTAGTCATTCATAATCATTCATCACAAAGATAAACATACTGTATGACATTCATAGGACACTCAATAACATTCATAATAATCAATAATCCCTCAATGATTCATAAATAAATCATTACCCACATGGAAATATCATTTTCATCCATAATGATCTGTCCTGAACCGGGGTCAAGAGATCTGGAGTCAAGTCAATCACAAATAGTATGTGAATACTGTATAGAAGACCGGATGTATGAGTATCTGGTGTAAATATCTGTTGTCCTTGTGTGAGGAGAACGGATTGGGCGTTCTGGAGATCCTCTACACCTACCTAACGCGTTGATGTGGGCGAATGGTGGTGTCACCTGCAAAGATTCTCCGACGCTCAAGTCAGTGATATATTCCAAGTAAGGAATGTATTTCAGAGAGTAATCGTAAATAGTTTCAGTTGAGGATCCTCTCTTCATTTATGAAAAGAGTTCATATACCTGATTGACTCGATTTACGAGGACTCGTTAGTGGGGAACCACTAACTTCCACTAGCATTATTTTATTGCGCACTTACCAGCATGATTGGGTCAAGTAGCTATTTTATATTGAGCATGGAGAGTATAGGCTAGGATTAGGGAGCAAGTTGATCATCCCCGTGAGTAGAATTTGGCTCGTAGTGCAGGGGATTATTGATCGGCCCCCTGTAGCCATGATTTTTGTCTTTTGCACAGTGACGTGTATCTTATCCGGTGTCATGGTGTTATCCTGAACAACCGGTATAGGGAGAGCGCCTGATACGGAATTACAGTCTGGATGTATACCGATGACACCGGTTACACGTTGAAGTCTTGACAAAGACGTTGAAATTTGTCTTGCAGATCGGATACCGATATTGAGACCGGATCACATAATAAACATCATAGGTAAATTTCAGAAATTTATAACAGCAACATAATATTCCAAAACAGACATACTGTAGTATTTTGACTATAACTCATGCTATACATATCCAAATCAGTCGGTTCAAGTCTCAAAATTTAACTAACAAAAAGATCTACAATTTTGATGAAGAAGTCAGAGTCAAATTCACATATTTTCAGCTTCAAAATTAAATAACAAGCTACAAAATAAATCTGGAAATCCTAGAACAGCATACAATTCTACCCATTCCATATTTATTCACAACCCTATCCCCTCTTACCTTGATGAAGGATCTTAGATTGGTTGAAAAATGTTCTCTTCATACTGTCCTAACTTCAGATCAAAGGTGGCTTGACGGAGAAAAAGAAATAAGAGAGAGACTTTACTAATCTTAGTTTGTTCTAAGAATTCAGACTTGGGAACGAGTTGTAGTGTCGATTTAATAATGCAAAAGACAAGTGGGGGACAAGCTTTTTCGTAATTGGATTATAGTGCATTAATTGCAGTGATAATGGAGGTTTTAGATAAGAAAATGAGCTGTATTGTTGACCATTTCCGCCGCCTACATACTGGAGTTTGTATGATTGAAGTAAATATATTAAAATATATACAAGATGATATGATTGGAGTAAAATATTAATTCTGACACTGGTTCGGTATTTTGGGCATATCTCTTTCCGAGAAGAATTCATCAGAGCCTCTTTTCGTTCAGAATTGCTCCACTCGGAAGGGAATTCGCTCGGAAATGTTTCTGCTTGAAATACTAAATCATAGCTTTTCTTTCCGAGTGAGTGACCCACTCGGAAATGTCTTACCCGGAGACACCTCATTCAGAAATATTTCACTCGGATATCTCTGCCCGAAAAGTGTTCTTTCAAAGTCAGAGCCACTTTTCGTTCAAAATTGATTCACTCGGGAACTATCCACTCGGTTATATTACAACCGAGAGATCATTCGGAGTTGAGTCACTCGGAAATCTTACAACTGAAAGGATCATTCAGA
Source organism: Clitoria ternatea (assembly GCA_037962975.1). Taxonomy (NCBI): domain Eukaryota; kingdom Viridiplantae; phylum Streptophyta; class Magnoliopsida; order Fabales; family Fabaceae; genus Clitoria; species Clitoria ternatea. The sequence goes on from CM075670.1 coordinate 11,941,342, forward strand.
GTCGAAGTTTAGTCCTCTCGGAAATCGTTCCACTTGGGAATATTACTCAAAGTCAAAGGCAATCTCGAAGACGAACCCGAGCACAAGCTCTCGCCAACTTTGAATATGGGCCCAAGCACAGGCTCTAGGAAATCTTTAAGATATCTGAGCACGAATAGAATGAAGGGATTCACCACTCGGATATTTATTACCCCCGGGAACTTTTCACTCGGAAACGTATTCATTCGAAGTCAAAGTCTTTCTCTGTTCCAGAAGTATTTCCCCTGAAAATGACTCACTCGGTATATCTCAATTGGTGCTATACCACGCGGAAATCAGAAATGTCTCACGGTGTAATCCCATTTGGAAATGTCTCACTCGGTGCCATCTCACGCGGAAAGGTCGCACTCGAAGACCCCATTTGAGAAAGTTGCACTCAACTCGGAGATACCCCACTCGGTGATTCACTACTCGAAAATATCTTGGCCCGAGAAGTACTCATTCGAAATCAAAGTTTTTCTTCGTTCGGAAGTACTTCTTTTGGAAACGTTTCATTCGGAGACGTTTCACTCGGACACGTTTCATTCGGAAAAGAGTCACTCGGATACGAGTCACTCGGAGATGTTTCATTCGGAAACGAGTCACTCGGAGACGTTTTACTCGGAAACGTTTTACTCGGAGACACTTCACTCGGAAGTATGGAACTTGGAGGCGTCTTTGTCCGAAAGGTGCTCATTCGAAGCCAGAGCTTTCCTTCAGTCGGAAGTGATCATCTCGGATTTTCTTCACTCGGAAATGTCTCATTTGTAGCCAAAGCTTTCTTTCACTCAGAAATGGTTCTCTCGATCATGCTTCACTCAGAAATGTCTCCAAGGATAGGACTCCCTTCACTCGGAAGTGGTTCTCTCGGTCATGACTCATTCGGAAACATCTTAACCTTCCTTCACTCGAAAGTTCTCTCGGTCATACCTCACTCGGAAACATAACCTTCCTTCACTCAGAATTTCTCTCGGTCATACCTCACTCGGAAACAGATTCCTTTCTTCACTCGGACAGCCTTATCTCAGACATGATTCACTCAGAAATTTCTTGCTCAATAATATTTTACTCGGTAATGTCCCAAAAAGAAGCTTCGATTCACAGCCAAACTTATGTAGAAAGTTAATATAAATAGATAATATCAACAGTCTAGATTAAAATGATTATACATGAGAATGAAATTTTTGGGGTGTTACAATGCATCCCTTGCTCATTCTCTTATTGATTGCCTGTTTGTGAGACTTATTTTTCCTAGTTAGAGTCCTCAAGAACTCTTTTGTTCACTCTCTGGCTAGTAACTGAGGAATCATATTCATATCTAATTTGACTCTCTGACATAGACAGGTAACTTAGGAACTTAATTTTTGTGTAGTTTAGACCATTGGTTGGTGAGTAAGGAATCGTATTTATATATAAGTTTAATATTTAGTTGGTAAATTGGTAACCTAATTTATGTGTAGTTTGACTATTTGAATAATAACGTAAGAATCATATCTATATCTAAATTTGACTCTCTGGCTAGTAACTTAAAAACTTAATATTTGTGTTGTTTGATTTTCTACCTGGTAACTTAGGAATCATATTTATATATTTAGTAAGAATGTTAGAGATAACATAGGTTTCCCCATGCGTTAATGACAACAATAATAGGAACTAGTTTAGGATCCAATTAACTTATGCTTTAATCATTCAAACTTCAGTGGATGAATGAGAAAGTGCAGACTCTTGCTTTAAATTGAATTCCAACTTAATTAACTTTATAACTTTATTTAAACACTTGAGTAATGTTTTTAATTAAAATGTTGCATGTTTTCAACTATGTAGGAGGCAATAACCAAGTGAAGAAAGCTAAGCGGGAAGCAAAGCTCGTTGCATAAACTAAGGGTGTGGTGGATAATGAGGCACTGATCCTTTCTTTTACTGACGACAATGTTCTTTATATAGAGGTTATCAAAGGCAAGAATAAGGAAGAAAATATGTACGACCTCTAACACTTCTTTAAGGAGTTCGTCGTATCTTCTTAACATCCTGGCTCTTCTACTACAACATCAGACTATGTTTAGGTTACTGCAGACCTGAATAAGGAGCTAGCTGAGAAGACCTCTAGAATTGTAACTCTCTGGGAGACGTAGGAGATGACAGGGGTTGTTGTGCATAAGCATGAGCAAATGTGGGCACAAGCACAATTTATGGAACAGTTTGGCACGCCTGATTCCTTCCTAGCCTAACAGTTGGATGGTTCTTCTCAATACCACCACCAAGACCATGACCATGACCATCAATAGCCCCACTCTCTCACTTTCCTTCCCCATTCTTGAAATTGTGTTTTACTTTTACACATTATTCTATGCCTTGAAAATATTATTTGGTCATTTCTATAAAGTTTTTCATTAATTTAATGGTTAATTATGAAGGTGGTTAGTTTAATTCATATATATTGATGAATGAAATGATGAAATAATTATAGTTGTTGCCTATAAGGTTCTTTAATGGGTTTAGACTTTTATTAATAAGCCTAAAGCTAAAAAATTTGAAAAAATTCATTAAAAAAACATTTGCAACAGACTTAGTAATGACATTAAATGTATTTGTATAGCGACAAAATTCGGTTGTCACTAATGTGGTGACACCTATTACACATTAGTGACGGGCTTGGTGGCACCTAGGAATGTATCCCATTCAACGACTGGATGAGACCGTCACTAATTCCAACAACCATTTCCAACCAAAAGTTTTTTAGGGACAAGTTTCTGTTCATCATTAAAATAATTTGGTTATTTAAATTAACGATCAGTTTAGCCACCAGTTCAACCATTTCCAACCTAGTCACCTTTGGAAGGAAAAGTGATGTGTGGGTGAATAGATTAGTGATTGTTGTGGGGTCTGCTACATTTTTTTCTGTGACTATTTGTCACAAAATTTAATCTTACGTTGCTAATCTGTCTAGCTACGTCATGTTTAGCAACAACCTTGTATCTATAACTAAACTTGTTACAGACTTTATTAGCAAAGGAGTTTCCAGTTTTAACGACCGATTTCTTTCATCGTATTTTTGTTGTTGTGAGAATAACATACATAATATATTATGCTAATGTTAACGTTCGATATATATTTTATTAATAATCTTAAGTTTAAATTTTGCATTCATTTAAGAAATATCAATCTATATAATGTTTCATATTGGTATAAGCTTATAAAGATTATACAAATTATTAAAAAAAGGTATACTAATGTTTTTTAATCATTGTAATAACTTTATAGATTTAGATCAAACACAATATGTTGGAGCAAGCTCTAACATAATATAGTAGTTTGGATTAGTTAATGTTTATTACTGTATGAGCTAGCTAGAAGGAGAACGAGGTAGCAGAAACATTTAGGATATGGGAAACAGTTGTTGCATATGTTGTTGGAAATGCGATAAGAATTGTGAGAAAGAATGTACATATTGTTTCGTGGGAAGGGGCACATGCACCACATACTTTGGGTTAAAGGCTTAGGGAGAGTGGAAGCAATCTCTATAGTATATTTAATTTACTTGAAAATCGAGATTAATTAACATTGGATGCACTGCCACTACCACCAAATGACGAGTCTTACGAAGAGAAGGATAATGTAGATAATAGCAGCTGCAACAAAGCCTACTAACTCCATTAACTTTTCAACTATCATATGTACTAAAATTTACTTAAAACTAAGAAACCGTTCTAATTTGTACTCTCCCTTTTTTATTTCAAAAATTTGTTCTTTTTTTATCTATTACTTTAGATGTTTAAAAATATATTTATCACATCTTTTCCTACAATAATTGATTGCACTTATGATATAAAATAAATAAGGAAAAATGTACAGATGTAAACTCAAAATTTAAATGATAAAATTATATATTTTAAGATTATTTAATAATTTTTTATGGTGTTTTAAAATTTCACCATATAAAAAATAGTGGAAGAAGGGAGTAATTTCGAATTCAAGAATGTCAAAGAAGTACAATTGCAAATCGTTTATAATATAATCTATCCCACTCGAACTTAAATAACCTAAATATGGTATATATTAAATATCAAGAGATAAAAAAATTAATCTTTTTTATAATATTATTGATAACATTTTTTTATTGAAGAAATATATACATGTTTGTATCTAAAACGCAAAATTATACATGCTTCCTCGGCTTTTATTGTAAGGAAAAATAAATTTAATTAATTACATATTATTATAATTGAAAATATATTTAATGTTATGTAAAATATATAAATTAATTAATAAAAATAAACAAGGAAAAGATAATAAATAATTTATGGAAATTTTAACTTCACCTTATAAAAAATATCAATTTATTTTCAAAAATTCTGTCCCATGTATGAGGCTAGAGGGAGAACTACATATGTGGCATGTTTATAAGAAATATATAAGACTAAATCACACAAACTAATATTTACATTAATTATGCTAGAGAATTAACTTTTTTCAAAGAGTACGCTTAATTAAATACTTAAAACAGGTAAACATGATTAAGTTTTACACTCTCATAATATTTTCTTCATTCATATTTAACCGTTTGAATTCATTCTTGTTTAACTATTTCAAGAGAAAAAAGAATTACATTATATACCAAAATTTTGTATTTACTCTTCATTTATTATACAATATTGAATGTTAGATAAAAGGGAATGGTGTTGTTGGTAAGTGAACAGAGTGTAATAATCCAGAGTGTTTGAGACGCGTGGGTGGCGGCACCACAGAGCCACCGTAAATAAAACCCATGCATCCAAAGATGCTCTTTGTCCCCTCTCACTCCAAACCTTTCTTTAACCAAACTCATGGTGGACCCCACTCTGCCCCTCCCATGCTCTTCTCTTATCCACTAACCATTTCTTGCCAACAAAACTCTATAATCTCCATCTTTTCTTGTTAACGATACCAATAGCCACAAAGCTAAAGGATCATCAAATCAATAAAACATTACTTTTTGGTCCTAATATAATTTTTTGTTTGCGCGTTTAATCTTCTAAATCTTTTACAGTATTACAATTGAAAATAAATTTTGAAAAATTTATAAAGTATGAAAACTATTGAGATATAAGTTAGAGGGGATTACAGGTTTGAATTTCCCACTAACACTTATAACAATACTAACATTTGTGTGTGTATATATATATATAAAGCCAATAGTACTTTATATAAGATAAAGAAAAGGGAGTAAATTTTAATCTTGCACAACATAATACAATCCAAAGGCCTAAATAAATATCTAACGTCTTACATCTGACATCTCATAGTAATATACAAAAACTAGACGGTATATTAGAACTTATATGATTAGGTAAGGATAGGTTAGCATAATACACTTTTTTATAAAATACAAAAAAAGTTACATGGTTCGTCCCTCCTCTAAAAAAAACTCTATTCTAATCCTTTAAGTTTAAGCTTTAGTATCATAACTAACTTAAGTATTGGATTATCCTTATAGGAGACATCTTCTCTCTCCTCATAAGCATACAAAATAAATATAACTTAAACATTAAGACCTATTATTCCTCAGACAAATAGAGGTACATATGTGATCCCCACTAAACCAATATCCTAATGATCATATACGATCTTATATATTTTCATTTAATATCTTATATTCTGGTTGGATCATTAGGACGCATATGAGACCCACTAAAGGCATTCCCATAGCCCACAATGTAATAAAGTGAACCTATCCTCAGGGCCAGCCCTGGGCCTTGGAAACCAAGGCAATGGCCCAGGGCCCATTGAAAATAGGGGCCCAAAATAAATAATTTTTAACTTATATACAAAACAAAAATCAATAGATTTTAATATGGTTTACATGGTTCAGTGGTAAGGATATGAAAGTTTTGCTATATGGTCCCAGGTTCGATTCCTCGCTAGCTATTTTTTTTAAAATTAAATGTTTTTGAGTCATTAATGTATTGGAATTGGAAAATTAACGTTACAGGTAAATTAATATTGTAACGTATAAAAAATATATAACGGTAATTTATATATATATATAACAATTATATTTTCTTCCATAATACTTCATTTCATCTTCTTTGGTTTCTATAATTCTTTTCTAGTCTTCCATCATTTTTCATCTCCTCTTCTTTTGTTTCTATAATTCTTTTCTACTTTGACGGTTTGATCCCTCTCAAGTCTCAATCACCACAGTTACATTGGAATATCATAAAATTGGTATGTGTTTCTATTCACCTTCTAAATTACTTGTTAATTATGTTATAATTTATGTTGTTATATAAATTATTTAGAAACTTTATTCTTCTTGATATCAATATTTTTTAAATTCTTATGTTTATAGGGTCTTAATTTTTTTATCATCATTGTTAATTGTTTAATTTTATTATTTTTATGTTAAGAATATTAAATTTTTAAATTTTTAATAGTTATTACTAATTAGTTAGTTGTTTTGAATTTCATATTAATTTGTTAATTTTATGTTTACAGTGATTAAACTTTGCTATTGGAATTAGCTTATACGTGTGAAGTTGTGAACGTGTATCCAACACTAGCTTCTCTTTCCAGGTGTTATTGTTCTTTATTTTTTTTCTTGTGTTAATTTATTATTTTAATTATATTTCACAATATGCCTCCTAAAAAACATTTATCTAGAAGTGAAAAAAGAAAAAAAGAAAACGAGAGGAAGAATTAATTAAATCACAAAGAGGAGCTCTTGATAAATTTATTTTTAAAGAGACAGATTCTCATGAAAATTTAGAACAATCAATTGAAATTGTGCATGATCAAATTCATTTAAATGAGAATGAAGTTAATGATTTTAGTGAAGCTAATAATGTGTCAAGGAATCTAATATGGAAAATATTGATATTGAACAAGAGAAACTAATTTCTCCTTTAGATATTTATGATCCTAAAAATTGGGGTAATCTTGATAACAAAGGAAGGGATATTTTAATTGAAAAGGGACCTATTAGAGAAAACAATCTTATTTTTCCTTTGGATAATACTTCTAGACATTTTTCATATGCCTATTATTCTAGAAAGCTAAGTAATGGTGAGACTAGTGATAGAAAATGGTTGGTTTATTCCAAGCATGTTGATAGGGTATATTGTTTTTGTTGTAAGTTGTTCAAATCCGATAATAAAAAAAGTTCATTGGCAAATGAGGGTTTTAGTGATTGAAAGCGTATTAGTGAGAGACTTAAGCAACATGAAAATAGTTTTGAACATATGAATAACATGAATACTTGGAATGAATTGAGAGCAAGATTAGACAAAAATCAAACAATCGATAAAAATTTACAACAAGAGATTATAAAAGACAAAGAACGTTGGCGACAAGTTTTACTAAGAATATTTTCTGTTGTTAAATGTCTTGCTAAAAATAATTTGGCTTTTCGAGGATCCAATGAAAAATTATATCAAGACAGTAATGGAAATTTTTTGGGATTGATTGAAATGATTGCAGAATTTGATTTAATAATACAAGATCATGTTAGACGCATTCAAAGTCGTGAAATTCATTATCACTATCTTGGGCATAAAATTCAAAATGAATTAATTTCACTTTTAGCTCATAGTGTTAGAAGTTCAATTGTAAAGATCATTAAAGAAGCAAAATATTTTTCTGTAATTCTGGATTGTACCCCTGATATGAGTCATCAAGAACAAATGACTCTAATAGTACGATGTGTGAATATGTCAAGTAATAAAATAAAAATTAAGGAATATTTTTTAGAGTTTTTAAAAGTAGATGATACATCTGGATTAAGACTTTTTGATGAATTACAAGATGCATTAAAATCTCTTGATCTTAATATTGATGATGTGAGGGGTCAAGGTTATGATAATGGTTCTAACATGAAAGGAAAACACCAAGGAGTTCAAAGACGATTTTTTGAAATAAATTCGAGAGCCTTATATATGCCTTGTGCTTGTCATAGTCTTAATCTTACTCTTAGTGATATGGCACATTCTTGTGTTAAAGCTGTTTCTTTTTTTGGAATTGTTCAACGCATATATTCATTATTTTCAAGTTCACCAAAAAGATGGAAAATTTTTCTTGATTGTGTTCCTGGGTTAACCGTGAAATCTTTGTGTAATACTCGATAGGAGAGTCGAATTAAAAGTATTAAAGCTATTAGATTTCAAGCTCCCCAAATAAGATTTGCTTTGTCGGAATTACATAAATTTTGTGATGATGCTAAATCAAAAAGTGAAGCTGAGAGTTTGGCTAATGCACTTGAGAACTTTGAATTTTTATGGGGCATGATTATTTGGAATGATATTTTATTTTCTATTAATATGGTGAGCAAGAAATTACAATCTAAGTCAATGTGCATTGATGATACCATAAAACAATTAGAAGATATATTATTATTTTTTGAAAAGTATAGAGTTGAAGGGTTCATGTCTAGTATGAATATTGCTAAAGAAGTTGCACTTGATATGGATGTTGAACCCATTCTTTTAGCAAAACGTCGTGCTATTAGGAAAAAACAATTTGATGAAAATAGTCATGATGAAGAAGTTCAATCGGCTGATGAATCATTTAGAATTAATTATTTTTTAGTTATTGTGGACATGACTATCACTTCTTTAAAGACTAGATTTGAGCAATCAAAGATATTTAAAAATATTTTTGGATTTTTGTTTAATTCAAAAAAGTTAAAATCATTAAATGATAATGAACTGAAAGAATGTTGTGTTAAAGTTCACTCAACATTTTCTCGGGGCAATTTATCAGATGTTGATTTGGATGATTTTTTTTCTGAATTAAAAGTGTTGAAAGTGATTTTGCCTGATGATGTAATGTCAGCTATTGAAATTCTCAAGTTCATTCAAGCAGCCGATTGTTATCCAAATGTTTCGATTGCCTATAGAATTTTATTAACTATGCCTATAACTGTAGCATCTGCTGAAAGAAGTTTTTCAAAACTAAAATTAATAAAAACTTACTTAAGATCATCAATGTCACAAGAGAGGTTGAATGGTTTAGCAATTTTATCTATTGAAAAATATATGTTAGAGAGTATTGATGTTGATGTTCTCATTAATGATTTTACATCTAAAAATGCTAGACGAAACCATTTTTTATGATAATTTGTGTTTTTTTTTGCTTCATTGTAGGTGGAAGAATGATTTTTAAAAGAAAGCATGAGACTATAGGAGCACAGTTTTGACTTCTTATTATTCTTTAGACTAGGATGATATATTTGATTTTTGTGTTTGGAATTTATAATGACTTTGTTAATATTAATTTGATTATTTAATAATTTTTTAAAAAATATATATATTAAGGGGCCTTTATCTATCGTGTCGCCCAGGGCCCATAAAATTCTAGGACCGGGCCTGCCTATCCTAAAACATAATAGTTATGTAAAGGATGTTGTGAACACCATTTTTTTGCTTTTATTTTATTTTTTTGTTTTCTGATTATTATTATTTCTATTTTGGTGTCCTACTCCTCATTTTCCTATCCCTCTTCTCCATTATTAATATATAAAACACCCTAAGCCTAAATTACCAAACAAACATAATAAATTCATCAAGTCTAAAACATTCCAAAAGATAATATCCAAATCCCAACATATAGAAAATGCATCAAGCCTAAATTACCAAACAAAACATAATTGTTTTCTAAAACCCCCCACGATATTGTAGTATTGAAGAAAACCACTTGGAACAAGTCATCAATCCGCCAGAGTTGAATCATGCCTAATTTTTAAGAAGATATCATCAATTTGTCCATTCACCTTCAAAAATAAAGGGAAAATGTAATTAGAATATAAAGATAAACCTTTTAGTAATAAATATCATTAATAATTAAATAGAAACAATAAAATAAAAAAACAATTATAGAACAAACCTTTGCCTTTTTCTTTAAACCATATTTATGATGGAGCCAATCTCCACCACAAATAAGCATTTCAATGGATTCCTCACTCAACCTAGATCGATACTCATCAATAACTCAACCTCCAACACTAAATGTAGACTCTAAAACCATTGTAAAGATAGGAATTGCTAGTATATCAGCAGCCATCTTTGACAAGATCTTATATTTTAAACTATTGTTCCTCCACCATTCCAAACAATTAAAAGAGTTAGTTTCATCAGGAACATAAACACTTTCATCAAGGTAAGCATGTAAGTCTGATTTCATGGTTGGAACTCCTTTCTTTTGTCGCACAATATTCATGATATGATCAAATCCAGTAAGTAATGAAGATTATTTTGAAACAGAAGATGAAGAGTTATTACCATTGTTGTTAGCATTACCTCTAACAATGGATGACTCTTTTGCATTTATAGCTACATACTCTTCATATAACTCTTCTAAGGAAATCCTCACCTTCTTTACATTCTCTTCAGCAATTTCATTTGGTTGATAAATCATAGGAAAACATATATCTATAATATGAAATTTAAACCTAGGATCCAAGACACTAGCAATGGCCATCAAGAGATTACACTGCCCCCAATATTTATCAAATTTTGCTTTCATTGGAGTTGTCATCTCTCTCATGAAAAGGTCTTTATCCTTTGCTGCCTTATCAATTACCTATAAAAAAAGGTTTATTATGATACCTAGTACTTTATATTTGCTAATACTAGGTTTATTATGATATTTGTTAATAAAAGGTTTATCAATTACCTGTTTAACCCTCCAAACTTTAGCAAGGTACAAATTAATAGTGGGATACTCATTGCCTGAGATCACATGAGTGGCTAGATTGAACATTTTCGAGACTTGACAAACTTTCTCAACTTTGTCCCAATCTTGAGTTGAAGGTTCATAGTCATAATGAGGCTCTCTTTCTTTATAAGCTGCAAAAATAATCTTGAATTTTGAAGCAAGTGACAACATCTGATAAGTAGAATTCCATCTTGTCACACAATCAATGATAAGCTTCCTCTCTTTCAAACCCTTTTGCTCAACAATATCACAAAAAGCCTTCAACCTTGCATCATTATGGTTAACATATTTCACACTTTCACGAATATTATGAATTATATCCTTAATCCTACTCATGTCATCTTGCACTAAAAGATTCAGTATATGTGCATAACACCTAACATAAAATAGGGTACCCCCAAGAAATAACTTACTATTTAATGATAAGCTATCCTTCAAATTTCGAATGTAACTATCAATATAGGAAGTGTTGTCCACCAAAACAGAAAACACTTTATTTTCAATGCCCCAAAGCTTCAAGCACTTGAAAATTGCATCAGCCACATCAATTACATGCCTTGGTGCTGGAACTTTTACAAAACTCAACTCTTTTTTAGAGATTTCATCCCGCATCAATAAAGTGTCCAGTGGTAACCATGTGCTCAACTACCTGGTGGCTGGATTTCCATATATCTAAAGTCAAACTAATTTTGGTCACACCTTTTACCAATAAATGCATTCAATTGCTTCTTCTCTGCCTCATATATTGATAAACAATCACTTCTAGCAGTTTTATGATTGACTTTCTGAAAATCAGGGTTTGCATATTGAAAGGCCCGCATCCAAACCTCATCCTCAACTATAGTAAATGGCTTCTCATGTGCCATAATAGTTGTGGCAATGATCTCTCTCATCCTCTCATTTGAGTACCTCACCCCAGGAATCATAAATGGATTGGCAGAATTTGAAGGTTGAAATGGAATAACAGCTTGCTTCTTTTCAGTGGCCAATTTCAACCTCTTTTGCATGTAATTGTTTGCGTGTCTCCTTAAATGGCTTGTGCTAGCTCCTTTGCCTCTAGTAGAAAATTTTTCTTCGCAACGTTTGCAAATAGCTTTCATCATACATTGACTAATCTTGACTTCATCAAAATCATTCCATACAGATGAAGTTTTTTGCCTTTTCCTCTTAATGAAACAATGATCATGTGTTTCATCCTTGTTTTCCTCATCGCCCTGTTTGTCATGTTCAAGTTGATTTGAATCTATTACTACAATATTATTGGTACCTGTAGGTTCTTGACTAGAAGGAGAAGCCATATGAAAGGCCTATAAAGGAAAGAAAATAAAGTAAAGTAAATAAACACGTAGGATGACAACTAGTAAGTTAAACATAAACATAAACTACAATGGCTAACATTAACCTACTATATATGACAACAAATAAACGTAACTAAAAACATACTATACATGACATGCTTGATTTGTAAAAAAAATAAAAATATAATATAAATATTAATTACTATATATTTCAACAAATAAGGGAATATTTAAATGTCTTACTATTTATTATTTATGTTTATGTATAGCATGTGAATGATATTAAAACATGAATAACTAAGCATATAATAGAAACATGAATTAAATTAAATCAAATCTTATAAAAAGATGAATAAGTACATAATAAAATATTAGTATTAGACTATATTAATTCAAAATGCTATTTTTTAAAAGCTGAAAAAAATACAATGCAAAAATGCTATATTAATCTTATAATATATTACCCCAAATTCAATAAAAAAAATAATTGCCAATACTTAATGTAGTTTGCTACTCTAGTGGATCCAAACACAAAAAATGTCATAACATGTTCCACCAAATTCATGATTTCAATTGAATAATTCAATATGATTTCCAATGCATTGCTACTATAACAGGGGTTTATATTACTATAACATTATACACTGCTCTACAGGGGTTTATACTTCTATAACGAGGATTTACACTACTATAATATTATACGTTGCTCTATAGGGGTTTATACTACTATAATCAGGATTTATCTAGTATAAATTGCAGAATAAGTAAAGAACCCGGATCATATTATACGATGCTATATTATATGAAATTTGTACTACTATGCACCGTGCTTGGATAGGTAAAGCACCTGGATCATATTATATTACTAATAATAAAAGGTTCATCCTTATATAGGAAAACATATTATAATGTGTGTATGCTTCTGTAGTGCAAATAACACTCGATAATATAGAATCATAGTCTATAATCAAGATTGAATGAAAAACATACCAATTCTCAGTGTGTCGACGTCCTTTCAGCTATAAAAAATTTAAAAGTGTGAGACAGGGGTTACGTTTACGTATAAGAATTGGGAGGGAGTTTCTAAAGTGACTTTTGATTTTTAGGATTTACTATTACAATAACTTAAAATTAATAAAATAAAATATTAAAATTATAAAATATAAATATATTTTAATTTATCACATATTATATTTTAATATAATATGATTTATAAGTCTGATTTTATTTTATAAAATTAATATATAAACTAAATATAAAATTTTATATAAAGATGTATAAATAGGCCAGCCTCACAGGCCTAAAAGGATTTTTTAAAAGCTTAAGTCTAGCCTTTTAAATTAAAAAGACTTTTTAAAAAGTTTGAACTGACTTTTTTATTAAATAGGTCAAGCCAGGCTTAAACAGATCAGGCCATAGGCCCCTGTCGGTCGACCCGACCTATTCCCATCCCTAAATATCATATACTCAAGACAAATTTTTCAAAATTATTAGCTTTCTCGTCTCAGAGCTCCACTAAATTACTCTATTTTCAAAGAACATTGTTCAATTTGAAAAGAGTCTATTAACATTTTATGAAAATCTTAGAGTCCTCAACAGATTTACTTACTTTCACAATTTCAATCGTAGGTTCAATTGTCTAAATTGATTAACTAGGTTCACTTCTCAATCCCTCCCTAATTAATTAAAAATCATCCAAGTCTATCCCTAAATCATGGAGCGCATAAACACATTAAGCAATTGAAGAGAATAATGATTTCATTGATAAAAAATAAAGTAAAAATTACATCCATACGTTACAATCCAGCCCCCTAAATCCTGAAAAAAACTACTTAGCCACACATGGTTTGGTAGATCGCAATACAAATAATTGAATCTATGGTTATCAAAAACAAGGATTACAAAGTAAAACTCAAAATCAAAAAAGACTCTAAAACCAACCACAAAGTGATGAAGTCTTCGTGAATCTCCCTTGTTCTTCCTTTGTTTTGCCTTTGAAATTCTCCAAGAAAATCCTTCTCAAGCTCCCTCGTTGCCTCTACAGTGTCCTTGTGCCTCCACAATGCAGACCCTTGAATCAAGACCTCTATTTGGCTTAAATACATGTAAAAACATGAAAACAAGGTATTTTTGTCAGAACATGATCCACGACCATGGAGTGAACCACGGCCTGGTCGTAGAGTGTTCTGCCAGGCTCCTATTCCATTTTTTGCCAACATGAACCATGGTCATGGTTGGAACCATGGCTAGGCCGTGGTTTGCTCACTGAAAACCTTCATTTTTCCTATCTTTTTGGCACAAGTGTTATGCTATGGATTGCTTTTCAATTGTTAACCACAAATAAGACCTTCAAACCTAATTATCCTACAAATTTAGCAAACAAAGTAGCAAAGGAGGAAAAGAACGAAACAATCAACGGATTTAAGTGATTATTATGCAAAATGACCTAAATATGCCTAACAAATGGATCCTAAATTGATGTGTTTCAAAGACACATCAAAATACTCCAAACCTAGGCATCGTTTGTCCTCAAGCAATCATCATATTCATCAAGTTAAGAAAAGTAAACAAGGATCTACTATACAAAGGAACCCAAACAGAATCATTATCTTTTTAATTTTGAAATTAGGGGTGAAATGTGAATTCCAAATAATTCATGTTTTCTTTTAAACCATTCTTCAAATGACTTAAATAGATCACTCTATCATCAATCCTCTCTTAAGTGTTTCAAGAAATCAAACAATTTCACTCAAGTCAAATTAATAAAAGTATTACCATAATTACCATAGGCTTGACAAGTGACCTTAGTTCCATAGTGTAACAAATAGTCTTACTATTTTCTTTTTAAATAAAAGGATAAATCTGTAAAGAAAATTATAATTTACAATTTTGACAAAATTAGTTTAAGGTTCTTTAGAACTGATTGATTGTTGTAATTTATAAGATTTTATGGGAGTTTTTTGGATATTCTTAGAGATAAATAAAAATAGTCCAAAATAGAGTTGTTTGGGTCTAAACCAATATAGGAAATGTTATCAAAAAATTATGAAACTTGATAAGGCGTTTAGATCCGTGCATGTGAGCTTAAGTTTAAAATTTCATATAGCTTAAAGATCGTTTGGTTAGAAAAGCAAACCGATAAGCTTATAAAAATGGATAGTATTTGAGATATTTATATTTAAACAAATTTATTAAAAACTTATATTTATTTTATTAAGTATATTTTGAGGGCTCATAACAAAATTTTAAATATAAAATTTAACTCTTAAAAATACCTAAAGTTAAAATAATATTGTTGTAGATAATTATAGAAAATGGATTTTTACTGCCTATAACTACCCTATTCACCTCATTATTTCACGTGTTTCCTCTTCTTTTAGTCGCGGGCATAGTAGGCAAGGTATGTCACTATTTCTTCTTTCCCTTTTTTATATTATATTATATATATATATTTACATTTGGTTGTATTGTTGTAAGCGTGAATATGTATATGTAATATTTATTTATTTATTTGTTTAATTATTTATTTAATAGTTTATTTATTTATTTATTTATTTATGCGTTTATTTATTTATTTATTTATTTATTTATTATTTTTATCATTCTATATTATTTTTAATTATTTATTCTGTTATTATTTTTAATTCTGTTTTTAATTTATTTATTTATATTTGTTTTATATATTTAATGTTTATTTATTTATTATTTATTATTGTTATTCATTTATGTATTTTTATTTATTTATTTATTTATTTATTTATTTATTTTTAATTGTTATTTTTATATATATTTTTATTATTGTTTAAGTTTTTTTATTATTATTCACTATATGTTAATTATTTATTTAGTTATTTTGTAATGTTATTATCATTATTAATCCTAATATGTTATTATTTATATTACCAATTTATCAAAATTGTTTTTATTTCTATTAATGTAGTTATTACTATTATTTTAAGCTAAGTAAAATAATAATATAATAAAATGAACTGAACACTAACAATAAAAACCTATGTGTTTAGGTTAATTAATTTAGGCGAAAAGATTTTCTTAGAATTCAAGTTCTCAGATAAAGGAAGGATGAGATAGAAAATTACTAAATATAAGACATATGGGATAATAAAAGGGTCTCCCTAACCCTCTTAATATTTATTTCTGTTACTATAGTTTTGTGCTTATTTACATCTGTTAATTATATGTCATGTTTTGGTATTTGCAACAAAAATTTATATTTAGATTATGTAAAGTTTGATGCATGAATCAAAAATATATACTTAATATGGTAATATTATATTGTTTGGAAATTTTTCAGAGTGTAACATGTTAAAGACAAATTTTAAAAATATTCAATTTACAGATGAAACTCTGTCAAAATTTTGATAAATATTGTGAATAAAAATGAAAAGTATGTAGTCTGTTGAGGAATCCGGGGTCATGGGTTAACTGTCTTAACCGGAGTCTGAATCTTAGTGTCCTGACTGTTGTTACCTCTGTCACTCAGTTTTACACCACCTCAGTGGAGTACGGTATTTTACACCTTGGTTCAGTGAAAATCTGAGGTTCTTCAAGTAATGGTGGCAGTTGATGTCTAATCCATACTGGAATTTTGAGACCACACTGGAGGTGCCCCTGTAGAAGATTCTCCGATGCTTAAGTCAGTATGAATACTTAGATAGGATATATTACTAAGGTAACTTACAAAATTCGATCAGATCCCCCTTCAGTAATAAATGAGTTGTATTTATAGTGTTTACCTTAGTTTTGGAAGTGATTTGACTATCTTCCTAACTTACTGTTGATACAATATCTGCAGGGTTAGGTTGTCCATACCTCTTCTGACTTGCTGTCGGATTCAGTTATGAACCAGAGTTGGAGGGAAAAATCTGTAGTCAGTCAATGGTTTCAGACTCCGGTTGTGACTTGCCAGTCCTCCTGGTGACATGGCGTGGTGTTTCTGGACCTCGTCTAGCCCAGGTTGCCACCTCGGATAAGTATGTGTTAAAAGTTAGAACTAATTCAGCATGTAACATGCATCATATAACAAGTGAAAGACAAGAATGTTTTGGGAGATACGGTTATAATCTGAGAAATACATTAGGGATGGTTCAATAACAAACCTTAGGATTAGAGAGTGTGAAGATAGGCCTAGGAGACCTAGGGTCACTCCCTAGTGTCGGGTAAATTCAGAACAAGCTCTTGTCAATCTAACTAGGCCCTAAGTGCATATTGTGGTCAGTGGAGCTGTTGTTTGCCATATTAGCAAATTATATCATAAAACAACAGTGTCAACTCCTAATTGCTCCCAATAAAAGAAAACTTAAGGGCCCATATGCATTGAATCTCCATCATTAATAAAATAATTAATAAAATATTTATTAATAAAAATCTGGAATCATCAATGATACCTACGTTCTTATTTCATGTTATAAATAACATCTATGAAGAAATTTATTGTTTAGAAAAATTTATTATTTACATGTGTCTTGCATGGTATCGGTATTTTCTATTCCTCACCATTTTTCTTCCTTGTTTATATTAAAATGGGATACGAACCGAGCAGATAGCTACTATGGACGACGATAATCAACCCCATATTGCAAACACTAGAGTAAGACCTAGACAACCCGATCCAGCCTGTTGGAGACATCACTAGATGTGTCGCGTTCATGTGCATCATAGGATTGTCACCGTGCGATCGTCTCAGCTATTTTAGGGGTGCCTAACCCTTAGGAGCTCTCACTGTCACGTTTAGGGCTAGGTTCATTTTAGATCTTCGTGACGTAGACCCTTTCTTTACTGTTGTCCCACTGCCCCCAACTCTTCCTGTGGACCACGATATGATGGTCATTTCACTGTAGAGGATGACTAGGGGAAAAAACTTTATAATTAGGGATAATGAATGAGAACTCTAATTATTAGAATATAGACAAGAGTAGTTTTTTGTTTGTACGATATAGCTGCTCTTGGTCATAAAATACCTTCTTTTGTTAAATTGGCTAAGAGCTAACTAATCAAGTAGATTGTATATATATATATATATATATATATATATATGTGTGTGTGTGTGTGTGTGTGTGTGTGTGTGTGTGTCTCTGTGTGTGTGTGTGTTTTTTTTCTTGTAGTATTCTCACTTATTAACTAACTCCCCTAAATACTACAATGATTTTTTTAAAAAAATTAATAAAACGAGAATACTAGAAGAAAAAAATGATTTAATCAGGTTTTTTATTTTTTTTAAATCCAATTACGACATTAAATGTTAATTTTCATAGTTCTCGTAATGAAGATAGTGGACAGGTAGTATTCTAAAACATGCATTATAAATATTTTATATATATATAACACTTTTATAATGAGTAATATACAAACTTATAACATATCACGGTACTTAATTTGCAAAAGTTTTACATACATACATACTTGATTAGTTAGTTGTAAGCCAATTTAGGCATTCTATGGCCAAGAACAACTATATCATACAAACAAAAAACACTCTTACCTATATTCTAATTAATTAGAGTTCTCATTCATTAATTATAGTCATCCTTTACAGTGGAATGACCATTAGATGCATCCTCCTCCTCGTTCTCGGAGGAGCTGGGGCAGTGGGACAACAGGAAAGGAAAGGTCTACATCATGAAGATCCAAGATAAACCTAGCCGTAAATGTGACAGTGAGAGCTCCTAAGGGGTTAGGCACCCCTAAAATAACTCAAGACAATCGCACGGTGACAATCCCATAATACACGTGTACGTGACCTATCCAGTGATGTCTCCAATGGGCTAGATCAGGTTGTCTAGGTCTTACTATAATGTATGCAATATGGGGTTGATCATCATTATCCGTAATAGCTATCTGCTCAGTTAGTATCCCATTTTAATATAAACAAAGAAGAAAAATGGTGAGAAATAGAAAATACCAATACCATACAAAACACATAAATAATAAATTTTCACAAACAATAAATTTTAATAATAAATTTCTTCATACATGTTATTTACAACATGAAATGAGAATATAGGTATCATTTACGATTCCATATTTTTATTAATAAATATTTTATTAATTCTTTTGTTAATGATGAATATGCAATGCATATGGACCTTTAAGTCTTCTTTTATTAGGAGGAATCAAGAGTTGACACTGTTTCGTGATATAATCTGCCAATATGGCAAACAACAGCTCCACTACCATCTCATCCCAAGGCCTCTCTTCACACCATCTCATCCCAAGGTTCGTTATTTAACCATCCCTAATACATTTCTCAAATTATAACTGTATCTCCCAAAACATTCTTATCTTTCACTTGTTATATGATACATGTCTTAATTAAGAAAACAATTTAAAATATACTAAGTTACCTATTTTAAGCAAAAAAGGTAGAACCAACCAACCAAACCCAGAAGGTATTCTCATGATCCTTAAGGCCGATCCTTACTTAGGCAAGATAAATCTTGGTTTAAGACACCTAAAAGGGTTGAACCATGCTAAAGTAGGTTCAATCCTAGCTTAGCTAAAGGGTAGGCCTTAATGTTCAAAAAGTGTGATGGTTGTTTCCTTCATGAATTAATATTTGAACTGATTCATTCCTTAATCAGAAATCTCACACTAATAAAAAGAATATCTGAATCGGATCTTTCTTAAAATAGAAAGTCTCTTTTAAAGAGTATCATACTTTGATTATTTCCTTAACCAAAAAATCTCATTAATAAAACAATGTATGAATCGATTCTTTCTTAAACCAGAAAAACTATTTTAAAACTAAATCATCAATTCTTTCCTTAATTAGAAAAACTCCTTTTTAAAGGCGCATTAAAACTAACTCATTCATTAATTAACAAATTTCAAAAAGTCTTTTATAAAGTGTGTAGGTTAATTAATTAAGAGATAATTTTATCTTGCTCATTAATCACTAGCTTATATTCTTAACAAGATACCTATTCAAGATAGGAAGCCTTGATAGCATTTGAAGCCTTTTCTCTTTAGCCACTCGGAAGTATGATTCTTTTTGCTACCATTAATCCTCTAAAGTTGAGATTTATTTGAAGTATTTATCTCTCATGAACTTTTGCTCACTCTAAAATGTTGGTTCGTCTATTGTAGTAAGCACATGATGTATCTTTAAACATCCAACGAAAGAAATATATTCATCACATGTTTGTCTTGATTGTCATCAACACATCTTGACATCGTTAAAATCTAACATCATCAAAACATGTTTCAACCCAACATTCACTCCATATACTTGCCTATAAACCTTCTAATCTCCACTATCTTGATTGGACTAACAAAGAATTAAAGTCTTTTAAGGGATGTAACATGGTCATAGATAACATATGCCAAGGTATGAAAATTAAAGCCCAAAATACTCACATAGAGCCTCAAAAATTTTCAAATTAATCCAACCCTTAGGATATCGCAACGCTTCTTTTCACAATTTCAACCACTTCTTTTTTTTAGGCTGTGCCTAATTTTTCTTTTCTTTTAGCCTTTTATTTTAAGGTTTATTTACAAATCATTTAAGGTTTTTTTATTTAACTCTGTTTTTTTATTTATTTGTTATAGAATTCAATGAAACACCGCTAAACAAGTTTGCAACACCCACTTTAATGGCAAGAGGTATTCTCTAACAAAAGTCTGCCGCTAAACAATTTTGTGACGAAAATATCATTCTCAGCAACCGATTTGTTTAGTCACTAGCTTCATTTTTTTTGTAGTGGTCCTTTCCCGTAATAATGATATCCTTAGAGTACCTATGTATTTCAAACAATAAATGGGTACCAAAGAAAATCAATAGCATAAGTATATCATCAAACATGCTATATGTTAAATTAAATTAGTAATCCTTCTTAATATTCATGGTTCAAAACATCTATATCCTCTTGATATTTACCAAGATGCTTATACCAACAATGCATATAGGAGGTCGTTGGACCCAATGATCCGATCAGGCCACCAAGCTAATATGGGTTGAGGTGGTTGGCAGAAGGTCCCAAGGTTGAGTTTATGGTACCAATGACTTGGTTGCCAACGTCCGTGTAAACTCTATGTCTATGACTTAGGAGTCTATAACGACCGAACCCTCCCAACTTACTGACTCGACGCAGGTGTTTGACTTAAGGGTAGAGATAGCCAAGCTAAGTTAGACGATACTTAACATGCAGCAACACTAGATGACTGATCATCCAGGGGTCTATATCAAATCATGAGGTTGAGCCCCAACAACAACGCCAACCCCACCACCAGTAACAATGTCAGGCTTACCATCGCCAAATGCAAGAAGCCCCCACTAGCAAGGTTATGCCTTCCGCTAGCAGCACAACCAGCCCCCATTAGCAAAAGCAGCCCCAACCCCCATTACTTGCCTCGACCACTCACTACAATAATTAGGCATGAGGCGTGGGGCTATGATCAGGCATAAGGCGTGGGAGTGCAAAAACCCACACTAAAAGCCCTTAGGCATGGAACACACCATCTCATGTTAATCCGCGTAGGACCTCGACTCCCACGCAAAATTTTTGGCAATACAACAACTATGTCCCATGCCAAAAAAAAAAAAAAATATATATATATATATATATATATATATATATATATATATATATATATATATGTGAAAGAGGATATTAGTATGGTTCCATATAAAACCACAATAATAGAACCTGTACAGATACAGCACCTATACACAACAAATAAACATTTTCAACCAAACCAACTGTATATATTGATATCTAAAAGCCAAATAAAATACCACAAGTGTTAATACTACTTTTCATCAACTACAACATGATCTTTTCTACTAGAATAGTCTTGTGATAAATAGACTAAATAATCAATGGAAAGCTCTAATGCAAAGAAAAATAAAATAAAAATTCCACAACCTTCTAATAATGCATATATGAATTGGATGTAAAAATACTAACTCCAAATATCCCTTGTCAAAATATTTCACATATTACTTGTTTATCTTATGCTTCAATTGTAGATAAACGTGAGTAATGCAACCAATACTATGTAATCCAAACATAACAAAAAAATGGGTGCAAGAAAGCATAGCTTCATAAATTTTTGTCATGTATAAACAATAAACACATTCATTTTTCATTCCCTTTAAGATGGTCCCATATTCCTAATAAAACCTTAATTCCTTTAATCAGAAACAATTTAATATATAAACTAACAAGGATTTAAAGAATTCTAAAAGGTAATGCATAAAGAAACCATAATCTTTGCTCTATTAAAACAGAAAAATGTCACTACCAGGTCTTAGATCAATTGTCTTCAAGAAAGAAATAAGACAGGGTATTAATAAAGAGAAAGAGTATACTGGGTCCAAGATGAGTATTCATACTAGCAAACCTAGCAATTCTTGTCAAATTCTTATTCTCTCCGCAAAAGATTACAAGGAAGTTGTCAAATTCAAAGAAAATGCAAGAAAGTACAATGACAACTTAGAGCCAAAAAGTCAAGTAATGTTTGATCTTTAAATAACTTGACAAATCATTGCAGAGAAGTGCAAGTAACGATTCATGCACTCATTAAAGAAACATATATTCACAAATTGCAAGTGCACAAAATAGCATTAATAGTTGGACTTGGAACACAAGCATGAGAAAGCTCTAGTGCAAGCAAAATATTTTTTTAACAAGTCCAGTCAAACAACTCTATGGGACAAAGGAACAACCAAGCTAGCACGCAACAAAAATTTGTTGTTCAAGTAATGTGGCAATGGTAAAGGTAAACAAAGATCAAAGAAGTAAATGAATCCAAAATGTTATCCTCTAATTATTTGATTAATGGAATCCATACTTGTCAATCCCAAATAGCGGCGCGGAGCGGCCGCCCTTAAAACTGGGATAGCGGGATAGCGGAAAGCGGGATGACCGCTATTTTGAATAAACTATATAAATATTTCCTATATTTTCTACACATATATATGCAAAAAAAATCACACAAAAATTAAATTTAAAGCCATACAATCATATTCAAATCATAATAATATTTTTGGACAAACATAAAACATAGCATGAAATAAAATTAGTCATCACATAAGTCACAATATGAACACATGGAATTTCAGCACCTGAAAGACAATTAAACAAGTTAACAAACAGCCCTTCACAGCCCTTCAATAACTTCAGCAGCCCTTCAACGGCCCCTTCAAAGCCTCAAACAGCTCCTCAACAACAGCCCTTAAACACCTAACACCTTTCAGCCCTTCAACAACAGCCCCTTCAAGGCCTCAACAGCTCTTCAACAGCAGCACGCCAGAGAAGGGAGCAGCACGCCGGAGAAGACGATAGCTTCACCGGAGAAGAAAGAAGCTTCGCCGAAAATCTGTGGGATTCGCCGGAAATCATTTTCTAAACAGATATGCTAAAAAAATCCCAAAAAAATACAAAAATTAAATTTAAAACCACAGTACCATACTATTGTAATAATATTCTTGACAAGTAAAAACCAAACTATGTCTTGGTTAGGTGCATTAGGCTTCACATGTCCAGGAAGCGGTGAGGGCGTAAACCTAACAGCCATTGCAGATTAGAGAAGAAGATTTGAGTTGATATTGGTAATAAAACAGAGAAGTGAAGTAAAAGCTGCAAAACAGCCTTCTATTTTGAAGGTGACCGGAAAATTCGTCGGAGAAGACAACCAGGTTTGCCGGAGAAGACAGCTAGCCAACCAAGTTCGTCGGAGAAGGGTGGGGTTGGTAAGAAATGGAAGGTTTCGTCGGAGAAGGGTGGGGGGTCGCCAGAAACAACCAGAAAAGGGTGGGGGTGCCGGAAATAGGGTGGGGGTCGCCGGAATCTGAGTGGGTGTCGCTGGAAATGGGTGGGTGTCGCCAGAGATGCAAGGGACAGCAGCTTGGTGCAATGGCAGCAGCTGAAATGAGAAGGAATGAGGAAGGTGGCTGCTGTAATGGGCTAGGATTTCAGAAATGGGTTTCAAAAATGGTAGTAAAAACCAAAAATACCCTTAAAAAAGGTATTAAAAAGGGGCATTTCAGGGAAAAGGCAATAGCGGGCTATTTGGACCGCTATTGGCCGCTCCGCTATTCCGCTATTCGCGCCGCTATTCCCGCTATTTTTTGCATCCCGGGATTGGTCCTAGCGTCGCGCCCCAGGACTGCTCCGCTCCGCTACAGCGGCCGCTATGGCCGCTATTGACAAGTATGATGGAATCATAGATTATAGTCAACCCATAATAAGCTAGAAGATATAAATAAAGAACATTAATAGTTTTAGTTTAATTTCCATATTAAAAAACAAGAGGGATAAACTAACCTAATAAACAAACAAGAGGACACTGTTCCAAATTGATTCAAGAGTAACTAAATTGCACCAAATGCGAAAGTGGCATACTCATCTAGTCATTTTTGTACCACTTAGTCATTCATATTTTCACAAATCAAACACACTCTAATAGCACATAACTACACGCCACACCTATCTACTCCAAAACACAATACTATCTACAGAACTCTTAGTATCACAAAAGTAAAACATCAATCAACTTTTTATCTCTCATAAATGAGCACAACTTACTATCCAAAAAGGCAAGGCAAAATCGATACACTTATACATTTTGTCACCAAATGAAAGCTGCATGCACATACATCACATCCCAAAAGTTTTTTGAATATATACAAAAACACATTAGTTGACAGTAGAAGCCCCAACAGAAAGAAATGTTATAGTCAAACAATAAATTTCCTCCAATCGCAAACAACAGAATTGGAGATAAACAAAGTTCAATCCACCAACAAGAAAGAAAAATTGACTCTTTAGTAGCAGAACATATAAACAAGAAGCAAAAATAAAGCACACAATACACAAAATGCTTTGATTTAGAACTTTTATCAAACAATTTATATACATCTTGAATAGATCACAGACTAGAAATCAGTAGTATAATAACCAAGAAAATAAATCTACATGTCAAAACAGAGACATAAGGCTAGGAAGATAAATGTAAAATCATGAAAATCTATTAGAAATCAATAGACAGTACCACACACTGTATATGACACTTCATTTTTTTAACCACTACTAGTTATTAGACTTTTATCAAACATACGAGATGCACATGATAACTCATGTGATTTCAAATATCAATCTCACCACAAAACAATCAGGCTTGAAACTCCCAATGAATATTCAGGTATAGATCATGTCACCAAACAAACTTAAACCAAAAACATTTTAAAAAAATAATAAAAACCCAAATGAAATAAAGAGAAAGAAAAAAAAATCCTACCGCGGTGGCAAGAGTAAGAGTGACAGGGACGAGGAGGAGGGAGCTCTATAAGCAATGACCCAATGGAGGAGATGGGGGAAGCCTACGGCGATATTGAAGGGGCACGAGAGGAAAATTTATTTTTTGTGAAAAAAAATTCATCATTTTTCGTCATTAATTCTCAAGTCGCCATTGTATTATGGCCACAAATACTAAACTTTACATCACAAATATAACAATAACATAAAATGTCTTGTACTAATTTTTCATCATAAAAGATTCTTTTTCTTGTAGTGGAAATATAGTTGGGACATGAGAGGGAGAGGTAGAGAGCGTGAGGTGTGCGGCGACAACAAAGAGTGTGGCGGTGGCGAGAAATGAGGGAGATTGAAATTGAAATGGGCTCTGTTTAGGGTTCAGAAGGGGGAAGGAAATGGGTTTAATCAGGATTAAGTTTTAAATTTTTCTATTTTTCTAACTTTATTTTTTCAACTTAAAATTAAATAATATTAAGAATATGTTTGGGCAGTTGCTCATATGAATAAAACAGAGGTTGGAAGTAGGAAAAAATTAATCCGGTCAAATGAAGTTTTGATTATTTTAAACGACGTAAAAAATTAATATTAATATTTAATTTTTTATTTTTATAATTTTATTTTTCCAATTTTAAACCAAACATCAATTAAGAGGACCTACTTCTTTTCACTTTTTCACCGCCACGACAAACATTAGCATGCACAATAATAATGTTAATTAACATTTTAGTTGTATGACAGTATCTTCCTCGTCCACATGCGTTAAGTTCGAGTCAGGTAAGATATAATCAAATTACATTGGTCATATAATATAAATTATTATATAGTCTTTTGTTTGTTAGTTTACTGGACAATCACATGTATATATAATTAATCCGAATGACTCCAAAAATATCATGAGATTATTCAGCTTGTTGGTATGCAGGATGAGATTTAATTGATTAGGACGAAGGTTTTAAATTAATTCAACCATCATTTATGTACACAAAAACTAATTGCAAAAAGATAAAAATAAAAATTGCAGTGTTTTCATCTCCCTTTCTAGCGTTAGACGTTAGTCGTAAATTCATAATTATCAAATACAATATTCCTAAACTGCAGATTATATGTGTTGACTCCTAATTAAAAATGATGATCAACAAGAGGAAATAATATATATATATATATATATATATATATATATATATATATATATATATATATTTACGTGAGAAAAAATGATATAATAAGAACCATTAATATGACCATTCAGAACCGATCAAATGATGTAATTAATTTAAATTAAAAATAATAGTATATACTCCTTTCTATTCTAATTAAAAAATAATTTTATTTTTTAAAAAATTTTGGAAAGTTGTTACTCATTATCTTTAATTGATTTCTTTTAATTTGTGATCATTTTCCTCATCTATGTTTGTGAGATCCTAACTTAAAAAAAAAAAAAACAAACCCAAAATTTCAAGAAATTTTTTTTTTTTCGCGATTAAAGCCGAATTCGAAATATGGATTTAAAAACACTTAATTATATTATCAAATTGGGGTAGTAATAAGCTCATGACACAATTCAACCTTAAATCATAAGAAAAATTCATTTTGAAAATTATAATTATCTTCAAAATATCACCTATTCGTTCCAATTTGAAAATTATAAAAAGTTGGGTTCAAAACCCTCTTAAACTTAAGTTTTACCATGTAATGGGTCCGGTCTTTTACGCCTCATAAGAGTTAGAAAAGTCCAATTGAAGTAAAACCAATTTTCATACCTCCGTAACATAATTATCTACAACTTTCATGAAGAGGTCGGAGGCTAAAAATGTCATTAAGATGCTCAAACGGGCCAAAAACAGTAAGAAAAACAGAGCAGTTGGAAAAACAGCACGACAGTAGCCATAACAGGGCTCTGAATCGATTCAGGTTCGTGTGAATCGATTCAAGCATACTAAAATCTCAAAATTTGACAAACAGAGGGCCTTGAATCGATTCAAACTCGTATGAATCGATTCAGGCACTTCCAGAAAGCCTTGAATCGATTCAAAACTCATGTGAATCGATTCAAACACGTCCAGGGACCCTTGAATCGATTCATGACCATTATGAATCGATTCAAGACAGCAATTATGCAGAAATTATGCAGATTTTTCACTCGAAATGAACTTCTTCACTACCAAAACCCATGTAAACGATATCGGAATGCCACCAAATTTTAACACAAGCTAAAACACATCAATTGTGACGTGTGGCAATTGGCCGCACTCAAAAATTCCTAAAAATGAGTGATTTATGCGTATAAATGTGTTTATCTCATTTTAAGGCATTTTGTGGTAGTTAATGAGTCCACTTGTGGCAAAATGGATCCCTTCCAATCTTCACAAACCACAATTAACATATCTAAGCTATTGCATTCCTTCCACTACATCAAAACCAAATAAGTCATCATTTGACCATGCTAGTTCCTAGCTCATGCATAAGATAACTATCCAAAAGCTTAAAACACACCACCTAAGGAGCTTTAATTCACACTCCCTACATCCATTCTCCATCAAACAATCAAGACCTGCCCATAAACATTTATGTCTAATTTATGAAGCTTATAATGAATGCTCTTTTCCATCACCAACATACAATCTCTATCTAATACTTATTACAAACCTTCTTAACTACATTAATCACACATGAATTAGTCTAACACACATGGAAGGCATATATCAACATAACACATATAAAGCACCACACACACACATCCTTCAATTCATAATTCTCTGCACTCCTTGGCATCAACTCTCCGCTTGGCGCGTCTCTGGGGCTTCAACCTCTTCCCTGTCATTGGTTACTAAAATTAAAGAAACAACAGCAAGGGTGAGTGTTTGGTATCATAATTAATATGGAATGGAAATTCAATAACAAGATACATATTCACTAGTTGTAGTTTCTGCCATTTATCTTACCTCTTGTCCTAAATTTCCACTTACCAATCAAATTTGATTCCAATCTCTTGATCCATAATTTGCCAATCACAATCAACAATTATCATGAAACACATTCATATCATTCTACAATGCTAACAATGCATCAAATAACACAACTGACTCTCATATTAAATCGACGCCTAGTATCCGGATACTAAAAGGATCGGCCTTCAGCTGGGGGTCCTACTTGACACCCCGTGAACCCTGCTTGGTCCACCGAGTCCTACTTGACTCTCCACCTCAACCACTGGGTCCTACTTGACCACTGGGTAGCTCAACTGGGCATAAACACCACGGGAGCCAGAAACGAGGGGCTGTACATACCGTCGGCCGTCCCCACACCACATAATCATACATGTATAATCATATTCCTCATATCGAATCGCAAGTGGCCAGTAACAAAACATATACTCATCAATTGGGCGACCTACTTGTCAAGCCCGTCATCACATTGCCACTATACTCATCAGCTCATCGCAACTCATGTCACGTCATCCTCATAATCATCATAAACCATACACAATTTATATTCATACACATACAATTATTACACATTATCAAATTCCATTGTTTCCATGTTTCATTCAATGATTTAATTCAATCGTACTTACCTATTCTAATTAACTATAACCCGAACACCCCCCTTACCTTGGTTCCGAGCTCCGACGACTCGTTCTTGATGAGATTGGCGTTCTCTCGACGCTATGTCCAATGTTCCACGTCCGAAATCAACGCCCACTTCTCCGTTCGATCCTCCGACGACTGTTTCGTCACCTACGGAGGTCGAAACGCAAAACCCATCAATGTTAAACCATCCTCATTACTCTAAAAGTCATTTTTAAGCTCCCATGCAATAGAGGAGTAGGAAATCGAAGCCCCCACCTCCATGCATGGCCATTGTCTAGAGAGAGAAAATGAAAAGGGGAAGATAACTCAATTTTGATGGGTCCATTGAACTCACCTCGAAGCCACGATCCCGAAAACGTGATTAATTTGAAGTTTTGACGCAAGATGGAGCTTCCCTTGAAGCATGCAAATCACGGCAAGCATGGAGAGGAAGAAGAAGGTAATCGCGTGAATGAAGAAGGGGAAGGAAATGAAACTTAAAGTTTTAATATCCAAGGGCGATTTGGTCATTTCCTATTTCAATTACTTTTTCCTTCAAAAAGTTTAATTAAAACTTTTACCTTTACCTTTCATCCTTCACCTTTTACTCCAAGGTAACTTCAAATTTATCTTCCTCTATTCATCTTCATTTAATCTTCTATAATTAATTAATCAAATAAATTTATTTATTCCCACAGTATTTAATTATTTCTAATTGCATTTTTAATACTAATAATTCCCAAAATTTCAATAAATCCGGTTGGGCAATTATTAATATTTTTCGTCAATTAAAACTTTTCTAAAATATTAGGGATGTTACAATGTTTTTGTATCATTGTCTCTTTATAAAACTTTTCAGTATTTTCTAAAGTATTAAATAGTTTCTCAATATTTGACTTTAATTATTCATCATAAGGTGACACCTATTCATCTAACTACAAAAAAGTATAATTAAATGATTTATATTTTATGTGTTTTTCACTATTAAATTAAGATTAATTACAAAATAAATAAGAAATAAATAAATACAAACAATGTATAAACACTTTTTACCTATATGTAAGCTACTCATTATCATGTTTTCTTTCTTTAATTTTTTATGTTTTAGTGTTTTCACGTAAATATTGTGAGATCCTAACTTAAAAAAAAAACAAACCCAAAATTTCAAGAAATTTTTTTTTTTCACGATTAAAGCCGAATTCGAAATATGGATTTAAAAACACTTAATTATATTATCAAATTGGGGTAGTAATAAGCTCATGACACAATTCAACCTTAAATCATAAGAAAAATTCATTTTGAAAATTATAATTATCTTCAAAATATCACCTATTCGTTCTAATTTGAAAATTATAAAAAGTTGGGTTCAAAACCCTCTTAAACTTAAGTTTTACCATGTAATGGATCCGGTCTTTTACGCCTCATAAGAGTTAGAAAAGTCCAATTGAAGTAAAACCAATTTTCATACCTCCGTAACATAATTATCTACAACTTTCATGAAGAGGTCGGAGGCTAAAAATGTCATTAAGATGCTCAAACGGGCCAAAAACAGTAAGAAAAACAGAGCAGTTGGAAAAACAGCACGACAGTAGCCATAACAGGGCTCTGAATCGATTCAGGTTCGTGTGAATCGATTCAAGCATACTAAAATCTCAAAATTTGACAAACAGAGGGCCTTGAATCGATTCAAACTCGTATGAATCGATTCAGGCACTTCCAGAAAGCCTTGAATCGATTCAAAACTCATGTGAATCGATTCAAACACGTCCAGGGACCCTTGAATCGATTCATGACCATTATGAATCGATTCAAGACAGCAATTATGCAGAAATTATGCAGATTTTTCACTCGAAATGAACTTCTTCACTACCAAAACCCATGTAAACGATATCGGAATGCCACCAAATTTTAACACAAGCTAAAACACATCAATTGTGACGTGTGGCAATTGGCCGCACTCAAAAATTCCTAAAAATGAGTGATTTATGCGTATAAATGTGTTTATCTCATTTTAAGGCATTTTGTGGTAGTTAATGAGTCCACTTGTGGCAAAATGGACCCCTTCCAATCTTCACAAACCACAATTAACATATCTAAGCTATTGCATTCCTTCCACTACATCAAAACCAAATAAGTCATCATTTGACCATGCTAGTTCCTAGCTCATGCATAAGATAACTATCCAAAAGCTTAAAACACACCACCTAAGGAGCTTTAATTCACACTCCCTACATCCATTCTCCATCAAACAATCAAGACCTGCCCATAAACATTTATGTCTAATTTATGAAGCTTATAATGAATTCTCTTTTCCATCACCAACATACAATCTCTATCTAATACTTATTACAAACCTTCTTAATTACATTAATCACACATGAATTAGTCTAACACACATGGAAGGCATATATCAACATAACACATATAAAGCACCACACACACACATCCTTCAATTCATAATTCTCTGCACTCCTTGGCATCAACTCTCCGCTTGGCGCGTCTCTGGGGCTTCAACCTCTTCCCTGTCATTGGTTACTAAAATTAAAGAAACAACAGCAAGGGTGAGTGTTTGGTATCATAATTAATATGGAATGGAAATTCAATAACAAGATACATATTCACTAGTTGTAGTTTCTGCCATTTATCTTACCTCTTGTCCTAAATTTCCACTTACCAATCAAATTTGATTCCAATCTCTTGATCCATAATTTGCCAATCACAATCAACAATTATCATGAAACACATTCATATCATTCTACAATGCTAACAATGCATCAAATAACACAACTGACTCTCATATTAAATCGACGCCTAGTATCCGGATACTAAAAGGATCGGCCTTCAGCTGGGGGTCCTACTTGACACCCCGTGAACCCTGCTTGGTCCACCGAGTCCTACTTGACTCTCCACCTCAACCACTGGGTCCTACTTGACCACTGGGTAGCTCAACTGGGCATAAACACCACGGGAGCCAGAAACGAGGGGCTGTACATACCGTCGGCCGTCCCCACACCACATAATCATACATGTATAATCATATTCCTCATATCGAATCGCAAGTGGCCAGTAACAAAACATATACTCATCAATTGGGCGACCTACTTGTCAAGCCCGTCATCATATTGCCACTATACTCATCAGCTCATCGCAACTCATGTCACGTCATCCTCATAATCATCATAAACCATACACAATTTATATTCATACACATACAATTATTACACATTATCAAATTCCATTGTTTCCATGTTTCATTCAATGATTTAATTCAATCGTACTTACCTATTCTAATTAACTATAACCCGAACACCCCCCTTACCTTGGTTCCGAGCTCCGACGACTCGTTCTTGATGAGATTGGCGTTCTCTCGACGCTATGTCCAATGTTCCACGTCCGAAATCAACGCCCACTTCTCCGTTCGATCCTCCGACGACTGTTTCGTCACCTACGGAGGTCGAAACGCAAAACCCATCAATGTTAAACCATCCTCATTACTCTAAAAGTCATTTTTAAGCTCCCATGCAATAGAGGAGTAGGAAATCGAAGCCCCCACCTCCATGCATGGCCATTGTCTAGAGAGAGAAAATGAAAAGGGGAAGATAACTCAATTTTGATGGGTCCATTGAACTCACCTCGAAGCCACGATCCCGAAAACGTGATTAATTTGAAGTTTTGACGCAAGATGGAGCTTCCCTTGAAGCATGCAAATCACGGCAAGCATGGAGAGGAAGAAGAAGGTAATCGCGTGAATGAAGAAGGGGAAGGAAATGAAACTTAAAGTTTTAATATCCAAGGGCGATTTGGTCATTTCCTATTTCAATTACTTTTTCCTTCAAAAAGTTTAATTAAAACTTTTACCTTTACCTTTCATCCTTCACCTTTTACTCCAAGGTAACTTCAAATTTATCTTCCTCTATTCATCTTCATTTAATCTTCTATAATTAATTAATCAAATAAATTTATTTATTCCCACAGTATTTAATTATTTCTAATTGCATTTTTAATACTAATAATTCCCAAAATTTCAATAAATCCGGTTGGGCAATTATTAATATTTTTCGTCAATTAAAACTTTTCTAAAATATTAGGGATGTTACATCCACCCCCCCTAAAAAGGGATTTCGTCCCCGAAATCAATGTACCTTATCTGAAAAGATCGGGGTACAATTGTCTCATGTCCGCCTCCAACTCCCATGTATAAGTTACTCTATTTATATTCCACCACTTCACTTTCACCAATGATACCTCTTTGTTTCTCAATCGTTTAGCTTGATATCCTTCAATACCAATAGGTGCCACCTCTACCGTCAAATCTTCTTTCAGCTCAATAGAATCTTCAGGTACAATCATGGAGTCACAAGGAATGTACGCTCGAAGTTGTGACACATGAAATACATTGTGAATATTAGTTAACGATTGAGGAAGATCTAATCGGTAAGCAACATCACCAATTCTCTCCAGAATCTGATACGGTCCAATATACCGTGGGTTGAGCTTATGGCTCTTTAGTACCCGTCCTACACCTTTGGTAGGTGAAACCTTCAGGAACACCCAGTCTCCCACCTGAAACTCAAGTGGCCTATGACGATTTTCATAGTAGCTTTTCTGACGGTCTTGTGCAATGTTTCATCTTTTCACGAATCCTTACCACCTGATCATTCATTCTTGAATTAACTCGGGCCCCAAATAGATTGCATCTCTATCTTCATTCTAACATAAAGGTGTACGACACCGTCTACCATATAAATCTTCATATGGAACCATACCAATATTACTATAATGACTGTTGTTATAAGTGAATTTCACTAATGACATGTATTTTTCCCATGAGCCACCTTCCTCTAGTACGCATGCTCTAAGCATATCTTCTAAGGTCTAAATTGTACGCTCAAATTGACCATCGGTTTGAGGATGTTAAGCAGAATTCAGTCTTAGCTCAGTACCTAATTCCTGCTGTAAACTTTCTAGAATCTGGAAGTGAATCAAGGGTCGCGGTTTGAAACAATACTTGGAGGCACGCCATGCAGCTGTACAATTTCAGTGATATACAATCTAGCCTATCAATCCAATGACCATTTCATGTTGATAGCCAAGAAGTGAGCACTCTTGATCAACCTGTCCATAATCACTTATATTGCATTACAACCAGAATAGGTAGGAGATAACCCGGATACAAAATCTGTCATGATACTTTCCTATTTCCATATTGGAATCTCTGGAGGTTGAAGTAAACCTGGGGTTTTCTGATGTTCAGCCTTATATTTCTGATATATTACACTAGATCTTACATA
Organism: Clitoria ternatea; assembly: GCA_037962975.1. Lineage (NCBI taxonomy): Eukaryota > Viridiplantae > Streptophyta > Magnoliopsida > Fabales > Fabaceae > Clitoria > Clitoria ternatea. The sequence continues at coordinate 11,975,478 of CM075670.1, forward strand.
CACTATGATTGCTTGTGTCATGCCTGGCCACCAGAACTTTCTCTTCAAATCATGGTACATTTTTGTAACACCAGGATGAATGCTAAAAGAACTTATATGTGCTTCAGCTAGCACGACTTGTCTGAAATCGCCTTTTGCAGGCACCATAACTCGGTTTCTGAACCGCCAAATTCCATCGTTGCCTCTGGTTAATTTCATATCCTTGCCTTTTGCTTGAGTGTCAAGCAATTCCATCAACTCTTCATTGTCCTCTTGTGCTACAGCTAAACATTCCAAAGGCTCATTGGAGATCTTCAGCATTCCAACTATCATTTGATCTGGGGCATTTATAACAACCCCCAATATTCATATCACAAAATTTTCCCAATAATTCTCGTTCTTTACTCATCAAGAAGGCTGCATGTAATACATTTCTACTTAAGGCATCAGTCACAATATTTTCTTTCCCAAGATGGTACTTCAAATCAAAATTATACTCTTTCAGATATTCCACTCATCTCCTCTGTCTCATGTTTAACTCTTTCTGATCGAATAAGTATTTCAACTCTTAGGGTTACTAAATACCATAAAACAAGAACCTTATAAATAATGACGCCAGATTTTTAATGTAAATACCACTGCTGTAAGCTCCAATTCATGAGTGGGGTGATTCTATTCATATGGTCTCAATTGTCTTAAAGCATAGGCAATCTACCTATCATCCAGCATCAGCACACATCCTAAACCAAACTTAGATGCATCACAATATACTATAAACTCCTTCATTATATTAGGTAGTGTAAGTACCGGCGCTGAAGTCAAGTATCTCTTCAAAGTTTGGAAACCTAATTCGTATTTTCCCGGCCACACAACCGGACTCTCCTTTGGTTTATCTTATTTCCTTAATTCCTATCGACACTTCGTCAATTCCCTACTAAGTGTACCTTAGGAGGGACTCGAGCTATCCAATTTCCTTTTAAGGTCATCTTTTCTCTAAAAGAAATCTAGCAATAATTCATAATAACTACCATGTCATAATATTTACTTTTCTATACTCATTATTCGTCAGTTACCAAATCTCATCTCTACTTGTTCCTCATTTCTAATCATTTACCAATTTCAAAAACACGAACCATATACTTCTCTTTTCTAAATCTGATCATTCAAGATTGGCTACAACATGTCTATCTCCTCGACTCCACACGACCTCAACTACCAGTGCAACTACCTGAGGTGATCAGTCTCAGGAGTTCAACACTTTGTAGTTAAGTCATGTGAAAGTCGGGTATACAATCCAACTATTCACATCATCGCTCGATATGCAAACTGTTTATATCATAATTCATTTCCCTATATCTATTGACAACTCTATATTGAATTAGTGTTAAAAGGAACCCACGGTGGCCAGCCGCTATGATTCCCATGTAACACTAATATCAATGTAAAGCCCAAACGACTAGGTAAAACTTCTCTTCATCCTCATTATCTATCTGCTTAATTACCTTTTAGTCACTTCCTTTTAGTGTCATCTAATCACTACTTCTCTTATCATGTACGTAACAGTCCAGTGTACATATACTTTACTTGACCATCATTCATATAATACATCCTCCTAATCCTTTCCTGAGTGAACTATCGCCTCGCCAATTATATCACTGAGAATTATTACTAGTCACTCTTCTTCTATTATCTTCAACTTGTACATGCATTCTTACACCGTCATTCATCAATTACTCACAATTCCTCTTAATATCCATTAATCAATCGTCTAACAATACGAATATGACGTTACTGATATCACTTAATTAAATCCGCTTCATGAAAGCAGTATAGAAGGTTCACCTCCCCTAAAAGTTAACCTTACGACAATGTTGCTAATTCACATTACCTCATCATTCATCCATTCAATCCTCTATCCTCCAGCTTCATAAAATCAATATTCTTTAATCACAAGTACCGTTGCACCTAATCTCTTAAACTACGTCCAATTATCATCTCTCGATTTATTCATAAACCCCTTCTATTTACTCATACCACCAATACATTTACGTCTTTTGTTGCTTACTCAACGATATTAACATACCACCAATTGTTCTCTAACTTTAAACTCAATACAAGACAGTTTATTACTACAACTCATTCCTTCATCTTGAGGGTTTTTGTATTGTCCATCAAGTAGATTCAATAACAAAAATGAACAACTAACATCTATCATCGTCCATACAAGGTAGAGGGATATAGGGAATTCACCCTTCCTAAGAATAATCGTATTAGGGAATTCATCAACTTATTTCCTTCTATGCATTATCAAACTTCAGTATTCAAACAAACTTATAGCTACCAACACACTTACCATTCTCATTTCACTACAAGATTTAACCTTTATGAGTTATACCCATTTGTAGATGTCCACTTCAATACGCACACATACTTATATATATATGCTGACTTTAAATATCATTTCCAATTCAATTTGTTATTCGTGTGTTTCATCTCTGTCCTACCTCACCTAATATTTATAGGGTGGACTAGATTCAGTCCTATTCATCATTTACAAAAATTTCGAGGAGAGGTCATCTCTTCCCACCAAAACTAGTTTTCTCGGCCATAAAACAATTCTACGATAACCAAACACATCACCAGTACTAACCAATGATCTACCAGGGATAGGATATTTACCTCATACACATATAAAACACAATGCCACCAGAGTGCCAAGGGAATGATGCCAAGTGGACCTGTACAACTCAATTATCACATAAACAATTACAATATTATGCAAAAATAGTCCGACATGGGACTCAAACAATGCTCTAACACTGCCCATTTACCCGGCTCTAGAAAGAACCGCTCTGATACCACCTGTGAGATCCTAACTTAAAAAAAAAAAAAAAAACCCAAAATTTCAAGAAATTTTTTTTTTTTCACGATTAAAGCCGAATTCGAAATATGGATTTAAAAACACTTAATTATATTATCAAATTGGGGTAGTAATAAGCTCATGACACAATTCAACCTTAAATCATAAGAAAAATTCATTTTGAAAATTATAATTATCTTCAAAATATCACCTATTCGTTCCAATTTGAAAATTATAAAAAGTTGGGTTCAAAACCCTCTTAAACTTAAGTTTTACCATGTAATGGGTCCGGTCTTTTACGCCTCATAAGAGTTAGAAAAGTCCAATTGAAGTAAAACCAATTTTCATACCTCCGTAACATAATTATCTACAACTTTCATGAAGAGGTCGGAGGCTAAAAATGTCATTAAGATGCTCAAACGGGCCAAAAACAGTAAGAAAAACAGAGCAGTTGGAAAAACAGCACGACAGTAGCCATAACAGGGCTCTGAATCGATTCAGGTTCGTGTGAATCGATTCAAGCATACTAAAATCTCAAAATTTGACAAACAGAGGGCCTTGAATCGATTCAAACTCGTATGAATCGATTCAGGCACTTCCAGAAAGCCTTGAATCGATTCAAAACTCATGTGAATCGATTCAAACACGTCCAGGGACCCTTGAATCGATTCATGACCATTATGAATCGATTCAAGACAGCAATTATGCAGAAATTATGCAGATTTTTCACTCGAAATGAACTTCTTCACTACCAAAACCCATGTAAACGATATCGGAATGCCACCAAATTTTAACACAAGCTAAAACACATCAATTGTGACGTGTGGCAATTGGCCGCACTCAAAAATTCCTAAAAATGAGTGATTTATGCGTATAAATGTGTTTATCTCATTTTAAGGCATTTTGTGGTAGTTAATGAGTCCACTTGTGGCAAAATGGACCCCTTCCAATCTTCACAAACCACAATTAACATATCTAAGCTATTGCATTCCTTCCACTACATCAAAACCAAATAAGTCATCATTTGACCATGCTAGTTCCTAGCTCATGCATAAGATAACTATCCAAAAGCTTAAAACACACCACCTAAGGAGCTTTAATTCACACTCCCTACATCCATTCTCCATCAAACAATCAAGACCTGCCCATAAACATTTATGTCTAATTTATGAAGCTTATAATGAATTCTCTTTTCCATCACCAACATACAATCTCTATCTAATACTTATTACAAACCTTCTTAATTACATTAATCACACATGAATTAGTCTAACACACATGGAAGACATATATCAACATAACACATATAAAGCACCACACACACACATCCTTCAATTCATAATTCTCTGCACTCCTTGGCATCAACTCTCCGCTTGGCGCGTCTCTGGGGCTTCAACCTCTTCCCTGTCATTGGTTACTAAAATTAAAGAAACAACAGCAAGGGTGAGTGTTTGGTATCATAATTAATATGGAATGGAAATTCAATAACAAGATACATATTCACTAGTTGTAGTTTCTGCCATTTATCTTACCTCTTGTCCTAAATTTCCACTTACCAATCAAATTTGATTCCAATCTCTTGATCCATAATTTGCCAATCACAATCAACAATTATCATGAAACACATTCATATCATTCTACAATGCTAACAATGCATCAAATAACACAACTGACTCTCATATTAAATCGACGCCTAGTATCCGGATACTAAAAGGATCGGCCTTCAGCTGGGGGTCCTACTTGACACCCCGTGAACCCTGCTTGGTCCACCGAGTCCTACTTGACTCTCCACCTCAACCACTGGGTCCTACTTGACCACTGGGTAGCTCAACTGGGCATAAACACCACGGGAGCCAGAAACGAGGGGCTGTACATACCGTCGGCCGTCCCCACACCATATAATCATACATGTATAATCATATTCCTCATATCGAATCGCAAGTGGCCAGTAACAAAACATATACTCATCAATTGGGCGACCTACTTGTCAAGCCCGTCATCACATTGCCACTATACTCATCAGCTCATCGCAACTCATGTCATGTCATCCTCATAATCATCATAAACCATACACAATTTATATTCATACACATACAATTATTACACATTATCAAATTCCATTGTTTCCATGTTTCATTCAATGATTTAATTCAATCGTACTTACCTATTCTAATTAACTATAACCCGAACACCCCCCTTACCTTGGTTCCGAGCTCCGACGACTCGTTCTTGATGAGATTGGCGTTCTCTCGACGCTATGTCCAATGTTCCACGTCCGAAATCAATGCCCACTTCTCCGTTCGATCCTCCGACGACTGTTTCGTCACCTACGGAGGTCGAAACGCAAAACCCATCAATGTTAAACCATCCTCATTACTCTAAAAGTCATTTTCAAGCTCCCATGCAATAGAGGAGTAGGAAATCGAAGCCCCCACCTCCATGCATGGCCATTGTCTAGAGAGAGAAAATGAAAAGGGGAAGATAACTCAATTTTGATGGGTCCATTTAACTCACCTCGAAGCCACGATCCCGAAAACGTGATTAATTTGAAGTTTTGACGCAAGATGGAGCTTCCCTTGAAGCATGCAAATCACGGCAAGCATGGAGAGGAAGAAGAAGGTAATCGCGTGAATGAAGAAGGGGAAGGAAATGAAACTTAAAGTTTTAATATCCAAGGGCGATTTGGTCATTTCCTATTTCAATTACTTTTTCCTTCAAAAAGTTTAATTAAAACTTTTACCTTTACCTTTCATCCTTCACCTTTTACTCCAAGGTAACTTCAAATTTATCTTCCTCTATTCATCTTCATTTAATCTTCTATAATTAATTAATCAAATAAATTTATTTATTCCCACAGTATTTAATTATTTCTAATTGCATTTTTAATACTAATAATTCCCAAAATTTCAATAAATCCGGTTGGGCAATTATTAATATTTTTCGTCAATTAAAACTTTTCTAAAATATTAGGGATGTTACAAATATTATCAATCCAAAGGTTTTGAATTTAATATTTTTCTTTAATCTTATATTAATTTGATATAATTAATTGATGGAAAAGGTAATAGAGTTCCCAAATTAAAAAATCAATTCGAGATAATGATGTAACTTTTCAAAAAAAAATAGGAGATAAGATATCATTTTGTAGTTAGAATAATTTTTAATTTAAATTAATCACGTCATTTGATTTGATTTGAATGGTCATGATTTACTGTTTTCATTTGTCATATCTTATGAAAAAGATTAGGTGAGAGTGAAGGAAACAAATATGAGCTATACAATTATATATGAATGGTTATAATTAAAAAAAATTCAAAGTCACGTGAACAATATATTGTAATGTTGACCATCCATTATTAGATCCAATGATTAGGTTTTATCTTTTTCACTCTCACTTAAGAAAGTTCTTCTCACATAATAAAATAAATGTTTTCTATTGGTAAAATTGATGATGGGAACACCTCTAACTAAATAGTTAACTAGGAATAATCTCCCAGTACCGATGGAAAAAGAAGACATTCCTGTACCTGAGTCTTGGGAGGACCTAGGAAAGATAACAATGAAGATCACTAATGAAAAGTCAGTTTTAGAAGGTGTAGTGTCTAAATACACACTTCCATGGATGAGGTCACACCCATGACTTGCAGTGTATTTACACAATGTGCCAAGAAGAAGGCACGATGTACACATTTTGTTACCTTCCCAGTTAGTTTCTTTAAAGGCGCAACAATCGGCATGAGGACATTGAACATAGTAAGTATTAAATGAGGAAGGAGCAGAAATTCATTCAGTAGGTATCGGTGTTCATATTATAGGGTTGAAGTCTTAGGTTGTTAGCTTTAATTTACATGCAAATACACTATCTTACAATATTCATCAAGGTTTGATCGTTGAGTTTTGGATAACTCAACTTCACTTATCAATTTTGAACCCCACTTAAAATGTCTGAGCCGATTTGTAAATATAATAAGCTCAAACCATAAAATATCTTTTTAATTCACCTACATTTTTTTTATTCTCTTGAAATAACAATTAAAAAGTGCAGAAAGTGCCCTCCTCCCAATACTTAAGGGGTGTTTGGTTTGTAGTTGGGAAAACGGAGTTGAGTTGAAGTGAACAATTTAAAAGTTGATATTAATTCTTCATGCCGTTCGAGACAATTAAAACTCCATTGACCCGTAAAATCAAAAAGCTCCTACAACTTAACAGAGAAAACCTACTTTCAGCAAGAGCACCAAACATGCTCTTAGCATTCGTGTGTTTTGGATGTGTCGGAAAGCATCACAATAAAAAAAAAACCACTGGGGGAAGATTTTGTCTATTTAATTATGATAGGAAAATAAGTTTTGGAATTTTTTAGTTTTAATAAATTTTCACATTTCATATGAAATTACCACCGTAGGCGTGGTTACTTTTAAAACATATATATGAAAAAATAAATAAATAATATTTGATTAGCATACTTACATAAATTGAAAAAAGAATTAAAAATATAACTATGTTGCTTTCATAATTAAATAATTTTCTAATTATTTAGAATTGTATAATTTTTTAATAAATAAATATTAATTAGTTTGTTAGGAGAAAGTCGATTCTACAACCACTTCCTCTTTACTTACTCCATTCAACAGTTTGATAAATAGGAAAATTAAACAATTTTTAACTTTTCAACAGTTTATTAAAACTAATATCTTTACTATTTTCATGTCAACCACGAAAGTATTATTGACTTTGTCAAAATTAATTTATAAAATAATTTTGTAAAAGCAAAATTAAGATAGATGTTCTCTTTTTCTTGCTATGGATAGATTCCGTGACACTATTACGTATATAGTTTATTATAAAATATTTTTTTATAATTTAATTACTTTAAATTTTTCAAAGTTTTTTAACTTGTATTTTATCTTGTTAGTATCTTATCTTTTATACTAATTTCGTTTTTTTTTCAAAATAATTTTGTATTGTTTTCTCGATCAAGATAGCTTTGTATTTGTGTCCCCCATTTTACACTTTTCGTAATATAATTTAACTATTTTCTCTCACAATTTTTTTTCGCATTTTTCATTTTTTTTAATTTTTTCAGACTCTTCTAATTAATCTTCTAAACGAAATATTATACTTAATTATATCAATCACCAACTAAATTAGCCTTATAAAACACAATATCTCTCTCACTTGACCTTTTATATTTGCGTTTCTTTATTTTGTATATATACATTTTGAAAATACACTATAGAACAAACAAAAAGTTTAGATATCTTTACTTTCAGAAAATATTCTATATTTATATTTTTAAGTTACAAAACATTCATTTTAATTTAAATTTTAATTATAAAATCATCATATTATTTAATATTTTTAAAACTTCATACATGAAATATTGAAAATAATTTCCTTACTTTCAATATTTCTTGTACAAATTTTTGAAGAAGAAATAATGAAACATTATGGAAACAAAAATAATTGAAATTAAAATGATAAGTAAAAATGAAAAAAGTATATATTTTTTCAAAAGTAAACTAAGCCTTTATTATCCCATTTTTAAGTTCCCAAAACAATTTCTGTATGTATAAATTGATACATCCCTGGACAAATGAGGATGTCATGTGGGGTAGATCCATGTGAATAAGATAATCAATGGATTAATGATAAGAACAACTTCAATCATCCTATCCCTATCCGAGGCCCTCTCCACAGGAAACCTTTGACCATTTTCCCGTCCACTGTGTGTATTTATAATATATATATATATATATATATATATATATATATATATATATATATATATATATATATATATATATATATATATATATATTTGAAAGATTGACCTTATCTGACCACTTATTTGGTTTCTAATTAGATTGGTCAAATTTAACTGATTTAAAAAAGAAATCTTATAGTTAAACCGAGTTTTGATTATCTCTTGAACAGTATGAATGATCAATATTAACTTTTAGATTTTTCTATTTTCATAATTTTGTTTCCTAACTGTGTTTGATTTGCAGTTGGAAAAACGAAGTTAAAAAAATAAAAAATTCTAAAAATTGATATTAATTTTTTACATTGTTCGAGATAATCAAAATTTCGTTTATCCGTAACATTTTTTTATGGTCAAACCAACGGAAAAATCAAACCCCTCCTTAATGCATCCCAACCTCCCTGGCAATTAGTATTAATTCATTCAACGTAGGTTGGTGCTTAGAGTTTAATTTAATTTGTGATTAAGTTAACCCTAAACAATAAATCTGGTAGAAAAAACAGAACTTTATGATATCACTTAAAAAGATGGGTTCTCATTTCATAGTTTGGATGAAGCAAATTTTCGCATCACACATGTACTCTTCTTTAAAGGCACAAAAGTGCATGCAAGCCTTATGATTAATGTGAAAATTTTCTTGTCACCGCATATTTATTAACACTCTCACGTAATTATCGTCGCGTTGAGGATAACTAGCTTACTTGTTTTATTTTTCTCAATCCAATTTGGATTAAAATAATAAGTTAAATGGTAATTACATTTGGGTACAAACATCTTTAACTAAGGGATATCCAATAAAACAAAACGTGTCCATTTCTAAAAATTAGAAAAAAAAATACACACAAAATTAAACAACTCTCAAACTACCAAGAAACAAACTTTTCTGCAAGGAGAAAAATAGATCGAAACACTTTTGCTTGTTTAATCTTTTTATATCATTTTATGGCGACGCCGACTTTCTTAGATTATATTGTTAGAGAAAATCATCAAACAAAAAGTTAAGCTCAAGAAATTGGAGGCAAAAATAGATTTGTAGTAGATCAAGTGTTGTCTACAAGTGAAACAACAAAATGATAGGGTGAAACAAAAGAGAAAAAAACACAATAATGACTATGGTGGAGGTGGAGGCAATAGTGGAAGGTCAGATTTTACGATAGTGATAGCGATAAAAAAAACTATGGTAGTGTTGACGAAGGAAAAAATGAGGTACAAAGAAGGAGGCGAGGATAGTGGCGAAATACTAAATGCACCTGACACACTACTTGGCAACAAACCAAATTCACTTGTCACTAAAGCATTTATAGAAAACTATTTAGGTCTCCCTATTAGCGACAAGTTTCCATTTCCTTCGCAAACATCTTTTCATTTCCCCACCCTTTCATTAGGAACTGGAGCCAAAAGGGTTCAGGATGGTGACAAAAATAGTCACCTGTTGCCAAATACTAAATCCACCTGACATGTTGTCCAACTACTTGGCGATGGAACACATCCAACCGTCGCCAAATCATTTATGGAAAATAGTTCAGATTTCCCTATTGGCAATGGGTTTTTGTTTCCGTTGCAAACATCTTTCCATTTTCGCACCCTTTCAATAGGAATTTTAGCCAAAAGGGTTCAAGTTGGCGATAGAAAAATTTACTTGTCGCTAAAGACTAAATGTACTTGACATGCAATCGAACTCCTTGGTGAGAAAACACATCTATATTGCCAAAGCGTAAAAAGGAAAATTGTCTAGATCTCTCCATTGGCGATGAGTTTCTGTTTTTGTTGTTGATTAGTTGATAGAGTAGCTTTTAGGATGGGATCAGTGATAGAATTACTTGCACCACCCTCTCCTGTCGCTGAGGCCATAGCTAGTCTAATACCATAGACCTGTTTTGGTTGTTATTTCAATGTCGTTGCTAATGTTGTGGTAATTAGCGATGAATACTTATGTCGTCACCAAAACCTTGTTGCCAAAAAGTTTTTCTAGTAGTTGAAGACGGATAGAGGTAGGGGAGAAAGTGAAGATAAACAAATGGGAGAAAAACAAACTCCCTCCCATGAGAGAAGAAAAACAAAAAATACATAAACAAAGCCAAACCCTAAAATGAGTAACAACACTTCTCATGAGGAGGAGAACCCCCCCCCCCCCCCCCCCCCCCCTTTAAGGGAATGAGGGAAAGGATGTTAATTTTTTTCTCTCCAAACAGCTAGACCAACTTAATTAGTTTAACATGGTATTAAAAAATAGCGAGTCTAACTTGACCTCAAAACTAGTTCATTAGTTAAAAGTCGCTTCAAATCTTATAAGGAGTATTTTGGCCATATATTCATAGTCAATGTGAAACTTATCTCAACATCTTAACACAAAACGTGTAAGTTATTATGGTGAAAGAACAAAAAAGTAATTATGGTGGTGATTTAGATATTTTTAAACAATGTCATGACAAATAATATAATCAAGGATGAGAATAGGTCCGACCGTCCACAAAGACCTATGGCCTAACCTATTTAAGTGACTTGATTGGTGTTAAATAAAGTATTACACTACATTGTACTACAAGAAAATTCTAAAAAAATACAATTTTTTTTGTCCTTTATTTAAATATACAATATGATTTAGATTAAAAGAGTTTAACATTATGAAAAAAATTATTGTCTTGCTTTATTTTTAAAAAGTATTAACTAGTATCCTGAGGATATTTGTTAGAGAACCAAAAGTAGAAAGTTTTTATTTAAAAATATCATGAAAAATTACTCACTTTAATTTTTAAATAATCCCTATACGATTTTCAATAAAAAAATTCTATTTTTACTTTTTAAGTAATGCTCTTAATGCACTAGTTAATAATAAGACCTAATAATAAGACCATTAAACTTACAGTGGGTGAAATATTATAAAATTAAGAGAATAAAATAAATTTTATTAGACCTATTTATAATATTTTAAAATCTAGTAGGTGTATTTCCCCATCCTAGAGACTAACTATATTTGTCTCTGTCCACATGTCTCAATGCTCTAAAGACACTTGCAAAATCACTTATCAATAAAATTCTCACATCCGTAGGATTTCATCCTATACTCTTATGATTAAGATTTTAGAAATACACCTTCGGAATTTTGTTTTTATCAACAGTATACCCTTACTTTTCCGTAGTGTATGCGTTATTTTAAATGCATGAATTTTTATTTTGATTTGTGGCATCAATATGAAGGATTTCAACTCGTATTTTTTTGTTTTTCTGTTTTGTCATTAAGGATTTCAACTTGTATGAGTTTTTTTTTTGGCAAACTTGTATGAGTTTAATACCCATTCAACTCACCCGACCAATGGTTTTTATTCGACATAAACTGGGCCGTTACAGAATTAATTATTTACTTAGCCCAGATTTGTTTAGTCGCCAGCCCATTGTTTTTGGGATCAAAACTTATATTTCTAGTACCCATAAAAACTATGACAAAAAAAGGACAAAAAGTTCTTTTTTCATTATTTCTTCTTTTGTAAAAAATAGAGAAGTTAGGAAGAAAAGAGAAATATACAAGTTAGCAAGCAAATTAACAGTGAAAAAAATTAGAAAAATAGATTTTCGTTGTCTAGAGAAATCAATGCATCCTATAACATTTTATTTTCCGTTTGCATGTTTTGAAGTTGATAATGGGTCTTATAATAAGTCAGTCTGAAAGATAATATTTAAATGTTTCAATATTCTGGAGCATTTTTTTCTAACAATAAATTAACATGGTGGATTATATATAGTATGTAAAGAACTCAGTGATCTTCTCAACATCTTGGGTGAGGCTCCAGCGGAAATCTACCAATTAATTTAGAAACATATTTTTAATATAAAGGAATGACATGGACTTGCTCCTACTTTAAAATTACAAATTTGTTTTGAAAATAAATTACAAGAAAGAAAACCATTTTTTAAAAGTCAATAAATTTAAAAAACGCTAGAAGGAGGGCTTGAACCTCCGACCTTGTGGTTAACAGCCACACGCTCTAACCAACTGAGCTATTCCAGCAATTGTTAACCAAAAAAACATTAAAAGTAAAATCATTATTTTAAAAACGCTAGTAGGGCTTATGCTTATTCAGTTCAGAAGATTGGGTGCAGGACCTTTGGATATTTGCATCTGGGCTCAGGCCTAACGAGTCCAAATGACCTTGGGATTCTCTTAACACCCCCCCCTTTTTAAAAACAAATGTTTTTTCCCCAAAAATATCATTTTCTTGCACTTCCTTTCTTCAATTTCCATCAATTTTACTTATTCCACAATCTCAATTTTAAAACTACAATTTACTTACTCCTTATAATTGATTTTATTGCATATCTACTTATAAACGTTGCTTGACCTGTTTTGTTTATTTGATGAATTGAAACAATGTTTTTTTTAGCACACATTTTACAACTTTGGAATAATTTAAACTTGTGCAATCACAACCGATCATTATTTCAAAATCAAAGTAATTTTTAATTAGTTGGCCAAATTGAACTAAGATTGTATTTCTACAAGAGTATTTGAAAATTCTAAGGAATTTAAAATCTTAAAAAATTCAATTTTCATTACTGTGAAACCTACTTGTTTGGAAAAAGTAATTTAAATTATTTCATTTTTAAAACTACTTGTTTGAGTCAAGTATTGGGGTAATGGCGGCAGTTGTGGTGGTGGCAACAATAAAGGTGGTGGTGGTGATAGGATCGGTGCTAGTGGTGGTGGATGTGACAATAACACAATAATAAAGGTGGTCATGATGATAGTGGTTTTGACGCCAACAAGGATGAAGTTATTTGTGGTTACAGGGTGGTGGCAACAACGATAAGGTGTTGGTGGTGACACAATAATAAGGGTGGTGGTAGTGGTGGTAACTGTGATGAGGCAGTGACAATTATAACAATGGTGACAACAATGATAATAGAAATGGTGTCGATAGTGTGGTTGTGCTTGCAATCATGATGTGGGAGGTGTTAGTAGTAATTGTCATAGTGGTGGTGATTATGGTACCAGAGAGATGGTAGTGAGGGTGATGGTGATGGTAGCAAGAACAACAATTGTGATAGTGGATATGGTGGGGGTGTGACAGCGGTGTTGACGATGATGAAGGTGGTAATTTTGACAGCAGAGGTACAATAATGATAATGACGACACCCCTGCAGGCCAATAGTATTTGTATACTCAATTTTATACGAGAAAGAAATGGAACTCATTCATGTAAGAGATAATTTAGATTACTTTTCTCAGTAGAATTTTGAATTCCCTATTTTTTGTTTCATTAAAATTCTTTTAAAAATTTTATAAATTTTAAAATATTTTAATATCTAAATAATATATTATAACAATTAATATTTAAATCTTTTGTTTAAATAAATTCCTTTGTTAATTTTTTTTTTCATAAAAAGCACAGTATTATATTTTGTACCTTATATAGCTAAAGCACAGTTGTTGGCATTCTGAGCACCATCTTAATTGCACCCATAGATATGGTGTGTTTTAGTGGTCCAAATTGTAAAATACGTATTTGAAACTTTAAAATTGAGATTTAGGAGTGATGAAAAGAGAGAAAGAAGATAAAATTGTAAAATAATTTTTTAAAAATCACGTGACTTTTTAAGTGATCATGTAATTTTAAAAAACTTTTAATCATGATCATCCATGTATAGTTGTACAACTCATATTTGTCTCTCTCACTCTCACCTAAGACAATCTTTCTCATAAGATACATCTTCTCTGTATATATAGAGAGACACACACATATATATCTTGTGAGATGAGTTATCTTATGTGAGAGTGAGAACATTTAATCTGCGCATATAAACATACATGAATGATTATGATAAAAAAATATTTGATGTTATGTGACTACATAGAAAAGTCATGTGACTTTTTGAAAATTTCATATACATATATGTTTTAATCTTGATTATTCATCGCAAGATCTAACAGTTAATATTTAATCATCTCACCCAACATAAAAAAAGGCTTTCTCATATTAGTTTTCACCACCTATATAGACACGACCGCCTCGTTCGTATCAAATGATTTTTTAAAATCCTTATCATTAGATTAAAGGTTTCTGGTCTCCATAACATATGTATAAAATTTTATATTAATTTAAAATTGTTCACTCTAAGCGTGCAAATGCCAAAACCTAGAAAATTACTATAGAAATATAGGATTCTTTACTCAGAATGTCACTTAAATTATAGAGAGAGCTCTTGGGTCATATTTATACATCAAAGAAGGGCTTTCATCTTGGCCCAATATCTAACATATATGGATAATTTCCTAAGATAGGGGATAGAGATAACTTCATAGAATTGAGAAGATAGAGATAATCTCCTAAAATAAGGAATAAGGGGGACCTTAGCTAATCTGGAGAAATTAGAAGCCCCTTAGTCATGAGCTCTCGGCTATCGGGCGAGCTGAGTGACTATGTACCGAGTAGTTGTATGTTGAGCGTCTGTATATCGAGCCGTTTGTATGCCATGCGATTTCTAGTCGTGAGCTTTGATGTTCCTCTGGTCGGGATTCTAGGATTTAACGTAATTTGATAAGTTAAGTCATACTTACCTTATTGCTATTTTTGGTGGGCTTTGTTAAAACCTCTCGGGAGAAAACCCCAGTGGGAAAAAATCCCTCGAGTAGGAAAAAGAGAAACATCTTTAAATGCATAGCGTTCCACACCCATATGATGCTTCTTCCTTTTAACTTTTCAAGCCAGTATACTCAGTGTAGGCCTTCCCAGTTGGCTGCTAGCTCCCCATCCTCTCTGGTTCTTCTATTGTTGTCAACTACTTTTGGGAGCTGATAGCTCCCCATCTTCTCTGATTCTTCTGTTGTTGTAAGCTACTCTTAGAATTAGATCTTCTCTTCAAAAAGGTTATGGCCTGAGTAGTGTGTTCCATTTCTGAGCATATTTCTATTTGGAGACTTGTATCTTGATGTAGGTTATGTCTCGTTCTTCCAGATTAAGATCTAGGTCTTATTGTCTTCTTGCGTCATTTTCTTCCTTATTGTAGGATGTTCTTCTAAGAGAGGGCTCTCCTCGTTCCATAGGAATCCTTACGTATGCTTCGATGGTGTTTTGTGGTTTGTCACTTGGAAATTTGTTGTTTTTGAATGTAACTGAAATTTCACCCTTCGAAATTGGAAACTTAGAAATTTGTTGTTTTAGGACTTGACGTGATTAGGCTTTTGCTGTGTAAAAATTCATAAATTGAAATTTGTTATTACTCCCTCGGTCAAGATTTTAGGACTTAACGTAAGAGAATTTTTTCGTTACACTCTCTGTCCGGATTTTAGGACTTAAACATAATAATAATTTTCCGTTACCCCTAAGCCGTCACTAGGGTTTTAAGACTTAAACGTAACAATAATTTGTCGTTACTTCTGAGTCGTCACTCAGGGTTTTAGGACTTTGTCGCGACCGGGATCGTGACAGGACGAACGACCCTTAAAAATAAAACAGGTTTCGAAATCCTTTTGAAACAAAAATAGGGAGTCACCACCAATATTTTTTAGGATAAAAATATCAGGAAAAACCTCTTTTTAAAACACTGGTTATGAAAATAAAATTCTAAGTTCGGGAGTCGAATTACAGGTGAGGAAGGTATTAGCACCTCACAACTGTCCGTTATAAAACAGTTACCTCAAATTGATAGCGCTCGCTTCAAAATAGCCTAGAAATTATTTTTTACTTCTTTTAGGAAAAGAAACACACAAAACGACAAAGCAGACACAAACAGACAAAACAGATCAGACAGTGACAGTAAGAAATTTGACCAAATAGTGACAGTAAGAAAGAAGAAAACAATAATGATAGAAGACTAAACAGTGACACTAAAAAAAACAAATAATGACAGTAGAAGATTAAAACAGTAACAATAAGAAATGACAAAACAATGACAGTAAGAAACTCGACAAAACAACAACTATAAGAAAAAGTAAAACAGAGTGAAAGTAAAGGTTAACAGGACGTCTCATCCAAATTAACCTTAATTTATACATAAATTTAAAGATGAAAATAAAATTAATAAGATAAAAAAAGTTGATTAAAAAAATATTATTTTTTAATAAAAATATTAAAAAAATGAGATTAACAAGACGTCGCGTCTAAATTAGTCTCATTTTAAAGAAAATAATATTCTAATAAAATATTAAAAAAACATGAGATTAACAAGACGTCGCGTCTAAATTAACCTCATTTTAAAGAAAATATTATTTTAAATAAAAATATTAAAACATGAGATTAACAAGACGCCACGTCTAAATTAACCTCGTTTTAAAGAAAATATTATTTTAAATGAAAATATGAGATTAACAAGACATCGCGTCTAAATTAACCTCCTTGCGACAATAAAATTTAAAATATTGACTATATAAAATTAATCAAAATTATAGCAGAGACATACAAATTAATAACGAGAAAGTGGACCCGACAGGAATTGATTCCCGCTCCTACGTATTCTCAAAAGTATTGAGAAAAATATTTAAAATTATTTTTAAAGTTATTAAATTGAGTTGATTTTTAATAATAAAAGAAAATTTACGAGGAAGGAAAAGTACAAGGCGAAGTAATTCGCACGTGTATAAACCTTCGAAGTCTTATAAAGCTGATGTAGGCAAAAGTAATTTTACACGACATTGCTCATATGATTTTAGGACATTTATTTTAAAGAGGAAAAACATGATTAATATTTTTACATTTTTAAATCTAACATGAATAAAACTATCTACTTTTTATTTTTGGAAAAAAGAATTTAGATTTTAATATTTTCTTTTTTAAAGTTGACATAAATAAGAAATATCTACTTTTATTCAAAATAAGGTATTTAGATTTTTATTTTTTAAAAGTCATCAATAATAAAAAGAAAACTATTTATGTTTATTTTAGGGAAAGATATTTTAGTTTTAAGATTTTCATTTTGGGTCTTGCACAAAATTTATTATTTTTTAAGAAAAGGATTTTTAATATTTATTTTTTAATCAATATAATTAGAACCCATTTATTCAGTTTAAAAAGGATTTATTTAAAGTTTAAATATTTTAACATTAAATGAAAGTCACTCAATAAAACAAAATATTTTTTAATTTTTGTTTGTTTGTCTTAAAAAAAAAAAGAAGAGCCTTGGCCTGATTGGGCTTCAGAAATCTGAAGCCCAAAAGCATAACACCCAAAGAGGAGAGTTAAAGACCCATTAGGGTTTGAAACCCCACTTTTTTAAAAAAGAAAAGGAAGAGTTAAGTGAAGAGGGGAGGGGGCGGCAGAGAGAGATAAAACAAAGGAGAAGAGAGAGAGAAGGAAGAGAGAGAAAGAAGAAAGACCGAGAGAGAGGGAGAATGGATCGAAGGGGATCGGCGGCCGGCGCGAGGGAGGAGTTTGACGGGGCGTCGTGGGGTAGGAGGCCAGCTCAAGGGCGGTTCACAGAGGCCGGTCGTCGGGGTTTCTAGGCGCTGGGGTTCTGTTGCACGGAGGAGGAAGAAGAAGATATGGTGGCCGAGAGAGAGACGTCAGCGAGAGGGAGAGGGAACGGAGGAGATCGGTGGCCGGTTCTTGGAGATGAAAATCGGTTCGGTTTTGGCCGTTCGACAGAGATGGTGGCTGACGGTTTTGGGGTTCTCTTCCTCTTTCTCTTTTGCTTGTGGTTTTATTTTTTAGATGGCTGTTTGATTGTTGGAGGTGGTATGATATTTTGTTGTTGCTTTGCAGGTTTATGGTGATGAAGATGGAGTTGGTGGGATTAATTAATAGATAAAGAATTGAAGGAGATGAAGATATTGTTCTCTTTGTTTTTGTTTTTGTTTGTTGAATGTTGTTTCTATGATTTTTTACTGTTTGGTTCTGATTTGTTTTTTGTTTAGTGGTTGAATTGTTAATGGTGATGAGGGAGATGAAGCTCTGTTGGTTTTTTTCGTTGTGTGAGTTGGTGATGGATGATGGTCCCTTTTCTCATGAGGATGATATGGATTAAGAAAGGGAAGAAGATGAAGTCTGGTGGGGGTTAGTGGGGAACCAGACCCAGGTTCTGGTCTGATTTCCTGGGATGGTGGGGAAAAGACAAATAATAAACTATTATTAAATTAAAATTAAATAAAGGTGTTCACAGTTGCCCCTCTTTACTTTCTTTTCGCGATAATATGAATGACTCATTCATATCGAGGAAAGGAAGTAAAGAAGTGAACATCCTTTCTTTAGAGATGATCTTGACATCAACAACTTCAAAGAGGCGGCAGTTTTGACAAAAAGAAAACTTAAACAATGCCAACTTTGGTAATTGAAAAACTCAAAAGTTCCAGCCTTGGCAATGAGAGCTTGAAAAGGCCAATCCTTTACGACAAAAGCTTAAAGAGGGTGCCAACTTCGGTAAACAGAAAACTTAAAAGGGCCAATCCTTGGTGATGAAAGCTTGAAAGGGTGTCAGCTTTGGCAAACAAAAAATCATAAAAGTGCCTATCCTTGGCAATGGAAGCTTAAAAGTTCCACTTCTAAGTGATGAAATAAATTTAAAATTGCCCATCCTAGGCGGTGAAAGAAATTTGAAATTGCCCATCCTAGGCGATGAAAGAAATTTGAAGTGCCCATCCTAGGCGATGAAAGAAATTTGAAAGTGCCTATCCTAGGCGATGAAAGGAATTTGAAGTGTCCATCCTAGGCGATGAAAGGAATTTGAAGTGCCCATCCTAGGCGATGAAAGAAATTTGAAGTACCCATCCTAGGCGATGAAAGAAATTTGAAATTGCCCATCCTAGGCGATGAAAGAAAATTGAAAGTGTCCATCCTAGGTGATGAAAGAAATTTGAAGGTTCCCATCCTAGGCGATGAAAAGAATTTGAAGTGCCCATCCTAGGCGATGAAAGGAATTTAAAAGTGCCCATCCTAGGCGATAAAAGGAATTTAAAAGTGCCCATCCTAGGCGATGAAAGGAATTTGAAAGTGCCCATCCTAGGTGATGAAAGGAATTTGAAGTGCCCATCCTAGGCGATGAAAGAAATTTGAAAGTGCCCATCCTAGGCGATGAAAGAAAATTGAAAGTGCCCTTCCTAGGCGATGAAATGAATGCCAGTTCTGGCAACAAGAAATGTAAAAGTGCCCGTCCTAGGCGATGAAAGAAAATTGAAAATGCCCATCCTAGGCGATGAAAGAAATTGGAAAGTGCCCATCCTAGGCGATGAAAGAAAATTAAAAGTGTCCATCCTAGGAGATGAAAGAAATTGAAAATGCCCATCCTAGGCGATGAAAGAATTTGGAAAGTGCCCATCCTAGGCGATGAAAGAAAATTGAAAGTGCCCATCTTAGGCGATGAAAGAAATTTGAAAGTGCCAGCTTTGGCGATTGAGAAAGAGTCTTTGAGAAGTGCCAGCTTTGGCGATTAAGGAGAATACCTTGAGAGTGCCAGCTTTGGCGATCGTAATCCTACTGGGGAAAAGAACTTGATCGAGTTGTCGAGACTCGACATGACTGTTTGTTGCAATAACCTGTAGAAAAGAGTTAGTAGTATAAAGTAAAACAAATAAGAATCTGAGGAGACTTCCCATAAAACCTGATCCCTACAGACTTGAGATGACTCATGACTGAACAAAATGAACGAGGAAATTTTAGCTTCAAAGAGCGTGTTTGGGCTCAGTCTTCATAATGATTGCTTGAGGTGAAATCGAGCAATAGGAGCATCTTACCCCCCCACAACTTTAAATAATTAATTTTTTATTTTATTTGATAAAGGAAAACACATGTCTTATCATATCCATGAAATTCACAATATAAACACGTGTCGAAAAAGAGTGAAATTTATTCACGAGTTGAGTAGGTACAGGGAGAGGGAAGTAGGGAAAACAAAATAAGTCTAATACACAGGTTGATAATGGATGAAACAGGGAAAGCTTGCTGGTCTTCTAGTGAACCTCTGAGGATAACGCGCATCTTAAACCCTGTATCATGACTTCAAGCTCACCCTTCGACTCTGCTTTTGAGAAAACGATTCAGTCATGATCTATGTGCCCTAGTTTGGACTCGCACTATTTGCATGGGAAGTCTCAGTCATACTAATGTCAGGATTTTGACCCTAATTTTTGCCTAAGCCACCTTTTCAAGTTTTCGACTCACCGGGTCGCTCTAACTTTTGCCTAGGCTGCCTTTTCAGGTTTTCAGCCTAGCGAGTGTCTTTTTTACTTTTCTTTTTTCTTTTCTTTTTGTTTTGATATTCTTTTTCTAGGAAAAGTATTTCTTGACCGCATCTGCATTTATGGGCATCGGTAAGTCTTTACTGTCCATGGTCGTGAGTATCAAGGCTCCCCAGAAAAGGCTCTCTTCACAACATACGGACCTTCATAGTTAGGTGTCCATTTGCCTCGATTGTCTTTTCGAATTGGTAAAAAAAATTTGAGGATCAGGTCCCCTTCTTGAAATTGCCGAGGTAGTATTTTCTTTTCAAACGCTTGTTTCATGCGCCTCTGATACAACTGACCGTGGCAAAGGGCATTCAGTCTCTTCCCATCTATCAGGTTCAATTGGTCATATCGAGCTTGGACCCATTCAGCCTCTTCTAGTTTCACCTTCATTATCACCCTAAGGGATGAAATCTTTACCTCAAAAGGTACGACCGCTTCCATACCGTACACCAGAGAAAAATGGGTCGCCCCTGTTGAAAATCGAACCGAGGTGTGATATCCGTGTAGAGCAAAAGGGAGCATGTCGCTCCAATCTCTGTAAGTTACGACCATCTTCTGTATGATCTTCTTAATGTTCTTGTTGGCTGCCTCAACCGCCCCATTCATCTTTGGACGATAAGGAGAGGAATTGTGATGACGAATCTTAAAGCTTTCATACAGTTCTTTCATTATCTTGTTGTTCAAATTTGTGCCATTATCAGTAATGATCTGATTTGTGTGAACACCTTTATTTAATTTTAATTTAATAATAGTTTATTATTTTTCTTTTCCCCACCATCCCAGGAAATCAGACCAGAACCTGGGTCTGGTTCCGCACTAACCCCTACCAGACTTCATCTTCTTCCCTTTCTTAATCCATATCATCCTCATGAGAAAGAGGACCCAGGAGAACATCACCATTATCCCTTTCTTTAAACCACAAACCTCCTCCAACACTCTCTCGGTCTCTCGGTTTTCTCCCTCTCCCTCTCGGTCTCTCATTCTTCCTCTCCCTCTCGGTCTCTTCTCCCTCTCTGTCACTTACTCAATACTCACCCTCTCCAATAGATTACCCATATCATTAACAAACACACAGATCAAAAAAACAAAAAAAAGGACAGAACCAAAAAACCTTCTCTGAAAATTCAAAAAAAATATCATTCCATCTCTTCTTTCTCTTCACAACAAAGAAAACAACAGTAAAAAAAAAACATTATTCTCAAGAAAAGAAAAAATCTTCATCCTCATCACCGTACTACCCAACAACAAGCAAACCACAACCAAAATAGCAAGGAAGAAGAGCTCCTAGCCCAGTGACCTTCACCGACGACCGAGCCCCCCCTCCGACGAGCCAGCCACCGCCCAGACCCGCCAAGATCGTGAGCACCAGACCCCCTCCGTGCGTTGGCTCTGCTCCGGCCCCGTCCACCGCCTGGCCGTCGACCGTCTCCGCCTCACCCTTCTCGGTCTTCTTCTTCTCTCCCTCTCTCTCAAACCTTCATTTTTCTCTCTCCCTCCAACGTTCAAATGTGCCGCCCCCCTCCTGATGCCTCTAAATCCTTCTTTTGCTTTAATTAAAACCTAATGGGTTTTGGGTCCTTTTGTTATTGCATTTTTGTTTGTGTTTGCTATTGGGCTTCTGAAGCCCATTGGTGCCAAGGGACCCTTTTGTTCCAAAACAAAATAAACATAATGCATTTGTTAGTTATCATTACCTTTATTATTATTAATATCAAGATTATTAGAGATGTAATTAGAGTTTAGGTGTCTAAAGTGTATAAGTGGGAAAGTTAAATCTTATTTCAATTTTATTATTTTTTTATTATTAGTGAGTTTCCTTTATTTTGTCTAAAAATGAGAATAAGTAAAAGTTTTTATTAAATCAGGAATAAATACTCTTAGTTCTAGAAAAAAAATGATTTTTTTTCTTCTTTCTTATAAGTATTTGTTTTAGACATGAGAATGAATATTTTGATAAGGATATTAAAATTTAAATTATCATTTAAAATAAAAATAAATAATGGTTTTTTATGCTAATCTGGAGAAAAATGAATAAGTTCCTTTTTAGAAATAAATGTCCTAAAACCTTATAAGCAATGTCGTGCAAAATTACTTTTGCCTAAATTTGCGATATAAGACTTCGAAGGATTATGCACGTGCGATCTTCTTCGCCTTGTATTTTTCCTTCCCATAAATTTCTTTCATTATTAAAAATTAAAAATAATATTAAATACAGTCTAAATATTTTTCTTTCAAAATTAATTTCCCCAAAGAACTACGTAACCCTGATTTCTCAATACTTTTGAGAATACATAGGAGCGGGAATCAATTCCTGTCGGGCCCACTTTTTCGTTACTAATTTCTCTGTCTCTGCTATTATTTCAATTAATCTTATATAGTCAATATTTTAAATTTTATTACCGCAAGGAGGTTAATTTAGACGCGACATCTTGTTAATCTCATATTTTTATTTAAAATAATATTTTCTTTAAAATAAGGTTAATTTAGACGCGACGTCTTGTTAATCTCATATTTTAATATTTTTATTTAAAATAATATTTTCTTTAAAATGAGGTTAATTTAGACGCGACGTCTTGTTAATCTCATTTTTTTTAAATATTTTTATTAGAATATTATTTTCTTTAAAATGAGATTAATTTAGACGCGACGTCTTAATCTCATGTTTTTTATACTTTTATTAAAAATAATATTTTTAATCAATTTTATTTTTTTTATTTTATTTCATTAATTTTATTTTAATATTTAAATTTATGTACAAATTAAAGTTAATTTGCATGAGACGTCTTGTTAACCTTTACTTTCACTTTGTTTTACTTTTTTTCTTATAATTGTTGTTTTGTCAACTTTTACTGTCATAGCTTTGTCATTTCTTACTGTTACTATTTTAATCTTCTACTGTTATTATTTGTTTTCTTATTGTCACTACTTAGTCTTCTATCGTTACTGTTTTCTTCTTTCTTACTGTCGCTGTTTGGTCAAATTTCTTACTGTCACTATTCAGTCTGTTTTGTCTGTTTGCGTCTGCTTTGTTATTTTGTATGTTTCTTTTCATAAATGAAGTTAAAATAATTTCTAGGCTATTTTGGAATAAGCGTTATCAATTTGAGATAACCGTTTTATAACGGACAGTTGTGAGGTGCTAATACCTTCCCCACCTGAAATTTGACTCCCGAACTTAGAATTTCATTTTCATAACCAGTGTTTTGAAAGAGTTTTTCCCGATATTTTTATCCTAAAAAAATATTGGTGACGACTCTCTGTTTTCTTTTCAAAAGGATTTCGAAAAACCCGTTTTATTTTCGAGGGTCGGCCGTCCCGTCACGATCCCGGTCACGACAATTTGGCAAGCCATACCGACATATCAATTCTCGCTTGACAAATTTGACCACAACGTTCCTTGTTACGTTGGCGTATGAAGCTGCCTCCACCCACTTGGTGAAATAATCAATGGCAACTAAGATGAAACGATGACCGTTTGAGGCTTTTGGTTCAATGGGTCCAATAACATCCATGCCTTACATTGAGAAGGGCCATGGTGCTGATAAGACATTCAGGGATGATGGGGGTGCATGAAGATGGTCAACATATATTTGACACATGTGACACTTTCGAACATAAGTAAAACAGTTGGCTTCCATGGTTATCCAATAGTATCCAGCCCTCAAGATCTTTCTTGCCATGGCATGCCCATTGGTATGAGTTCCAAAGGATCCTTCATGAATATCTGCCATGATCTTGTTTGCTTCAACAGTATCGATGCAACGAAGGAGGATAAAGTCATGATTTCTCTTGTAAAGAACATCACCGTTCAAGAAGAAACTCATTGCTAGCCTTCTTAAGGTTCTTTTGTCATTTTCTGTGGTGCCTTCAGGGTATTCTTGACTCTGGATATATCTCTTGATATCATAGTAGCATGGTTTTCCATCTGACTCTTCTTTTATTACCTGGCAGTATGCGGGCTTATTGTATCTTTCTACCTCAATAAGAGGCATATCACAGTCATTGCTCAATTTAAACATCGATGCAAGGGTGGCCAAAGCGTCAGCCATTTGATTGTCATCCCGGGAGACATGGTGAAAAGAGATATCATCAAATTCCTTGATTAGCTCCTTGATATGAGCTTGATAAGGAACCAACTTGCTGTCTCTAGTCTCCTATTCCCCTTTTAGTTGGTGAATGACCAAGGCAGAATCCCCGTAGACTTCTAACTTCTTCACTTTTGCATCTAATGCTGCTTGGATCCCCAGAGAGCATGCCTCATATTCGGCGATGTTATTAGTACAGTCAAAACAAAGTCTGGCGCATACAGGGATGAATTCTTTATCTGGTAAAATTAGGATGGCCCCAATCCCATGCCCCAGTGCATTAGAAGCTCCATTAAATCTCAAAATCCATTTGTCTTTTTGGGTGTCTTCTTCATTAAACAATGCCAAGATATCCTCATCCGGGAACTCAAAGTGCATGGGTTGGTAGTCTCTTACGGGTTGATGGGCTAAGTAGTCCGCCAGAGCACTCCCTTTTATGGCTTTCTGAGTGATATAGATTATATCGTATTCAGTTAATAGAACCTGCCATCGAGCGATTCTTCCGGTTAAGGAGGGTTTTTCAAAGATATACTTGATAGGGTCCATTTTGGAAACCGGCCAAATAGTGTGACTTAGCATATATTACCTTAAACGTCGGGCTGCCCATGCTAATGCGCAACAAGTTCTCTCTAGAGCCGAATACCTCATTTCGCGGTCAGTGAACTTCTTGCTCAAGTAATAAATGGCATGTTCTTTCTTCCCAGTCTCATTATGTTGCCCTAATACGCAACCCATAGATCCATCCAACACGGTCAGATACAAGATAAGTGGCCTTCCAGGCATCGGCGGTACCAAGATCGGTGGCTTCCGCAAATACTGCTTTATCTTCTCAAAAGCTATTTGACAATCTTCATTCCATTGCGCCTGTTGGTTCTTACGGAGCAACTTAAAGATCGGCTCACAAGTTGCTGTCAGTTGTGAGATAAACCGAGCAATATAGTTCAACCTTCCCAAGAATCCTCTGACTTCTTTTTCTGTACAGGGAGGAGGCATTTCAAGAATCGCTTTGACCTTGTCAGGATCAACTTCTATTCCTTTCTTGCTTACAATTAACCCTAACAGTTTTCCTGATCTTGCACCAAAGGTACACTTGGCCGGATTCAACCTGAGTTTAAACTTCCTTAGCCTTTCAAAAAGCTTTCTCAGACCAATAATATGCTCTTCATCGGTTCTAGATTTGGCAATGATATCGTCCATATAAATCTCTATCTCCTTGTGCATCATGTCATGGAAGAGGGTCACCATTGCCCTTTGGTAGGTTGCCCCAGCATTTTTCAAATCGAAGGACATCACTTTGTAACAGAATGTGCCCCACAAGGTGATAATATGGTCTTCTCCATGTCTTCGGGTGCCATCTTAATCTGGTTATACCCAGAGAAACCATCAATGAATGAGAAAATAGTATGTTGGGCTATTTTATCAACCAAGACATCAATCTGTGGTAGAGGAAAATCGTCTTTGGGACTAGCCCTATTTAGGTCCTGATAGTCTACATATATTCGTACCTTTCCATCCTTCTTTGGGATAGGGACGATATTTGCTACCCATTGAGGATACTTTGCCACTGCTAAGAATCCGGCATCAAACTACTTCTTAGCCTATTCTTTGATTTTCAAGAGCATTTCGGGCTTCATTTGGCGTAGTTTTTGCTTTATCGGGAGACAGCCTGGCTTCAGTGGTAATTTATACTCAACAATGCTAGTATCAAGGTCGGGAATGTCTTGGTAAGACCAAGCGAAGATGTCACGGAACTCCATTAACAGCTTAATCAGTTCTTGCCTCCGCTCCTTACTCATTGAGGTACCAATCTTGACTTCCTTCTTATCCTCCTCATTCCCCAAATTAATAATCTCAACTATCTCTAAATAAGGCTGAATTTCTCTGTCCTCTTGTTCCAATAACCTCGTTAACTCAGGCGAAGGATCACAAACTTCCTCATATTCCTCATCAGCATAGTCAACCGGTTGGTCAAAGTCGTAAGATGGGATTGCAAGCTCATTATTCTCAAAAGGATCATCTTTGGATCTGCGTTTATTCAGGTTATTATAGTGAATAAAAAAAAATAGGTAAAGGATAAGGGAATCAATGCAAAGGTAAGGAAAGTAAGAGGGATTGGAATTCAATACATATTTATTATGGAAACTGAAAATGATAAAAACATGTGTTTGCCCTTATTACAGAAATATAACTCAAAGCCTTAGGCATAGCAATGAGGTCAACGAGTCATTAAAGTTATGCCAATTATTTTGATAAAAAATTTAAAGTCGTGGGTAGCTCGATGGCTTCCCAGTTACAAACATCTCTATATGGTGAGCAAGGGATCATAAAGCTTCCATCTTTATAGGGATTATCTTCAATAGCAGCTACTTGATCAGGGGGTGCCAGACCCACACTTCGGAAGCTTTGGTAGAGGTCACATAGGGGGACTCTAGCAATGCGGGGTTCATGACCCTCTAAACGAGTAAGCCTTCTCTCTTTCTTTTCCTCTGCTACCCTTCTTTTGTCGGCTGCTGAAGGTCGGTATCCTAAACCATACCTGTCCTTATTTTCTAGAAGATGCACCAGTTCCTTTCTCCCTTTTAAGCTATGCCCCAAGCCTTTCCCAGGTTGATACCCTCCTTGTAACATCATTTTGGCCATCATTAGGGATTCATTTGGCATATGGGCCTTTATTTCTACATTTCCTTCTCCAACGTATGTGGCATTTGCAATCTCCAAAGCTTGAAAGGAAGGTTCAAGTGCCTCTTCTACAGCTTCGATGTAGGGGGTGGATAGGGGTTTACTGACTAGAAAATCTTCTTCACCAGAAACGATAATTAGCTTATTATCAATAATAAACTTTAGTTTTTGGTGCAAAGTAGAGGGAACCACTCCAGCTGAGTGGATCCAGGGCCGACCCAACAGGCAGTTATAGGCAGGCCTAATATCCATCACTTGGAAGAGAACCTGGAAAGTGCATGGCCCTACTTGAATTGGAAGCTCAATTTCACCTATCACTTTCCTTCTAGTGCCATCGAATGCTCTCACCACCATAGAACTTGGTTTCATATAGGTCCCATCAAAAGGGAGCTTGGCCAATGTAGATTTTGGCATGACGTTTAACGATGATCTATTGTCGACAAGCACTTTTGCCAATATGTGATCTTGACACTTAACTGAGATATGGAGGGCTTTATTGTGCCCCATTCCCTCCACAAGTATCTCATCATCTGTAAATGATAGGTAATTATCAGCAGCGATGTGCCCCACTATTCATTGAAATTTGTCGACGGAGATGGCATGAGTTACATGAGCCTCATTAAGTACTTTCATCAAAAAATTTCGGTGGGGCTCATAATTCAGCAAAAGTGATAAGAGGGAAATCTTTGCGGGGGTATTGTTCAGCTGGTCTATCACTTGGTACTCACTCTGGCGAATAAATTTCAAAAATTCCTGAGCTTCCTCATCAGTCACAGCTCTTTTGATTTCTCCATCAATATCCCCTTTGACCAACTTGGCCTTCCCACTACTACCAGCTCCACTCACTGGGCTTGGTTCCTTTCTCAATTCCGGTGGGGAGTAAACTCGACCGCTCTGGGTCACTCCTCCTATCCCTGATATGTTTGATAAATGGGTCATTTATTTCTGAGCTTTCAGCTATTACTTCCACATTATATTTCCAAGGAACAACGCGAGAATCTTTGAACACAAATGGAGCGGGTATCTGGATTGTGACAGGCTGATGCATAGGAGTTATAGTCATTGAGGGGTTCTTGGTGTAGTAAATTACCAATGGCTTAGGAACTGACATTTCTGATTGCCCATAAACCATGTTCACATCACTGTCGCGGTGCCTATAGACTTGGAAGATATGACTATCCATGAGTCCCTGGAGTACCTTACAAAAATTTTGGTGGCTAACAGTCTACTCATTATCATTTTCACAGTCCCAAGGTTCTCTTATTAAACCTCTCCCGAATAATTGGGCATGAATCTCCTTCAATGGTGTCTTGACATCAGAGACATTTGTCACACGTTCCTCATCTTTTTCCATAGCATTAATCTCAGAACCTTGATAGTTGGGTAAGGTATTTGTGGTCATATTTGGCATACCTTCCTAAAATTTAACCAATTAGCTTTGATCAAATCTCGTACTCTATACTTTAAGGCCATACAATTCTCTGTGGAATGCCCGGGTACCCCAGCATGATAATCACATCGGGCATTTGGGTCATATCCCCTAGGGTAGGGAGGTTCCAATGGTTTAGCAGGACAAGGGACTGCAAGGGAGTATCGAATAAGGTGAGGTAGAAGTTCAGTGTATGTCATATGAATTGGGTCAAATTGGGCCGGTGTTCGTTCATTATTTGGTCTTCTTTGGTTTTTGTTGGGATTAGGGGGTTGAGACCACTGTTGTAGGGGATTGCATGACGTTGACTGTGGATTCGGTGCCCTAATGATAGGTGGACGGAAGTGGGATTGTGGTGAGGTGGGATAAGGGATTTGGTTATGTGCAGCAGCTGCCATATGTAAGTATGGTGCATGAGGAAAGTGATTGGCATGTTGAAAAGTGGAAGGGCCGAATCATCTGGATTGAGCTTTCCTTTGGTCATAAGAGATGGAGTTGGTTTCCCCATCTCTCTTTCTCCCAGCACCTGGTGCTGATCTTTTTGTAGTGGGTGCCCCAGACGGGCTTTTGGAAATCTTCCCTGTCCTTAGACCACTCTCTATTCTTTCTCCAATAATAACAATATCAGAGAAATTGGATGAAACACTGTCAATCATCCTATCGTAGAAAGGTCATTAGAGTGTGTCAATAAACATGGTCACTACCTCTTTTTCCGAGAGTGGGGGATCTACTTGTGCGGCCGTCTCACGCCAGCGTTGTGCATACTCCTTGAATGTCTCATTATCCTTCTTTGTCATGTTTTGAAGCTAAATTCTATCAGGCGCCATGTCTAAGTTATACTTGTACTACTTCAAAAAGGCATCCGCCAGGTCTTTCCAACAACAAATACGAGTTCGTTCCAAATCAGTGTACCAAGTGAGTGCAGCCCCGGCTAGGCTGTCTTGAAAGCAATGTATCAGCAGCTTGTCATCGGAGGCATGAGAAGCCATCTTTCGACAGTACATTGTAAGATGGTTTCGAGGGCAAGTTATCCCTCGGTACTTGTCAAAATCTAGCATTTTAAACTTTGGTGGGATAATAACATCTGGAACTAAGCAAGTTCAGAAGCATTTGTTAAGCCAAGGCCTTCCATACCTTCCACAATCTGCAATCGCTCCTCCAAGATCTCTATCTTCCCCTTTTGTTGGGAATCTGTGGTTGTGCCAAGATCAATAACCGGATTTATCGTTTGAGTCACACCTTGTGGGTTGGCAGTGTAAGAGTTCATGTACCCATACGGATAACCGTAATATGGGTAAAAAGGAATTGTCGAATGAGCTTGGTTCATCAAGCTAGTGTTTAGCGCAAGACCCTGTGGTTAGGCTGTCGCTTGGGCGATATGGATCGGCTGAGCTGGCGATTTGAGTTTGGGTGGTTTGAGGACCTAGGGCTTGGTTGACTGGTGGAATGGTCGTTTGGGTAGGGTTTGGAACTTGGGGATTCGTCAATTGTAGGGTATTGCCATCTTGGGGGTTGGTCGATAGAGGAGGGAAATATCCTGGAGGTAAGCTGTATTATGGAAAGGGTACAAGGTTACCGTCTGGGCCAATGAAAGTGTGTGATAGCGCATAACCATATGATAGGTCATGAGGCTTGGTGTAAGGGTCAGCGGCTTGATTGGGGTTCCTAATATTAATGGTGAGGGGAACTGTTGTGGGATTTGCAGCTTGGCCCGGTGTCGGACCAAAACCTAGGGGATGTAGTGAGGTAGGTGGTTGTTCCTCATTCCCTGCAGAAGAGCCCCCTTTTGTGATCCTCTTTTCCAGGAGCTTCGTTAGTTCTGCCACTTGTTCCCTTAATTGATTATTCTCGTTCTTGAGGCTCTCATTCATTTATTCTGTTTTATCCATGAGCTTCTTCTGTAGTCGGGTTTCGTAAGGGTGCGTCCCCGTGCTGTCTAAAGAAGGGAATACCACAATTTAGAAAACAAGCAAATAACAAAATCAAGAAAAGTAAAATAAGATTATGCGGGAAGCGATGTCAGAACTTGGCAAATCCTTCGACCGTTCCTCAGAACGTCATGTTCAAAAGTACTAAGTAAAGTATTAAACGGAAATTAACATGAGATAGTTGTGAAGACAAACGAATCCTTCATTTCGAAATTCCATAAAACGGGTACATC
This sequence comes from Clitoria ternatea, assembly GCA_037962975.1. Classification (NCBI taxonomy): domain Eukaryota; kingdom Viridiplantae; phylum Streptophyta; class Magnoliopsida; order Fabales; family Fabaceae; genus Clitoria; species Clitoria ternatea. The sequence goes on from CM075670.1 coordinate 12,006,580, forward strand.
ACTGCCAGAAAGGGCTGGGTTACAATGTAGAAAAATAAATTAGTCATTCCTAGCTCGGGCAATCATGTCCCTTATTTTACAAATTTGTCCTCTGCAGTAATCTAAGAACGTCGTAATTTCTTTGGGAGTATTGAATAGGTTGGCAATTTCTTCAGCTTGTTTTAGCAAAAATGGGAGGTCTTCTAGAGCCCCGTTAGCCAGATATGCCAGGTTAGCGAAACGATCCATCCATGAGTGAACAATTTTATCTCGTTGTATTAACTCAGCTTCCAAGAGGCGTATAGCCTCTTGACAATCTTGTTCAATGCTCATGGCACGTTGCCGCTCCCCATTTATCTCCTACTCGTAAGCCTCCACCACTTTAGTAAGTTGTTGTTCCAATTTGTGGACTTGTGACTGTAGAAGCTCCTTTTGCACCATGATGCTTCGTTCATTTTCTTTGGATTGAGCCAACATATCCTTCAGAAGATGTTTCTCTGCCAAGATGGTATCACTTTGTTTGCTTTTCATTCTCAGCTGGGAGTTGGCCACTCGGAGGCATTGGTCTTGTTTTATCATATAGTCTTCCTCAACCTTCTATTTTTTCCTAATCTCTTCAATGGCTTGCTTGTTCTCCAATTTCTTCCTTTTCTGAAGGGTGTATTCTTGTTGACATTTCAGCAAGTCTTCTTCTAGCTTCTTGTTCTTGGCAGTCAACTCTTCTATTTTGGTCTTTAGCGCCTTGGTTGCTTTATCTTCCACGACAAGTGATGGAACATGAGTGCTTGTCGAGAGATAAGAGGGACTTCTGAAGGGTAATTTAACAATGGAGACCCTATTCAGGATCCATTCATGATATTCTTCTCTCACAGCATGGCTTCGGGCCCCTAATTCTTTTCCTTTTCGGTGGACTATCTTCCACGCATTCGCTATATCCCGAATGGCAGAGGCATAGTTTCCCTTTGAGTAATATAAAATGAAAGGAGTGAGCGACTCTTCATCAGGTGGTCCAAGCAAAGGATAAGCTAGCTGACGCTTGGCTATGATGGGATTATAGTTGATGCATCCTTGCGTACCAATAAGGGAACATTTGGGTAATCTCTACAGTGATGAACGATTGATTCAACTTCCAACCATTGGGGATACCATCTGACTTTCTCAGTCGTGAGCCCTACAAGGTGATTGGCCCACTCACGCCCGCTCTTCACACTAGTTGGCACAGTTTTAGATCAGAAACAGCTTACAGACTTGGTGGAAGACATGAGATGTGAGCCATACATACAAAGCAGGTAGACAACAAATAATTCTCTTTCCGCCTTGTGTATGGCAGAAATCCATAGTACAATACACATTTTCCAATATAGCTGTGACAGGACTCTCAAGCCTATGCTTGCGAGCTAGGAACACAGTGATAGCATCATAATCCACATAGTTATCAATGTTGGGGAACAAGACAACACCGTAGATGGTAATAGCTAGAGTATCCATGAAGGCTTCCCAATCTTCCTTTTCTTCCAGGACCTGCATGTGTTTCTTGAGAAATTCCTGAGTGAATCCGGGAGTCTGATTTCTATTCAGTTGCACACTCCTTAAGGTTTCGGGATGGATCTTCAGAACATGGGTGATGGAAGTGATAGTTGCATGATGATCAAGATGACGATAAGGTATCTGTCCTTCCAAAGGCATCCCCAAGATTTGTTTGAATTCCTCAATAGATGGGGCCAACTGAAAGTCCCTAAATATGAAGCATCTGAGAGGTGGGTCGTAGAACTGTGTTAAGGCAGTGATCACCTCAGTTTGCACTTCCACTTCTAAGAGCTTTAAAATCCTCCCATACTTTCTTGTAAAAGCCATTTTCTGTGTTAAGTTTAATTTTCTCCCCATTGTTTGTAGACTACCCATGTCGATCCTCTTGGCCTTAACTTGTAATATTTTCTTAATTCGGTTACATTTGTGTCACAACTATCGGATCTCATGTTAATCTCCATATTGCTCGAAGGTACTCGCTAAGTTCCAAACAGCTTCCTGCAAGAACAAAGAGAAAGGAGAAAAACTCAGTTACTGTCATGTTTTGTAAACTGCTATTTCCTTATTAATTTATTAGAAAACATTTTCACTTTGAGAAGTAGCGATCGACAAAACTCGTGTGAAACTAAAGTCGTGCGGGTCATAGATCTTCCAAACATCATCAATACTTTGCTTGAAGAGAATTTTTGTTTTCATTTTTGTTTTGACGATTGGGAAGATTTATAACCCAGGACTCAGAAGTATACGAAAAGAGAGGGAGCTGCTTATCTGTTAAAGGATTACTAGTTTTTTTAAAAAAAGTGAGTCATTTTTGGAATAAAGTAATCCTTTGAACGGGTAAGCAGTTCATCAATTTGGATTTAAAGGGAAAGCAAGAATGAGATAAGGTATAGTAAAGTCTGCCCTTTTGTGTCCTAAGTCAGGTTTTTCTGAATGTCTTCATCTGGGACCTATAGCCTGTCTAACAGTGGACTCCTCACATTGGGTGGCTTGTACTAGACTTCTAAAAGGTCACTAGAGCCAAGATCCTACTCATGATGTGACCACAACAGTAGGGAATCTACTTGGTGCGTACATCATGAAAGGTCAAACTCTAGTTGAGGTTCTTACGATCGTCGGATGGGAAGTACATCCCAAACGACACCACTACCAACCTCCCCTAACTTAAGCTTCACTTGGGGCCCCGGTATAGGGCGCCACTCATAAGTGTGTGTAAATTGTGAGTGTAGTGTGTGAAAGGGCATTCAATACCTTACCTTACCCCATCCTGCATAGAGAACAAACACAGAATAATAACACAAAGTCGCCTACCCTAGGGTTCAATAATGTACAAATATCAATAGAAAGTAAACGATGAGAATTAAACAAACAAGAATCACATACAAATGATGACAGACAATAAAATAAAGGAAAGAAGTCAAATAATTAACAGACTATTAAAAAACATGCGCTATCAACTCGATTGGCTTGACTCTCTAAATTGTCCCCAGTGGAGTCGCCATCTGTCGCGACCAGGATCGTGACGGGACGACCGACCCTTCAAAATAAAATGGGTTTCGAAATCCTTTTGAAACGAAAACAGGGAGTCGCCACTAATATTTTTTAGGATAAAAATATAGGGAAAAACCTCTTTTTAAAACACTGGTTATGAAAATGAAATTCTAAGTTCGAGAGTCAAATTATAGGTGAGGAAGGTATTAACACCTCACAACTGTCCGTTATAAAACAGTTACCTCAAATTGATAACGCTCACTTCAAAATAGCCTAGAAATTATTTTTTACTTCTTTTAGGAAAAGAAACACACAAAACGACAAAGCAGACACAAACAGACAAAACAGACCGGACAGTGACAGTAAGAAATTTGACCAAATAGTGACAGTAAGAAAGAAGAAAACAATAATGATAGAAGACTAAACAGTGACACTAAAAAAAATAAATAATGACAGTAGAAGATTAAAATAGTAACAATAAGAAATGACAAAGCAATGACAGTAAGAAACTCGACAAAACAACAACTATAAGAAAAAGTAAAACAGAGTGAAAGTAAAGGTTAACAGGACGTCTCATCCAAATTAACCTTAATTTATACATAAATTTAAAGATGAAAATAAAATTAATGAGATAAAAAAAGTTGATTAAAAAATATTATTTTTTAATAAAATATTAAAAAAATAAGATTAACAAGACGTCGCGTCTAAATTAGTCTCATTTTAAAGAAAATAATATTCTAATAAAATATTAAAAAAATATGAGATTAACAAGACATCGCGTCTAAATTAACCTCATTTTAAAGAAAATATTATTTTAAATAAAAATATTAAAACATGAGATTAACAAGACGTCGCGTCTAAATTAACCTCATTTTAAAGAAAATATTATTTTAAATAAAAATATGAGATTAACAAGACGTCGCGTCTAAATTAACCTCCTTGCGACAATAAAATTTAAAATATTGACTATATAAAATTAATCAAAATAATAGTAGAGACATAGAAATTAATAACGAGAAAGTGGGCCCGACAGGAATTGATTCCCGCTCCTACGTATTCTCAAAAGTATTGAGAAATCAGGGTTACGTAGTTCTTTGAGGAAATTAATTTTGAAAGAAAAATATTTAAAATTATTTTTAAAGTTATTAAATTGAGTTGATTTTTAATAATAAAAGGAAATTTATGAGGAAGGAAAAATACAATACGAAGTAATTCGCACGTGTATAAACCTTCGAAGTCTTATAAAGCTGATGTAGGCAAAAGTAATTTTGCACGACATTGCTCATATGATTTTAGGACATTTATTTTAAAGAGGAAAGACATGATTAATATTTTTACATTTTTAAATCTAACATGAATAAAACTATCTACTTTTTGTTTTTGGAAAAAAGGAATTTAGATTTTAATATTTTCTTTTTTAAAGTTGACATAAATAAGAAATATCTACTTTTATTCACAAAAAAGGTATTTAGATTTTTATTTTTTAAAATTCATCAATAATAAAAAGAAAACTATTTATGTTTATTTTAGGGAAAGATATTTCAATTTTAAGATTTTCATTTTGGGTCTTGCACAAAATTTATTATTTTTTAAGAAAAGGATTTTTTAATATTTATTTTTTTAATCAATATAATTAGAACCCATTTATTCAGTTTAAAAAGGATTTATTTAAAGTTTAAATATTTTAACATTAAATGATAGACACTCAATAAAACAGAATATTTTTTAATTTTTGTTTGTTTGTCTTAAAAAAAAGGAGAGCCTTGGCCTGATTAGGCTTCAGAAATCTGAAGCTCAAAAGCATAACACCCAAAGAGGAGAGTTAAAGACCCATTAGGGTTTGAAACCCCATTTTTTTTAAAAAAGGAAAGGAAGAGTTAATGAAGAGGGGAGGGGGCGGCAGAGAGAGATAAAACAAAGGAGAAGAGAGAGAGAAGAAAGAGAGAGGAAGAAGAAAGACCGAGAGAGAGGGAGAGTGGATCAGAGGGGATCGGCGGTCGGCGCGAGGGAGGAGTTCGACGGGGCGTCGCGGGGTAGGAGTCCGGCTCAGGGGCGGTTCACAGAGGCTGGTCGTCGGGGTTTCTGGGCGCTGGGGTTCTATTGCGTGGAGGAGGAAGGAGAAGATATGGTGGCCGAGAGAGAGAGAGAGAGACGTCAGCGAGACAGAGAGGGAACAGAGGAGATCGGTGGCCGGTTCTCGGAGATGAAAACCGGTTCGGTTCTGGCCGTTCGACAGAGATAGTGGCCGACGATTTTGGGGTTCTCTTCCTCTTTCTCTTTTGCTTGTGGTTTTATTTTTTAGATGGTTGTTTGATTGTTGGAGGTGGTATGATATTTTGTTGTTGCTTTGTAGGTTTATGGTGATGAGGATGGAGTTGGTGAGATTAATTAATAGATAAAGAATTGAAGGAGATGATGATATTGTTCTCTTTGTTTTTGTTTTTGTTTGTTGAATATTGTTTCTATGATTTTTTGCTGTTTGGTTCTGATTTTTTTTTGTTTGGTGGTTGAATTGTTAATGGTGATGAGAGAGATGAAGCTCTGTTGGTTTTTTTCGTTGTGTGAGTTGATGATGGATGATAGTCCCCTTTCTCATGAGGATGATATGGATTAAGAAAGGGAAGAAGATGAAGTCTGGTGGGGTTAGTGGGGAACCAGACCTAGGTTCTGGTCTGATTACCTGAGATGGTGGGAAAAAGAAAAATAATAAACTATTATTAAATTAAAATTAAATAGAGGTGTTCACAGACTTAAACGTAATAATAATTCATCGTTACCCCCAAATCGTCACTTGAGGTTTTATGACTTAACCGTAATAATAATTTACCGTTACCCATAAGCCGCCACACGAGATTTTAGGACTTAAACGTAATAATAATTTATCATTACCCCCGAGCTGTCACTTGGGGTTTTAGGACTTAACCATAATAATTTGAAGAAAATTGTTGAGCTGAATCGTTCTTGTGTCATTGATGTTTTGTTGGGCCTCGTTAAAACCTCTCAGGGAAAATCTAATCGGAAAAAATACCTCGAGTAGGAGAAAGAGTGCCTTCATGAATGGTTACATGGTGTTACTTGGTAGTTCTTCTATTGCCCCATTGTTTTCAGAGCTCCCAACCTGTGAGATCCTAACTTAAAAAAAAAAAAACAAACCCAAAATTTCAAGAAATTTTTTTTTTTCGCGATTAAAGCCGAATTCGAAATATGGATTTAAAAACACTTAATTATATTATCAAATTGGGGTAGTAATAAGCTCATGACACAATTCAACCTTAAATCATAAGAAAAATTCATTTTGAAAATTATAATTATCTTCAAAATATCACCTATTCGTTCCAATTTGAAAATTATAAAAAGTTGGGTTCAAAACCCTCTTAAACTTAAGTTTTACCATGTAATGGGTCCGGTCTTTTACGCCTCATAAGAGTTAGAAAAGTCCAATTGAAGTAAAACCAATTTTCATACCTCCGTAACATAATTATCTACAACTTTCATGAAGAGGTCGGAGGCTAAAAATGTCATTAAGATGCTCAAACGGGCCAAAAACAGTAAGAAAAACAGAGCAGTTGGAAAAACAGCACGACAGTAGCCATAACAGGGCTCTGAATCGATTCAGGTTCGTGTGAATCGATTCAAGCATACTAAAATCTCAAAATTTGACAAACAGAGGGCCTTGAATCGATTCAAACTCGTATGAATCGATTCAGGCACTTCCAGAAAGCCTTGAATCGATTCAAAACTCATGTGAATCGATTCAAACACGTCCAGGGACCCTTGAATCGATTCATGACCATTATGAATCGATTCAAGACAGCAATTATGCAGAAATTATGCAGATTTTTCACTCGAAATGAACTTCTTCACTACCAAAACCCATGTAAACGATATCGGAATGCCACCAAATTTTAACACAAGCTAAAACACATCAATTGTGACGTGTGGCAATTGGCCGCACTCAAAAATTCCTAAAAATGAGTGATTTATGCGTATAAATGTGTTTATCTCATTTTAAGGCATTTTGTGGTAGTTAATGAGTCCACTTGTGGCAAAATGGACCCCTTCCAATCTTCACAAACCACAATTAACATATCTAAGCTATTGCATTCCTTCCACTACATCAAAACCAAATAAGTCATCATTTGACCATGCTAGTTCCTAGCTCATGCATAAGATAACTATCCAAAAGCTTAAAACACACCACCTAAGGAGCTTTAATTCACACTCCCTACATCCATTCTCCATCAAACAATCAAGACCTGCCCATAAACATTTATGTCTAATTTATGAAGCTTATAATGAATTCTCTTTTCCATCACCAACATACAATCTCTATCTAATACTTATTACAAACCTTCTTAATTACATTAATCACACATGAATTAGTCTAACACACATGGAAGGCATATATCAACATAACACATATAAAGCACCACACACACACATCCTTCAATTCATAATTCTCTGCACTCCTTGGCATCAACTCTCCGCTTGGCGCGTCTCTGGGGCTTCAACCTCTTCCCTGTCATTGGTTACTAAAATTAAAGAAACAACAGCAAGGGTGAGTGTTTGGTATCATAATTAATATGGAATGGAAATTCAATAACAAGATACATATTCACTAGTTGTAGTTTCTGCCATTTATCTTACCTCTTGTCCTAAATTTCCACTTACCAATCAAATTTGATTCCAATCTCTTGATCCATAATTTGCCAATCACAATCAACAATTATCATGAAACACATTCATATCATTCTACAATGCTAACAATGCATCAAATAACACAACTGACTCTCATATTAAATCGACGCCTAGTATCCGGATACTAAAAGGATCGGCCTTCAGCTGGGGGTCCTACTTGACACCCCGTGAACCCTGCTTGGTCCACCGAGTCCTACTTGACTCTCCACCTCAACCACTGGGTCCTACTTGACCACTGGGTAGCTCAACTGGGCATAAACACCACGGGAGCCAGAAACGAGGGGCTGTACATACCGTCGGCCGTCCCCACACCACATAATCATACATGTATAATCATATTCCTCATATCGAATCGCAAGTGGCCAGTAACAAAACATATACTCATCAATTGGGCGACCTACTTGTCAAGCCCGTCATCACATTGCCACTATACTCATCAGCTCATCGCAACTCATGTCACGTCATCCTCATAATCATCATAAACCATACACAATTTATATTCATACACATACAATTATTACACATTATCAAATTCCATTGTTTCCATGTTTCATTCAATGATTTAATTCAATCGTACTTACCTATTCTAATTAACTATAACCCGAACACCCCCCTTACCTTGGTTCCGAGCTCCGACGACTCGTTCTTGATGAGATTGGCGTTCTCTCGACGCTATGTCCAATGTTCCACGTCCGAAATCAACGCCCACTTCTCCGTTCGATCCTCCGACGACTGTTTCGTCACCTACGGAGGTCGAAACGCAAAACCCATCAATGTTAAACCATCCTCATTACTCTAAAAGTCATTTTCAAGCTCCCATGCAATAGAGGAGTAGGAAATCGAAGCCCCCACCTCCATGCATGGCCATTGTCTAGAGAGAGAAAATGAAAAGGGGAAGATAACTCAATTTTGATGGGTCCATTGAACTCACCTCGAAGCCACGATCCCGAAAACGTGATTAATTTGAAGTTTTGACGCAAGATGGAGCTTCCCTTGAAGCATGCAAATCACGGCAAGCATGGAGAGGAAGAAGAAGGTAATCGCGTGAATGAAGAAGGGGAAGGAAATGAAACTTAAAGTTTTAATATCCAAGGGCGATTTGGTCATTTCCTATTTCAATTACTTTTTCCTTCAAAAAGTTTAATTAAAACTTTTACCTTTACCTTTCATCCTTCACCTTTTACTCCAAGGTAACTTCAAATTTATCTTCCTCTATTCATCTTCATTTAATCTTCTATAATTAATTAATCAAATAAATTTATTTATTCCCACAGTATTTAATTATTTCTAATTGCATTTTTAATACTAATAATTCCCAAAATTTCAATAAATCCGGTTGGGCAATTATTAATATTTTTCGTCAATTAAAACTTTTCTAAAATATTAGGGATGTTACACAACCTGATCGGCTTCATGCTCTTCCATATTCACGTAATGTGTTGTCTTCTTCCTGAAATCATCCATATTAGTTGAGGTTTTTTGGCAAAGATTCGAAAAACTTACTCGGGCATAACCTCGTCTGTATTGCGTGGAGAGCCACTTCCGAGCTCAGGTCTCAAATTCGTATGACTTTCTCATTGAAGCATTCTATGAACTACTTTAGTGTCTCTCTTCATCCCTGCTTGAGGTTGACTAGCCTATGGGAAGTCTGTTAAGTCGCTCGACTAGAGGTGAATTGGGTGAGGAACTTCTCTGTGAGCTCTGCGAAACATAATATGCTTTTCGAGGGAATGAGTGAGAACCAGAGCAGAGCGAATTTGGTGAGGGTGGTAGGGAAGGTTTTGCATAAGAGAACATCAGATGCCCCAGATATGAAAAGGTTGGTTGTTGGTAAAGGTCATGGCAAGTTATCCACTTTCTGTTGTAGTAACAAATAAAAATCGAGTGTTGTTCTACTAGGGGTTAGTGAATTTAGAATTCTTTGTTTAAAATTGTAATTGGCAGGAAAATAAATAGGTGATCATTGTTGTATTGCTTAAAAATATAAGTACCAAAACTAATAACAACGATAAAATAGCAAAATATATTGATTGAAATCAAATAAAGAGAAGCCGGGATTAGATTTCATTTATCTCACCCGGCCATACCTTGGATATACATATATAAATGGTATTCAAAGCTATTAACTTTGACGTTACAATCAAAAGGCATTCACATCGATTCCCCAACTATGAAATCCATAAGAAAACTCCTAAAACGTTGATCCTTCAATCATTTTAAGGATTTTTTCAACATTACAATCAATTGTTTAAAGCGTTCAATACATTAGAAGTTATTCCTAACAACCAAGCGTATCGAGTATTTCATTCAGATTGGTTTTCGAGAATCATTTTCCAATAACTCAAGAAAAACTAGATCAAGAGACTATTTATCAAATAGAATCAAGCATTAAACACACAATGAAATACCAAAATTAATAGAACGAAATATCATATATATAAATACAAAGCTAAAATATGACGGGTTCGAGTCGATTACATCCAATTCCAAAAAGAATTTTAGCTACACATGGTAGCCATTACATAATATGAAAATGAGAAAAATGAGAAGAAAATAGCTTTTGTGGCCTTCTACGTCAAGTCCTACAAAGATAAAGAACGTTGTATCTATTTTCTAACAGCAACCCTCTTTAATCTACGTGTGATTTGCTTATATATTGGTAATCTTATTTGAGCGAGCCAAGCCTCGCTCAAGCGAGACTTGTTTCTTCAATATTAAGTACCTTGTAAGCTGCTTTGTCCCTCAAGTGCTCGCTCAAGCAAGAGTTTTTTCGCTTAAGCAAGACTAGTCATGAAGCCTCTATTTTGTTTTCGCTTGAGCGGGCTAAGCCTCACTCAAGCGAGTTAACACTAATTGATCTTTGTCTCTTTTTCACTTGAGCGGGATAACATCGCTCAAGCGAGTAGTTATTCTTTTCTCCTAGGCTTGTTCTCGCTTGAGCAACTCTCTTTTTCACTTGAGCAGGCTAAGCCTCGCTTAAGCGAGTAGTCATTCTTTTCTCCTAGGCTTGTTCTCGAGCTCTAGCTCAAGCGAGTAATCATATTTTTGTTTCTAACTTGTTCTCGCTTGAGTGAATGAAGCCATGCTTAAGCGAGCCACTCGCTCAAGCGAATCTGGTCTCGCTTAAGCGAGTTAGACTTCCTCAATTTTGGCCACTTCATGCCTTTTTCTTTAATTCTTTCTCTTTTCCTACAAAATACACAAAATACAGAGATTAAATACTATTAAGCTCACAAGACCTAGGCCTGTTCATTTAGATTTAAAATTTTACTATTTTATTAAATAAGTCTCATCTAAACGAGCAAAATTTCATAAAAATTATCTAAATAACATATAAGATTCATGCACAATGGACACTTATTAGTTGTGAACATGGTAAGGTGTTCTTATGAGTCACCTTTTCCATTATACTTTTCCATCGTAGGTGGCTTGTAACGTAGTGTGTGGGGGCTATTATTACGACTTTTGTTAATGGGTGTGCCGAATAAAAGACTAAAGGTTCTGGTCTGTCTTCCTTTAGTTTTGTAGCTTTTGTATTCTGATAACTAGAGGCCTTCCTCTCCTCCAATCGGTGATTACTCTGGTTTTTATTTTATTTTCTCAACTCCTCAACGGTACACTATAGTGTTTTGACGAAGGATAAAGCCTTCTCCAATTGATTGTCCCTTTCTTTGTGTTATCCTTGGTTCTTCTGGGGGACTCCATCATCTTTGCAATTGGGATTGTTGCACATAGGCATCATCTTCTTCTTCCTTAGAGCCAATCCTTCTCTCTGTAATGTGGGAATTGTTTTACCATGCCCTACAGTTGGTGCTAAAATGTGCACTGTGAGCGTGTAAATGTCAAAACCCTATAGAATTACTCTAGGAAAATAGAGTTTTTTACTCAAAATGTCACTTGAATTACATAGAAGGTTATGAGGTCATATTTATACATCAAAGAAGGGTCTTGATCTTGGCCCAATATCTAATAGATAGAGATAATTTCCCAAGATAGGGGATAGAGACAACTTCTTAGAATTGAGGAGATAAAAATCCTAAAATAAGGGGATAAGGGGGACTTTCACTAATCCAGAGAGAACAAAAATTATATGATACTTTATTCATATTGCATATTAAAATCAACATAGTATATACTTTTGAAATCTATATATAAAAAAAGATAGAAGAAATTGTTTGCTTTTATACATATTTGTTCGATTTTGATGAAGTTTGGCATAAACGATCAAGATCATGTAACATTATAATTCAATAGTTTGATCATTGAAGATTACATTCTACATGTTATTGAGGCATAAGGATTGAGTGTAACTTACACTTGTATAAGTTGAACCATGAAATCTATGGGTCCTTCACAAGTTGGATTCAATAAATTCGTCATTCAATGTTTTCTATATGGAGCATTTTTAATAAATAAGTAATAGATTCATTATATGTTTACAATTACAAAGTAGATCAATCAAAATCAAATGATGTTATGTGTCATATGATTGCATTCTATTATTTTTTTACTCTATTATAAAATTTTCCCCACATTTTTTTATTCTCATACGTGTCCTCATTATAATTTTAAAATTTTCCTGTGCGAGGTATAGGTTAGAGACTAGTGTGTATATATAAAAAGAAATGAGTATATATTAAACAATATATCTAAAACATTTTTCTGGTTTTATAATTTTGATTTTGATAATAAAATTTGTTACCCGACGATTCCCTTTAGAGCGGGGATTTGTTGGAATTATAATTGTGATTTTTTAGGCTCATGTTACCATAGGCACAGTCCTCATGGCCACTTTATAACCACGATTAGAGACGACGACATGGTGGATTTTGGAACAAATTTAGGTTTTCATGATATTAATCTCATAGCAGTTGGCGTGGGTTCAATAAAGGGTTTTAAAAAGACATATTTAAAATCATACAACATGTGAGATCCTAACTTAAAAAAAAAAACAAACCCAAAATTTCAAGAAATTTTTTTTTTTTCGCGATTAAAGCCGAATTCGAAATATGGATTTAAAAACACTTAATTATATTATCAAATTGGGGTAGTAATAAGCTCATGACACAATTCAACCTTAAATCATAAGAAAAATTCATTTTGAAAATTATAATTATCTTCAAAATATCACCTATTCGTTCCAATTTGAAAATTATAAAAAGTTGGGTTCAAAACCCTCTTAAACTTAAGTTTTACCATGTAATGGGTCCGGTCTTTTACGCCTCATAAGAGTTAGAAAAGTCCAATTGAAGTAAAACCAATTTTCATACCTCCGTAACATAATTATCTACAACTTTCATGAAGAGGTCGGAGGCTAAAAATGTCATTAAGATGCTCAAACGGGCCAAAAACAGTAAGAAAAACAGAGCAGTTGGAAAAACAGCACGACAGTAGCCATAACAGGGCTCTGAATCGATTCAGGTTCGTGTGAATCGATTCAAGCATACTAAAATCTCAAAATTTGACAAACAGAGGGCCTTGAATCGATTCAAACTCGTATGAATCGATTCAGGCACTTCCAGAAAGCCTTGAATCGATTCAAAACTCATGTGAATCGATTCAAACACGTCCAGGGACCCTTGAATCGATTCATGACCATTATGAATCGATTCAAGACAGCAATTATGCAGAAATTATGCAGATTTTTCACTCGAAATGAACTTCTTCACTACCAAAACCCATGTAAACGATATCGGAATGCCACCAAATTTTAACACAAGCTAAAACACATCAATTGTGACGTGTGGCAATTGGCCGCACTCAAAAATTCCTAAAAATGAGTGATTTATGCGTATAAATGTGTTTATCTCATTTTAAGGCATTTTGTGGTAGTTAATGAGTCCACTTGTGGCAAAATGGACCCCTTCCAATCTTCACAAACCACAATTAACATATCTAAGCTATTGCATTCCTTCCACTACATCAAAACCAAATAAGTCATCATTTGACCATGCTAGCTCCTAGCTCATGCATAAGATAACTATCCAAAAGCTTAAAACACACCACCTAAGGAGCTTTAATTCACACTCCCTACATCCATTCTCCATCAAACAATCAAGACCTGCCCATAAACATTTATGTCTAATTTATGAAGCTTATAATGAATTCTCTTTTCCATCACCAACATACAATCTCTATCTAATACTTATTACAAACCTTCTTAATTACATTAATCACACATGAATTAGTCTAACACACATGGAAGGCATATATCAACATAACACATATAAAGCACCACACACACACATCCTTCAATTCATAATTCTCTGCACTCCTTGGCATCAACTCTCCGCTTGGCGCGTCTCTGGGGCTTCAACCTCTTCCCTGTCATTGGTTACTAAAATTAAAGAAACAACAGCAAGGGTGAGTGTTTGGTATCATAATTAATATGGAATGGAAATTCAATAACAAGATACATATTCACTAGTTGTAGTTTCTGCCATTTATCTTACCTCTTGTCCTAAATTTCCACTTACCAATCAAATTTGATTCCAATCTCTTGATCCATAATTTGCCAATCACAATCAACAATTATCATGAAACACATTCATATCATTCTACAATGCTAACAATGCATCAAATAACACAACTGACTCTCATATTAAATCGACGCCTAGTATCCAGATACTAAAAGGATCGGCCTTCAGCTGGGGGTCCTACTTGACACCCCGTGAACCCTGCTTGGTCCACCGAGTCCTACTTGACTCTCCACCTCAACCACTGGGTCCTACTTGACCACTGGGTAGCTCAACTGGGCATAAACACCACGGGAGCCAGAAACGAGGGGCTGTACATACCGTCGGCCATCCCCACACCACATAATCATACATGTATAATCATATTCCTCATATCGAATCGCAAGTGGCCAGTAACAAAACATATACTCATCAATTGGGCGACCTACTTGTCAAGCCCGTCATCACATTGCCACTATACTCATCAGCTCATCGCAACTCATGTCACGTCATCCTCATAATCATCATAAACCATACACAATTTATATTCATACACATACAATTATTACACATTATCAAATTCCATTGTTTCCATGTTTCATTCAATGATTTAATTCAATCGTACTTACCTATTCTAATTAACTATAACCCGAACACCTCCCTTACCTTGGTTCCGAGCTCCGACGACTCGTTCTTGATGAGATTGGCGTTCTCTCGACGCTATGTCCAATGTTCCACGTCCGAAATCAACGCCCACTTCTCCGTTCGATCCTCCGACGACTGTTTCGTCACCTCAAAGCCACGATCCCGAAAACGTGATTAATTTGAAGTTTTGACGCAAGATGGAGCTTCCCTTGAAGCATGCAAATCACGGCAAGCATGGAGAGGAAGAAGAAGGTAATCGCGTGAATGAAGAAGGGGAAGGAAATGAAACTTAAAGTTTTAATATCCAAGGGCGATTTGGTCATTTCCTATTTCAATTACTTTTTCCTTCAAAAAGTTTAATTAAAACTTTTACCTTTACCTTTCATCCTTCACCTTTTACTCCAAGGTAACTTCAAATTTATCTTCCTCTATTCATCTTCATTTAATCTTCTATAATTAATTAATCAAATAAATTTATTTATTCCCACAGTATTTAATTATTTCTAATTGCATTTTTAATACTAATAATTCCCAAAATTTCAATAAATCCAGTTGGGCAATTATTAATATTTTTCGTCAATTAAAACTTTTCTAAAATATTAGGGATGTTACATCCACCCCCCCTAAAAAGGGATTTCGTCCCCGAAATCAATGTACCTTATCTGAAAAGATCGGGGTACAATTGTCTCATGTCCGCCTCCAACTCCCATGTATAAGTTACTCTATTTATATTCCACCACTTCACTTTCACTAATGATACCTCTTTGTTTCTCAATCGTTTAGCTTGATATCCTTCAATACCAATAGGTGCCACCTCTACCGTCAAATCTTCTTTCAGCTCAATAGAATCTTCAGGTACAATCATGGAGTCACAAGGAATGTACGCTCGAAGTTGTGACACATGAAATACATTGTGAATATTAGTTAACGATTGAGGAAGATCTAATCGGTAAGCAACATCACCAATTCTCTCCAGAATCTGATACGGTCCAATATACCGTGGGTTGAGCTTATGGCTCTTTAGTACCCGTCCTACACCTTTGGTAGGTGAAACCTTCAGGAACACCCAGTCTCCCACCTGAAACTCAAGTGGCCTATGGCGATTTTCATAGTAGCTTTTCTGACGGTCTTGTGCAATGTTTCATCTTTTCACGAATCCTTACCACCTGATCATTCATTCTTGAATTAACTCGGGCCCCAAATAGATTGCATCTCTATCTTCATTCTAACATAAAGGTGTACGACACCGTCTACCATATAAATCTTCATATGGAACCATACCAATATTACTATAATGACTGTTGTTATAAGTGAATTTCACTAATGACATGTATTTTTCCCATGAGCCACCTTCCTCTAGTACGCATGCTCTAAGCATATCTTCTAAGGTCTAAATTGTACGCTCAAATTGACCATCGGTTTGAGGATGTTAAGCAGAATTCAGTCTTAGCTCAGTACCTAATTCCTGCTGTAAACTTTCTAGAATCTGGAAGTGAATCAAGGGTCGCGGTTTGAAACAATACTTGGAGGCACGCCATGCAGCTGTACAATTTCAGTGATATACAATCTAGCCTATCAATCCAATGACCATTTCATGTTGATAGCCAAGAAGTGAGCACTCTTGATCAACCTGTCCATAATCACTTATATTGCATTACAACCAGAATAGGTAGGAGATAACCCGGATACAAAATCTGTCATGATACTTTCCTATTTCCATATTGGAATCTCTGGAGGTTGAAGTAAACCTGGGGTTTTCTGATGTTCAGCCTTATATTTCTGATATATTACACTAGATCTTACATACACTATGATTGCTTGTGTCATGCCTGGCCACCAGAACTTTCTCTTCAAATCATGGTACATTTTTGTAACACCAGGATGAATGCTAAAAGAACTTATATGTGCTTCAGCTAGCACGACTTGTCTGAAATCGCCTTTTGCAGGCACCATAACTCGGTTTCTGAACCGCCAAATTCCATCGTTGCCTCTGGTTAATTTCATATCCTTGCCTTTTGCTTGAGTGTCAAGCAATTCCATCAACTCTTCATTGTCCTCTTGTGCTACAGCTAAACATTCCAAAGGCTCATTGGAGATCTTCAGCATTCCAACTATCATTTGATCTGGGGCATTTATAACAACCCCCAATATTCATATCACAAAATTTTCCCAATAATTCTCGTTCTTTACTCATCAAGAAGGCTGCATGTAATACATTTCTACTTAAGGCATCAGTCACAATATTTTCTTTCCCAAGATGGTACTTCAAATCAAAATTATACTCTTTCAGATATTCCACTCATCTCCTCTGTCTCATGTTTAACTCTTTCTGATCGAATAAGTATTTCAACTCTTAGGGTTACTAAATACCATAAAACAAGAACCTTATAAATAATGACGCCAGATTTTTAATGTAAATACCACTGCTGTAAGCTCCAATTCATGAGTGGGGTGATTCTATTCATATGGTCTCAATTGTCTTAAAGCATAGGCAATCTACCTATCATCCAGCATCAGCACACATCCTAAACCAAACTTAGATGCATCACAATATACTATAAACTCCTTCATTATATTAGGTAGTGTAAGTACCGGCGCTGAAGTCAAGTATCTCTTCAAAGTTTGGAAACCTAATTCGTATTTTCCCGGCCACACAACCGGACTCTCCTTTGGTTTATCTTATTTCCTTAATTCCTATCGACACTTCGTCAATTCCCCACTAAGTGTACCTTAGGAGGGACTCGAGCTATCCAATTTCCTTTTAAGGTCATCTTTTCTTTAAAAGAAATCTAGCAATAATTCATAATAACTACCATGTCATAATATTTACTTTTCTATACTCATTATTCGTCAGTTACCAAATCTCATCTCTACTTGTTCCTCATTTCTAATCATTTACCAATTTCAAAAACACGAACCATATACTTCTCTTTTCTAAATCTGATCATTCAAGATTGGCTACAACATGTCTATCTCCTCGACTCCACACGACCTCAACTACCAGTGCAACTACCTGAGGTGATCAGTCTCAGGAGTTCAACACTTTGTAGTTAAGTCATGTGAAAGTCGGGTATACAATCCAACTATTCACATCATCGCTCGATATGCAAACTGTTTATATCATAATTCATTTCCCTATATCTATTGACAACTCTATATTGAATTAGTGTTAAAAGGAACCCACGGTGGCCAGCCGCTATGATTCCCATGTAACACTAATATCAATGTAAAGCCCAAACGACTAGGTAAAACTTCTCTTCATCCTCATTATCTATCTGCTTAATTACCTTTTAGTCACTTCCTTTTAGTGTCATCTAATCACTACTTCTCTTATCATGTACGTAACAGTCCAGTGTACATATACTTTACTTGACCATCATTCATATAATACATCCTCCTAATCCTTTCCTGAGTGAACTATCGCCTCGCCAATTATATCACTGAGAATTATTACTAGTCACTCTTCTTCTATTATCTTCAACTTGTACATGCATTCTTACACCGTCATTCATCAATTACTCACAATTCCTCTTAATATCCATTAATCAATCGTCTAACAATACGAATATGACGTTACTGATAGCACTTAATTAAATCCGCTTCATGAAAGCAGTATAGAAGGTTCACCTCCCCTAAAAGTTAACCTTACGACAATGTTGCTAATTCACATTACCTCATCATTCATCCATTCAATCCTCTATCCTCCAGCTTCATAAAATCAATATTCTTTAATCACAAGTACCGTTGCACCTAATCTCTTAAACTACGTCCAATTATCATCTCTCGATTTATTCATAAACCCCTTCTATTTACTCATACCACCAATACATTTACGTCTTTTGTTGCTTACTCAACGATATTAACATACCACCAATTGTTCTCTAACTTTAAACTCAATACAAGACAGTTTATTACTACAACTCATTCCTTCATCTTGAGGGTTTTTGTATTGTCCATCAAGTAGATTCAATAACAAAAATGAACAACTAACATCTATCATCGTCCATACAAGGTAGAGGGATATAGGGAATTCACCCTTCCTAAGAATAATCGTATTAGGGAATTCATCAACTTATTTCCTTCTATGCATTATCAAACTTCAGTATTCAAACAAACTTATAGCTACCAACACACTTACCATTCTCATTTCACTACAAGATTTAACCTTTATGAGTTATACCCATTTGTAGATGTCCACTTCAATACGCACACATACTTATATATATATGCTGACTTTAAATATCATTTCCAATTCAATTTGTTATTCGTGTGTTTCATCTCTGTCCTACCTCACCTAATATTTATAGGGTGGACTAGATTCAGTCCTATTCATCATTTACAAAAATTTCGAGGAGAGGTCATCTCTTCCCACCAAAACTAGTTTTCTCGGCCATAAAACAATTCTACGATAACCAAACACATCACCAGTACTAACCAATGATCTACCAGGGATAGGATATTTACCTCATACACATATAAAACACAATGCCACCAGAGTGCCAAGGGAATGATGCCAAGTGGACCTGTACAACTCAATTATCACATAAACAATTACAATATTATGCAAAAATAGTCCGACATGGGACTCAAACAATGCTCTAACACTGCCCATTTACCCGGCTCTAGAAAGAACCGCTCTGATACCACCTGTGAGATCCTAACTTAAAAAAAAAAAACAAACCCAAAATTTCAAGAAATTTTTTTTTTCGCGATTAAAGCCGAATTCGAAATATGGATTTAAAAACACTTAATTATATTATCAAATTGGGGTAGTAATAAGCTCATGACACAATTCAACCTTAAATCATAAGAAAAATTCATTTTGAAAATTATAATTATCTTCAAAATATCACCTATTCGTTCCAATTTGAAAATTATAAAAAGTTGGGTTCAAAACCCTCTTAAACTTAAGTTTTACCATGTAATGGGTCCGGTCTTTTACGCCTCATAAGAGTTAGAAAAGTCCAATTGAAGTAAAACCAATTTTCATACCTCCGTAACATAATTATCTACAACTTTCATGAAGAGGTCGGAGGCTAAAAATGTCATTAAGATGCTCAAACGGGCCAAAAACAGTAAGAAAAACAGAGCAGTTGGAAAAACAGCACGACAGTAGCCATAACAGGGCTCTGAATCGATTCAGGTTCGTGTGAATCGATTCAAGCATACTAAAATCTCAAAATTTGACAAACAGAGGGCCTTGAATCGATTCAAACTCGTATGAATCGATTCAGGCACTTCCAGAAAGCCTTGAATCGATTCAAAACTCATGTGAATCGATTCAAACACGTCCAGGGACCCTTGAATCGATTCATGACCATTATGAATCGATTCAAGACAGCAATTATGCAGAAATTATGCAGATTTTTCACTCGAAATGAACTTCTTCACTACCAAAACCCATGTAAACGATATCGGAATGCCACCAAATTTTAACACAAGCTAAAACACATCAATTGTGACGTGTGGCAATTGGCCGCACTCAAAAATTCCTAAAAATGAGTGATTTATGCGTATAAATGTGTTTATCTCATTTTAAGGCATTTTGTGGTAGTTAATGAGTCCACTTGTGGCAAAATGGACCCCTTCCAATCTTCACAAACCACAATTAACATATCTAAGCTATTGCATTCCTTCCACTACATCAAAACCAAATAAGTCATCATTTGACCATGCTAGTTCCTAGCTCATGCATAAGATAACTATCCAAAAGCTTAAAACACACCACCTAAGGAGCTTTAATTCACACTCCCTACATCCATTCTCCATCAAACAATCAAGACCTGCCCATAAACATTTATGTCTAATTTATGAAGCTTATAATGAATTCTCTTTTCCATCACCAACATACAATCTCTATCTAATACTTATTACAAACCTTCTTAATTACATTAATCACACATGAATTAGTCTAACACACATGGAAGGCATATATCAACATAACACATATAAAGCACCACACACACACATCCTTCAATTCATAATTCTCTGCACTCCTTGGCATCAACTCTCCGCTTGGCGCGTCTCTGGGGCTTCAACCTCTTCCCTGTCATTGGTTACTAAAATTAAAGAAACAACAGCAAGGGTGAGTGTTTGGTATCATAATTAATATGGAATGGAAATTCAATAACAAGATACATATTCACTAGTTGTAGTTTCTGCCATTTATCTTACCTCTTGTCCTAAATTTCCACTTACCAATCAAATTTGATTCCAATCTCTTGATCCATAATTTGCCAATCACAATCAACAATTATCATGAAACACATTCATATCATTCTACAATGCTAACAATGCATCAAATAACACAACTGACTCTCATATTAAATCGACGCCTAGTATCCGGATACTAAAAGGATCGGCCTTCAGCTGGGGGTCCTACTTGACACCCCGTGAACCCTGCTTGGTCCACCGAGTCCTACTTGACTCTCCACCTCAACCACTGGGTCCTACTTGACCACTGGGTAGCTCAACTGGGCATAAACACCACGGGAGCCAGAAACGAGGGGCTGTACATACCGTCGGCCGTCCCCACACCACATAATCATACATGTATAATCATATTCCTCATATCGAATCGCAAGTGGCCAGTAACAAAACATATACTCATCAATTGGGCGACCTACTTGTCAAGCCCGTCATCACATTGCCACTATACTCATCAGCTCATCGCAACTCATGTCACGTCATCCTCATAATCATCATAAACCATACACAATTTATATTCATACACATACAATTATTACACATTATCAAATTCCATTGTTTCCATGTTTCATTCAATGATTTAATTCAATCGTACTTACCTATTCTAATTAACTATAACCCGAACACCCCCCTTACCTTGGTTCCGAGCTCCGACGACTCGTTCTTGATGAGATTGGCGTTCTCTCGACGCTATGTCCAATGTTCCACGTCCGAAATCAACGCCCACTTCTCCGTTCGATCCTCCGACGACTGTTTCGTCACCTCGAAGCCACGATCCCGAAAACGTGATTAATTTGAAGTTTTGACGCAAGATGGAGCTTCCCTTGAAGCATGCAAATCACGGCAAGCATGGAGAGGAAGAAGAAGGTAATCGCGTGAATGAAGAAGGGGAAGGAAATGAAACTTAAAGTTTTAATATCCAAGGGCGATTTGGTCATTTCCTATTTCAATTACTTTTTCCTTCAAAAAGTTTAATTAAAACTTTTACCTTTACCTTTCATCCTTCACCTTTTACTCCAAGGTAACTTCAAATTTATCTTCCTCTATTCATCTTCATTTAATCTTCTATAATTAATTAATCAAATAAATTTATTTATTCCCACAGTATTTAATTATTTCTAATTGCATTTTTAATACTAATAATTCCCAAATTTTCAATAAATCCGGTTGGGCAATTATTAATATTTTTCGTCAATTAAAACTTTTCTAAAATATTAGGGATGTTACACAACATAATCTCATTTATTGGAGTTTTTGTTAGATTTAGAGAATATGCTGGTTATATGTTTTATTATATTTTTTATTTTTATTAATTTTAATAACACAAATATATATATATATATATATATTAATACAAATAAATTTTATATGACAAACTCTAAACTCATTCTAACGAAAGTAATAGTTGAAATAGACTTTAAAAATCTAAGAAAATAATAAACTTTAACAACTATATCATATTTTAAGAAAATATATTAAATTATTATTATTATTATTATTATTATTATTATTATTTAACTATTATTACAATTAAATTTATTAAATTTTTCTAGTGGGATGGGTGCTTTTATTTCTAAATTGGTCACATCCCATCAAAATCAGGTTAAAATGAAGACAAAAATTTATCTTAAATTTAGTTAAATTGATTTTTTCCTGTTAAAGTTAGAATGGGTGTGGATTTAAAGACACATAGGTTTAGGTCCTATTGCAATTTCTAACCAGCAGGGGCACTGGTTGAGGCTAAATATTGAGGGGATTCATGCTTTAAAATCTTTTAAGTCTTGATCTGCTAGTTCTTTTTTTGTTACACTTGATTAACTAGTTTGAATAATCAAATGTGTTATTTGGATAAACTTCATCGCACTATTGATTGTAGTAACTATTGTTAATTCCTGGCCACATTCTCGCCTTTATGCGCTTATCTTCTTACAATTTTTTAAAACCATATATCCATTATCACCAAAAGCTCTCCCCTGTACAAGTTTAGCATTGTGCTTTTCTTTTTTCCCTGATTGGCTAATGTGATTGTAATGTAATTGCAGTTAGTCTTTTGGGTCCTATATTTCTTGCCCCATGTTACATGTACCAACTTGTGCATTTAGTAAGAAACCAATAATCTTTTTGCTATTCTATTAAGAATCCTACATCAGGAAAAGACTATTTAGATTCTAGCTAGCAAATATCTTAATGATTGAAGCCCAGTGATAGTGGGAATCACCTTGCTTTGCATTCTTGTTCCTTTTCTCAATCTCAAGCATACAATGATGAATGTATCAGTAAAGGTTTACATAAGAAATCAATTAAGTTAGATGCTATAAATAACTTAGTATTTTAAATATGTTATTAGAGTTCAAATTCTATTATATATATATATATATATATAACTTTATTAAAAAAAGATAAAACTCATTTTAAGTATTTTTATGTTTCAAATTGATTAATCTTCAATAGATTTACCAAAAAAAGCTTTACACAGGACATTTCCATTATTAGCTAGCTAATGCCACTTTATGCACATCTTGACAAAGAAAAGAGGCACACCTCAATTTCCACTCCCACAATTTTATATACCAATGAAAGGCACTCCAAGACAACTTCTCTTTTTTTTTCCTCAATAATTTGATCTTTCTAAAAATGCGTTTATTTTTGGCATGTTATTTTTTTTTCTTTTGTCCATGTCAACTATCCTATCATCATAATACTCTCACTAAAAATTTATTTATCTTTTATCATATATAAATTCAGAAACATTTAGTATTATGTTGTCAATGTGGTGTTCCAATTCATATTTTATTTAAACTTATTTTTTTATATTGTTGTAATCTTTATCTATATTCATCTTTAGTTATATAATTATATTTATTATTTTTATGATAAGTTACTTGATTAACAAAGTTAGACCCCTTTAAATGAATTTACATTACAAAAACAAAAAAAAGACATACAACTATACAACTACATAAATATATTTTCACATATCTTAATCCCTTAAATTAATTATTTTTTAGTAGTTTTCCCTTCAGATAACTATATTTTTATATACAAATCTACTTTATAATATATTTATAAAGAATAAATAATAAATTTATAAAACTTCATGTATAATTACTTTATAATCTAATAAATAAATTAATCCTTTATTTATATAATTATCACATTTTAAAAAAAATTATCCATATGCATCACACGGCTAACATATCTAGTTTTTACTAATTTATGATTTTCAAAGAGTATAGTTATGCTCTCTCACATATCATCAACATATGCAATTAATAAGATTAGTTTAGTTAGTCACAAATTTGATTTCCAATAAAAAAATATCAACATGCGCATTAACATAATTTGTTTTTCATTATTCTCATTAACTAATTTAATTAGTAATTATTCATCATTTTACAATTATTTACGATGGAGTACAATATATAACACGTGTTTACCCCTACATATGGAACCGTACACCTACTTTCCACCTCGCAGTGGCTCAAAATGCATGAAGTTTTCATGGCCACACATGATTAATTATACATGCTTTAACTTATGTATTTTGAAAACTTTATGATACGAAGATAATTAGTGGTGTGATGGAAGAGACAAATTAGATGATTAGCTTTGGCAAGCTTTTGTTCTGCCCCACTAACCATTTTACAGAATCGTTAATGAAAAACCCCTGAAAGTATCCTTTCGGCATACTTGTATATTTAATAAAATGAGACCGTGAAAATAAAAAAAATTTAATAAATAATATTGATCTATCAGTTTAATAAAGTTAAATTTTTTATTGAGTCAATTATTTTTTTATTAGCTTAACCTCAGTTTGATTAACTAAACAAATACTAGATTTGCTACATCCTATATATCTTTTGAAGATTCCTTAGACTAAACCATTACAATATTATTATTTTTTACCCAAACGTATACTAACCGAAAATTAAAAATTTTAATGATAACTTTTTATTAAGGATAAATATTTTTATTTTTATATGATTATTACATACATTTTATAATAAAAGTTTATCTTAATGATATAAACGCGAGTCTAAAAATTGATGTTAAGACGTGAAAATTGAACTTATTTTCTCATTCATGATTTATTTAGTATTTGTTTAGTATCTAGTTAAAAAAATATAGTTGTAAAAATAAAAAAAATAAAAAATTAATATTATTTTTATATCAATCAAGATAATTAGACTTCGTTTAATCATATAATTTTTTAAAAATTGATCAAATTAATATTTGACCAACTCAAAAAAAAAACAAACAACGGAAGTTAGGCACATGAATACTACTTTCAGCCTAACTGGGTATCAACTCAGGAAATTAAGTAGCCCAAACATCGAATCAACTATATTCGCCAATAGAAATTTATTGGATCAACGATTCGAAGAAACGTTTCATCAACGTGAGTACAGGATCATGCTAAGATTGCATGTGATAAACTCGCATTCTGACTTTTTTTTTATTCCATTGTTGCAGTTTCAATGACTATTTATTGAAATCGGAAGAGATTATTATTACTCCTCTCATTTCTTTGTATTGTTTAATTTGATGTTTTCACACGGTACTAATCTTTCTTAATAATTATTTATTAATTAATAGTTTCTTATTTTAATAAAGTAAATAAAATAATTAAATATTGTAAAGTAAAATTAAAAAATAATTATTTAATGTTGTGTTAGATTTGTAATGAGGCATATATTTATATGTCACCAGTCTCTTTTAGAAGTTTTAAACCGTCACAACCCTTAAAAAGAAATTGATACCTAATTTTTATGTGTTTTGTCAAGTTGAATATATGGAAATTTAATTTAATTGGATAATAATATATCATGTAACATCCTAATTTAAGGATTAAGGGTAAAAAGGTAATTTTACTCCATTTTTAAGGGAAAGGAAGAGCTTATGCCACTTCCATTTTCTCCTCGGCGGGCTTCACTCCCATCCACCTCCTTTCATGCTTAATCTTCACCAAATTAGGGCAATCTTCACTCTACCTTATTCTCATTCTTTGTGTGTGTAACATCCTAGGTTATTTTTATATTTATTTTTATTTAAACAATTACCTCTTACGATAAATTTTTCCTTTTCTTGAAAATTAATCGATATTTAGTGAAAAAGCATTTATTTTTTTACTGACTTATTCAAGTGACAGCAGTCACAGTTAGCTTAATTAAATGAGGTCATGAAAAGAAAAACAAGTTAATTTAAACACAACGGATGGGAGAAAGGGTGTCAGGGCTTCTCACTTGAGCGAGGCCCCTACTCGTCTAAGCGAGATTCCGGACTCTCACTTAAACGAGGTTTCTATTCGCTTGAGCGAATACCTTTCACACACCGGATTAGACAAGACATGCAACCGGACTCCCAAAATTTCACTCTAAAAATGGTTCTGTGAACCCAAAGAGTTATCATAACTACCATGAAAGCATATGCAAATAACAGTGATATATTTTAAAATATAGGTTTACATCTGATCCGGTCTTAATTAAACACAACTAATAATTATACTAAGAAGTTTTTATACACACATATGACTCTATAAAGAGTCACTCGAAGTCACTCGGACCCTGGCACTGTTCTCCCCTTTGGCGCGGCTCCATGGCTCCTTCCCCCTCCCTGTCCCTGGTTACTAAAAAAAATGCAAGGGTGAGTGTTTGGCATTATAATTAATATAGAACGGAATTTAACACTATACATGCATATTGATACATACACATCAAACATCACTTGTAAGTAAGCATACCGAAACATAGTGTATTACATACAGTAACTATATTAAACCATCTACACAATTCCATCACATTCATCATGATCACAACCGACTCTCATACAATCTGACTCCTAGTATCCGGATACTAAAGGATTGGCCTTCAGCTGGGGGTCCTACTTGACACCCCGTGAACCCTGCTTGGTTCACCGAGTCCTGCTTGACTCTCCACCTCGACCACTGGGTCCTACTTGACCACTGGGTAGCTCAACTGGGCACGAAAACCACGGGAGCCGGAAATGAGGGGCTATCATATACCGTCGGCCATCCCATACCACATAATCATTCAACAGTTTGCCTTTCACATAATAATATCAATTCCTCATCACTCGGGTAGCCTGCTTGCTAACCCGCCATCACATAACATTGATCATTTCACATTAGATATCACAAGATCATACATGATAAACTCATCCACACCCGATCCTCCATTAATTAATGTACTCAGTCACACATGCACAAGCATAAACACACAACTACGTTTAGCAACATTTTCCTTAACCTGTTTACGTTACTTCAATGACCTGTTTAAGAAGCGAGTCCTATTCTAATTAATTATAACCCGAACACCCCCCTTACTTTGGTTCCACGCTTCGATGATCTGTTCTCTGTGTCGATTCCTTCCTCTGAGCACTGGTTTCGCAGTCTCAACTCCGTCACTCAGTCTTCCGTTGCTTAGCCTACTACCTACGGATCATAAAGTACAGCTCATCACTTCAACGCCCTTAGTTCATGGACAACATCTGGACTCACGCTCACCAGAGGAGTGGAGAACAGCCACGAATATAGCCATGCATGGCTCTTAACAGCCAAAGAATAAAAGGAATAAGGGAATCACAATTGGAACGGATCAGTAGACTCACCTTGAAGCCTCGATCACAGGAATGGGGTTCAATTGAAGTTTAGACACAAATGGAGTCCCTCTCCAGCGCATGCAAATCAGCATTAAGAGAGGAGAGAAAAATGAAAGAGAAGGAATAGACCAACAGCGAAGGTAACTTGTAAATAATGAAGAGGGAAGGAAGAGAATCTCCATATATATATATATATATAGCTCATGGGCAAGATCGTCTTTTCCTTTATTTTATTTGTATTCTTACTAAATTTAATCAATTTCACTATATTAAACTATTGCATAGTTATCAAATCAATTATACTTATTTATTCCCTCAACGTTTAATTATTCACAATTCTCTAATACTTCGCAAGAGTATAGGCCCAATATGAATATCGGCCCCCCGGTGTCTTAGCTTAATGTTCATACCTCGGAAATCCGAGCTACAATCTAAGAGGTTGGATATATCATCCGTGCTCACCTCTTGGTTACTTATATCCGTTGTTTCAGTCATTATGAGGTTAATCCAGGCTATGACCCCGTGTGAGGCGCTCTCCTCACAACGGTTGGACCAGACCGCCTAGCCCTGCCCGCTCTTCTCCTACACTTCCGATCTTTAACTCCGCCTGCTCGCGCTTCAGATACCGACCTCGACACCGGCTTTCTTATCTTTGGCTAAGACAGAACAAATATTAAATAAAACTTCTAAAACATTTACTAACATTTCCCATTTCTTATAATTCTCATTAAAACATCAGGGATGTTACAGTGTGATAATCATGGGATGCTAAGGGGAGCTTCAATTTCTTGGATTGGAGGTATGAATTCCATGGCTTCCAACCCCATTTTTTGTTTTTGGTGTTGCTATCCTTAACCATCTCTAAAACTTCTTCAAATTCATGAAACTAGGGCATTTGAAGTTTGTTTAATTTGTGGATAGCAACCGGGTGCTTGGGAGCTTGTAATCAAGTTGATTAAGAGGTAAAATCATATACCCATGGTGATTTGGTTTCATGTTTCGTGAATTTTGGGGCTTGACGATAATTATGTTCATGAAATTAGGCGGTTCTGAGTGGTTGGAGTTGTTGGATAGCTTCAGAGATTTGTTTCGGAGCCCATTGACGTGTTTCAGTAAGTTATAAACTACCAAATATATTTATGGGTTGCGTATTGTGGCGTCAAATTGTGAATTTGATAGCTATGAGTAATTAAAATAATTATTTGATGGTTTCTAGGAATTTCGAGGCTACGAGGTAGCAGTCAGAAAGCCTTGTGAACTTCTAGGATGTCTATTCCAGGTAGGGGAACATTTATATTTTAAATGTATGGTTTATGAACGGGTTAGGGGTATATTGGTATATTTATGAGTTATAGACTTGGTGATTCATGATGAATGGTTGTGAAATATGATGATTTGAATTATTTAAGTTATGAAATGTTAGTGATATACCATTTTGTATGATATTAGAGAATTATTGTAGATTATGATATATTCCGTCCATGGTATTATTATTAAATTACATGGGATCACTAGTGGAAAAAATGGCTTTAATCACGGTTAAAAAAGGCTTTTAATCACGGTTGAACAACCGTGGTTAAAAGTGGGCGTGGTTGTATATCAGGATATTTAATCACGGTTGAACAACCGTGGTTAAAAGTGGAGTGGATATAACCACGGTTGCCCCTAACAACCGTGATTAAATGTACTAGACCAAAAAAAATTAAAAATCGTGGTTATCATCTTCACCATTCAGAAACAGCAAGAACACAATGAACACCAACACCAGAAATAAGAAACGCAGCAAGAACGCAAGAAACAAAAACAGAAGAAAAGTAAATGAATGAAACAAGAAATGAAGAAAAGTAAATGAATGAAACAAAATCAGAACAACCACAAGAAACAAGAAACAAGAAACAAGAAACAAGAGAGCTACTGCAAAACGAAGAACACAAGTATAAATCTAAAATGTAAACCTGTAAATAATCAATGGCGCGCGATGGGAAACCTGTAAATGGCATATGAAAAATAGTGAGAAGTCACATAATAAACAAATCTAGAACGTAAATAATGAAATGTAAATGTAAATGGAAACATGAAAACAGAGAAGAGAAACCTTACAGAGAAGAAGGAGAGAAAAGAGAGTTAGGCGCGCTCATGAAATTAGGAAATTTAAAACGAAAAGGAAGCTATAATCACGGTTACACAAGGAACCGTGGATATATGTATAACCTATAACCACGGTTATGCGAGTACCCGTGGATATATGTATGACCTATAACCACGGTTACTCCAGGACCCGTGGTTATAGGTTATACATATATCCACGGTTCCTTGTGTAACCGTGATTATAGCTTCCTTTTCGTTTTAAATTTCGTAATTTCATGAGCGCGCCTAACTCTCTTTTCTCTCCTTCTTCTCTATAAGGTTATATATATGACATATACCCACGGTTGAACAAGGGACCCGTGGTTATATGTGAAAATCTTATTTTGGCATTAGAAAACACCATAAAAAATTTTAGAATTTTTAGAATTTATTTGGTAGGTAAAGTAGAAGCCTAAAAATCCAAAAAATAAGCAAATAAATCACAAAAAATAAAAAAATTTGAGAAAACAAGGGTTTTTTGAAGATCTGAGCAACCCCAACTGGCGTAGCGAGTTGGAATGAATGCGGATTTTTTTTCTACCCCAAAATCATATGCAGCAATAAGGATTCTGAGTTTTCTAGCTCAAGTTATGCTCGTTTGAAGTTTGCCGATTTTTGTCGTCACAAAATTTTTGTATCTCTCACTCAAAAATTTATTTTTCAAAAATTCCAACTCGAATGGCTAATAAGTACCAAAAGAAGTCATGACGCAAAAAATCAGATCAAAATTCCATATTTTTCTATTTTTTTGGATTTTCTAAAAATAAGGTGAATAATACATATACATATAACCACGGTTGTCAAACAACCGTGGTTATAGACACACTTTTAATCACGGTTGCCTAACAACCGTGAATAAAAGTTTTCCCAAAAATTTCAAAAATGCCATCTCGTTTTGACATATATCCACGGTTGTCATACAACCGTGATTATAGAGACTTTTAATCACGGTTGCCTTAACAACCGTGATTAAAAGTTTTCTCAAAAATTTCAAAAATGCCACCGCGTCATTTTTAATCACGGATACACACTAATCCGTGATTATACCCCCGTGGTTGTATCCATTTTTTCCACTAGTGGATGCAATAAGGTGATTGAGTTGATATTATTATATGGCATAAGATGCAATGAAAGATTTATTGTATTATGATATTGCATGAGATGCAAAGGATGGTTGAATGAATGTTATTATATAGCATATGATGCTTATTATTGATGAATAAATGAGATTTATGCTAGTGGTTTCAAGGATTCCACAAAAGACCTTGGGTAGGACTCAGGGCTAGCCCACAATACTATCGTTGTCACTGAGAGTGATTGTGTTGCGTGAAAGGGCAAATGGTTTGGTACCAGTAAAATGATCGGATCAGTTGAGAGCTGAATATATATGGCTGAGAGCCTTTGTGTTGCAACACTGTATTATATGATGTGTAATTGGATCCATATGGATGTTTATGTATATTTGTGTTGGTATATGTTATTGAGAATAACATAACGGTAGTACCCATGTGTTGAATGATATTGGAAATATATGATGGAATGCGAATTAAGTTTAATGGCAATGAATGTTGTGTATAATTATGATATTGTAGTGTATGTCAGAGAATTGGATAGATTGATCCGATTCAATAACTGTCATTTAACATATATGATGCTCACCCATATTTATGTGGCTATTTTCAGTGGGATTGGACCGCGATAGTGATTGGTAAGATGTTACCATGTGCCGAGGGCATCTTGTACATAGTTGTATATACCTATATATGATGTAGAGTATTTTGGTGATCTAGCCTTGGCCAGTTCTTGTATATAACAATTTTGATGATGTATATACCTATGTAGTGGATCCCAGGTAGCTGACGACTTCACTGGAAGCCTAGATTATATTTTGATTGTATATACGGGATGATGATATTGATCGTTATATGGTACTTGGTTGTGGTGACTATGGATGGTCCTACATTACGCATGGGATGCATTGATATGTCCAAGAACTGCATTTGTGAAGTTGATGCATTGTATGAATGTGATAGGTAGGACTTGTTTATATGTCGTAATTGAGTCAAAGTATAAACTGCAACTTAGTTTGATGATGGTTGTATGAAAATTGATGTTTTCACTTGAGTTTAGGCATATTTAAGAAAGTGGCAAGGTCATATTACGTTTTGTGAGGGTTAGATGCCATGGGATTCATTAGCTCATATGCAAGATTTAAAATTTGTAGAAATTGGGATGGGTCAAATCCATGGAGAATTGACCCTTGAGTTGCACACTTTTCCCTTAAAATGGGTTAAACGCACTTTTGCACCTAAGTCCCTTGTTTTTGGGTATTTTTAGGTGTGGCCACCGCAAATGTTTTATATTAAGTGGTGTCAAAGTTTGGCAATGATTGGACATCATATGAGTGAGAATCAGGGCGTGGAAGTTGGCTTTGGGCCATTTACTATCATTCTTACTCGAGCGAGGGTGTCTTGCTTGAGCAAGCCCCTCCCGCAAGGTTAGGGTGGCTTCTGTGGGATTCTCGCTTGAATGAGTATGGTCTCGCTTGAGCGAGGGATTTAGGATTTGGCTCTGTGAGATTTTCGCTTAAGCGATATGGCCTCGCTTGAGCGAGCATGATGAGTATGGGTTTTGTCCATTTTTCGCTTGAGCGAGGGATGTCTTGCTCAAGTGAGGACCATGGGAAGGGTCATTGCCTTTATTTCGCCCAAGCGAGATGGACTCGCTTGAGTGAGGAGAGTATGGTAAAGCCACTATCTAATTTTTGCTTGAGCGAGGGATGTCTCGCTTGAGCAAAATGGCTTGCTAAGGCTACTACCTCATTTTCGCTTAAGCGAGTAGGTCTCGTTCAAGCGAAGATGGGCCTTTGCTCAAGCGAGTGGAACTTTGCTTGAGCAACTGGGGACTATTTTGGTTTTTATGGGTTGTGGGCTTTTGGAATTGGATCCCGAGCCTCCCCTTGTGCATGTCGTGAGTTATTCTACGTAATGGGGACATCGTAGGTGACTTATCTTTGCGCGAAAATTTTTTCTCCAGTTTTAGTTCATTATTTTCCATTAGGATGTTTCATATCATGCCTAAAATATATTAAATTTTAGTTAAAATATTTAATTTTATTATTGTAATATATTTTATTTAAAATATAGGTATTAATATTTAAATTAAATATGTTTAATATATAAATAAATAAACTACTATATATATTTATATATAAAAGATGTTATATTTTAAACATCTTAAAATTAAAATTTTAAAATAAAAGCATGTTAAATTTTTTTTATATTTTATTTTGTGTGTAGTCTATATTCTCATTCATGCTTTACTTAAATTATTTCAATTTTTATTTTATAGTATGAAGTATGAAATATAAAATAGCTAAATATATCCAGTTAAATTTATGGCGATTTAGAATCCTATGAAGTCACCTTTTTTTCAATCAAGTATATCATTATCTTTTGTTTAAATTTAAAAAGTATTGATTAAGAGATTATATTTTTTATGAGTGTATAATACTGTTAAAAAATGGAGGGAAAATTATTATTTTAACGTTGCACGTGTCGCGACCAGGGTTGCGGCGGGAGGCCGACCTAAAAAGATAAACCGTTTTAAAATCATTTCAAAAAACAAGGAGTCGCCACCAATATTTTTTTAAAGGTAAAATACCGGGAAAACCTTTTTTAAAAACACTGTCATAAAAGTAAAATTCTAAGTTCAGGAGTCTAATTACAGGTGATGAAGGTATTAGCACCTCACATTATCCATTATGAAACAGTTACCTCAAATTGATTACGCACATATTAAATAGTCTAGAAATTAATTTAGCTTCTCAAGAAAAGAAACGAACAACGCGGATAAAGGAATTTTTAAAATAAGATTAACAGGACGTCTCGTCCAAATTAATCTTCAATCGAACAACTTAATTAAATAGTAACAATAATAATTAAAAACAAGACAGAATAAAAATCAAAGATCGACATGACATCTCGTCCAAATTAACCCTTTTTACGTGAAAAATAATTATTAAGTAAAATATTTTGAAAATGTGAGGAGATTAACAAGACGTCTCGTCTAAATTAATCCTTTATTTTTATAAGAAATATTATTTAAATAAGAGATACTGAAAACATAAGATTAACTGGACATCTCGTCTAAATTAACCTCATTTTGATAGAAATATTATTTGAATAAAGACATTGAAAATATGAGATTAACAAGACTTTTCGTCTAAATTAACCTCCTTGTGATTAAATATTAACGATATAAAATTAATTGAGATAATAACAAAGACACACAAAAATTAATGATAAGAAAATGGGCCTGACAAGAATGATTCCCGCTCTTATGTATTCTCAAACTTTCAAGAAATCAGGGTTACGTAGTTCTTTGGGATTCTTTTAAAAAATGTAAAATAAGTTTAAAATGTTGAAATTTAGTAAAACGTGAATCAACAGGACGTCTCATCCAAATTGATCATAAATTTATTGATTTTATTATTATTATTTTTTTAAAAGAGAAATGAAGAGCGAAAATAAAATAAAATTGTCAAGCAAGAGGACTGAAATAAGAAAAAGGGTAGGTCTGTGAAATAAATAACAGAAAAAGTAAAAGAAAAGAAAAGAAAAAATAAAAAATAAAATAAAAATAAAAATAAATCAAAGCATTAAAATAAAAACAATAAACAACAAAAAAGACATAAATTAAAATAAATTAAAGCATAAGAAGAAAGAAAAAAAACTTAAAATAAATTAAAACAACAAAACTTACCTCTTTTTCAAGTCAAAGAGAAGATTTTGAAACCGTCTTTGGATTCCGTGACGTCTTTTATTTCTTCTTAACTAGAACTTCCGTTGAAGAAACCAAATCTTTTCTAATATGAAAGATCGGTCAAAACCATAACCATATTTTACTAAGAAATGAGTTATCTCTACCACTCCTTTTTTTTGGTGCCCTTTCCAAGTACCACAAAGTGGTCCTTATATAGCAACACAACAAGCATAACTTCCTTAAGAGTATTCAATGTTGGACTATAATCTTTCTTCTTTCTTTACTTCCATTTTCTCCTTTTTTTTCTTTTTCCTCTATTTTTTTCTTCCTCTTTTTTTTTCTTCCATTTTTTTCTTCCCCTTGTTTTTACCCATACAAACAAGTATATTCACACTTTTTCTAAGTTATTATTTTTTTTTTAAAAAAGAATTTAAATGGGCTTGGACAAAATTAGGTAGCAACAACACACAACCCACATGCAGGGTCCATTTTCCAGCGACCGAACATAAAAAATCAAACTTATTCTTTTAAATTTTTTAGGGTTTAACAGAATCTACCGATGCATAGTCAAGGAGGCGGTAGATTCTTTTTAAGAATTGTAATTTAGGTTTTTTTTAATTTTTGTGCTTAATTGTTTCAAAATAATACCTAGAAATTAAGGGCTCCTTTGGATTGTAATTTTTTTAGTTTTAATTATAAAATTGCCATAGTGTTTAATGTTTTAAAAAATTTGTATTGAAAAAACTCAAAAGTTATTTTCAATGCTTCATATACAATATTTTGGAAACAACAATTTTGTAATTAAAACTGAAAAAATAAGAAATAAAGATCGGAAACGATTTTGCAATCTAAATAGGCCTATGATTCGTGGTAATTTATTTTTATTTATAATTCTCACAAAAAAAATCCAAAAAAGATGTGAGAATCTCTCGCCTAGTCTGAAAGTTTTTTTACAATGTAAAAATATATAATTACGTTCAGATATAAAAACTTAAACATCTCTTGCATATTGAATCCTTATACAAAATTGTCATAAACACACAAGATTTGTAATTTAAAAGATCCTTGTAATTTTCCTAAAAATATTTTGATTAAACCAAATATATTTATAATATTTAAGAAAATATAATTCCTAAAAAATATAATTTTTGAGATCTAAAAGTCAATTACCATCTATTTAAAAGACAACCTCCCACAAGTAATTACATTTTGAAGTGTCTTATTTTAATAAATATTCTCTCCAATTACTATGAAATTTTCAAACACTGATAATGATTTTTTTCCTATAATAATAACATAACGAGAGAGAGAAAATTTCTCAAATAAAAAAAGATGGTGTAGTTAATTAAATAATAACATAAAGAATTTTGGTATAAAATTAAAATAAAATAATTATATTTCTTGATTTGGATAATTTTCCTTCATTTAAATAATGAAATAGAAATAGGGAGAGTAGGTTTTAAAACTGCATTAATGAAAAAGTAAAAATCCCTCACATGCCGCTTGAGTAAGGAATGCAGATCGTAATATTTGTTTTTTTTTTTTGGGTAAACGGAACGTAATAATTCAAGTCTTAGTCACCCAATTTAAAACATATGTATCTTTTTTTAAACTTGTTTTTTTTTATTGTGGGAGACTTTTAGGTAACTAGATTTTAAATTAGATAATAAGAAAAAAGATACTCGTTATAGCTTTAGTTTTTTTTGGAAGGTGGTGTTATAGGTGTAGTTAAAATTTCAATTTCAACTACGTCTCCTAACCTATAGGATTTAAAAATTACCTATTTGAGTTGAGTTGGTTTAAATATAACATGTAAATTTAAGTGGCTTTTTCTAGCTTAATTAACTCGATAAAGCCTATACGGCTAAACCTACTCTTATGAATTATTTATTATTTGAGTAATTTGTATAATAATTTACAAAATTTCATTCTTCATTTAAAATCTAAAACAGCAGTGCAATGTAATAAATTCTTACCACTTGTTAGATATCAAACAATTCTAAATATATAACCTTTTGTAATCGAAGCAAAACTATTTCAATTTAGGTAGCATTCAACTATGGAACTATTTTAATCGACTCGTGGGAGGGAAGGTGATCGTAAAGGAATATCACCAGCAATTCCGTTAAAGAAAGAATATAGCTTTCTGTTCTTTCTTTTTCGATCGGGTGGTGAAAAGAATATGGTAGTTATGTTATCCATTATCAACGAAACTGAATCGGTCTAGTCGGTTCGACAAATTAAAATGAAATAGTTAAGTAATTAATCCAAATTAATTTTTTAATATTACCAGTTCGACACCAGTTTAATTACGATTTTTTTGAATTGATGTTTTCACCAGTTTAATATCCGGTTCGGTTCTAAAAATATTAATGGTATCTTAGGAAGGTTCTGTAATCTTTAAAATCCAGTGGCATAAACAGTGAAGGAATTTTCGTTGTTGTACTTTGGAATTTGTCCGCTTGGGTTTCGAAAAAAAGAAGTTGCTCTTTATTGTTTCATTTACACTTTAGCTTAGGTTCCATGATCCAGTTATATCTTGCTCTTTCTTCACTCTTGATTAAGATTTAAATATGCTAGAGATTCCTATAAAATTCTCCAGCTATAAAAAATTTTTGGTTTCAAGTTTTTAGAAAATGTATCTATTCCATTACCGAAATTGATCCTTGCAGTTAATAATTTTCCTTTTTGGCACTAGGAGTATCCGCATCGCCATGTGTCATTGATTAATAATCTAACACATTAATTTTTCCAAAGCCCAAAATGCCCTTAGGAGTATACCCGTCATTGTCTCATCCTTTTTTACAACACGCCTCCGTGAACCTATCTACTCTACCACCCCAGCTCCCCTCTACCAATCCACCACAAAATAAGCGGTATCCGTCATTTGATAAGTATATCAAATCGATTATAATTTCAATAAATATTTGAGTTATTATATATATAGGAATTTGTGTGTGTGAGAGTTAACAATAAAATAAAAATTACTTGTAAATTATAATAAATATATGTACATTATGTTAAGGTTTATTTATGAGTGGGTTGATTTGGAATTTGAATAATTTCACA
Organism: Clitoria ternatea; assembly: GCA_037962975.1. Lineage (NCBI taxonomy): Eukaryota > Viridiplantae > Streptophyta > Magnoliopsida > Fabales > Fabaceae > Clitoria > Clitoria ternatea. Next base: position 12,044,160 of record CM075670.1, read on the forward strand.
AGTAAAAAAAGGATACAACAAAGGTAGCAATTAATAAAATGCATTAGGGATTGGATTTCCATATTTTATTCATTCTTTTAAGATTCTATTATGTATGATTAAACATTAAATCAAGTTAGTATGACATAAGTCATTAAACTTAATTCCTTAATTATTGAATAAATTCTAATCCTTAATATTAAGTCTCATTATCCCTTAACAACCAAATGCTAACATTTGCATTAAGACAAGACTTTAATAATCATTAGAATCAACCATATCCCTAGAAGAAACATATAATGAATATTTCAATCCTAAAACTCATTCCATAACCTAAACACATACAAATAATATTCTTCCAAATAGAAATAAACATTAGACATGAGAAATGCAATGCTAACATGATATTAATGTATAAACATACATAAATATTCACTACAAAGTCAGAAATAAAAATGAGTTTATCCAATTATAATAAAAGAGAAGTTTAGCCACACATAGTCATGAGAGCTAACTCTAATAGATCAAAATACAAAAGAAAATAGGAAAACTCAAAGAACAAGACCCCAAGGCTTCAATGGCTCCAAGGCCTTTAAGAATCTCCAAGGTCTTCTCTTGTAATTACAAAACCGAAAATGTGTTTTAGAGTTCTTAAGTGAGTCCTGCTGCGTAAAGTCTATTCAACCAATTGGGCCAAAATTTGCATTATTCGCTTACAAGTGTGCGATTGGAGTGAATTGCCTCCACGGACAGATCAACAATTCTTCCTCTGTAACTTTTTTTTATGTCCATAACCTATCAAAATGAACTCAAATCATCAATTCGTTGATAATTTAAGTCTTGTTTTAAAATGATCAAAATAAGGACCTTAAATATATCAGTTGAATAGTTTAGGTTTACAGACCAATTAACTACTAAGTTACATTAAGGCCGAAGTTAAAATTTTCTTAAAATTAATCAAAATAAGTCGTAACAAAATTGAATAGAGACGAGTTAGTACCACATTGGATATCATGTGAGTAAAAAAGTTGTTGAGAAGATCTATGTTACTTGAGTTTTATCCTAAAAAACAAATTGTTGATGATGATGGTGAAGAGTAAAGACGGAAACGTTTTGCAAAAACCGAAGTGCATTGAGTTGCGTGGTCTCTGGCATGGCTCATCACGCAGCTTCTTCTATTGGCAGCTAAAAAACCCTGCTTGCTACCACCTTAAAAAACAACTCACCAAAGTCGTGCACTCAACTCAACCACACCAACAATGTCAGCAACATGCAAACAACGAGACAACCTCAATTCTAACCCCTTTTAATCAATACGCAACTCAAAACCAAAACTCACTTGGAACTTATTCTTTTACTTTTGTTAATGTTGATTGGAAATTTATTTATTTTCCTAACATATCAACATGGATTAGCATAGCGTAGTCCCATTTGTTTTCATTTCTCGTTCACTAATTTAAGTAGTAATTATTCATCATTTTACCATTATTTATACCCAAACGAATTTAGATTCTCTCTATCATATTTTTTCTTCATCCTTTTCTAACATAATATAAATCATTGGATTAGATTTAGATTCTCTCCATCAGTTATAACTGGTATAAAAAAATATTTTTTTAATATCAATTAAAAAATCTTGTAAAATATATTATTCAGATCGATTATGGCGTAATAAATCAATATAAAAATCATCTATATTTTACTAAAAAAATAAAAAGAGAATATAATAGAGACATCCAAATCCCTGTTTGCCCCTTTATGGAACCGCAACTCGTAGTGGCTCAAAGTGCATGAAATTTTCATTGCCACTCATAACTACTCATATATGCTTGCGGATTATGAATTATGATTGAAAACTTTATGATACGAATTAGCGGTGATGGAAGAGACAAATTAAATGATTAGCTTTGGTAGCTTTTGTTCTGCATCTGGACCAACCCTCACCACACTAACCACTTTACACAATCGCTAGTATCTTTAATATTGGAAAGGGAACTTACAGGAAAAAGAAAAACCAAAAGATACCATGCTCAAACCAATAATTACTTAATATACACTAAGTTTTGTTAAGATAGACAATGCAATTTATATATATTTTTTAAAATATTTTTAAATTAGTTATTTTAATAACTAGAATAAAAAAATATATTTTTTATACTTGTTATTGAAATAACCGTTATTTTTAAAATTTCAATTGATGGGATGATTTTGTAATTTCATCTGTTGAGGAGACGAATTTGACCTCCAACTGTCAGAGGAAAATAATTGATAAAATTGCTCACATCTAGAATTGAATCTGTCACTCATAAATCACAATGTAATACCATAACCACTAAGACAATTGATTCTTTGATGTAAATAGAGAATACTGTTAAATATAATACTTTCTAATCTTACGTATATATATATATATATACATAAAATAAAATAAAATAAAAATTTATATAATATATATAACATATTAAATATATATTAAAATATTATAATATATAATTTATAAATTAAATATATATTTATAATATTTTAATATATACATATTAATATAAATAATTTATATACATTATTGTTAGTATATAAACTAACGTTAATATATTAAAATATTTTAATATATATAATACATTAAGGTTAATTTATATATTAACGTTAATGTATATAAATTATTTATATTAAAATATTTTAATATAAAATATATATTTAATATATATTATTAAATATGTATATTAAAATACGTTATATATTCTATTAATATATAATATATATTAACGTTAATAGAATATATATTAATATATATTTTATAATATATAGTATATACATTATATATGTAAGAATATAGAGTATTATATTTAATCGTATTCCATAGTTGTATAAAAGAATCAATTGTCTTAGTAGTTATGGTATCACATTATGATTTATGGGTTTTGGATGTGAGAAATTTTATCAATTATTTTCTCTTGATAGGTGAAGGTCAAATTCGTCTTCCCAACAGATGAAATTACAGAATCGTCTCCCCATCACACAAAATTAAATGCTAATGTGACAGAAACCACCCCAAACCACTCAATATTATTTTTCCCACCCCAAACACATAAATATTTTTTGAAAACACCCATTTTGACCAAAATCCGTTTAATAATTTGTGAAACGTGAAGTATGTGCCTCCAGCTTTCGGTTCTCTTTTCAGCATATGCTCGCGGGTATGTTACGATTTGTTCAAAGTGATTTAGCCTAGTTATATGTATCTGTTACACTCCACGACTAAATTCCCTACATCCTAAATCTTTCCGAGATTCCTTAGACTAAACGTTGCATCTATATATCCTCAATATATAGGATACACACAACTAGTAGTGAACCATTATAATTTTATTTTTTCTTTTCTTTCGGTGAACTCTAACGTGTCTCCAAGCTGATTAGATATTCACTTTGCCTGAATAAAAAATAAAGTTAATTTGATAACAGATAAGAAAAACGAACATATATATCATATCAGCTGATTTGGAAGCACATTATTGCCCAACTTGATTTTAATGTTCATACTATATATATATATATATATATATATATATATATATATATATATATATATATATATATATATATATATATATCACGCACTATAAATCTTTCACCAACAACCGTTTCTTCTATTGGCAGCTAAAAAAGCCTTCTGCTACTCCCTCTCCATTACCAAACTCGCCAACAATGTCAGCAACATGCAAACTAGGAGACGACCCAAGTTCTAACCACAAAACTGATCAACCCCTTTCACTTTCTCCACCGTTACAAACCCAAAATTCCACTTCCACTCTAGTCAACATGGTGGTCTCAGAGCTAAGAGTTCAACGAGGAATAGCCCTTCCAATGGTGGCAATGAATTTGACATGGTTTGCCAAGACCGCCATCACAACAGCATTTCTAGGTCGTCTGGGGGAGCTCAGCTTAGCAGGTGGCACTCTCGGCTTCACTTTTGCTAATGTCACTGGCTTCTCTGTCCTCAATGGTCTTTGTGGTGCCATGGAACCCATTTGTGGTCAAGCTCATGGTGCTAAAAACCTGAGACTCCTCCACAAGACCCTTCTCATGACAACCCTATTGTTGCTTTCGGTATCACTTCCCATCACTTTCCTGTGGCTTAACGTTGATAAAATTTTCTTTCATTTTGGCCAACAACAAGATATCTCTGCTGTGGCCAAGGCTTATATTTCCTATCTCATACCTGACTTGTTCATCACCTCAATCTTCTGTCCCTTGAAAGCCTACTTGAGCTCACAGGGCATAACTCTTCCTACCATGTTTAGTTCTGCTGTGGCACTAGCTTTCCACATACCAGTTAACATACTACTCTCAAAGACCATGGGTCTAAGAGGGGTTTCCATGGCGGTTTGGATAACTGATCTTATTATTGTGGTTTTGCTAGCCATTTATGTTATAATTCTTGAGAATAGAAAGGTGAAGGAAGGAGGGTGGTGGGATATTCATAGCATTGTGGATTGGATTAGGCTGTTAAAGCTTTGTGGATCATGTTGTATGACTACTTGCCTAGAGTGGTGGTGTTATGAGATTCTTGTTTTGCTCACTGGCCACCTCCCAAATGCAAAGCAAGCAGTGGGAGTTTTGGCCATTGTGTTGAACTTTGACTACTTGCTATTCTCAGTCATGCTATCACTGGCCACTTGTGTTTCCACACGTGTCTCAAATGAGCTCGGTGCAAACCAATCTGGGCTTGCTTACAGGTCAGCATGTGTGACTCTGTCATTGGGGTTTATCTCAGGTTTCATAGGTAGCTTGGTGATGGTGGCTGCGAGGGGAATATGGGGTCCTCTGTTTACCCATGAAAAAGGTATTATAAAAGGAGTTAAGAAGACAATGTTGCTAATGGCTGTGGTTGAAGTGTTTAATTTTCCTTTGTCGGTTTGTGGAGGCATAGTTCGAGGGACTGCAAGACCATGGTTGGGTATGTATGCTAATCTAGGTGGTTTTTATTTCATTGCTCTGCCCCTTGGTGTTGTTTTGGCGTTTAAGCTTCGTCTTGGCATTGTTGGACTCTTCATTGGACTTGTTACTGGTATTGTGATTTGCTTGACTTTGTTGTTGGTATTCATTGCGCGGTTAAACTGGGTGGAAGAAGCTGCCAAGGCACAAACACTAGCAGCAAGTAACAAGGAGGTTAAGCAACTTCCAAAATGTGACGTAGAAGAAGGTCCACGATGAGTTCGAAAGTATCTCCATTCGTGCAATAACTCAATTGCTTGTCAAGCTTACTTTTTAGTGTTTCAGTGCTCAAGGATTTTTCCTGAAAATCACTAAAAGGCAAACCACATGGTTATCTCTCAATTTAGACCATTACCTATTCTTCTTTACTTCTGTTTCCTTTTTTGACGTATCTTTAATTTTCAGATGAACCACTTTTGGATTTACCTAAAACAGGTTTACACAAGGCATTTCCATTATTTGGTTTTAGCTAGTTCATGCCACTTTATGCACATCTTGACAAAGAAAAGAGGTACACCTCAATTTCCACTCCAACAATTTTATATACCAATGAAAGGCATTCCAAGACAACTTCTCATCTCTTTTTCCTCAATAATTTGATCTGTCCTTTTTTCATTTATGATTTTCAAAAAGCATAGGTCTGATCTCTCACATACCCTTGTAATTTCATTATTTGTTAACTAATTTAATTAGTACTTATTCATCATCTTGCACTTATTCATAACCGAGTACAATGTGTAATGTTTGCCCCTATATATGGAACCTTATACCTACTTTCCAGCTCGCAGTGGCTCAAAATGCATGAAGTTTTCACTGTCACACGTAATTAATTATATATGCTTTAACTTGTGTATTATGAATTATGATTGAAAACTTTATGATACGAAGATCAGATGATTAGCTTTTGTTCTGCGTCTGGACCAACCCTCCCCACTAACCACTTTTATAGAATCGTTAGTGTATCTTTAATTGGAGAAGGAACTTTAGTGTCCGTTTGATTTTTAGTTGGGGAAATGAAAAAATTTAAGGGTTGATCTTTACGTCGTTCGAGACAATCAAAACTCCGTTTGATCCTAAAATGTATTTTTAGGGTTGGTCAAACCAACCCAGCACTACAACAGAAAAAAAAACCCCTCTGAAAAAGACCCCTAAACCTGAAGTATCTAACTGCACGGATGAAAAAATGTTGCACCATGAGCCACTTTTATTTCCTGTAAGATCAACTAAAATACTTCATATCAAATTTTTATTCTATTAACCATGTATTCTATTTTCCAAATAGGGTTAGTTTTTTCTTTTCTTATATTGATTATTTTAATAATTGATAAAAAAAAATTATATCAATTATTGAAACAATTAATGTAAATTATTAATATATATTTTTTATAACATTTATATTAATAACCGATGTAAAAAAATTATCTTATTGCAACATCAGTATAAAATATTAATTTTTTAATGTTTTATATTAATTGTTTCAATAATAATTGATATAAAAAAATTTACGTTATTTAAAAAAATAATAAAATATTAGTATCTGTTTAGTATGCAGTTGAAAAAATAGGTTATGAGAATAAAAAAATCTAATGGTTAATATTAATTATTCACATCATTTAAAATAGTCAAAATTCTATTTAATCGTAATATTTTTAAAAAAATTAATTTAACTAATCCCAACATATAAACCAACACACCTTCATCATGATATCTGTTAAAGTCGCACTCCACAGCTAAATTCCCTACGTCCTATAGCTTTCCCAGATTCCTTAGGCTAATAAACGTTGCATATAATGTATATATATATACCCTTTGTTCATCTTCTTTTAAGTTTGAAAGCTACTTTTGAGTCAAAAATAAAAAATACGAGCTTTTAAAATAAAGTTAAAACTGCCTGGTGATTTAAAAAAAATTTCAGTTAAAAAACTATTTTGAGTTTAAAAAACTACTTTTAAATTAAAAATTGTTTGATAAGGTAATTTTAATTCATTAAAGCTTTATTTTTTAAAATAACTTTAGAGTATAAGTATAAACTTCTATGTATTAATAATGAATAAAAATATTTTTAAAATGAAATAAATTTTTATCATAATGAATAACAAACTTTATTATATATGATATTTTATTGTAAAGATTAAACTTTGCATAAAAAATACTTAATTATCTAAAGGAAGATCGTAGAATATTTCATATAATCGGATTAAGAATGGCATAAAAAATATATTTAAGAAAAAAAACACAGCTAATATTGAACTATTAAAATCTGAAGTTAATAGTGTCTCTTTACCGAAAAGTGAAAACTAATAAATTCTTCAAGGTATTGAGATAATCGAAGTGGACCAGTGTAACGGGTTTTTAGTTAAATTTCTTTGATGATTTCAACTGTAACATTTTATTAAAATGAATATATTTATTTTATAATTAAAGATTTATCATCTTTGATAGTATAAACTCCACTCGTTCATTTTACATGAAGTATGAATATTACTCTCAACTCACGTGTGATAAACTCGCATGCTCACTTCTTCTTTTCATTAATGGATTTTCAGAAACTATTCATTCAAGTGGGGCGAGATCATTTTTAACTAGTATGTTAAATGTGATGTTTAAAATCAATAAGGTTAGTTTAAGTGGTAACTCGTCTAATATCATTTCAATAAGGTCTTGGATTGAAGATTTTGAGTATGTAGAATATCTTTGTTGGGAACCTCAACTCTCTTACATGTGTAATATACATAATATTAAAATAGTCAAAATATTTTAATTAATTAGCTTCAATAGGGAGTTTAGTTAACTTGTTAGACAAATCATTAGGATTGTCTATATATAAGCATTAGATTACTAATTGTATCGACTATTGTTCATTTGGAATTTGAATCAAACTTGTGAGTTTGAGATTCTTTCTAGGGTTCTTTAAGAACATTTAGAACTTAAGACTCTTATCATGGACTCTTTTGTGGCAAGTTGAATCTTGACTTATCTTAATCCTTTGAGTGGCGCCTCTTCCTTAATTCACCTTTTAAACTTTCCATTTTTCAAGTTTCTTCACATTTTGTTTTTAGCAAATCCTTAGAAAATCTATATAGGGTATCTTTTCCAAGCTTGACCTTGAATAGATGAGATTGTTGATGGTTGATCTATGATTTTGCCTCATTGGATATGATTCTACAATAAAGAATTCAAGAGGAATAAAGCCATTCTTACATTAGAAACAAATAGAGCACTTTAAACGATATGAATTCAACTAAGAAAACACTCCTAGGGGTTCATTTCATACCAATTACCAAACAATAATCTATGAAGATTCATTTCATACCAATTACCAAACAATAATCTATGAAGACTAACTGAATCATGTTTAGTTAAATTACTCTTAGGTGTATCTCTCCCTAAGATCCACTTGTTAGGATTATTCCCACAATATTAATTAACTTTTTTCACATTCTTGTGGTTCCTTATAAAAAAATAAACTAAATCTAGCATAAAATACAAAATAAGCATAAAGATGTAATCAAATAAATAATCATCATGTACATATTTGTGTAATCAAGCTTACTCCTACTTAAAAATAAAGACGACTATTCCCTCATGATGGTGAAGGTCACACAAAAGTCTGTATCACTCACCAATGAATGAGCAAAAGAAAAAATAAAAGCAAAGGATGAATATCTTGAGAAAAGAGATAAGGCGTGAACGTCTCTTCATGATTCCTCATAGTACTCTACAAATAACTCTAAAACTCAAAATTAGGATTATTCTCACTTGATAGTCTTTAAAACTTAAAACTAGGTCTAGTGTAATCTCCCAGGACCTACTAACAGTGAATGATGAAAGCACAACGGGTCTCCTAGGTCCTACTAACACTGACTAAAACACAATTGAGCCCGGTCCAAACAAGTTCAAAAAAAAAAGATAACAACCAGACCAGACTAGACCAACTTCATGACCAAGACATGCACCCATGGCCAGGCCGTGGAGTGCTTCTGGTACTCCATTGGGCTTAAATTGGCATACTTTTACCTCCTTTGGACTCTGTTTTGACCTTGTTTTTTGCTTGTTATCCTTTTGGGTCCTAAATGGGGCCTTTTTCACTTGTTTTCTTGTAAAACACAAAAATAACGCGTAGACAGACCAAAATAAAAAAAACAAATGAAAACTAAACAAAAACAACACAATTCTTAAGATATTTATTAAAAATCCTAACAAAATATGACTCAAAAATAATACGTTTTAGGAATGCATCAAGTAGGTTCCATGATCAAGTATTATCTCGCTCTTTCTTTATTCTTGATTAGATATTCACTTTGCCTAAATTAAAAAAAATAAAACTAATTTGATAACATATCAACATTAGAAATGTATTATTGCTCATACTAATTATGTACGGCTCAATTAATAGGGTATACTAAAACAATAATCTCAAATACAAATTTTTTATTGGAATAGGTGTATAAATAACAAAGGAAATTGATTTTTACTATTATTCAAATAAATTAAGGACCTTTTTATCAAGCTATTATATTATAATAGTTTGTATAATGAATTTTTTTTTTTTTGCATGTTATCTTATTCATAACTTAACTAAATATATTATGGGAATAAACAAAGTACAAAACATAGATCAATTTTTAAATTTCATAGTGATTAAGTTCTACGTTAAAATGATGCTAGTATGATATAATTTTTATTGATTATGTTAAATACCTACCAGGATGGCAACCGGGCGGGTCCAAGACGGTTAGGAGGTTAAGCAAGTTCCAAAATGTGACGTAGAAGATCGAATTAAGGGTCCATGATTCCCATATAATAACCAAATTCATACATATCTCCAAAAACTGGGCCAAGACGAATAAGACATGGCTCAACTAAGTACACCAGAGCGGCCATTCGTGCATTAGTTCAATTGCTTGTCATTGTCAACCTTACTTTTTAGTGTTTCAGTGTTCAAGGATTTTTCCTGGCACATGGTTATCTGTCAATTTAGATCATTACCTATTGCGTTTGCTTTTGCTTGTTTATTTCTTTCTTCTTTCTTTTTGTTTCCTTTTTGGGTTTGAGGGAAGGGGAGGGGAACTTGACAATCCACAAAAAGGATTATGCATTCCAAATCAATAGGCAGAATGGAACTGCCTGTTGATCTATTTTTTGCACAAACAATTGCATCAATAATTAACAGGCAACTCAAGCAAAACTCTTGATAATACATCTTAAATCAAACTTCAATCATCCGTTACCCGGATTTAGAAATTGAAGACTCTAGCTCTTTAGCCTTTTCATCATTAAAGCCAAGGGTGGTTAGAATCTTGTGACCAGGAGAATCCACTTCAGACCAAATGCCAAGAAGTATGTGCGCTGTGGTGATTTCCCCGCCATCAGCTGCAAGTCACATGTGGATTTATAAAAAGGATTAATTTCTTGGCATTGAGCATTCAAGCAATCGATAATAATCACTTGCAAAACCAAAAGCAACCATGATGCACAAAATGATTAACACATACTGCGAGGAACTTACAAGGAAATGTATTAATAGCCAGGACTACGGAAAAATGACATTTCTAATAACAACTTCATCCCACAAAACAAAAATCAATCAGCACATGCCCACCAATACATAACAAAATAGTTTCTTCTTGGTAAAGCGTTTGAATCCATAGGTCCTACAAAAATGGGGTTTCATGTTTAATAATCATGGTTTTTTGCTTTTAGCTTAGTTTTGGATGAACCTCTTAAATTTTTTATATTGAGCCCAAATCAATTTTAAAAACTAGCTCATAAAATGGAGATTACCCTATTAATTGGTCATATTTCTAGTCAATATGGGACTTTCAACCCATTAACAATTAGAAAAAATAACAGAACAGAGATGAAATATTCACTGAATTAACACTGAACTTCAGGCCTGTATCAAGGTGATATCAGGTCCTCCTAGGTCCTGTAAAACTGAGAGAGATTTACAAGGAAGCAAATTTGAGAACGCCTCATTCTCCCAAGGGTCCCAACAAATCCCCTCCAACCTCCCTCCCCTTCACATTCCCTGACTTTATACCACGTACCCACGCTACTTCCAACTCAATAATTATGTTACACATCTCTCTCTCTCTCTCTCTCTCTCTCTCTCTCTCTCTCTCTCTCTCTCTCTCTCTCTCTCTCTCTCTCTCTGTCTCTCTCTCTCTGATTCCATGCATCATCTCTCATTCCTTCCAATCCTACACCTCGGTTAATTTAGGTTTGGGCCCAATATTTTGGATGCCTATCACAATTATTCTATGAACAAAATTCCATCAAATTTTATGATTTGTGTGCTTACATGCTATTGAAAACATTGGAAAGACATAGAGGATCTCTCTCTCTCTCTCTCGGCTTTGATTCCATGCATCACCTCTCATTCCTTCCAATCCTACACCTTGGTTAATTTAGGTTTGGGCCTAATATTTTGGATGCCTATCACAATTATCTATGAACAAAATTCCATCAAATCTTATGACTTGTGTGCTTACATGCTATTGAAAACATTGCAAAGAGATAGAGGAAGACTTAATTTTCTAAGACATATCAAATCCATAGCAAAGGCATTAAGTAATGCACAAAGTCATTGAGGCCTCCCAATCAGTTCTCTAGGCTTCAGAAATTGGTGATTATTAGAAATTGCGAGCCTAGCTCAACCAAAAGCTAACTCATGAGTTAAAGGTTGTCCCAAACCTTGTAAGGTATTTACTCAACATCTTAACACACCCCCTCACGCTCACGACTAGACATCTAGTGCACGAAGACTAGACATCTGCAGGTGACCCAACATTCAGACTAGTCAAGCTTTGATACCATACTAGAAAATGGCGGACCTAACTTATTCCAAAAGCTAGCTCATGAGTTAGGGGTTACCCCAAGCCTTGTAAGGTGTTTACTCAACATCTTAACAGTGACAAACAACAATAAATAAGAAAAATTACAATAACCAACCTAATTTTAGTTTTTGATCAACAGCCCAATCAAGGGCCCTTTGCGCTTCGTCAGTAAGTGGAGGATGCTCCGGGCTGAAGAAAAACAAATCAGCTTTTCCAAGTAACTTCACAATTTCATCTCGCACCTTGAAAAGTGTAATTCCATTGGCTCTCAAAAACTTAGCAGCTAGATTAGTACCTAAAGACCACATATAGGTTAGGCACAATGCTTAAAGTAGGATACTCAGAATTTTCATAGCAAGAAATGCATTACCAACATAAGGAACGTATATAATTTACTAAAAGCCTTTCTAACATAATGAAAACTTTCGCTTTTAATTTGCATAAAAATTTCCATTTCCTTTCCAAAAATGAAGCCTTTGTTGCCTTGAAATATTTGTAAGGGGAGGCAGTCAACTCTGTACATGTATTCTAATCAAGCTTAAGAAGTAGGCTGATGAAATGACAAGCCAAGTGACTTCTGAATCTTTCAGAATGTGAAATGAGAGTTCAACTGCATAAAAACAACTTCAGAAGAGTTTAAATGACTAGATTTAAGTGTCAACAGAAAAGTAAAAGATATATTAGAAGCTTGTCTTGTGGTTATTGGCTAAGTACATCTAGTTTCTACTTTCTACTACAAGGAAAAAAGAAAAAGTATAAAATTAACAGAACACTAGGATCTATTACATCAAGGACTTTCCCCGATCCCCATTGTAGTGAGCAATGTTCCATTAGAAAATCAATTCTTGCACTTTCTAGTGAAAAGGACATGTTCCAATGCAAATATGTCATTGAAGTTAATTTAGACACACATCTCAATCATATTCAACAGTTCAAAATCTAAACTACCAGCCCTAAATCAAAGAAGATCTTCCTGCATTCAAGTTGAACATACAAACTAATTCACATGACACCATAGGGTAGCCTGTTTGGTTAGCACGGATAAACATTTCTAGGATTGGCAACTTCTCTTACTTAGGCAAGAAGTGAAAAATCTTAGCTTTTCCATCAAATAGAATTAGTTAAGTGTGTGATCCACAAAATATTTCTCATAAACCTAAGTGCACAACCCATTTTTTTAACCTTATTCCAAATGAGTAAACTCTCAATTTAGTCTTCAAAATTCTATGGATCATATACTTTAGTCCCTGAGATGTTAAAATATCAAATTAGCCTTTGACATTGCAAAACATTATTCATTGTAGCCCTTTTGTATTATATTTTTCAGTGTCGTTTAGACTTAAAAATGACTAAATTGAATATTGTTTCGTAAAGTCAGATACTAAATTGAGATTTTAAAATTTCAGGGACTAAAATGTATGACTCATGCAATCTCAAAGATCAACTTGGGGGTTTACTCTCTTCCAAATCAATCCTTGTAACTCCAACAACAACAAAATCTTATCCCACTAAATGAGACATTGTAATTCCAAATTCTTCCAAATTCTAAAACAAAAATAAAAGTTCAAAAAATTAGACGGAGCAAATGAGTTAGTTACCTTACCCTCAATAAGAACACCCATAAGAAGGGCTTCAGTGCCAGTACTAGGGTACTTAAGTTTTCTTGCCTCCAATTCAGCCATAGCAAAGGACTTTATAGCCTTGGAAGACCATCTTTCTTTCATGGAACACAATTAGGAAGTAACCAAAGACAGCAAAGGAAAGAGAAAAATGAAGTTATTTGGCGATACTCACTTGGGAATTTCCTGGCCTGGGGAAGCACGCTCCGGCTTTCTGAAAAGCATTCAAATCGAAATAAATCCAAAACCCAAAATGTAGCAAACCAATACAAACTCGTAAGTTACTACACATTCTAGTCCATGAGATTTTAAAAATCTCAATTTAGTACATCGTTTTACAAGATAACTTTCGATTTGGTCCTTTCTAATATAAACCGACAGTAAAAAGTAAGGTACAAAATGAGTAAAATGAATGATTTTTTTTTTTTATTTTATCGTTTGAAAGCCTGAGGTTTTAAAATCTTATGAATTGAAATGCACGATATGTACAGTCTCGAGGACAAACTATAATTCTCTTCAATTTCGAATTAAGAAGAAAAAATAGCACTTACGCGGTGGGGAGGCTGAAGGAGACGGTGGCAGCGAGGGGGCGGCGCGTGCAAACTGACGCGTGAGGTCTGAGATGGAGATTGCACTGCTCGACCCTAACTTTGGTTCCAAGCCATGAATTCTCACTACCCTTTAGACTCAAAATTTGACCAAAACGAACGCTAGCATCGGAACTCAGTATCAGACTCGCCGGCCAATGGCAGCGCGCACCAGCCATTTCACAACAAAATCTGATACTTTGCGACTGGATAGTGTTTTAAGCATAGGACAAGTACGGCGTCGTATTTCATGAGTTTTCTTTTTTGTGTGTAAAACATGGGCTTACGCCCTCCAAAATTTCTGGTCAATTTCGGGCCTGAAAGCCCGGACAAGGTGTTTTTGAACAAAGTCGTTTAGGAAAAAACCTAAACTATAAGTAAATTAGATGAATTTTCTACAAATTAAAAAAGTTTATTAAAAGTTATATTTACATTAATATTATTAAATATTTTATGTATTTGTCTAAATTGTGATTACAAATATGGAATGGGAGGCAGAAAAGATGTTAATTATAGAAGGTGATCCAAGTTCACTTTACAACAAACAGTGAACTTTCGATGATCCTTCCAACATACCAAATTTTTTGGATGGACTTTAAACCTCATGAGTGGCAACACTAGAAGGAAGATGGGATAGCTTTTCTTGCTCTCCTTGAAACCAAACCGTATCAATTTTCTCTTTTTTCTTCTAATAAAAGTTTCCTTTATATCACGGGCATTATTTGTCCTTCTTAGAGTTTTCTAATTGAAGTTGATTTTAAGTAAATTTTTAATTTGACATTTAACCAACCTTAAATATCATACAACATTAATATTAACTTGTGAATAATTTTATTTTTACAATTTTATTTTTTCATCTGATCACTAGAAAGACATAAAAATAATTTGTTTGATAACCACCACAGTCGCCATTATATTTCTCAACTCAAGATATACTATAATCAAAAGTTATAAACTATTTTTTTTACTAAGTGTGTGTGTATATATATATATATATACCCCTTAAATTTTAAACCTCGAATTATTCCCCTTTTTTTTTTATATGACGTTACCCTTTTTCTTTGTCAAATATGGCATTCCCCGTATGACAACTTGTATATGGGCTTAGAAATTTCAAAACAATCCACTTATATTGGTACCGATTAGTTATATCTTTTTTTTCACCTCACCAAAATCTTATTCTCACTAAAGTTTTATTCTTAGCATTGTTAAGTTTTTTGGACCAAAAAATTTTAAAATATTTTTTCTTTAAATCAATTTTTCCTTCATCCTTAATTCATATAAGGTTTTTTTTACATATTTCTCTTCAACTTTTTTTTCTTCTCCCTCTCATTAAATCAATTTCCCTTTCATTTTTGTTATTTCATTCATGTGATTGTTTCTCTCTGACTTTCTCTTTCTCCCACATGTGGTTGATTCCAAAGTTGAAACTTACTGGATGATTAAATTTGTAATTTACCAAAAGAATAATATGGGTATCAATGAACACAAACAATTCAAGAGTGATTCACAGTGCAAATCAATATCGTGAGAAAGAGCCAACAAACAAAATTCACCTATGTGAAACATAACTCAATAATGAGTCAAAAGTGCACGGATTGCATTTATCAAAAGATGTTAAACAATTATGAAGGGTTTTAGGGATTTTAGATGATTAGGTTTACATAAAATGTAATTTTAATGTGAGAATAATAACTCTAACTATTATGAGAAGTTTGACCCAAAAAGGAGGAGAATATGATAGCAAGTCTAAGAGGTGGAAATTTGATTTGATAAAGTTTAATTTTTAATAAACTTTTTGAAGGTTTGCATTAAATTTTATTAGGTTTAACTAAATAGGTTGAGTTTATTTCAACTTTAATTAGAATTAAATGTGTAAATTTACCTATTTTGGGGGTTAAATACTACTAGCTCATTAAACTTGACTTAATTTTACTACTATTCACAACTTGATTTTATGTGTGTGTTTTACGTCAGTCCAGTGAGGATATGATATTATATCCTTTATTTTAGTGGAAAATAAAGGTCTTGGATTGATTTCTTGTACCAAATCACCAGCCTTACACGTTGTGGAGCGAAAGAGGCTGTTACCTGTAAGGACATTTTGATGCTCAAGTAAGTGAATATTCAATAGAATATCAAAGCTTAAGCATAAGTTTAAGAGAAAATGTTTTACCTTTGTTACATTGATGCATGGGTATTTATACTTGAAGGTAATAGAACTCACTAAGTTTCCCGTACATTATGTTAGTACTATTCTGATCCATGCAGAAAGGCTGACACATAAAAGAGACGTTTCCAAACGACTTACCTACCAAACTGTCACTTTGCAGTTTACTTGTTCAACACGCTGATACATGGGTCAACTCTGATTTTCCTGTATAGAGGGAATGACTCATACCGGGGCCAGTTCTGGGACCTTTTATGTGATACCGGTATGTCGGTGTTGTGGTATTAAACTATACGGGATATCGGTCCTGAATGACTAATTGCGGTCAATTTACCTTATTGCCTATAGACGGGTATTAGGATTGGATCAATTATTATTCACATAGCAATAAGTTATGCCACTTTAGTTCTTTAGTGAGATACACATGTGTGTTTAGTTGTTAATTAGTTAAAAAGTTCATTAATTTTGCTAGAGATTTTAATTTAGTATTTTGGTTGTAATTTGCTTCTTGCTACACTTGATTATCCACATAAATACTCAAGTGTTAGTTAGAGTTTTGAATCTTCATCAATTCAATTGAGAATTGTTCTTCAACCTTCATCTTTCCATTTCTCTCAAACTCTCCTTGGTATCAAAGCTTATTTTTGTTATTCAATGACGTGAGGTGAAAACAATAATCAAGGAAATTCAATGGTGTTGGTGACAACAACGTGATCCTCTATAAAACCCTGCGAATCTATTTTACATCCACTTAGGTGAAAATCCTTTGATCTCTATAGTTTCACATATTCTTAATGGAAGTAACTATCCTACTAGGTCTCTATTGATGAAGAGGACTCTCATTTCAAAGAATAAATTCAAGTTTGTTGATGAATCAATCTAAATTCCTACAAGTTTCGATCCTTCGTTCGAGCCATAGGAGAGATGTAACAATCTCATGCATTCATGGTTGATTCATTTGGTTTCGGCATCAATTGCACAAAGCATAATGTACATTGATTTAGTGGATGAAGTTTGGAATAATCTTAGAGAACGATTTGCATTGGGAGACATCATTAAAGTTTCAAAGCTCCAACACAAAGTTTTTACTCTGAAGTAACAAAACTTGAAGGTTCCTAGTTTCTTCAAAGTTGAAGACTTATTGGGGAGAATTAGAGAACTATAGACATGTGCTTCTTTGTACATGCATTGTGAGATGTTTTTGTTTAGTTATCCACAATGCTAGGTTTACAAAGAGCAGGATGAAGTGACTGAGTTCTTAACAGGTTTGAATGGTGATTACTTCACCAATTAGGTCCCTCAGATCTTGATAAAAAAGCCTATACCTTTTATGAACAAGGCTTTCTTTATGATTCTGTAGCATGAGAGACAGAATTGCCTTGGTGGTTTTGAAGAGATGAAAATTAATATAATAGTGTTGCTGCAAGGAGATGGGGTTTTTAGAGATGGAAAGGCAAGGTCAAAATGTCCACATGTTGTGGCAAAAGGGGACACACTATAGTTGTGTGCTACAAGAAACATGGTTATCCATCTACCATGAAGTAGAAGAGCATGGGCAATTATGTTATCAACATTGTCAGCAGTAAGGATGAAGAGGGTGATGACATTAAGGAGACTACACAAGATCAAGAAATTAGAGGAAATTTGTTCACCCCGGTAGGGATACATGATTTGTCGAGACAAGCTAAGTCTAGAAGCACAACACATAACATCAATCAAGTTCCAATTAGGAAGGTTAATGGACCTTTTAGTGCTATATAATGAACAACGCAAGTATTCTTCTTAATGATCATACCCCATCCTATATGTGGATCTTACACTTAAGAGCTTTAGACCACATTTGTAGTTCACTGAATCTATTCACATCTCACAGGGCAATTAATTATAAAGAGGTTAATTTCCAAATGGCACCATCACCAAGGCTACACTTATAAGCATTTTGCAATCCTTTCCATATCTAATTCTAAAGAACACATAGTTTCTTCTTAATTTTTCACTTAACCTAATCTCAGTTTCTAGGCTATACATTGATCTAAAATTCCAGTTACCCTTCACTCATGATGTCCAAGTGATTTAGGATGGGGGAGCAAGAAAATGGTTGGTTCGACTAGAGTATTAGACAACTTATACTACCTAACTTAGCTATAGGCTTATTACACTGAAGCCAAATTTTTTAATGTGCATAACATTAAAAGCCTATGTAGTAATTTTGCTGTAAGTCCTCGGTTCATACCTAATAATGGTTTGTGCCATTATAGACTTGGTCACTTGTTAAATAGTAGGTTGAAATTAATAAAGCAAAAGTATGATTTTGATTCATGCGGTGTTGTGGTTTGTATGATGTTTGCCAAATCTTTAAGTAGAAGAGAGTGTCATTTCATGTTAGTTATAGCATTGTAAAGTCTAGTTTTGAATTGTTGCATCTAGACATTTGGGGCCCCTTTTCCACTAGATCCATCAATGGTCATAGGTACTTCTTAACCATGGTTGATGAACATTCAACATTTTTGTAGACTTTCATGCTTAAGGCAAAGTTAGAAGTGAGACTGATAGGGTTGCTAGATTTTAGGGTTCTTACACTACTAAAATAAGAAAGAATAAAAGAGAAATACTATTTGATTCATACCTCTTACAGAAAGGAAAGACATATTAAATAGTAAACGTAAAGGACCAAAGTTATACATTTGGCAAGGATCAGAAAAAATAAAAAGAGCTCATATATAATTTTTGAGCTAAAAAAGATTCTTTTTTATTCTATTGGGCCTGGATGGCCCAATAATATCCCTTGGGTCTGAGAGAACCTTGTCCGCAAGGTTAGGGGGTTCTTCGAGGATGATGTGGCGATCAGGGGTTGGAGCAGCTGGAGTAACATGGATCAAAGGAAGGGTGGATAGCTGGGATTGTTTTGGGCCTAAGATGAGCGATCCATGTGAAAGCGCGTGATTCTGAAAATGAGAGCCAGCTGTCTCGCAATACACATTTTGAATGGACGGTGTAGATGGTGAGGGAAGAAGTCGTTGACCATCCAACGGTGCAGGGGAAAATGCGTGAGACTCCTTGGGACGTGCGGAGACAGGCGTGGAATAACATGTGAAAGGCTGGGATTGCACCTTGGATTCCATGAGTGTGATGGATGGTTGTGATGCTATAAAAGTACGCGGAGATAGAGTGAAGGGCTTTGAACTGATGGACTTTGCCTTATCAGAGTTAGAAAGAGATAAAACACTTTTTATTTGCAAAGTGGAAACTGAGGAGTTTTATGGGTTCTCCTCAAGACTCGTGAAAACTAAGGGGTTTGCCTCTCTCCCACCTGAACCGAGAGTATCTTGAAGGATTTCGTCATCCTCAGTGATATGTGGCAAAGGCTAATAATGTGAAGAAGGTGATTTGTCATGGTAACGTTGGAGGAGTGAAACGTGAAAGACTGGGTGAACACAGGCCTGGGGGGAAGAGTCAGTTCATAAGCGACGGCGCCAATGCGACAGAGGACTTGAAAGGGGCCATAGAAACGCTTGGACAACTTCTGTGAGGATCGTCGGTGGATCAAAGATTGACGATAAGGTTGCAGCCGAAGTAGAACCCAATCTCCGATTTCGAAGGTAATCTCCTCTCTTTTCTGGTTTGCTTGAGTCAGCATTCACTGTCGGGTGCGGGTGAGATTTTGTTTCTACCTTTCTAACAAAATCTTTCTTTGTTGCAAGCAGAAGTCAACAGAGGAGGGGGCCGAGGATCCGGGTAGATAATTACGCACAGAAAGAGAGGGTTGACCGTATATGTAACATCCCTGATGTTTTAATGAGAATTATAAGAAATGGGAAATGTTAGTAAATATTTTAGAAGTTTTATTTAATATTTGTTCTGTCCGAGCCAAAGATTGGAAAAGCCGGTGTCGAGGTCGGTATCTGAAGCGCGAGCAGGCGGAGTTAAAGATCGGAAGTGTAGGAGAAGAGCGGGCAGGGCTAGGCGGTCTGGTCCAACCGTTGTGAGGAGAGCGCCTCACACAAGGGTAGAGACCGGATTAACCTCACGATGACTGAAACAACGGATGTAGGTAACCATGAGGTGAGCACGGATGAGATATCCGATCTATCAGGTTGTAGCTCGGATTTCCGAGGTATGAACACTAAGTTAGGACGTCGGGGGCCGATATTTATATCGGGCCTATACTCTTATGAATTATTAGAGGATTGTGAATACTTAAACGTTGAGGGAATAAACACGTGTAATTGATTTGATAACTATGCAATAGTTTAAAATAGTGAAAAATTGATTAAATTTAGTAAGAATACAAATAAAATAAAGGAAAAGACGATCTTGCCCATGAGCTATATATATAAGGAAATTCTCTTCTTTCCTCTTCATCATTTACAAGTTACCTTGCTGTTGGCCTGTTCCTTCTCTTTCGTTTTACTCTTCTCTCTTAACGCTGATCTACATGCACTGGAGAGAGACTCCATTTGTGTCTGAACTTCAATTTAACCCCATTCCTGTGATCGAGACTTCAAGGTGAGTCTACTGATCCGTTCCAATTATGATTCCCTTATTCCTTTTATTCTTTGGCCGTTAAGAGCCATGCATGGCTATATTCGTGGCTGTTCTCCACTCCTCTGGTGAGTGTGAGCCCAAATGCAGTCCATGAACTAAGGGCGTTGAAGTGATGAAACTATACTTTATAATTCGTAGGTAGTAGGCTAAGCAACGGAAGACTAAGTGAAGGAGTTGAGACTGCAGAACCGGTGCTCAGAGAAAGAAATTGGCACAGAGAGCAGATCATCGAAGTGTGGAACCAAAGTAAGGGGGGTGTTCGGGTTATAATTAATTAGAATAGGACTCACTTCTTATTCAGGTCTTTGAGGTAACGTAAACAGACTAAGGAAAATGTTGTTAAACGTAATTGTGTGTTTATGCTGTGCATGTGTGATTGAGTTTATTAATTTGTGGATGATCGGATATGGATGAGTTTATCATGTATGATCTTGTGAATCTAATGTGAAATGATCAGTGTTATGTGACGTCGGGTTAGCAAGCAGGCTACCCGAGTGATGAGAAATTAAAATTATTGTGAGAAAGGTAAACTGTTGAATGATTATGTGGTATGGGATGGCCGACGGTATATGATAGCCCCTCATTTCCGGCTCCCGTGGTTTTCGTGCCCAGTTGAGCTACCCAGTGGTCAAGTAGGACCCAGTGGTCGAGGTGGAGAGTCAAGCAGGACTCGGTGAACCAAGCAGGGTTCACGGGGTGTCAAGTAGGACCCCCAGCTGAAGGCCAATCCTTTAGTATCCGGATACTAGGAGTCAGATTGTATGAGAGTCAGTTGTGATCGTGATGCATGTAATGAATGTGATGTATGTAATGAATGTGATGAATGTGAGGAATGTGATGGAATTGCGTAGTTGGTTTAATACAGTTACTGCATGAAATACTCTATGTTTCAGTATGTTTATTTACGGGTGATGCTTGATGTGTATGTATCAATATGCATGTATAGTGTTAAATTCCGTTCTATATTAATTATAATGCCAAACACTCACCCTTGCATTATTTTTTTTAGTAACCAGAGACAGGGAGGGGGAAGGAGCTATGGAGCCGCGCCAAGGGGGAGAACGGTGCCAGGGTCTGAGTGAATTTGAGTGACTCTTGATAGAGTCATATGTGTGTATAAAACTTCGTAGTATAATTATTAGTTATGTTTAATTAAGACCGGATTGAATGTAAAATATATTTTAAAAATATATCACTGTTACTTGCATACGCTTCCATGGTAACTCTTTGGGGTTTACCGAACCACTTTTAAAGTGAAATTTTGAGAGTCCGGTTGCATGTCTTGAATAATCCGATGTGTGAAAGGTGTTCGCTCCAGTGAATAGAACCTCGTTTAAGTAAGAGTCCGGAATCTCGCTTAAACGAGTAGGGGCCTCACTCAAGTGAGAAGTCCTGACACCCTTTCTCTCATCCGTTGTGTTCAAATTAAATTGTTTTTCTCTAAATATCGATTAATTTTCAATAAAAGGAAAAATTTATTGTAAGATGTAATCGTTTGAATAAAAAAAATAATAAATGCAAAATAACCTAGGACGTTACACTTGGTATCAGAGCGGTTCTTTCTAGAGCCGGTGTGCGGGCCGATCTAATGATTGTGATAATTTTATGAAAGTTGATTATATTTTGTTGTGTTGAGATTGCGTGTGGTCTGGCACCGTTCCCTTGGCACTCCACTGGCGTAGTATTCTATGAATATAAGGTAAATCTATGATCCCCTGACTGATCTTGGTTATTAATAGTGATGTGTTTGCCCATTGTAGAGTTACTAAATGGACGGAGAGACTAGTTCTGGGGGAAGAGATGATTTCTTCTCTAGATTTACTCAGCTGATGAGTAGGACCGAGTCCGGTCCCACTCTGGATAAATTCCTAAAAAGGAATCCTCCGACTTACAAAGGAGGACATGACTATGACGGGGCATACATCTGGATTAGGGATATCGAGCAGGTTTTTGAATATTTTGAGTGCTCTGAAGAGCAAAAGGTTTAATTTGCTAGTTACCAACTAAAAGATGAGGCTAGAGTATGGTGGTCCCGCGTGAAGGTGCAGATGAACGCAGCCAATGAGCCGTTGGTATGGGTGAATTTTCGAAGGAGGTTCCTTGTTAAATACTTCCCGGACAACTACAAAATCCGGAAAGAAATGGAATTCCTGAAGCTAGAGCAAGACCGGATGTCTGTAGCTGAGTACACCAGCAAGTTTGACGAGCTGTGTGATTTCTACCACCCTTTCTCGTTAGAAGGGACTGAAGGTAGTAAGTGCGCCAAATACGAAGCTGGACTACGGATTGAGCTTCATAGTGTAATCGTACCGATGGAGATTAGGGACTATCCGACCTTGGTGAACAAAGCAAGACTGATAGAAGAAGTGCAGTTGCAAAGGATGTCCCAACCAAGAGATAAAAAGCCATTGAAGGCAAAAGGATTCAGCTTCAAGAGGATGGGTCAATTCTTTCGGGGCGGCAAGTCTTCTGCTACCTCCTCATCCTCCTCTGGTCGAGGTTCCACTGGTCGATCGGGTAATCCCCCTGGGAATCGTACATGCTACAATTGTGGTCAGGAAGGACACATTGCCAAACATTGCCAAGCTAATCAGATTGTGTGCTTCCAGTGCGGACGACCAGGGCACCTTAGGCCTGATTGCCCTCAAAGGCAGCAGCAGGGCAGGACGGATAACCGAACTAACTTTTCTGGGACCCGGGGTTCCAACTTCTCGAGAGGAGGTCGGAATGGAGCTGGTAGAGGGAACCCACAAGCGGGAAGATATGACGCCCAATCTAGCGATGCCCAGAACGCCATGACTGGGCGTGTATTTGCATTTGATGCTTCAGAGGCTATGAGGAATGACAATCTGGTACAGGGTAAGTGCCTCATCTGTGGTTATCTGGTTGATGTGATTTATGATTCAGGTGCCACCCATTCCTTTATTTCGGAAAGTTGTGTGCGACGGCTTGGTTTGCCAATCAGTTTAATGGAGAACGCTCTTATTGTTTCCACTCCAACTGGTTCCACTTTCCGTGCAACTACAGTATGTAGGGAACTACCGATGCAAATCGAAACCCGTACTTTTCGAGTAAATTTTATCTGTATGCCATTGAAGGACTTAGACGTTATTCTAGGTCTTGATTGGCTTGCTGCTAATCATGTGTTGGTCAATTATTATCGGAAGAATATTGTTTTCTCTCAGGAGCTTGACATGAAGAACGGGGTGAGCGATGTCCTAACCACGTATGTTGTTTTATTCGCTTCGGAGGGTCGGCATAACCTCCTGATAAGTGATATTCCGATTGTTTGTGAATTCTCTGACGTTTTTCCGGAAGAAATTCCAGAGCTACCTCCCAGTCGGGAGATTGATTTCTCTATTGACTTGATTCCCGGGGCAGAACCTGTGTCCCGAGCGCCATATAGAATGTCTTTGGTGGAATTAACCGAAGTGAAGAAACAAGTAAACGAATTACTAGAAAAGGGCTTTATCCGACCTAGTGCCTCACCCTGGGGCGCTCCGGTGTTACTGGTAAAGAAGAAGGACGGTAGTATGCGGATGTGCATTGATTACCGGCAGCTGAACAAACTGACAATCAAAAATAAATATCCACTACCTCGGATTGATGATTTACTGGACCAATTGCGAGGCGCCGCTGTGTTCTCTAAGATCGACTTGAGGTCGGGATACCACCAAATCCGAGTGAGGTCGGAGGATATCCCAAAGACAGCATTTCGGACTCGTTATGGGCACTTCGAGTACGTAGTAATGCCCTTTGGAGTAACAAATGCTCCTGCCATTTTTATGGATTATATGAATCGGACTTTTCAACCGTACTTGGACCAGTTTGTGGTGGTATTCATTGATGATATTTTGGTATATTCGAGGTCGGACGAGGAGCACGCTCAACATCTTCGACTTGTTTTACAAGTACTTCGTGAGAAGAAGTTGTACGCTAAACTATCTAGGTGTGATTTCTGGAGGAGTAGTGTATAATTCTTGGGGCATATAATTTCTCAAGAGGGAATCTCAGTTGATCCGACAAAAATTGAGGCGGTTATGGCTTGGGAGAGGCCGAAGTCGATAACTGAGATCAGGAGTTTCCTCGGATTAGCTGGATACTATCGACGCTTCATTGAAGGGTTCTCTCGGATAGCACTTCCTCTAACTCGGTTAACAAGGAAAAGAAACCCCTTCGTGTGGTCGGAGAAGTGTGAATTAAGCTTCCAAACTCTTAAACGATGTTTAACGACTGCCCTTGTGCTTGCACTGCCCGATGTAACACAGGAATTTGAAGTATATTGTGATGCATCCAAATTTGGATTGGGATGTGTGTTGATGCAAGCTGATCGGACAATTGCTTATGCTTCGAGGCAATTGAGGTCACATGAGGAGAATTACCCGACTCACGATCTAGAACTTGCAGCAGTAGTGTACGCGCTGAAGATTTGGCGTCATTATTTGTATGGAGCTCGCTTTGTAGTATTCAGTGATCACAAGAGTCTAAAGTATTTATTTGATCAAAAGGAGTTAAATATGAGACAGAGAAGATGGGTAGAGTATTTGAAGGATTATGACTTCGATTTGAAGTATCACCCGGGCAAAGCGAATATTGTGGCAGATGCGCTAAGCAGGAAGGTACTGCATATGGCGTACTTAATGGGTAGAGAACAGGAATTGCTGGAAAGTTTTAGAGATATGAATGTTGGAGTTGTTATGAACGCACCAAACCGAATGACAATCGGAATGTTAAAAATCTCCAACGAATTTCTGGAGTCGATGGTAGCTGCACAAAAAGACGATAAAGAGTTACTGAGGCTGATTGATACTCAGACCCAAGGCAAAAATGTGGAGATAAATAGGGGTAATGATGGTATATGGAGATTCAAAAACCGAGTGATAGTGCCTGCACATGGAGATTTCAGGCAGGCGGTGTTATCAGAAGCACACAAGAGCTCTCTAAGTATACATCCGGGAGTAACCAAAATGTATCATGACTTAAGAAAGGAATTTTGGTGGCCAAACATGAAGAAGGCAATAATCGAGTATGTGAAATCCTGTGTGATATGCCAGAAGTGCAAGGTTGAGCACCAACGACCTCCGGGTTTGCTTCAACCTCCAGAAATTCCGATCTGGAAGTGGGAAGGTATCACCATGGACTTCGTGTCCGGACTACCCCGCACTCAAACCGGATACAACGCGATTTGGGTGATTGTTGATCGACTAACCAAAAGTGCACATTTCCTATCAATAAATATGAAGTGGTCGCTAGATCGATTAGCTAAGTTGTACGTTGCTGAGATCGTACGACTGCATGGTGTGCCCTCAAGCATTATCTCTGATCGGGATCCCCGATTCACTTCAAGGTTTTGGGGGAGTTTGCAACAACAATTGGGT
Organism: Clitoria ternatea; assembly: GCA_037962975.1. Classification (NCBI taxonomy): domain Eukaryota; kingdom Viridiplantae; phylum Streptophyta; class Magnoliopsida; order Fabales; family Fabaceae; genus Clitoria; species Clitoria ternatea. Next base: position 12,070,269 of record CM075670.1, read on the forward strand.
ACTGAGCTTAAATTGAGTTCGGCCTACCATCCCCAGACCGATGGCCAATCAGAACGGACTATACAAACTCTTGAAGATATGTTAAGGGCATGTGTGCTGGAACAGGGCGGATCATGGGAGAAATACTTGCCCTTGGTGGAATTTGCATATAATAACAGTTACCATAGCAGTATTGGGATGGCTCCATACGAAGCTCTTTATGGTCGGAAATGTCGTACTCCATTATGTTGGAATGAGAACGGCGATGCCCTTCATCTGGGGCCTGAGATGATTCAAGAGATGAATGAACAAATCGCTTTAATCCGAGAGAAGATAAAAATTGCTCAAGACCGTCAAAAGAGTTATTATGACAATCGGCACAGACCCCTTGAATTCCAAGTGGTGATTGGGTGTTCCTAAGGATTTCACCAACTAAGGGTATAGGTCGAATTTTGAAGAGTCAAAAGCTTAATCCGAAGTACATTGGGCCATACCAAATACTAGAACGGATTGGTGAAGTCGCTTATCGACTGGATCTTCCCCAATCGTTGACTAACATTCACAACGTGTTCCACGTATCGCAACTTCGAGCCTACATTCCGTGTGATACCATGATTGTACCGAGTGATTCCATTGAAGTGAAGGAGAACTTGACGGTGGAGGCGGTACCAATCGGCATTGAAGAGCATCAAACCAAACGGTTAAGGAACAAGGAAGTACCGCTGGTGAAGGTGAAGTGGCAGAATTTACATTGGATAAACTACACTTGGGAGTTAGAATCCGATATGAAACGAATGTACCCTCATCTTTTTCAACCGGAACACTGATTTCGGGGACGAAATCTCCTTTTAGGGGGGGTGGATGTAACATCCCTGATGTTTTAATGAGAATTATAAGAAATGGGAAATGTTAGTAAATATTTTAGAAGTTTTATATAATATTTGTTATGTCCGAGCCAAAGATTGGAAAAGCCGATGTCGAGGTCGGTATCTGAAGCGCGAGCAGGCGGAGTTAAAGATCGAAAGTGAAGGAGAAGAGCGGGCAGGGCTAGGCGGTCTGGTCCAACCGTTGTGAGGAGAGCGCCTCACACGAGGGTAAAGACCGGATTAACCTCACGATGACTGAAACAACGGATGTAGGTAACCATGAGGTGAGCACGGATGAGATATCCGATCTATCAGGTTGTAGCTCGGATTTCCGAGGTATGAACACTAAGTTAGGACGTCGGGGGCCGATATTTATATCGGGCCTATACTCTTGTGAATTATTAGAGGATTGTGAATACTTAAACGTTGAGGGAATAAACACGTGTAATTGATTTGATAACTATGCAATAGTTTAAAATAGTGAAAAATTGATTAAATTTAGTAAGAATACAAATAAAATAAAGGAAAAGACGATCTTGCCCATGAGCTATATATATAAGGAAATTCTCTTCTTTCCTCTTCATCATTTACAAGTTACCTTGCTGTTGGCCTGTTCCTTCTCTTTCGTTTTACTCTTCTCTCTTAACGCTGATCTACATGCACTGGAGAGAGACTCCATTTGTGTCTGAACTTCAATTTAACCCCATTCCTGTGATCGAGACTTCAAGGTGAGTCTACTGATCCGTTCTAATTATGATTCCCTTATTCCTTTTATTCTTTGGCCGTTAAGAGCCATGCATGGCTATATTCGTGGTTGTTCTCCACTCCTCTGGTGAGTGTGAGCCCAAATGCAGTCCATGAACTAAGGGCGTTGAAGTGATGAAGCTATACTTTATAATTCGTAGGTAGTAGGCTAAGCAACGGAAGACTGAGTGAAGGAGTTGAGACTGCAGAACCGGTGCTCAGAGAAAGAAATCGGCACAGAGAGCAGATCATCGAAGCGTGGAACCAAAGTAAGGGGGGTGTTCAGGTTATAATTAATTAGAATAGGACTCACTTCTTATTCAGGTCTTTGAGGTAACGTAAACAGACTAAGGAAAATGTTGTTAAACGTAATTGTGTGTTTATGCTGTGCATGTGTGATTGAGTTTATTAATTTGTGGATGATCGGATGTGGATGAGTTTATCATGTATGATCTTGTGAATCTAATGTGAAATGATCAGTGTTATGTGACGTCGGGTTAGCAAGCAGGCTACCCGAGTGATGAGAAATTGATATTATTGTGAGAAAGGTAAACTGTTGAATGATTATGTGGTATGGGATGGTCGACGGTATATGATAGCCCCTCATTTCCGGCTCCCGTGGTTTTTGTGCCCAGTTGAGCTACCCAGTGGTCAAGTAGGACCCAGTGGTCGAGGTGGAGAGTCAAGTAGGACTCGGTGAACCAAGCAGGGTTCACGGGGTGTCAAGTAGGACCCCCAGCTGAAGGCCAATCCTTTAGTATCCGGATACTAGGAGTCAGATTGTATGAGAGTCAGTTGTGATCGTGATGCATGTAATGAATGTGATGTATGTAATAAATGTTATGAATGTGAGGAATGTGATGGAATTGCGTAGTTGGTTTAATACAGTTACTGCATGAAATACTCTATGTTTCAGTATGTTTATTTACGGGTGATGCTTGATGTGTATGTATCAATATGCATGTATAGTGTTAAATTCCGTTCTATATTAATTATAATGCCAAACACTCACCCTTGCATTATTTTTTTTAGTAACCAGAGACAGGGAGGGGGAAGGAGCTATGGAGCCGCGCCAAGGGGGAGAACGGTGCCAGGGTCTGAGTGAATTTGAGTGACTCTTGATAGAGTCATATGTGTGTATAAAACTTCGTAATATAATTATTAGTTATGTTTAATTAAGACCGGATTGAATGTAAAATATATTTTAAAAATATATCACTGTTACTTGCATACGCTTCCATGGTAACTCTTTGGGGTTTACCGAACCACTTTTAAAGTGAAATTTTGAGAGTCCGGTTGCATGTCTTGAATAATCCGATGTGTGAAAGGTGTTCGCTCCAGCGAATAGAACCTCGTTTAAGTGAGAGTCCGGAATCTCGCTTAAACGAGTAGGGGCCTCACTCAAGTGAGAAGTCCTGACACCCTTTCTCTCATCCGTTGTGTTCAAATTAAATTGTTTTTCTCTAAATATCGATTAATTTTCAATAAAAGGAAAAATTTATTGTAAGATGTAATCGTTTGAATAAAAAAAAATAATAATAAATGCAAAATAACCTAGGACGTTACAGTATAAGGCTTGAAATTGTGTCATTCCGATGGCCGAATGTAGTGTGGTGTTAAACCAATACTCCGCTAGATGCAGATACTTGTACCAATATTTTGGGTGGTCGATTGTAAAGCAACGTAAATATGCTTCCAGACATCTGTTTGCGACCTCTGATTGGTCATCCGTTTTAGGATGGTATAAAGAATTGTATTTTAAAGTAGTTCCTGGCAGGTAGAAGAGCTCCTTCTGATAAATAAAGGATCCCAATTTGAAACAATAGCCTTCAGCACGCCATGCAACCTGTGGATTTCTCTGAAATTCAGGTGAGAATTGTTCTTTAACCTTCGCTTTTCCTTTTCTCTGAAAATCTCTTGATTAGAAATACAGGAATAACATTAAAGATACAAAAATATAATAAATGTAATATTCATGAAAAAAAAGGTTGTCATTTCTAATATCTTAAATTCAATCTTTAGGGCTAAATTCTTTGAAAAAACCGCTGATTTATTGGGGGGGAAAAATATTAGTATGGTTACAATTTTTTAATATATGTACGCAGTATATGTTAAAAAATAGAAAAATTAATATTTTATTAAAAATTATGTTAAACTTGTCTTTAAAATGATAAAAGAAAGTATATTAATGTTATAATTTTACAGTTTTTTTATTTGTTTTCAAAAATCGATATTGTGGCTCGTAACTTTTGCCTATGAGGAATACTGATACAAATCTCGATAATATGTGCTTGGAATATGGCGCAACAATGGTCAAAAATTGCCCATAAGATAAGAATCACCGAGTTGTGAACCACGTGGCACTTCCTTATGCATTGCATTGTCCCTTGGTATGTGTAAAAAGACACGCTCCTTTGAAAAACCCAAGGTACTGGTACTACCCTGGTGTGCCCCACGCAGCTTTTTCAAGATCCATTTATGAATAGGGATATACCCTTTGTTTTACAAGATATTGGTCCTCTTATTTTATTAGTTTCCACCTACTAAATTTAAACTTAAGTGTATTTAAATTTGTTAGAATTAAGTCCACAAGCTTTACAATTTTAAACCCACTAAACTCATTCAATAATATATTCAAATTCGTTGAAATTGTGTTTAAATTTATCTTCTTTTTACAAGTCCAAACTTGTTTCAAAAACATATACTTATTTTATTTTGAAATATAAATTATATGCTACAATCTTTTTTGTGTTTTTTTTTGTATGTTTCACTTTATAAAATATGGAACTATTAATTTTTTCAAAAATTTCCCTTAATCTTTTATATTATATTTCCTTGAGCTTGTTCAGTTTTATGATAATTTTGTAATTTTATCAGTAAGATGTTAGGTGAGAAGAACTTAAAAAATCAAAGATAATTTTCTTAAATATAAAAATTCAACATTTTAAATATATATAAATTAGTTTAAAATGACTTATATACGAAACACAAAAACTAATTTTTCTTTCTTCAAATTTCTTACATACTTTACTTTATTTTTTTATAAGTATGTTATTTCATGAAATAATATTAAAAAAATGAAGAAATGTTATTGATAAATTATATTATAATTTTTAAGATTTTATTATCCATTTAAAGTATAAATATTTTATTAAAAATATTGTATTTATTAGACTTTTGTATTTCTCAATCTTATAATTGCATTCACGTAAAAGAAAATACCAATTTAGGAGGCTTAATTTTAATCTTAAAGATTGATCGATCAAAATCGTAATTTTAAAATACATTTCTTTATATTTTTAACCGTTGATCAACTCGATGAATAATATAAAGTAAAATTTATAACTAAAAGTAATTTTAATATACATTTTAATCAAGATCAAACTGTTCAAATGAATTTTACAAAATGAAATGATAATAGGAGCTACAAAACTACAAATTCTTTTAAAGTATTATCTAGTGGCACTGTAGACAAACGATATATGTGTAGGCTTTTTCTTACTTTTGCTTTTACTGCTTTAGCACTCGTTACATGACTCAAATATATGTGTCATGTGTTTTTTTAAAAAATATTAGTATCTTTAGTATACAGTTTGAGAAAATAAAATTATAAAAATAAAAAATAAAAAATTAATATTAATTTTTTATATTATTTAAAATAATTAAAACTCTATTTCATCATAAAAAATTTTGAAATGTTTGATTTATAATTGAAGAGATAGAGTTAAATTAAAATAAAAATTTTAAAAATTAATAATTAAAATAAAAATTTTAAAAATTAATATTAATTCTTCGTATCATTCAAAATAATTAAAACTTTGTTAAGTGAGTGATTGGAGTTTTCAAAAGGTTCTCTTAAAATTTGTTAAATAAAAGTTGAAGTTAGAGGGAAAGACATTGGAGAACCTAATCAGGGAACGTGCTTTCTGACGGGCCGGCACGTGTGACACGCGACAACGAAGCCGCTCTTTTCGTGGGTCCCAACCCCACTTACATCTCTCTGAATTTATGACTACATATATTTCTGTCGTTGACTTTAAAAACAAAATAATAAAACAATTTTTCTAGCTTGTTCAACTTTATACAAATAAAATATTAGTGAAAGGTAAATTTCTTTTATTAAAAATTATATTAAACTCCTCTTAAAAAAATTACAGAAAGACTATTTCAATAAAAAAAATTGTTCCTTTCATTTTCATTCTGTATAAAATTTTACAAGTTAAATAATTCACACTAGATATTAATAAAAGGATGGGAATGGTGAAATATTACATGAATTTAAACGTAAAAAAAATAACTACTACCTATCTTCATCTCCTAACACAGAAACATCTTAACTAATAAAAAAAATTAGTTAACATAGTTAACTATCCTGCACCGTTAATTATAATTAATCATAAAATAATATATGTGCGTAGATATAATACTAGTATTATATATTATACTAGTATTATATATTTTCTCTCTCTTGAATTTTTATTAATTGTTATATTTATCAAATAATTACTAATTGAGACCATGAACAATGTGATAGTCCTTAACCATTAACCACTTAGTGATTACTCTGTTTGTTAACATTAGTGAGAGAATTTCATGGCTTCCATCTATATAAAGGTTACTTTATTTATTTTTTTAATGATATTTGAAGTTACTCGATCTTTTAAATGTACGTGTAAATTAGGATATTCAGATTCGATTACGATAGTAATTAATCTCCTTATTGGCTTGTGGGCACATTGATTGATGAGACAACTGACCCAGAGTTTTTAAAGTCGTTCAATACAAATGGTTTCATAAATCCATTTGAAAAAGATTTCATAAACTTATGAATAACATGTTATCAAATAAGGCAACAAATTGCTTAAAACATGGTTTTTGCAATAGGCTCTAATTCCACTGTTACGGAATTCAAAATGGACACACAATGGAAACATAAGGATTTTCATTGGTTTTGTAAAATATGTAATTTAAAGCAATAACAAACCACGAAATGAGTGTAAATATTTTTCTCTTGTTGCACAATTTGATTAAAGTGTAGTTGTAGGCTCATTTCTACAAAAGTCCACATAAGCATTCCCACCAAACCACTTTGCCTTCAAATACTAGTATGGTAATGCACAACATTTTTACAACCTTTTGTGAGTTGTCGTGTTGAGTTTCACTAAAATCGTCAGTCACCAATAAACATCATATGCTCTATTTATACACTCAAGCCTAACATAAAAACTACTACTAGAAATTGACTTTTTCTTATTCTAAATGAGATAGGTTTGATAGCTTTTATTATAGTTAAACTAAAACAAAATTATTTTCTGGTGGACTTACTCTAACTATGTAACTCTATAGGTGGTATATTTGGTTTATATTAAATATAATTAATTCTAATTTAAAATAATAAAATGAGTGACATCTTACAATACACCATTATCAAAATATAAACTTATATCGATTTGATATAACCTATAAGTGATAAACATTATATGTTTGTTTCATTTGCTGCTATATTTAATTAGGTTCACGGCAATGTAAGTCTTCATCTTTATGCGACCTAGATAGTTTTCTTGATACCTAACTATACTTAATTTGAATAAACATATAATATTTATCCTTTTTAGCATGGTCATGTATTTCTTATCAAGTGGCCCATGGATATCACTTCCGTTACAAGGGAGACACGAATCTCATCTACATTACCTCTTTATAGGTGACATTTAGGTAGGAATGGTGGTGACTTCGGATCAAAGGACTACATATAGCATTATCACATTGAAAATTTCTTATGATATTCATGTAACATTTTTGTAATATTTTTATAGTGGATCCATCCAGTACCCCATTACTTTTGATGTGTAGCTATGTAAAGACTTTGTATGGTTCATATTTATGAATTGTAAGATAAGGTTATCAGTACATTCATACACTAGTCTTAGTGAATTAATATGTTCTCATATTAATACTTGACCAGAGACAGCTTATGGATAATTCTCATATTGACATACGCTTTCATGGACTAATAAAGACCATTAAACCATTTAACAAAATGTTTTATTCAATAAAGTGATACGTCTAAAACATTTAAGCTTTTAATACATACTTCTAACATCTTCATGTTTCTCTTTTTATTATTTCTACTATTTTCCTTATGTGCATCAAGAGTGCCAAATTTAAGATTTTTAGAAAGTGTTCATTTAGTAAGCAAGTGCAATGAATATCCCCAATGGTTTTTAAGTTAAGGAATACTAGAATTGTTACCCGTCACCTAGAATAAAAAATAGAACCAAGCTTAATTCTTTGTGCGTGGAAGAGAATTACCCATAGGCCATAAATTCATTGAATCAATAAAATTAAGTTATATATTTTATAACATAATAAACATAACCATCGCCTATTGGAATAGTTTTAAGAAAGATCCTAGTACATGTATGTGTGTGTGAATGAGACAGAGAGACACATACACACACATAGATGGAAAGGAAATAAAGTATGTAAAATCATAAAACAAAAGAGCCATTAAAATTTAAAAAACATGCATATGATAAAGTTAAGAATAAGTATGCATCCTAAAAACCAAATACCAATGGAACTAAATCAAACCAGGACTCAACAATAACTTTAACATGGGTAAGAGAAGAAATAAAAATCATAGACAACTAAGATAATCAACTAAGTAACGTAAGAACAAGTAAGTGAATTCCCTTAATAACCTTAAGCTGAAATCTGACATTATCATTAATGTAAGCTAACATCTTTCTAATTTATTGCTTGAAAACTTCCCCTATGTTATTTATTAGGTACATGAAATGATGCATGAGGAAAAAACTCAAGCATGCAAGAAGAATGTGGGGTTGGTTCCTTTATTTCCTTTCCCATTACTTCTTAGGTACATGAAAGAATGTAGGAAGACAAACCTTATTGAGACCATAAGATTACAAGGAGCGGAGCATTTAATGCATAATCAACACATAATCCACCATTTGTTTATCCTTCATAAATGCACACTAGCCACACTACAAAAACATTATCATTTACCAACATACATAATATAGTAGTTGTTATGTCCGGTATAGAAGGACATACTTTCGATATTGATATCGGATATATAAATTCTTATCCCTTACACCGACCTTTGGGCTTTTCTTAATCTTTCAGCCTAGAGGAGCCACCTCTGGATTTCTTCTTTTGGGTAAAGCCATCACCATCACCATGGTGATGTTTCCTCCTTTCGTTCTTAGGTCCACCTTTCCGATAGATTTTGGTGGGCTTATCAGTAGGAAGGCTCACGGTCTTGACCTTCTTCATCTTTGGTTGAATATAGTTCTCTGTGCCCTCGACACTAGGTTGAGCAGTAAAAAAATTGATCCCCGTGTTTCTTTCACATCGAACATATAAAAGAGTTAGAACACCAAACAAGCACATGTTTATACATACATTAATGCAAGGAAAAAATTCATAAATTAACCAAGGGACCTCAGATATTCATCTTGCTTATCGTCACTTCTTAATAGGTTCCAACATTTAATAGGCATAAATCTGGTGGTTTCAGAGAGAGAATCTACAACCAACTTCAACATTGGACAAAGCTAACCTTTATCCATAATGTATATCGCATTCTCAAGGAAAAAGTGCTCATATATTTAGTTTATATAAAATTTCTGGGATCCATCAGTATTCTCCCACAATACCCGTTTTCATTCTTTAACAAAGATCTTATAGAAAAAAATGTTTGAAGGTCTAGTTTGTAGTCTTGGCAGACTTAGTGAAAGATTTAAAATCTATAACATCACTTTGGCAACGTAAGTTAAGAAAACTTAACCCATCATCGTGGTTTCCCCACCTCAGTATGCATGCATATTGGAAGAACATTGCCACAGTCAATTTAAAATGGAAGTACTTCCCCAACATCTCCACAGAATTCACTAGACCCCAACCGTTTAGATGAAGTTGACTGAGGGTGACATCAAAAAATCATAGCACCCTATCTCAAACTCATTCATTGGGAATTTCACTGATACCCTAGTAAAGCATATCTCGTACATATACATGAAACATGGCCTCGAATAATGGAATATCCGACCACTTATTAATGGTGCGATTTATGGAAAAATTATCCTTGTTTCTTGTAGAAGGATAAATCAGGACCTCGTCTAACTCTATTTTATCTTGTTCTTCAACATACCAAGATACAATGGACATGGCTCCCAATGCACCCAGAAGTACTAGTCCTTAGCTTTTTTAGTGATCCAGTCGATGTGATTTGTTATGACATTTGTATTTACATGACCAGTCATAATTATTGACTTGCTAGCAGGGTTAGGGTGATAAGATCCTTTAGAGGCCATTAGTTTGACTTTGTGTTACAAAAAAAAAAGATACATCGATAAAAGGAGGAATGGTTATATATAAAATTGGAATCTGAAGCCTAGGATGATGGCACAGATACTGGTGATGCAAGGGGTGGTTCGTTAATGGATTCAAATGAGGATATTAGTTCATCTAAGTATTAGTGTAACACCTCACTAGTAAGCCATTTTATCCCAGAGGAAGAAGGCTTAGGTAAGGATGCTATAGCTCCCTTTGTATCCATACTCTAGAACCTACGTATCTGAGTTTGTGAAATTCATAGCTTGCGTCAAAATCTCATAGGCAACTATGACAATGGCTTAAAGAGTTCTTCAATTGGCTCATCACTTGTGTGATTATCCTTTATATCACAGTTTGAGAAAAAAAACTTTGAACAACAATTTAGAGTTAGGACATGGATGATACTTGGGTGGATGACGAAAGTGGTTTGCTTTGTATGAGCCAAGGAAACTAGTATGGCAACATAATATCAAAACAACAATGATGTTAATAAGGAAAATTACCCAATGATTGGGATGAGTTCCTTCCTTTTATAGAAGAGGCCCAAGGGCTGAAGAGGGATGAGCCATTACGATGTAGTAATTACCCCAACATACGCGTTATTTCACATTTCAAATAACTACAATGTATGAATTGAAAAAACTTAACCATTCACAACATTGCCATATCACACATTCAAGTTAAAGGAACTCCCAAGTCACTCCAACGGGGTAAGATCAAATGATCTGGACCCAATACCAGTCATTATCATAAATCCCCAAGTGTTTAGCTCTATATAACCCTTGATAATTGATATCACATGATGAGTCAGTATTAGAGAAAGGTTGTAGGATTCATTAGGGACATATTGGACCTACAAGGGTGTTAGGGTTGTTTGCACATGTGTTAGCTTTCTTTGTACTTTATGGAAAGGAAGCACCACGTTAATGAGTAAGGAAGCACCACGTTATAAACTATCGCCTTTGGATAAACGAGCTGCCATAACTCGTTAACCATAATAAAACCCAAGTTATCAAACACAACCACAAGACCAAGAAAGAAAAATGCCTTTTGTAGGAACATCTAATAGCCTACAAAGCTTAAGGAATTCAACAAAGGCTTTCATGGACCAAACATTAATTGAATTACCACCAACCTTCTCATAATTGAAAAGAATACTATTAAAATGACTTGATACACACCAAGGCTTATTCACACTAAGAGAGAAGTGAAAAAACTCATCCTAGAGATCCTTCTCACCCTTTTGAGCGGAGAGTACATAAACAACCAAGATAACAAAAACAACAACTCCTATGACTTTTAGGTGAATGGCTTACTCATGGAGAGCCATAAAGAAAAGGTTATGGAAGCAAACAAAGTCTTTAACCAGACTAGGGAACACCTTTTTCTCAGCCCCTCTATAGTTTTGAATAAGGAACACTATCACTACTAAAAAAACCCTAAACAGCTACCTGACATTAGCGACCACCGAATCCCGTCGCTAATTAGCCACCGCATTAGCGACCGATGTATAACAAAAAGGACCAAAAATATGTTAGTCACTCCTTTAGCGACCGCCCGAATTTGCGGTCGCTACCAATTGTAAAAACCGTCGCTAGTACGGTCGCTATGTTTACCTCCACCTAGTTTTGGTTTCCCGCCAGGATTTTCTATTGGCGCCAAATAGTAGCGACGGCGTTTGTCCGTCGCTAGGGTTTGTAATAGTGACGGAAGCCTCCGTCGTGGCTATTTGTTTGTCCAATTTAGTGACGGAGGTTATCGTCCGTCGCTACGGTTTTTGCTTCCCTCAATAAGTTTTCTTTTCATAATGAAAGGTAGTGACGGTTCGCCTGCACCGTCGCTACTTTTCTGGAGGGTAGTGACGGAGTAGAGTAGCCGTCGCCAACATTTTCGTCTTCCCTCCATATTTTCTTTAAGTTAGTGACGGTGGGGCGTAACCGTCGCTAATTTTCTGGAGGTTAGTGACGGAGTTGAGTAGCCGTCGCTAACATTTTCGTCTTCCCTCCATATTTTCTTTAAGTTAGTGACGGTGTGGTGAAACCGTCACTAATATTCAGGAGGTTAGTGACGGATTTATCTTACCGTCGCTAATCTTCAGGAGATTAGGGACGGAGTTTGTGTGCCGTCGCTAAGTTAGTGACGGTGGGTATTCACCGTCGCCAATCATTTTATTGTAGTGACGTTGTTAGCGACGGGTAATTAGTCGTCGCTAAGTATTTAATCAAACTCGACAGCAACCCCTTTCCCTGTCAGTTGCCCTATCTTTCCCATTCCTCTTGCAGCCTCCCTCTCCTCCCTCCCTTCGTCGGACCTGCTACCTCACCCGCCGTCGGACCTGCTACCTCACCCGTCGTCTCCCTCTCCTCCCTCCCTTCACCGTCGGACCTCCTTTCCCTGTTCGTGTGCCTCTCACCCGCCGTCCCCCCTCTCCTCCCTCGGAAGCCCTCTCTCACGTCTACTCCTTTCTTCCTCCGTCGAGCCTCCGTGTGCCATTGCAGGGTAAGGTTTGTCTCTCACTCACTCTCTCGTCCTCTCATCTCTTTTGTCATTTGTTCCCCTGTTCTGGCGTCTTCTCCGACACTGTTCCGGTAATATATATATATATATATATATATATATATAATATACTTATCCAAAACCTAAAAATTTTCTCTATTTTCTATAATGTGATTCAAAAATCAAAAGGTTGTGCGAATTTTGCATCTGTTTGTTTTTTCGGATTTTTGTTAGTGTAACTCAAAAGGTTTGGATCTGATGATTATCCTTGGTAAAACTTTGAGTATTGTTTGATGTGTGAAGATTGTGTTTGGTTGTTTTTGAAGTTTTAGTGAGTAACCTTAGCCCTTAGTTACGGGTCAAATATACAAAAATGGTGAAATAAATAGCTGAATAATTGTTGGTGCGTTGACTAACGATTGTGGAAAGAATAGTGAAGTTAGTTGAACACCTAGGATTTTATCTTCAAATTTCAGATGGAGCTTTTTGGATGTTTTTCCAGTGGAAAAGTGCAGTAGAGCTCTTTTCAGCATCTCTCTATCTCAGTGTATGATATTATATCATTCTGTTATATGGTTCAGTTCATTTGCTACTTTAGTGTTAGTTCAGATTGTCTTTATAGAGTTCCCGAATTCTTGGAAATAGCTTTTGGATGCCCGGCTCAAGTGCAGAATTTGAGAATTCTTTGGTCTCTGGTGCTGCTTTCTGTTACTTTTTAAAGTTAGTTTTGCATGTATAATCTGGATTTGAATCTGCATTGTATGATATAGATTGTTTCAATTACATTTCACCTCTTTAGTTGGAAATTATCTTGGTTGATGTCCTACTGGAACAGGGTTCAATTTGTTTCATCTGACCAAAGTTCCTGCATGTTGACTATAGGGGTGTAGGTGCCATATTTAATTCCTTGTTTTGCTCCTTACTAAGTGGAGAAATTACATGCAAAAAATTTTAGCCATCTCTATAGTATAAGCCAGGTGAGCTTTATTAGACAGTAAAAATATTAGTGGATAATTGGTGAAAAGTTGAAAATTTGTAATGATTTAATTAATAACTAATTGCTTGATCCTTTTTGGCTTTAGTAATGTACTGTTCTTGCCATTAAGAGTTTCTGAATTTTGAAAAAGGAAGGAAGTATCACTGCTGTCCCTAAGCAAACAAGGGCAAAAATAGTAACACTGCTGGTTCGGTAGTCCTCGAAGGCTGGTCTTCCACTCCCTTTCTTCCACTCACGCGTTGGTCACAGGAAGAAAAGGTTATAATTTCTTAACTTAATTAAATAATAAGAAATGCTTGGCCGTTTCTCTGTTTAGGCTCGGTGGGTTAAAGTTCTCTGTTTAGGCAATGATGCATCGTAAAGTGTCTTCATGCTTGCTTTAATCATGGTTGGGTTTAGGTGGTCATATTCTTAGGTTTAGAAGTAGGTATCAAATTAATATATGGTTTGGTCTTAGGTGAATCTAATGTGAACAGTCTGTAATATATGAAGAATGTGAATGAAAAATGTGTGTTTTCTTTAAAATGAATTTCATGGGTTTCCTTTCACATGTTTGTTATAATGTCTATGAAGCTGAATGAAAAATAGGCATATTCTATTTAGCTATTGACATGCTCAATGGAATGTGTGAGTGAAAATGATCAAACCACAACATGTAATGCTAGTGTGGAGACCCAAATTTTCTTGAAACAGGAAAAGCAAATCAGTAGTTGAAAAATGAACCCAATCGTGACTCATAAAAATTTTGCATCCTCCATCATCAAGCTGTTAGGTATTTAAAGTCCCACTCATACAAATTTTGGTGCATATTTTGGCAAAAGTACCCAATTAATTCCCTTATGTGAGGTGTAATAGAAAATATACCGTAGAAGAGTTGGAAGCAAATGGAAGGAAAATGTCTCCCCAAATGCTAGGAGCATAATCCACGGACGGTCGCCGGATATCATCCAAAAGGGACATCTTTGTTATATGTGGAATAACAATGAAACACCCAAACCTTGTTGGCTCTATAGCTCACTCTTATGTATTAAAACTCTTCAACTTGAGGGGTGATGTTTTAGACATCTATTTGGGTTTTAGCAATGCCTATTTATAGTGGATCAGAATTTATTATTTTATTACTCCCAAAATCACCTTTAAAAACTTCATAATACGAGGTACAGAACTGGTACACAGGACAATACGAGGTAAACGGTATTATCTAACCATCAATATTAATTATATAATTGTTTAAATTTTGTTTAATCAACAAATGAAAAATTTACTTATAATTAATCCTAATTTAACAACCCTTATTCAACTAAACAAACACCTCTGGGACTCCTATTGCAGCTGCACAAGCTGAAATGTTTAGGCCAACAGGAAGAGAATGGTGCATTTGATTTGAAAAGATATTACTTGGGTCTTTTAACTAATTAACTCATCTAAGAAGAGTCTTTATAAATTAACTCATCTAAGAAGAGTCTTAACAAAAAACGTTTAGAATGTTTAATAATGCAAATGTAGTCTCTGTTGCGTCTCTCATGGACTCATTCTCACGTGGATCCCAAGTGTCTAGATCACTAAGAAGTCATGGCTGTGTAATCTATTATTTGCTTTGCGTGTCTCTCTTTGTTTAGTTTCCTTGCTACTTGTAACGTTCTAACGACTTCTTGGTTTGTCATACAGAGTAACACAGATCACGCGTGGTCTCTGATCGTCTCTCTTCAGCTCCGTATTCATCACCGACTTTTTTCGCTAGGTAATCCCCTAACGCTGACTTTCTCGATATATGTATGCATGTCAATTATTGTTTGTTAGTAGAGAGATTAGGAACTGGTTTTGATGTGTTTATAATGAGTTTTATGCATGTGTAATGTTGTTTGTTAGTGGAGAGCAGAGCTCATTAGGCATTGGTTGTGTGCTGATAACATGATTCTTTATGCATGTGTAATGTTGTGTGTTAGTGGAGAGCAGAGCTCATTAGGCATTGGTCTTGTGTACTGATAACATGATTCTTTATGCATGTGTAATGTTGTTTGTTAGTGGAGAGCAGAGCTCATTAGGCATTGGTTTTATGTACTGATAACCTTGTCTCTCGATCGTATTCATAACTCTGAATATCATATACAATACGTATGGTATGTATATTTATCATTTCTGGAAAGTTTTATGTATGTAACAGGTTGTTCGTAAATTTGGGAAATGTCCAGTTTACAGGGGAGACTCTGCCAAAATTTTGACAGGCTCCCTTTCTTAGGAAACTTAAAAAATGAAACTCATGATTTAATAATGTAGAGTTTAGTCGTGTGTGAACCCATTAGATTCCCGTTCAAGTTTCAAAACAACCGGCTAATGTACCGTGTTGTGTTGGATCTTGAATTGTCCCAGTTGGACAGTTTGGTATGAATT
The DNA here is from genome assembly GCA_037962975.1 of Clitoria ternatea. Taxonomy (NCBI): domain Eukaryota; kingdom Viridiplantae; phylum Streptophyta; class Magnoliopsida; order Fabales; family Fabaceae; genus Clitoria; species Clitoria ternatea. Next base: position 12,086,103 of record CM075670.1, read on the forward strand.
TGTAACCAGTAGGGCGTAACCCATCAATGTTGTATATAGTCTATCTTAAGACGTTGAATGTTCATATAAAATTTCGGTTATGGTGTTTCGTATTGTCCCCAGGGTGCATGTCTGCGTGCGGTGTTTCATACCGTACGTATCTCTGTGTACTCGGGGACTAATGCGAAATGCTGCCGAAATTTTAAATGAACATGAACGACACAAGATAGACCACATACAACAGAGATGGGTTACAGTTGGTTGCATATTCATCCCGAATGGGATAGGGCCCCACCAATTTGCAACATCAAAGAGATAGGGAGTGATTTACAACCGACAGTCAAATAAAATTACAATAATTTAAAGTAACAGAAATCGTGCTTGTTAGATATTGTAAATGGAGGTACCGGCTAATCGGCGATGGATGTACAACCGACTAGATCGCAATCGGCGAGTGACTGAGGAGTTTATGATGGGGCTGTTGGAGTTCATTCCGTTCGCTACAGCAAACACGCCTGGATTTGAAGTGACTCAGAAGATCCGTTGTCCGTGCTCAAGGTGCAAATGCATGAGTTTTGAATACGCGGATGATGTCATGTGCCACCTAACTGAGAAAGGGTTCATGGAAACATACCACTGCTGGTACAACCATGGTGAGCAGTTACCGCGTAGACCGTCAGACGTAACCGTGCAACAGTCTTACTACGAGGTTGGAGGAAACAAGGATACGTACAACAACATAGAACAAATGGTGATGGATCATGTTGGACCCTTCACCGGGCGTATGCTGGAACATAATGACCAAGCAGGTAATGGGGACTCTGACAATGCAGAGGAGGATCCTAATCCGGAGGTGAAGAGATTTTATGATTTGTTGGCGGCGGCTCAGACTCCATTGTGGGACGGGTGCAACAATCACACTGAGTTATCCGCCTCCCTAGCTGCTTTAAGCATAAAGGCAGATTATAATCTTTCTGGAGGTTGTTTTGATAGAATGGTCAGTCTGATGGGTTCCACCATGCCTAGTAATCACAGAATGCTAGCAAACCTGTACCATGCTAAGAAACAAGTGGCAAACTTGGGGCTGGGTTGTGTGAAGATAGAGTGTTGTGTTGGTGGATGTATGCTGTTCAGAAATGAGTTTGCAGACGAGAGTGTCACAAAATGTCTGCATTGTAATGAGGAACGCTACAAGACCGTTAAAAGGAGAGGGAAGGTAACCCGGACGGCCAGGAAGAAAATGTGGTACTTCCCTATAACACCGCGTCTTCAACGCCTGTATGCCTCATTGTCCACGGCAAAACACATGCGTTGGCATGCTCTGAACCGATCACAAGAGGGGTTTCTTTGCCATCCTTCCGACGGGAAAGCATGGAAGTGTTTGGATGAGCTATATCCGGACTTTTCTGGCGAGCCGCGAAATGTAAGACTTGGACTATGTACTGATGGGTTTAACCCTTTCGGTCAATACGGAAGGGCTTACTCTTGTTGGCCAGTCATCCTGACCCCATACAATCTGCCGCCTGATATGTGTATGAAGAGGGAGGTCATGTTTCTATCTATACTGGTTCCAGGACCCAAAAATCCAAAGGCGAACATAGACGTGTTTTTGCAACCGTTGGTTGAAGAGTTATCACAGTTATGGGATGTCGGGGTAATGACATACGATGTGTCTTTGAAGAACAACTTTATGATGCGTGCTGTTTTGATGTGGACTATTAACGACTTCCCGGCCTATGGTATGCTTTCTGGATGGTCCACGTCTGGGAAGCTTGCTTGCCCTGTATGCATGGAACATACCGGGGGGGAATCACTCCCTGTTAGTGGCAAGACAAGTTTCTTTGACTGTCATAGAAAGTTTCTACCGTTGGATCACCCGTTTAGGAGGAACAAAACCGCTTTTAAGAAGAACAAGGTTGTTAACGAACCTCCACCCCGTAGGTTATCTGGTGCACGAGTTTGGCAGAGGGTCGAAGAGTATCCTTACATCTGGGACAAGAGTGTTAAGGAGTTTACGGGTTACGGTAAGGAACACCACTGGGTGAAGCAGAGTGTGTTGTGGGATTTGCCATATTGGAAAGACTTGTTGTTAAGACACAACGTTGATGTGATGCACACTGAACGTAATGTTTTCATGAATATTTTTGACACTGTTATGGACATCAAAGGGAGAACAAAGGACAACGAGAAGAGTCGTCTAGACCTTCCGATTTGGTGTTCCAGAAAGGAGTTGGAGTTGAGGGATGCGGGACGTGGAAGAATGTTTAAACCCCATGGAAAATATGCTTTAACTAGACCACAACAGATTGCTGTGTGTATTTGGATGAATGGGTTGACCCTGCCTGACGGATTCGCCTCTAACTTGAGTAGATGTGTCGACGTGAAGGAGGGCAGGGTGTTTGGCATGAAAAGTCATGATTGCCATGTGTTTATGCAACAACTACTCCCGTACGCGTTTCATGCCTTACCGAAGCCTATTTGGAAACCGTTAGTGGAGTTGAGTCACTTCTTTAAGGAGTTGACGGCTACTTCGTTGAGTGTGGAGAAACTTGTGAAGATGGAAGAAACTATCCCGGTATTGATTTGTAAGTTGGAGCAGATTTTCCCACCAAGTTTTTTTGACTCCATGGAGCATTTGCCTATCCATCTACCGTACGAGGCCTTGGTTGGTGGCCCAGTGCAGTATCGTTGGATGTATCCATTCGAAAGGTGAATGCTTGGTGAACTCTTTAATTTACTTGCAAATCATGCTTATAATAGTATTTTCTAACTTAACACCACCTTGTTAATGATGTTGAAGATTCTTACGCTCTTTAAAAGATAAAGTGTCGAACAAAGCCTGCGTTGAAGCTTCAATTTGTGAGGCATACTTAGTCGAAGAAATGACAACCTTTGCTTCTTTCTATTTTCCAACGGAGATAGAAACTAGAATGAGTAGAGTTCCCCGCAATCTTGGTGTAGCCAGCCGCACAGGGTTTGATGAACAAACATCGATTTTCAACTATCCTGGTCACCCGGGGGGCAGGCTCACAAAATGTTACATTGATGAGAAAGATCGAAAGGCGGCTCACTTGTACATTCTTCTCAATTGCCCAGAAGTGGAACCCTTTATTGAGTAAGTCATAGAAGTTATATTATGCATTCTTAACGTAGCTTTTATATTAAACTTATTTGTTTCTTTCAATAGCTTATACACAGATATGCTAAAACTTGAGCAAAATGATTTAACTGATGACCAAATTCATAGTGAGGTGTCATCCAAGTTCGTTGGTTGGTTCGCGCAACATGTAAGACCCGTATACCAAGTGTTTTTAAGCCTATTTGCTTCTAACTCCCGTCAATATGGTAACAATGACCTACTTCTTATGTTGTACATAGATACAAGACCCTAACAACCATATTGAAGATTCTTTACTCCAAGCCCTTTCTTGGGGGCCGGTGAAGACTGTTAAAAAATGGCCTATTTACTACGTAAATGGCTACAAGTTTAATATTCTTCAATGGAGTGAAGGGATGCGCACCCATAACTACGGGGTTTGTGTTAAAGGCACCGCCGGTCAGTTGGAAGAAGACTTTTATGGAGTGCTGACGGAGATTGTTGAAGTTTCATTCTCTGGACGACTAAGAAGAGATATTGTTCTATTCAAATGTGATTGGTTCGACAACACAATCGGTGTTGGAACAAAGGTTGACAACAACTACGGCTTAGTTGAGGTCAAGAAGAATGGTAGATATAAAGGGTTTGATCCCTTCATTTTTGCCCAACAAGCTGAGCAGGTTTATTACACCGACTTCCCGGGAGGACATCGGGACTGGTATGCAGTAATCAAGGCCAAGGCCCGAAGTCAGATCACTGACAATGTCTCCGAGGAGGTCGATGACGCTTATCAGCTTGCACCACACGAGCTCAACGATGCGAATTTGTTGTTCAACATTGATCCAGTCATAATGGACGAGACACTCGCCACTACGGGGGGTGAGCACATTGACAAAGACCTTGTCTCTCGATCAAAACGGTCTAGGGCTGATTTGGATACTGATGAACTTGTTCAAACAGATAACCACAGTGACACTGAAACTGAGGGGGAATTTGAGACTGAAACAGACACAGAGTATGTAGTTGTTAAACATATATACATAGGTTTATATATATCCTGAGACTAACCTTTCTTTTCATGATTTTATCCACAGATGACGGGACGTCGACTGCCCTTCAGTAGGGGTGGTGGGTCCAGGACCCCGGCTTCCCGTCTGGGGATGCAAACCCCAGGGCAGCAGACCACTCCATCACCACCACAGCGGACCACTCCATCCCCATTACAGCAGACCACTCCATCACCACCACCACAGCAGACCACTCCATCACCACTCCAGCAGACCACTCCATCACCACCACCACAGCAGACAACCCCATCACCCCCACAGCTGACCACCCCAGAGCAGACTCCTGGAGTTGATGGCTTGGAGGACCATGGCCATCAGGCGACCCCACCTCCGGCATCCCCTCTGCCCATGTTGGTACCCGTGCCGGCCGGAGACGAGTAAGTGACTAAATTTCATATACTTTTATGTTATTTGTATGATACTTTATATTAGGGTTTAGTTGAAAGACTTGTTGGTTTATTGGATGTTACTTTAATTAGTACTTGTATAGATTGAATTGTACTGGGCACTCTTCTGTTTGTAACAGGGTAACTATTTAAACTTGGAAATGTTACATTTACAGGGGAGACTCTGCCGAAATTTTGGGTGTCTCCCTAGATTGTGTGTTGTTTTATTCCTAACATAATTGTTGTCATTACAGCTTTGTTGATAGTAGTCGCACTACCAAAGCGATTACTAAGGTTTTGAAGGCCCAGTGGGATGGTCCATATATATCTTGGACAGATGCTGGGAAGGTTGTGCAAGATAGGTGGTTTGACACCTTCTCGGTAAGTTCCTAGCTCATTTATTGTGACTTGATTTGTAAAATAGACCTGTTATTAATTTTGATTTCTCAATTCATTTTACAGCGTGATTACCAGTGGGCGGAGGGTATGATTGATGAGATTAGGAAGGTCTTTGCCACAAAGACCTCCAAAATCATCAAGAGTACCCTTTGGAAGGTGAGGGACAAGGGTGAGCGCCCTCGTTGGATCCCGGAGGACCATTGGGACGGGATGGTCCAGAAGTGGGGCGGGGTCCCATTCCAGCAGGCGAGTGCTCGGAATAGGGCCAACAGAGCCGCCGATGCTGCAGCCTCGGTTTACACTGGGGGTAGCATTTCAACCCTCGAGCACAAGAAAAGATTTGTAAGTATATTTATGTTAAACATTTCTATTATGATTCGTCTTACATGTTTACAAATAATAATCTCAATGTTTTTTGTCCACCACAGGAGCAGAGGGAGCACCGGGAGCCTTCTTTGTTTGAGGTCATGCAAATGACCAAGAAGAACAAAGCCGGTGCATGGGTAAACCAGAAGACTACGGAGCTAGCGGTATTTACTTTTAACTGACACATGCTTTTAATTTACTTACAAATCAGCTTACTAATCCTATCATTGTTTTTGAATTTACAGGAGGCGTATCAGGCCAGGAGGGCCGAGAAGGAGGCGGACCTGGTGGCTTCCACTCCTGAAGGGGAGGTTCCTCCCACCCTATCTTGTTCTGACGACAACGCCATCTATATGGAGGCTGTTGGCGGTGTGAACAAGAAAGGGAGGGTGTTTGGATTGGGTGGCGTCGGCACGCAGCTGGCGAAAAAGGGGAAGACCCCTTCCTCTTCGTCTTCCTCTGGTCTTCCGACTAAGGTCGTTCAGGTAATTCAAAACCTGAACGATGAGCTACAGGAGGAGCGACGTCAGAGGCAGTTGCTGTTGGAGCGTCACGAGGCGGACCGACAGAAGGCCGAGGCGGACCGACAGCGGGCCGAGGAGCAGCACGCCGAGACTCGTCGGCAACTTGCTCAGCAGCAGGAGCTACTGATGCAGTTGATGGCGAGGCTACCTCGCCCCACTTCCCAGGCGCCCCCACCACCACCCCAGGATCCCCCACCACCTTGATTGTAGTTCTTTTATTTATACACATTGTATATTTGATTTTTAGTTATGTTATATTTTTTTTCAGTATTTATTTTGTCATTCTTTATATATTATGTCAATATTTATTGGTAATTACATTCAAATCACAAAGCCTTATTCTACCTATCATTAATAATTCAACCTATTTGATAAATTAATTTAATTATAAAATTTTATCAGCCAATACAAAATATTAAGATATTTTTAAAGTTAAATTAACAAAACCAGTCAATATTGAATTAATTTTTTAAAAATATAAAAATTCCCGTTAGCGACGGGACATGTCCGTCGCTGACGTTTTAACACTAGCGATGGACGTTGTGGTCGCTAACTGACAACAACTAGCGACGGACATTGGCGTCGCTACATCGCAACCTCTAGCGACGGATACTGTGGTCGCTACATCACAATCAGTAGCGACGGAATAACTTGGTCGCTGTATCACTTCCTATAGCGACGGCAGACGGTGGTCGCTGGTGGCTGTTAGTAGCGACGGGTATTCGAGGTCGCTGTATGACAACACTTAGCGACGGCTGGAGTTATTGGGCAGAGACGATTTTAGCGACGGCCATATGCCGTCGATATTGTAGCGACGGCAGTTATGTGGTCGCTGATGTGTTTTCGACGAGGGTTTTAGCGACGTCCTCTTGCCCGTCTGCGATGCCGTCGCTAAAACCATTAGCGACGGGAATTCCATTGATTAGCGACCAATTACTTCCGTCGCTAACAGTTGTTTTTTTAGTTGTGTATTAAGATAAGCTTAGATTAAGGGAACACTCTTACACCATGACGGATCATATTATGTTGACACTTTAGTATCCATACCATGACATTTTGGTACTTATTCTAGGATTACTTCACTGATTTAGGCTAGTTTTATTAGTTAGCTTACTTAGGTATTAATTATTCATTCTAGTTAATTATTGCATTTTAGATTCTTTGAACTCTATCCACTAATTTGGTCATAACTTTTGATGCAGGTAGAGGTTTCTAGTGATTTTTGTTGCATTGGAAATCTGATTCAAATAACTTTAATTTGACACCTCATTCGCTGGATTTAGAGCTCTATGTTGAAAGTTACAAGCATTTGAAGTTGGCTTTTAGGTGTTGTTATGAGGATCACAAGAACACAAGAATTTCCATTAGTAGTTTTCATTTAGGATTTGAGCTTATATTTTGAGGTCCATTTAACTTTCATAACTTATTAGATTAGGTTTGGCTTTAAGTATAGTCTCTTTGCCTCTATATAAATATTTGGCATTGAAGGAATTTTAAACTTTTTTTTACACACTAAAATTCAATTTTAGATTTTGTTTTCTTCTCTTTTCCTTACGTTTTCATTTATGTTTTCCATGATAATTAAGTTCAAAATTATGTTTATCTTTTCAAACGTGATAGCGTAAATCTTTTTGATTAATCCATAATTTGGAACCCGCAAAGTAATGAGGTAAATGTTTTATTCTCTCAGTCCAATTTGATCCTTATTTGTTTACCTTCTAAATCTCATCACAACCATCTTTAGTTTATATTGTGATCACTTCAATATGATTCCAGATAATTTATGCTTGTCAAATTCATTAATCATGCAATTGCAAAAAGGTGTTCACTTAGTTTAGATCTTTGAGATTAGATTTAAGAGAATCTTATCAAATCGATCGAAGATACTTATTTAATGGTCATTCAAGGAACAACATGAGTTACATAAGTAGTTATTAGTCAACAAAATAACAAATGGACGCTGGAAACAATTTGGGAAGATGAGAAACAAGTCGAACGAAGAAGGAGAAAATGAAAAAAGCTATATCAGGCGCGGCTTTTGAAGTTTCTGAAAATATATATAATCACGGTTCCACTTACAACCGTGATTATATTACATATATAATCACGGTAACACCAATATCTGTGATCGTATCCTTAATATATCATCACGATTAAACCCACAACCGTGATCATATCCTTAGTATATAATCATGGTTGTAGAGCCAACAGTGATTATATAGTGCCCAACCTATAAACCCTGAATCCTAAACTATATATCCACGGTTGGAAATACAACCGTGATTATATATTTAGGGATACAATCATGGTTGTGGTTTTAACCGTGATTATATAGTTACCCCTGAACCTACAACCACGGATGTTAACTACACGTGATTATATAGTTACATTATAATTTCAAAAATGCCACCATGCATTCTTTTATCACTAATCTCCTTTAACCCGTGATTATATCTAGTTCTTATATCCACCTTTTGCATTAGTGATAACTACTACCTATCTTCATCTCCTAACATAGGAACATTGTAACTAATAAAAAATTAGTTAAGATAGTTAACTATCCTGTACTGTTCATTATAATTGATCATAAAATGACACATGCGAGTAGATATAATACTAGTATTATATATTGTCTCTCTCTTGAATTCTTATTAATTGTTATATTTATCAAATAATTACTAATTGAGACCATGAACGATGTGATAGTCCTTAACTAGTAACCATATAGCGATTACTCATGCCTGTTTACTAACATTAGTGAGAGAATTTCATGGCTTCCATCTATAGAAAGGCTACTTTATTTATTTTTTAATGATATTTGAAGTTACTCGATCTTTTAAATGTAAGTGTAAATTAGGATATTCATATTCGATTACGATAAGTAATTAATCTTCTTATTAGCTTGTGGGCAGCTTAATGGATGAGACAACTGACCCAGAGTTTTTAAAGTCGTTCAATACAAATGGTGATCTGTCCTGGAATTCAGGGTCAAGGTTGACCGTTTGGACCGGACTCCTAGTTCCGTCTTCTAACCGGAGTTACCTCTCGTGCTCTCAATTTTACACCGCCTCAATGGAGTACGATATTATATACCCCGGTTCAGTGGGAATCTGAGGTCTTCGTAATTGGTGTCAAGTTCGTGCTGATTCTTCAAGACCACACCGGAGGGGTACCTGCAAAATATTCTCCAATGCTTAAGTCAGTATAGTCCCTTAAGTGATATCGTATTATGGAGGTAACTTACCAAAAAATTAGATCAGATCCCTTTCAGTAATAAATGAGTTACATTTATAGGGTTTACCTTGGTTTTGGAAGTGATTTGATTATCTTCCTAACTTACTGTAGGAATAGTGTCTGCAGGATCAGGTTGCCCATACCTCTTCTGACTGGTTGTCGGATTGTCAATAATTGTCCGAGGTTGAGGGATAGATCCGGGGTTAATCAGTGGGTTTGGATTCCGGTTATGACCTGCCAACCCTTAATGACGTGTCATGGTATTCTCCAGACCTCGTCCAGTTTTGGTTACCACCCTAGATCAAATGGTTTCATAAATCCATTTATGAAAGATTTCATAAACCCATGAATAACATGTTATCAAATAAGGCAACAAATTGCTTAAAACATGGTTTTTGCAATAGGCTCTAATTCCACGGTTAGGGAATTCAAAACAGACACACAATGGAAACATAAGGATCTCCATTGGTTTTGTAAAACATGTAATTTAAAGCAATAACAAACCACAAAATGAGTGTAAATATTTTCCTCTTGTTGCACAATTTGATTAAAATGAAGTAGTTGTAGCCCCGTTTCTACAAAAATCCACATAAGCATTCCCACCAAACCACTTTGCATTCAAATGCTAGTATGGTAGTGCATAACATTTTTACAACCCTTTGTGAGTTGTCGTGTTGAGTTTCACTAAAATCGTCAGTGACCAATGAACATTATATGCTCTATTTATACACTCAAGTCTAACATAAAAACTACTATTAGGAATTGAATTCTTTCTTATTCTAAATGAGATAGGTCTGATAGCTTTTATTATAGTTAAACTAAAATAAAATTATTTTCTGGTGGACTTACTCTAATTATGTAACTCTATAGGTGGTATATTTGGTTTATATTTAATATAATTAATTGTTATTTAAAATAATAAAATAAGTGACATCTAACAATACACCATTATCAAAATATAAACTTATATCGATTTGATATAACCTATAAGTGATAAACATTATATGTTTGTTTCATTTACTGCTATATGATTCCACGCCTAGGCCATGGGCTTGTTGCCCGTGGCTGTGGAATCGTATGTGGTTTTTTCCCACTTTGCTTTATGTTATGTTTTTGGTCAGCTCAATTGTATTTAGTTGAGTTGTTTATTTATTGTGATTCTAATTTAATTTAAAGGTTAGATAGGCCAGTCACTTTTACTTGTGGTTAGGCGACTTGAGAGGATCGCAATGGAATTGTCATGGCTTTTATTTTTTTTCTTGGTAAGTAGTTTCCTTTTGCTCTTAAAGATTTAAGAGTAGGCTCAATTGAGAAACGATGTGATTTAACTATATTTTGGTTTAATTTTGATTTGGTGATTATTTCTATTGTTTTGTTTTTATTGGTGCTTAATTACAGTTTTTTAAACTTGTGACACTGTGAGAGTTATTAGTGATTGTTGAGGAGAGACTAACGAGGGTACTCATGATTAGACCCATAGTAAAATCAAACCCTGTGGAGGGACCAAAAGGAAACTCAAGTAGGATAATCAATCAAAATTGCATATAAATAATTGCTCACTTAGTTTTGAAATTAAGATGAATTGAAAGTTTGAGAGAGAGCCTATGATTCTTGATTATTATCTTGCTCTCTAACCATTGTTCTCATATTTTCTTTTCTTTTCTTATTTTAATTATTAAAACCTAATAAATATTCCCGCTCAAACTAAAGTTTAGCAAAGAATCAATGGCCAATGATGCGGTCCCTCTAGATTTGATAACTTTATATTAGGCAATATAACTCGTCCACTTGTAGGCTCTATCAGACATAAAGTCTTACTACCAGTTATTAACAATTTCTATTAGCACTTTATAACTCACGTTACTTAATGAAATAAGTCTGAAATTCACTAGAGATTTAATGGAAAAACCTTTTGGTATATGAGTAATAGTCATTCCATTAATAACATAATGTACCACTAAGATTTATTAATGATGGCATAAATACTATCTAATTTAGGGGACTAAAGGTTCCTCATGTTAAACAATGCAACGAAGGATGAAGGTCGAACAAAGCTAGCCTGGAAGGATCTACATCCGGGTAAGAATATATTAAGGCTAGGCTAGGTAGGAGATTCTTTTCAAGCTTAACAAGCTATTGAAAAATTTAGTCACAAGGTCATGGTTTTGTATCATCATGGATTGAAATACCCACCTCATCCTTTAATGCAACAACTTTATTAACAACCCTCGCTTTGAAAACTTTTTGATGGAAATAATGAGTATTTTATCACCAAATATAGTTCAATTTTCTTTAGAGAGTTGTAACCAATATGCCTATTGTCTTACCGAGATTTCCTTATATTAAGCCCATATGTCCTTTAATATGTCATTTACTTGTAGAATAAACTTATACTAAATAACCTTAAGCGTAACTAAGAGTCTTTTTTTGCTTGAAAATATTACCAAAAACATGGAAATTCCAATCCACCATGCTTTTGGAAAATGATGAGATATTCTTTGACCAATCATTAGAAGATTGCCAATAATTTTGGACCTCTTCCTCAAAGCCTTTATAGGAGAGACATAGAGACAAAAATTAAAAGGTTTAGCACCAAGAGAACTGCCACAGTTGAAAAAACTAAACCACAACCCATAATGGTCTGAGGAAGGAAGCACCATGTTACAAATTATTGCCTTTGGATAAACGAGCTGCCACAACTCATTAACCACAACACAACCCAAGTTCTCAAACACAATCACAAGACCAAGTAAGAAAAATGCCTTTTGTAGGAATATCTAATAGCCTACAAAGCTCGATGAATTCAATAAAGGCTTTCATGGACCAAAGATTAATTGAATTACCACCAACCTTCTCATGATTGAAAAGAATACTATTAAATGACTTGATACACACCGAGGCTTATTCACACTAAGAGAGAAGCGAAAAAGCTCATCCTAGACGTTCTTCCCACCCTTTTGAGCGGAGAGTACATAAACAACCAAGACAACAAAAATAACAGCAACTACTATGACTTTTAGTTGAATGGCTTACTCATGGAGAGCCATAAAGGAAAGGTTATGGATGCGAACAAAGTCTTTAACCAGACTAGGGAACACCTTTTTCTCAACCCCTCTATAGTTCTGAACAAGGAACACTATTAAGATAAGCTTAGATTAAGGGAACACTTTAACACCAAGATGGATCATATTATGTTGACACTTTAGTATCCTTACCATGACATTTTGATACTTATTTTAGGATTATTTCACTGATTTAGGCTAGTTTTATTAGTTTAAGCTTACTTGGGTCTTAATTATTCATTCTAGTTAATTATTGCATTTTAGATTCTTTGAACTCTATCCATTAATTTGGTCATAACTTTTGATGCAGGTAGAGGTTTCCAGTGATTCTTGTTGCATTGGAAATCTGATTCAAATAACTTTAATTTGATACCTCATTCGCTGGATTTAGAGCTCTTTATTGAAAGTTACAAGCATTTGAAGTTGGCTTTTAGGTGTTCTATGAGGATCATAAGAACACAGAAATTTCCATTAGTAGTTTTCATTTAGGATTTGAGCTTAATTATGTTTTGAGGCCCATTTAACTTTCAAAACTTATTATATTAGGTTTAGCTTTAAGTATAGCCTCTTTGCCTCTGTATAAATGTTTAGCATTGAAGGAATTTTAAACTTTTTTTACGCACTAAAATTCAATTTTAGATTTTGTTTTCTTCTCTTTTCCTTACGTTTTCATTTATGTTTTCCACGACAATTAAGTTCAAAATCGTGTTTATCTTTTCAAACGTGATAGAGTAAATCTTTTTGATTAATCCATAATTTTGAGCCCGCAAAGCAATGAGGTAAATGTTTTCTTCTCTTAGTCCAATTTGATCCTTATTTGTTTACCTTCTAAATCTAATCACAACCATCTTTAATTCATATTGTGATCGCTTCGATATGATTCCAGATAATTTGTGCTTGTCAAATTCATTAATCATGCAATTGTAAAAGGGTGTTCACTTAGTTCAGATCTTTGAGATCAGATTTAAAAGAATCTTATCAAATCGATCAAAGATACTTGTTTAATGGTCATTCGAGGAACAAAATGAATTACATAACAAAATAGCGAATCTCAATCACATTAGAATATATAATTTTTTACAAGTTAATACGATTAACGATTCTGATAGCGTACCATTTGATTTGATGATTGGTATAAATTGAGTCCTTAAAAATCGCTAATCAGCGTTACCAATGATATGAATCACGTATTTCTTCCCTCGATTTGAAGTAAGAAAATGGGCTCAAATGAACATGAATATGAAATAAAGATAGTAGGAGGAGATGAAGAAGAGTGAGAATGGAAAAGGTGATTGGAGGGGGGGTAGTAATAATTGTGGTCGGCAAATCCCCCCTTAGTTACCAAGTTTACTCAATTCAAACCACCTTCCACCGTTCCCACCTGTTGAGTACATACCAAGCAAACTAACATCTGGAGATCCCACGTGTCGTCCTACATGGATTCTAATAACACGTGTCCTCCATGCTTCTAAAAATAGATTTTACAAAACAAATTATTCGGTGTGGCATGTAACAGCAAAAAGAGAAAAAATAAATATAAAAAGCTGGGTCAGCGCGGCAGGCGTTAGTCACGCCATGTGACACTGCTCCGTTAACCGAAACAAAAAACACACTTTCTCTCTATTTTTATTTCCCTCAAAAATATCTTTAAATATATATAGCTGTGTTGTTGTAAGAACGAAGCCAGGGTCAAGGACAAGACGTGCTTTCCGCTTAGGCCCTGCAGGAAACAGCTTAGAGAGAGAAAAACATCAACATATACTGTTGCACTCTCCCTTCGTAAAGTGCGATTTCTGGCGATTTCCTCCAAGGCTTTCTGCAAATATAAACCCACGCCTTTCGGATCACAACGCATTCCTTCAGCTTCTTTCTTTCCTCTGTTCTCACCCCACTTCTCAACAACCATGGAATGGCCTGCTTGTACGGACGAATACGAAAAGCTCATTATACGCATGAGCACTCCCAGGTTCTTCATTTCTCACTTGTTTCTTCATGTCTTGCGTTTATTTTACTCAAACTTTATTTTCGTCTGTTTTACTCTTCAAATGTTTTTAGACCTGAACCTGTTAATTCCAAAAGGTTGTTATGTTTGTGTGTTTGTGTGTTTATGTTCCAGCGGAAGCTCTTTTTTTTGGCAGACAAGAATGTTTCTTGTCCCTCATCACCGACTCAAACTCCTTCTCCTAGACCTGGTTGCAATAATTCAGTTTTTTCTAGTAGTATTTCACACTAGCGTAAACGAATGAATTTCAAAGGATAATTTTTAAACCCTCCCAGTCACACCGGCTTTTGAATCTGATTCGTCCTCTGCCTCTATCTTAACCTTTTTTTTTGACTTTTAGTTTTCTTGTGGCGTCTTCTCCCTTCTCCTTCCAGAACATCCGCGTTCCCATTGTGTTTCAATTTTTAGGTTTTAATAATAAACGCAATTTGGGGGGAATTTTACTGACTTTGACCTTTCTCTGTGAAACAGGGTTGTCATTGATAATGCCGTGTGCTCCACCGCGACTCTAGTCAAGGTAGCCTCCCACGAGATTCTTAACCTTGTAAAATCAAATCCCCCGAAAAATGTTTTGTTTTCGTGTAAATGAGTAACTAACCGAGTTGTATCTGTTTTGATGAAATTTGTAGGTTGACAGTGCCAGAAGGCACAGTATTTTATTGGATGCTGTACAAGTGCTTACCGATTTGAACCTATCAATTACCAAAGCCTATATTTCTTCAGATGGCAAATGGTTCATGGATGGTAAGCTAGTCTCTATTCCCTTTCTCACAAAAATGGATATTGTGTAATACTATAATACCCTGCCTCAAGCATTACTCATTAACCTTGTACTATTCAATGTACAGTTTTTCATGTCACTGATCAAAACGGAAACAAGCTAACAGATGAGAGCGTTATAAAATATATTGAACAGGTATTTATTTTAATCGTGGCTTTGCAAGTTCTAATTTTATTCCTGTCATATTGTGTATCTCTTTTTTGGTTTTAAATAGGGAAATGTTAAGTAGTTGTTACTTTTTTTCTAAGAGAAAGTTGAACCCACCATCTTTTATCTGACTTTGAATTTCCTTATGGACAGTCACTTGGGAGCTTTCACTATGGGAGAACTAGTCTCTCAAATGGTCTCACTGCCCTGGAATTAACAGGAACTGACAGAGTAGGTCTTTTATCAGAGGTGTTTGCTGTGCTTGCTGATCTTCAATGCGATGTAGTTGAGGCTAAAGTTTGGACTCACAATGGCCGCATTGCTGCTACAATCTATGTAAAAGATTGTGATTCTGGGTCCACTATTGAGGACTCTCAGAAAATCAGTAAGATTGAAGTGCGGTTAAGGAATGTTTTGAAGGGAGACAATGACATCAGAAGTGCGAAAACTTCTGTATCTATGGCTGTGATGCACAGTGAAAGAAGGCTGCATCAAATGATGTTTGCTGACCGTGATTACGAGAGGACTCCTATTCTCAAGTTTGCTTCAGATAACCCTGTGGTGACAGTCCAGAATTGGGCCGAAAGGGGTTATTCAGTTGTTAATGTTCAGTGCAAGGATAGAATCAAGCTATTATTCGACGTTGTGTGCAATTTGACAGACATGGAATATGTTGTGTTTCATGCAACTATTAACACTAATGGTGACCGAGCTTACTTGGTAAGTAAAGCGTTTTTTAATTTGTTTTCTTTACTCAGTTGCTTTGTTTATGTTTCTAACTAACGTAGTTTTTCAAATCATTATCTCAGGAGTTTTATATTAGACACAAAGATGGCACCCCGATTAGTTCAGAACCAGAGCGTCAACGTGTAATTCAATGTTTAAAAGCTGCTGTGGAAAGAAGGGCATCTGAGGTATGAGCTTCCTTTCCCACTGCTATTTGTGTAGAACCTCATAAAAGAACTTATTGATGCTTAGACTTGCTTAGACTAACTTGTAAGTTCATTCTTAATAATATCGTTGTGACATTTTGATACTAAATAGTTGTGAATTGTTTGATTATAATATAGGGAGTTCGATTAGAGTTATGCACTGAAGACAGGCAAGGGCTTCTAGCTGAAGTGATGAGAACTTTTCGAGAAAATGGGCTGAATGTGACGAGGGCTGAGATATCCACCGAAGGGAACATGGCTTCTAATGTGTTTTATGTAACGGATGGAGTTGGAAACCCAGCTGATCAAAAAATCATCGAATCTGTTAGGCAGAAAATCGGGTTAAGCAATTTAGAAGTGAAGGAGCTGCCATCCTTATATCATCGGAAGGAAGAGAGGGAAGATCAAGCGGTTGGAGTTGGTGGGGCAGTGTTGTCTATTGGGAGCCTTGTGAGAAGGAACCTGTACAATTTGGGACTAATCAAATCCTGTTCTTAAGGAAAACCCCAGAACACACAGGAAATTCAGGAGTGTCAAAGCGTGCGTGTTTCATGCAACTTTTGTAGCAAAATATAATATTCTTTGCTTCAGATTGGGTTTTGTGTACATAAAAAGTTTCAAGGGTGGAATTTGGTGATAGTAGTTGGTTGGGTTGGGTTTGGTAGGTGGAAACGGATAGTTTTATTGTGTACAGCTGTAGGTGAGAGTGGGTGCCCCACCATTTTTAAATGCTCATTTGAAACAGGGGAGATTGATTATTGCGCAAGATGTGTTGTTCACGTCGGTGTGAAGGTTGTGGGATGAAATACAGAATTGGATTCTAGGAAGCAGAGTGACAAGTTTAGGTAGATACAGAACAAATTGGTGTTCCGTGTTCCTTTAGCACTTGGCTCATTTGTACATATCCACTCCCCCCCGTTTATGAATATTAATTTTAGTGGTTGACTTCAAGTTTTAAATTCAAATCTCTTCCTTTTCTGGCGATCCAGCTCCTTTTCTGGGCTCCACGTTTTGCCACTACTAGATACTTGTTCATGAAAGTTGTCCTCATCTTTATGCAGGATTTATAAAATAAAAAGGGCTCAATTACACTTTTTTTTATAAATTTAAAGCAGGTTACACTTATGATATTTTAATTTAAATTAAAAGTCGATGCTTTAATATTTTTTGTTTTACACTGTCATCTTCGTCTTGAAATTTATTCAGGGTGGCGCGAATTGTAAAGTGGAAGAAACGTATGTGTAACGGAGACTTTAATTAAAGTTGGATTAACTTTTAAGACAAACGAAGGCTTAAATCATTCTGGTCGAGCAAAGATTTGGATTAAAATTTAGGAAATTTATGTAATTCACGAACTTGACACGGACACATCCAATCACGTGGAATTAATTTGAGTTTTGTTGATGTAGACGACACGGGTTGGAGCCACATGCCATATAATGTGATCGAGACCCAACGGCATGGTGCTAAACCGCAAATCTAGATCCTTACGCATATATTTTCCGAAACACACGAATAAAGATACACGAACAAGGATACGAATTTCATATATATATTAATGTTAACATGGTTGATTTGGTTTGGAACGGTTTCCGATATATAAAGTTCTTACCGGTATATAACCCCGTAACCCCACTTGTCTCTTCATGTCTTCTTTTATACTACTTTTGCATATACTTTATGTACTCCCAAGTCTTTGAGAAAATATCATTTTTAGTGGTTGGATCGAATTGTATGTTTTATTATAATTCAAGTGACACTTTTTTAATAAAAATCTTAACTTCCCTAAAATAATTCTTATTACGTCAATAATCAATAATTGCTCCCACTTACTACTTATTTCTTCCTATAAAATTTTTAGATTGTCTATTAAAGTGGTAACACCTATATGATTTATGATACTCAGTATGATAACTATACCTGTATTATTGATAGGTTATGACTAATACCGGAATGTAAATAAGAACGGTCCTTAAGTATGTGAAAATTTTTTGTGTTTGTGTCAAATTTTACTTATCCTTTACGAAAAAGTATTAACACAACTATCATGGTAAATATTAACTTTTATAAATATCTAACATTCATTACTCATAAAATATCCTTATCCTATCACTTGAGCTTCTCAGTAGTGCATATCATATTAATTTGAATGTTAAAGTATTCTTGTATATAATACCAAAATTCTCCCTATATAAACGTCATCGTATCAAAAAATAAATACTAAAACTTATTACTCCCTACACATGGGTTTAATACCCCTATACTAGATAGATGAGTCGTTACAATATATTTATTTGCGAGTTAAAAATATAAGGTTGTATCATTAGTACATTTGTTGCATACCTCAAGAGTGTTATCTATTTGCGAGTTCAAAAGTATAACATTAACTCATTAGTACATTTCTTGTATACCTCAAAGATTGTTTTGAATTTGGACAAATAATTTTAAGTTTTAAAATTATTAAATTAATAACAGAGAGTGATTATAAAAAAATCTAATATAAAAATAATAATAAATGATAACATAAGATATGTTAAATAGAAAATAAAAAATTCTTTTTTAACATCTATCATTTGAAATTTCTTTATTTTATATTTAAAAATTTTCAAATTTAAACTTTATACTAAGCTTAAAATTCTTTATTTACATTTAAGGACATCATCAATTTTAAAATTCATTATGATTGTAAAAGTTCTTCGTCTATATGTAAAATTGCAAAGAGAAGGGAAAAAATGCATAAAAATAAAGATTTGGAGGCAGCATGTGAAAGGTTAGTGGGGAAAATGAGATAGGTGGTGTGGTACAATATCATAAAGCACCGATTGTATGTTTATAGTTTAGGGGTGTTTGGTTCGCAGTTGTGAAAACGAAGTTGGAAAAATAAAAAAATTTAAAAGTTGATATTGACAATTCACAACGTTTGAAACAGTAAAAATTCTATTTGATCGTAGGATGAAATTTCTCCTATAAACCAATGAAGTATTATTGGCAAATCTCCATGTGGATGGTCCACGCCACCGCATGGGCATGGCATGTGGAAAACAAGGAGGAAGTAACGTGGCAGAAAGTGCCGCAGTTGTTGCCACTGATTAACTATAACTGAGCTGGATTTGTCTCTGTTTGTATAGTTTTTCATATGCATCATCCATCCTCGTATTACTAATTAACTCGCAAATATCACTTTCAGGGGCATTTCTTGACTTTACAACTATATCTTTTAAAATCCTTAGAAATTATAACCTTTCATGATTAGATAAATTGTTTTCTTCGTTGTCGGAGAAATCAGTTTTATTAAAACCGGCGAAGTGGTGGGGTAGCCGCTCCGGCTAGACATTTAGCTAGATTAGGCATGTATTTGAAGTTGTGTATTAGTCTATGCTCCATTTAAAATAATTAATTTTTTTTTATTAAATTAACGATTTTTTTCTAACCAAATTACACTTTGGTTTACATACCAATTAATTAAATAAACACTTAGCAATTTTGACCCAAAATCATTGAGTTGATTGAGCTTCATTGAACCAGCTAAGTGAAATATTTTCAATATTAAACACTTTTTTTGACAAAATATTAAAAAGTTTAAGCCATGCCATTTGAACCTCCAAATCTAAATTTTTGTTAGTTTGGTTAATTTTCAATTATCTTCAACAAACCAATGGTTTGATAGCTCATCTTCTAACATTTGAATTTCAAGAATTCCAAATTTCTCATTTTTATCCATTTTCTCAACTACTTAATATGGGATTTGTGACTTTGGTAGAAATAAACTGAACGTGTATATCTCAAGCCCTAGATAATTATTATAGGAGATTAGGGTTTATTACTCAAAAATATCACTTAAAATACAAGGGGGATTTAAGGCCCTATTTATATAGTAAGAAAGGGGCTTTGACTTTGGTCTAATAATAATCTTCTAAGATTATGGAGAGATAAAGATACTAAAGATACCTTTCTAAAATAGAGCAGGTGCTTGTGGAACCCCCCAACTCGGGGGGAACAGGACCCCTAGTCACGAGCTCTCGGCCAAAGGGCGTGCCAAGTGACTATACACCGAGTATTGGTTTAACCTATGGTAGTAGATTGTGATGGGTGCATTGAGCGATTGTGGTGATATGTCGAGTGACTTGGTATGAACTGGTGATGCGTGGTGATATTCCAAGTAACTATATGGGGGCTGGGAGGGAATTGTCTTCGCTTACCTAACCGCGTCAGTAAGAATTCATAGCGTTTTTTGATGGAGGTTTAAGAGGGGACACATGTCTGATAATGGGTAGTTGTCGCTCCATTTCTCAATAAGGTGATGTTTGAACGAAGCTGTTTTTGCAATGATGGGGCGTTTTATATCCGAATGTCTTTGAATGTGCCTCTTGGGTTTATGTGTGTTGCTTCAAGTGTAGCTGAGCTTTTTGCCATGTGTCAAGGACAGTTATTTTTTGAGAGGTCATTATGGCATCATGGCCATGGGATAAATGGTGTCCTTCCCAACTGTTGGATCTTCTTATTGAGGGTTACTTTCCCCTTGTGTATTTATAGCCTATCCCCCTTCATTTTTTACCTTTTCCTATGCAAACTCATTCCTTTGGACTTCTTTATTTCTCAGCTTTCAACTCTTTTCTTTGTTTTTCATAATCCTAGGGTAGTGTTCTTCTTAAGTAGAGAATAGTTCTTCTTCCTTATTCTTATTTTGTGTTTATTAGACAATGGCTAAGCATTAGCAGTATAGCGACGACCGTAATCACAACCCTCCTTAGACTTCAACATATAACTCATTATGACAGAATCCGCAACAACACGTGCGAAGAACATAACAAGAACGAACATAGCCACAAAAGTCTTTTCACCTTCTTAATTTATATGTTGTGACAGCCATAACGATAGGCAATAGGATATCACGTAATGGTGCCTACATGTCTATCGTTTTGTTATAAAATTTTCCTCCCATGTTTTTAATTGGCCCGCTAAACATCGCGACAGGGTTAGCCACAAAGATCTTTTCACTTGCCTAATCCATAGTAACGGTGATGTTTGTGGCGGGACATGGTATATCACGTAGCAACGCCTCACGTGGTTACATCTGTGTTACTAAATTTCCCTCCAATGTCTTTAATTGTCCCGTCAAACATAACGATGGGGTAAGCCATGAGTCTTGCCAAATTGGATAGCGATGAGTTTGATGTTGTCTCTATTATTTCCCTTTTTGTTTTAGCGATGGCTTAAGTGATAGTTTTCGCCGAATCTTTAGCAACATGAGGCTTCTAGTCGCAAGTTACCAAATACAACAACGGCAATAGAGACAAACGTCGTATAGTAAATGTATACCTAACGACAAAGATAGAGGTAATGACGATCTAGCATTAAATAACAGCACAGAACCGAGTTTTGTCATTGCCTTGTGTCGTAAACCTTAACCAGAGATAATTCCATGTCATTATTCTTTTTCAGTCTTTAAAGGGGTCGCTATTAGCTACAGAAATTTTTTTGTGGCTAAATTCTTGTAGTTAAAATAGTGTTTTCCAGTAATGGAAAAATATATCAATATCTTTTTTCTCAACAAAATTAATATTAATTTAATCAATGTCAGATTACTTAATTATCTATTTGGTCAAGATTTTAATCCCTATAAATTTATAAGTGTTTGTCACAGGTCCCTATCATTAATGTCTTATATTAACTGCTCATGTGGCAGTTGGAGAAGCCATATTAGTTATTGTGTTATGTTATTGATGAACTAATTATCCTAGTAGAAATTATTTGATATCCATTTTTTAAGAAATGCATCCTTAAATAATTGAATCAAATTCATTCCAAGAGATTGTCCCATCTAATGTTTTTCAATTACTTTCCCTCAAGTTGATTCAATTACTTAATAATAAATATTTTTAATGAATATTAAACAATGTCTACTAGAATAATAATCCATCAATAACAACACATGATTTGATTGATGTGGCTTCTTTATTTATCCTATTAGCAATTAATAAAAGACATTAACGACGAGAAAAACAAATGTTTATAGTTTTATATATGGACAAAAACCTTAAAAAAAAGTTTAAAGAGGATTTTAACAAAACTAAAAAACCTCTCTGTCACCAATACATGATTAAGTCTTACATCTAATAGTCAATCAAAGACATTAAAACATAGACTTATGAGAAACACTTATAATTTTTAGAGATGAAAGTCTTATTAAAAAACTTTTCACGAACAAAATACATAATTAAATAACGTCATATTGATAATAAAAGTAAACGATTACTGAACTAAAAACTTGAAAGTTATGAAAATAATGTTCAAATGATTATTGTCTTGATTCTCATTCATTATCGATCGGTTAATACAAGACGTATATACAGCCAAAGGCCAAGCAGCTGATGGTCATGTGAACTATGAATTGGAGATGAAGACGGAGATAAAACCAAAGAAACGCTGATTATAGAACAAATAAACGGTACGCCAAAAGATACAAATGAAATAGCAGCAATGGGACCTCCATTAGATTAAACAGATGCTTGATCTACAAAAAATTAAGGGCGTTTGGTTTGCGGTTGGAGAAACAGAGTTGAAATTTAAAAGTTGATATTAATGATGTTCGAGACAATCAAAACTTCATTGATCCGTAGGATCAAATTTTGTCTTCCAATTAACTGAGGTTTCTCGGTTGGCAAACTACTCCCAAACGTCCTCTAAATTAAATTAAACTTAAAAAAAATGACAAGTGAAATAAAACAGATGGATTTGTCTAAAAATGCAATTAATCCAAAGCAGAAAGCACAAAGATATACGACTCAAAATAAGCCCAGAGATACCTTTTCCATTCTGTATATTTAATATATTATAATAGTAATAGTATTTCTAATTACTCATTACATTTTAAATAAAGACAGTGGAGCGACCACGCATGCATGCTGACATGTGGGAAAAACCTTGAATTTTATCATCAACAAACATTTTTTTATAAGGGTAAAAAACTTCAATATTAACTAAAATTTAAATGTGATTAGCTCCAAAACAGAATATAGGTGGCTAAAAGAAAAATTCCAGAGCGCATTGGCACAATGGCTGGTTGCTAGAGTAAAACTGATAGAAGCATAAATTGATAGACACTGTTGGGCAAAATTAAGTTTATAACTTAATTCTTATCGTTTATAATTTATAAATTTTTGAGATAATATATAATTTTATAAGTAGTTTATTGAAATAAAGTTGTTTAATAGAATTAGTTTAAATTGTATTAAATAATTTTAAAGGATATAATATTTTAATTATGTGAAAAAGTATAAACTAGTAGCTTTTAGAAAACTAAGAATTTATAAGAATCAAATACCTTTAGAAAAGCTTCAACCTTCTAAATAAATTACCGATGGACACATAGCCGAAGACATTAATTATAACTAGATAAAAAGTAAACTTGACTGAAGCTTATGTTAATCAAGCAAGATAAAGTGAATGTTTAGTTAAAAATTGTTTAATTTGATTGGAAAAATTAGAATTTTAAAAATTTAGTTAAAAAAAATTAAGGTTTTAGAAAGTATATGTGTTTAGTTATATGATTATACAAATCAGATAAAAAATAGTAATTTATGTCTAATTAAAAAAAATGTTTGATAAACTTAGTTTAAGATAACGGTAATTTCAAAAAATCGAATCCACATTTTGTAAAAAATATCAAACATATTAAACAAACCAAGAAAGGGCACGGTTGTAAAGTGTGGTAAAAGTAACTAATATGCGCACATAAGTTACTTTTATATTCTGTTCACTCCTTCCACTCTTTTTATTTTTTCATTTTATTGTAACAAACAAAATTTAATATTATATTAAATGTTAATATAATACATTTTATTGTTATAAAAACTTAAAATATTTTTGTAAATTTCCTAACAATTTTTAAATTTTATGTATTAATAAACAATAATTTTTTTAATCATCTAAACACCCAATAACACCATGTGATGAGACGGGCCACCGACCAATCCAGATGATTGTACCAAACAAGATTAACCCCATATATAAATACACTATTAAATGCTAATTAGAAGTGAGGTGATATTTTTAAGAAATAACATAAACTTAATGCTAGAATCTCTTTCTAAAGTTGAGGGATTTCTAGAAACAGAGTGAACAACACATATATATTCTCTGCATATATAATGTCAGAATAAATGCCATAAACTAATTGCAAGGAAACACAACCTATACATAAAAAACAATGAAAGGGTGGCCCTTGAAAGATAAGCTGGTCCAGTCGTTGTCCTTTCCTTTTCATCATTTTTTATTATATTTTTTTAAGAAAAGAAAAAGGTTTTTTTATTAAAAAAGAACAAAAAAAGGTTATTCACTAATATTATTATCACCCCATCACATTAGTTATCCTTTATTTTCCGTTTCTGGCAATCACAAGTATAATAATAAGGGATTGTCTAGCTAATAAAAAATAGAATTGTTTGATTGAAATTTATGTAAAAATTATTTAGAAATTAATATGGATATATAGTAATAATATTTTTAGATAAAATTGTTTTATATCGTTTAAATTTACCCAGATTAAGTAAACTCCAATTCAAGAGATGTATTGGGAAAATAAATTCTATACCCCGAAGTAGATATCGCGCGCCCTTATGATGTAGTTCCTATAGTTAATTATTGAATATTAATTAAATACTTTTAACAAACATCTATTCACATCCTAGCTTTTAGCTATTAATTAAAGAAACATATATATTAATGAATTGTGTAAATGATTAAATCCAAAACATGTAATGCCTTAAAGGATATAGTAACTCAGTGTAGTAGTATTGTCTTTAAGCACTCTTCTATCCGTAGGTAGTATCAGAATTAATAAAAAATAAATTATAGTAATTCGACAAAGATTGAGAGGAGGGAAAGAAGAGATGATAAAAATCGAGATTCCAGGGGTTTTATATAGGAAATGAAAAGATAGGGATACATCCATTAAAGTACAAGTTTGCCATGAAAATGTGTATTTAGACAAGTTTATCATTTTGAATTAAATTTTCTAACATCCTGTTTGAACAAGGCCCAACACTTTCTACCATGTTTACAAATTATACATACCCCTTGGTATATAAACTTTAAACATACTTCAAGTCTAAGTAATGTGAAGCTGGGTCGTATAAGTATACATGAATAATTGAAATTAAAAGTATTTTTTTAAAGTAATATGATTATTTAAAAGGTCACATAACTTTTAAAAAATTCATATAATTAATCTCAACAATCTATTATATAGTTATACAATATAAACTTACTTTTTTCATTCTTATATAAGAAAACTTTTCTCACTTACTTGATGCTAATTAAGAAACACAGAGTTAAGATATATAGATAGATATTGATGGAGGATCTAATTATTGTGCTTTACTTCAAAATTACGGGTTTGTTCTAATAATATTTGTGCCGGCAGTTAAAGTCTAAAGACAAGATTCGGAACCTTTGAATATATTCCAACTTGCTTCCATCTAAAGAAATAAATAATAAAAAAATAAAATGTTCTTGAGTCTGCTGGCCTACTTGATCCCTCGAACTAATGGATCGACTACACATTAATTAATTAGATATGATTATATATATTTGGATTATAATTTGAAAATAAGTAACTTTTCTCATATTAATAATTGGATCGCTATACATATTCTATAAACCAACAATTTAATCGATTTTATGATTAAGAATATTGTGATGCAGCCTAATCTGTCATTCTGATATTACTGTCTAAGCGATAAGTAACTTGATTTAAAATTTATATAATTATTTTTAAATGAGAGTTTATATTACAAATTTGATTTTAAAATTTAAAAAGTTAAAAATAATCTATTTTAATAAATTATATTAAATAATTTATTAAAATAAAAAAAATAAAATGTAAAAATTATAAAGTATTTTTTAAAGTTTGTTTCATTCAAGAGACAGTATTCGGAGTATTATCATAAAATATGTACCTTATGATGCTGAGCCAAAGTAGTTAATGTTGAAATGAATACAAGTATTTATTTACTTATTAGCAGCTAGTTGGGCTTTTTGTAGGGATGTTTGAAGTTGAATTTGTAGCAAAATATAATTTTTGAGGGGAAAGGAATTGACATTTGTAAAGGGAGAAGAAAAACATGTGACTCAGGAAGAAATGTCGGTTTCCTTTGCATATCAATGATATGGAGATCCTACCTAATTAAGGATTAGCACAACTAATCAAGTTGCGCTTTTCATGTCACTGGTTTTAATATTTTGTGGATTATATACATAAATTTTAATATATATAAACATATATCCAAAGAATAGTTTCATAAAACTCTGCATTTCTAACATATAGATTAAGCTTGGGAAATGATAACACAATGTCAAGTTCCCTCGCTAGGCAGACTACTTCATTTTGAGACCTTTATGTTATGAATGCCCGCATCCATTAGAAAAAGGGAAGGTTCAATTGTATTTTTAGCTTCCATTGCTGGTAGTAGAAAAATGATACACACATATACACACAAATTATTTATTTTGGTAGTTTTTAATGTTTGAGGAAAAGATTAAAGGTGTCAAAATGGACTACAGAGTGTGATCCATGGTAGGTTCGATGGTTTTATTTTTTGAATTTAGGCTCCAATTTTAAGGCTTGGATCTGTCCTGCATTTAAGCATTGCGTTTGTCGGTTACCTGTTTAAACGAACATTTTCAGGTTTCTATTGAGTTTTTGGAAGGCCCACATAATTTTTTTCGGTAAAAAAATATACAACCATTAATAATATATAAAATTTTGTTAATGCTCTAAATTAACTATAAGATCTAATTTAAGTAAAAGAAAATATAGAAAGTAGTTTTTCAAATTAATAAAAAAGAGATAAATACATTAGTTAGTCCCTCACATTATTATAATTGAGTGTTAATAGGTCTCTCAAACATAAAAAGTTCACGTGTCATCCTTCATCTTTTACTTCTATCTATCTAGTAGGCCATTACCATCAATTTTTCTTAACTTTTGTTATGTTTTGCTTATGTGGCATCTTTTTGACACCTCATTAGATACATGTAGTTTCAATGTGTCAATTTACCAAAATAGCATAACATTGCTTATGGTCTAAAGTTACCACCGTTGAAAATAGTCATCACCATCCACTTTAACCTAGAAACCCCTAAAACAACAAACTCATTATTTTACTCAATTTTCTAGTCACAAAATTATTGAAAGAAAGATAAATTAGAAGTAATTAATTTAATGGAGGGTTTACCATCACCATTTTCACCCAAATTACAACATCATTCACATGACCATGGATAGACCCATGAGAGCAGAATCAACATACTTATAAAGATAAAAACTCATTCATTCTCCTCAACCCTCTTAGATGAAAGCTCGTTGGTTCCTTTATTCTCGTGCATCACTTCCGTGAAGTCCATCACTTCCAGACTAGTCAACCCTCTTCTCCGAATCATGCGATTGTGAAGAGCTAGTGTAAGTCATGCACAAAGAAGGAACTAGATTTTGGTTTTGAAATTAATCGATAGTTTGGGATCGAGGGAGAAATGACATTAGGGTTTTTGGTTAAAGTTAGGGTTTTGTGAAGGAGCGAGAATGATGTGAAGCTTGAATACTTCATTGGTAATGATGGAATAATCTAGGGGTGGTTGTTTCTGTTTTTCATCATCGTAATCGAATTGAATCAAAGTAGTTGCAACATGATGTTTTGATATTTGGTGTGTTACTCTTGTGTTTTGGGGTGAATTTGAAAGGGGTGGAGGAAAGCTGGAAACTTGTATGAGAATTAAGGCTTGTTGAAGGAGGAAGAGGAACGAGATGCAAAGTGAGAACAATAGACACAGGAGAAACAAAGACCAATGTGACACTCTATTTCTTTAGGTATGAGGTTGGCACTTGATCAACAAAATTAGGCAAAGATGCATGGACATTGAGAATGTTGCACCCTAGTTAGCAAAACGGGGACGTTTTAGTGCATATGTGGCACTTCATCTAGCATCTAGCATGTCAAAAAAATGGTCACGTACACAAAATTTAATAAAAGTTAGGAGAAATTGATGGCGGAGACCTACTAGATAGACGAAAGTGAAAGGTGAAGAATGATGCGTGAATCTTTTTTTTTATGTTTGAGGGACATATTAACCCGATCCTAACTATGTAAGGGACTAACTAATGTATTTACTCATAAAAAAAGGGAAAATATATAACAGGTTACCCATGTGCCAGCTCGGGTTGACAAAAACCCAATCGGGTACAAGTTTTAATTGGGTTGAGCTTAATTGATATGGTTTTAATTCGACTTCCTTCTTAATGTCTTAACCCGCTTATTTTATGGTCTGTCCTGTTTTTTTGTTAGCTGAAAAAATAAGAAAAAAGTAAAATATGTAATTAGCTATAGATAGAATAAAAGAAAATAGAGTTAAAGAATTAAAACTGATGCCAAATGCTTTGTGAATATCATTCTTGAGGAATGAAGTTTGAGATATAGACATATTAAACCAAGGGGGAGGATTATAGAATATATTATACATAGTAAATAGGAAAAATAAACTTCAAAAATGACTCCGATTCAACGTTGTTTCAAATTCCAAAGTAGAATCCGCCCCTTGAATTTGTCCCCTTAAAATGTAAAGAAAAATTTATTAGGTACCAAACTTTATAAGTAGTGACAATAAAATCAAACCAACAACTTACCATTAATCTGATAGCATTGCCTAGGAGAAGTAGTTAACTGCTGCCTTCCACACACAAGTGGGAGTTTGCAACACTCCACAATGCAATCAATCAATTTGGTCACTGATTTAATGATGTGTAAATTATCCTGCAGCAAAATGGACATTTAAGAATAAAAGCATTCATTTTAATGAAAACATTAAAATTAAGAGACAATTAGTACCAAAATACAGAGAGGAAGAGGGTAAAAACAACATAGAAAAGTTTGCAAAGTCGTTGCTTCTTTTCCCAAGAGAGTTGGTTGAATATCTCAGTAACATCAATCAGATGCCTTCTTTGTCTATACCTGATCAAAGTAATAATATATAACATTTGACATTAGCATGACCAAATTAAGCACCTTCCAGTACATTATTAAAATACCAAACATTACTATTGCATCTCCTTTTATCCTCTAACTAGTAACAAACCATCTACTATGCAATGGACAACTAGTGACAGACCGAAATGTATAGCAATAAACAAAAGTTCTTTGACTATGTTGACTACAATCTAATCCTAAACTCTCCAAGGTTTCAGCTTGTCACAAATAAACAAAACAATAATTTTAATTGTATAAGTGGATAATGTGTGTGTGTGTATATATTGTTTGATTTGACTAGAACCTCCATACAAACTCAGACTAAAATACAGAATAAAGCAAAGACCCTGAGTTCAAATTCATAATTTATTCTCTTAACTAGTATTTATAAACCCCCGACAATAGTGAAATGCAAAAACTAAGTTACAGTTCAAGGTAATATTAATTGTTAGTCTTTCTTAGAAGTGATTTTTCTAAAACATAAAATATTTAACGCGAAGTGTAAGAAATGTAGCCTAATCAGCAATTTCACGCTCCATGAATTCACTAAAAAAAAAGGTTACTGCTATTAAATTGAACTGACTCATGTAGCATCATCTAAAAACTCTTTTGCTACCACACAATTGAAATTTAAGATGCAAAGAATCTGAAATTCAAACCCAATCTATCTTCCCATTTTTATAGTGTCTAAACCAATGTGATTTCTCATAAACAAAACGTTGAAGAATCTGTATCACTAAAGGAAAAGAGTGTTGCCAAATATTTACAGGTTGATATGGAACTTACAATCTGATATTATAGAATAGATAAGGAACACAGAACATTGACATAAACCAATGGCCCGTGACAAGGTAGAAGCAACATAGGACACCCTGCGTAATGAATTCAGGCAGGACCACCATATTTATTCGAGATGAGAAGTCATAAGGATTTATGTAATCAAATTCCAGGTCTGCCAGGCACATTAGCTGCAACAAATGTTTGAATTAAAACAAATCATCATCACATCACATATCAGAGGACAAATAAAACAATCAACATAACATGCAACGACTTCTTTCTTTCTGTTTTTGAGTCTCTCCTCTTGAAGCGATTAAAATGGAAGTTTTTATTGAGAAGAGGAAGGAACCTGGTAAGTGAGGAGGACAAGTAAGGCAATGAGGAGGAAGAAGGAGATGAGCCAGGCGAAGAGATTGGCCATGCTCTCCCTTCTTCCTTTTCCAAGTGCATGCGCACGTTAGCAGATGTGTGTCCTTAGCACGTGCATGCCTTGCCCTTGCTCTAGATGTCTAGACCCACGCCCTTCATGCAATACCACTAACACTAATTATCACACCGATAAACATGCATTCTTTTCTTCGGCTATTATGCTACCACTAACATTAACTTGGATTGGATATCACAGGATTACTTAAGGTCACAAAATTCTCTGACTCATTTTTTCAAAAAGCTTTTAACAACCATGTAACATTCAAATTAAAGTATTTTTAAATATCACAAATATTTTTTAGATACAAAAATATCAGAACTGAAATACATATACAATAATCAAGGTTTTCACGTGATACGTTTACTAAAATAATAGGATTAAGCTACGTAGAACCATTATAAGGATAAAACTTTCTTTACTTACTAAGTTTTAACTTAATTATCAAATTCAGAGCTATTGGTTAAATTAAAACAATTTCATGTTATTTGATCTAAACACTCAACAGTATTTGAACAATTTGATTATTGCTATTGCAATAATATATATAATATTTTGAAAAAAGCACTACACTGATTTTGTTACAAACTAACTTTTTTTCCTAATTATTAGTATTAATACATGACAAACTGTATTTAAGAAATCAGGAACTTGAGGGATTATTCAGATTCAACGAATATATATAGGAAATTTTGCCGAACTGAGGATATGTTTTAGCGATATTAAAATGTTGAACAAAAGACAGTGAAAAATGGCTTAAAGAGAAAAATTATTGTGACTTAAATTTTGGTCCACAATCCTTGACTTGGAAGTTGCAACCATAACATATGATTACCATATTTTACAAGATATTTTTCCATTACTTTGTGGATACAATACAACAAAGGTAATGAAATCCATTGGAAAATGTACACTCAAACACATAGCGAAGAAATTTTGTTCATTGCAGAGTGGGCCTGATCTTGAGCAGGGGTGCACGTGAGAGAGAGAGAGAGAGAAATGAAATGTAAAATCAAGAATCAATCATATATACGCTATGGGAGGCTTTGAGCAGAGAAAGAAATTCCTTGATCCCAAGTTCTTCAACTTCTCATATGGCTTCAAACCTGCACCATCTCATTTGGCTTTAATTTGGCATATGCAGATATTAATTTAAAAAGTAGTACGAAAAGGAAATGAAGAGATTGAAAGATACTTTGGAGGGTGTAGGGGGAATAGTGAAGGTCGTAACGGTTTGGATCAGCGTCCTTCAAGAGGGGTCTCCTTTTCTCCTTCTCATAGATGAGCAATGTTGCTTTAATCAAATCGGTTACTGTGTTGTGAGGGGACATGATGACGTGTACTGCACCCAAAGTGTTCTCCATCGTCACATTCAGTAGAAGCTTCGATGGGCGAAGAGGGTCACTGGTTTCCACGGGAGTAGACACGATTCCACCCATTTAGAAAAATGGTAATGTTGGAGGGAGAGTTGTGAGAATCTTTATCGTGTTGGTGGTGGTGGTGGGGTGAGAACTCAGAAGGGAAGCTTCTTGGAAACTGCCCGGTTGGGTTTAACTTTATTGGCCCAATCCCAAACCCATCTTCCATTTGTTTTCATTCTCCATTTATATGTACTAGTACTACTAACAATTTTAATTACTTGATTATTATAACTATTTCGAAACATTTCAACCTGTCAAGATTTGGAAAATAATTCACTAATTAATATACTACTTAGTTTTTGTTAATCTTTTAAACGCTGAAAAAGTTTACGTGTAAACGATTACCAAAAAATAATATAGCGTCTCCGAGTTTGGTTCTCCAGAAAATTATAATATAAGAAAACTTATAATCCATTCGATTCTAAATATAACAAAAATAATTAATTTTATATACATTAAGAAGGTTAGTTGAAAATAATTACATTAATAATATTAAATATATGATATAGATTTTTAAAATATTCTTACTATTATTTATTATATAAATAAATAACTAATTGTCTTAAAAGTATACTACATTCATCCTTAAATATAAAATATTTTTACCCAATTCATAGGTATTAAGAACGTTTGTTAGTTTAATTAAAATCATTAACTTTATTTAAAATTAGGGATAATTGTTCAAAATTACCCTTAAGATCATTGGGAATACATTTTTTTTCCTTCTCATTCATTATCTCTCCATCATAGTTAATGACTTATATTTCATATGAGAAGGCAAAATAAATAAAGAAAGAAATTAATTTTTGTATTAGCCAATTATAATAGGAGAGATAAATATTTTAAACAATATAATTCATTTATTGTATTTTTGTACTCCAGTAAGAATTACTCATTTAATAAGGGTATTTTAGTATAAAAATAATTAATGACAAAAATTTGAAAGAAAATATTGTATTAAGAGACAAAAAAATTCTTATTTAGGGACAAATGTAGTATAAAAGAATGATACATTTAATGTTAGAATCGAGTTCCTTCACTGTAGACTTTAGGTCTGCCTTTGTTTTATGATACAGACTTTAAGTCTGTAACGCAACAGACTCACGCTCAAAGTGACTAAGTCTGAGTCCAAGACACAGTCTAAGTCTATTATGGCTAGCTAAGGAATGAAAAGGAAGAAGACTTGAATTGGATAATACTTGTCACTTATACATTTTTCATTGATCAATGCTCTTTATTCTAACTAACTTTCAACAAACAAAACATAATTAACAAACTAAACTCCTAGACTTAACACTCCCTCATAATTATGTTTTTCACACTTTAAACTTTTCATGCACTTATGTTTCTGGGCACCACACCAGAGTTTCACTTATCAATCCTACAATAGACTCACACTTTAACTCTGCACATTAACTTGTTCCTCAACTCTTCAAATTTGTTTTTCTTCAACGGCTTTGTGACTCACACTTAGCAATTTCTTTAACCAGATTCCTTGATAAGCACCAAGTGAAGCAGCTATGTATTCTGCCTCACAAGTAAACATTACTATTCTGTCTTTTTTCTTTGAATACCAAGAAACAGGTGCTCCCCCATAATAGAAAATGTAACCCGTTGTACTTTTCCCATCATCATAATTACCTCTTCAGTCTAAGTTTGTATATCCAAATAACTTTGTCTCTACACTACTACACTTTGGTAGTAACACACCATAGCTGGTAGTTCTCTTCACATATCTCAGTATCCTTTTTGCAGTAATCATGTGTGAACTTAGTAGATTTTGTATTAATCTATTGATTATTCCAACACTATGAGTTAAGTCTGGTCTGGTATTACATAATTATCTTAATGATCCTACTATCTGTCTGTACAAGGTTACATCTGCAAACTTTCTTTCTCTTTCTACTCTTAGACTCAAACCATTTTCAACCGGTGTATTGCCAAGTTACATTCAAACATATTAAATCTCTTCAACATATCTCATGCATACTTGTTTTGGTGCATCACAATCCCTTGCTCTGTGTTCTTGAATTCTATCCCCAAGAAATATGATAGTTGTCCTAAGTCTGTCATCTGAAAATACTTTTGCATCATATGTTTGAAATTTTCAATTCCCTTATTATCACCTCCTGTCACTAGGAGATCATCTACCTAAAGACAAATTATAATTAGGTTTATACCTAATTTTCCCTTCACATAAACTTCATGCTCAGAATTGCATTTGGTAAAACCAATCCCAAGAACACTGTCAATCTTCTTGTTCCAGGCACACGGAGCTTACTTTAGACCGTACAAGGCTTTATTAAGTCTATAAACTTTTCTTTCTTGTCCTGGAACACTGAATCCAAGGGGCTACTCCACATAAACCGCTTCCCTAAGTAGGCCATTGAGGAACGCAGACTTTAGATCCAGTTGGTAAGAATTCCCCCCTCACAGACTTGTAAGTGCAACCACAACTCTCACAGTTTCGATCCTTACAACAGGAGCAAACAGCTCCTCATAGTCAATCCCTTGTTTTGTAGAAAACCTCTTGCCACTAGTCTGTCCTTATGCTTGACTATCTCTTCCTTTGTCTCCTTTTCACCTTGAAGACTCTCTTCACTGAAATGTTTTGTTCTTCTCAATAGAACCAAGCTCCCCTTTCATTGGATTTATCTAGTTTTTATTTCCTACAGCTTCATCGAAACTTACTAGTTCTGCATCAGCAAATAAAGCAAAATGTACCAGGTTTTCCTATGCACTTATATCAAAATCTAAAAGAACTTGATAATCTTCCAAACTTTTGGGTCCATTTTTTACTCTTTGAGATCTTCTTGGACCTTGGTTTGCTTTTGTTGGTGTATTCTTCTCAACAAATTCAAAATTATTAAAATCAATAATTGCTCTGACTAAGTCTAGGTCTAGGTCTGCTCTATCTGAGTTTGCTTTGTTTCTCCAGTCTGGGTCTACTATCTCATCTATTGTAACATCTCTGCTGATGACCACTTGTTTTGTTCTTGGATCAAACAATTTATAACCACTTGTTGAATGATATCCAAGCAAGATTAGTTGTTCTCCATTATCATCCAATTTTTGCCTTAATTGGTCTGGTATGCGTCTATAGCAAACTACGCCAAAAATTCTTAAATGGATGACATCTTGTTTCTGTCCACTCCATACTTCTTTTGGTGTTAAGCCCTTCAGTCTCTTAGTGGGGCATGTCTTAATTAGATATGTTTTTGACACAGCTTCACTCTAAAAATAATGTGTAAGAGACTTGCATTTCAACATGCTTATTCCCATGTTCAGAATACTCCCATTCTCCCTCTTAGCTGCTCCATTATGATGAGGTGTATAAGGGGTTAGACTTTATGCACATGTCTGTTTCTTCACAATAATCATGAAACAATTTTGAAGTATATTCACCTTCATAATTTGTTCTAAGAGTCTATATCAATGTTCTACTAGACCTTTCAACAAGAGCTTTCAATTTCTTGAACACCTCAAACACATCACTCTTTCTTTGTATCATGTAGACCCACAACTTTCTAGTAAAATCATCAATAAAAGATACAAAGTACCTATTTCCTCCAAGGGATTCAGTCTGGAAAAGACCGCAAATATCTTAGTAAATCACTTCTAGTTTTTGCTTTATTCTCACAGGAAGTTGCTTCTTGAAAGCACTTCTAGTTTGCTTGCACTCCAAACAGTCCCTGCACTTTTCTATTGGTAATTTCAAATGTGGTACTCCTATCACAACCTTATACATCTGGCTCAGATCCCTAAAGTTAAGGTGACCAAGTCTGTAGTGCCATAGCCATTCTTCTTCTGAGACTATAGCAGCAAAGCATTTATGCTTCAACATATTAATTTCAACCTTGAAAGTTCGATTCTTTGACAATGGTGGTTTTATAATTAGTCTTCCTTTGTTATCATACACTTTCAACAATTTACTCTTCATGTTCATCACAATATCCTTTTTCTAGTAGTTGACCCAGACTTAGCAGATTGCACTTTATTCTAAGAACATAGAGCACTCTTTCAAAAAATGATTGCTTTCCATCCTTCCATAGAATCATAATCTTGCCAACACCCTCAGCTGTAAGTGTGCTGTCATCGGCAAATTTCACTCTACTCTTTACAGACTCATCCATACTCACAAACCAGTCTTTCTTGCCTGTCATGTGTGTAGAACATCCAGTATCCAAGTACCAATGATCACTCTTATCATTTTCTGTAGTAGTTGTCACCATTAATAGAACCTTCTCTGAGTCTATTCCACCTTCTTGGGCTATCCTTGCTTCATCTCTGTGATCTTTTTCTTTGCTCCACCACTTATTAGCAAAGTGTTCTCTCTTTCCATAATCATAGCACTTAATATTTATTTTATCAAATTTCTTCCTTACCTCCCTACCTCTTGAACTACCGGATCCTTTTATCCTTTTCTAGTATCCTCCATTATTGTGCTCAACTCTCCTTTCTTTAACAAAATTCTCTTTTCTATTATAAGTCTTCCACCTCCCCCTTCCTCTATTTCCATGATCATTTTCACTGGCCAGTTTTGTTGATTGTTGTTGAGCTTACAAAGCTTGCTTCGAGGTATTCTCTCTCTCTCTCTCTCTCTTACACACACACACATTTAGCCTCTATTTATGTGCCTCTAAAGACCCTTAAAGCTCATCTACTATCATTTCTTCAAGGTTTTTGGACTCCTCAATTGCCACCATAATGTGATCAAATCTTAGAGTTAGGCTTCTCAAGATCTTCTCCACCAAATACTGATCGGTGAAAGATTTCCCACACGTTTTCATCGAGTTTGCAAGAGTCTTTACTTGACTAAAGAAACTACCAATGCTCTCATTGATTTCCATTCGCAACATCTCAAACTGCCTCCTTACAGTTTGAAGTCTCACTTTCTTGAATTTTTCTGCACTTGTATACATAAGCTCTATAAAGATTATCCCATGCCTCTTTTGTAGACTCTGCTTTTGTAATTTTCTTAAAGTTTGCTTCATTCATACACTGATGAATTATGAATAAGGCTTTGTAATTTCTTTTTCAATTCTTTAAGCATCAATTTCTTCTCTTCACTCATCTTCTCTGTAACCTTCTCGATTCCATTTTCAACGATGTCCCACAAATCTTGAAACTTGAATAGTGCCTTTATCTGCACATATCAACTATCAAAGTTCTTCCCTATAAGAACTTGAAGATTCGCAGGAAAATGCCCATTGTTTGTCATCCTTTTCACCACGTAGGTCCCTCTTAACCTTGCTCTGATACCATTGTTAGAATCAAGTTCCTTCATCGCAGACTTTGGGTCCGCCTCTATTTTATGCTACAAACTTTAAGTCTATAACGCAACAGACTCACACACAAAGTGACTAAGTCTGAGTCTAGGACACAATCTAAGTCTGTTGTGCATAGCTAAGGAATGAAAAGGAAAAATACTTGAATTGGATAATATTTCTCACTTGTATATTTCTCATTGATCAATGCTCTCTATTTATACACAAAGTTCTAACAAACTTTTCAACAAACAAAATAGAATTAACAAGCTAAACTCTCAGACTTAACATTTAACAGACACATTTACTTATATTATAAGATAAAAAATTTCATTAAAATTTACCAAAGGGATTACTATAGTCATGAAACATGTGAAATGGAATAAATTTTGACAAAACTGAAATACAATAAGTGCATTATGTGTTTATTGTCAAACTCCTTTTTTATATATACTATTTTAGAATGTATAACATTTCAAAACAATAAAAAATGAAAAAAATGAATTTAAAATTAATATTAATATAGATTTTTATGATTTTAAGAAAGGTCTAACGGTGTTTTTAAAAAAACATTTTTTATTATGTGTAATGTTGTATATGTAAAAGAAAATTTTATTTATATAAAGAATTAAATTAGATTTATTAAAAGTTGTTTTTAATTTAGGTTATGCATAATATATATTAGTAAGTGAAATATGTACCAAACATAAACATGTTAGTGATCGTTGGATGAAAATAGATGATTGAGATTTTTTACCTGCTACCTATTGTCAAGGTAAGAGATGAAGTGTCCGTTTAGTAGGGATGACAATATGGGTTAGGCCCGCGGGCTGGCCCATTTGGCCCATTAAAACGGGCCAAGCTGGGCCAAGCTTTGAGGCCCGTTATCCCGAATAGGCCTGACCCATTTTGGCCCGTATAAAAATGAGCCCGTCACGGGCTGGCCCGGCCCGGTCCGACGGGCCTTTATGAAAATATATATTAATATATTATATGTATAATATTAATATTTAGTTGGTTGAAATTTTAATTATTTGCATTTATTGTTTTCATTTAATGAAATAAATTGGATTAATTATAAAAATTTTGCTTTAGAAAGGTGAAATCTAATTTTTATTTCTAATTTTTCTTAAAAAATATTTAAAAATAGTTTAAATTTAAAATAAAAAATATTTTGTATAATTATATTAAAGAAAAGGGTTGGCCCGTTTTGGCCCACGGGCCATAAGGAAAACAGCTCGGGCCAATGTTTTTGGCCTGTTTTCCTATTATGGCCCGGCCCAGCCCGTATTTGGACGGGCCTATGCGGGCTTTGGCCCGGCCCATAGGCCCCTTTTGCCATCCCTACCGTTTAGTATGCAGTTGAAGAAATAAAGTTATGAAAATAGAAAAATTTAAAGGTCAATATTGATCCTTCATGTAGTTTAAAACAGTTAAAACCCCATTTAACCGTAGGATCTTTTTTTGGGTTGGTCAAACCTCCAACATTAACGGGGAACCAAATGGGGCCAAAATAAAGGTTGAGATAGTTTGTTCTGTTACTTACTTTACAGTTTCTATTTCGATAGTTGTGCATTCTCCCTCTTGCTTGTCACCAACACTAATGAACACAACTTTGCGTTCTCTCCTTGTTCGTAACAAACACTGTTGATTCCTTCTGCGTTCTCCCTCTTTTTTGTCGTTAGTGTTACCCAAATGGCCTCTAAGGAACTCAAGATGGGTGAATTGAGTAGTTAAAGACTTACTGCTAATAATTTTCTCTTCTAAAATCTTATTATGTAATGATAAGTAATTAAATAACAATATTTGAAATGTAAAATGTTAAGGGATAGAGAAATGCAAACAGAGATTTTATATTGGTTCGGTCAACACCTGCCTACGACTAGTCCTCAAGAACTCCTTGAGATTTTCACTATAAGTTGTCCAATAGTTACAACATAGAGCACTCCCACACTTCTAGGATACCTTACCCTATGTGGAGTCTTCAACTTTGCAAGGGATGTCCCTCCCTCGATTTACACTGCTAGGGATACCCCACCCTAGACTTAACTCCTTGGGATACCACAC
The DNA here is from genome assembly GCA_037962975.1 of Clitoria ternatea. Lineage (NCBI taxonomy): Eukaryota > Viridiplantae > Streptophyta > Magnoliopsida > Fabales > Fabaceae > Clitoria > Clitoria ternatea. The sequence continues at coordinate 12,125,060 of CM075670.1, forward strand.
CCAAATTATAATGCCTATGTGAGATGCCTTACCCACAAAGATAAACTTAACAAAGAATGATGTACAACTTAATTTCTTCTTGAAGAGTAGATAAAACAACTCAAAGCTTTTCTAATGGTAATACTCAAGTACTAGAATGACCTTTGAATATCAATGAGTATTCAGGTTATGGATAATAGAAAACAAAGAAAGTATTTTTCTAAATCCATTTTCTTGTTTGAAATGTTTAATGCTCTCTCTATTTATAGTAATTGAAAGAGATGCATTGGATTGGTGAAAAGATGTCTTTTGATGTTGGAAAGATGCCTTTTCAAAGGGATGTATTCATTGAAAGGTTTTGGGTAAAAGAACATGACTTTCCATGAAGAGATGCAACTTTTCATGTATTCTGATACTTTGGTAATCAATTACAATTTTCCTATAATTGATTACAACATTTCAAAATTTAACCACACTCATTTAAAATGCAATTTTAACCCAACGATTAAGTGTGTAATCGATTACACCAAAGTGGTAATCGATTACATGCTTTCTAATTTTAAGAAAATGCTTTTCAAATGCATGTTATCAAGGTTTTAATTTAGTCCTAAGGCCATATTGATACTTGATTAAAATCTTACATATGTTCTAAGACCTTTTGAGCTTTGATGTTTTATTCCTCTGACTTGTTGCTCTTGCCTTTTGTTAATCCATTTTTCTTCCAATCTAGGCCTTCATGATTGATGCCTTTTAGAGCTTACTGCCTTTTGTCATTATCAAAACCTTATGTCTTCAGTTAGCATTATTGATTCTATCTGCCTCGAAGCTCTATGGGTCATCGTATGCTTGTAACAATGATCCCCAATATATAGTCGTGTTCTCCTCTCTATCAAGCCTGAACATTCGTTGTGTAACCCCCAGTTCTTCAATTGAAATTGTTCTTATTGGTTCTTTATCACGTAATTGTTGTTCAAGTGGCCTCAATACTCAAGAGGAGGGGTGAATTGAGTTATAAAACTTTTGCTTGGAATGCCTTTGAAATTGATTTCTATAACCAAGTTTATGAGATTGTGCAAGTGAAAGCAAGTAACAATGATATGCAATGCACTACAAGAGGTAAGTATTGTAGAGGCAATTTAGCAAACACTTGGTGTGCAATATCTAAAGTATAGCAAATTAAGCAAGTTCAAGTATGTTCTTCTCAACCAAACAATACCAATCAACAAATATGCAATGTATGGAAGTAAAAGAGTAAGGAAGAGAAGCTTGCAAACCGATGTAACGAGTTCCACCCAATCCGGTGTACGTCTCGCCTCTAAGTAACCCACTTAGAGGATTTTCCACTATTGTAGACTAGAGATACAACTTTGAGCAATTGCGGTTTCCTAGTGTCCCACACTCAAGAACCCAATCCTCACAAGTATAAGGGCAACCCACCCAATCTCTCAATCTCACAATATCCCAAAGGTTGAGTCCACAACCTTTGTAACCACTCAACCTAGAGTGAACAACCACTCAACCTAGAGTGAATAATTTGTGTGTTTGGTGTTTGTTTACAATCAATACACTCTCTCAATAGAGCAAATATACAAATGAAAAGCTCTCCCAAATTCTAACTCTCAAGATGAGAGGATATACAAGTGAAGTATAAGATGCAAGAAATAGGCTTACAAAGCACAAAAATAGAGCTAAGGATTTGTTGCTTCTTGGTTCTTGTTGGGTGCATGTTGTGCTTGTGTTCTTCTTGCATTTATAGAGCCAAGATAGTTGTTGAGGAGTCCCCTAGCCGTTGCAAGATGATGGCTCTGCGTATAGTGGGATTTGAGTGCTTGTTTTCCACTTAAGTCTGTCTATTTAGTGGTGTTTCCCACTATGTGAATCGATTCGTAGATCCTTGAATCGATTCAGAGTGTTCTGTTTTATGCATTTTGGAGTTCCAGAGTCGAATGAATCGATTCGAGCTTTGTTTGAATCGATTCAGAGCATTCTGTTTTGGGTTCTTGGTCTGTTAGCATCGTGTGAATCGATTCAGGGTCCTTGTGAATCGATTCAGGACATACTGTTTGCAATCTTAGTGACTTCCAGGGCTGTGAATCGATTCAGGGTCATGGTGAATCGATTCAACCCATTCTGTTTCTCATTTTTATGACCTCCAGGGCTGTGAATCGATTCACTCGTGCTTGAATCGATTCAGGCTCTTCATTTTGACATTTTCTCATGCCTGTTGGTCATCCATTTGAATCTAATGATGCATGGTTGCTTTCCTTTTGTTTGATTCATTGGTTTCTTCATCTCTTGAACCTTTGTGAGATCATTTTCCTCTTTTATATGAAATCTCTAATTGTTTTTGATTTGAAGACTTCCCATTGCTTGTTTCCATTGTCATTATCAAAACCTGTTACCACATGCAAATACATTCTCCCCCTTTTTGATGATGACAACCAAAGGCCATCTCTTGGGGTATTTATTAGCCAATAGCAAGTTATGAAAACTAATGTCTCTTGTTTTAAGTGATTATTTCTTTTAAGAAAATAGGTCTCCCCCTTTGTTTTTCAATAAAACCATCAAATGATCTCAAGCGTTGAAATAATGTTACACATGTATCACATGAATATATATCGCATAATATCATACATGTATCTCTCTATCTCTCTATCTTAATATCGCACATGTATTTCTCTATCTCTCTATCTTAATATCGCACATGTATTTCTCTATCTCTCTATCTCTCCCCCTTTGTCATTATCAAAAACAAAAGTTGGGAATAAGCAGTAAATCGAGTAATAATCGTAGGCAATGCAGTTGAGATAAACCAAAATATTAACCAAACGAGATAATTGTTCAATCCGACATAGCAAAGTAATAAACTAAGACGAGGTAATTGTGCAAATAAGTGACCAAAATAGAAACCAAAGAAAACAACCAAGTCTGAATATGAAATAGAAAGAAAGAAAGGTAAAGGTCAATCAGGGATGTGGGAAGTGAATGCTGGATATCTGGGTGGCAAGCTCCGTGTATCGCTCTTCCATGTTTGCTTCAATCCGATCCAGTCGAGTGTGGATGTTTGCTTCCATGGAGTTCAGGCGCTGGTCCAGGTGGGCAGTGAGTCTTGTGAAAAGATCATCATTAGGAGCGGGTGGAGGAGGAGGAGGGGCGTCATCTTCAACTTCATGACGGGGACGCCTAAGAAATTGCCACCTGCCTTGGTATTCCACAATATTCATCTTAGTGAGATGAGATTTGCCAATAGGTGCCTTGGGACCGACCACTTCCTTGATCTCATTTTTCAAGTCCACTTTAAAATGGTGGAGCAATTTGGTAATGAGTATGGCATATGGAAGATGGGCGAGGTTTTGGGCTTCAACCATGTGATGCCTAACCAAGTCAATCCAATTTATGTCTTTCTCATTGACAATTGCCCAGAGCAGCAAGATTTGGGCCTCATTTAGCCTTGCATAATTTCCACCGGAGGGGAGGAGAATTTTGACAAGGACAAAGTGCAAGAGGCGGTGATGGAGACTTAAGGTGCCAACCGTGCTCGAGGGACCTGCAAGATTAAAGAAAGCTCTTGCCTCCAACGGATTATAATTCCATGCAAGAGGAGGTTCTTTGCCATGGAAGGAAGCGTTGCTAAGAGGGAGTAAGCCAACTTGATTCATTACCTCATTATCAAGAATGATAGTCTTACCTTTCACTCGGGCAATATAGCGAGCATCTTGAAGGCGTAAAGTGGAGTAGAATACACGAATGAGTTCGGGGTAGATTGCTACTTCCTCAAGAGCCATGAAGCCAACTAGCTCTTGTTGATGTAAGGTGGTGAGTAGAGGAAGTCCAGATGCTTCAAAGAATGGGAGATCAAGCCAATGAGGAGAAATGAGATTTTTCTCAGAGAATGAAGATTTGTACCTTTCAAGATCCTTTTGGGTAGTGAATAATCTAGATAAATCGGAATGTTGAGGCATGGAGGCAGCAGCAGTGTTTGCACGTTGCTTCTTGCGAGGTTGAGAGGAGGAAGCCATGGAAGATGAAGGATTTGAGTGGAAGGTTTGGAGAAGAAGTTGAAGAGATTAGAAGTTGAGAAGTTTGAGAAGAGAGAGTGGGAGATAGTGGAAGAGTGAAATGAGGAAGTGTGTTAATTTATCAGCGTGAATATGCAGTAACTGACGCGTGAATCGATTCGAAGAATGCTGTGAATCGATTCGAACGTTACTGTTTTGAGAGAAATGAAAGGGTCAGACGCGTGAATCGATTCGAGGAATGCTGTGAATCGATTCGAACCTCTCTGTTTGAGGGAATATGGACCATCAGGTGTTTGAATCGATTCAAGGGGAGTGTGAATCGATTCGAACGATACTGTTTTGAGGATTTTTGAACCAACAGGTCTTTGAATCGATTCGAGGGGGTGCTGAATCGATTCGAAGGGCTGTTTCACTCAAAATTCATTTCTTTCCATTCCAATATATTCAAGGCATGAGGAATTCCATATAGGATCATTAAATCTTCATTTCCATGGGGTTCTTTTGCATTAATCACTAGTAAAGGTGTCATGCAACCAATACACAAGATGAAGTGATCACTTAAACACAATTTGTCATATCAAGAATACCCAATTCTCTTCTAATGTAAATAAATTGCTCTCTAGCCAAGGGTTTTGTGAAAATATCTGCTAGTTGCCTAGAGGTTTCAACATGTTCAAGCACACAATCCCCTTTTAACACATGATCTCTAATAAAGTGATGCCTAATCTCAATGTGTTTGGTCCTAGAGTGCATTACTGGATTTTTGAGATATTAATGGCACTTGTGTTATCACATTTAATGGGGACTTTGTTCAAGGAAATACCAAAATCAAGAAGTTGTTGTCTCATCCAAAGAATTTGAGCACAACAACTACCAGCTGCTACATATTCTGCCTCAGCTGTTGACAATGCAACACTTGCTTGTTTCTTGCTATGCCAAGAAACAAGGGAACTACCAAGCAAATGGCATGTACCACTAGTGCTTTTTCTATCAAGCTTACACCCCGCAAAGTCGGAATCAGAATATCCTAAAAGATTACATTCAACGCCTTTGGGATACCATAAACCAACATTTTGAGTACCCACAAGATATTTCAAAATTCTTTTTACGGCAGTCAAATGTGATTCTTTAGGACATGCTTGATATCTAGCACACATACATACCGCAAACATAATATCAGGTCTACTCGCAGTTAAATATAGTAAGGATCCAATCATACCTCGATATTTGGTGATTTCAATGTCCTTACCCTTTTCGTCCTTGTCTAGATAGCAGGATGTGCTCATTGGTGTAGCTATCTCATTTGCCTTGTCCATTCCAAACCTTTTAAGTAGTTCCTTACAGTATTTGGTTTGGCTAATGAACGTTCCATCAATGGCTTGTTTTATTTGTAGTCCAAGGAAGAAGGTGAGTTCTCCCATCAAGGACATTTCAAACTCATTCTGCATAATCTTGGCAAATTCTTGACAAAGATTTTCATTAGTAGCACCAAATATTATGTCATCTACATAAATTTGTACCAAGAGGATGTCATTTTGTTTGTGTTTTATAAACAATGTAGTATCAACCTTTCCTCTTTCAAAGTTGTGTTCTAAAAGGAATTTGCTTAATCTTTCATACCAAGCTCTTGGAGCTTGCTTCAAACCATATAAGGCTTTTCTCAATTTGAAGACATGGTTTGGAAATATATGATTTTCAAAACCGGGAGGTTGATCTACATAAACTTCTTCTTGAATGTAGCCGTTTAAGAACGCACTTTTGACATCCATTTGATACAGTTTGAAATCCATACAACATGCAAAAGCTAGCAATAATCTAATGGCTTCTAACCTAGCTACGGGAGCATATGTTTCTTCATAGTCTATTCCTTCTTCTTGGTTGTATCCCTTTGCTACTAGTCTAGCTTTGTTTCTAGTTATTATACCGTTTTCATCTAGCTTATTTCTAAAAACCCATTTGGTACCTATTATTAGATGATTATTGGGTCTTGGCACAAGTTCCCAAACTTCATTTCTTTCAAATTGGTTTAACTCTTCTTACATGGCCAACATCCAATGTTCATCAATAATGGCTTCGTCAATATTCTTGGGTTCTATTTGGGATACAAAAGCCAAGTGATTGCATGCATTTCTAATGGCGTTTCGAGTACTTACCCCTTTGGTTATTTCCCCAATGATTTTGTCCAAGGGATGATCCTTCAATGTTACCCAATCTTGTTGTCTCTCAATTTGTGTTGCACCTTCATCATTGTTGACTTCTTCTTCTTTGTCTTGTAAATTCATTTCTTGGAAGGTACCTACAAGATCATCAACATCTTCCTTTCTCGGAGGGTTATCGCTATTTTCATCAAATTTGACATGAATAGATTCCTCAATGGTATTTGTTTGTTTGTTGAAAATTCTATAAGATTTACTAGATTGAGAATATCCTAGGAATATTGCCTCATCAGATTTTGCATCAAACTTTCCTAGATTGTCCTTTCCATTGTTGAGCACAAAACATTTACATCCGAAAATATAAAAGTATGCAATGTTGGGTTTTCTGCCCTTGTAAAGCTCATATGGGGTTTTCTTTAAAATAGGCCTTATCAAACATCTATTCATAACATAACACGCGGTGTTTACCGCATCGGCCCAAAAATGTTTTGCAATATTGTTTTCATTTAGCATGGTTCTAGCAAGCTCCACTAAAGATCTATTCTTTCTTTCAACTACTCCATTTTGTTGTGGAGTTCTAGGAGCTGAAAAGTTATGATTAATACCATGTTTTTCGCAAAACTTTTCAAAAGATTGATTTTCAAATTCTCCCCCATGATCGGTTCTAATGGATGCGATTTTTGAGTTTTGCTCATTTTGGATAATCTTTGCAAGTTTCTTGAATGCATGATATGCTTCATTTTTATGAGCAAGAAACAATGTCCATGTATATCTTGAATAGTCATCTACTATAACTAGACCATAGTAATTACCTCCAAAGCTTTTGATTTTGGATGGTCCAAATAAGTCCATGTGCAAAAGTTGTAAAGGCCTTTGAGTAGAAACAATGTTTTTGGATTGAAAAGATGCCTTTACTTGTTTTCCCTTTTGACATGCATCACAAAATCTATTTTCAAATTTAAGCTTTGGTAGACCAATTACTAAATCTTTGGAAACAAGTTTGTTCAAGTGGTCTACATGTATATGAGCTATTCTTCTATGCCATAGCCATGTTTCATCCTCTTTTGAAATGAAGCATTGTTCATCATTTGTAGACAAACTATCCATATCAATCATGTAAATATTATCAATTCTTTGGCCTACAAACTTAATTTCCTTATTGGTCTTATGCTCAATTATGCAACAATTTGATTCAAATAAAACTCTATATCCTTTGTCACATAATTGACTTATGCTTAGTAAATTATGTTTGAGGCCTTCAACATACAATACATCACTTATGGATGTGGAAGAGTTCTTACCAATATTTCCAATGCCTAGAATTCTTCCTTTAGTGTTGTCTCCATAGGTGACGCTTCCCTTTCGTTTGGGAGTGAATGATGTAAATTTGGTTATATCTCCCGTCATATGCTTCGAACACCCGCTATCCAAGTACCAATGAGTGTTGCTTGCCTTGAAGCATACCTACAAAACAAAATCATTTTAGAGAACTAGGTACCCATTTTATGTTGGGTCCTTTAAGGTTAGCTTGTGGGAACGTTCCTTTGGGAACCCACACCTTTCTTAAGACCTTTGGTCCTAGTTTCCTAACACTACACTTGTATGCACTATGTCCTTTGGTACCACAATGATTGCATTTCATAAAAGGTGAGGAGGATTTGCTTGGTGGTGCAAAGAAGTTTTTGTAGTGTTTCTCCATTTTATGATTACTATGTTCTTGGTCATATCCTAGACCGGTTTTACTAAACATGCATTTTTGTTGCCCAAGTAGGATATTCAAATTATCTCTTCCATTAGTGAATTTCTCTAGTGTCCTATTTAGGTCTTCAACCTTGGTTTCTAACACAATGCACTTCTTTGCAAAATCACAAGGTTTATCCCTAGAGCATGTTTGAACTTTCTCTAGTTCTTCTTTTAAGCTCTCATTTTCTTTACATACTTCCATGAGATGCAATTCAAGAGTATCACTAGTTTTCCTAGATGCTTTGAGTTTACTAGAGATTTTTGTAAATTTATCATATAATTCCTCAAATGCATCTAACAGCTCATTTTTATCTAAGTCAAGAAGATTTACCTTATTTTCTTCTTCTTGATGATTTGCCATTAAGCAGAGATTGGCTTGCTCATCTTCCGAGTCGTCGGAGCTGCTCACATCGTTCTCATCCCAAGCAATATAGGCTCTTCTTCTTCTTTGTTTGTCCTTGCCCTTCTTTTTGAGGTTTGGACAATCGGCTTTGAAGTGCCCTTCCTTGCCACATTCAAAACAGCTTGGTGAAGAGGAAGTTTCATTAGAGGTAGATTTCTTACCTTGGGGCTTAAAGTTCTTTTGGAACTTTTTGTTCTTCATGAATCTTCCAAATCTTTTTACGAACAGCCCAAACTCTTCTTCTTCATCTAAGTCACTGCATGATTCTTCCTCATGCATGGAGGTGGCTTTGAGGGCTAGCCCTTTTTTCTTGGTGGACTTCTCCTCTTCCTCGGCTAGCTTCAATGCTTTAAGTTCTTGCTCTTGTTCTTGCAATTTTCCAAAGAGTGTTGCAAGAGACATTTCATTGATGCTAGGAGATTGTTTTATTGCTGTGACAAGAGGTTGCCATTCCCTGTTGAGACTTTTCAAAATTTTGTGCACAAGCTCTTTGTTAGTGTACACTTTGCCAAGAGTGATAAGATGGTTAATAATAAGTGTAAACCTTTTCTGCATATCTACAATAGATTCTCCTGAATTTATCCTAAAGCATTCATATTGGCTAGTAAGAGTACTAATCTTTGAGTCCTTTACATCATTAGTACCTTCATGGGTTACTTGAAGAGTATCCCACATTTCTTTAGCGGTTTGGCAGGTCATTATTCTAAAAAATTCGTCTTGTCCTAAAGCCATGGTAATGAGATTTTTGGCCTTGTAGCCATATTGGACTTTCTTTTCTTCCTCGCTAGTCCATTCATCTATGGGTTTTTCAACATTCTTGCTATCTATGGTATGCATTGGTATATAGGGACCATTTTCAATGGCATTCCATATTCTCAAGTCAATTGATTGAATGAAGATTTTCATTCTCTCTTTCCAAAAGGCATACCCTTCCCCATTGAAAGCGGGAGGTCTATTTATCGCACCACCCTCGGGAAAAACATTTTAAGAACTTGAGGCCATTTAATCTCTTGAAGCTGTTAAGCTTGATCTACCAAGAGTCAAGCTCTGATACCACTTGTTGTTCAAGTGGCCTCAATACTCAAGAGGGGGGGTGAATTGAGTTATAAAACTTTTGCTTGGAATGCCTTTGAAATTGATTTCTATAACCAAGTTTATGAGATTGTGCAAGTGAAAGCAAGTAACAATGATATGCAATGCACTACAAGAGGTAAGTATTGTAGAGGCAATTTAGCAAACACTTGGTGTGCAATATCTAAAGTATAGCAAATTAAGCAAGTTCAAGTATGTTCTTCTCAACCAAACAATACCAATCAACAAATATGCAATGTATGGAAGTAAAAGAGTAAGGAAGAGAAGCTTGCAAACCGATGTAACGAGTTCCACCCAATCCGGTGTACGTCTCGCCTCTAAGTAACCCACTTAGAGGATTTTCCACTATTGTAGACTAGAGATACAACTTTGAGCAATTGCGGCTTCCTAGTGTCCCACACTCAAGAACCCAATCCTCACAAGTATAAGGGCAACCCACCCAATCTCACAATATCCCAAAGGTTGAGTCCACAACCTTTGTAACCACTCAACCTAGAGTGAACAACCACTCAACCTAGAGTGAATAATTTGTGTGTTTGGTGTTTGTTTACAATCAATACACTCTCTCAATAGAGCAAATATACAAATGAAAAGCTCTCCCAAATTCTAACTCTCAAGATGAGAGGATATACAAGTGAAGTATAAGATGCAAGAAATAGGCTTACAAAGCACAAAAATAGAGCTAAGGATTTGTTGCTTCTTGGTTCTTGTTGGGTGCATGTTGTGCTTGTGTTCTTCTTGCATTTATAGAGCCAAGATAGTTGTTGAGGAGTCCCCTAGCCGTTGCAAGATGATGGCTCTGCGTATAGTGGGATTTGAGTGCTTGTTTTCCACTTAAGTCTGTCTATTTAGTGGTGTTTCCCACTATGTGAATCGATTCGTAGATCCTTGAATCGATTCAGAGTGTTCTGTTTTATGCATTTTGGAGTTCCAGAGTCGAATGAATCGATTCGAGCTTTGTTTGAATCGATTCAGAGCATTCTGTTTTGGGTTCTTGGTCTGTCAGCATCGTGTGAATCGATTCAGGGTCCTTGTGAATCGATTCAGGACATACTGTTTGCAATCTTAGTGACTTCCAGGGCTGTGAATCGATTCAGGGTCATGGTGAATCGATTCAACCCATTCTGTTTCTCATTTTTATGACCTCCAGGGCTGTGAATCGATTCACTCGTGCTTGAATCGATTCAGGCTCTTCATTTTGACATTTTCTCATGCCTGTTGGTCATCCATTTGAATCTAATGATGCATGGTTGCTTTCCTTTTGTTTGATTCATTGATTTCTTCATCTCTTGAACCTTTGTGAGATCATTTTCCTCTTTTATATGAAATCTCTAATTGTTTTTGATTTGAAGACTTCCCATTGCTTGTTTCCATTGTCATTATCAAAACCTGTTACCACATGCAAATACAGTAATTAATTTTTTTCTTTAGTTTAGGTTGAAATTTAGGGTTCATGTGTTAAGATTTAGGGTTTAAGGATTTGGGTGGTAAAATTTAAGGGTTAAAAGTTTAGTGGTTTATGCAAGAATGGGACGTTTATAGAGGCCTTGATTGTGTGGAATGCTGAGTAAAGGAATTAAATTAGATGTCGTGATTTATAATTGAATGATTATTACTTTAGGAAACACTAAAATATGCATTTAAAGCAAAGATGGTCTCTAACTTCTACATGTTTCCTCCATTTATTATAACAATTAATTTTCAGGATCTTGTAGTAGTACTCTTCTGATCTTTCTTTATTCCTCTTGGAAAACAAACCATGTCTTATAAGCCAACAACAATTTTCTCCTTTTTAGTTCTTGAAACTACCAATATTGAAATAAAATAAAGATATAACAGACAAATTCCTCCTTCTTAGACCTATAGAAAATCTCCCAACTACCAAGTCCTTCCCTGCACCAGACTAAAGACAATTCCTTTAGAATTTTCTGAATCATCTTAAATTAAACTATACAAGTATAATACTTCGTTTGGTGTGAGAATGCATAAGAGTTCTTAAAAGACCATAAACCCATACATTTCATAGGTTAATTCCAAACTAATTGGCTCACCATCCACTTAAATTTGACATAGGAATTGAAAAATCAAAACACCATAAACAAAATTGATGAAATATAGATCATTTAACCTTTAAAAGAAAGAAAGATGTTTATCTTTAACTGAATTGGTGGCATGGGATCAGGATTGGGAACCTACACTTTCTCAAGGTAACATAGACTTTGACTCCTTAATTAGGAAATTGGAAGTAATGTGTTCATTTCCTTGAATTGTTGAAACTTCAAACCTTGATCGAGTGAATGTCTTCAATCTCTTGTAGTTTCCTCTTTGAAACATGCTGCTATCACCATGGCATCATCCCCGTCAGGGATTGTTTGACCGAATCACCAAAAAAAAGATATTGGCAGGGTCTAAACTCTGTCCCGAAAACGATGATTGTCCTGCTTCCTCCGTTGGACGAACAAAATCATGCGGTGGTGGTTTTTTTGTGTTGTTACTCACACACTCAATAATCATTTCAATCACCTCCCGCTTACTCCGATGTCGAGTGGAAGGTATCTCCTCTTCCTATACTAATTCCACGAGCAACTTTTTCTACTTTTCAGCGGAAATGAATCTTTTTAGACCTCGACTATCATCAGTATCTGGAGACCGGTCCCCATGCCTCTTTTCAAACCTCTCAGGCTCGTCTTAGGACTTGTTCTTGAATAGGTACTGCCTCAACTTTCCCTCTCTAATTAGGACCTTTATGGTGTCCTTCAACTGCCTACACTTATCAGTTGAGTGGCAAGCTTGTTCATGGAAATCATAATATTTTCATGGGTTACCGGGTCTCTTCACTGGGCTAGCTTTCTAATCCTGTATACATTGAATGACACCCAACCAACCTCCCTGAGGATCTAGGAAGGCTTCACGTTGAGCAGAGCATAGTGACTAAAAGCAGAGATGCGTTTATCCTGCTGCCTGGGTTGTTGCTCTCTGCCTCACTCATTCTCCTTGTCAAATTGAGGTAAAGAGGAGGGTGGTTTGCTCATTGCGGTTGTGGCCTCTAAATGCATCTCTATCCTCATATACTTGGAGGCCTTCCTATGACATCCTAAGTCAATATACCTTTTTATTTACACTCGGATAATCATTTACGTAATAATTTTTCGCGTTTACTAAAAATTCACTCGGTCTTAATATAAAATAACATAAAATAATATTTACCTTTCTGAAATACATTCAAAATAAATAAAGCATACTCAAAATAATGATAACCGATCAAAAATAAATACATTAATAAAATAGGGTTGATTAGAAACAGCGGAAGAGGAACGAAGGTAGGAGGGTCATTCGCCTGAGCGAGACCCTGGTTGGCTGGGCGAAATCTGAGAGGGTCGCTTAAGCGAGTGCCGACTCGCTTGAGCGAATGCCACACATTAAACCTGGGCGGATCAAACATACAAGGAAGGCCAACCAGTAGGATTTCACTCGGAAATAGGTCCACTCGGTTATCCTCACTCGGTAACAGCTTAACCTTTCATCACTCAGAAAAGGTTCACTCGGAAAACTCTTAACTTTCATTCACTCGGGTATACCACACTTGACTCATTCCTAACCTTTACTCAGGAATAGTTCGCTCGGCCATAGCTCACTCAGAACAATCTATCCTTCCTTCACTCGAAAAGGGTTCCCTCGGACATTCTCACTCGGAAAATACTCTAACTTTACTTTACTCATGAGAGGCTCTCCCGGGCATAAGTCACTCGGAAACATTCTCTCTTTCACTCGGAAGTACTCTAACCTTCTCTCGGAAACATTCTACCCCTTCTTCACTCGGAATTAATTCTCTCAGCCCTCGCTCGGACAAGGATAAATCCACCCGGTAATAGACTTTGCTACAGCAACACAAATTCGCTCGAAATAAACACCGACCACAGCATCAAGAATTGATATTTACGTCAATCAGCAGACTCACTCCAAATTTAGTTCAATTCACAGGCAACATGTAGCACCGCACACTCGGAAAATTCATTATACATGCATATTATACAATTTATTCAAAATCACTCAGGCCTTGGCATCGATCCTCCACTTGGCGCGCCTCCAGGGCTCCGACTTCCTCCCTGTCACTGGTTACTAAATTGAAAACAACAGCAAGGGTGAGTGTTTGGCATCATAATTAATCTAGAATGGAATTTAAATAACAAAAGGAGTATAAACTCCGTCCGATTGCTTTATCATCAGAATACAAGTCACACTCGGCAGTTAACTCACACTCGTCAAATATAACAATTTACACTCGGTAATTTAACAAATTGCACTTAGCAATATAACCAATCATGCTTGGTATATATAACAATTATCATTCGGCAATTTTAGCAAATCACTCAGCAAAAATATCAATTGCATTCTGCGAAGGTATCAATTTATACTCAGTGAATATATCAAATTTCGCTCGGCAATATATCAAATCATACTCGGAAAATATAGCAAATAGCACTCGGTAAATATAATTAATCACACACACACACTTCACAACGAATAATTTAATTGTCACCATTGACTCTCATACAAACTGACACCTAGTATCCGGATACTAAAGGATCGACCTTCAGCTGGGAGTCCGACTTGACATCCCGTGAACCCGACTTGGTTCACCGAGCCCGACTTGGCTCCCCCTCAACCACTGGGTCATAGACCTCTGGGTAGCTTAATTGAGTCTGACTTGACCACAGAAGCCAAAAACAGGGTAATACATATCGTCGGTCGTCCCATACCACATAATCACATATCATATCTCATTATCATTACATGTTATCAACAAACAGCAAATGCAACTACCAGAAACTGGCATGTGCTCACAATACAGGGTGACCGATTTGTCAAGCCCATTCATCACATTGCCACCATACACCGATTATCACAGCATCAAATATTTCAAATTCAATCGGCGTAAGCCACACACACACGATCCTAAACCGATCGGTGCCCATTCACATACATGCATTCATATACATTCACATACAACTCATCCAGCATCATCTCTATTATCACAACATCAAATATTTCTTAAGTCATACACACACGATCCTAAACTGATCGGTGTCCACATTCATACGTACGTTCATACACATATTCACATACTACTTTCATCCAGCATTATTACCATGTTTCACAATCAGTCCAACGACTCGGACTTGTCCTATTCTAATTAATTATAACCCGAACACCCCCTTACCTCGGTTCCAAGCTTCGATAATCTGCTCCTGGTGCCGGTTACGTCCTCTAAGCAATGGGTTCACCGTCTCACTTCCGATTCCTGCACCAGCTCCGTCAATCAGCCTTTCGTTGTTCGATCTACTGCCTACGGAGTCAGAATGCAAAACTCGTTAGCCTTACACCATCCTCAGCTCTAAGGACCGTTTTCGAGCTCACACTCACTAGAGGAGTGGAGAACAGACCCACACACAGCCATGCATGGCCACTCGGTTAACAGAGAAAACAAAAGGGGCAAGGAAACACAAATGCAAACGGATCAATGGACTCACCTTGAGACCACGGTCACGGAAATGGGCTTATCACTTGGTTTCAATACGAACAGAGTCTTTCTCTAGAGCATACAACTCACAGCAATGGAGGAAGAAGAAGAAGATGAGCAGAAACCGAAGCAGATGAAGAAGAAGAAAGAAGAAATGGTTCGTGAAGAATGAGGAAAGAGAAAAAGGGGACCACCTTTATTCAAGGCCCAGGGGCAACTGGTAACCTCCCCAGCCGGTTACCTCCCCATTACCAATCACTGTTTCGTTTAAACGTTTAAGCCAACTCTTCTCTCCTTCAAATCACGCTCCATTTACTCTTTTTATAATTAATCCACCAATTAGATTTTTATTTACTTTCACAGCCTTTAATTATTTATAATTTCCCAATAATTTCTAAAAAAAATGTCAAATAAATTCCTAAAACAATTTTTGATATTTTCACTACACATAATCTCTTTAAAAATATCCGGGATGTTACACTCTATATGAACCCCTCGAAGGTAATTGAGGGTCTTTTAGCCAGAGACAAGGCAAAAAGAGATTTGGGCTACGGGGCTTCAATCACAATGTGTAGCTAGATGGCCTCTATAAGATTAGGAACCATCCCCGCTTCTTTATAAAATCTCCTCAAGAAGTCCTACAGAGACTTTAGCTCACCGTATTTAATCTGAGTCAAGGTGTGAGATATCTTGAGCACATCTCTGGACATCACAAAATGCTCTTCAAAAGCTTCAACCATCTTCTTCTAAGAATCAATGGACCCAGATGAAAGTCCCTTGACCAACTCAAAGCTTCTCCAGCCAACATGCGGGGGAACATACGACACATCACGTCAGCCTTTTCCCTAGAAACATAGTCTCGTACACATAGGCGTCAAGGTGTTTGCTTGGATCAGTCTCTCCCGTATACTTGTCTATGGAGAGAGGCTGAGTGGTCTGTAAGTGCCTCCGAATAGGGACACTCATGAGTCTTCTAGAGAAAAAGATGTTAAGCTTGTCACCTGAAAAGGAAGTGCCTGGTGGTGGGTTCTTATGTCGAGGAATTTGTTGTTTAGGATGGAATTATGATTGTTGCTCCTCATTACACGTCGCTATCTTTGAATAGTAAGGCGTGTAAGACACCTTTTGTTTGGATGCGTTGAGTTGATGATGTCCATGAGGACTCACCCTTTCAGCTGGCGTTGAACGCTCACACCTCACCTCAGCTATCTCCTCTTAGAGCATCCTGATAGTCTCATCTACTGGATTGGGAGTGACCATTGTAACTAATCGTCTTGAGGACGTGTTTGGAGCTTTAAAGGCTAAACGTTTTGGTTCCAAGTACATCAAATCCTTTACATGCCCTTCGGGGGATCCTTGCGTTATCCTGCATTAGAACTCTTTATTGAAAGCGGAAGTGGGAATTAATTTATAGAGTCCCATCAGATGTGCCAATGAACTGGTGT
This sequence comes from Clitoria ternatea, assembly GCA_037962975.1. Classification (NCBI taxonomy): domain Eukaryota; kingdom Viridiplantae; phylum Streptophyta; class Magnoliopsida; order Fabales; family Fabaceae; genus Clitoria; species Clitoria ternatea. Next base: position 12,141,418 of record CM075670.1, read on the forward strand.
GGACCAGGGTAGAGAATCCGGTATGGGGACCAGTCCTAAACTTATGCTAGAATGTTGTTTATATTATACCGGTCTAGTTTGGATCTAGTATTATACTTTATATTCCAGTGGAGAGATAGAAGTCTTGGAGTGTTCCTTGAGAAATTTCATCAATCCTAGGTGTTGTGGGGCGAAGAAGGGTGTCACCTGCAAAGACACTCTAACGCTTAAATCAGTGGAATATTCAGTGAGAATACTAGAGCTCAAGTGTAAGTTTTAGCCAAGAATGTTTTACCTTTTCCTTGTCGATTTGTGAGTATTTATATCAGAGAGTAGTGGACGAGTAGTTTTTCCCTGGGGAACATTCTGTACATAGTGTTAGTGTGACTTTGGTCAGAGTAGAAAAGTTGATACGCGACGTAGACGCCCCTACAAGTGTACCTTCCTCTCTGTTATTTTACAGGTTACTTTTCGGCACGCGGTTATAAAAGTCAACCCTGATCTACCGGTATTGAGAGAATGACTCATATTGGAGTTAGATTGTGGGTATCATACGCGATGCCAGTGTAGGATCACATCTTCAAGCGAAACGTCGGTCGTCTATGGCGTTTATGGGTGCAGATTACCATCTTACTCATAGGCTAGTATGGAGACCAAATCATTACCTATTTCCATTTCAATTACTATTTCTTCCCACTTGAGCTCCACATGTATTAAATAACTAAAGGATTTTTATCATGATCTTCTACGTTAATGGAATTATGAAATACAAATGCAGTTCTTGATTGAGATTTAGAATTGAATTAGAAATTAACATTGATCCCAATCTAGAATACCGGTGCATCCTCACCTAGCCTAGCACACCTTACCTCGAACATGAGCTTTTATTGACAATGAGCAAAATACAACTCACACCACTTTACACCTAAATATCCAGTGTGAACTTCCTCTGAGCCCAAGCCTAGACATCATTTTGACATGCCTCGCCATTTACAGACTTCTAACCACTCTAACAAGATCATAATTGCATCTTGTCACGACCGGGGTCCCGGCGCGCGACGCGGACTGGTTAAAGACAAATAAAAGAAAATTGAAACGGCATTGAAGTGAGGCTCTTGAGAAGCCTAAAAAATAAGGGGTTCAAGGAGTCGCCACCAATATTTATTAAGGAAAATATTAGGAAAACCTTTAAATAGCACTGGTTTTTTTTTTAAAAAAAAATGAGATTCTGTTTAGTCCGGGAGTCGAATTACAGGAGGGGAAGGTATTAGCACCCCACACTGTCCGTAAAAAACGGTTACCCAAATTGATCATGCATAATTTAAAAAATGATTATCAAATATTTCATCCTTCATAAAACAATCATAAATAATATACACAATAAAAAAAAATATAAATATGAATAAAACAAAGATAGTAAAAAAAATACATCTCCTAAGTTTGTTGTTTTTTAGTTCTAAGAAAATAAATAAACAAATGATTAAAAGACCATAAAAATAAAAAGATAAAAAAACAATAAGACGTCTTGTCTTACTTATTTTCTAGTAAAAAAAATTGATTTTTATTGAGAAATATAAAGTTCAAAACAAATAAATAAATAAATAAATAAAGATAAGAGAAAAAATAAAATAAAATTAAACACATCAACATGAAGATAAAGAAATATAATACACTTAATTAATTAAAATTGACACGGAATATTATTTAATTATCTTTTAAGAAAATAAGATTAATAAGATGTCTCATCTAAATTAATCTCATCTTAAATTTAAGAGAAAAATGAATGAATAAATAACACACTATTTATTAGTCTTGATTTTTTTTATTTTTTTTATGAAAATAATTTCTTCTTAATTATTAAAAGGTTACTAAGAGAAAATAATAGGAAATCATGACCATAATAAAAATGGATAATTATGTATATATATAACATATTTATAAACTATTAAAATGGTCAAACGTAAATAAATAAATAGAAAGTGTAGAAAGATAAAAGCAAAAAGATAAATAACTAAAAATAAAAAAGTATAGAGAATAAATAATAATAATAATAAAATAAAAAAATAAAGGTAGAAAAAAAAATAAATGAAAAGTTCAAAAAAATAAAAATAAAAATAAATAGACATAACAATAAATACATAAAAATAAAAGAGCAGAAAAAAAATAAATACATAAAATAAAGGGGCAGAAAAATAAATAATAAAAAAAATAAAGGAGCAAAAAAGTAAATAACAAAAATAAAGCAGCAGAAAAGTAAATAACAAAAATAAAGGGACAGGAAAGTAAATACATGAAAATAAAGAGGCAGAGATGTAAATAACAAAAATAAAGGGGCAAAAAAAAGTAAATACATGAAAATAAAGTGACAGAAAAGTAAATAGCAAAAATAAAGGGGCAGAAAAGTAAATACATATAAATAAAGAGGCAGAAATGTAAATAACCAAAATAAAAGGGCAGAAAAGTAAATACATAAAAATAAAGGGGCAGAAATGTAAATAACAAAAATAAAGGGGCAGAAAAATAAATACATGAAAATAAAGGGGCAGAAATATAAATAACCAAAATAAAAGGGCAGAAAAGTAAATACATGAAAATAAAGGGGCAGAAATGTAAATAACAAAAATAAAGGGGCATAAAAGTAAATACATGAAAATAAAGAGGCAAAAATATAAATAATAAGAAAAAGGCAGTAAAGTAAATACATGAAAATAAATAGGCAGAAAAGTAAATAACAAAAATAAAGGGACGGGAAAGTAAATAAATAAAATAAAAGGGCATAAAAATAAATAAATAAAGATAAAAATGTAAAAAATAAAAAAATAAACTAATAATTACAGAAATATAAAGTGCGGATAAATAAAGTGCAAAAAAAAAAAATAAAAATAAATTAATAATAATAAAAGTGCAGAAAAGTAAATAAAGAAGAATAAAAGTGTAAAAATAAAATAAAATAAAATAAAATAAAAATAAAGGTACAAATAAATAAATAAAGATGAAGATGCATAAAAATAAATAAACAGATAAATAACTGCAGAAAAATAAAGTGCAGGAAAATAAAGTGCTTGAATATAAATAAAGAAAAATAAAAGTGCAGAAAAATAAATAAGATGAATAAATAAATATAAATAAACAACTTTGTATTAATAAAAAATACCTTGGTACAAGATCAATTACAGAAAAACTAGAACGGAAGTCAGGAAATTAATTTTGTGTGGATTTCCTTTGCTTTTGGCTTTGTTTGGACTTGATTTGAAGGTATTTGGATACCGGTTACAACACTTGGACAGTATTTTAGCTCACAAAAACTCACATACTAAAACAAACAAGAGTGGTGCACTCATTTTCCTAACTAGAATTACACAAAGTAATTTTTGAAAACCCAAACTTCTAAAAATTCTCACAAAAATTTAACACTCTTTCCCCTCTTTTTTCTCTTCTTCCCCCAAAATGCCTCAATATCACCTTCTATTTATAGAAGAAAATTGGCATTGGATCCTCCTAAAAGACATCACTTTCCTACTTTTCCAATTTGTCCAAATTCCATATCAATTTCCCCAATTTTCTCTAATTATCCAACCAAACCGGGGCCCACCACTAAAACCACCGTCACTTCTTTTCTGATTTTTTCTTTTTTTTTTTCTTTTTTTTTTTTAATTTTCGTTTTTTTTTTTTGTTTATTTTTTTTTTAAACTTTTTTTTTTTTTGGACCTTTTTTTTTGGGCCCATATCTCTCTTTTTTTTTTGGACTTTTTTCTTTTTTTTTTATTTATTTTGTTTTTTTTTTGTTTGGGCCTTTTTTTTCTCCTTTTTTTTTTTTGGCCCTTTTTATTATTTTTTTTATTTTCGTTTTTTTTTTTATTTTTTTTTTGATTTTTTTTTTGATTTTTTTTTTTTGCCCATTTTTTTTTGCCTTTTATTTAAAGGTACAAATGGAAACATAAATTATTTATTACATATATGGAAATATATAAAATATCCAATAAATATAAATTACTACCCACACTATAAGGAGTAAAAAGGTAGTCACAAAACATCGTCTTCCCTCCCTTATTCTTTCCTCTTGGCTTCGGCATCTATCAGCCATTGCTTGAGAGAAATGAAGAGAATTGATGAAATGAGAGGTGTGATAGGAAATGAAGAGGGATTGGGTATTTATAGAGATGGGGAAGGGTTACTATTCCAACGGTCACTATGCAATTTTAATATTATTTTTTTTTAATATGATCCGGGGTGGCAATCTGGACTGGGCGGGGTTCTAAGCACTGTACCGCGTCACCGAGAACTAGTAAGTCATAACCGGGGTCTGAAATCATTGGTCAACTATAGACATTTCTCTTCACCTCGGTTAAATATTAAGCATCGGGGACTCTCCTGCAGGTGTACTTCCGGTGTGTCTTGAAGTTCAAGTACGGATTAACACATCAGTTTTAACTTGAAGAACCTCGGATTCCCTTCGAACTGAGGTGTAAAATACCGTACTCCACTGAGGCTGTACGAGCTTAGAACTAATGAGGTAACACCGGTCATGAAACCGTGCTAGGACCCCGGTTAATGCAGTCAACATTGACTCCGGACTCTAGGACAAAAAAAACTCTTTTTTTTTTCTTCTTTTTTTTTCTTTTTTTTTCTTTTTTTTTCTTTTTAATATATATCACCGGACAAAAATAGGTGTTCACAGATGCCCCTCTTTACTTCTTTTCATGAAAGAATATGAGACATATTCATATTATTGATGTGAAAAGAAAGTAAAGACGTGAACACCACTAAGAATACCCGGCAACTTTTGACAAGAAGTAAATAGCCGAATGGTGTTGTCCCAATGCTAGACAGTTTAAGGAGAGGCACTTGGAACATGACAGGAAGATAAATGGCATAACCTAGGGGTTAATACCTGAAGCTTTGGAAAAATATGAAGTTGTCTTGACATTTTGAGGAGCCTAAGAATGGGTATTTGAGGCTTAGACATAAAATAGATGACAGGGGGATGCCCCTGAATGATTTTGATTGAGATAGCCTAGGGAAGGATACCTGAAGCTTTGACATGAAACTAAATGACTGGGAAGATACCCCTGATTTGATTTTGATTGAGATAGCCTAGGGAAGGATACCTGAAGCTTTGACATGAAACTAAATGACTGGGGGGATGCCCCTGATTTGATTTTGATTGAGATAGCCTAGGGATGGATACCTGAGGCTTTGACATGAAACTAAATGACTGGGGATGCCCCTGATTTGATTTTGATTGAGATAGCCTAGGGATGGATATCTGAAGCTTTGACATGAAAATAAATGACTGGGGGGATGCCCCTGATTTGATTTTGATTGAGATAGCCTAGGGATGGATACCTGAGGCTTTGACATGAAACTAAATGACTGGGGGGATGCCCCTGATTTGATTTTGATTGAGATAGCCTAGGGATGGATACCTGAGGCTTTGACATGAAACTAAATGACTGGGGAAATGCCCCTGATTTGATCTTGAGTAGCCTAGGAATGGATACCTTAGGCTTGGACATGAAGTAAGACTAATGGGAGATACCTCTACCATAATGACTTATGGTAGAGAATTATATGAGATTTATGCTCAAGAAGAATGTGTCTGAGATTGACTTTTCTGGTTTAGTGTGGGTTCCGAGTGAATACAAGGATTGCATTTTCACATCTTAGTAAACCATCCCGACTGGAGTTAGGTGATAGGCTGAAATTGTTGATCTCGACTCTTCATGGGGAGCGCTTGTCCTTGTTGTACCCTCAAACCTGCATGGAAGAAATAGTCAAGTGGAAAACCAAAGGTCAAAGATCTTGTTTCCTCCAGGTGACTACCACAATCCTTATGGGACTTGTTATTACTCATGGCAGAGCGGAATATCCTGATTACCAAGGTCTGTGTAATTGGGAAGTATCAAGCTTGTTTGAGATTAAAAATATGCCTTTCATATTTTTTTTAATATTTTTCACAAAATGCATGCAAATGAAACCTGACAAGACAAGGATTGGAACTGAAATTGAGAATTCCATATATTTACTTGGGAAAATTACAAGTTTACATCATAATTTTTAATCCAGACGTTTAGAGGACATAAAGACTACCCTATCCCTTTAGAGTATGCTCAAGCATAATACTTCTTGACTGCATCTGAATTGACCGGGAAAGATAACTCCTCACCATCCATGTTCGTCAAAATCAAAGCTCCTCCAGAAAAGGCTCTCTTTACGACGAATGGTCCTTCATAATTTGGCTTCCATTTGCCTCGGTGATCATTTTGATTCGGCAAGATTTTCTTCAGTACCAAATCACCTTCATGAAATTGACGAGGTCGCACTTTTTTTTCGTATGCCTTTTTCATACGCTTTTGGTATAACTGCCCATGACAGAGAGCGGTTAACCTTTTCCCATCAATTAAATTTAATTGATCATACCGGGACCGAACCCATTCAGCTTCTTCTAATTTGGCATCCATGATTACTTTTAAAGACGGAATTTCCACTTCTATTGGTAAAACAGCTTCCATACCATACACCAATGAGAAAGGTGTTGCCCCTGTCGAAGTTCGTACAGAGGTACGATACCCATGTAAAGCAAAAGGAAGCAACTCACTCCAGTCTTTGTAGGTTTCAACCATCTTTTGTATGATTTTCTTTATATTTTTGTTAGCAGCTTCCACTGCTCCATTCATCTTAGGTCTGTATGGAGATGAATTGAGGTGTTTGATTTTGAATTCTTCGCAGAGTTCATCCATCATTTTATTATTCAGGTTTGTACCATTATCAGTGATGATCTGATTTGGTAAACCATATCTACAAATCAATTCTCTCTTGATGAATTTGACCACAACATTTTTAGTCACGTTGGTGTAGGAAGCTGCTTCAACCCACTTGGTGAAGTAATCAATGGCCACCAAAATAAAGCGATGCCCATTCGATGCTTTTGGTTCAATGGGACCAATAACATCTATGCCCCACATAGCAAAAGGCCAAGGCGTTGTTAGAACGTGCAAAGAAGATGGTGGTGCATGAATGTTGTCTGCATAGGTTTGACACTTGTGACATTTCTTGGTATAGTTATTACAATCATTCTCCATTGTCATCCAATAATATCCAGATCGGAGAATTTTTCTTGCCATCGAGTGCCCATTTGCATGTGTTCCAAAAGGCCCTTCATGAACATCCTTCATGATTTTGTTAGCTTCCGTCACGTCTACGCAACGAAGGAGAACAGAATCATAATTTCTCTTATAGAGTGTATTCCCAGTCATAAAGAAATTCATGGCTAGGCGCCTGAGGGTTCTTTTATCATTTTCTGAGATACCAGGAGGATATTCTTGATTTTGAATATAATTTTTGATGTCATGAAACCATGGTTTCCCATCGGGCTCTTCTTCTATCTCATGACAATATGCAGGTTCGAGACGCCTTTCAATCTCGATGAAGGGCATGTCACAATCCCTACTTACGTTGAACATGGAGGCCAACGTGGCCAAGGCATCGGCTAATTGGTTATCATCCCGAGGAATATGATGGAAAGAGACTTCATCGAACCCTTTGATTAGTTCCATGATGTGAGCTTGATAAGGAATCAATTTTCCATCTCTAGTATCCCATTCTTCTTTCAGTTGATGAATCACCAAGGCAGAATCTCCGTATATTTGTAGAGATTTCACCTTTGCTTCAAGTGCCGCCTGAATCCCCAAAACACAAGCTTCATATTCTGCAATATTATTGGTACAATCAAAACAAAGTCTAGCAGTGAATGGGAAAAGCTTGTTATCTGGTGAGATTAGGATGGCCCCAATCCCATGCCCCAGTGTATTCGACGCCCCATCGAACATCAAAATCCAAGTTCTATTAGGACAATCTTTCTCTTCTGACAACATCATAATATTTTCATCAGGAAATTCGAATGACATTGGTTGGTACTCTTTTAGGGGATGGTGGGCCAAGTGATCAGCTAAAGCACTCCCCCTTACAGCTTTTTGGGTGACATGAATGATATCATACTCAGTCAAAAGAACCTGCCAACGAGCTATTCTTCCCGTCAGAGCCGGTTTTTCAAAGATGTACTTAATTGGGTCCATCTTAGATATCAACCAAGTAGTATAAGATAACATGTATTGCCTTAGGCGACGAGCAGCCCATGCTAATGCACAACAAGTTCGTTCCACAGTAGAATATCGTGCTTCGCACTCAGTGAACTTCTTGCTCAAATAGTAAATAGCATGCTCTTTTCTCCCAGACTCATCATGTTGCCCCAGTACAGAGCCCATAGACTCATTTATCACCGTCAAATACAACAGGAGTGGTCTTCCTGGGGTTGGGGGAACCAAGATCGGTGGGGATTGCAAGTATTGCTTTATTTGGTCAAAGGCCTCCTGGCAGTCATCATTCCATTGTGATGGTTGATTTTTACGAAGCAACTTAAAGATTGGATTACATACAGCTGTTAGTTGAGAAATGAAACGAGCTATGTAATTCAACCTTCCAAGGAATCCTCGTACTTCTTTTTCAGTGCTAGGAGCGGGCATTTCCATGATTGCCTTTACTTTATCGGGATCCACTTCGATACCTTTCTCACTGACAATGAAACCAAGCAACCTTCCAGAGCTAGCCCCAAAAGTGCATTTAGCCGGATTTAATCTGAGTTTGAATTTTCTCAGGCGTTCAAAGAGCTTTCGTAAGTCAATCAAGTGACCTTCAACAGATTTGGATTTGGCAATAATATCATCCACATAAACCTCTATCTCTTTATGCATCATGTCATGAAATAGAGTTACCATTGCTCTTTGGTAAGTGGCACCGGCATTTTTCAATCCAAAAGACATCACCTTGTAGCAGAAGGTTCCCCACAAAGTAATAAAAGTGGTTTTTTCCATGTCTTCGGGTGCCATCTTGATTTGGTTGTACCCAGAAAATCCATCCATGAATGAAAAAATGGAATGTTGGGCCGTGTTATCAACAAGAACATCAATATGTGGCAATGGAAAGTCATCTTTTGGGCTAGCTCTATTCAAATCCCGGTAATCAACACACATTCGCACCTTCCCATCTTTTTTCGGGACCGGAACAATGTTGGCCACCCATTCAGGGTATTTGGAGACAGCCAAGAACCCGGCATCCAACTGTTTGGTTATCTCTTCTTTAATCTTTAAGAGCATTTCTGGCTTCATCCTTCTCAACTTCTGCTTTATGGGGATGCAACCAGGTTTCAATGGCAACTTGTGTTCAACGATGCAGTTATCCAATCCCGGCATATCCTGATACGACCAAGCAAACACATCACTGAATTCGACCAACAATTCTATTAATTCCCTCTTATGTTCTCTACTCAAAGAGGTGCCAATCTTGACTTCTTGTTTGTTTTCTTCACTCCCCAAATTTATGACTTCAACAATTTCTAGATAGGGAGAAATTTCTTTATCTTCCTGATCTAGCAGCCTTAGTAATTCAGGGGAAGGTTCATCAGACTCTTCATCCTCTTCGCTTGTTGGATTAAAATCATGATGGGAGAAAACAATCTTATTATTTTGGAATTCAATTTCAGATCTGCAATTTATTTAATATAAAAAGGTAAAATAAGGAAAATGATAATCGAACTTAACTTTTATTTATTGAAAATGATAAAGAAAACATGTTTTGCCCTTATTAAAACTCATCCTAAGGCTTTAGGCATAGCCAAAGGATTTAAACAAAACCTACAAAGTGAATAATTACTTTGAAATGATCTCTGGAAGCTCAACGGCTTCCCAATTACACAACTCAGTATCTAAAGGACAAGGGTAAATCAAGTCTTCTTCTCTCTTGGACTCATCATCGATGACTGCCACTTGGTCTGGAGATGTCAAGCCTGCACTCCTGAAGCTTCGGTAAAGGTCACAGATAGGGATCTTCGCAGTTAGGGGTTCTCGGTTTTCTAACCGTGCAAGTCGCTTTTCTCTCTTATCTGCGAAAACCTTCGCTCTTTCCATTGGAGATGGATGATACCCCAACCCAAAGCCGTTCTTATTCTCCTTAACCAATAATGGGTCTACTCCTCCATCAAGCATCTTCCCAAGCCCTTTCCCTGGCTGGAATCCAGATTTCATCATCACTTTGGCTACCATCATAGAAGCTTTGGAAGGATGAGCTAGTTGTAACCCTTCGCTCACATAGGTGGTGTGAGCAATTTCCAATGATTGGAAGGAAGTCTCAAGACTTTCTTCAGCCGCTTCTATATATGGAGTTGACATGGGCTTACTGATAAGGAAATCTCCCTCACCAGAAACAATGATTAGCTTGTTGTTTACCACAAATTTAAGCTTTTGATGAAGGGTAGATGGAACCACACCGGCAGAATGTATCCAAGGCCTCCCCAATAGGCAGCTATAAGCAGGATTGATGTCCATCACTTGAAATAATACATTGAAGGTGCATGGGCCCACTTGGATGGGGATCTCAATATCTCCAATGACCTCTCTCCGAGTACCGTCAAAAGCTCTTACTACCATTGAGCTTGGCTTCATATATGACCCATCAAAAGGTAGTTGATTTAAAGTGGACTTTGGCATGATATTCAGAGAGGAGCCATTATCAACTAGGACCTTGGCTACGATATGATCCCGACACTTGACAGAGATGTGTAATGCCTTATTATGACCTCTTCCTTCAGCAGGTATCTCTTCGTCGGTGAAAGTTAAGTAGTCATTTGAGGCAATATGCCCCACTATCCCTTCAAACTTTTCAGGCGAAATATCTTTCGCAACATGTGCTTTATTCAAGACCTTCAATAACTTTCCACGATGTGGTTCTGAGTCCAATAAGAGAGATAACAAGGATATTTTTGCAGGAGTGCGGTTTAACTGGTCGAGGACCTGGTATTCGCTTTGCTTAATGAATTTCAAAAATTCACAAGCATCTTCCTCTGTTATTCCTTGGGGAGGATCTTGTTCTTTACCACGACTTTCTTTTTCACTTACAGGTGCATCCTCCTTTCTCAAGTTTTCAGGAGCATAAACTCGTCCACTCCTAGTCATTCCACTTGTCTCGGAAATATTGGTTACTGAGGATGACGATCCCTTTAGGAGTTGAGGGATTACATCCACTTCATACTTCCAAGGTACTGCATGGGTATCCTTGTATGAAAATGGAGATGGGGTCCTAATTGTCAAGGATGGATGGTTTATGACTGGTTTGGTCAAAGGTTTCTTGGTGTAATAGACCACCAAAGGAACAGGGGTGACTGAGCTTACTGAGTCTGTACCATGCTGCCCATGGATCATGTTGACATCATTGCAAGGGAGACAATGATCACTTCCCAAGTCATGTGTTATTGCATTTACCCCAGTATTTCCATGATTAGGCAAAGGATTTCTAATCACATTTGGGGAGCCTTCTTCGAAATCCAACCACTTGGCATTTATCAAATCACGTACCTTAAACTTTAAGGCAATGCAATTTTCTGTAGAATGCCCCGGTGCCCCAGCATGATAATCACACTTCACATTAGGATCATACCCCTTAGGATAGGGTGGCCCTACGGGTTTTAAAGGACATCGTACAACAAGAGAACTTTTGAGAAGTTGAGGCAAAAGTTCAGTATATGTCATGGGAATTGGATCAAATTGGACAGAAGGACGGTCATTGTTTGGCTTTTTTTATGGAAGATTTGGGTTGGGATTTTGCATCCATTGTTGGGGAGGAGGTGGTGGTGTATTCTTGAAATTATGGACGGGTGGGGGTCTATATGATTGAGGATGGGGAAATGAATTTCCAGAAGCAGCAGCTACATAAGGGTAAGGTCCATACGGTGGATAATGAGGTGGGAAAGGGAAAGGGGAAGGTTGAAACATTTTTTGATTATGTTGACCTTGATTTCCCATTACAGCATTTGCTTCCTCACCCTTTCTTCTTCCTGCCCCTGTCATAGGTCTTCCTATTGATGGGGAACTTTGGACAACTTTTCCTGTTCTCAAACCGCTTTCAATTCTTTCCCCTATTACCACCATATCAGAAAAGCTTGATGATACACTCCCAAGCATCCTTTCATAGAACGGTGGCTGAAGAGTGTCAATGAACATTACCACTATCTCTTTCTCTATCAGAGGTGGTTCAACTTGTGCAGCCATTTCCCTCCATCGTTGAGCATATTCTTTGAAGGACTCAGTATTCCTTTTGGTCATATTCTGAAGTTGTAGCCGGTCTGGTGCCATGTCCATATTGTATTTATATTGCTTCAGAAAGGCATCGGCTAGATCCTTCCAACAACGAATACGAGTTCGTTCAAGGTGAGTGTACCAGCTCAACGCTGCCCCAGCAAGGCTATCTTGAAAAAAATGGATCAGCAACTTTTCATCATAAGCATACCCAGCCATCTTTCGGCAGTACATGGTCAAATGGTTACGAGGACAAGTTGTTCCTTTGTATTTATCAAATTCCGGCAATTTGAATTTGGGAGGAATTACCACATCTGGAACTAGGCATAATTCAGAAACATTTGTTACGCCTAAGCCACTTCCTCCCTCTACTGCACGCAACCTTTCTTCCAATATTTCCATTTGCCCTTTTGACAAAGGTGCTGCTGGCTGATCAGGATTTGGTGGAGGGACTTGAGCTTTGTGTGACAGGTTTTGGGAAGCACCTGCCTGTGGTATTGGGCAACCATAAGGGAAATAATATGGCACTGCTTGTGGGTTTGGTTGTGTGGCATCATTTGGAGTCTGGTGATTTTGTGGTGGAATTGTATTAGGTGGAGTGACATTGGGTGGAGCCTGAGTGTTTTGGGGGACAGCTGTTGATTGGTTGAAATTTGGAGGGTTAGATATCGGGGGATTGGGAATTTGTTGAGCAGCAGGAGGATTTTCTTGATTAGGATTAGGGTGCATGGTGTAATATCCTTGAGGTAAGCCGTATGGAGGCCAAGCATATGCTTGCTGAACATTCCCGTCTTGGGAAACAAAAGGTGGCAATGGCATACCATAAGGTTGGTGTGAAATGAATGGAGTTTCAGTGACTGGAGCAGGATCATTTAAAGGTATAGGATTCCCCTCTTGAGCTTGAACTTGAGGGGTGGATGTTTGTTCCCCATTTCCTGCAGAAGATCCCCTTTCTGTACCTCTTCTTTCAAGGAGCTTAAGTATTTCTGCCATCTGCTCCTTGATCTGGCCAACTTCATTCCTCAATTCTTCAACTGCGCTTTCCGGCTCTGCCATGAGTCTTGTTTGCAGTCTGGTTTGATAAGGATGCTTTGAGCCCCTTCTCCCCGTGATGTGAATAAATACAAAGAAACCCCCTTTGGTACAAGAACAAGTATTGTTAAATGACATAAAGAGATGTAAAGTAAATACATGATGAATTTAAGATATCGGTAAGCAAAGATAAACCTTTCTTTTAGAATGTCTTTTTCTAAAGTACTAAGTTAGAAGAAAAATGCAAATTCAACATGAGATTTATTCATTGATCAACAAGTTCTGATACATTGTTTGTTACAACAACTCAAAATCAATTCTCTCTTGCTTTAGCAATCCAGACCTTCATTTCATCCAATCGCCCCTTGCAGTATTGGATGAATGTTGTAATTTCCTCCGGTGTAGAAAGCGGATTCATCATCGCTTCAGCCTTCTTCAACAGGTGAGGAATATTTCCAAGTGTTCCATTAGCAAGACCGGCTAGATTAGAAAAACGGTCTCTCCAAGAATAGACAAGACTTTCCAACTCAACCCTTTCTAGGGTCATTAAACGTATAATCTCTTCATATCTATCCTTGTCTTCCATGGCTTGCCATTTTTCTTCATTTATTTCACGCTCGCAAGCACTGACGACATCTCTGACTTGTCGTTCTAGTTCATCAATTCGCGCTTGCATAAGGTTCTTTTCAACTTGAGCTTCTTCTTTTGTCTTGGCTAGAATTCCTCGTAACCGCCCTTTGTCAGCCAATATATCATCCTTTTGTTTCTCTTTGGTCTTCAATTGGCTGTTCGCTGTTTGGAGGCATTGATCCAATTGCATCATATGTTCTCTTTCAATTTGTCGCTTCTTACCCATGTCTTCAAAGGCATTTTCTAATTCACACCTTTTTCTCTTAAGGGAAGCATTGTCTTGTTGAATTTTGATCAAATCATCCTCCAAAGCTTGATTTTTCTTTGTCATTTTAGCCAACTCACTCCTCAAATTTTCAATCTCTTTGCTTTCATCGGGAACTGGATTTCTCACATGAGCACCGTGATCTTTAAAGGGTAATTTAACAATGGCTACCCTATTTGAAATCCACTGGTGGTAACTTTCTTTTGCGGCATGACTTCGGACACCCAATTCTTTTCCTTTACTATGAACCTTGCCCCAAGCATCAATGACAGTTTGAATAACAGGAGCACTATTTCCCTCAATATAATAATGAAGGAAAGGCGTTACTGTTTCTTCTTCTGGAGGCTGTATCATAGGATAAGCAAGTTGTCTTTTTGCAATGCTAGGATTGTAATTGATGCATCCTTGAGTTCCCATGAGAGGCACATTCAGAAATTTTCCACAGCAGTAAATAATGGAATCCACGTTCATCCACTGAGGGTACCACCGAATCATGCTAGCAGATAATCCTGCCAGATGTCCCGCCCACTCCCTATTAGTCTTCTTGGTTAACCTAAGGAGCTTCAAATCAGAGATAGGACATTCAACCTTGCCAACTTGATTGAAGACATGAGAAGTAAGCCATAGATACAAGGCGGGTAGACAACAGACAATCTTTTTCCCATTCCGGTTATGACAGGAATCCATTGTACAATAGATATCAGCTAAGACAGCAGTCATGGAACTTTCACCTCTAAGCTTTCTAGCTAGGAAAACATCAATTGCCTTGAAATCAATATAATTATCAAGGCTTGGGAAGAGGATCACACCATAGATGGCCAACGCCAAAATGTCAACAAACACGTCCCATTCTCCTTTCCCTGCCTGACTGAGGAGTTGCTGCTCAAAGAAGCTTAGTGCGAATCCTGAAATTTGGTTCCTGCTTAATTGAGCCTTCTTAAGCATTTCAGGATCCATCTTAAGAATGCGAGCTACACTGAAGATTGAAGCATGATGTTCAGTTCGACGATAAGGTTTCAAATCTTCTAACGGCAAGCCGAATATCTGTTCAAACTCCTCCAAAGTAGGAGCTAACTGGAAATCTTTGAATGTAAAACAGCGAAGAGGAGGATCATAAAACTGAGCTAGAGCAGTAAGGGCCCCTTCTTGCACTTCGACCTCTAAGAATTTTAAGATCTTTCCATACTTCCTTGTAAAGGTCATTTTCTGGGTAATATCCATCCTTTTGCTTAAGGACAACAGATTGTTAGTATTTGATCTGATGACTTTGAGGTGTAACAAATTTTTTAAACCAGTTGCCTTCACTTCTTGATCACTTGATCTCATGTTAAATTCCATTTTTAGTGATACTTACCGATGTTTAAATTTCACCTTTAACAAAAGAAATAAATGAATCAGATTAACAAAGAAAACAGTTTGATAAATATCTTCACATAAGAGTGATAGTATTTATCATGACTTGAGTATAGAAAATATACATTTTTGATGATTTTTTTTAAAAAAAACTTTGTGCAAATGAATAAAAGATAAAAGGAATGTTTGCCCAATTGTGTCTTAGACAAGGTAACCACCTAATTGGCTCTAAGGCTATTTAATCGTGTTTCTTCAAAAGGTAATTGTTCTAATTGGTTCTAAGAAGGTCACCGGAGCTCTGATCTTTAGCTATGAGTCTTATGCAAAAAGTAGGGAATCCTACTTAGTGCGGACATCATAACTAAGATAACACCCCGGCTGAGATTTTCACGCGAATCATGGTAGGACGTCTCGTCCTAAATGACACCGCTAATAATCTCCCCTAGCCTATGTCTTTTGCGGGGCCCGGGAATAGGGTCCCTTCTAATAGTGTGTGCATTATGGTGAATGTGAAGTGTGTGGGGCATTCATACCTGGATTTTTACCCATTCTTCACAATGAACAAACATAAAGCAAAATAAATATCACATGTCTTCTACCTTAAGGTTCTAAATTAAGGCAATAAAGAAGGAAAAAAAATAGTATAAAATCTAAAATTAATGGAAGATTAGATAAACAACAAGAATAACATAACAAATAAATATAAAGGATGAAATAATTAACAATCAACAAAATACACAAGATCAATTTAACGGGCTTGACTCTCAAAATATCCCCAGTGGAGTCGCCATCTGTCGCGACCGGGGTCCCGGCGCGCGACGCGGACTGGTTAAAGACAAATAAAAGAAAATTGAAACGGCATTGAAGTGAGGCTCTTGAGAAGCCTAAAAAATAAGGGGTTCAAGGAGTCGCCACCAATATTTATTAAGGAAAATATTAGGAAAACCTTTAAATAGCACTGGTTTTTTTTTTAAAAAAAAATGAGATTCTGTTTAGTCCGGGAGTCGAATTACAGGAGGGGAAGGTATTAGCACCCCACACTGTCCGTAAAAAACGGTTACCCAAATTGATCATGCATAATTTAAAAAATGATTATCAAATATTTCATCCTTCATAAAACAATCATAAATAATATACACAATAAAAAAAAATATAAATATGAATAAAACAAAGATAGTAAAAAAAATACATCTCCTACGTTTGTTGTTTTTTAGTTCTAAGAAAATAAATAAACAAATGATTAAAAGACCATAAAAATAAAAAGATAAAAAAACAATAAGACGTCTTGTCTTACTTATTTTCTAGTAAAAAAATTTGATTTTTATTGAGAAATATAAAGTTCAAAACAAATAAATAAATAAATAAATAAAGATAAGAGAAAAAATAAAATAAAATTAAACACATCAACATGAAGATAAAGAAATATAATACACTTAATTAATTAAAATTGACACGGAATATTATTTAATTATCTTTTAAGAAAATAAGATTAATAAGATGTCTCATCTAAATTAATCTCATCTTAAATTTAAGAGAAAAATGAATGAATAAATAACACACTATTTATTAGTCTTGATTTTTTTTATTTTTTTTATGAAAATAATTTCTTCTTAATTATTAAAAGGTTACTAAGAGAAAATAATAGGAAATCATGACCATAATAAAAATGGATAATTATGTATATATATAACATATTTATAAACTATTAAAATGGTCAAACGTAAATAAATAAATAGAAAGTGTAGAAAGATAAAAGCAAAAAGATAAATAACTAAAAATAAAAAAGTATAGAGAATAAATAATAATAATAATAAAATAAAAAAATAAAGGTAGAAAAAAAAATAAATGAAAAGTTCAAAAAAATAAAAATAAAAATAAATAGACATAACAATAAATACATAAAAATAAAAGAGCAGAAAAAAAATAAATACATAAAATAAAGGGGCAGAAAAATAAATAATAAAAAAAATAAAGGAGCAAAAAAGTAAATAACAAAAATAAAGCAGCAGAAAAGTAAATAACAAAAATAAAGGGACAGGAAAGTAAATACATGAAAATAAAGAGGCAGAGATGTAAATAACGAAAATAAAGGGGCAAAAAAAAGTAAATACATGAAAATAAAGTGACAGAAAAGTAAATAGCAAAAATAAAGGGGCAGAAAAGTAAATACATATAAATAAAGAGGCAGAAATGTAAATAACCAAAATAAAAGGGCAGAAAAGTAAATACATAAAAATAAAGGGGCAGAAATGTAAATAACAAAAATAAAGGGGCAGAAAAGTAAATACATGAAAATAAAGGGGCAGAAATATAAATAACCAAAATAAAAGGGCAGAAAAGTAAATACATGAAAATAAAGGGGCAGAAATGTAAATAACAAAAATAAAGGGGCATAAAAGTAAATACATGAAAATAAAGAGGCAAAAATATAAATAATAAGAAAAAGGCAGTAAAGTAAATACATGAAAATAAATAGGCAGAAAAGTAAATAACAAAAATAAAGGGACGGGAAAGTAAATAAATAAAATAAAAGGGCATAAAAATAAATAAATAAAGATAAAAATGTAAAAAATAAAAAAATAAACTAATAATTACAGAAATATAAAGTGCGGATAAATAAAGTGCAAAAAAAAAAATAAAAATAAATTAATAATAATAAAAGTGCAGAAAAGTAAATAAAGAAGAATAAAAGTGTAAAAATAAAATAAAATAAAATAAAATAAAAATAAAGGTACAAATAAATAAATAAAGATGAAGATGCATAAAAATAAATAAACAGATAAATAACTGCAGAAAAATAAAGTGCAGGAAAATAAAGTGCTTGAATATAAATAAAGAAAAATAAAAGTGCAGAAAAATAAATAAGATGAATAAATAAATATAAATAAACAACTTTGTATTAATAAAAAATACCTTGGTACAAGATCAATTACAGAAAAACTAGAACGGAAGTCAGGAAATTAATTTTGTGTGGATTTCCTTTGCTTTTGGCTTTGTTTGGACTTGATTTGAAGGTATTTGGATACCGGTTACAACACTTGGACAGTATTTTAGCTCACAAAAACTCACATACTAAAACAAACAAGAGTGGTGCACTCATTTTCCTAACTAGAATTACACAAAGTAATTTTTGAAAACCCAAACTTCTAAAAATTCTCACAAAAATTTAACACTCTTTCTCCTCTTTTTTCTCTTCTTCCCCCAAAATGCCTCAATATCACCTTCTATTTATAGAAGAAAATTGGCATTGGATCCTCCTAAAAGACATCACTTTTCTACTTTTCCAATTTGTCCAAATTCCATATCAATTTCCCCAATTTTCTCTAATTATCCAACCAAACCGGGGCCCACCACTAAAACCACCGTCACTTCTTTTCTGATTTTTTCTTTTTTTTTTCTTTTTTTTTTTTAATTTTCGTTTTTTTTTTTTGTTTATTTTTTTTTTTAAACTTTTTTTTTTTTGGACCTTTTTTTTTTGGGCTCATATCTCTCTTTTTTTTTTGGGCTTTTTTCTTTTTTTTTTTATTTATTTTGTTTTTTTTTTGTTTGGGCCTTTTTTTTCTCCTTTTTTTTTTGGCCCTTTTTATTATTTTTTTTATTTTCGTTTTTTTTTTTTTTGATTTTTTTTTGCCTTTTATTTAAAGGTACAAATGGAAACATAAATTATTTATTACATATATGGAAATATATAAAATATCCAATAAATATAAATTACTACCCACACTATAAGGAGTAAAAAGGTAGTCACAAAACATCGTCTTCCCTCCCTTATTCTTTCCTCTTGGCTTCGGCATCTATCAGCCATTGCTTGAGAGAAATGAAGAGAATTGATGAAATGAGAGGTGTGATAGGAAATGAAGAGGGATTGGGTATTTATAGAGATGGGGAAGGGTTACTATTCCAACGGTCACTATGCAATTTTAATATTATTTTTTTTTAATATGATCCGGGGTGGCAATCTGGACTGGGCGGGGTTCTAAGCACTGTACCGCGTCACCGAGAACTAGTAAGTCATAACCGGGGTCTGAAATCATTGGTCAACTATAGACATTTCTCTTCACCTCGGTTAAATATTAAGCATTGGGGACTCTCCTGCAGGTGTACTTCCGGTGTGTCTTGAAGTTCAAGTACGGATTAACACATCAGTTTTAACTTGAAGAACCTCGGATTCCCTTCGAACTGAGGTGTAAAATACCGTACTCCACTGAGGCTGTACGAGCTTAGAACTAATGAGGTAACACCGGTCATGAAACCGTGCTAGGACCCCGGTTAATGCAGTCAACATTGACTCCGGACTCTAGGACAAAAAAAACTTTTTTTTTTCTTCTTTTTTTTTCTTTTTTTTTTCTTTTTTTTTTCTTTTTAATATATATCACCGGACAAAAATAGGTGTTCACACATCTCACAACCCTCACTCCTATAAAGAATTCCATTCTTCACCTTCACCTACTAGCATTAAGTGTTATGATATTTACCATTGTTATACATTGACTTAGGCATCAGATAAGTCTTAAGAGACATACTTCCTTTTGATTCCTTAGACTCTTTTACAAGTCTTAACTCATTGACATTGGATAATGTACATATGATCCATAGAGGTTGACCTCGATGCTGGGTCGATCAAATATGAAGCAGGTTAATAGATAATTGTTTAATCACTTTTGGACTTTTGGTTCAAAAAGGTGAAAAAATAGTGCACATCTCTCGAATTATTAAACCAATCTTGAGTTAATATCATCACCATTTTGCAAGCAAATCACTCAACAATTTACAAAGTCAATGAGCACGTCATCAGATATGCAATTTGAATAAATATATGCAAACCGATCGAACTCAATTTGAGATAATGGAGGGTTGAAAAGCAACAGATAAAAAAATGGTTGCTTTTTTTGTAATGGGTTGAAGTAACCCAATATATACAGTGGTGGGATTTTCCTTGTCCCTCATTGCGAGCAAACCACAATCTTCCAAAGCCTGTGAACCCTTCTTACAATTTTGCTAATCTTCCGGGCTATGAAAGATGGGATCAACAATGGAGGAGCTGCAATGGAGGGAACAGAGCTACGTGTGACTAATTCAGGAGCACTTTCTGAATGAAATGAATTAAAAGTAGAAGCTTCTTTACTCTTCCGCAGATAAAAACTTCTGCTGCCAACATCTGCGATGGCTTCTGATTTATCCAAACCTTGCAAGCAACACACATAAGCCAAATAAATAATACAATAACCCCAAGACAAAAGGTGAGGCTTGAGAAGGACTCACCGCATTCATTGGTCAATTTTGTGTTTCTACTAAAATTCGAAAGCCCAAATCAAAGATAAAATCAATATTATTAAAAATTTCCATGATTAGGTTCATTTGTCAAATCATGTATCCATATTGACTCACATATTTTTTAGTATTTTTACGTCAGTTGTTATAATAATGATGATTATTGAAATACCTGGTATGATGTCACAAAGCGGGCACAATCGCACACTCAAAATGTAGCAAATTACTCAACAACTAGTCAATTACGTTGACAAGTAGCAACGGATGGTTTATGCGAATGCTTCAATTTTGCGATAGACAAAAAAGATATTGCTCCAGTTTCAACATGCAGTTAACCAGAATTTAAAAATAGGCTTGGAGTGTGGGTCAATATGGATGCATGATTTGACAAATGACATAAACCTAATCATGGAAATTTTTAATAATATTGATTTTATCATGTACCGTTCATAACATTGTGTTCGATACCTTGGAATAATTTCTCCTCTAAATGTTTTAGAGGTAAAGAAGGATTTTAGGAAGTCTAAATGTTAATTATATTAAAATTTCCACTTACTGTGGAGACTGAAATAGGACTGATGCAATTGGAATGAAGATGACATGTTAGGATCAATCTTAGGACTCCTTCCTTCTTCTCTGTATTTATCCACCACACGTTTTATTGTCTCTTCCACACTGGATCCCAGTTTAACCATGGTTCGGACGGGTCCTGGACTCCCTTCAACAGTCACATTAACCACCACTTTAGCTTCCTTGTCGTACCCCTTTATCTAATACAAAACATCACCAACACGAATACGTTGGCTTTTTACATCACATATACAACTCTAGACTAGTCTATTGTAATTGCTATTGATATAAGTTTATTATTAGTAATTATTTTCAAGTCATGTTGTTATTAATATTTAGGGGGTTGATAAAGTCTATTATTAGTAATTATTTTCAAGTCATGCGTTCTCACGCCACTACACCTAATATTTAAATCTCCACGACTTCGTGTGTTACGTGAAATAATCAAGCATAAAAAATATAAATAAATGTTTTTAAAGAAGTAGCTAGTTGTTTTGGAGCATGAAAAATATTGAAAGAAAATTACTCTATTCTACATGTGCTTGGTCTAACTAAACTGTGAGATCAAGCATTGTTGGACCGAAACTCGAAAGCAATTAACATGTTCGGTGCAAGACATTAAAATGATTCACAAAAATGAACCAGACAAACAAAAAGCCATCAACCTGGCCATCCCAGCACCATATAATTTATAATCATTTAAAATTAAGCAGACAATAAACCTAATTAAATTCTCTGTCATTCTATTTCTGTAAATAACGGGACATGTATTAGTCATATCATGATCATAATAAAAATATAATATAAAAGAGTGTTTAGTAAAGTTGAGTGAAACCTGGTTAGTGTGAATCCATGGAGAGGAAAAGCGTGAAGGAGATGATAGAAAGGCATCAGAAAATGTTCGAGGTCGGAAAAGCGTCCCTGTACTCCTGCAACAGTTACCGTTAACGTCAACGTCAGCATCGTCACCGTTATCTCCTCGTGAAAGCTGAGGCGCCGACGAGCACCGCTTTAAGATGCTTACCGGCTTCGACTTGTTCTTAGTCCTACGATGGGGCGGCGGAGAGGGATGCGGCGGTTTATTTCTCCGGGATGCTACCACCGGCGATCTTGTTCTTTGAGACATACAAATAGTGACTAATCAGAGTTTAGTGTCGCAAATGAAAAATTGGAAGAGTTTACTTAAAGGTGTGGATGTTGAGTAAATAGGATTAGTTAGGAGGAACGAATGGGAATGAGAATGGAAATGGTGGTTGGTACCTTGCACCTGTTAGTTCCATTTTGTGAATCATTTAATGGTTGTGTGTTTACATTCCTTCCTTGTGACTTGAAGTTGTGTGGGTCCCTCACGTCTTTTTTTCTTCATCTAAATGGGCCTCTGGCCCAACACTTGTAACTTGTCACTTCGGGATTTGTGGGGGCATTTTCGTCTCCATACCTTTTCCTTATTGACAAGCACAAACGTTACGCACCGGCCATCCATTATATGTTCTTTTTCTAACGTCTTTTTTGGTCAATGGATATATTCATTTCCGGGGATAAGATACTATGAAGTTATTAGTATAATTTATTTTATAAGCAACGCAAATATAATTAATACTAGGAGACAAAGATCACTCTAACTTAACTACAAAGTACAAACACTCATTTATTTTTTTATTATTTTGCCCCACAATTAAACCTTAATTTTATATTCCAATTAGATAACGCTTTTTTTAAATTTATGCTTTTAAATAACTTTTCGCTTGCAGTTGAAAACAAGTTCCATTGGTCTTCAACACTTTCCACCATAGTTTTAAATTAAAATATGGAAGAAAGTATAGTCTTCTACAATAAAATATTACCTCGGATTGTAAATATAAATAAAAATAATTAATTTTAGAAGTAACTTTTCATATTAATATTATTAAATATTTAATGTAATTTTTTAAAATATTTCTAATATTATTTATTGCACAAAACATTAATTATGTTGAAATATATTTGAATGACAAGCATTTAATAATATCAGTATTATATATTTAAAATTTACTTATATTTAAAAATTAAGGTGTAATAAAATAACATGAAGAAAATAAATTATAGCAATTAGCTATTTTCTTGATGAAAAAAGTCTCACGGAGTGAACTCAATTATTTACATGATCCGGATATGTATTTTTCAAAAGAAAACAAATTGTCCTTTTTATCTTTTTTCATGTCACTCTTTCTTAATTAGTAGACGATCATTTTTATACATAGATATTTAGATTGAAAAGACGGAGAATACTAACAGTAATAAAACCCTAAACAAAATTGTTTCTAGACAATGCATATACCCTTAAAGAAATAGTCTTACAAATTAATAAATATGTTTTAAAAATCGATTATAATTATGATTATAAATTGTTTTAGTAAGTGATCCGCACATGAAATTAGAGTATCAACCCATTAAAGACATACCAATTTCCATACCTATAGAGAAGCTAGTTCCTCTTTAGATGAGACCTAATGACTTCTAGAAAGAGATCTTGTTTACAAGGATAACCATATCAGCTGTCATGTCATTAACAAAACATGCAGAGATCTTGACAATGTCATCATTTCACCATATGTTAGTCTTCACTATAAATATATATATATATATATATATATATATATCGTGAATAGTGAAATGTATGCATTTATTATGTTATTAATCAAGATTTCCTATTTCATCATTTTATACTCCAAGATCCTCTTTTACCGACTTAGGCATCTTAGATGTCTTATAAGACACATCCGTTTTTGATATTTCATCTCGAACATTTATACAAATACATCTCAACCTAATAGTACATCATCTAAAACCGAGTTAGACACTAAACAAATTATTGTCCTTTTCGTTTTTTATGATAATTCTCTCGAGCATTGTAGTAGAAATATTTTTTTACAGTAGAAAACAACTAAACATAAATTTTGGGTTTGATTAATATGCCTTATTCAAATTTAACTCGAGCATGACCGTGATAATATGAAACATAAATTAATAATACTTATGCCAGTTTTTTGCAAATCAAAATTACCCCAATGTTGTTTCATTTCAATAACCATAGCCAACTTTGGGGTTTACCCATTTTTTTTATAAAAGGAAAAAACTTAGTCGACTTTCAATGGGTCGTCAATTTTATTTTGTAACAAGGTTGACATTTCAGTGACTATAGTTATGGTTTTTGTAAAGATATATTTTATTGGACATTTTATTTTGGTTATATTTTCAACAACTTGAACAGGAGATCTAAGTTAAGTGAACAATACCTTATTAGCTGATTTAGAGCTTGTTTGGTTCACACTGTGAACCTCCGTTCCCCTCCGTTCTGATGACCCCAACGGCGATTCCTCCGTCACCCATAACGGCCCCTCGTTTGGCTTGTCTCCAGTCCTCCGTTCCGTCAGTGGGAACGCCGTTCCGTTGGCCAAAAGCTCCGTTGAGGAGAAGCAACCCCGAGCCGCCTCCACTCAACGCCGTTGGCTGAAAAGTCAGAGGTACCCCTCCCAACGGCCATAAAGTGGTGAGATCAGTGACCCCCGACATTCCCTTCCGCAGATCTGAAGGCACGACGCACGAAGCAGTCGGCAACAATCCTCTTCCTCCGGCGTCCGATTCGAGCTCCAGCAACCTGTGACGTCCTGTATAATTTTCCGAATAAATTTTTCGTGTTTTTAAAAGATCATTTTAAAATTCATGAATTAAAATCAGAGTTCACATAAAAGTTGATAATAGCGGAATATTATCATGCATACTAGTCGTGAATAATAAAATTCAAGGAATAATTACGTAGCGGAAACGATTTTAAAAATAACAGTACATAACACGTTGTATTTATTACAAATCATAAAATTAGAATAAATTCGAAATCCAAGCAATAATTCACATAGGCATCAACCATAGCATCACTCTTCATTCTGGGTGGCATTCACTGTAAAAATTAATGTAAGAGTGAGACAGAATATAGAATAAATATAAAATATATAGAATTGCACAAACACAGTCAATAATACATAATGATATGATGAATATGCCAAACAAGTTCATTTAATAAGTCTTTAATTAGTCAAATGATGTCATGTTGGATCCATTTGGTTTGGTGGGAATACTGCAGTAAAAGGTCTCATAGAGACACCGGTAGGAATTAATACAGTCATGGATCCCTACAGCCCCATGACCAACACATCGGTAGGAATTAATACAGTCATGGATCCCTACAGCCCCATGACCAACACATCGCAAAAATAGGGCTTTAACTCATCATAGAGTAACCCCCCACCAGGATAGGCAATCATGGAACCCCTAAAATTCCATGGTGCGTCCAAATGCTTATGATGCAAGAATGCCTTTAATTCTCTTTATCATTTAACATACCATGATATTAATATTTCCAAAACCACTTGGAAAACCACAAGTCCTCATAGGACACATCACATATAATAATTTTTCAGAATCATGGATTTACTGTTTCAACCACATGTAACAATGACCACAAGGCATTCATGTATATATATAAATTTAATCATTCATAATTATCTACCACCAAAATATACAACTGTATGATACTCATCAGACACTCAACAACATCAATATTAATTCATAATCACTCAAAAGTTTAATAATAATTGTTACCCTTAGAGAAAATATCATTTTTATCCATAATAACCATTATAAGCAAATTTCAGCATTTCTAACAGCAACATACGTTAGTAAAACAATCATAACATGAGCAAATCAAATCCTTTTCATGTGATTCCACTTTCAATAGCTCAATAACATAATTATCTACAACTTTCATGAAGACCATAAATTCAAATTCTAAACAGAAACATCACTTATTCATAGAATACAAAACTGCCTCAAAGAGGATTTTTAAAACGTACACAGGTTAGTATTTTCAACGTTTCTGGAGCTACAAAAACAATTTTGGCATGAAACCAGTTCTAAATTATTCTTAACACAAATATCTAAAACTTTCATAAAGGCACCAACCACTAATTCTCACCACAAAATTCCCAGTTTTATAAATAAGATTCGGATTTCATAGTTAACAAATTTTCATCATGAACATACTTCTGTATTTGAGCATATCTAGAGTTACAAGCATCTTTTTAACTCAAAACCATTTTCTATAGATCTCTAACATAAATATCTACAACTTTCATGAAGACATCAAAGTCTAAAAACGTATGTATAATTCCCAGAATATTCATATATACACAAAACACAAAGATAAGTATTTCAATCAGACATGCTATAGTATTTTGATCATATCTCATGCTATACATATCCAATTCAGTCGGTTCAGGTCTCAAAATTCACATAACAAGAAGATATACAACTTTGATGAAGACACAAATCACTAATTCTCACCACAAAGTTCCCAGTTTTAAAAATAAAATACGCATCACAAGTTAACAGATTTACAGCTTGGACATACTTAGTATTTTAGGTATAACTCGAGCTACAAAAATCATTTTGACTTGAAACCACTTTCTACAGATCCATAACACAAATATCTACAACTTTTATGAAGACATCAAAGGTTGATTATGCTTGTAAAATTCCCAGAATATCAATATATACACAGAATATAGAACAAATATTCCACTCAGACATGCTGTAGTATTTTGGCTATAACTTTTGCTATACATATTCAAATTAATTGATTCAGGTCTCAAAATTTAGATAACAAAAAGATCTACAACTTTCATGAAGAAGTCAGAATCAAATTCACACGTTTTCAATCTCAAAACTGAGCAACAAGATACGAAATTAAAACTGGAATCCTAGAACAGCATACAATTCTATCCATTTCATAGTTATTCACAACCTTGTCCCCTCTTACTTGGTTTGCCGACTGGAAATGGTCTCCTTGCTGTCCTTGCTCCAGTTCAAAGGTGTATTGAGGAAGAAGAGTAAAAGAGAGGAAGAAGGTATACTGGCCTTGTTCTCTGAAGGTAGGTCTGAGCAGAAGCAATGTTAATAATGTAAGGACAAGTGGGGAACAACTTTCCCTTGAGTGGATGTTTAGTGCTGTTAGTGCGTTGATAATGGGAATTAAATAAGAAAGTGGGCTTATAATGGTCCACTTTTGGCCGTCCTACATACTAGGGGTGCATAATGGGTTTAGATATATTAAACTATGCGCAAGAGACAAGATTGGAGTCAAAAAGTTACTACTGGCACTGAAAACCGACTGGAATTCACTCGGTCAGCCTCCAAACTGACTGGAATTCTACCCAGTCAGCATATATGCCGACTGGAATTTGTTAATAACATGAAGGGAAAAGAATCCGAGTCCTTCTCGTTTAATTAGGCTCCTCAACACTTGGTTTTTCAGTCAGCAAGTGCCACCAAAACTGACTCCCATCGCTCGGGTCTACCACTCAACGAGACGATCCTCATTGCTCAGTCGTTCACTCAGTTATTAATTCCACAACCGACTAGCACTCAATCGGTCTTCCATCCAGTAAAACAGCCTAGACCGAGTCCTCTCTTACACAACTACCACTTGGTAGAATCATTCCAAATCCGAGCCCTCAATCACATGGGTTTCTCTCGGTAAATATTCCAGAGACCGATTCAAAGCTCTCAGGTTCCCATTCAGCAGAATCTACTGACCGATCCAGCTCTCATCATTCTCTCACTCGGTAATTACTCTAAAACCGACCATCACTCTATTGGTTTTCTGGCAATTACTCTAAAACCGACCATCACTCTATTGGTTTTCCACTTGGTAAACTTGTCACAAAGTTCACTCCCTTTTCTTTCGCTCGAGTGAAGTTTCCTAGCACTGTCTTTCACTCGGCAAAGTTATTCCCGAGTGCTTCTGGACAGACACACTACATACTCTCAATCGGTGTCATTCTCACTCGGAATTATACTCGGCCATTCATCTCTTAGCAACACAGACTAATCTTCCTCGAAATACTTTTCACTCGGAATCCTTTAAGGCCTTCACTACTCGGTATTCATGCCTCCATTTCACTCGGATAATGCCTTAACTAATCCTTCTTCAGAATAAACTCCCCAATCAGGTTCCATTCGGAATTATCTCACTCCTCATCACTTGGAGAAATTCACCAAGTCAAGTCCCACTCAGACTTACACCATACATAGTCACTCAGAATACGGTTTACATGGTTCACTCAGAATATGTATAATATTTTTCACTCAGATATCAACACTTAGGAATATAGAAGTATTTCCCACTCGGGTTTCACTCGGTTAATCATTACTTAGTCAAGATCAAACCAACTTCTTCAACTACGTTTCACTCAGAGTCCATCAGGTCCATTACCACTCGGAAAAAGGCCCATACATACGAGTCTCACTCGGAATTTGGCTTATATACATGAGACTCACTTGGTTACTTATTCCAGGATTGACATATCTGGCCATCATACACCGTGTGTCCCCAGTCGGAATCCTTCCACTCGAAAGTATATTTTCCTCTATACTTTAGTCGAAAATGAAGGCACTCAGTGAACTTTCAGTCAGAATTGCAACGTCTGACTATGATTGACTCGGAAACTAGTCATTCGGAAGCATCTGACTCGAAAACGAGTCTTTGGAGAGTACTTGACTCGGAAATGAGTCTTTCTGAGGTGTTTGACTCTGCAGTGAGTCACTCCAAGGTGAGTCACTCGGATTCTTTCACCCAGAAGTGGTTCTGTCAGTCCACTTCATACAAAAGTGTCTCTGGAGCAAGAATTCTACTCGGAATAAACCCTCTCAGCCATGTTCCACTCGGAAAACACAACCTTCACTCGGTATTTCCATTTTTCACTCGGAATTTCTCTTAGTCACTCGGAATTTTCATTCTTCACTCGGAACAGAGTCCCTTTTTCACTCGGACAGTCCTTTCTAAGGCATATTTCACTCAGAAAATGAATCTTATCATTACAGATCTATATAAATTCTATAATTAAACCCAAAAATGAAATTTTTGGAGTATTATAAACCTTCCATAGAGTGTTTTATTCATTGATTAACACTTATAGTCCTTCTATACCTCATAATTTACAAAATGGGACTATTATTACAAACAGGATGTTACACAACCTGTGACCGGCTTCTTTGAGGTAAGAAACCCCTATCTTTTTTCTCTTTTTGATTTCTCTGGCTGGTTGTATGGTTGTCTCCTTTTCTGTTATGGGTGGGATATGGGTGGGTTCTGTTGGGGGGGGGGGGTTTGGTTATCGGGAATGGGTTTGGTGGTGGGGTGGTTCTGTTGTGTCGGGGTGGCTGGTGTTGGGTTTTGGGGCTGGGTGAGGTTTCAGGAAGAGGGTTTTTGGTGGTGGTGGTTGGGTGGTGGGTTGGGGTGGTTCTATTGTGGGTTCTGTCGGGGGTGGGTTCTGTCGGGTTTTGGGGCTGGGTGAGGTTTCCGGAAGGGGGTTGTTGGTGGTGGTGGTGGTTGGGTGGTGTGGTGGGTTGGGGACGTCGGGGTGGTTTGGGGTTGGGGAAGGGTCGGGTTTGGGTTGGGCATTGGTTGTTGGGGTGGTGGGGCATGGTCAGTGGTGGTTGTAGGTGGTGGTGCAGGTGGTGGTGCAGGTGACCAGTGGGTGGTGATGATGATGCTGAGGAGATGATGGATGGTGGATGTATTATGGTGCATGGGTGTGCTTCTTGTGGCTGGTGCACCATAACCTATTTCAGTTTCTGATTTTGGTATTTTTTTGAAAATAATTTGTATGGTTTTTGAGTTTATGTTGATTAAAATGTAATATGTAAATTTCTAGATGTATTGAGTAAGTAATTGTTGAAGGAAAATTAGGTTAGGTTATTTAATTTAGTTTTGTATTTATTAAATGAAATATTTAAATTGAATTACACTTTAACGTTGAAAATATGGGTATGGAACAACTGTAGGTAGTCCGCGTAATGAACGATAGTGGATATCCAATGCCAATGGGATACTTGGGTCCATACAAAAATGAAAGATATCATCTCCCAGATTTTAGACGTGCACGTGATTTTCGAAATCACAATGAGGTTTTTAATTATTTCCACTCCAGTTTAAGGTGCACGATTGAGCGAACTTTCGGGGCATGGAAGAGTAGGTTTGCAATTCTTAGGTTTATGCCAAAATTCACCTATGAGACTCAAGTTAAACTAGTATGTGCCACAATGACGATACACAACTTCATTCGAAGATGCAGTCTACCAGATATTGATTTTGACAGCATAAATGAAGATAACTATATGGCCCAAGAAAATTATTCTCAGTTTGCACCCAATGATGAAGTTGACACAACCTCATCACCGGCCATGAATGCAATTCGTGATTCAATTAGGGACCAACTTGTTTATGCACAATTAAGTAATCAGTAATGTTTATCATTGTATTGTAACTTTTTTACTTTTAATATATGTTGGGAGTTTTTTATTCAAAGAAAATAATAAACCAATTTACGATATTTAATTTTTAAATAAATAATTAACATACCTTATAACCTTTAATATATAAAAAAATAAAAAAGGCCCAGATTTATTAGTTTTACTATGATAAAAACAATCAAATATATTCTTATTTCATAATATATAAAATTATTCACATTAACTAATTAGTTTTATTATATATAACAAAATTTACATTAATTATTATTTAATATATTTATTCATTTATTAAATATGTATTATTAAATTTATTCCATTTTTTGGTTTTATATTATACATTTAATATTAATATAAACAAATATACACACAAATTAAATATATATATATATATATTTAAATTCATACCCTTTTTAGTAATTTCACCCTCAACTACCATTTCCCAAACCCAATTCTACTACAAACCAAACAAAATCACTACAACTCAACTCACTTTAACTCAACTCTCAACCAAACAAAACTCCGTTTACAAAACCCTAATTTTCTAAACTCCATTTCAAAACCCCAGTTTTCTAAACTCCATCAACTAAACTTTATACCAAACACACTCTTACATATTAGATGCTAACTAATTTTATAGTTTGTATGACAAGTTTTGATTATAAAATACTATCACTATATACAGTAATTTAATTAAGTTTTGTGCTATTACAATTACTTTAAAAAGTTTATATTAATATTTTCTTTACTTCGTATTATATTTAACTCATTCTGTCAATATGGTGAGGCTGATTAGAATTTTTGTCTCAACTCATCAAATATGAGGTGAGGTGAGTTTCACTTTTAGCGGAGGTAGATTATTTCTATCTTAACCCATCAAATACGGGGTGGTGTGAGTTTCGCCTTAACTAGAGGCAGGTTAGAATTTTTGTCTCATCCCACTTTGATGGTGAGATAGGTTAGCTGCCAACCTTAAAATTTTTAAAAATTCTTTTGTTTTTAAATACTTTTAGTATTTGTAAAAAAAAGTTTTTAGTTGGGAGTTTGTTGATAGTTAACCCGCTTAAAAAATATAAATTCATCAAATTTAGGGGAAGATAAAATGTGATGTAAATTGTGAACTGTGAAATAACATGAGAGGAAATTTTTTTAAAAAAAATGAGTATTCAACTCAAAAGTCCACCAAAATGTAGGATAAGGTGGACCAATTTTAGAACCGTCACAAAATGAAAATTTTCAACCCATCTAACCTTATTTTAGGCGGGTTGACAAACTGATTTGTCGGGTTCAATCTGATTTAACATCCCTAGTTTCAACTCCATGCTAAACAACCATCTTTTAAAATTAAAAAAAAATGCTAATAGTCCATTCAGTTTTATTTGTTACCAAAGACATGTTTTCTACCTATGAAGGTTGATTTAAGTGATAAATAATTTAGTATTGTTTAAACAAAATTTCAGATTTAAGAATTTATGTATAAATTCCATCAGAAGGCTCACCTTTTATATCAAGGTAAATGACGCATGGTGGGAAAAAAAGACATGTTTTGTTGGTTTTTTTTTTTGGTCGAATGTTTTGTTGGTTTATAAAAATCTATTCGTTAATTAACGGAAATAATTGGACGAGGCCCATTACTTAGGTGTTAGTGTTACATAAGTGTAGAAACTAGAAAGAGAGAAATAAAAAAAAAATTAAAAATAAGAAAGATTGAAGATACTTCCCACCAGGAATTCTTTGTGGCAACCGTGCCTAAAATAAAATATTACCAACTATTTTTGGTATATATTTATATGATTGTTGTATTAATTAAACTGGAATTAGATTAAAAAAATATTAACTCAACAAAAATTTGATAATTTTAAATAACATATATAATTAATATTAACCGTTTAGAAAATATATGCACAAAATAAAGTATGTAAAAGCGACAAGTTTCCTCATGTTGTCTATTTAGTATCTGTTTAATATGCAGTTGGGGAAACGAAGATTATGAAAATAAAAAAATTTAAAGATTTATATTGACGTTTCATTATATTCGAAACAGTCAAAACTTCATTTGACTGTAGAATTTTTTTAAAGTAAATCAAACTAACGGAGAACCAAACCGACTTTACAAGTGCTAACCAACAAAAGGACATGGCAAATCGTGAAATTGCAGTCGGGGATCGACAGGTGTGTAAGAATAGCTTTTGGGCGTGTTTGGTTTTTCCCCAAAAATAGATCCTAAGGTCAAACGGAATTTTAACTGTTTTGAACGGCGTGAAAGATCAATATTAACCTTTAAATTTTTCTATTTTCGTAACTATGTTTCCCAAACTAGAAACCAAACAAATTCTTAATGAGTCGTTCTAACTATGATCTCCGGAACATTGGAATGATCAATAAATAAGGACGAAATATGTAATAGAACCCTTTTATGGAATGAGTTAAAGAAATAACTCAAAAGGCTCTACGGAGACTTTGGAAACAACCTCAAAGGAAGAAAGGTTAGTGATTTGGTACCATTTTAGAATTATAAAAATATTAAAATAAATGTGATCAAGTAAATAAATTTGTGATACACAAAATTATAAACTAAATGTGACCAAGTAACTACAACAGTTCTAACATGACGAGTAAAATTTGGTATGTATGCTCTCTTTATGCAACATTGAATAATAAACTTTCTCTATGACCAAATTTGAATAATAACATGCATAGATTAACAGAGACATAATATGGGTTTATGGGAATAAATAATCATGAAAATAATTACTTTCTCAGAAAAATTCTCAAACACCTCATAGGCTATTTTATTCTTGACCAAATAAATTGATTAGTTAGAAGAAAAATCTTATATGTGGGAATGATTATTCTTGACCAAATAAATTGACCACTGTGAAAAAATAAATATATGTATTAGTTAGCAAAAAGGTTTTATATGTGAGAATTAATATCTTCAACAACTTAAATTAATATACATAATTTAAAATAGATATTCCATTTTAAGAAAAAATACTTAATTTACATGATTGTGTATTATTATTATTTAAATTATATGGATAAATTTTAACATCATACAATAATGAAAGGTGATCCGGTTTGGATACCGGCCCCATAAGTTGTGACGTCAGCATGACTGTTCAGATGGACAACCGGTATCACAGGGCAGTATCTTCACACCGGTTATCTGTTCTCACTTCTTCGGATACTTCATCCGTCCCTACTCCCCCGTCATATATAATCGTTTGCCTCAGTGTCACGATGAGATAAGAGGGGTTATAACTTATCAGTATAGATACTCTGCACAGCGGAATGTGCCAATATCACTTACAGAAAGGAGTAGGTACGATCGCAGGCGTGATCTACGGAAAAGGTGATTATCCCTCATCCCTGTGTCAGAATTATACACTGATAATTGACCTACCCACTGTCACTCTTTGAATACTGAGCCACTGTGATTGACACTTTGTACACGGTATCAGAGCCTATGGGCCCACCTGCATCCAACGATTCATTTTCCGCGTCCAACTATAAATAGCATATTACAATACACATGCAAGGCTATGTTGTTCTATCTCACATCTTACTATTGCATTGCTTGAGTATTCATTGAGTTCTTACACACTCTTCTAACTTGAGCGTCAGAGAATCTTCACAGGTGACACCACCTTTCGCCCACTCCAACGCGAAACTCTGGTGTGAAGGATCTCCAGGACAACGAGACCGGTTTCTCCCACTGAGAGGCCGGATTACAATACCGAATACCCACTGTACTGGTGTATAAACACTAAAATATATATACTTTTGTGGCTGGTCCTACACCGAATCGTAGACCCCGGTCCAGACCAGTTCAAAAGGTTAATAATATTACTATAGTGTATTAGTATTTCAAATATAAGAATAGATATTTGCATAATCAAGAAATAAAATTAGTATATGTTAAAAAAATAATTAATATTTTTTTCCAGAAAATGTTACATATAATAATTAATATTATAAATAAATAATGAATTTTTACACAATAATACATTAATAGTTACATTTTGCATATAGATAACGTTTTAAAATACACGGGTTGAAAATTTTATATTGCAATGTACAAATACATATTTATACCACTTGTTCTGCTCTTGAACCAGGGTCAAGAGTGCAATATCTTGACCAAGGTCAAGGGTTAATGACTTTGACCGTAGTTACCTCTTTAACTTTCAATTTTACGTTGTCTTAGTAGAGTACGGTATTTTATACGTAGATTTAGTGGGAATCCGATGTTCTTTAAGTGTGGGCGCAATTGATATTCCTATCCAAGCCGAAATCCAACAAACCACACCGAAGGGGTACCTGCGGAAGATTCTTTGATGTCTAAGTCAGTATGGTAATTGAGGTAGATAGGTAATTACGGAGATCACTCACTAGTATTGGATTAGATCCCTCTTCAGTAATAAATGAATGTATTTATAGAGTTTACCTTAGTTTAGGAAGTGATTTGACCATATTCCTAACTTACTGTTGCTACAGCGTCTGGAGGGTCAGGTTGCCCATACCTCCTCTGACTTATTTGTCTGTCAGCTACGAGCTGGGGTTAAGGGAGGAGTCCGTAGTCATCCAATCAGTTTCGGACTTCGGTTATAGACTTCCCAATCTTTTCAATGACGTTGTATGGTGCTCTTGGACCCCGGTCTGTGTCATGGTCACCACCCCGGATCACCACCACATAATAAAATTGGTATATATAATTTAAAATATACATTTTATTTTAAAATAAAAATTTTCATAATCAATATATATGTCAAGAAATTTAATAGCTCATGAAAATGAAATGTTTACATTATAATTTATTACCATTTAAATAATATAGATAACATTTTTTTTATAATCAATATAGATAAATTTTTGTATTACACAGGGAAAACAACTTTATATTAGAGATTAAAATAAAAAATAAATATTTACATTATCATAAAGATTAATATGTTAAACACAAAATAAATATTTTATTTTAAAAAACTTATATATAAAATAATTAAAATCTAATATAAACATTATATTATTAGATGATAAAATTTTTATATAATAATTTTTTAATGATAATATTATATGAATAAATATTTATATCACGGGTTTAAAAACAGTATTACATTGCACCATATCAATATCCAAATATAACAATATTTAAATTATGAGAATAAATATTTACACAATAAAAGAAAAAATAATAAAATTAATGTGTAAATATCTTATAAATACAATAATTAATACTCATAAAAAAATATTATTAATTAGTAGTTGAAATTTCTGATACTTATGTAATACAAGAGTATCATAAGATTAATTTTTGCTATACATAATAATGATTTATACGGATAACTTTAATTTTTTTTGTGTGTGTTTGTTGTGTGTGGATATTTGTCGTCTGAAACTTCTATTCTATACGTTCAACCATTTATTTTTTAGGAAATGCCAACAATGCACTTTCTTGACACGTTTTATCTGAATCTAAAAGTATAATGATCATTAATATTAAATCTAAAACTTTAATCAAAAAGCCCGTCTAGCTCAGTCGGTAGAGCGCAAGGCTCTTAATCTTGTGGTCGTGGGTTCGAGCCCCACGGTGGGCGTTTTTTATGTTGTTTTGTATGTCATCTTTTTTCTTTTACCCTTTTTTTTTTGGAGAATATACTTTTACGCTTAATCAACGCCTTTACTCGTTATTGTTTAACATTGTTTTGTTGGGCCTAGTGAATTGACCCAACTTTATCTTGGGCTCCAGATCCAATCGCAAAAATGATAATAAATAAAACTTTACACGTGTCAAACAGAAACTAGAACCACGTAAGTTTGTTTGAAACCACTCATCCAACCGTTGAAGTTCCCTCCAAGAAGGAAGAAGGCGCATGATGTTCGCTAAGTCACAGTCACAAACGTTAGATCGATGGCTTCCGCACCGTCGCCAATGCCGGTCCAACCGGGTCGCATTCGGACCCTGAAAGAAGGAAAACCGGGTTCAGGCCCCGTCGTTTACTGGATGTTCAGAGACCAACGGCTGAGAGACAATTGGGCTCTCATCCACGCCGTTCGTGAGGCCCACAAAGCCAACGTCCCCGTAGCCGTCGTTTTCAATCTCTTCGACCAATTTCTTGGCGCCAAATCACGTCACTTAGGGTTCATGCTCAGAGGTTTGCGCCAATTCTGCCACCGTTTGCAACACACTCTCCAAATCCCCTTTTTCTTGTTTCGGGTAACTTCCAGTTTCTTATCAACTAGATGATTATTATTTATTACAGGAGAAATTTCAATGTCTTTGGACAGATTGAAATTTGAAATTGTAGTAAAAGGGACGGAGATAAGTGTCGAAACCAGAGTTTGAACTTCTGTATAATGTTTCATGTTTTCGTCAAACACCAACTGTAATGGTCTTTCGAAACCGTGAAACTTTCACTTTTTTCGACTATCATGTTGAACCAAACATGCTGTGAGTCTTTAAACATGTTATTATTATTAAGGTAAGCTTACAAATTAGTACCTAAGATTATGTGTCGGAGAAAATAATATTTACTCATACCTGTTGTTGCTGTTGTTGTAGGGAGAGGCAGAGGAGACAGTGTCCAAGTTTGTTGGAGAATGTGGAGCTTCACTTTTGGTGATGGATTTCTCACCGTTGCGGGAAGTGAGGAAGTGTAAAGGGGAGATTTGCAAGAGGGTAAGCGATTTGGTAACAGTGCATGAAGTGGATGCTCATAACGTTGTACCTCTTTGGGTTGCATCTGATAAATTGGAGTACAGTGCAAAGACCATAAGGTCAAAGATAAACAAAAGGCTTTCTGAGTATCTCATTGATTTCCCTAACATTGAACTTGAACCACCTACTAGGAAATGGGTTGCTCCTGAGAATCACACCATTGACTGGGATGATCTCATCGATGATGTTTTAAGGTTTGAGTTTTATGTGCTTAATTAAAATCATATGGATATGCTGAGACTGATGTTATGATTGTTTTTCTTTTTTTTTTTGGGGTAAAACTAGGAGAGGAGGTGAGGTTCCTGAAGTTGATTGGTGTGAGCCAGGGGAAAATGCAGCCATGGAAGTGTTGATGGGAAGTAAAAATGGATTCTTGACCAAAAGGTTGAAAAATTATTCTGTGGATCGCAACAACCCATGCAAACCCACTGCACTTTCTGGCTTGTCTCCCTATTTGCATTTTGGACACATATCTGCTCAGCGCTGTGCTTTAGAAGCACGTAAGCTGCGAACTTCGCATCCTCAGGTTTGTTTTACTTGCCCTTTAGTTTGCAGTAACTTCGTTCATTTTGTTGCTTCATTATCATTTTCTTTAGTTCCTAGATTTGGTGATAATAATCTTGTATGTATGTATATGATGTTTGTTATAACTTTCCCGTTCTTGATTTTTGGTGTATAGGCAATTGATACTTTCTTGGAGGAGTTGATTGTAAGGAGAGAGCTTGCTGATAACTATTGCTTCTATCAGCCTCATTATGATTCGTTGCAAGGAGCATGGGAGTGGGCTCGTAAGACCTTACTGGATCATGCCAATGATAAACGAGAACATATTTACTCGTGAGTTACATTGATTTGTTTCTAATTTTGATATTGTTGTTTAGTTGCAAGCTCATGTTGGTTTTGGATTTGCAGGAGGGAGCAATTGGAGAAGGCACAGACTGCTGATCCTGTAAGAGAACCTTTCTCAGAACAATTTACTGAACTTCAAATTAAAGTTTTCTCCATACCTCTTTATTAATATATATTGCACTTAAATTGTTTCTTACTTAGTGGGCTTTTTACTGCCTTGTTTGGTATTTGCCCTAACCATTTTGTTGCAAACATCAGCTCTGGAATGCTTCTCAACTGGAGATGGTTCACCATGGGAAAATGCATGGTTTTATGAGGTAAGTAACTTCTCGATGAATTTGTCTCCTTTTTGTTGCTTTTTCAGGAGTCTTATGTTACACAATCTATGTTTATTGAACATTATAATGCAATGAAGAGGGTATCCATCCATTAACTCTGGTTTTTTGTCGCCTTACAGCTCTGTTTGATCTTTATAGGTTGTCTCTATTACCTTCTTTTTGATTTATAAGCATGTATTATAGACAGGGGACACAAGTGGGCCATGCACACTAAAGAAAGATATTCATCATGTCAAAATAGAAAGTTATACAAGAACATCCGGTCACTGATATTTGAAAGCAAATTATAAACCAATAAAAGGAAAACACAACTCAGTAAGTGTGCGTGTGCGCGTGTGTGTCATGAATATCTAGTTGTGTGTGTGTCTGTGTCATGAATAGCTATCCGATTGAGTAGCTGATAAACTACACTCTGCTCCCAGCCTAGTTTGTGTGTGTGGACTGTGGAGGTAGGGGAAGGTAGAGAAATGGTATGACCGATTTCTTAAATTTGAGGAGACTACAACATTTGCTGAATATCGTCTTAGATATGCTGAAATCTCTCAGATCTGTGAAATATTTTCATTGCTGGGGTTTTAATACTTATGATATTGTATAATATCTTACCAGAGACACTAAGTAGTGTCCAATTGGAACTTTATAAACAGGCTTGTTTTTCTACAGAATGTATTGGGCAAAGAAGATACTTGAGTGGACACGAGGACCTGAAGAAGCCCTTGAGATATCTATATATTTAAATGACAAGGTAATATACTAAACTTTGGTCAACACAGTAAGTAATCTGGTAATAAATGCAGTTTACATGAGATGAAGGTTGTTATTACAATTTGTATAAATGATAGAAATTTCATCCGACTGCAGTATGAGTTAGATGGGAGAGATCCAAATGGTTATGTTGGCTGCATGTGGTCAATATGCGGGCTTCATGATCAGGTTTGCCTACATCTTTAATGTTCATTACTCTTTGTGTTTGTTAAACGGTACTTTTTCTGCACAGCTGAGCTTTCCTTTTCTCTCCCTGAAAATTCAATGAACTGCAAAATTAGGTTTTAGCAATAGATCATGTGGAAATCTATTTAGAATTGTGAATTTTCTTATAGAATTTCCAGTTTTGGCATTTATGTTCTTATTATGCAATGTAGGGTTGGCGAGAGCGGCCAGTTTTTGGGAAAATCCGATACATGAACTATGCAGGGTGCAAAAGAAAATTTGATGTCGATAAATACATTGCATATGTCAATAAATTAGTGGGGGAGCTGAGAAAGAGAAAGGCTGAAAAATTGCTATCCCAAAAGGACAAAATACTCCACATTTGTGATCCTGAAGATTAAAAGACCACATATACGTGTGTAGTGTGTACTTTAATGTTTCTAGTATTTTGTATTTAGGTAGAGTTGCCTACTAATGTGCCATTGTTTGAGTGATGATATTTGAAGCAGGGATAGTTTTCTAAATTGCCTAGTTTTTTATACTGCATTCTTAATGGATGCACATCCTTTGGATCGATTCATGAAACTGACTGAGACTGCTTGTGCTCCAATTTGAACAAGTTGGTCAGGCTAGCATTGGAGGTGATAGGGAACCATTAGAATGCTTGCTTTAGTAAAGAGAAGCAATCAAACTATTATGAATTTTTTTAGAGTATGCCCTTTAGTTTCCTTCATTGAGGTAGCGCTCTGTAAAAGTGTTGTCTTATTTTCAGTTTAGTTTTTGGTTGTTTATTTCCCTGCGTGATTCTTGAAGTTAGTAAAGGGGGCATCGCAAGATGAAAATCTTGCTGTGGTAGACAACTGTTGAAAGGTACATTTGTGTTGCACACGAGACATGGATACAGTTATGCATGCTACTGCATGAACACGCTGCTCATGTTTGTTAGTATTGCTAAAACAATATTCGTTTTACATTTTTGGAGGGAAAGGTTGCCTGATTAACTTCCTTTTATTTTACAAGAATAAAAAGCATGTAATTATTTTAGTGCCTGGTCAATGGTTATTTTTGACATCTTCAATGTGTAGACATGATTTTTAATGCACATTCCATTGAAGGAGAAAGTTGTCTGCTTTGAGAGAAACAGAGTTTCAAAGGTGATAGGGCCTGTTTGGAACAATGGTGAAAAAAGGTTTTACAGAATTCAAAATTTTTTACTGCTTGCAAACCTCCGAAACGGCGAACTCAATGTGAAAACAATGTTACCTTTGTCTTAATTTTAAATTAGTGTTCATGAGAAGTTTAAAATTCCTATTAGCTTGATTCTTGAGATTAAGGATTGAGACTATGAGAATAATTGTTAGGAGGTATTTTATTTTTTTATTGTGAATAAAAGGTAAAAACAAAAATATTAATACACTAAAGCAATGTAAATATTTTATTTACATCTCCTGTCAACTCACCACTTGGTCCACTCCTTTCAGTAACAACTTAACTGTACTTTGGTGTCCTAAAATTGACATTTCACATTGCTTTGGTCACTCTAATTTTAAATTTAGCGATTTTAGCCTCCTAATTTATTAGATTTACTAAATTTATTAAATATATTTTTGGTTATTATAAAAAAAGAATCTTTTGGTTAGGATCCCTATAAAATACTCTCTTCGTTTTTATTAATATGACCAAAAAAACAAATGTTAGTAGTCTTATTTATAAGGGAATTCTATGATGCACAAAGCATCTATTGGTGTATTCATACACAAAGATTTAACATCGGACATATTACACCTGTGACGACCCGCGTCAATTTACCATTCAATTACACCCGGCTAATCATTTTTTCGTAATAATTTTTCGCAATAATTTTTCGCGTTTAATGAAAATTAATTAGGTCTTAATATAAAATAATATTTACTTTTCTTAAGCATACTCGAAATAATAACCGATCGGAAATAGATCCATTAATAAAATGGGATTGATTAGAATCAGCGGAAGGAGAAAGATGAAGACAGGGGTCACTCGCTTGAGCGAGACCCTGATTCGCTTAGGCGAAACCCGAGAAGGTCGCTTAGGCGAGTTCCGACTCGCTTGAGCGAATCCTACATTTCAAACCCGAGTGAAACACGAGACATGCAAGGAAAATTAACAAATCGGTTTTTACTCGGAAATGGGTCCACTAGGTCATGTCTCACTCGGGAACCCCTTAACCTTCACTCAGAAAAGGGTTCTCTCGGTCATGTATCACTCGGAAAACACCCTAACCTTACTTCACTCGGAAGAGGTTCTCTCGGCCATACATCACTCGGAAACATCCTAATCTTCACTCGGATGTACTCTAATCTTCACTCGGAAACATTCTAATCTTCACTTAGAAGCACTCTAATCTTCACTCGGAAACATTCTAATCTTCACTCGGAAACATTCTAATCTTCACTCGAAACATTCTAATCTTCACTCGGAAGGGAACGAGGGATACTCACTTGAGCGAAATAGGCACAGGATCAATTCCCCCGGCCTTCGCTCGGACAAGACTGAATCCGCTCGGTGAGATTCGTCCGGTAATCGACTTTACTACAGCAAACACAAATTCACTCATGAAAATCAATACCGATCACATAGCAACATAAATTCATATCTGATTAATCAACATACCGATTCGAAATTAGTTCAACACACAACATGTTGTAGCATCACATATACGGAAAACTCATTATATATATTATACTCATAATTCATTTCAAAATCACTCGGTTCCTTGGCATCAATCCTCCGCTTGGCGCACCTCCAGGGCTCCGACCTCTTCCCTGTCACTGGTTACTAAATTGAAAACCACAGCAAGGGTGAGTGTTTGACATCATAATTAATCTAGAACGGAAATTAACAAATTACATGTATATAAACTCCGTCCGATTGTTTATTCCTCAATTTGCAAATCAAAACTCGGCAATTATAGCAAATTACACTCGGCAATTATAATTAAGTACATACACATCATAATACTAAATTCATCAATTGTCACCACTGACTCTCAGACAAAATTGACGCCTAGTATCCGGATACTAAAGGATCGGCCTTCAGCTGGGGGTCCTACTTGACACCCCGTGAACCCTGCTTGGTTCACCGAGTCCTGCTTGACTCTCCACCTCGACCACTGGGTCCTGCTTGACCACTGGGTAGCTCAACTGGGCACAAAAACCACGGGAGTCGGAAATGAGGGGCTATACATACCGTCGGCCGTCCCATACCACACAATCATACATATTCACATTTCTCATCATATCATAAGTGGCCATCAACAACACATATACTCATCAAACGGGCGACCTGCTTGTCAAGCCCGGCATCACATTGCCACTATACACTTCAATTTATCTCAACATCAAGTATTTTAAACTGTCATCATAAGCCACACACGATCCTCAACCGATCGGTGTCCATATTCATACATGCATTCATACACATACATTCACATACAACTTTTATCCAGCATTATTTCTTACCATGTTCACAATCAGTTCAACGACTCGGACCCAAAATATGTCCTATTCTAATTAATTATAACCCGAACACCCCCCTTACCTCTATTCCAAGCTTCAACGATCTGCTCCTGATGCCGATTGCGTCCTCTAAGCGCTGGGTTCACGGTTTCACTTATGAATCCAGCACTAGCTTCGTCAATCAGTCCTCCGATGTTCGTTCTGCTACCTACAGGGTCGGAATGCAAAACCCGTTAACGTCATACCACCCTCTGCTCTAAAGACCATTTTCGACCTCATACACACCAGAGGAGTGGAAAACAGAACCTTACCCCGCCATGCATGACCATTCGGTCCAAAAGAGAAAACGAAAAGGGAAGAGATAACTCAAATTAAAGAGTCCATCATACTCACCTTGAAACCACAGTCACGGGAATGGGGTTCGTTCGAAGTTTTGACACGGAAGAAGCCTTCCCTCAGAGCATGCAGCTCAGCAGCGTGAGGAGAAAACGAAGAAGAAGAAACAGAAGAAGAAGAAGAAGTGGGCTCGCGTGAATAATGAGGAAGGAGGAAGGAAACCTTTATTATTTAAAGCTCAGGGGCAAAACTGTCCTTTCCCCATTTCTTTTATATTTTCATTAAAAGTTTTAATTAAACTTTTACCTCCTTTTAATTACACCTCATTTAACCCTTTTATAATTAATCAATCAAATGAATTTATTTACTTTCCACACTAGTTAATTATTTATAATTGCCTAATACTTCATAAAAATATCAAATAAATCCTTAAAACAATTATTAATATTTTTCGCTACACATAAGTTTTCTAAAATATCCGGGATGTTACAACACCGGTTTCGTAAAAAATAGATGTAAAAAAGTGGCGGTGGCAATTTTGTAATTATTTATTCATTTTTTACACCGGTCATTCAAGAGAACCAGTGTAAATACTATTTTACACCAGGTGTAGAAAAAGCAA
Organism: Clitoria ternatea; assembly: GCA_037962975.1. Classification (NCBI taxonomy): domain Eukaryota; kingdom Viridiplantae; phylum Streptophyta; class Magnoliopsida; order Fabales; family Fabaceae; genus Clitoria; species Clitoria ternatea. The sequence goes on from CM075670.1 coordinate 12,185,278, forward strand.
TCTCAAAGAGAGTGCGGTGCCAATTTTGTAAATATTTACATATTTTTTACACTAATTTTATAGTGGAACCGGTGTAAAAAATAATTTTGCACTAGACATGAATTTTTGTCGGTGTAAAAAATACTTTTTTACACCAATTAGAAAATATTTTACACCTACTAAATCTACACTGCATGAAAAACCGGTATAAAAAGTAAAAAAATCCACTGTAAAAAATACATAAAAAGCATATTTCAAAAAATGTTTTCTGCCTGAATGGACCAGTAGATTCTTTATGCACCATAACATGACCCTTATTTATATAACAAAGTTCACCTACCTAGAAGCATCTAATATATTTTCTCATGTTTATCCTTACTTTAGAATATGCTATCACTAACACTAAAATAGAAAATGAATTTAAATAAGGATAAAATTAAAATGTGACAATATTTTTTGTATAAAAATTAGTGTATTACAAATGGGGTATTTATTTTCTTTTACATCCCTATATTTTATATTTTGGTTTTAGTCCTACTTTAAACTTGAATTCGTTAATCGTTAATATAAGTAACTAAAATGTCTAACTATTTGATAACACGCGACTCAAACAGTTAAAATACAATTTTTAATAATTAAGATTATTTCTAAATTGTAGGAAAATAAAACTGATGAAGTTTTTAATGATTCTGTAAGAGTAACATGTTAACACTCTTTTGGGTATGTCAGTCAAATCCATGTAAACAAGATAACCAGTAACTTAGTTACTCATATCATCAATTAATGAATTCGTATTCAAAAACAAGAACTAAAAAATATATTCAATATAAAAAATATGTAAAACATATTTAACTCTTACTAAATGTAGTCCCCTATTTTTGGTTTAGTGATTTTGGTCTCTCTAATTTAGGTTTCACAATTTAAAATTTCAATAAATAATAAAGGAAATTTTCCTATTTGTATTTTTTCATGCAACACTTAAGTCTTAACAATAGTAAGCAAAACATCACTTTTTATTTAATATTTAACATTTGACATGATTATTTTCTATAATTTATAAGGGTTTGTCTACCTTGTACAACATTGTAAAGATGATAAAAAATTTAAAGTAGAATGTATTTATTGAAAATTATATGAGAATTGTTTCAAAATGAGATTAGATAAGTATTAATGATGTTTTTGATTGAGGAGTAAGTTACCATCGGACAAGTGTTTGGCTTCTATTCCAAGAAAGTAATGTAGTTCTCCAAGGTCTTTTAAAGGGAAATAGTTTGTTTAGCTTGAAAACAAAATGTTGTACAAAGTATGAATAACTTCCAGTTATCATTGACATAATCCAACATATATGTTATAGTACTAGCAGTGTAATGTATGAATAAAGAGTTGTTACATCTTGTAGAAATAAAACCAAAGGATACAAAAGTGGAGACTAGTTTGCCAAACCAAGCCCTCGAGGCTTCTTTCAAGCTATAGATTCCTTTCTTCAGTCAACATACAAGGTGAGGATTGGTGTTATGAAAGCCTTCTGGAGGTTTCATATAAACAACCTCATTTGGATTACCGTTTAGAAACGCCTTATTATATCAACCTGCCTAATAGACCATTCTCTAGATAGAGGAATAGACAAGATAGCTCTAATAGTCACACGTTTAACCACAGGACAAAAAGTTTCTTGATAATCCAACCCATGTTGCTAGGTAAAACCCCTTGCCACGATCCTAGCTTTATATTTTGAAATGCTACCATCAGGATTACATTTGAGCTTGAATATTTATTTGGATCCCATAGGTCTTTTATGGAAGGTAATTGAACAAGATCCCATGTGTGATTTTTTTCTAGAGCCTATAGTTCTTCATGCATTGCTTGAAGCCACTTGGGCGATTGAAAGACCTCTTTAACTAAAGTTGGTTCCATTTCTACCATCATAGCCTTTGGCTTAAAAATCCCAACCCTTTTTCTTGTGATCATTGGATGGTTAACAATAAGAGGTGTGGCTTCAACACTCTAAACTGTATCAGAAACATGCTCCGCATTTAGAGGTGTGTTAGTTCTAATCAATGTATTGACTTTATTAAAAGATTATATAATTTTAGGATTTATATTAGCAGGATTTTCAGTTGGAAAATGATTTTCAAGTTGTGGCATATTACAAGTGTAATACCCCCTTATATACATGAGACATATATCTATTCTTCTTGCTTTTTTTTAAAGATATACATATTTATCACTTCTTATCTCGTGTATACAAGGACGTATATACATATGATTTTCTTTGAATTTTGAAAGTAAAAAGTTTCAAATTATTCATAATGATAAAATGAACCTTCAGAAAATCATAAGTGATCAAAGATTATAGTATCATATCCAAAGAATAAGGTTTATTAAAGTTTAACCTTTACATTGATTTACAATCATCCAACTTAATATTGTATTAAGGTAAACTAAAACTAAAGATTTAATACCTCTACTTCGACTGTAACCAATTATTTTCTTATCTTCAAACCATGTGATTTTGAATCCTATTCTTGTCACATCTCTTCTCCTATCCGATTGAGGATGAGACCAATTTACCCTCTTGTAATTTTATCCTTTCATCTTGAACTGCTAGCTATATATCATATAACATAAATTTTGGACACAAAATTCAAACAAGAAGGAGTGAGAAACAGAATATAATACTTTACAGATAAGGCATAAGCATAAGGGTTTTCACAATCTAATATAATAATTTCAATCACAATCATATACATAATCAATTATGAATGTAGAGTTTTCATAACATAACAATTATATTTTCATTCACAACTACCCACATAGAATGTCACAATCACATGAATGTCATGCAATGTTTTTAATACTATCATCTCATTCATCCTATGCATGTGGGCCCTTAAAGTTTTAGTTTGCACTGGGCCAACCAGGAGTTTACACTGTTCCATAAATTCCGGATAATAATAACATAAATGCCTTCATGGCATATGAACAGCTCAACTAGCGTGGAAACACTTAGAGACTAGTCAGACTGAGAAAGTTTTTATTGTGAAAGTACCCGATACTAGGGAGCGACCCTAGGTCACCTGAAGCACCCTTTCACACCCTCTGTCGCAACCTGGATCGCGACGGCGCGGCGAACGGGAGAGAAGGAAGGAAATGAAACAGGGAGTCGCCACCAACGTTTTTATCCATAGGAAAAACATTGGGAAAAAACTATGTTCAGTAAAGCACTGGTTTAAAAAAATTGAAATCCAAGTTCGGGAGTCGGTTACGAGTAGGGAAGGTATTAGCACCCCACATCACCTGTCAAAGACAGTACCAAGATTGAAAGCACAACATAAATAGCCTTAAATAAAACATGATTTCTTCCCTTTTATTTTGAAAATGATAGAATGGAGTAAAGAACTGTACAGACATAGTATGTCAAAGCGAGGTTAATGAGGACGTTTTGTCCGAATTAAGCTCAACTTCGATATGAGACAGAGGGGGGTGAGAGAACGCCAATAAGACGTCACGTCTAAATTAAACATCCTCGGATAAAAGGATAGGGATAGGAAAGGGATAAGTGGGACGTCTTGTCCTAAGTATCCCTTCCCTATGAAATTATGGCGAGGCTTGGGCAAAAAACTATGGGGAAACCAACAAGACATCACGTCTAAATTGATTTTCATGGAAGTGACCAAAAAAGGACGTTTATGAAAGAAATATAAAAAGTAAAGCAGTAAATCAACAACAAAAAAAGAAATAAGAAAGATGGGCCCGACAGGAGTTAAAATCCTGCTCCTACGTATTCTTGAATTATCAAGAAATCAGGGTTACGTAGTTCTGGATATTGCTATTTTAGAGAGGGATCTGAAAGATGTTGATGGATATCATTAAAGAGGAGAATTCATGCAAAGCGAAGTTCTTCGCACGTGCACGAATCCTAAGAGGGTTGTGTAGACAGGAGTACTCCCGTACGACACTATTTTTTTTACAAAATCGCCCTTTTTATTGTGTCTGTTTGTTATGGAAAAGGATAAAAATATTAACAAAGTAAACTAATGGTACGCAGGCAGCTACAGTCAACAAAACAGCAAACTCATAGAAAAATAAAAAAGGAAATGAAAGCAAAAGAAATAAGGAGAGGAGTGGAACCGGTGTGACGAGCTAAGAACCGATATGGGAGGTTGAGCACAGTGACGGTGTCAGAGTGGAAACGGTGTGACGAGTTAAGAACCGATGTGGGAGGTTGAGCACAGTGACAGTGTCAGACTGATTTAGACTCGTACGCTGGCAGGGACAATAGACCGGAGTTAGACCCAACCTGGGAATCTGAAGGTCACGATCGGTGTATGGGAAGTTAATCTGAGGCAAAACGCTGTTGAGCAGTAACGGAGATGGGCGAGGTAATGATGCAGGGAATGGGGCAGGGATGGTTTTGAGATGACGAGGTGCGTTCGAGGTACGGACGGTATGAGAGCAGTGGCTTTGTGTTAGTGAGAAAAACTCAAAACCCCTTTCGAACTAAGGGATCTTTTGTGGTGACTAAAGCCAGTCACTGGTTTCAAATGGGGAGATCAGTTAAGAACCTTGAGGAATCGGAGAGAATTTCCAGAGTTTTCTCGCGTAGAGGGAGAATCTGAAGACCAACCCCTTGAGCTTCCTTGGTTGGGGCATTTATAGGGCCTTCGAGTCATGGGCTGAGGGTTTTGGGACAACCAGAAATCCCACTCACCCATCCGTGTAGTGGTGTGCAGCTCTGGCCATTATCATTGGTGGGGAGCAGGGTTTTCAGTGGGGGTTTTTTTTAATTGCCCACTTCCGCCTCCCTGTCTGCCATTTTCCAGGAAGTGCGATTCCAGGTCACCGCGCATAAGCTTCCGATCTCGTCCCTCCGTTGTCAAATTTGTGACACCGGTTAGCAAAGCCATTGGTTGGACGGAGTCTCCACTGATCCGATGTGGGGCCTTAAAAACCATTATCTGTGTCTTGACACCGGCTGAATCTTTCAATGAATCACACGGGCCGGTGTGCCTATCTTAATCTGTCCACTTCCCTAGGGGCCGGACTGGCCTGTCATTCTGCTTCGGCGCATGGCATCGGTCCGCTGTTATCTTAGCCTTGTCCGGTGTTGCCAACTTCAAGGCCGGGTCCGGTGTTGCCAATTTTTGATCTGAGTCCACGTACGAGATCGTTGTTTCATACTTGGGCCGGACTCACTCGTCTTTTTTTTGTCAGATCCGCGACGTCGGCCATTAAGGGGCTCCTGGGGTGAGGAAGGTTGGGCGGAGTTGATTTGAGGACGGTAGGACGGAGTTGAGATGAGGACGGTTGGGCGGAGTCGAGGCGAGGTTTAGGTTGGGCGGAGTGTGAGGTGAGGCTTAGGTTGGGCGAAGTTAAGGCGAGGTCTGTTGGGCGGAGTGGTTTTGGTACCGGTGTCATTTGGGACCGGTGTCATTCTGCTCCGGCGCATGACATCGGTCCGCTGTTATTTTAGCCTTGTCCGGTGTTGCCAAGTTCAAGGCTGGGCTCGGTGTTATAACAATTTGGGCCGGACCGAAAGAGGTGTTCACAGATGCCCCTCTTTACTCTCTTTCATAAGAGAAAATGTAAATTTCCGAGGTGAAAGAGGAGTAAAGATATGAACACCGATGTAGGGACTAAGTAGGAACAAAATCCGGTGTGGGGCTTAATGATGTGGCATTTTGAACAGCCGACGTGTCTCAAATGTGGTCCATGTCACTGGGTGACTGAGCATTCCACGTGTCATCAGCTAACTGGCTCTTTTTCAAAATTTAAAATTCACGCCAATGGGCCGGAATGCCAAAAGTCGGCCCTTTTTAATGGGCCATGGGCCGGAATGCGGAAGGTTCTGGATCTCCGCTCCTCCCTCTATAAAAGCAAATTCGGGGATCCATCATTTTCACTCCTTTCTTGATATTGAAGTGCTGTCTCTCCGACGTTCAACCTCTCCGGTGTTCGAAGTTCTCCTCCAGCGTCAAAGCTTTTTCTCCGGTGTTACGTCCTGGCTCGTACTAAAAGAACTGCACGCATCGCCTCAGCAGGTAGCCATCCCACCCTTCACTTTAATTTTGTAGATAGGTCATGGGGGACACCGGTTCGAGTAATGACTCCATTGAGGTCCTGTCTGGTCCTCCTTCAATTACATCCCGGCGTCAGCCGGGTGGAGTTTCAAGCCGAGGTCCGAGTCACCAAAGTGGGGCAACTTCGGGAGCTTCACATCGGTTCGTCTCATCAGGGCACCGTTTCTCCGCATTGCCTTTGTGGGAAACAGAGGGGTTTGACACATCGTCAGGCTCCTCGTTTAACTTTGGTACTGCTAGTGAAGGGGGAAGCAGTGCCGATTTATATCTTACTGACGATGTGGCCTTTTACAGTTGTATTCCCTTTCTTTGCCATACCGTCCGAATGGCTTCTGAAAATTCCTCCACCGGTGTTGCTGTGATTACTGACCCTATTAAGACAAATGTCTTGGCACACCGGATCAACTGGCTAGCTGAGAAGGCCAGGGATCCTTACTTCTGGGTTCATGAAGACCCAAAGACGATTGTCTCCCGGTATGCCGAAGATGCTGCCGATGTTACCATCGAAGATGTCGTTGTTCATGCCGATGTTGAACATGAAAACGACTTTACTGTATTCTGCCCCCAAACCTCGGATAGGATCTGCCATCAACCGGGGTCAAGGAACCTCTTTATGTATGAGATGGTCTTTTCTAAGATCGGCGTCCGCTTCCCATTGACGGAGTTTGAGATGGGGGTACTCCGGTTTCTTGACTGCGCTCCTAGCCAACTTCATCCCAATGGCTGGGGCTTGGTAAGGTCCTTGGAGGTGCTTGGGGAGTACTTCCATTTCGTCCCCACAGTGGCCCTCTTTTTCACTTATTGCAGGGTGATGCGCCGGGGTAACTCTGGAGGGGGTCTAGGCTTCATCAACCTCCGCTGCGACTCAAAGGTGGTTAACTTCGAAAGTTACACCGAATCGGCCAAGACGGACGGGGTCAGTTTCAAACACTCCTATGTCAAAGTCGAGGTCAATGCTGGCAGGCCGGTGTTCTGGGAGAATTCTGATTTTTCCAGAAAGTTTTACACCGGTTGGACTCATGAACACTTTCTCCTGACAAGCAATGCCTACATCGTCAGTGAGAGTACTTTGTCCACTGAGTCCAAGAAGGTCCTGGACGCTCTGAAGGGTTATTCAGCCATGGCCAAATTTTCCTGCAAGAGGCTTTTGGGGACGGAGTCGGGCCGGAATACTTACCTTGGTAGATATTGTTTAACTTTCCCCCCTTCTATTATATATTCACACCGGTACTAACATCGTTTCTCTTCTTTTTTTTTTCTTTCCAGGCGAGATGGCTCGGATAGACATCCTCAGAAAACTGAGGGAGGCTGCCGAAGCCCGGAACGCTGCTGCTGCTGCACAGGAGAATAGGGTGACTCCTCGTCGCACACCGGCCAAGATGGTGAGCATTCTGGCCGAAAATGTTGGGGCGATGGATCTGGGGCCAGCTGAGAGAGTCCCAATAAAAAGGAAGTCCCACCCCGGCTCAACCTCCAAGTCGAAAAAACACAAGGCTCCAACGGTTGTGGCCGAGGTAGAGGTACCAAGGGAGGAGGAGGCCGGTCCTGTAAATATTTCTCCAGTCCGGTCTCAACCTGAGGACATCGTTGTCAACTCCCGCCTCTCGGATTTTCTAGAGTATGTTGGAGGGACACCGGCTCGGGTCCATATCCCCTTCAAGCTCAAAGCCGATCTCCCTGCTTCTGAAGCTCAGTCTGCTGCCGAAGTAGCTATTTTCAATTTGGTTGAGGCAGCCTGGGTCCTCAGCTCTTTAGGCCGCTCTTACTACTCCGGAGTCGAGGCTAAGGAATGCCTAGACCGGATGAAGAAAGCTGAGGCCTTGAGAGTCGAGGCTCAGACCGCTTTGACCCAGAAGGAGCAGGAGCTGACCAAGAGCAAGGAGGACCTGTCCGAACTCACTGCTGCTTACACATCGGCTGCCAAGAGGGCAGATGCTGCTGAGGCTAAGGCTAAGGCTTCAGAGGACGCTCTCAAAGCTCTCCGGACCGAACTGGATGAAGCCAAGGCTGCAAAGGCCGAGGTGGATGAAAAAAACAAAGAACTATCTGGGAAGCTTGCCGATGTGCAGGAAGAGCAAGTGAAGGAGCGGAAGGAAGCCGAGGAGCAGATGGCTGAATTTTCAGTACTTGCCGATGTCGCCTTCAGTTCTGCCGTTCGCCAGGTTGTACACCGGAACTCCGCTGTTCAACTTAACCTGAACGGTATAGGTGTCTACTATGAATTTCATGGTGGCCACCTATATGCTATGGACCGGGGTCAGGCTTCGGAACCTGAGGATATTCCTTATGAACTGATGCCCCTCCCCGAAGGTCAAAACATGGAACTGAGGACGGTGTCGGAGGAATCCGAGAGGACAGCCTCCGCTAGACCGGACTCTCCAGCACCCAACTCTTAGGATTTTTTTCTGTTTTTTCTTAGCCTTGTTCCGGGATGGGCTCCGGAGTTTTAATTTTTGTAATGGCCTCAGTGCCCTCTATTAATACAATGCAATTTTCATCCATCTGCTTGTCTTCTCTCTTTTCAAAATGTTTCCAAGTATCTCTCTCTTGTGACCGGTATGAGGTAACGACTTGAAGTAACACCGTCTAATCATCAATTTAGAATTAGGACTTCATGATTTTAATTCGAAGTCTTTTGCGAAGCATAGAACCTCGGATCAGCGTATCATGGCCACCCCGTCCACAACTTTGATTAACCTTTGAACCTCCGGTGTAATTGGCCTAACATCGGTCTTGGCAACAACCCAATTCTATCCGAGGTGGGTTTCATGACACCGTTTGTTACGCCTCGAAGTAGTAAGAGGTGTAACCATTGGGACACCGTCTCTCGCAACTTGACAGAGTATTTCATTTGACCTTGAGGGTCATGACACCGTCCTTTGGATCACCACGTCTTAGAATAGAGTGGACCTCCTCTACCTAGTGTTCACATCGGATCAACACCATTTTTTTTTTTTTTTTAGCATACGGTGGGTGATAGGAAGGTAAGAGTGGGGAATTGCCCCTTGACTGAAGATAAAATATGGGGTGTGGCCCTTGATTTATGGAAGAGTAAAAAACTGGGGTTGTCTTTTGGCTGACAGGAAAATAAATGTGGGATGTGGCCCTTGGTTTGCAGAATGGTAAAGGTGGGGGATTGCCCATTGACTGACAGGGAAATAAATGTGGGGTGTGGCCCTTGGTTTGCAGAAAGGTAAAAGTGGGGGATTACCCCTTGGCTGACAGGAACAATAACTGTGGGGTGTGGCCCTTGGTTTGTAGAAAGGTAAAGGTGGGGGATTACCCCTTGGCTGACAGGAACAATAACTGTGGGGTGTGGCCCTTGGTTTGTGGAAAGGTAAAGGTGGGGATTGCCCCTTGACTGACAGGAAAATAAATGTGGGGTGTGGCCCTTGGTTTGCGAAAAGATAAAGGTGGGGGATTGCCCCTTGACTGACAGGTAAATAAATGTGGGGTGTGGCCCTTGGTTTGCAAAAAGGTAAAGGTGGGGGATTGCCCCTTGACTGACAGGTAAATAAATGTGGGGTGTGGCCCTTGGTTTGCAAAAAGATAAAGGTGGGGGATTGCCCCTTGACTGACAGGTAAATAAATGTGGGGGTGTGGCCCTTGGTTTGCAAAAAGGTAAAGGTGGAGGATTGCCCCTTGACTGACAGGTAAATAAATGTGGGGGTGTGGCCCTTGGTTTGCAAAAAGGTAAAGGTGGGGGATTGCCCCTTGACTGACAGGTAAATAAATGTGGGGTGTGGCCCTTGGTTTGCAAAAAGGTAAAGGTGGGGAATTGCCCCTTGACTGACAGGTAAATAAATGTGGGGTGTGGCCCTTGGTTTGCAAAAAGATAAAGGTGGGGGATTGCCCCTTGACTGACAGGTAAATAAATGTGGGGTGTGGCCCTTGGTTTGTAAAGAGATAAAAGTGGGGGATTGCCCCTTGACTGATAGGAAAAACCCGGGGGGATGCCCCAGTTTGACATGATTGGATGAAATCTTGGGGAACTGCCCCTTGAATGAAAGAACAAACCCAGGGATATGCCCCAGTTTGGGTTGACCGGGAAGTGTAGTCCCACTGGGGGAAGGATTTGGGAAGTGTAGTTTTTTGGTGATTATGGTTCCGCTGGGGAATGAGAACTTGGGAAGTGCCGGCTTTGGCGCTTGTGATTTCACTGGGGGACGCCAATCTACTGATTTCTCTTGGGGAAAACTTCTGGTCCAGAGCTTTGGTGTCCGGTTCCTCTTTTCTGTGTGACGTAGTTCCATCACCCTTCAAAACAGATGGTTAGAAGCACGAGTAAACAAAAGAATTGACGTTTCGAGCGACCTTTCCTAAGAGATAGGCTTTCAAGATAACTCATGGATGAGATAGAGACAAATTCTGTCTTTCAGGAATATAATCAACAGAATTGGTTATGCTTTCTCACGGGCCGGGTCTGGCGCCAGGATACATTTCGTTTCACCACGGCTTTTCATTTCATCACTTTTTATTTCAAAAATTTCCTCTTAAGAAAAAAAACTTGTTCGTTTATAAGATTCAGCCGTAGACTCAGGGGAAGGAGAGGGAAAGCTCATTTTATTATTGAATATAAGTATGTACATTGGTAACGAAGGTAAAGGTAACAAAACATATGTATAAACAATTAAAAGGTGGGAGGGAAAGAAGGCCTTTTGAACCCTCCAACGACTCCCCGCGAGTGATAAGAATCCGGATCTTTCTTCACGACTTCGAGACCATCCTCTGATTTTACTTCTGGGAAATGATTTTGACAAAGATGCGCATGCCTGATCAGTTTTCCTTCTCTGAAGGGTTCTCGTCCTTACGCCTGAACTTGTGGCTTTTTATTCTACCTGAGCCGCCCTTCCGGGTTTTTGACTCATCAAGCGGCTCTAATTTTTGCCTAGGCTGCCCCATGGGTTTTCAGCCTAGCGAGTACCTTCCTCTTTTTTTTTTTTTAGGCAAAATATTTCTTCACCGCGTCGGCGTTCACAGGCATTGGTAGATCCTCTCCATCCACGTTGGTGAGGATCAGAGCTCCTCCAGAGAAAGCCTTCTTCACGACGTATGGTCCTTCGTAATTAGGTGTCCATTTCCCTCGGATGTCCTTTTGGATTGGCAAGATTTTCTTGAGGACTAGGTCTCCTTCTTGGAATTGTCGAGGTCGTACCTTCTTTTCAAACGCTCGTTTCATACGCTTCTGATACAGCTGACCATGACAAAGGGCGGTTAATCTCTTTCCATCAATCAGATTTAACTGGTCATGTCGAGCTTGGACCCACTCAGCTTCCTTTAATTCCACTTCCATTATCACTCGAAGAGAAGGGATCTCTACTTCGAAAGGTAGGACTGCCTCCATTCCATAAACCAGGGAGAATAGAGTGGCCCCAGTTGAGGTTCGGACTGAGGTACGATACCCATGTAAAGCAAAGGGGAGCATTTCGCTCCAATCTCTGTAGGTCACAACCATTTTCTGTACAATCTTTTTGATGTTTTTATTGGCTGCCTCGACTGCCCCATTCATTTTAGGGCGATACGGGGAGGAATTATAATGGTGGATTTTGAAGTCTTCACAAAGTTCCTTCATCATTTTGTTATTCAAATTCATGCCATTATCAGTGATGATCTGACTCGGCAGACCGTACCGGCATATCAGTTCATGCTTGACAAATTTAACCACAACACTCCTTGTCACATTGGCGTACGAAGCAGCTTCTACCCATTTTGTGAAATAGTCGATAGCGACTAAAATGAAACGATGACCGTTAGAGGCTTTTGGTTCGATGGGTCCAATGACGTCCATACCCCACATTGAAAAGGGCCATGGCGCTGACAAGACATTCAGAGAAGACGGGGAAGCATGAATATGGTCTGCGTATATCTGGCATTTGTGACACTTACGAACATAGGCAAAACAGTCTGACTCCATGGTCATCCAGTAGTAACCAGCTCTCAAAATCTTTCTTGACATGGCGTGTCCGTTAGTGTGAGTTCCAAAACATCCCTCGTGGACATCTCTCATGACTTTATTTGCCTCGTCGGTGTCAATACAACGAAGAAGGACAGAGTCGTAATTTCTCTTATAAAGCACATCACCATTTAAAAAGAAACCCATGGCGAGCCGTCGCAGGGTTCTCTTATCATTCTCTGTAGCGCCTTCGGGATATTCTTGATTTCGGACATACCTCTTGATATCGTGGTACCAAGGCTTCCCATCTGACTCCTTTTCAATCATCTGGCAATATGCGGGTTCGTGGTGCCGCACTATTTCAATGAGAGGCATGTCGTAATCGTTGCTCACCTTGAACATTGATGCTAGGGTAGCCAAAGCATCAGCCATTTGGTTGTCTTCCCGGGGAACATGGTGAAAAGAAACATCATCAAATTCCTTAATCAACTCTTTGATGCGAGTTTGATAGGGAATTAATTTGCTGTCTCTAGTTTCCCACTCTCCTTTTAGTTGGTGAATGACCAGAGCAGAATTCCCGTATACTTCCAATTTCCTCACTTTGGCATCCAATGCTGCTTGGATTCCCAGAGAACACGCCTCATACTCAGCGATGTTATTGGTATAATCAAAACATAATCGAGCACAAACGGGGATAAGTTCTCTGTCAGGTGAAATGAGGATTGCTCCGATTCCGTGTCCTAATGCGTTAGAAGCACCATCAAACCTTAGGGTCCATTTATCCTTTTGGGCTCCTTCTTCATCAATGAGGGCCATGATATCTTCGTTTGGGAAGTCAAACTGCATGGGCTGATAATCTCTTATGGGTTGATGAGCTAGGTAGTCAGCCAGAACACTTCCTTTTATAGCCTTCTGAGTGACATAGACTATATCGTACTCAGTTAGCAGGACCTGCCATCGAGCAATCCTCCCGGTTAAGGTAGGTTTTTCGAAGATATATTTGACGGGGTCCATTTTGGAAACTAACCAAGTAGTGTGGCTTATCATGTATTGTCTCAAACGCCGAGCTGCCCACGCTAACGCACAACAGGTCCTTTCCAGAGCAGAATACCTCATCTCGCAGTCAGTGAACTTCTTGCTTAGATAATAAATGGCATGTTCTTTCTTCCCAGTCTCATCATGTTGCCCCAACACACAACCCATGGATTCATCTAACACTGTAAGGTATAAAATGAGTGGTATTCCCGGGGTAGGTGGGATCAAAACTGGCGGGTTCTACAAGTACTGCTTTATCTTTTCAAAAGCCTTTTGACAATCCTCGTTCCATTGAACTGGTTGGTTCTTACGGAGCAATCTGAAAATTGGCTCGCATGTTGCCGTCAACTGTGAGATGAAGCGAGCGATGTAATTTAATCTCCCCAAGAAACCTCTAACTTCCTTTTCTGTACGGGGAGGAGGCATTTCAAGAATGGCTTTAAATTTGTCAGGGTCGACCTCTATGCCTCTCTTACTTACTATGAATCCCAGTAATTTCCCGGATCTTGCGCCGAAGGTGCACTTGGCTGGGTTTAGCCTAAGCTTGAATTTCCTCAACCTTTCGAAGAGTTTCCTTAGGCCTTCCATATGCCCTTCATCTGTTTTAGACTTGGCAATAATATCATCGACGTAAACCTCTACCTCCTTGTGCATCATGTCATGGAAAAGGGTTACCATGGCCCTTTGGTAAGTTGCTCCGGCATTCTTTAGACCAAAAGACATCACCTTATAACAGAAGGTTCCCCACAAGGTGATAAATGTGGTTTTTTCCATATCCTCTGGCGCCATCTTAATTTGATTGTATCCAGAGAAACCGTCCATGAATGAAAAGATCGTATGTTGCGCGGTATTGTCGACCAGAACATCAATCTGAGGCAGGGGAAAATCATCCTTGGGGCTAGCTCTGTTCAAATCGCGATAGTCCACGTACATTCGTACTTTGCCATCCTTTTTCGGGACCGGGACGATATTTGCCACCCACTATGGATATTTTTCCACGGCTAAGAACCCGGCATCAAATTGCTTCTTGACTTCTTCCTTGATTTTCAAAAGCATCTCAGGTTTCATACGTCGCAGCTTCTGCTTTACTGGCGGACATTCGGGTTTTAATGGTAACCTATGTTCGACAATGCTATTGTCCAGTCCCGGCATATCTTGGTAAGACCAGGCGAAAACATCGATGAACTCTCTCAACAACCCAATCAGTTCCTGCCTCTGTTCTTTACTTAACGAGGTACCAATTTTGACTTCCTTTTTAACTCCTCCAGTTCCCAAATCGATAACCTCGGCTATCTCTAAGTAGGGCAGAATTTCCCTATCCTCTTGTTCCAATAACCGGGTTAACTCAGGCGAGGGATCACAGTCCTCATCATATTCCTCATCGGCGCAATCAGTTATACAGTCAGAATCGTGAAATAAGACTGAATTCTCACTATTCTCAGATGAATCGCTTTCGGATCTGCATTTTCAGTGTATCATAGCAAATGAAAAGGAAAACAAGCAAGAGAAAGGTTTAAATAATAAGTTACTAAACAGATCAAGCTATTTGGAAACTGACGGCATTTATTATTCAAACAAACGAACAAGTTTTTTATTGTTACAAAATGAGATCCCGAAGCACAGCTAAAGGATCGAACAGAAAACATGATTACTTTGATGAAATGGTACAAATCGTGGGGAACTCTATGACCTCCCAGTTGTTCAGTTCCTGACCAGGTGAGCCAGCATACACAAATCCGGGGCCTTCATCGAGATCACTTTGGATCACGGCCACTTGATCTGGAAACATTACTCCAGCGCTCCTGAAGCTCTGGTAGAGGTCACAGATGGGGATTTTCGCAGTGTTGAATGCATGCCCGGTATGACGAGTAATCCTCTTCCTTCTCCTCTCTTCTTCTACCCTTTTTTGGTCTTCAGTGGTAGGTTGGTATCCCAGGCCGTACCTATTTTTGTTCTCAGGGAGACAGACAGGTTGAATCCTTCCTTCCAGTTCTCTTCCGAGTCCTTTTCCCGGCTTATATCCTCCTCGTAGCATGGTCTTTGCTACTGCTAGCGGTACCTTTAGGAAAGACATACTTGTGGCGTTGGCTATCTCCAAAGCCTGGAATGATGTCTCGAGGGCTTCCTCGGCTGCCTCTACATAGGGGGTAGTAACTGGCTTACTGACCAGAAGATCCTCCTCTCCAGAAACGATCACCAGTCTGTTATCAACGATGAACTTTAGTTTCTGGTGTAAAGTGGAAGGAACTACCCCTGCTGAATGGATCCATGGCCTCCCTAACAAGCAACTATAGGCGGGCATGATGTCCATTACTTGGAAGAGAACTTGAAAGATATGGGGTCCAACTTGTATGGGTAGCTCAATTTCGCCTATGACCTCCCGTCGGGTCCCATCAAAAGCTCTTACTATCATGGAGCTCGGTCTCATGTATGCCCCATCTATGAGTAGTTTAGCTAACGTAGATTTGGGCATCACATTCAAGGATGATCCATTATCGACGAGCACTTTTGCCATAATATGGTCTTGACACTTCACAGAGATGTGGAGAGCTTTGTTGTGTCCTTTCCCTTCCATCGGCACCTCGTCATCCGTGAAAGTCAGATAGTTACTGGCCACTATATGTCCAACAATACCTTGGAACTTATCAACTGGTAAGTCATGTTTCACGTGTGCCTCACTTAGCACCTTCATCAGTGCGTTCCGATGTGATTCAGAACTTGTCAGCAGAGATAATAGGGAGATCTTAGCGGGGGTATAGTTCAACTGATCCAATACCTGGTAATCGCTGTGGCGGATAAATTTTAAGAACTCCTTAGCCTCCTCTTCTGGCATAACCTTCTTTGCTTCGCCAGCGATCCCAACCTTCCCGGCTTTGCCTTCCGCGGCATTCTTGTCTTGCTTTGGCTCTGAAGGCGTATATACTCTCCCACTTCGGGTCATTCCGCCCACACCGACGATGTTGGTAACCAACGAAGCAGGTGCCGGATCAACTATTACGGGGTTGGAAACAACTATGTCCGTGTTATACTTCCAAGGCACGGCGTGGGAGTTGTCATAAGGGAATGGAGCAGGTGGCCGAGCCGTAATAGTAGTTTTGGCAGGGGTCTGTGTTAGCGACGCATTTTTACTATAAAATATGACCAGGGGTTTTGGGGCCCGAAGTCCAGTCTGTCCCTGTATCATATTTACCTCATCGCCATGGCGCTTGCAGACTCGTATAGTGTGACTGTCCATAAACCTTTGGAGAGTTTTTCGAAACTCTTGCTGCTTTGTCGATTGGGCATCATCGAAGTCTTCATCCTATTTGTCCTTTACTAACCCTACCTCAATCATAAGGGAGTGAATTTCTTTTAGAGGCATCTGAATGTCCTCGACATTGGACGTATACTCCACATCTTCCCCTATAGCATTGACCCCGGGTCCTTCATGATTAGGCAGAGGGTTTGTTGTTACATTTGGACTTCCTTCACGGAAGCTTATCCAATCTGCCTGAATTAGGTCCCTTACTTTATATTTCAAAGCCAGACAATTTTCAGTAGAATGGCCTGGTGCACCCGCATGATAATCGCACCGGGCATTAGGGTCATACCCCCTAGGATAAGGTGGCTGTAGTGGCCTCAAGGGACAGGGTACTACTAGAGTTTTTTCAATGAGGTGAGGCAAGAGTTCGGTATAGGACATTGGGATGGGATCGAACTGGGGTGGAGCACGGTCATTGTTCCTTCTTTGGATATTTGGCGGTGGGTTGGCTTGTGGTGCTTGGTGTGGTATCTGTGGTGGCGCAGGCGGCCGTACAATGGTTGGTCTGAATTGTGGTGGATTAAGGTTTGGAATGGCTGCCACATACGGGTGCGACACGCCGGGATATACTGGTGAAAGGCTAACTGGGGTAGGTGGCCCTGCCAGGTTCCTTCTCTGGTTGTGAGAGACCAAGTTGGTCTCCCCTTCTCTTCTCCTGTTTTCGCCAAGTGTAGGTCTCCTTGCAGCTCCCATCCCAGATGGACTTCGGACTATCCTGCCGGTCCTTAGCCCATTTTCTATCCTTTCTCCAATAGTGACAATATCAGAGAAATGGGACGAGACACTTCCAATCATCTTCTCATAGAAAGAGTTTGAAGTGTATCTATGAACATAGTGATCACCTCCTTTTCAGATAGAGGTGGGTCAACCTGTGCCGCCACTTCGCGCCACCTTTGGGCGTACTCCTTGAACGTCTCGTTATCTTTCTTAGTCATGTTCTGCAATTGTCCCCTATCCGGGGCCATGTCCAGGTTATATTTGTATTGTTGCATGAACGAGTCTGCTAGGTCTTTCCAGCAGCGTATACGAGAGCGCTCTAGATGATTGTACCATGTCAGGGGAGCCCCAACCAGGCTGTCCTGAAAACAATGAATCAGCAGAGGGTCATTTGACGCATGCGAAGCCATCTTACGGCAGTACATGGTTAGATGATTCTTTGGGCATGTCAACCCTCTGTATTTGTCAAAATCGGGCGTCTTGAATTTAGGAGGTATGACGACATCAGGGATTAGGCAAAGTTCAGCAGCAGTGCCTGTCCCAAATTTACTTGTTCCTTCCATCTCCCTTAAACGCCTTTCCAAGAACTCCAACCTCTCTTCCTGGGTGGTAGCCACAGCACTCGGACCGGCAGCAGTGTGTTGACCAAACTTCCCATATTGCTGGTAGGAATGAAACAGGTCAGTGTTTGGTATGAAGGTATCCGGTTTGGCAGTGGTTCAGGGTATATGAATGGTATGAGCAGGCTGCGCTTGGGCGGCTTGTGTTTGGGCGGCTTGAGTATGAGTGGGTGGCATCTGGGTGGCTTGTGCTTGGGTAAGTGGGTTGTTTGGTTAATTAGTGTTAGGCTGGGCAATGACGGGAACTTGGTCTTGGTGGCAAGGTTCTTCCTGGAGTGGTGGGAAATATCCGTGCGGCAAACCATACGGGGGAAAGGGAATAACATTGCCTTCCTCATCCACAAAGGTATGTTGTTGTGTGTTTGCAAGATTTGGTCTCCTTATACGAACAACGAGGGGAGGTGCAGTGGTCCTGGGGTCAGATCCTGTAGCCGGATCTTGACCGTGATGAGAGGTGGGTGGTTGTTGTCGGGCGTCTTCAACCCCTGCAGAAGATCCCCCTTCTGTGACTCTCCTTTCCAAGAGCTTGGCTATCTCGGCCATCTGTTCCTTGACCTGGGCGAGCTCAGCCTTCAAATTCTCATTTTCTTGTTCTATATCAGCCATGAGTTTCTTCCTGAGCCTGGTCCCGTAAGAATGTTTACCCGTAATGTCTTTAGAAAGAAACACAAAAGAAAATTTAGAAAAGATAAGCGAATTAAAGAAAAAATTAAGTGAAACGAGATTACGCGGGAAGCAATGTTGGAACTTGACGGATCCTTCGACTGTTCCTCAGAACGTCACGTTCAAGAGTACTAAGTAAAGCATTGAATGGAAATTAACATGAGATAGTTGTGAAGACAAAGGAATCCATTATTTCGAAAAGAGTACATTATTGCCATAAAGTGCCAAGTTACAAAGCGGGAAAATAAATCAGCCATCCCTAGCTCGGGCAATCATTTCCCTCATTTTACAAATTCGTCCTCTATAGTAATCTAAGAACATTGCAATTTCCTTAGGAGTGTTGACAGGGTTAGCAATTCCTTCCGCTTGTTTGAGTAAAAACGGGAGATCTTCTAGAGCTCCGTTGGCTAGGTATGCCAGCTTAGCAAAGCGATCCATCCACAAGTGAATAGTTTCATTTTGTTCAGCTTCTAAGAGGCGTATGGTCTCTTGACAATCTTGCTCAATGTTTATGGCGCGTTGTCGTTCCCTACTTATCTCTTGCTCGCAAGCCTTTACCACTTCATTGAGCTGTTGTTCCAATTTGTGGACTTGTGTCTGTAGGAGCTCTTTTTGTACCATGATATTCTGCTCATTCTCTTTTGATTGTGCCAGCATATCCTTCAGAAGATGTTTCTCAGCCAGGATGGTATCACTTTGCTTGTTCTTCATCTTTAGTTGAGAATTGGCCGCTTGAAGACATTGGTCTTGTTTTATCATGTAGCTCTCATCAATCTTTCGTTTCTTCCTAATCTCTTCAACAGCTTGCTTGTTCTCCAGGTTCTCCCTTTTCTGAAGGGTGTATTCTTGCTGACATCTCAATAAGTCTTCCTCTAGCTTCTTGTTCCTGGCAGTTAACTCTTCTATTTTGGTCTTTAGCGCCTTGGTTGCTTCATCCTCCGCAACAAGTGATGGAGCAGGAGGAGTTTCCTGGAGATGAGGGGGACTCCTGAAGGGTAATTTAACAATAGAGACCCTATTCAAGATCCACTCGTAATATTCTCCTTTGACAGCATGGCTTCGGGCCCCCAGCTCTCTTCCCTTTCGGTGGACTTTCTTCCATGCATTTGCTATATCCCGAATGACAAGGACATAGCTTCCTTTCGAGTAATATGAGATGAAAGGAATGAGAGACTCTTCATCAGGTGGTCCAAGCAAAGGATAAGCTAGCTGACGCTTGGCTATGATGGGATTATAGTTGATACATCCTTGCGTACCAATAAGGGGAACATTTGGGTAATTTCCACAGCGATGAACAATTGATTCAACTTCCAACCATTGGGGATACCACCTAACTTTCTCAGCTGTGAGCCTTATGAGGTGATTAGCCCACTCGCGCCCACTTTTCACTGTTAACTGACATAGCTTCAGATCAGAAACCGGACATTCGGCCCTACAAACTTGGTGGAAAACGTGTGATGTGAGCCATACATACAAAATAGGTAGACAACAAACAACCCTTTTTCCACTTTGTGTGTGACAGAAATCCATGGTGCAGTACACATTTGCCAACACAGCCGTGACAGGATTCTCAAGCCTGTGCTTGCGAGCTAGGAATACGGCAATAGCATCATAGTCCACATAGTTATCAATGTTGGGGAACAAAATAACACCATAGATGGTAATAGCTAAAGCATCCATAAAGGCTTCCCAATCTTCTCTTTCTGCCAGGACCTGCATATGTTTCTTGAGAAATTCTCGAGTGAATCCGGGGATCTGATTTCTATTTAGTTGTGCATCCCTTAAGGTGTCGGGATGGATCTTCAGGACACGGGCGATGGAAGCAATAGTTGCATGATGGTCAAGATGACGATAAGGTATCTGTCCTTCCAAAGGCATCCCCAAGATTTGTTCAAATTCTTCAATGGATGGGGCCAACTGAAAGTCTCTAAATGTGAAACACCTGAGAGGTGGGTCATAGAATTGTGCTAAGGCAGTGATCGCCTCAGTTTGCACTTCCACTTCTAACAACTTCAAAATCCTTCCATACTTTCTTGTAAAAGCCATTTTCTGTGTCAGGTTTAATTTTCTCCCCATTGTTTGCAGACTACCCATGTCAATCTTCTTGGCCTTAAGGTGCAATACTTTCCTCAATTCGTTCACATTTGTGTCACAACTATCAGATCTCATGTTAATTTCCATATTGCTCAAAGGTACCCGCTAAATTCCAAACAGCTTCCTGTAAGAGCAAAGAGAGAGAAAAAGAAGTCAGTTACTGCTAATGTTTTGCGAACCACTACTTCTTCATTAATTT
Organism: Clitoria ternatea; assembly: GCA_037962975.1. Lineage (NCBI taxonomy): Eukaryota > Viridiplantae > Streptophyta > Magnoliopsida > Fabales > Fabaceae > Clitoria > Clitoria ternatea. The sequence goes on from CM075670.1 coordinate 12,205,859, forward strand.
ATTGGAAAACATTTTCAGTTTGAGAAGTAGCGGTCGGCAAAACTCATGTGAAACTAAAGTCGTACGGGTTATGGACCTTCCCAACGTCATCAATATCTGCTTGAATAGAATTTTGTTTTCATTTTGACGATTGGGAAGATCTATAACCCAGGACTCATAAGTACACAAAAAGTGAGGGAACTGCTTATTCTTTAAAGGATTACTATTTTTTTAAAAAAGAAAAATGATTCACCCTTTGTTTGGAATAAAGTAACCCTTTGAACACGTAAGCAGTTCATCAATTTTGGATTTAAAGGGAAAGCGAGAATGAGATAAGGTATAGTAAAGTCCGCCCTTTTGTGCCCTAAGCCAGGTTTTTTCTGAAAGTCTTTTCTGGGACCTATAGCTTCTCTAACAGTGGATTTCTCACATTGGGTGGCTTCCGCTAGACATCTAGAAGGTCACCAGAGCCAAGATCCTAATCATGACAGGGACGCAAACAGTGAGGAATTCACTAAGTGCGTATATCATGAGAGGTCGAACTCTGGTTGAGGTTCTCACGAATACCGGATAGGAAGTACATCCCATACGATTCCGTTACCAACCCCTCTTAACTTAAGCTTCATTTGGGGCCCGGGTATAGGGCGCCACTCATAAGTGTGTGCAACTAATTGTGAGTGTAGTGTGTGGAAGGGCAGTCCATACCTCATACCTTACCCATTCTGCACAAAGAACAAACACAGAGCAAATATACAAAGTCGTCTACCCTAGGGTTCAATGTTTGCGGAAAAGTAACATGGTCTCCTACCCTAGGGTTCAATAAACATGCAAAATATAGACAACGAAACAAAGAACAAGACGATTAAAACAAGAACAAACATTCACAACAATCAATAGAAAATAAGACAATGGGAAAAAATCCAAGCTAACAAAGGTTATATAAAAAAGAACATGCGCTTTCAATTAAACTGGCCTGACTCTCTTGAGTGTCCCCAGTGGAGTCGCCATCTGTCGCAACCTGGATCGCGACGGCGCGGCGAACGGGAGAGAAAGAAGGAAATGAAACAGGGAGTCGCCACTAACGTTTTTATCCATAGGAAAAACATTGGGAAAAAACTATGTTCAGTAAAGCACTGGTTTAAAAAAATTGAAATCCAAGTTCGGGAGTCGGTTACGAGTAGGGAAGGTATTAGCACCCCACATCACCTGTCAAAGACAGTACCAAGATTGAAAGCACAACATAAATAGCCTTAAATAAAACATGATTTCTTCCCTTTTATTTTGAAAATGATAGAATGGAGTAAAGAACTGTACAGACATAGTATGTCAAAGCGAGGTTAATGAGGACGTTTTGTCCGAATTAAGCTCAACTTCGATATGAGACAGAGGGGGGTGAGAGAACGCCAATAAGACGTCACGTCTAAATTAAACATCCTCGGATAAAAGGATAGGGATAGGAAAGGGATAAGCGGGACGTCTTGTCCTAAGTATCCCTTCCCTATGAAATTATGGCGAGGCTTGGGCAAAAAACTATGGGGAAACCAACAAGACGTCACGTCTAAATTGATTTTCATGGAAGTGACCAAAAAAGGACGTTTATGAAAGAAATATAAAAAGTAAAGCAGTAAATCAACAACAAAAAAAGAAATAAGAAAGATGGGCCCGACAGGAGTTAAAATCCTGCTCCTACGTATTCTTGAATTATCAAGAAATCAGGGTTACGTAGTTCTGGATATTGCTATTTTAGAGAGGGATCTGAAAGATGTTGATGGATATCATTAAAGAGGAGAATTCATGCAAAGCGAAGTTCTTCGCACGTGCACGAATCCTAAGAGGGTTGTGTAGACAGGAGTACTCCCGTACGACACTATTTTTTTTACAAAATCGCCCTTTTTATTGTGTCTGTTTGTTATGGAAAAGGATAAAAATATTAACAAAGTAAACTAATGGTACGCAGGCAGCTACAGTCAACAAAACAGCAAACTCATAGAAAAATAAAAAAGGAAATGAAAGCAAAAGAAATAAGGAGAGGAGTGGAACCGGTGTGACGAGCTAAGAACCGATATGGGAGGTTGAGCACAGTGACGGTGTCAGAGTGGAAACGGTGTGACGAGTTAAGAACCGATGTGGGAGGTTGAGCACAGTGACAGTGTCAGACTGATTTGGACTCGTACGCTGGCAGGGACAATAGACTGGAGTTAGACCCAACCTGGGAATCTGAAGGTCACGATCGGTGTATGGGAAGTTAATCTGAGGCAAAACGCTGTTGAGCAGTAACGGAGATGGGCGAGGTAATGATGCAGGGAATGGGGCAGGGATGGTTTTGAGATGACGAGGTGCGTTCGAGGTACGGACGGTATGAGAGCAGTGGCTTTGTGTTAGTGAGAAAAACTCAAAACCCCTTTCGAACTAAGGGATCTTTTGTGGTGACTAAAGCCAGTCACTGGTTTCAAATGGGGAGATCAGTTAAGAACCTTGAGGAATCGGAGAGAATTTCCAGAGTTTTCTCGCGTAGAGGGAGAATCTGAAGACCAACCCCTTGAGCTTCCTTGGTTGGGGCATTTATAGGGCCTTCGAGTCATGGGCTGAGGGTTTTGGGACAACCAGAAATCCCACTCACCCATCCGTGTAGTGGTGTGCAGCTCTGGCCATTATCATTGGTGGGGAGCAGGGTTTTCAGTGGGGGTTTTTTTTAATTGCCCACTTCCGCCTCCCTGTCTGCCATTTTCCAGGAAGTGCGATTCCAGGTCACCGCGCATAAGCTTCCGATCTCGTCCCTCCGTTGTCAAATTTGTGACACCGGTTAGCAAAGCCATTGGTTGGACGGAGTCTCCACTGATCCGATGTGGGGCCTTAAAAACCATTATCTGTGTCTTGACACCGGCTGAATCTTTCAATGAATCACACGGGCCGGTATGCCTATCTTAATCTGTCCACTTCCCTAGGGGCCGGACTGGCCTGTCATTCTGCTTCGGCGCATGGCATCGGTCCGCTGTTATCTTAGCCTTGTCCGGTGTTGCCAACTTCAAGGCCGGGTCCGGTGTTGCCAATTTTTGATCTGAGTCCACGTACGAGATCGTTGTTTCATACTTGGGCCGGACTCACTCGTCTTTTTTTTGTCAGATCCGCGACGTCGGCCATTAAGGGGCTCCTGGGGTGAGGAAGGTTGGGCGGAGTTGATTTGAGGACGGTAGGGCGGAGTTGAGATGAGGACGGTTGGACGGAGTCGAGGCGAGGTTTAGGTTGGGCGGAGTGTGAGGTGAGGCTTAGGTTGGGCGAAGTTAAGGTGAGGTCTGTTGGGCGGAGTGGTTTTGGTACCGGTGTCATTTGGGACCGGTGTCATTCTGCTCCGGCGCATGACATCGGTCCGCTGTTATTTTAGCCTTGTCCGGTGTTGCCAAGTTCAAGGCTGGGCTCGGTGTTATAACAATTTGGGCCGGACCGAAAGAGGTGTTCACACCCTCTCATCCCAAGGCTCGCAATTAAGCCTCCTCTAATGTATCCTCGGTTTCTATAATCCGTCCCCAGGCAATATCATATCTCATTTCTATTTAATGATTCATGATGCATGAACTACTCCCATATTTAGTTAGTTAAGACTTTTAGAAACTCAATTATTAAATACTATAAAGGTTCATAAAATCATCTCAATAAACTGTACATTCTTATAAGTTCTTCTTTGAACTTCTGTTATACAGAAACAAATTTAGTACAGTCTTCAAATTCAGATCTCACCAAAATTGAGTTTTCAAGCCTTAAATATCTCAAAACTTTCTCTTAAAAAAACTTCACATATTTACATAATCTTTCCAAATTTGAATCTTAACTAGATTGAGTTTAGAAATCTCGACTATAAAATATCCTTTAGTTATTTCATTAGGGAAAACCAATTTATATTTCTGATTTCTAAAAGAATATATATATTTTTTAAAATTATTAATTAAGAATACTTAAAACTATAAAAATTTTCTTTAATTCAAGAATTAATTGTCTCAACCTCTGATTTTTATAAAATAGCTTCTTTCTAATACTAGATTTTATTCTAGAGATTAAAAATAAAGTTAATGAAAATTATTTCTAAGAAGAAATAAAAGACCAGAATAATGATAAAATACTTTCTCTTAGAATAAAAATTTAAAGAGTAAGGTAAGAAAATTCTTACTGAGTTTTAACTTTCCGTCATGCTTACTATATGCTCAAACTCCATATGACAAGGTCATCAATCATAATAAAATATTATCAATCACAATATCATCAATCATAATCAAATAATGTCAATCACGATCAAATAATATCGGTCACAATTAAATATCATCAATAATAATTATAAACAAATCAATTAAATATAATTCAAATTTTAATGGTTATTTAAATTATTAAAATTGATTTTGAGTCCTTATAGTCCATTCCTTGCATAGGTCTATGTAAGTCCATATAGTCCAGTCCTTGCATAGGTATAATTCAGTCCATATGGGTCATAGTGGTCCAAGTCCTTGCATAGGTATAGTCCAGTTCGTATAGTTTATAAAAATCCAAGTCCTTGCATAGGTATGTTAGAGTTAATTAAACCAGATATTTAATTTAAAATTTATTAAAAATTTTAAGTTAAAAAGTTAATATTTAAATAATAATATTTTCAAATTTAAAAGGAGTAGGGGACTCCTCCCATTATTCTTATGTCTTTTCATATTATACTCTTATCTCACTCCCTCTTACCTCTTGTATACTGATTCGTTATTGTAAATCCGTGAACGTCTCGTCTCCGAGTTCTAAAACATACCAATTTCATTTTAATATAGTTACAATATGAAAATTAAGATCACTACATAAAGCAGAAATGGTAAATTTTGAATAGTGAATAGTGAATAGTAATAGTAAAACGTGAATAGTAACGGTAAATAGTAAATCGTGAATAGTAACGGTAAATAGTAAAACGTGAATAGTAAAGGTAAATAGTAATAGTAAATAGTAATTTACTATTGAAATAGTAATTTACTATTAAAATAGTATTTTACTATGCAGAATAGTAACTTAAAATAATATTATTTCTAGTATAATAATAGATTTCTAAAAACGATATAAAAATAACCCTAAAAAATATAAAAGAGATGTATTCGTACATTAGAATTTTAGCAGAACCTTCTTCCAAAAAAAATTATTTCTCTCTCTTACTTCCATCACTATCTCACTAGCACTACTATATTAAGAAAACTTAATCTGAAATTGTGAATTCTAAAGAAGAATTCCTTCGGTATTTATAGGAAAAAAATTACTATGCATTACATTATTTTAATATAAAAGTACTGTGTATTTTTTGAAATTTAAAACCTGGTTACTGTGTATCTTTTGAAAATTTCATACATGCACAGTGTTTTGTATAGTAAATGTCGGCAGAATTATTAAGCTAAATAGTAACCTTTCACTCGGTATATTTTAAATATTTAAAATTAATCCTTTTTGAAATTTAGCGATATTATATCAGTTCTTACTAATTTTATGATAAGTAATATAAAGTTTAAATTTTAAAAATCTAAAATTTTCTGTTAATAAAAATTTATTAGTATGTTTTCAATTTTTTTACGATTGGTAAAAATCAAGATTTTACTTAAACCGATAATTTTTAGATAAGTCTACTTGAAATGGATTTTAAAAAATTTTCTTATAATTTAACTTTACATTCTTGTAAATATTTTTAATTTTAAGTAACTTTATATGAATTTAAAATTATTTAAAATGTATTATTTTATTAAAATATTTCAAAATTTTCAAAAAATTCTAGAAAATCATAAATATTATGTAGATCAAAAAGTTCTAAAGAACCATAGTCTAATTCTTTCAAAATGGTATTTTAAAATTCTAATAAGAGTTAAATCTTAAATATGTAAAAACATAAATATAAGAACATAAAATAAAAATGGTGAATAACAAAGATATTAAAAATTCTTAATATAATTTTCTTAATTAGTGAATACTAATTAAGTCATTTTAAAATTCTCATTCAGAAATATTTTCATTTTTTTTATTATTTTAAAAAACAAATAATTAAATATAAATACCAAAATTTTAAAAAAATGATAATAATAAACTAACTTATAGTAAGTATTTCTCAAGAAAGATATATTAATATCTATTTTCTATTTGTGTTGAAAATGGGATGTTACAACAAGAAGGAAGAACGGGCATAATAGAAGAATATATAGCACAAGAACTATTACCATTAGCAGTTACCACTTTATCACTGATCCGGTCTGGATACCGGCCCCGATCTTGTGGCGTCAGAGTGACCTCATACAAGGAAAACCGGTGTCCTGGTTCAACATCACCACACCGGATATCCGATGTCTGGCCTTCCGTTCTCATCTCACGACCGCCCCACTTATTTTCTCTATAACGGATCACTGTTCATTTTCACAGAACATTTATATAACTGTTGGTTTCTCAGTCATAGCGAGATAAGAGCCCCTAATAACTTATCAGCGAAGATACTGTATGTAGCAAAATATGTCACGTCAATGGCCTCAGAAAGCAAGTGGATGTGTCAGCAGATTATGCGGAAAAGGTGATTATCCTCTCTTCTTCCTATAGGATCATACTCTGATAATTGACCTACCCTCCTGACACATTCTGAGTGTTGAGCCACCCTGATTGACATAATGTACACGCTATCAGAGCTAGGGGACCCACCTGTATCCAACGACTCATTTTCTCACGTACAACTATAAATAGCTCATGTCAATACACATGCAAGGTATCGTTGTTCTAACTTACACTTTACTATTAAATCGCTTGAGCATTCACTGAGTTCACACACTCTTCTAACTTGAGCGTTGGAGAATCTTCGCAGGTGGCACCACCTTTCGCCCCCCGGCAACGCGAAATGTTGGTGTGAAGGATCTCCAGGACAGCAAGACCGGCCTCCCCCACTGAGAGACCAGATTAATACACCGGATACTCACTGTTCCGGTGTGCAAACCCTAAAAACACCTATATTCTTGTGGCTGGTCCCACACCGGATCCTAGACCCCGGTTCAGACCAGTTCATTGGCACGCCCAGTGGGACCCGTTAGAGTTATTCCCATTTTCGCAGAAGTTTGGTTGTCGCGATGGAAGGTGATGGGAGAGATTTCGTTGATGGTCACGTGGAGGATGTGACCCATCAACAGACTGGAAGGAGACTTATCTTCGAGTCCCCTGTAACTCAAACCCGGAGGATGGTGCAAGTGCAAACGCCTGACCCTCGCGATGAGGTTATCAGGCAACTCAGGGAGGAGCTGATGGAGTTGAAGCGGGAGAGAGGAGAAGCTGGGGACAGGGTAACGTCCCATGCAGAAGAGACTCACCACGCATCAGCGAGGGGCAGGTCTACAGCCCTCCAATATTCGAAGATCCCCACTGATGAGAAGGAGAGGAGACGAGTGAAGAGGGAGCTTCCATATTTTACTATGGTTGATGGTGCTCTTTACAAAAGGGGATTCTCTGTCCCATATCTTTTGTGTTTGAGAGAGGATGAGATTCAAGCGGTTTTGGAGGAAGTGCACGAGGGGCAATGTGGGCACCATGCTGGGGGCCGAAGCTTAATGAGAAAAGTCCTCAGGGCCGGATATTGGTGGCCCACTGTGAAGCAGGATTCTGCAGATTTTGTTAGGAAGTGCGACGCTTGTCAAAAATTTTCCAACCTCCACCATACACTGGCACAAGAGCTTTCCTCTTCCGCTGTGCCTTGGCCGTTTTACCAGTGGGGCCTTGATATTTTGGATCCATTCCCCACTGCGCCAGGAGGTATCAAATATTTGATCGTGGGGGTAGACTACTTCACCAAGTGGATCGAGGCAGAACCAGTAGTGCATATCACTTCTGCGCGAACAAGACGTTTCATGTATGAAAATATCATAGCTCGATTCGGGGTGCCAGGGTGGATTGTGACTGACAACGGCACCCAGTTTACAGACAAAAAGTTCACAGATTTGCTTGAAGGACTGGGGATAATCCAGATATTTTCATCTGTTGAACACCCCCAAACCAATGGACAAGCGGAGGTAGCCAATCGGGAAGTGCTAAAGGGGTTGAAGAAGCGTCTAGGAGAAGCGAAGGGAGGATGGACTGATCACCTATGTCATGTTTTATGGGCATACCGCACCACGCCTCATTCTTCCCCTAATGAATCCCCATACCGGTTGACGTACGGGGTTGAGGCGATGATTCCAGTGGAGCTACAAACAAGATCGGCTCGTGTGGAGTATTTTTCAGCTAAAGATAACAACGCCAATTTGGCATCAGAACTGGACGTCCTCCAGGAGTTAAGGGAAAAGGCTTTTGTCAGAGATCAGGCAGTAAAAGCAAAGGCAACACTCCGATATAATAAACGTGTCCAGTACAGAGCTTTCAACACCGGAGATCTTGTTTTGAGAAAGGCAAGTGTGGGGAATAAATTCGCTCACCAAGGAAAGCTAGCACCGACGTGGGAAGGTCCTTATAGAGTTTCTGAAGTGACTGGAAAAGGGTCATACCGGTTGGAAGAACTTGATGGAACTCCAATCCGCAATAAATGGAACACTCAGAACTTACGTGTTTATTACAGCTAGTTGGTAAGACGGCGTGTACTCTTTTTCTTTACTTGAGTTTTTTCCCTTTGGGTTTTCTCAAGAAGGTTTTAACAAGGCATGATCCCAACTACGCTCTCCATGTAATGTACTTTCAATTTTAATGAGAATACACTTTAACCGCCCTATCATTCTCACTTTTCTTATGTGTTGTGATTTATAGCCGTAGTTTAACACGCATACACCTCAGGACGGATGAACTCAACTACCAATTCTATAGTTAATGATGTAACTCCTCGAGGGACTGATGAAGACCCCTCAGGACGGATGATCTCAATCACACATCGTATGTTTTGACGATGTAACTCCTTGAGGTGGAATGGGTTGTAGGGCTGGTCCTTTTTCAAGGCCACAAACCGAACCCCATTTGAAGACAAAATGGGTTGTAGGGCTGGTCCTTTTTCAAGGCCACAAACCGAACCCCATTCGAAGACAACATGGGTTGTAGGGCTGGTCCTTCCTCAAGGCCACAAACCGAACCCCATGCGAAGGCTTGGGCGCAGTAGGCCGGTTCATACAGAAAACCACGCTGAACCCCGAGTAACGGGCACAGTAGGTTCAGGATTAGCCCTGATCCGAACCCCGTGTTGAAGGCTTGGATTGTAGGATTGCACTGAACTCCAAGTATGGTTAGTAGGATCGAACCGAACACCGTGTGAAGACTTGAGATGTAGGACCAAACCGAACCTCAAGAGAAAGGCGTAAAGCTTACCCTTGTCAAAGCTGTACCAAAATTCAAAGGCAATGTCCGTCCTCAATTATGGAATATCCACCCCAGAGCGGTTGAACGCTAACGTACCCGCTCTACATCTTCGAGGACAGATGAGCATTTCTATCTTTTTAAGAAGTTAAAAGGTAATTCTTGAGATAAAATTTCCCTTCCCAATTGATCTGGTCTGGATACCGGCCCCCATTCTTATGACGTCAGAGTAACCTCGTATAAGGAAAACCGGTGTCCTGGTTCAACATTACCACACCGGATATCCGATGTCTGGCCGTCCGTCCTCATCACACGATTGCCCCACTTATATATTCCATAACGGTTCTTTGTTCATTTTCACAGGACATTTATATAACTGTTGGCTTTTCAGTCACAGCAAGATAAGAGCCCTTAATAACTTATCAGCGAAGACACTGTATGTAGCAAAATATGTCACGTCAATGGCCTCAGAAAGTAAGTGGATGTGTCAGCAGATTATGCGGAAAAGGTGATTATCCTCCCCTCTCCCTAGAGAGTCGTACCCTGATAATTGACCTACCCCCCTGACACATTCTGAAAGTTGAGCCACCCTGATTGACATAATATACACGCTATCAGAGCTAAGGGACCCACCGGTACCCAACGACTCATTTTCTTACGTACAACTACAAATAGCTCGTTTCAACACACATGCATGGTATCGTTGTTCTATCTCACACTTTACTGTTACTTCGCTTGAGCATTCACTGAGTTCTTACACTCTTCTAACTTGAGCGTCAGAGAATCTTCGCAGGTGGCACCACCTTTCGCCCCCCTGCAACGCGAAACGTTGGTGTGAAGAATCTCCAGGACAACAAGACCGGCCTCTCCCACTGAGAGACCGGATAACAACATCGGATATACATTGTTCCAGTGTACAAACCCTAAAAACACTTGTACTCTTGTGGCTGGTCCCACACCGGATCCTAGACCCCGGTCCAGACCAGTTCACCAATGTACTTACACTTGGGGACAGGGCATGCTTTAACTTAATTGTCGCTTCTTTGTTACAATTTGTTATCTTAATCCGGTGTGATAAGCATGCTTTAAGCAGCTAGGTAACCACACAGAACGGATTCACAAAGCATTGAAAACAATAAAGTGTTTTGTATAGCACTAAGTTATCCAACAATCATACATTTGACACAAGCAGTTGAAGAGAAGCAATAGTGAATTTTATTTCCAAAATAAGAAATTATTCAGGTTACAAAGTAGTTAAAGCTAGAGCTGATCCCAGTACACAGCTATGAATAAAGCATAAATTAAGAGGCCGGTGCCTGATCCTCCGCAGTGGGCACTACTGTCCTCTCCATTTTGTCCTCTGCTCCAGTTTGGGCACCTTCTTGCGTTTCAGCTCCAGAGGCAGCGGTGGACGTTGATGGCTCCATACTTTGACCTTCTGGAAGGGGAGGCAGTTCATACAGAGATGCACGGGGTTCATGGTGCGAGCCGTCCTTATGTACTTCGACAAGTTTTCCCCCATGGAATTCGAAGAACGGATCCAATCCGTACAAATTCAGCTTCACTCCAGGGTTACGATAATAAACTTGACGAAGGGCCAGGCCGAAGGATTCATACGCCATATTCTTGCATATCTCCAAGGCTTTGGCAGCCTTGGCCTTCGCAGCAGTTAATCTCCTTTGAACCTTGGCAAAATCCTCTTCTGAAGGCCCAGCACTCGCACCACCCTTCTTGAGTTCTTCAATTTGGGCTTGCATCTCCTTCCGAAGGCTCTCCCACTCCCCAAGGTCTTTATTGCGACCATCCTCCATAATTTTGAGATCGTCAGCAAGCTTAGTCGATCTCTTCTTCTCCAGTTGTAATTCTTCTTCGAGGAGGGGTATGGATTTGATCTGTTTCTGGAGGTCGACAACTTCCCGCTCTAGAGCCTTATTGGCAAAATGAACTTGGCTTGCCTCCTCAGTTTTCCTCTGGAGCGTCTCCTTGGTTTTCTTCAATTCTGACTCCACACCTCTATGAACTTCAGCTTGCTTGGCCGCCCATGTCTCCTTCACCGCGAGTTCGGTTTCAAGTTTGTCAACCTGATCCATATAATCTGCCTTCTCGCTCAGGGAATCAAGGAGGCCGGACAGTTCATCCAGCTGCCAACGCCCGGCCTGACAAGCACCTCGAACCCCAGCAGCGTCGAGGGAAGGGCGGAGGCAGTATCGTGCCTTTGGAAGAGTGGGAGGCATGGACCCCTGAAACCACAAGTAAGGAGAGAGGAAGGAGTCATGCGGAGGATCAAACGCCAGAGGAGGACCATTCCCAGAGTCCGACTCTGAAGCATTCTGTGAAGAAGGGGTGAAGGATTCAGGAACGGGCTTCTTTCCCTTGTCCTTCTTCAATCCAGTTTCTTCGAACGTTTTCTGACGCTTCTTCATAGGGTCATCAGAAGAGGGCTTTTCTTGATCTGCCTTTTTAACAAGGTGCCTCTTTTTCTTCTTTTTCTCTGGGACGGCCTCCTCGTCGCCCGCTCTAGTGGCCTCAGCTTGTTTTTCTATTTCCTCCTCATCAAAGAGAGGAACCTCTTCGCCTACAGCAGAGGTCAGGGGAATGAGGGGAGTTTTGGTGGCGTTCCTCTTCACCTGGATCTCATTCTCCTCAGAGGAGGAATCACCGTCAGCCATCATGGTCCTTAACGACAACATCTCTGGGCAGGCTCTTTCGATTTGTTCTGCAAAACAAGAAAGGTTGAGTTAGCACATAAGAAGAAAAAATAATCAGAACGGAATAACTATACAACACAAATAGAGTAAGAGCGGATATTACGGAGGTAGGCGTTTCGGATGTCATCCTCTGCCAAGAGGAGCCTGTTGGAAAATCCTTTGAGGTTCTTTGAGGCCGTCTGCATGGCGCTCAAGACCTCAACAGAATAAGAGGAGAGTTCACTCTCATCTGTGTAATAAGCACGGCTCATGAGGAGAAAATGCTCGTGCGTCCAGCTAAGAGGAAACTTGTTAAATCCCTCTTTGTTTCGCCAGAAGACCGGCTTATTCGGTTGAATACGGACCCGCGTGTAGTATTGCTTGAAGGAGCGTCCATCCACCTTCGCGGATTCCGTATAAGATTTGAAATTTATCACCCTTGAGTCACTACGGAGGGTAATGAACCCAAGGCCGCCCTTCTTATTAGCACGGCGGACCACTTGGCAATAGTAAAACAGTTTGGCCATAGTGGCGGAGAAGTTAAAATGCTCCCCCAGAATCTCCAGAGCCCGGACTAAACCCCAACCGTTGGGATGCAGTTGTGTAGGGGCGCAGTCTAAGAAGCGTAGGACAGCTATCTGGAATTCCGTCATGGGGAAGCGTACCCCCAATTTCAAGAAGACGAAGTCATACATGTAGACCGACCTCTCATCAGGAACGCTGTGGCATACTCTTTCAGAGGGACGTGGTGCCAGCACAGCGTATCGCGCTTTGTACTTCTTGTCTGAATATATTTTGCAGCGGAAAGAGACCGTGCATTCCTCCTCACTTGCATGGTGCGAAGGGATCTCTAGGAATTCCTCTTCCACCCAGCAGTAGGGTTTCTCTCTGTTGAGCTTTTCCCAGTCAAGCCGGTGTGCCACAACGTTGACACATCCTTCAGCAGAGCGGAGAACTGGTGTCTTTCCACGTCCAGGAAGATCCATAGTTGTGCAGGCACGGTGGAACGCGTACGTACTGTGGTAAAAAGCAACATCGTCAGAGAGATAACCTTCAGCACTTGACCCTTCATCAGAGCGGCTAGTAGCCCTCGAGTCAAGGGGAACCTCAGAGCGACGTTGGGAAGAGGACGCTCGCGAGGAAGAAGCTTCAGCTCTCTCTGAGCGACGAGGCCCAGCCACAGGAAGATTCGCTGGAATCCTCCCACCACGGTGGCTAAGGGGGGCACGAGAGCCAAAACTCCCCCTGTTTGAAGGACCAGCGTTTCCTGCTCTAGGGCGCATGGTGGAAACAGAATGAACAAAAATTGTAAGGAGTTGAAGGAAAGGGAGGTTACCTAAAGGAAGAAGATCTTTGAGAAGTTTGAAGACGGCAGAGAAATTTCCAAGAAATTTGAGCAGAGGTTCACTAAGCTTGAAAACAAGAGTGGATTCCAAAATCTGCTAAGAGTCCCTTTTATAGGTAACGAGGAGGCACAGTGTTCCGTCGAAGGTCACAACGCTTGCCTCAAAACGCAACCTTTCAAATTAAAACGACTCTGTCATTTCGTCACGTACGAGCGCGAAAATGGTAACGTTTCAGTAAACGTTTTGGCAAAATGGGCCCCCCTTTCAGTTTGAATCCAGGCCCAATAAGCCCAATCGACGGTTACACTCTTGGGTAATGATGGCTCGCGCGTAAAAAATACATTTAATGTCCAATCATGCCATGCGCATTTAATGCCTTCAACCACTTTTCGAATACCAAGGGTTTTGATTCTCAAAGACTCTTGGGGTTTCCATCATTTATTTTACACTGTCTGAATCCGTTGTACGCAGCGCGAGAAGAGCGGTCACTCGTTTATTAGAGCGGATGCCACAGAGCTTCCAGAGACCTTCCAGAATGTACCACCGGCATCCAGACTTCTCTAGAGTTGTGTAGCTCATATGAGCAACTTAACAGTCCCTCATACAAGCTAGGGGACAGATGATCCAGTCTGGATACCGGCCCCAATCTTGTGGCGTCAAAGTGACCTCATACAAGGAAAACCGGTGTCCTGGTTCAACATCACCACACCGGATATCCGATGTCTGGCCTTCCGTTCTCATCTCACGACCGCCCCACTTATTTTCTCTATAACGGATCACTGTTCATTTTCACAGAACATTTATATAACTGTTGGTTTCTCAGTCATAGCGAGATAAGAGCCCCTAATAACTTATCAGCGAAGATACTGTATGTAGCAAAATATGTCACGTCAATGGCCTCAGAAAGCAAGTGGATGTGTCAGCAGATTATGCGAAAAAAGTGATTATCCTCTCTTCTTCCTATAGGATCGTACTCTGATAATTGACCTACCCTCCTGACACATTCTGAGTGTTGAGCCACCCTGATTGACATAATGTACACGCTATCAGAGCTAGGGGACCCACCTGTATCCAACGACTCATTTTCTCACGTACAACTATAAATAGCTCATGTCAATACACATGCAAGGTATCGTTGTTCTAACTTACACTTTACTATTAAATCGCTTGAGCATTCACTAAGTTCACACACTCTTCTAACTTGAGCGTCGGAGAATCTTCGCAGGTGGCACCACCTTTCGCCCCCCGGCAACGCGAAATGTTGGTGTGAAGGATCTCCAGGACAGCAAGACCGGCCTCCCCCACTGAGAGACCGGATTAATACACCAGATACTCACTGTTCTGGTGTGCAAACCCTAAAAACACCTATATTCTTGTGGCTGGTCCCATACCGGATCCTAGACCCCGGTTCAGATCAGTTCAATCACTTTTGTTAAGAATAAGAAAATCAAATTCATTAAATATACATGCTTAACAATATAAGAATTTATATCCTTTATGATTACAACTATAGCCTAGAAAGATGCATGGTTGATACCTATAATCCATTTTATATTAGGTATTTAAGATATGGAGAACAACGACATCCAAAACTTCTAAATATTGTTGTAATAAGGTTTTTTTATTAAAAAACATTTCAAAAGGTGATTTGAATTGTAACACAGGTGTTGGAATACAATTTATAACAAAAGTTGCACATGCAAAAGCATGACACTGATAATCATATGACAAACCAAATTCAGCTAGTAATGTGAGACCAGTTTCTGTTATATGGCGATGCTTCCTCTTAGGGGCACCATTCTGCTCATGTGTATGAGGACAACTAAACCTATGAATTATGCCATCCTTTTTCAACATAGGACTGAAGTTTTGATATTATTTTGCAGCATCCGTTTGTAGAACTTTTAGTTTCTTTTGGAACTGTAACTTTGTCATTCTTTTAAACTCAAGGAAAGAAGGTAATGCATGTGATCTATTTTGTAAGAAGTAAATCCATGAGAATTTTGAGTAAGCATCAAGAAACAGAATATAGTAACGATATCTTTCTTTTTAAGATTTTGGTGAAGATTCCCATATATTAAAATATACTAATTACAGTGGTTTAATGTAAGTAGAATCAAAGATAGGAAAATGGGATTTATGCATTTTTCCTAAGCAGCAAGGACCACAAATAGACACATTGTTATTTATTTGTATGACTATTTTACATTGTTTTAAGACATGCTTAACAATTTTGTTTGCACAATGGCCTAATCTAGATTGCCAAATTTGTAAAGTATTACAATTTTTAGATGAAGAGAAAACAGATACAGGAAAATCATTATTGGGATGAACTATTTGTAGATTTTCAAAGGCATAAAGGCCATCTTTAAGTTTTCCTTGCATAAAAAGCCTCTAAGAGCCCTGAGATTTAACAAAACAGTCATAAGGATGAAATTCAAAGACACGAGTTTTCTTTGGCAAATTTTACAACACTTAGTAAATTTTTGGTAATATCAAGAACATGTAATAGTTCATTAAGAGTAAAAACCATGTCACTATAAGGCATTTTAAGTTTAGAAGTGCCTGCACTATGAATGCTTAGGCAATTACCATTACTAACCACCACCTTCTCTGTTCCTGTATAAGGGGCACTATGAATGCTTAGGTGAAGTGTCTTTGTATTTGGGTCAATGTTAATGTTAACATGATGTCTTTGTATTTAATCAATGTTAATGTCGGTTCCTAATATGAAGTTGATAATGATTATTTTGTAATAATTTTTGGGTACCAATTTACATTTCCATACATTCAAAACAACTTTGTTGCGTCAAGGGGGACTAACTTGGGTGGTTGACTAGGGTGTGTGAGCCCCCTTACACAAGTTTAGTTCCTAATGAAACACAAAAAAATAATTCTGTTGTAACAAACATTCAATTGAAAATAACAATTCACCAACAGACTTTGTGTAGCAAACATTTCAATAAAAATAAAGCATGGACTGAATAAAGATTCAGGTTTAATCCAAAACATTCCTAATCCATAAATAGAAACATTATTTTTTCTTGGTTGTCATCCATGATGTGTTGGTCTTCTTGGCAATTACAATTCCTGCATTAATAGTTATTACTTTTGAATGACAATTTGTTCCTTGTTGATGTTATCGTTGATGGTGGGTTTTGTGTTGTGTTGTTGGGAGTTGGTTGTGTGGTTGGTGGTGATGGGTTTTAAGTAGTTGTGTTGGTAGTTGTGGTGGGTTTTATATAGTGTTATTTGGAGTTGGTTGCATGGCTGATGATGATGGGTTTTGAGTAGTGATGTTGGGAGTTGGTTTTATGAATGATGCTGGTAGGTTTTATGTTGTTAGTGGTGACTCCTTTGGTGGCATTTTGCATCATTCCTTTATTTTTCATCATGTCTTATTGTGTCCTTGTTTTACATAATTCTTGCACTTCTAAGTCACTCTAACTCAGGTGGATCCTTCATTCTATTTTTCTTTGGCCGCCTATGTTACGTCCATGAAGGAAATATATGAGGTTCTATGGACCCTTCAATTGTTTTTATTTATGATGCAAATACTAGAATATTTGATGTTCTAATATTTCATGGCTAGTTAAGTTTTGATTATAGAAAAACAGTTTGAAGCCAAAGAAACAAGTTGATTGGTGACTATCTAAAGACTGATGATCATTTGAAAAAGTTGTTCTTTTAGATGCACAATATCAAAAGGATGAAGAATCATCTCAAGTCTTCACAAACCAAGGTTCTGAAGTTCAAATAAAGTTTTTACCCGTTATAACGTGTCTATGAAGACAATGTTCTCTTGAAGCTTTCAAGAAAGTTGACTAAGGCTGAAACCTCTTACTGTCTACTTTCACCAAAATGGAAAAGTGCAAAAGTATCATAACTTCAAACGATCAAGCGATTACTTGTTGCACCTGCCACTGTTTGGTTCAAGTCATCCCAAGTGGCCTTACGTGTTCTTCAAGCATATCAACTCTCTTCTTTCTTCATCTCAAAAGCTCTTTTAAAGGTCTATATAAAGAGAAGCTATTGAAACAAAGAAATCTACAAGAAACTAAAGTTATTCTACTATAATCATAAATATTTTCAAAGAGCTTTACAAGTTGTTATGCATACTTTGATATTCTATTGTAAATAGTAATCTAAAGAGTTTTCTTTCTTTCATATCCTAAATTTGTTATTTAGTTATCCATAAGCTCAGTTTCTTAGAGTCTTGCTTGTTAGAATTATGACCAAAGTCTCTTTTTCATACTGTTGTATATTGTAAACATGAAGAGGTTTAAAGAAAGAATACTTGTTGTTAGTCTGAGAAGGCTAAGTCTAAGAAAGATACTCGTGGTTAGCTTGAAAAGGCTAAGTCTAATAAACAATATAGGTCAAGTGAAGAACATAGTGTTGTGGTAACTTTGAGTGAATTTTCTCTATAAAAATCCTATTGGGATGAACAAGGACTGGGCATAGCATTCTTACTTTGAGGTGAATCAGAATAATATTTTGTGTGTTGATCTTTGTTCTTAAACTAATTTTGCTTAAAAACTTGTTTGTCTTAAAAAGGTTTTTGAAAAATCAAATTAAGCATCGTCTAAACTATCCCCAGACAATTGTTTGAACTAGCCTTTAAAACTTCAGACAAGAATCTATCTTTTGAGAAATGTTTTACAAAAGTTTTTAAGTTACATTATTTAACCATCTCCCAATGTGCACAGGTGAATCTTCAGCCCAGGCATTTTCTTATGCGATAGGGGCAACATATTAGGATAAGGAGTTTTCTTCTATATGTTACACCCATTGATTGGAAATATCACAAAGGAATATATTGACTTCCTATAATATGCTTGGATGAAGTCTTTAACTTTTACATTGATGTGATTCATGCATAAAATAGCATGAGCACATGGTATTCTAGTTAGTTTCCATCTTCCACACAAACACTCCTTATCTTTAAGGCTAATAATAAATATATGATCCACATAGTTGATATGTCTAACCTCAAATAGTTGATCACCAAGAAACCTAATTAGAACCAAAATAAAAACAACAGGATTCTAAGGGGCCTAATTAGAGATAACAAGAAACATAAGGAACCTAATCAAAAATTATAATAAACATGAAGTTACAAATAAATGATGGTCAATAGCAGCCTTTCACATATATATCTTTGAGCTTCTTTCTAGGGAGCTTCTTCCTAAGGCTACTATAGAGGTGTCTTACACAGGACCCCTACTTCACTCCAAGAAAAAGCTCATCAACTGTAGGTAACGAGCATTACCACACATAAGGAAACAAGTGACTAAAAAAACAAATTTATCATTAATAATTGACAAATAGTACTAAATGTAACCACTAACCTTTTGATGGTTTGAGATGATGGTCATTCTTTTACAACCTTTTGTACCACCTAGATCATCAATTAATAGTTTTACAAACCAGATCAAAGATTCTTTATTTTCTTCTTTAATAGCAAATGCAATGGGCAACATTTGATCATTGGGATCTCTCCCAGCGGTTTCCAATATCTACCTCCATATAACCTTTTAAGAAAGTAACCATCTAAATGGATTGCTGGCCAGCATAATTTAAAGGACTTCTTACATGTAGCTAAACAAACATATACCCTCTAAAATGTTAGTTGTAAACATCTACTAGGGTCATCCAATTCCTATTACCCCTAACCTCTGCATTCATAGTTTATTTGTTAAGCCAAGGTTCCTTTTAAACAGTTCATGACAATAGTTGTAGATCCTAGTATATTGTTCCTTGAATGATCCATCAACTTGCACTTTGGCAATCCTTCTTGCATTTGTGGTTTTAGATAGTGTGACACCAAAGTTGCATGACCTTTGCACTTTATGTTGAATATCAACCAACCTAATGGAAGGATTTTCCGGGACTTCATCCTCCAAGTTATGTGAAGTCATCATGCTCACCCAAGTATGTTTATTTATCAAAGTCCTCAATTGCCAAGTTTATTCCTTGGTGAGCTTATTGCATAATGCAATCCACTTACACCTTGGCTTGCATCTTACTTTTACTCTCTACTTGTCATTTTTCATAAATTTTAGGTCCCTTCCATAATGGAATGCATAAGTTGTTATGACATGCTTGAATTATTTTTAGTTGAGAACAAACACCTTTTTTTCCCATACAAAATCCTTTGTCTTTTTGCATTTTAAATGTTGAAAAATTTACAATCAATCTTCTTGAACACTAAACCCTACATCATCAATATCTTCATATGTATAGTCATCATCTGACAGTCCCATAATTTCAACAATCATTACTCTCTTTGCTTTGTGTTGTTTTTTTAGTGTTGTTGACTTACCACTAGTTGATCCACTAGTAGTGATAGGTTAAATCTTCTTTGGTCTTTCTCCTTTATTCTTAGTAGGCTCATGTTTCATATTTGGGTTGGTCTTGGTCCCCATCCCTTTCTTCATTATTTTTGGAGTGCAAGGAACAACCCCCTTCATCACTTTCATTGACAACATCCCTCATCACCTACATTAACAACCCCTCATCACCAATATTTGCAACCCTTACATTCCCAAACCTTGTCTCAAGTGCTACATGTTTCCTTACCCCTACAATTGAGTTGATGTTATCAAAGATCAACATTATGGACTTCTTCACCATTATTCCTAAACCTTATACTAGTAGCATCATTAGTATCATCATTGTCCTCTTCCATCACATGTCCATTTCCATTTTCAAAGTCCTTATCAACAACCTTGTCTTGATCACCATCAACCTTATCATTCCTTGTATTTTTACCTTCAAGCTATAGTGGTTATTCAATAATGACAACCTTATTTAAAATGTGATTGGAATAAAGATCAACCCTCCTATAGTCATCTATAATTGCGACCATCTCAAGAGCTCATTTATCATCAACTAACTTCTTCAAACCCATATCTACCCTTTCCTAGGATCCTTGAACCACATGCCATCAATTTTGGTAGAACCCAACTCCCTCACCAGAGCAAGACACTCTCAATATGACCATAAATCAACATCCAATTCTTGAATACATGTCTCCCCCCAATATACCTTGTCTCTCCTCCTTCAACAATAAAAGTCCCACCATGAAAAAACTTGATGGAAATCAATTCAACCATGGGGATTTCCATCCTTACAACAAATGCACATTAACATTATCATTATCCAAGAATATTATTAAACCTTACCCCAACCCACATGGAAAAAGGGCATTGAAAAAGTATTACACCTAAATCAACACTACCTAAATCAACATACAACAAAAAATAATACTACCATTGATCACTCTTTGTTTTGCCAAAAAGAAACATAACCATGTATAGAACAAACCTGGTGTCGGCATGGTCAGTGATGTGGATTACTCTAAAGACATTCTCGAAACCAAAACCCTAAACACGAACTCTCAAGCCTTCCTCTCCTTTCACTTTTGTGGTTGGTGATGAAGATTGCTTCCTCCCAAAGGTTCTCTCTTTCTCGCCAACACTCGCTAAAAGAAGTTCATTCTAATTTGGTGTGTTTTTTTAAACTTATGAATGAAAATCAAAATGATATCATATCCTCTTTGCAAAGCAACATCAATAAAAAAATAGTCTCAGTGATCCACATGTCATGATTAGAAGCCTAGTAAGCTTTTGTATTACCTTGTTAGTGTATTCAAAGCTTAAGGACCAAATTGAAAACATTTTGAAACTTAAGGTAAAATGAAGGACCTAGGCAAAACAAATGTAACTTAAAGGACCAAACATGTTTTTTTACCTTTTCTTTTTCATCTGAATGCATGTAATAAAAAATTTTCTTGACTATATGACAATGTGTTGAACATAGGTGTTCACAGTTAAGTTTGATTTATATATGATTTAATCCAATCCAATCAAATACAGTTCTGATTAAGTGGTTCGTTGAATTTTATATGAATTATATTTTTGGTATAATCAAGTATAATACATATAATTTTAGTCTAATAAATTAAGAATAATTACTTCAAAAACATAAACACTATTATAAAATTTTTTAACATAATCACAAAATTACAAATCACTACTTAAAGTCTTTTTAATCTCACTGTAAATTTAAATCATGTATGTAATTTAATAAAGTAGTATAAATATAGAAGTCATATTGATGATTACGATTCAATTAAATTCGGTGTGGTTTTTAAAGGTAGATCCAAAAGCTAAATCGAATCGCACACATAATGGTTTTGGTTCAATTTTAATTTGTTCAATTTTCAATTATTTTGGATTGGTTAAACAGTTTTCTTCAGTTCAATTCAGTATAATAAACACCTTTAGAACACAATTCACTTAAAACTGAAGCTATTCTGGTTAGCAAACGAATGAAGATTTAACTTCTGAATATTATTCCTGTTAGTCTGTTCATATGGATTTCAATGTAAAAAAAAATTAGCATTAAGATTAGACTATATGATTACAACACCAATATGTTTTACAAGCAGAAGCTCGTCTTCTATTTCTACATCATATCTGGAGATCATCTAATGAAAGCTCATGCGTTGTCATCACCTTCAATTTCTGCAAAAGAAGAAAAATAACACGACACAATGGTTATGGAAAATTGCAACTTCCTGGTTGAGGAATATATTACATTTGACACTGAAAAAGGTAAAATTTCAATACCGTGAGAAATTGTGCAGGATCATCCATACTTGTTGAGCCCAGAATAATTTCCCTCTTCAGCTTTCCAGTAAGCTTGTGGCAAACCCGAAGCTGAGGATTAAAATTAAAATGGCATATCACACCAATAAATCTGTTGGAAAAAATATTGAACAGCACATTGTCATTTATCAAAAGAAATAAAAATAAAAAAATCAAACCTCGGATCTGGTTGCTCCACCAACAATGAATACAAAAATTCGTTGCCCCAGCCTCCTGAAATCACTTGATGTATGTCTAAGCACTGAATCACTGTATGCCAGCAGGAAAAAATGAAAAATTTAAACGTGAGAAAGTTGCAGCTTTGTCAGCAATTAAAGTCAAAGAGACATGATATTTCCCTACAAATTATCTTGTATATAACAATAATAACAGGTTGATGCAACTCTGCACAACTTAGAAGTGAAGGGCAATAGTAAGCAACCGCATAGAGCCAGAGGAATCTAATCAGAAGTAACGATTTGATTACTGGGTACAGATGTAAGGGAAGAATATAAAACCTGGAATATCCATCCTCAGAGGCTCGCGGGCGAGCCCAACTTCCTGTGCGTCTTGATCTCATTGAATGAGGATTTGGGGTTGCATGCGCTGAAACAGGTGTGCCGTGGTAAGATGGACTTGGATCATTTAAACATGGATAATCTTCCTTTGACAAATCATCTTTCGTGAGTTTTTCAATGAGTTCCTGCATAATCAGCCACCCATCACACATGAGGCTATAAACTTGTGGATAAATATGCAACCAATATGATTATCATAAGAGATTATTCTTATAAATAAAAAATTGGTAATCATCTGGAAAATGGAATTTGCCCTTTTTTTTATATTACACAATTACAATGCTATGATAAGAAAGAACAGTAAAGGGCTGTTTGCTTGTTTCATATATTTACAACTGAGAACTACAGATTTTATTATTTGCTTGTTTCATATATTTACATCTGAGAACTAAGGTTGGAATCTCCAAAGCTCAAACAAACCAACTAAATTGTGTCACAACACTCGAATTTTATGTTATCTTCTAGGTGAAATTTTCATCAGTGAATGCATGTTCTATGTGGGAAGATAATTACCTCTAGGATGGGATAAAAGCGTGATAGCTGCCATTTCTCTTCTTCACCAGGACGCTCTTTCCTAGCAGCACGCTTCTTCTTCTGACAACTTAAAAGAACATTTTTCAGACCAAACATAAAAATCAAAAATCACCTATTTAATCTAGAAAGTACCTTTACCTTACGAATATCAAACCTAAGACCAAAAGAAGCGGTCAAGCTTTTTTTGGTATCTGGTTGTACGCCAAACATTCTCAAATTCTGCACCAGATTCATATCCTCTTCTGTCAACTTTGCTACCTGGTAAGCATTTCAAACATAAAAATCACATAGCATCATTAAGGGTGATAAGAATCATACAATTAACAGCATATATATTTTTAAAATATAAAATGAGCAGCAAGTAGAAATCAAGTTGGTATCCAGTACAATGAAACCATACCTTCATCAAATTCAGACCCTTTTCTCCCTCAAATTTCTCAGGATAAACAGACGCAAGAATCATTAACAGGCGCAATTTATTTTCACGTGATATGTCCTGCACAAAATTTGTATTTACATAAAATTTACAAGGGAACCGGTACAACTGCGCATATCTGATCTCACAACTAGTATCTTGCACTCTCATTTCCATATATGGATTTATTAGATTTAGAACATCTATTTCTTTCACCCTCTACAAATTTCTTACTTCTTTCATAGTAAAAAATTTGATCACATCTTTCATTGTTGCATCACCGAAAACAAGATCTTGCTCCAACTGGCCAAGTTCCCGCAGTCCTGATTCCCTAATGATTCTGTTAATTTTTCCTGCAATCTGGACAAAGAAGCACGTCACTTATATAGCTACAGCAATTGGCACCACCCATGATCATAAATTCATAATTATATCCACTGTCATTATTAAATGGTTAATTATTTAATTACTTTCCAAGCCCCTGTATATTTGAGGATATAACAGTCCCGTGTCATTTAAAACTATAAATAGTTCCGATAAATGTTTCCTAAAAAAAACAATGTTATGTTAGGAGATTTGCTCCTTTATTTATAGGAGATTATGTAACTATTAGATTTCATAAATAGGAGATTATGTATTTATTAGATTTTTTTAAAAATCAAATTAAGGTCTATATATTGTATGTTGTACGAATTATCATATGCAATACAAAATATATTCAATATATACACTTTCAAGTTGGGATCAGAGCCTAGTTACGATCTAGGGAGGGACCCGTGGGTTATCACCACTCATCTCCTCATTCATGGCTCGAACCTAGTTCTCGTCCTTTAAGTTTTCTTGAATTGTCTTAGGAACTTGGATAGACTCGATAATTGAAAGAAAACTTTGGTGTTGCACCAGACAGGCATTAGTGGAAACAAAGTGGGAAATAGGATAATTGGCACAAGATATTTTGTTTTTTTTCTCAAGGAAATACGTAAGTTGTCAAAACCTTGAGAAGAAGAAACTAGAATATCTAAGGCTTCAGAAATACTAGTACTCACCTCTGATTCAGGGGATCGGGGTTGCTCTTGGACCAGATTGGGTTTTCACCTTCTCTGGTACACAAGTATTGGACCAGTTGGAACCTCTTTGCTGACGGGCTCAGTTTGAGCCTCTTCCTCTATAAGTGCCTCCTAAGTATTATTAGAAGGTGTTGAAACCTGCTTAGGTAGAGAGATAAACGGACGACAAGACAAAGACTCAGAATTTATATTCTCTAAGTCTTTGTCTTGTCGAGACCTACCTTTGATAAATTCTTTAAGTCTTTATCTTGTCGTCTTTTTATCTTTACCTATGCAGGTCTCAACACCTTCTGATAATACTCAGAAGGCACTTACAGAGGAATAGGCTCAAACTGAGCCAACAAAGAGGTTCCGATTGATTCAATACTTGTGTACCAAAGAAGGCCAAAACTCGATCTGATCCAACAGCAACCCCAGTCACCTGAACCGGAGGCAAGTACTAGTAATTCTAAAGCCTTAGATATTCCACTTCCTTCTTCCCAAGGTTTTGATGACTTACCTATTTCCTTGAGAAAAACCAAAGAATCCTGTGTCAAATATCTTATGTCCCACTTTGTTTCCACTGACGCCTCTGGGGCAGCACCAAAGTTTTGTTTAAGCTATTGAATCTATCCAGGTTCCTAAGACAGTTCAAGAAGACTTAAAGATACGATAACTGATTCGAGCCATTAATGAGGAGATAAGTGCTGATACTCCACAAGTCCTTCCCTAGATTGTAACCGGGGATAGTATATGCAAAAGTATCTCTTTTCAATATCATTAAATATTTATATACCAAAAATATCCTTCTGGAATACATTTCCAAGGCAACTAAATTCTTTGTGCAATAAATAAGATAAGGGTACTTCAGAGAAATACACTAAATATTCGATAACATTAATACAACTAACTACTTTTAGTCAACCTTTTAAATAAGTCTGGAAGTGGTCACTCTTGAACTAAGGGAGTCCAATGTGATAAAAGAGCCAACTTTCAGAAATATCTAACAAACTTAAGGGCAAAAAGAACATTTATGTTGTCATCTTTAGCTAGATCAAGATAGAAGAAATAAAACTGTTTTATTAAACAGGGAGGCAGTCGTAAGGGAAAATCAAAGCTTAAATGATTTCCCAAATAGGCAATTAAAAATATGGCATTTACAGCAAGCAGTATTAGATTTTTCATCAAGGACAAATGCAAACTGTATAACATCTTCTAGGAATGTAGATAGCACATCTGTTAGTGCAAATCATATCATACAATCATTATAAGAGAAACAATTTGAATCAAAGTAGCATTATAAAAGAACTAACCTCTACATGGAGGGAGAGCTTGTCAATCTGTTCACTGTATTGTGGAAGTGCTTGAACCATCTTTTGTATGTCTCTCGTTGACATTTCACCACTACCTCTAATACAGCACAAAAGTTGATAATTTAAGGTTTTTATGAGAAGAACTACATGAATAGATAAACACTTCCATCAAACAACAAATCTAAGCTTGGGTAAATTAATAAAGGCCAAATTTTGTTAGCAAGACACGTGCCTCTCATTCCCAATCAAGGAATTGACCACTTTATACAACAACACAGGTTTTAAGTAGAAAACAGGGAGTTTTAAATAATACATCACATACCTCGCATGATACAAATCCCAATTGTTAGAAAAAGTAACTTTTTTATATGAAATTACACCCCAAAATAAGAGTTTAATTATTATAGTGACGGCAAGATCACAAAAACTTCCCTGAATGTTCAACTAGATGATCAAGCAAGGGGACAAAGTTCAGCTCAACATTTGTTATCTTGTTAAAGGAGCACAATTCATCTATGATCGAATCTCTAGAGAAGTGTTGTGGAAAACCTTATAAAAGAATAATGTTAATGTGGCGTATATCAGAGGTATAAAGGATATGTATGAGGGAGCGAGCAACAACTAGTGTAAGAACATTTGTAGAGGATACAAAGGACTTCCCTATAAAGATTGATCTATATCGAGGATCATCCTTGAGTCCTTATTTGTTTGATTTGGTCTTAGACATTCTAATGAAACCAATCCAAGAAGTTCCCAAATGCATGCTTCTTGTGGATGATATAGTCCTCATAACAGAGGCAAGGGAAGAGATTAGCTCTAAACAAACTTTAGAATCAAAAGATTTTCGGTTGAGCATAAGTTAAGTAAAACATAAGCATTGTAAGTTTAATAAAAGACAAGTTAAGGATGACTTGAAGGTAAAAATTAGAGATAAGGTTATACCAGAAGTTTCAAGGTTCAAGTATTTGGGATCGATAATACAAGATGGTGGAGAATTTAATGGGGATGTTTCACATAGATAGGTCTGGCAAAACAAACCAATATCCATAAACCTCACCTTAACTACAAGTACCCGTTTTTATTTCAAACCATTCTTTATAGTCCAATTCACTACTTGTGAAATCTGAATCAGTCCCCGTTTACAATCAGTTTGAGAAAAAAAACACATACGAAAGTCAAAAACCTTCTTTCCAACTTTGATACTACAGAGTGCTATGAAAATTTCCAAAGCTTCCATTTACATTGCATCATTTACAAGGGGTGTGATCATAATATCAATATACTGCCTCATTTTGGTTAGTTGCTGCAACTTGCAACTGCAGAATATTTTTTTTCTTAATTTGGTACAGGTGTGGGATTAATTTTGATCAACCTCTTCTAATCTAATTTATAAAGTTATATCACTTTAAAAAGTTTTAGTAAATCTAGTTATAATTAACAATTATAAAATGGTCATGCTTGAAGAAATTATAGAAATATTTAGTCCCACATCGAATAGATGTGAGTGAGTTAAGCGGTTTATAAGTGTCAGGACCCATATACCTAAAGTCTTCAGGTTTTATGGAGTCTAACACTTGTGGGCTTGCTCTCCTTCATGTCTCCCAATCGTTATGGACACCTTTCATATCTAAGCCTCCCAGTCTACATGGGCCTCTGCTACCTCCTAACCACCTTCATTGCAGGCCCAGCTAGTTAAAGTCCAGCTCCTTTGAGGGGCAACGTCCCAAGTCACACTTGAGGGGGAGTGTTGAAGAATCCAAGTGTGACCTAGTCCCACATCGAATAGATGTGAATGAGTTGAGCGTTATAAGTGTCAACATGGTTGTCAGACTTGTGAGCCTACCTAAACTCGTGAAGGCTAGGTAGATTGACTCGTGAGTTTACCTCATACTAAAAATTATATAAAAACTAATATCAGACATGCATCCAAACAACATATAACATCCTAAAATAGTTAAAAACTGAAAATCCAACCATCCAAATACATAATTAAAGCAAACCATTGTCAACAAGTCATAACAAACAGACATAAAAATAATCAAAGTTCAAATCAAATGTCCCCTTGCTGAAACTAGAAAGCAACATCAAAGAAAACATGATTTTCAAAATCTGGATAGATAGAGACAAAAGTTTAAGATGATGAGAAGAATGAAATGAAGCAAGAATAAAACACTCAACCCTGGGACCAAGCAGATTTCGAAATGAAAAAAAGGAGAATGAAAAAACGAAAATAAGAAGAAAAAAAAAGACCTATTACTGTTGGGTTTCTGACACGGCAGCACGAGACAAAGCTTGTTGGCGTCGTCGGAGATCGGAGGTGGGGTTTGCTAGTCTGAAGGTCATAGGGCTAGGGAGGGTTCAAAGGTCACAAGGCCAGGGGGTTTCAAATTGGAAATGGGGGTGAAGTGGAACAAGAAACTAAAAGAAGAGAGGAAAAATTAACCAAAATAGTGTGTTTTGGTAATTTGGGAATTAGGGTTTCATTTTTGTGCAAACTCGTGGAATCAGACCAAACTTGAGATCTTGAGCAAGTTTGCTCGAGTGTGGCCAATTCCACCCGAGTTAGAGAGGGTCTGAGTTTCCAAGCGAATCAACACGAAATCTACACCTAGAAACGTGGAATCATACGTTTCTACGAGTTAAAACTCTAGTTTGACAACCATGAGTATCAAGACCCATATGCCTAAAGCCTTAAGGCTTGGGGTTGTATTGTGGAGTCTAACACTTGTGGGTTTACTCTCCTCGATGCCTTCCCATTGCTATGGACACCCCACATACGCTTTCAATATTGACGTTAAAGGGGACTTCTTTTCGGATGAAGATATTAAAGGGATCTTGATTTTAGGTAATTTTCAGTGGAAAATTTCGATGCCAGAAATTCTAATCTTATATATAATAACACGTGCCATATAACTTTTTTTTCTACAATGAACTTAATTATGTGTTTCATAAAACTTTTTTACTGCTTTATACAATTTGCAATTGAATGTGTGGATCGTCTCTCATCCATATTTTTCCATGGAAGGAAACAAATATTACATAGATACAATACATTACAAAACCAATTTTCTTAGGAAAAAACCAGTTCATAAAGATTTTATGAAATCAGTTGAGTTAGTTCTAAAATTGGTTTTGAAATCAGTTTTTGGTTCAAAAGCTAATCTTTTAAAAAATAGTTTTTGGTTTTTAAAATGCTTTTCAATTTTAAGAAACTGGTTTATGATTTAAAATTTAGTTTGAAACCAGTTCCAAAATTCAACCAGTAGTTTTGCTTTTTAAACTTGGACTATTTATTAGATGTGTGGACCACTCCATGCACACAGTCCACGTCTACACACATGATATAAGTTGGGTGGTTTAAATGAAGAAAGGCTTCAGGAATTGTTTGAGATCGAAAATCACTTGATAAACTTAAAGGAAAGTTTTATTGGATTGCAATAAGACTAGCAACGTTGTATGGGAGTGAATGTTGGGTAGTGCAAGGTCAACATGAACACTAAATGCAAGGTAGCTGAGATGAGTGTTGAGATGGATGTACCACTTAAGAAAAGATCGAATATGTAATGATCGTATTCGAAGCCAAGTTGACATGGTACCTATTGAAGAGAAAATAATGGAAAATCATCTAAGGTGGTTTCGGCATGTACTATGAAGCACATGTTCTTATCAGTCTCACATATCCGTAGCTAATAAGTGTCATATCTGATCCTCTCAGATGCTTTACTAATACTTCTCCACTAAGTATTTAAGCTCTTAAAAATGTTATAAAATTCTAATGTAACTAGAAACGAGAGATAGAACCATCTACAGGATAGCAGCACAAACACTATTTTTTGATGAACTAGAAATGAAAGTTGTAATCTTTACACATGAGGCTTACGAAGCAAATGAGATTAATATTATTCTCATTTGTAAGAAATAAACAGACAATTATGAAGATAATCATTTAAAGTTTTGGTCTTGTTTTAGTTAATATCCAAAAGTCATGGTCTTAATTTGGATTTGTAAGATTTCAACTTTAAATTCATTGTTTTATGAAATTTTATGAATATCTAGATATGCATCTCACACATATCGGATCCCATATATATTTTAAGTATTATCATATTGTAGTATCAGATACGTATCGTATTTGATACATGTATCATATCATATCTAGGTATGCCTCTCACACGTATCATATCCAATATATATTTTAAGAATAGTCATATCATAATATCAGATAGATATCATATTTGATACATGTATCCTATCGTGTATAATACACATATCAATATATCATATCTATGCCTCATAGGGCATGTGCAAAGGAGACCCTTGGAAATGCCTATAAGGAGGGTTAAACAATTTATTTGGAGTCCTGTGAAGAAAGGGTGAGGATGACCTAAAAGGATACTTAAAGAGGTTATTGAAAGGGACCTTTTGGTGAACGGTGTCCCTAAGAAATTGGTGAATGATAGGGTACAATGGCATCTATGATCCATGTATTTGAATTTCAACCTCACCACTGGATAAGACTGTTATTGTTGAGCTCAATATTACCTTTAGGCTAGGCAACCAAAGAAACTCAAACTGATTAAAATACATGTATGCATAACAAACATTATTTTTACATGGTACACAAGTTTGCCTTTTTGTGATAGTTCGGGTTAAGTGGAGGTAACATGGCTACAGTTAAACAAACTGTTGACACATCATCCAAAAACTAAAGTTTTTGTTAGGATCATAGTAGTCAAAACGCAGAATCACGGCCGTGATCGCGGCGCGACGTCAAGGCACTTGGCCACTTCTCCTCTTTCATGGGCACTATTATGGCACTGGAAGAATCACGGCTGACGCAGCGCGATCTCGGAGTTGCGAATCGTGGCGAAATCACAGAGAAACGTGGTGCGATTCACAGCAGCTTTTTCTAAGGGTAAAATGGTTAGTTCTCCTTTCCCTCTCTTTTATTTTAGGGTTTTTCAAAGAACCCCTCTTCTTCTTCTTCTTCTCTTCATCTTCTCCATCTCCCATTTTCTTCTCTTTCATAAAACACCATCGGCGATCACCCCTAACTCCGATTCTGTCTTCGACAAGCCGCACTACACTGGTTTTCGTCTCCGTCGAACACCACCACATTAGGGTCTGTCTCTGGCGAGCACCACTGTTCCCTATTTTTATTGCCATTTGCCTCCAACAGCACCTCTCCATCAATGGCAGCTGTCGGTTGAGAGTCAGATGATACCCCAACCCCTTAATCATGTGTCCAACTCTTCAAATGCACCGTAAACAACCTTGATCCGGATTAAGAATAGAACTCGCTAAAAGAACCTAACAACAAGAAGATGGTGACGTGTAACTTTTGTGGGAAGACCACCAAAGGTGGTATTACTAGAGCTAAGGAGCACCAAATGGGTGCAAAGGGGAATGTTGGTAAATGTTTGAAGACCCCCGAAAGTGTGAGAGAGAAGTCGAGAGAACTTGCGACCAAGAAGGTTGCGGATAAAATGACATACTTGAATGAAGATGTAGACAAGGAGGAGGAGGAGGAAGAGATTCTAGAGATCCGGCCTTTGAAACAAGGAAAACGGATTCTATCTTCTTCAAGTCATGCTTCAACATCGTTGTTAAAAAAATTAAAGAATACAAAAGGGCCACTCGATTTGTGGATGATGAGAGATCCAGAGACAACTAGAAAATTGGGGGAAAATATGAAACAAACAAACATGAAGGATCATTGTACCAAAGAGGCAAGAGCAAGAATAGTTCAATACATAGAGCGATTTCTAATCAGAAATGGAATTGTTTTAATGTTGTGCGTACCAAGAGCTTTAAGGACATGTTGGCAGCAGTTGGAGAATATGGTTTTAATCTAAAGCCTCCGAGTTATCATGAGTGTAGGGTTTCTCTTTGGAAGGAGTTGCAGTACACCAAGAAACTCATGAAGAATCATGAGGTTTGGAGGGAAAACACAGGATGCTCTATCATGTCAGATGGTTGGACTGATAGAAAGGATAGGGCACTCATCAATTTTTTGGTCAATACTCCTACTTGATCTATGTTGGTCAAAAGCACTGATGCTTCTTCCTACATGAAGACGGGGGATAAGGTGTTTGAGTTGTTGGATAACTTTGTGGAGGAGATCGGAGAGTCCAAAGTTGTCCAAGTGATAACAGACAACGGAAGCAATTATGTGGCAATTGGTAATCATTTATCTTTATTTTAAATGTTACTTAATTATGGTTGATTACTTAAGATTTAATTTTAATTAATTAAATGACATCATGTGATAATTTAGGTAAGAAGTTAATGGACAAGAGGAAACATTTGGTTTGGACCACTTTTTTACGTTGAATTTGTTGAGAAATTTCACTGATGGAGTTGAGTTGGTAAGACATGGAGTGACAAGGTTTGCTACAACCTTTTTGACCTTGCAAAGGTTGCACATCATAAGATGTTTATATCGGATGAATGGTCAAAAAGCAAGGGAGCAAAAGATGCCAAGGGTAAGAGAGCAATAGAAACCGTTCTAATGGCTTCATTTTGGGCGGATATGGTTTTTAGCCTTAAGGCTATAGGGCCTATTGTCCAAGTTTTAAGATTAGTAGATAATGAGAAGAAACCTACAATGGGTTACATATATAAGGCTATGGACAGGGCTAAGGAAAACATTCAAGTTGCTTTAAAAGGAGATGAAAGCAAATATAGAGACATATTTGCCTTCATTGATAAACGGTAGGATTGTCAGATGCATCATCCATTGTGTCCGCGGGGTATTATCTTAATCCCGCATTTTTTTAAAGGATCCTGTTGGTGTTGACAACAATAAAGAGGTGAAAGCCGACCCCTTGAAGACCATTAAGAGGCTCTCTCACAACTCTATTGATGAAGATAAGGCTTGTGAACAATTGGTCACTTACAAATATTCTCAAGGACTCTTTAGTGGAGGTGGGGCCCTAAGACAAAGGACCACTTTAGCCCCTGGTAAGAGTTTCTATCTTCATTTAATTGCCATTTGTTTTATATTTGATAACAATGAAAATTGATGCAATTAATTGCATTGCAACTGAATGGTGGAAGCTATAACATTTACTTCACAGTTGATGTTGTTGTTAAAGTTTTATCTTTAACTTGTAGCTTTTCTGGGTGTGAGCAAAACTAGAGCACTTTTAAGCATGTAAGCTCTTAATAGCCTTTTTAGATTATTAGTTTTGTACAAATACAAATTGGATTGGTGATGGCAGCAGGCTAACATTTTTTTAAAATGAAACAAATTCATTCTAAGAAGAGAAGTCGTCTTGAGTATCAAAGGTTGTGTGACTTGGTTTTCATCAAGTACAACCAAACCTTAAAAGAGAGGTTTGAGGCTATGAACATCATTGATCCAATTCTTCTAAAGGAAGTTGATGATACTGCCACTAATGAGTGGTTGTTAGGAGAATTAGGTGGTGATGAAGATGGGGATGAGCAAGAATTTGTGTTTGACGAGGATGATGGATTGATATAGGGGCAAGTGGCACGTACTACCGGTGCTGGACAGCTGTTGCATACACAAGGAGGAAGCATAAGCAAAATGATGCATCTGGGCCATCCTCAAACCATAGGAAAAAAGGGAAAGAGAAATACGTTACATGTGAGTAAGAAGAAGAGCTTTGTGATGAAGAGACTTCTGAACAGGAAAAAATATGTAGAAGTGATCATGAGAGCTCAAGTAGAGGGGAAGAAGTGTTGGAACTAGGAGATAAAGAAGATGATGAATATGATCAATAGATTTCCTAGTTCACTTTATAGCTTATGTTTCTTATCTTGGTATGTATTTGGTTTTAAATTTAATGCTGCCTTAGAATGCTTGAATTGTTGTTTTTTAATGTTTTAGACCATGTTAGACTATGTTCCATTTGGATGATATTGTTTTTAATTATCACTTATGAATTTGGAGTGTTTAGTTATATATCTTTGATTTTTTACGTGTTTTTGTTTTGCATATTTACATGTTTGACTATTTTATCCCGTAATAATATTAAATTGCGTTTGCGATTTGCGCAGCGACATGCGATCCTATTTTATGGGTCGGCCGCGTTGTGCCGCGATTTGAGATTGACTACTATAGTTAGGATCAAATTGTAAGGTAAGAGACTTGAGTTCTACATTAGAAGTATGAGATTCTGGCGTGAGGTTTATAAGGCCTTAGGCTTTCTAACTACAATAGGTAGCTTTTGTGGAGTAATTCGCCCATGGTTCTTATCAACTAATACTATGTCCCTTAGTTGCAAACAAGCGGCGCATATGGTGATGTTGGCATTGTAGCAGTCACCTAGGACTAGCCAAAAGGGCTAGTGCATAGCTAGCCCACGTGGGCCATCAAGGATGCAAAGTGTGGTGGAATGTTAGGATAAAATTGCAAGGTATTAGACTTGAGTCCCACATTGGAAGTATGGGATTCTAGTATGAGGTTTATAAGGCCATGGGCTCTCCAACTAAAGATGGCTAGCTTTTGTAGTGTGGTGCTCCCAAGATTCTTATCAATTGGTACAACGCCTCTTAACTACAAATGAGTGATGCAGGTCGGTGGTGACGCGGACGTTGCACTATCACCCAAGACTAGTCAAAGGAGTTAGTGCACAACCAACCTACATGGGTACTAGTACTAGGGCTGAGAAGCATGGTGGGATGTTAGGATAAAATTGCAAGGTATGGGGACTTGAGTCCCATATAGGTAGCACGGGATTCTAGTGTAGGGTTTATAAGCCCTTGAACTCTCCAACTACAATATCTAGTTTTTGTGGTGTGGGTCTCCCAAGGTTCTTATCAATTTCTTTTCAACATTGCCCATATTCTTGAGAAAGAGTTTTTATCATATCAAGCATCAAAAGTTCATCATCATACCTGGTTATTAAATTTAGGGTCTCAAGTCATAAAACTTCAATACAAATGGTAATTTACAATATCCCATCCACAGGTGGGGCCCATATTCTCTCTATCTCCCTATGGTATAACAAAGTAGCACAAAATGGTTTAATTTACGATAACATGAAGTCCTCTCTATTTTGCATAAAACTACATGAGTAGCATGAAAGCTTAGTTTGATTTCAATTCCATAACACATGAAATTTGTTCCAGAATCACTTTGTCCCATTGAACAAAAAAATCAATACTTTTCCATCTGTGATCTACTCTTTTGTCACATCCCTGTGGTACAAACCAGAAGAATGTAATCAAAGTTTTCTCACAGATGACCAGCTGATGTAAAATGGATGATAAAACTCAAGTAATTATGTTCTAACAGACTAACCTATAGGGTAGCAAAGTGTCTACTTTTATATCCCAGTGGGGAGTGATATCAAGTCAACATAGGGGGAGCACAACCATACAGTTTATTTATATAAAAATGAATTTACAAATTGAAAAATTGGGCTAATACTTAATTTCGGCTAATGGCTAAACCTTGAACCTTGTTTGCATCTTATATAGCAATGCTATTGCTGAGGAATCCCCAAATAATTATCACTCACCTTGTACCTTGTTGGATTTGCGCAGCTTTGTTCTTTGAAATAAAGTTGGTCATCTTCTCATGCAACCGTTCACTAGCCTGGCAAGATCATCAATGTCAAAAGGTATTCATGTTGCTTAAATCTTTGGTAAAAAGGCATAAAAGCACAACCTACATCGGCAATATGTGCATGGCGAAGCTCAAGCCATATTGGATCATGATCTTCCAAAAGAACCTCTTTTCTTTCAGGTGGGCCACCAGACTTGCCAGGAACCTTAAAAATATAATATATTTGTGTTTATATACAAGAGTGAACCAAAATTCAGAGAGAGAAGGCAAAATATTAGAAGTTACCTCGTAAACATATTTATTTCCCTCCATATTCAGCAAATCATGACACATGGCATCATATGTCCATTCATGTATCACGGGAGCAATCTACAAAATCAGAATAACATCTTCATTGTAAACAACTTGACAGTCTGTCGAAAGTATTTCTCAAGTCAATGACTAACAAATGAAGGTAAAAAACCTGATCAATAGATCTGTCAAGAATGAGCAATTCACAGGTCTCTGTTTGAGGAAAATTAGGTATACTTTTTTTATATTTCATTACACAGTCCCAGACTCCAGCAGCAAGCCTTGTAGGAATAAGATCACGGAAAGTAGTCATTGTGGTTGCATCTAGAGACTTGGCAGCACGAAAGCGAACAGAAGGAAATTCCTAAGAGAAATGTTTACATGCTTCAGAAGACTTCTCAATCATGTGTTTGAACAATTATAAAGCATAGACTACAATTTATTGTATCCTTGTCATGGAGCACTATCCACATACTCTTAAAGATGCAAAAACTGTAGCAATCCGTTTTGCCATCTCATCCAAACATGCAACACCTTTATGATTATTCTCTTCATTCCCAAAAAGCACCTCTAATGCTCTCTCATTATATGTGATGAAACCCTGCATCAACATGACATAAAACACCCCACAATTGACAGTGGATAATAATTGGATGATGGTGGCATTAGAAATTGATACATATTTCTCAATGGAAGGATCTCGACAACTCGTTTATGAATGTTGATTTCCTATAAGATATTGTAAGAGATACAAATGAATGATCAAAATTGTCAAATTGCATGCATGGACTTTCCAATCCACATTTTCTGGTTAACTAGTCACTTCTTGGAAAGTACTTCAATTTATTCTACACCATGCTTCTAATCTGCAGATTCAGTAATAAGTAAACATAGTTTGCTTGCTTAGATTATTCAGTGTTTTCAAGCACAGCTGTTAGTTTGTTTGTATCTGGGTAAGGTTTTCTTTAGCAGCCAATAGATTGAAATTAATTTAACTGCAAGAAAATCCTGATTCATTATTTGACACTCAATCTATGTGGACTGGACCAAAGCAACGAGCACTTCTACATCATTCAAGTTTTGGAATTTATTCATAACCAAAAAGGAAGTAAAATAATTATATTCCTATTAATAAAGGTGATATATATTGTAGATAGAAGGTTAAATAAATTAACCTACAAGTGGGCAATCAATTACCTGGCTGTCTATGGGAAAGTACTCCAAATTCATCTGCATAATTTATCCAAATGAGGAGGAAAGCACAATAAGCAATGACATTGTTTGGACACAAATATGAATTTAAGAACAATCTAATTAGTTAATTAACAAAATATCTTCACCTCTCTCAATGCACCTAATCGAGACAACGCCCTTGCATCTTTCTTAATGTCCATAAGTAAATCTCTGGAAATAGTTGAACTGAAGAATACAAATGCCCTACAGGAACACAGAATAAAACAGGCTTGAAAACAGATAAGTTGAAGCCAGGATAAATTGCACATGCGTGAAATATTATAATGAATACCACGTACTTCCTGTATAAGGGTTTCTTTCCAGACATGTCCGACAAAAACATAATTACACTGCCAACAGAAATGAAGAGAAGATCACTAAATATGGGCCAACTAAAAAGAAAGAAAACTTGACAATTTAGGTCAACTAAATTCCACATCAAAGCTAAATAAGAACGCCCAACAGCCAAAAATATGCAGCATACTTATTATTCAACAATGTAAATATAAATGAATAACTAGAAGGAAGGGAGGAAGAGAGATAAAGTAATGCATCATCATGTGATTTGTAGGAAAAAAGGAATACTCAAAATAGATACTAATTAAATTAAAAACGGTAAGAAATAATTCAAGACATATTTGGAAGTAAACATGATGATAAAATTAAGGCTTAAGGATAAATTTAGCCCCTAACAAATTCTGGATTTTGATACGAACCCCTGGAATAATTTTTTCCTGTTTAAGATCCCTGTAATAATTTTTTTGTTAGTATTAAACACCTGTTGCTGAGGTGTAACCCTTGATTCTGCCATTAGGTGCACATGTGGTATGTGACTCAGATTTTTTAATGTTAAGTAAGATTGAATAGGTAATTAATTAAGATTATTTAAAATTAAGTGAGGTTAATTAAAATATTAAAGAATTAAGGTTTTTTTTAAAAAAAAAAAAAAAACTTTGATGCTTCCCCTTCCCCTTTCTTCGATAATTTTAATGCCCCAAGAATCAAAATCGAAACTTTCTTAACTAATCTGAATACCTCACTATTCAAAGTCGAAACTTTTTTCTCTGCTGTGAATGCCTGCAATTCAAAATCTAAAATTTTTCATCTAACATGAATGGCCACTGCTCAATTTCTGGATTTTGGGCTCTATAAATTGAAAGGGTTAAAAAAAAAAGGTGAAACTTTGTTCGTTAATTTAGGTGTGCCCATGTTTCAATTTTGGGATTTAGGAACTGTAGGTTTCATAAAAGAGGGGGGGGGGGGGGGGGGGGGTTCTTGGGTTGTAGGGGAACTTTATCCTCTAATTTGTATAAGATCAGCGATGAGTGAGGAACCTTTAAGAAGAAGAAGAAGAGAGTGTGAGATTTTGGTAAGGTATTGATGATAATGATGATGAGATGAATGGGGATGTAATAGAGTGAGACTTTTCAGATTCGGACAACCCTTTCCTACAGCTTCAAGCCCAATATCTCCTCTACAAGATGCAACTGTAAGAGATTTTAGCTTCTGCAATCCGCTACCATTAACCTCACTTAATCCTAATTAAGAATTTCAAGAATCGAAAATGGAATGGTTGAGAGAAAATTAAGAAGTGGAAGTAGAAGAAGATGGTGTTGTGTTACCCATGGTGAGCCAAGCGAATAAGGAATTGATGGTGTTAATTTGCTACCAAATAACGAAGAGGTGTTGTGTTACCCATGGTGAGCCAAGCGAATAAGGAATTGATGGTGTTAATTTGCT
The DNA here is from genome assembly GCA_037962975.1 of Clitoria ternatea. Lineage (NCBI taxonomy): Eukaryota > Viridiplantae > Streptophyta > Magnoliopsida > Fabales > Fabaceae > Clitoria > Clitoria ternatea. Next base: position 12,244,513 of record CM075670.1, read on the forward strand.
ACCAAATAACGAAGAGGTGGTGAATGTGGGAAGCAGAAGATGGTGATGGAGGAAGAGGAAGCAGAAGATGGTGATGGAGGAAGAGGAAGCAGAAGATGGCAATGGAGGAAGGGGAAGCATCAAATTTTATTTTTTTTAAATCCTTAATTCTTTAATATTTTAATTAACCTCACTTAATCTTAATTAATTACCTATTCAATCTTACTTAGCATTAAAAAATCTGAGTCACATGCCACATGTGCACCTAGTGGCAGAATTAAGGGTTACACCTTAGCCGCAGGTATTTAATACTAACAAAAAAATTATTACAGGTATCTTAAACAGGAAAAAAATATTTCAGGGGTTTGTATCAAAATCCAGAATTTGTTAGGGGCTAAATTTACCCTTAAGCCTAAAATTAAATAAAGAATTTGTTTGATAAATTAAATAGAAGAGAAGCTGACTGGAAGGGAATTTAAGAGAGCCAAAAAAAGAGGATAGAAAAAAATCAACAAATTACACCTTCCAGTGGCAAGTCTCTCTACCTCAAAACTCAAAACCCATCAGAGATGTATTCCCAAAATGCTTCGTAAACTACTTGCTTATAAAGACATTTGTTGCATACTTCACAACAGACTGCACAATAACAGGAACAAAAAAGAGCAGAGATGTTACTTCTCTCTGGTTGGTTGGATGAAATATATAGCATCCATGGTGGGTAATGGCTGCCTTCGCTTGTATATATCTTCAACCACTATAAAAAGTTAAACAAATGATTAATGGACAGATTGAATGGTCTAGTAAGTGGTAAAACAATTGAAATTTCAATTCAAACTCAGAAAGAAAGAAAATAGCATCAAACACACTTTGTCTTTTTGGAAAGAGAGGTAAGGAGGGGGGTGGGAAGGGAATAATTCCCCTAATTCTGAAATTTGAAGTTTACAATGAGGAAGGGAATGTGGAGGTTACTATTAATATTTAAACAGTATGTCACATTGAAATAAGAGAACATTACGGGAAAAAACATTTGATTTGTTGTAAGTAGAAAGAAAAATGACTGCTCCAATTCAATATTGTGATTCTTACATGAAACAGCTTCATCTGTGATATCAGCCATTTTGCATGAGTGAGACATGATTTTTACAGTAAGTTTGTCCATTATTAATACCTGCAAGCATGCAAACAAAAATTCAACTTCTACTTTATACTTCTTAAGTTCTTTAATTCACCTTTAAGACTTCAGTCAAATGTAAAATACATTTATACTTAGCTGCATGCATGCCCACATGCATTCTTACCTACCTGAATTCACTGCACAGAAACTAACCCACAGTGCAGAGTGCATGCTAGTATAGATATCTAGAGGCAGCTAATAAAATATTCATTATGATCCCGGTTCCAATCTAGATCAAATGAATAAACCAAGTTGACTGTAAACTATAATCTCTAAATAGAACATACAGAAGAGAGAGTCCTTCCCCTCCATACTCAGCAAAGCTAAATAGATCAATGTAGAATTCACTAAACAAATAGCACCGCATACCTTCCAAGTGGATTTGGAATCCCCTGTTTTTGTGGACCTCAACATTTCATGTAATAATCCTGGAGATAACATCAGTAAACAGGTATAAATCAACTTCATACATTTGTAAACCATTAAAATGTTAACATTTACGAAAACCAGAAAGATTGCAATACACGCAAAAGGCTGGAATCAGTGATTCTAACCGTTAATATACAAAGAACAAAATAGTGCTACGTTAATATACTAATTGTAACAAAATTTATATGACATGCACATTAACAAGATGATCAAGTCAACACTTTTAAGGACTGTGAAATGATTTGAAGTAATTTCATTATCCATCATGCAACTTTCTCTTTATCATCTTGAGGATTAGCATTATTGGATAATTGAACAACACTGATTATGAAAATCGGTACCACAGTACTTAAATTAAACATGTTATTGAGCTTGTGAAGTGAGATTGTGATAAGAGAAAGTAACGAAATGGCAAAAGTTGGAAAAGCACAAGCAATGATCGAAAGAGAGCAAGTTAGAAGCGTAAGAGGAAGAGGTTTTTGAGTGAAATTGAATTATCATGATTAAAGCGAAAGGGGGAAGGGGGCTTACGTTCGCGGGTAATTTGCTTGAAGGTTTTGTGGTCGGGGACGTAAGAGAAGGAATCGGAATCGGACAAAGACATGGTTGCTATGCCTATGCTATGCTTGTTCTCTCCCTGAGACACTTCGTCTTCGATTGATCGTCGTCACCGATCGTCGTCGAATAATAACGTGTGCGCAGGAAAAGCCACCCCAGAAATGAAGGGGAAAAAATTATTTGATTTTGAAAGTAATGGCAATGAGGGAAATTTCTTGTTTCTTGTGTTTAAATAAAAGTAAACACAAAGCGCACATCAATCAACGATTCGTGTGTTGTGTCATGTCATTACGTGTTGAAATTGAAGCTTCCAATGGTGGGTGCCGGTCGGGTCGGACCGATAAAGTTCCAGAAACGGAGTGAACCGTTGGATGAAGACGTCCTGGGCTCCCAACCGAAGCTGGACCCCACCATAAATGCATTTTTCCTGTTTGTGATTCTATGGTACTCCAAAAAGTAAAGAATAATCTAGGTCCTGTTTTTAGTTTTTAAAAACAAAATTTAACAATATAATATATTTAAATAAAATAGTTGTTACCAAATTTTTTTTATTTATGTAATAATGGCTTGAAAATCACGTTTAAAAATAATAAAATATGGTTTTTATTTTTTGTTTGGATTTTAAAATTATTGTTGTAATTTTTTTAAATTAAAAACTAAAAACCATCTCAAACATATCAATATCGACTTTAAAATGGTAACATGAAAATGAAATTATACGCATAAATGTAAAAGGTCGATGTGGCTAAAAAAATGGGAGTGAATAAGTTGTTGATTTAAATAACACATGTTTGATTTTCTTTCAACAAAATATTTGTCACTTAAACAAACAAAATTAGTTTTATATGTTTAGAGGACTAAAGAAAATTTTAAAATTTCTGCACATTTATTTTTTAGTTTTAAAAGTAAATAAGGTAAATATTGCAGAAATATATAACATGATATTGATAATCAATTAATGTAAGAGTGAGTGTTATGAAAAAATGAGTAGCATAATTTAGAATATATTGTGTGTGAAATCCATTTATTTCAAGAATAAGTTTTTAAGATTGTAAGTTTTTATGGTTTTCAAGACTTACTCTACTTTACAATAAAATTTGAATTATTCATTGACTTTGGTTAATTCAACCATTGAATAAACAATTTTTATTAAGTAGATTAAGTGTATAAAATTTTATATAATTTAATAATCATTTGATACTTAATAAATCAACTTCATTTTAATAGAATTTATATAATTTGTCATACAAACAAATCTTGGTTATTGAGATGATTTATCTATGAATGTTTATTTTTCTAAAATTTTACGTGTAATCATCATAATATTATGACATAATTTAAAGGTTAAATTGATTTAATTCATGTGTAATTGTAAGTTATAAAGCATAGTAAGTTAATACTTACTCTTGGAGTAAATAGATCCCTTATATCTCTTTGTGTAGAGCAATAACAAATACAACTTGCTTTTTTGCTACTTAAGAAGAGAGTCTCAACCAACCACTTTCAAAGAGTCCAACTATCAACTCATCATCTATCTAGCACCTCCTTGCTTGAGAGGGAAATGCCTTTCAGGCATCGTACTCCTTGTAAGCATACGAATCTTGGCCTAATCCTTGAGTATATCACTAAAATTACGGAAAAAAAATGTTGTTTAAAAAGTAGTTTATTACGTATGTATGGTAGTTTTTCTATATGCCCGTATAAGCGAGAGTATGGGTTTCCATATGAACCCTTATCGATCTTTTGGGATCCAATTAGAAATCCATTTTTGATTCAATATGGATAAACATTCATTCAGTTATGAACGAGAGTTCCAAGGATAGTTGATTACCACTAAAAGTCAGGAAAAGAGGTTGATGGGTGAAATATAAATAGGACTTTCCAGAAAGGTCGAAATGGGCTACATAGGTCCCTAAGATTGTCCAATATCGTATATCGATCTTGGTTCTACGTATCACACTTTATCAGGTGAGAGCAAGCAAGCGTTATATGATTGATGAATTTTTTTAAAAAAGATCAACACAAGTAAAATTCTTGCACTTTCAAATGGAATATAAGTAAAGCTAGCTCATATGTCGATGATTACAACATTTACATAATCATGGAGCCAATGAATTTAAGAAGTATAGAATATTTTAACCATAACTGAATGTAATATAATAAAACGTGTGACTCGCAAGCAAAATATAGATTTTAATAATATTTTGATCAACACATGAGTCACGGTCAAATAATATTTGTTATGTAGATCATTGTTTATTTAAATATATTAAATCTACAACTTGTTATCAAAAACATATTGTGTTATGGTGTTGAATGGAACTCATTGCATCTATTTTTAAAATTCTTGACAATGATAATCTTTCTTAGTGAAGAAACTCCCTCGCCTAGAACAAAGTCGTAATTATGTGAAGAAAAGCCTCGAAGAAAACGCCATTCCCCTTGTAACGCATTACGTGAAGAAAAGCCTTGCATTTTGAAGACGGACGTTCATATTTATTTATTTATTATTATTATTTGTAAAAAAAATTTAACAATTTGGAAAGAGTTGGGTATGAATTTAAAGTTGTTTATATTGTTGCGATAATGTCACTCCTTTGAATTTCGAAAGACATTTGTATTCGACTTAACATTAAGATTGTATGAATAACTTTTTAATGATAAGCTAATATTACCTTCTAATTGAATAAAAAAGTAAGAACATACCTCTCTAGTGATGAATGCATTGATAGATTTTCTTATTTTGGAGCATTTTAGAGACCTTTTACTATCAGGTTTATTTTGTTTCTTCTAGCATTTTGGGCCATGTTTAGGTCTTGCCATCAAAATGACTAAGCCCTTACTAATGATCGATTGACTATTCTTGAGGTTAGGCAAATGCTTTTACCCATGCCCCATGGTAGGCGTTAAAATGTTCACTAATTATAAGATATTAAGTTTTAGAGAATACTCTGAGAATTAAGGTTTATTTCTCAAGAATGTCACTTGAAATATATGAAGACGTTGATGATCTATTTATACATTGAGAAGAAGGCTTGATTTTGGCTCGATACCAACTAAATAAAGCTAATCACATCTTTTCCCACCGCAAGTCCTATGACATCTAATGGGAAAAAAACTATAAGAATATATAAATGAATAAATATCAAGACAAATATATAATATTTATATTTATTAGACATAAGTCTCATGCATATGAAGAAATTTGTTTCCATTTCACTAAAGATAGTCAAATAGGGAATAAACACATTACTTGAAATATTATCCCTAGCATTTGGAACAATATTACTAATTTTCATGAAAGTGAACACATAATTTTGTTTATATGTTCAAATATTTGTCTTATTTTCACCAACCAAAAAGTTCTTAAAAGTGTAAGTCATCTCTTCTCTAAGCAAACTTTTCCAAGTAATTTGTTGTCACTAATGCATGAGTTGTTGCTCCTTGTAAAATTGTAATAGTTTAATTGTCTAAAAAAAATCATCCTAACCTTTTCATCAATGAGTACCATGTCAATGCTTCCGGTTTGTGGTTTAGGATTACCATGCTTTGACACCTTTTATACATGTATTATTTGACCTCTAATTTTACATTTAATCTTTAAAAGCATGATATCTTCGACTACGATATACGTGTTGTCATCCTACAAATAAGAAAAAACAATACATAATAAAATTAGTCTGGATGTATTTTCAAAGATAAAAAAATAGGGGAGAAACTAACACTCTTAAAGACATTAAAGAACATAATAAAGAGGCATGATTTAAGAAAAATGGTGAACACAATAAATTGATCAACATGCTCCTACATTATTCATTATAAAGAATGATGACAGTTATTCTCATTCATAATTTCATGAATAAAGATCTTCATATTTTGTTTCTTTATGATTCATATGCTAATTATAGTCAGTGAGAGCATTAAATCATCATCTTCACTCATATATAATCCAACTACATGCCATTGGATAACAATAAGACACGTCAAATAAAAAAAAAGTTATACATAATATGCTACTGCTATAAATGGTTACACTTGTTGGGACCCCAGCAAATGCAACACACACAACACAACATTACCCTATAACACTAAAAAATAAAGAAAAATCAACATCTCCATGCAAATTCCATTGTCCTGTTACAAAATTTTAGTATCCAAGTTTCCACACTTAGAATTCGATCACCATGTCATTAACAAAAGAGAAACCAAACAACTAAAATGTATAACAATGAAAAGGCACACTCAATTTATCAAAACTATTAACTGTTCGATGAAATGCCTAGCCGAAAAAACACTGAGTTTCTTAAAAAAGGTTGAAATCCTTGAGAAACAGAGAAAAATAGTAACTTCGATTAATTCATTTTCAATTAATATTAAGAAAATATGTATTTGGATGGTTTTTTTTAAATTATGGGGAAAATGACTAAAACTATTCAAATAAAAAATAAATTGTTTTGGCTTTAATGTTAGATTCAATTCTGAAAACAAAATTAGAGAGGAGTATCTTAAAGAATCATGAAAATGAAGTAAAGTGACGGGTCAACGACGAACGAAGAAAGGGTGAGGAATGGATTCAGAATAAGAAACAATTTAGTGTATTTTATTTTGAAATGTGTGTGATAGTTATTCCAAAACATGACACAGTTACTGAATCCCCTTTTATTTTGTCATTCAAGTTATGCCAAAAAGTTCAAAATAAGAAAAAGTCTAAAATAGCTTCTTTTAGGCGGCAAGATATTTAGCTTCAAAATTACTACTTTATTAAATAAAAGATATATTATATGTACACCCACAATTTATAGTATATAAATTTGTTGATATATAATTGATTTATCTATCATTTTTAAATAAAAATACAAAAAATAATGCTTTGGGAATTGAATGTGTGCCCTCCTAACCTTAAGATAAAAGAGATTACCACAATGTCAATTTTCTAATTGAAATATATGTGTATTCTATAAATGAAATACTCCTTAAATGTCATTGAAGTCCTATTTCAGAAAATATATTTATGTGGGTTGATGATAAGCTTTATATATGGATACTTTTTCCTCAAAATATAACATTAGTTGTTAAAAACAAAGTCTCACATCGAGTAGATTATATATGAGTACGAATGAAAGATTCTTTATGAAAGCGAAAAATTAGTGTTTTTTTTAATCCTACATTGGGTATATTGCTCTTGGGTATGGATGAAAGACTCTATATAAGGTTATGCACATTGTACTTATGTATGACCTATTTAAATTTCAATTTAACTGAATTGACTAGATGGTCTAAGATAGCTATTTCCACTTCAAATTTTCACTTGTGAAATAGATATTTCCATTGCAGTATATCTATAATTTATAATACATACAATTTCATTCCCATTTTGAGGTAATTTTTGTCAAATGTCACTTCCATAATATCTTTTTCCAAGATTCACCACCCTTAGCTTTATAATTTTAGAAACTCATCTTATATCATTTTTAAATAAAAGTTTTAAAAAAGTAATGCTTATAGGAACATAACTTGTACCCTCTTAACATCAAGACAAGTGAGATTACCATAATGTCAACCTTTTGAATTGAAATATATATGCATTGTATAAATGAATTACTACTTAAATGATGTTGAAGTTCCACGTCAAAAAATATACTCATGTAGGTTAATGATAAGCTTTATATATGTGGGTATTTTTTACTCAAAATATAATGTTAGTTGTTGAAAACAAAGTTCCATATCGAATAGATTACTCGTAAGCACAAATGAAAGACTCTTTATAAAAACAAAAAATTAGTTTTTTTTAAATCCCACATTTATTACTCTTGGACATGGATAAAAGACTATATATAAAGTTTTGCACATTGTGTTTATATATAGAATGTTTAAACTATAAAAAACTCAAGCTCATATATGATGGGTTTTCTTTTATTTATTTATTTTATATGGCCACGTGTTGCTTATACAATTAAAACCACACTTTCTTTTTCATTTTCTTTTAGGTTTTGCCTTCAAACATTTGTTTTTAGCCTCTTATATTATTGAATATACAATTTTTGGTTTTAGAGGTTCTTTCCTTTTTTTTCTTGTTTCTTTTTCTTTAGAAGGAACATATTGTTTCTCTCCTCGAACTTAGTCTTTTCTATTACTTTACTATCTTAAGAATATTTTTATGATTAAAATTAATTACCAGGGTACCAAGGAAAATCAATCATATGAATTGGCTCAAAAGGGGAAACTAAGGGAATACTAAGCCTAAAGGTCTAACAAAGATACCTAATTTGTCGTACTCATAATTCCCTATTAAACTACTCATATTTTGTCTCAACGAGGTTGCAAGAGCAAGTTCTAGAATATATAATTCATGAGAGAACTCAAAATCAAAGAAAGATGGGCATATATTACATCTATCATGCAAAGGTCTCTAAACAATTTTTAAAATTATGCTTATTTTCAATTTTCAAACATAAAAGAAATCACATGCCTTTTTATTTTTTTACTTTACTTATTTACCTAAAGATTCTCAAATCAATTATCAAGCAATCCAAAAGAAAATAATAGTAAAGACAAAGAATGCTTAAGCCAAGTATCCTATGAAGGAAATGTAATATCTCCCTCCTCAAACTTAGTCAATTACCCTCCACTTTATTTCAATTAAGAACCAATTAAAGGAAATGATTTCCTCCTCAAACTTAGAACTCTTTTATCATATCCATGTAAAATAAGGGATAAGGACATCTTTTCTTAAACTTAGAGCTCTAAATAGTTTATACTTTAACAATTAAAATAAAGGGTTCTTAATTGAGGTAGTTTTAGTATAGATTGCCTTTTTACCATTTTTACCTTCCTTTCCCATGTAAGATGATGGAGGATCTCAATTTGCCACACTCCTATCTTCTTAAACTTAGCATAAGTGTTATCTTTGATATCCAAAATGCTAAGTTTAAAAAGAAAGTAGGGCAAAATGCTAAATCTATAAAAGCACTCCACAAAAGAAATTAATGCATAATGGAAATGGAATATAGAATGTGTTTAAGATAGGGTTAGCAATGAGACTCTCTATGACTCTAAACAAAGTAAAAAGAAAAAGAAAAGAAAACATTTTAATGAGTAGTGATGAACATTATATATAGTCACTAAATGAAAAATTTAAGCGCCATTTAGGCTGAAAAGTGTAGACTAAATAACATTTTCCGTCCTTAAATTCAATGTTTTTGTGACAGATATGGATATTCCATCGTAATATTGTAAAAGTTTGGGAACATATTCTGTATATTAGTTTGGTGATAGATTATAAACTGATCGTTAAATAATTCAATTGGCGCTTCTTTTTTTTTATCAGCGAATGTTTACTTTTAGTTTTTTTTTCGTTAACATTTATCAATAGCGCCAAGATATTTTCATTTATGATCTAAATTAGCAATGAAACTTTAGCTTAATATAGAGCCACAGATAAACGACCAAACTAATTTATTACTAAGTACTTAAAACCTTAAATTAGTGCTCCACCCTTTTTCCTCCCCATTCACGATATTCTTCTGTGAATGCTCCACTATTTCCTCATCTTCCTTCTCTCTAAGTCTTCTCTTTTTTGCTGTCGTGCCATGTTCCCATTGCATTACGTTGTTGCTGCTAGCACTGTGCCACATTACTGCCTCTGTCAAGGTAATGCTCTCTTTATATATTTGTGTGTGTCTACCTATGTTTGTGTTTGTGTCAATGTGTGTTTCTATGTATATATCTCTCTCTAAAACCTTTACCTTTTCTTCTTAAACATTACCTTTCTCTCTGAATAAGGTCTCAATCTCTCTTTCTTTTCTTATCAAATTATTTAACCTTACTAGTTATCTTAATCTTCGGCTGGGTAATGGTTTCATTGGTTCACCATTGTATTACATCAGTTGTTTAATTTGTCATAAAGAAAGCTTATTAGACACTCCTTGTCGTTGAAGTGAGATTTTTATTTTTTGGTTCACATTTAATTTGGCTAGTAACGAAGGTTGTAAATTATTGTTATTTGTATGAAAATAAGGGATAATACTTAAGTATGTATGTTGCTATTTTTATGACTGGTACTCATTTACGTTGTTATTTAGTTGATTGTATATTGGAAGTGTGCCAAGCAGAGTTGTCCCCATATTATAGAAAAAGATTAGATGTCTATTTGGAAAAATTAATAAATAAGTGAGTTGAAAGTTAAGAGCTGGTTGAATTAAAATATTTTTGGTAATACTAACTGTTAAATGTAAAATGATATAAAAAATATATATTTTTTAAATGTAGATATGAGTGATTTTTTTTTTTGAAAGAAGATATATCTTTATAGGGGGAAGTGTAAAAAAATAAAATAAGCTCATAGCTTATTAGTTTAAACTATACTTGAGGTAGCTTTTCAAAAAAATGTTACTAGCTACTAAAATAAGACCTTTTACTAAACAAAACTATTTTGTCTAACAAGCTTTTAAGCTAGTAAAATAGGCTATAAACTAACTTAAATCATTACTCATGACATTGCCAAATATAGTCATAATGTGGGCACATGATGAGTCTCTATTATATCTATTTTTTGGGTATATTTTAAGTTATGTATTATTATGAATTATTAGGCAACCTAACCCACTTTCTCTATAATTATTCATAAAATAAGGTTTTCATGAGAGTTGGTTAAATTATAAAGATATTGGGAATTATTGATAAATTAAATCACTTTTGTAGGAATAACTTAAAGTGCAAGAAAGAAGCAAAAGAAAGGAACCAAGTTTGGGCATTAGCATGTCAGACCTAGGTGTGGTCACACTAGATTAGGATCAGAAAGCCTTTTTTTCTCTGTTAGTGGCGTTGGCACACTGGAACTAGGTGTTGCCACACCCAAGCTAAGTCTTGATACTACTCCACTATGTTACCATGCTAAAAGGGAGCGTGAGCACGTTGAGCCTAAGTTTGGACCTTTTGCACTTCTAAAGCTGGGCATGACCACACTGGTTCTCAGCATTGGCACGCTACTTGGTTGCTTCATGTATTTTAATGTTGCACATTACCACGTACAATTCGCGTCTTTTTATTTGAATTTTAGTTATAGGAGCATGGTGACATTGATGTCCTTGTATTCACACACCCATTACTATGTTTTCCTATTAATAGGTCATCTAATTGTAAATATAGATGAATTCCATCACTTGTATCATAATTTCATATTCTAAATAAAACTCCCCAATTCTTTCTCTCTCTCTCTCTTTCTCTCTCTCTCTCTCTCTCTCTCTCTCTCTCTCTCTCTCTCTTTTTCTCTTCTTTCACTCCTCTCATCTTTCACCATGGAATATGCATCCATTGTTGTTTATCTGTCTTCCTCAATCATGAATGGCTAATTCTTTAAGATTGAGATGAAAGGACTATAGGAAATGCTTGGAAACTGTTGATTTGTGATTAAGATGCATGGAAATTCATCAATTGGTTGGAATATTCATTTCCTAATGTTGTTCTTGGCTTGATCATCCAATAATTAATTAAGGGATTGGTTTCTAGAGAGAAATCATCGTCTCCTATAACACCCTCTGTTACACCTTAATAAATTATAGAAAAATTCGTAAATTTTTTTTTAAAAGATATAATTGTTAAAAAGAAACTATCGGAATAAATTACATACATTATTTCTGAAATACCTCATAAATATTATTAAAACTTTATAAAGTAATTGTACATTCATCCAAAAAAATAAACATTAAACATTATAAGAAAGAGAGGAAACTTCATGGCCCAGAAGCAGTTACTTATTAACATTATTTATTCTCCGGACCACGGTATTCATACCGAGCCCTCTTTCTAGAACGTGCTATATTTACTGTCGAGATTCTTCGATCCTTCCCTCTGAACCATCAATTTAGAATATATGAAACAAAAACACGGAGAAAAGGAGTGAGAAACAGAATATAATATTCTCGAATAAGACATAAGCAACAAAGGATTTTCACAAACTAATATATAATAATATCAATCACAATCACAATCACAATCACATACACAATCAATTATGAATGCATGAATGTTATGCAATATCTTCATCATAACTTACCTATATATGTGGGCCCTTAAATTTTACTTTGCACTGGGCCAACCAGGAGTTTACACTGTTCCATAAGTCTGGATAATAATAATATGAACAGATCAACTGGAATGGAAACACTTAGAGACTAGTCAGATTGAGAAAGTTTTTATTGTGAAAGTACTCGACACTAGGGAGCTACCCCAGGTCCCCTGAAGCACCCTTTCACACCCTCTCATCCCAAGGCTCATAATTAAGCATTCTCTAATGTATCCTCGATTTCTATAATCCGTCCTCAGACAATATCATTTTGTTTCACTTTAATGATTTATGATGCATGAACTACTCGCGTATTTAATTGGTTAATGCTTTTAGAAACTTCAAAAATTATTAAATACCTTAAAGGTTTACTTGTGACGACCCGCGTCAATTTACCATTTATTTATACCCGTTTGATCATTTTTCACAATAAATTTATCGCGTTTAATGAAAATTAATTTGGTCCTAATATAAAATAATATTTATTTTTCTTAAGCATACTCAAAATAATAACCGATCGGAAATAAATCAATTAATGAAACGGAATTAACTACAATCAGCGGAAGAAGAAAAACAAAGACAGGAGTCATTCGCCTAAGCGAGACCCTAATTCGCTTAGGCGAAACCCGAGAAGGTCGCTTAGGCGAGTTCCGACTCGCTTAACCGAATTCTACACTTTAAACCTGAGTGAAACACGAGACATGCAAGGAAAATTAACAAATCAGTTTTTACTCGGAAATGGGTCCACTCGGTCATGTCTCACTCGGGAACATCCTAATTTTCACTCGGATGCACTCTAATCTTCACTCGGAACATTCTAATCTTCACTCGGAAGCACTCTAATCTTCACTCGGAACATTCTAATCTTCACTCGGAAGCACTCTAATCTTCACTCGGAACATTCTAATCTTCACTCGGAAGGGGACGAGGGATACTCACTTGAGCGAAATAGGCACATGATCAATTCCCCCGGCCTTCGCTCGGACAAGACTGAATCCGCTCGGCGATATTTGTCCGGTAATCGACTTTACTATAGCGAACACAAATTCACTCATGAAAATCAATAATGATCACATAGCAACATAAATTCATATCCGATTAATCAACATACCGATTCGAAATTAGTTCAACACACAACATGTTGTAGCATCACATATACAGAAAACTCATTATATATATTACACTCAATTCATTTCAAAATCACTCGGTTTTTTGGCATCAATCCTCCGCTTGGCGCACCTCCAGGGCTCCGACCTCTTCCCTGTCACTGGTTACTAAATTGAAAACCACAGCAAGGGTGAGTGTTTGGCATCATAATTAATCTAGAACAGAAATTAAATAACAAGATACGTGTATAAACTTCGTCCGATTACTTTATCATCATATTGCAAGTCATACTCGGCAAATATAGCAAATCACACTCGGCAAATATAGCCAATCACACTCGGCAAATATAACAATTCACACTCGGCAAATATAACAGTTCACGCTCGGCAAATATAACAATTCACACTCGGCAAGTATAACAATTCACACTCGGCAAGTATAACAATTCACACTCGACAAATATAACAATTAACACTCGCCAAATATAACAATTCACACTCGGCAAGTATAACAATTCACACTCGGCAAATATAACAATTCACACTCGGCAAATATAACAATTCACACTCGGTAAATATAATTAAATACATACACATCATCACAATACTAACAATTCATCAATTGTCACCACTGACTCTCACACAAAATTGACGCCTAGTATCCGGATACTAAAGGATCGGCCTTCAGCTGGGGGTCCTACTTGATACCCCGTGAACCCTGCTTGGTTCACCGAGTCCTGCTTGACTCTCCACCTCGACCACTGGGTCCTGCTTGACCACTGGGTAGCTCAACTGGGCACAAAAACCACGGGTGCCGAAAATGAGGGGCTATACATACTGTCGGCCGTCCCATACCACACAATCATACATATTCACATTTCTCATCATATCATAAGTGGCCATCAACAACACATATAATCATCAAACGGGCGACCTGCTTGTCAAACCAGGCATCACATTGCCACTATACACTTCAATTTATCTCAACATCAAGTATTTTAAACTGTCATCATAAGCCACACACGATCCTCAACCGATCGATGTCCATATTCATACATGCATTCATACACATACATTCACATACAACTTTCATCCAGCATTATTTCTTACCATGTTCACAATCAGTTCAGCGACTCAGACCCAAAATATGTCCTATTCTAATTAATTATAACCCGAACACCCTCTTACCTCAGTTTCAAGCTTCAACGATCTGCTCTTGGTGCCGATTACGTCCTCTAAGCGCTGGGTTCACGGTTCCATCTTCGAATCCAGCACCAGCTTTGTCAATCAGTCCTCCGATGTTCGTGTTGCTACCTACGGGGTCGGAATGCAAAACCCGTTAACGTCGTACCACCCTCACAGTCTAAAGACCATTTTCGAGCTCACACTCACCAGAGGAGTGGAAAACAGAATCTTACTCCGCCATGCATGGGCATTCGGTCAGGGAGTAAAAATGAAAAGAGACGAGATAACTCAAATCAAATGGTTCATTGGACTCACCTCGAAACCACGGTCACGGAAATGGGGTTCACTCGAACTTCTGACACAGGACAAGCCTTCCCCTGGAGCATGCAACTCGGCAGCGAGGCGAGAGAAGAAGGAGAAGACAAAGACACAGAAGAAGAAGAAGAAACAGACGAAGAAGTAGTCGTGTGGATAATGAGGAAGGGAGAAAGGAACCTTCTTTATTTAAAGCTTAGGGGCAAACCGGTCACTTCCCCATTTCTTTTATAATTTCATTAAAAGTCTTAATTAAACTTTTCTCTTCTTCTAATCACACCTCATTAACCCTTTTTAAAATTAATCAATCAAATAAATTTTATTTATTTCCACAATAGTTAATTATTCATAATTGCCTTTATTTTAATAATAATTCATAAAAATACCCAATAAATCTCTAAAACATTTATTAATATTTCCATTCATCATAATTTTTACTAAAATATCCGGGATGTTACATCCACCCCCCCTAAAAAGGGATTTCGTCCCCGAAATCAACGCACCTTACTGAAAAAGATCGGGGTACACCTGTCTTATGTCCGACTCCAATTCCCATGTGTAGGTTATCCCGTTTAAATTTTGCCACTTCACCTTTACCAATGGCACTTCTTTGTTCCTTAGTCGTTTAGTCTGGTATTCCTCAATACCGATCGGTGTAACCTCCACCGTCAGGTCCTCCTTCAATTCGATAGAATCACTCGGCTAAATCATGGAGTCACACGGAATGTACGCCCGGAGTTGTGACACGTGAAACACATTGTGAATATTAGTTAACGACTGGGGAAGATCCAGTCGGTAAGCAACGTCACCGATCCTTTCCAAAATTTGATACGGCCCAATGTATCTCGGATTAAGATTGTGACTCTTCAATATCCGATCTACACCTTTGGTCGGTGAAACCTTCAGGAATACCCAGTCACCCGCCCGAAACTCAAGTGGTCTATGCCGATTGTCATAGTAACTTTTCTGTCGGTCTTGGGCAATCTTTATTTTCTCTCGGACCAGAGCAACTTGTTCATTCATTTCCTGGATTAACTCGGGCCCCAAATGAATGGCATCGCCATTTTTATTCCAACACAATGGTGTACGACACCTCCGACCATATAGAGCTTCATATGGAGCCATCCCAATGCTACTGTGGTAGCTGTTGTTATACGCAAACTCCACCAATGGCAAGTATCTTTCCCATGAGCCACCTTGCTCCAATACACATGCTCTAAGCATATCCTCAAGAGTCTGTATAGTCCGTTCCGACTGACCATCAGTCTGCGGATGATAAGCTGAAATTAGTCTTAGTTCAGTACCCAATTCTTGTTGCAGACTTCCACAAAATCTGGAGGTAAATCGAGGATCCCGATCGGAAATAATACTCGAAGGTACGCCATGCAATCGTACAATCTCAGTAACGTACAACCTAGCCAGTCGGTCCAATGACCGTTTCATGTTCATAGCCAAGAAGTGAGCACTCTTGGTTAATCGGTTTACAATCACCCAGATTGCATTATACCCGGATTGGGTACGAGGTAACCCAGATACGAAATCCATAGTAATACTCTCCCACTTCCAAATCAGAATCTCAGGAGGTTGAAGTAAGCCTGGGGGTCTCTGGTGTTCAACCTTACATTTCTGACATATCACACAAGACTTCACATACTTGGTTATTGCCTTCTTCATTCCCAACCACCAGAATTCCTTCTTCAAATCGTGGTACATCTTTGTAACACCGGGATAAATACTCAAAGAACTCCTATGTGCTTCAGCTAACACGACTCGCCTGAAATCACCTTTTGCAAGCACCACCACTCGGTCTCGGAATCTCCAAGTTCCATCGTTACCTTGGGTTAATTCCATATCTTTTCCTCTTGCTTGAGTGTCAAGCAGTTCCAGCAACTCTTCATCATCCTTTTGGGCCACAGCTAAAGATTCTAGAAATTCATTGGAGATCTTCAGCATTCCGATTGTCATTTGATTCAGAGCGGTCATAACAACCCCAATGTTCATATCCCGAAAGTTTTCCAACAACTCTTGCTCTTTGCCCATCAAGAAGGCTGCATGTAATACCTTTCTACTCAGCGCATCGGCAACAACATTCGCTTTACCCGGGTGGTACCTAAAATCAAAATCATAATCCTTTAGGTACTCCACCCATCTCCTTTGTCTCATGTTTAGTTCCTTCTGATCAAATAAATACTTCAAGCTCTTGTGGTCACTAAACACCACAAAGCGAGACCCATACAAATAATGGCGCCAGATCTTTAACGCAAACACCACTTCCGCAAGCTCAAGGTCATGAGTCGGATAATTTTGTTCATGTGGTCTCAATTGCCTTGAAGCATAGGCAATCACCCGGTCGTCCTGCATCAGCACACATCCCAAACTAAACTTAGATGCATCACAATACACTACAAATTCCTTCGTCACATCTGGTAATGTAAGCACAGGGGCAGTCGTCAAACACCGCTTAAGAGTTTGGAAACTCAATTCACACTTTTCCGACCATACAAATGGACTCTCTTTTCTCGTCAACCGAGTCAAAGGAAGCGCTATACGAGAAAATCCTTCAATGAAGCGACGATAATACCCAGCCAATCCGAGGAAACTCCTAATTTCAGTTACTGACCTAGGCCTTTCCCAAGCCATAACTGCCTCAATCTTAGATGGATCAACCGATACGCCCTCTCGGGAAATCACATGCCCCAAGAATTGTATACTTCCTTCCCAGAAATCACATTTAGATAACTTAGCGTACAACTTTTTCTCACGTAATATCTGCAGAACAACTTGAAGATGTTGTGCATGCTCCTCAACCGACTTCGAATACACCAATATATCATCGATGAATACTACTACAAATTGATCCAAGTACGGTTGAAAGATCCGGTTCATGTAGTCCATAAAGATGGCAGGAGCATTCGTCACTCCAAAGGGCATCACAACATACTCGAAGTGTCCATACCGAGTCCGGAATGCCGTCTTTGGAATATCTTCCGACTTCACTCGTATTTGGTGATATCCCGACCTCAAGTCGATCTTAGAGAATACTACAGCGCCTCGCAACTGATCCAACAAATTATTGATCCGTGGCAACAGATATTTATTCTTAACCATCAACTTATTCAACTGTCGGTAGTCGATACACATCTGCATACTACCGTCCTTCTTTTTCACCAATAGCACCGGAGCGCCTTACGGTGAAGCACTTGGTCGGATAAATCCCTTCTCTAGCATCTCATTCACTTGTTTCTTCACTTCGGTCAATTCTACCGAAGACATTCTATAAGGCACACGGGACACATGCTCGGCCCCGGGAATCAAATCAATTGAAAAATCAATCTCCCGACTGGGAGGCAACTCCAGAATTTCTTCTGAAAATACATCAGGGAATTCGCACACTATCGGAATATCACTCGGCATAAGATTATACCGGCCCTCCGAAGTAAATAAAATAACATAGGTTGTGGAGACATCACTCACCATGTTCTTGGTGTCAAGTTCCTGGGAGAAAACGATGGTCTTCCGATAACAGTCCACCATAACATGGTTAGTAGCTAACCAATCAAGACCTAAGATAATATCTAGGTTCTTCAATGGTATACAAATCAGATTCACCAGGAAGGTACGATCTTCAACTTGCATCGGCAATCCCCCACACATAGTGGTTGCACGGAAAGTGGAGCCAGTAGGAGTGGAGACACTAAGAGCATTCTCCATTAACACAACCAGCAAACCAAGCCGTCGTACACAACTCTCAGAGATAAAAGAATGGGTCGCACCCGAATCATAAATCACATTTACTAGATAGCCATGAATAAGACACTTACCCTGCACCAAGTTGTCGGTCCTTGTAACTTCAGAGGCATCAAAGGTAAATACTCACCCGGCCATAACATTCTGAGCGCCACTAGATTGAGCATCAGACCTCCCCAAGTGTTGGCTTCCACGACCAGTACCGTGTCTACCTCCTCTCGGAAAATTAGCACCCCGAGTCCCAGAAGTGTTGGCTCGGTTATCACGTCCGCTCGGATGCTGCCTCTGTGGGCAATCGGGCCTAAGGTGTCCCGGTTGTCCACATTGGAAACAAACGATCTGACTAGCCGGATAATGTTTTGCAATATGGCCCTCCTGGCCACAATTATAGCACGTGCGGCTACCCGACTGACTACCCGAACGGCCAGTAGAACCCCGACCAGAAGAGGAAGAAGACGTAGCGGAAGACTTACCGCCACGAAAGAACTGACCCATTTTCTTGAAGCTGAATCCTCTTGCCTTCAGCGGTCTCTTATCTTTCGGCTGAAATGTCCTCTGTAATTGCACTTCCTCAGTCAGCCTGGCCTTGTTCACCAAAGTCGGATAATCCCGAATCTCCATCGGCACAATAACATTACGAAGTTCAATTCGCAATCCAGCCTCATACTTAGCACACTTGCTACCCTCGGTTCCTTCCAATGAGAAAGGGTGATAGAAATCACACAACTCGTCAAACTTAGTAGTATACTTGGCCACTGACATTCGGCCCTGTTCCAATCTTAAAAACTCCATTTCCTTTCAGATTTTGTAATTATCCGGAAAGTATTTGACAAGAAACCTTCTTCGGAAATTCACCCACACTAGGGGTTCACTCGCCGCATTCATCTGTACCTTGGTCCTAGACCACTATATCCTAGCCTCGTCCTTCAACTGGTAAGTAGCAAACTGTACCTTCTGCTCCTCCGAGCACTCAAAATACTCAAAAACTTGTTCGGTTTCCCTTATCCAAACATACGCCCCATCGTAATCATGCCCTCCTTTATAAGCAGGGGGATTCTTTTTCAGGAATTTATCAAGAGTGGGACCAGATTCGGTCCTACTCATCAATTGGGAAAACTTTAAGAAGAAGTCATCTCCTCCACCAGGACTAGTTCCTTTAGCCATAATGTAATTCTACAATGAACAAACACATCACCATTAATAACCAATGCTCTACCAGAGATTCGGATATTTACCTCACACATAAAATACAATGTCGCTGGAGTGCCAAGGGAATAATGCCAACTGCACAAACAACCACAAGCACAATGCAGTAGAATATAAAAACAGCCTAGTATAGGACTCACACAAATCACTGGGTTGACCCATGCACCCGGCTCTAGAAAGAACCGCTCTGATACTAACTATGATGACCTGCGTCAATTTACCATTTATTTATACCCGTTTGATCATTTTTCACAATAAATTTATCGCGTTTAATGAAAATTAATTTAGTCCTAATATAAAATAATATTTATTTTTCTTAAGCATACTCAAAATAATAACCGATCAGAAATAAATAAATTAATAAAACGAAATTAACTGCAATTAGCGGAAGAAGAAAAACAAAGACAGGGGTCATTCGCTTGAGCGAGACTTAGGCGAAATCCGAGAAGGTCGCTTAGGCGAGTTCCGACTCGCTTGAGCGAATTCTACACTTTAAACCTGAGTGAAACACGAGACATGCAAGGAAAATTAACAAATCGGTTTTTACTCGGAAATGGGTCCACTCGGTCATGTCTCACTCGGGAACATCCTAATTTTCACTCGGATGCACTCTAATCTTCACTCGGAACATTCTAATCTTCACTCGGAAGGGGACGAGGGATACTCACTTGAGCAAAATAGGCACAAGATCAATTCCCCCGGCCTTCGCTCGGACAAGACTGAATCCGCTCGGCGATATTTGTCCGGTAATCGACTTTACTACAGCGAACACAAATTCACTCATGAAAATCAATACCGATCACATAGCAACATAAATTCATATCCGATTAATCAACATACCGATTCGAAATTAGTTCAACACACAACATGTTGTAGCATCACATATACGGAAAACTCATTATATATATTACACTCAATTCATTTCAAAATCACTCGGTTCCTTGGCATCAATCCTCCGCTTGGCGCACCTCCAGGGCTCCGACCTCTTCCCTGTCACTGGTTACTAAATTGAAAACCACAGCAAGGGTGAGTGTTTGGCATCATAATTAATCTATAACGGAAATTAAATAACAAGATACGTGTATAAACTTCGTCCGATTACTTTATCATCATATTGCAAGTCACACTCGGCAAATATAGCAAATCACACTCGGCAAATATAGCCAATCACACTCGGCAAATATAGCCAATCACACTCGGCAAATATAACAATTCACACTCGGCAAATATAATAGTTCACGCTCGGCAAATATAACAATTCACACTCAGCAAGTATAACAATTTACACTCGGCAAGTATAAATTTTCACACTCGACAAATATAACAATTAACACTCAGTAAATATAACAATTCACACTCGGCAAGTATAACAATTCACACTCGGCAAATATAACAATTCACACTCGGCAAATATAATAGTTCACGCTCGGCAAATATAACAATTCACACTCAGCAAGTATAACAATTTACACTCGGCAAGTATAACAATTCACACTCGACAAATATAACAATTAACACTCAGCAAATATAACAATTCACACTCGGCAAGTATAACAATTCACACTCGGCAAATATAACAATTCACACTCGGCAAATATAACAATTCACACTCGGTAAATATAATTAAATACATACACATCATCACAATACTAACAATTCATCAATTGTCACCGCTGACTCTCACACAAAATTGACGCCTAGTATCCAGATACTAAAGCATCAGCCTTCAGCTGGGGGTCCTACTTGACACCCCGTGAACCCTGCTTGGTTCACCGAGTCCTGCTTGACTCTCCACCTCGACCACTGGGTCCTGCTTGACCACTGGGTAGCTCAACTGGGCACAAAAATCACGGGAGCCGGAAATGAGGGGCTATACATACCGTCGGCCGTCCCATACCACACAATCATACATATTCACATTTCTCATCATATCATAAGTGGCCATCAACAACACATATACTCATCAAACGGGCGACCTGCTTGTCAAGTCCGGCATCACATTGCCGCTATACACTTCAATTTATCTCAACATCAAGTATTTTAAACTGTCATCATAAGCCACACACGATCCTCAATCGATCGGTGTCCATATTCATACATGCATTCATACACATACATTGACATACAACTTTCATCCAGCATTATTTCTTACCATGTTCACAATCAGTTCAGCGACTCAGACCCAAAATATGTCCTATTCTAATTAATTATAACCCGAACACCCCCTTACCTCGGTTCCAAGCTTCAACGATCTGCTCTTGGTGCCGATTACGTCCTCTAAGCGCTGGGTTCACGGTTCCACCTTAAAATCCAGCACCAGCTTCGTCAATCAGTCCTCCGATGTTCGTGTTGCTACCTACGGGGTCGGAATGCAAAACCCGTTAACGTCGTACCACCCTCACAGTCTAAAGACCATTTTCGAGCTCACACTCACCAGAGGAGTGGAAAACAGAACCTTACTCCGCCATGCATGGCCATTCGGTCAGGGAGTGAAAATGAAAATAGACGAGATAACTCAAATCAAACGGTTCATTGGACTCACCTCGAAACCACGGTCACAGAAATGGGGTTCACTCGAACTTCTGACACGGAACAAGCCTTCCCCCGGAGCATGCAACTCGGCAGCGAGGGAGGAGAAGACGAAGAAACAGAAGAAGAAGAAGAAACAGACGAAGAAGTAGTCGCGTGGATAATGAGGAAGGAAGAGAGGAACTTTCTTTATTTAAAGCTTAGGGGCAAACCGGTCACTTCCCCATTTCTTTTATAATTTCATTAAAAGTTTTAATTAAACTTTTCTCTTCTTCTAATCACACCTCATTAACCCTTTTTAAAATTAATCAATCAAATAAATTTTATTTATTTCCACAATAATTAATTATTCATAATTGCCTTTATTTTAATAATAATTCATAAAAATACTCAATAAATCTCTAAAACATTTATTAATATTTTCCACTCATCATAATTTTTACTAAAATATCCGGGATGTTACATTTACAACATCATTTCAATAAACTGTACATTTTCTTAATTCTTTGAATTTCTGTCCCACAGAAATAAATTTAGTACAGTTTTTAATTCTTACCAAAATTGAGTTTTCAAGCCTTAAATATCTCAATACTTATCATAGAAAACTTTACATATATATATTTTTTTAAATTGAATCTTAACAATATCGAATTTAGAAATCTCAATTATTTCCAAATATCTTTAGTTATTAGGTTGAAACAAAATAATTTACTTTTAAAAATTTTATTTTACTTAAAGATAATAATTCTTAATTTAAAAAAATACTTAAAATTATAAAATTTTTCTTTAATTCAATAATTAATTAATTCTCATAAAATGACTTCTTTTGAAATAAATACTAGATTTTTAAAGATTAAAAATAAAATCAATAAAAATAATTTCTAAGAAGAAATAAAAGACTAAAAAAAATAAAATAATACCTTTTCTTAGAATTTAAGGAGTAAGGTATGAAAATTCTTACTAAGTTTTAGCTTTTCGTCATGCTTGCTATATGCTCAAACTCCACATCACAAGATCATCCATCACAATTAACAATCATAAATAATTAACAATCACAAAAATAATCAATCAAAATCAAGTCAATAAAGCATCATTTATAAATATTATAATTCAAAGTCTAATGGTTATTAATATAGTCAATTTGAGTCCATTTGGTCAATTCCTCACATAGGTCTATGTAAGTCCATATAATCCAGTCCTTGCATAGGTATAGTTCAGTCTATATGGGTCATAGTGTCCAAGTCCTTGCATAGGTATAGTCCAGTTCATATAGGTTATAAAAGTACAGGTCTTTGCGTAGGTATGTTAGAGTTAGTTACATCAGATATTTAATTTAAAATTTATTATAAATTTTAAGTTAAAGAGTTAATATTTTAAAATAATAATATTATTAAATTTAAAAGGAGTAGGGGACTTCTCCCATTATTCTTATGTCTTTTCATATTATATTCTTATCTCACTCCCCCTTACCTTGAATTGTTACCAAAAGAGAGTTTGCTTTGTGCCTCCGATTTCTAGAAATATTAATACCAATCTTATTTCAGTATAGACATAAGATGAAAATTAAGATTACTACTTAAAGAAAAAATAGTAAATTTTGAATAGTGGATAGTGAATAGTGAATAGTAAAACGTGAATAGTAACAGTAAATAGTAAATCATAAATAGTAATGGTAAATAGTAAATTATGAATAGTAACGGTAAATAGTAAATCGTGAATAGTAAAGGTAAATAGTAACAGTAAATAGTAATTTACTATTGAAATAGTATTTTACTATTTAGAATAGTAACTTAAAATAATATTATTTTCAGTATAATAATAGATTTCTAAAAACGATATGAAAATAACTCTAAAAAATATAAGAGAGACGTATTCTTACCTTAGAATTTTAGCAGAACCTTCTTCCAAAAAAATTTATTTCTCTCTCTTACTTCCACCACTATCTCACTAGCACTACTATATTAAGAAAACTTAATCTGAAATTGTGAATTCTAAAGAAAAATTCTTTCGGTATTTATAGGAAAAAAATTACTATGCATTTCATTATTTTAATATAAAAGTATTGTACATTTTTTGAAATTTCAAACCTGGTTACTGTGTATTTTTTGAAAATTTCGTACATGCATAGTATTTTGCATAGTAACGGTCGGCAGAATTATTAAGACAAATAGTAACCTTTCACTCGGTATATTTTAAATATTCAAAATCAGTCCTTTTTGAAATTTAGCGATATTATATCAGTCCTCATTAATTTTATAATAAGTAATGTAAAGTTTAAATTTTAAAAATCTAAAATTTTCTGTTAATAAAAATTTATTGATACGTTCTCAATTTTTTAACGATTGGAAAAAATCAAGATTTTTCTCAAACCAATAATTTTTAGATAAGTCTACTTGAAATGGATTTTAGAAAATTTTCTTATAATTTAAATTCACTTTCTTATAAATATTTTTAATTTTAAGTCACTTTATATGAATTTAAAATTATTTAAAATATATTATTTTATTAAAATAATTCAAAATTTTCAAAAAAAATTCAAAAAATCATAAATAATACATAGATTAAAAAGTTCTAAAGAACCATAATTTACTTCCTTCAAAATTTTAATATAAAAATAAAAATAGGGGTGTTACATTTCCAATTTTGAACTAAGGATTCTAACCTAATTTGGTGGTAACCTAAGAGATTAGGCTCCTACAATTATGAGGTCTCTATAATTTACATAATTCGATTTGCTAGGTCATGTTCATTTAAGAGATTAGGGTTCGTGACATGACAAATTATGGATTTCGACCTAAGAGATTGAGCTTTATCTAACTATATGGATTGATTTTCAATTGTGGATTAAATTGCACTTAATCTAAATTGGCATATGTCCAAGCAAAGGTGAAGATGAATTCATCTCTTACCCTACTATTTGTATCACTTTCACCTTCGTTCTATCTTTTGCTTTATAAACTTTAAAAATTCATAAACAAGTCTTTAATTCTTAATAATATGAGTCATTCCTTAATTGTTGTTTAGATGGAATCATCATATGATTGTGGTACTTCAATATCTGTGTGAACGATATCAAATCTATACTCAGTTAAATAATCGGTGCATTTGTCATTTGCATATATTGAAAAATGTGCATTGGCACCCTTCTATCAAAAAATCTTGTAATGTAAGCAAACTTGTATATGGTTGTACCTTTTTCCTTCTTGCATTCATTAACAATGAACTTAGTGTGTATTGCGAGTGTGCCATGTAGAGTTGTAACTGTATGATAGGGAAGGAAAGGTGACATACCTACCCTTTTCCGTGTAATTCGCATATAATTTTGTCGCTAAATATTGTAGTGCAACTAAATAATTAATAATGTTTAATATTGACATATGTTGTCAACTTTAACTCTAATCTTATCTTTCTTGTTCAAACTTGAAATACAAGTTTGAACAAGTAATTTGTTTAGAGATTGGGAATGAGAGAGTAACTTTAGACTTTAACCTTGTTTAAGGTAAAATATAACATTGCTCGTTAAGGAATGTTGTATTGAATATTGAATTGTCCATGTTGGGCAGTTTAAGAAGAATATGTTGTATGGAGTTTTTATAAATGTTGTTTGTTGATAATTGTTTGTGACACTTGTTTCCAATTTCAATGGCAACATTTTAAATTATCTTTGGGTACATGCTTTGATGTGGTGGGTCACTCAGCCACTGAAGTCGTGTACTTTGAGACCAATGTGAAATGTTGTTGAAATTAAAACAAGTGTTGCTTATGGTTGTCAACCAACAACTTACAAATGTTGCATGGAACATGATCTTTCTAAATAGGATATGGCCTTACTAATTTAAAATCTGGAATATGTTTGTGTTACTTGAATTAGTGACTAATGTATCATCTTCTATGTTATAGTTGAGATGGATGATGTTCCTACGAATCGTAGATGGATGGATAATCAATTAGATAGGAATATGCATGTAATAAAGGAATTTCAATTAAGGGTAATCGACTTCATTGAATTTGCAATGAAATAGGAACACTAGGTTGGTAACCTTAAACTATATTTTCTAAGCAAGAAGTGCGGCTGTAGGGAGTATCATTTCTCAAAGATTGCAATGGTACATTTACATGAAAAGATCTCAACCAAACTACCACTATTGGTCCAGTGAAAGTCTGTCACTACCTCAACATGTTGATGTTGGTTTTTGTTACAATGTTGGAGGAATTTAGTCGAACAATAATACTTTTGAGTGGTTAATGATAGACCATGTCGTATCATATGTTGGTCACAACGAAAATAAAAAGAAGGATATTAATCCGAAAGAGCAACAGTTATATTATATATATGCTTGCTGCAGCACAAACACTATTGTGAAAATTACTGAGTTGTCTATCGCATTGTTGTCGTTAAGCTTGAAGACTAATTATAATATTCTTGAAGGGTGTTTTAATCATATGGTTCAGTTAATGAGAGATACATTCCCTTTAAACACTTTAATGGCATCAAACTTACACCGTGCAAATAAGTCTGTGGAAAAATTAAGGTTATGGTGTGTTAGAATTAACCGCTATATTGATGGGTACATGCTGTTTCACAACAAATATGTTGATAGGAGTGTCAACCAATGTCTACACTGCCACAAAGACATGTACAAAATAATTAACTTGAAGAGGTGTTGAAATGAGAGTTATGGTTAATAAAATGTGGCACTTCTCAGTTATTCCACGTCTACAAATGTTGTATGCTTCATTGGTGATTGCCAACGACGTGTGTTAGCTTTCCCAAGAAAGAAGGGAAGAAGTTTTCCTTTGTTATCCATTAGACGGGGAAGCATGGAAGTATTTTGAAGGGTTTGTCCAAAATTTTCTAAAGACCATTGCAATGCTAGACTTGGGTTATACGTAGACAAATTCAATCCCTTTGCATGAATAATTGAACTATATTGTTGCTAATATGGAATGAAATAATAATGTTATAATACACTTACAATGATCAGGTACATAATTTTTTTGTGAAACAAAAATCACACACTAGCCATTTAGCGACCGAAATAGCGGTTGCTAGATGAAAACAGCAAATGCTTTTCTAATGACTAAAATAATGATGGCTAATATAGAAACAAAAAGTGTTCTTTTAGTAACGATAATAAGGACCGCATGTATAATCACTAACATAAATTAAATGTATACTCAATTAGCAACCGTAAAAGATATGAATTTCGTTGTTAATGCTAATATTTTAATATATTATACTAAATATGTAAACAGCTGAATTTGTGATGGAAACATTAATGACAAAATAGTTTTAGTCACTAAATTCAAAATTCAAATTTACCTAGAAAAGAATCTAATGAATGAAAACATTTATTAGTTAGCGACGGATGGAGGCAATCGCTAAATTATGTAACTTATTCACTAGGCAACCAAATTTTGCGATGGAAAATATGTCGTTTTAGTGACGTGGCAATTTCATCACTAACTAGCGGTGACAACCCATTCTTTCAATCGCTAAACATTTCAGCAACAAAATATTTTGGTTACTAAGCAAGGATTTCTTTTGTAGGATCAAATACTTTTTAACAATTGTTCACATAAAAAAATTGTTAATAGTTAAGTTGATAATCTGATAAGTTTATACAACTAAAATAATTAAATGCCCGTTTGGTTCATAATTAGGTTGGTTAAACCTCAGTTTTATCAAAAAAAAATCTTACGATCAAATAGAGTTTTCACTCTCTTAAACAGCGTAAAGGATTAACGTTAACTTTTAGATTTTTTCATTTTCATAACTTAATTTTTTCAATTATAAATCAAACAGACACTAAGTAAGTAGATATTTATAAATAGATAAATATAACTTAAAATATAATATAAAATACTAAACTATGTATACATGTGTATAGTGTGTCTCCTTGATATGTTTTAAATATTAGGTGGGTTGAAATATTCATACCCATCTCATGCGCGGTGTCTCCGTCAGAAATATATGCTTCATAGTTCACATACCATACCACTGCGTGACTGCGTCCTCGGCCTATGCCGAATCCATTTCAAATATTACGTTTGGCGCATTGTTTCTTGTTCTTTATGGTTATCTTTTGCTTATTGATTTTATTTGCCATTTGGCGAGATCCCTTTAAAATTTGACATAGCATTTTCATGAAGCTTGTCAGAAAGCATATCCTTAAACTATGTGTTTTTTAAGAATTAGGAAGCAAAAGAAACTGTATTTGTGACAGTGTTTGGCTAAGGGATAATCACTTGATCATCTACCAAAGAGAATCACGAGTTCTGATATCCTTATTGTTGACTGACACGCCTTGTTACATGATGCCTGCACTCCGCACTCCGTAATTAGTACAACCAATTCAGGTTTTAAGATATAGTAAGTGATCTTACTTCTATTCATAAGATGAAATTCTTAAGTCTTTAATCTATGCCTTTTTTTTTGTTGGTAAAAATCCATGGCTTTGCAATATGTCATTTAGTTTAGTTTGATAATTTTTTTTCTTTTCGTCAAACTCGTTCGGTTCCCAACCCAAAAAAAGATTTTATAGTTAAATAAAATTTTAATTGTCTAAAATGAGGTGAATGTTAAATTTTTCATTTTCATAACTTCGTTTTTTAAATTGTATATTAAACGGACTCTTAATTTCAATTATAAAAACGCTACGATGTACCATAAATTTTGAAATTCCTCTATTTTCACATGTGTTACGATAGGTGGGAGAAAATTTTAGGCAGCAATACAATATCACCACTTACCATTTAAGGTTCTAACTAATCATCATTCGACAACAATACTTTGCCACCCGTGATTAACGATATTATCGATTTTATTATGGTAGGAGCATTTTTGTGTTTCCTATAGCATAGAACAGTAGATATTCATTAAATGGTTGAGTATACTTTGTTGTTTATAAGTAGAGTCAAAGTCAAAGTCACATGACTGACACATATTTTACACATCTTAATTAATCGTACTTGTTAACATCAATTCAAGTGCAACTACTACAATTTAAAAGAGTTCAACATTGAATACGCAGAAAAGATCTTTCAACATATATAAAACAGCAAATGATATCGTTCATTAATTGAACGTTGGGTGCTGGCTAACATTGTACAACACTGAGGAACTCGTTAATTCATGAAGGATACTTGCTTCGATTCTTTTGATGCCGAGAAACATTGAATTTTAGAAACCCATTCCATAGAAAAGACAGCAAGGAGTGGTTCGCTCTTAAAAAGAAAAGAAAAGATAAAACCAAATACAATGATTGGTATGGTACGTATATATGTTAATCCTTGTGTTGTGTCATCTAGTACTATATTTACAGAAAAAGAATGGGTTAACTCGGCAGCGAACCAACGGTTGAATTATTC
This sequence comes from Clitoria ternatea, assembly GCA_037962975.1. NCBI lineage: Eukaryota > Viridiplantae > Streptophyta > Magnoliopsida > Fabales > Fabaceae > Clitoria > Clitoria ternatea. The sequence goes on from CM075670.1 coordinate 12,274,175, forward strand.
ATGTTCGAATAAAGTGAACATCCCCTGATTGCCGATCAACATGCTTAATCCACCTATGGCCATGTGTCTTGACGGAACCGTTACTCCCGGTGGCAGAGAATTGCGCCATCTCGAGTCCCTTCCCCACAGGAAGAAACACGGAACGAACAACACGGCGTGAACCTATGGAACCGAACTTTGAGTTACAATAATTAGCGTTCTTGCAGAGAACAGCACCACCGTTACAACTCAACTTAGCCACCCTCAACACTCTCGGAAACTCCTTCCTTCCACCATCCACCACCAAGAAATCTATTCCGATCAAAACATCCATAACCTCTTCGGGTTCTCCGGCCAGAATTTCCGGCGCCGGCACGCCAGCGTCCCTCATTCTCTGCGCGTACTCCGATCTGGACCGTTCATCAGGGACTATGCACACGTGTCTTCCTCCCGTGTGTTTGCTCGCGATGGCTAGACCGACGCTGGTGGGAATCGGTCCACCGTGTGACCAGGTTTCCACGATGAGGTGCGCGTTCCAGCCGGCGGCCAAGGCGGAAATAAGCTCGGGTACACCTGATTCTCGGAAATTGGTGGTTGTGGATTTGACTGCGTCGAGGTATGCTTTCGATGCTCTCTCTGGTGACCAAACTTGCTTCATTTCTTGGATTCTTAAAAATGATGTTTGTGTTTGTGTTGGCGTGGATGGGGAATTCGGGTGTGGGGGTTTCATTTATTTATGGTTACGCGATGAGGGTAGACAGAGAGAGAGAGCGTTGACATTTCGCGCCTGTGGTCATGGATTACGATAGCTCCCTTTTTCGGAAGAAGACTTCTAACAGCGTTGTTACACACTCATACCTCATTTTCTCGGTGCTTTCCTCGTCAGAGCCTCGAACCAAGTTCACAATTAATACCAACACTTTTTCTAATGTAGTACTAGTAATGTACTAGTTACTTTGGTATACATGTCAGGATTTACGGGTTGGTCTGCTTAAAACGTGGGTTGGTGGGTTAACCTTATTTAGTGTCCATTTGGGTTTTACGTCTTTTTAGATAGTCAAAATTTCATTTGACCGTAGGATTTATTTTTAGGATTTGTCAAACCAGTTTGACTACCCAACTTGATATCCAAACGGGCATTTAGTGTCTGTTTAGTTTCTAGTTGGGGAAACATAGTTAAGAAAATTGAGAAATTTAAAGTTGATATTATTCTTTATGTCGTTCAAAACAGTCAAAACTCCGTTTGACCGTATGATCTATTTTTAGATTGGTCAAACCAAAGTTTGATTAACCGAGTTGAGTAACCAAACAGACCCTTAACTCACGGTTTAAATAGGTCCAATTCATAAGTTTATTGATCAACTCACGAATTAGTATATATTTAAATTTGTTTATGTACGAGCTAACCCAGACCAACCTGTAAACTTATAGTCTTTTCATAGTCTTAAAAAAACCGATCCATTTAAAACACAATTTTAAAATATGAACTCATTACGGGATAGGCTTATAGTGGCCCATTACGAGGGGTCAGCCGTATACCCTGCTCTTTTTGTTACGTCTCTGTTCCGTTGTTGCCGGTTGTTGCGGGTTTTGGATTTTAGCGGTAGTTCTGTTTTACCATCATGCTGCGCTCCAACCCTTTTCACAACTTTCTTCTAGTCGCAATTCTATAGCCTTGTGGACCAAGGTGATAAGCGCTCATTGGCGAGTTACACAAAATATCTACAAAATATCTCACAAACTCAAAATAATTCACTCAATCCCAGTTATAAATTAGATAAATTTTACATAGAATAAAAAAATTAACTAAAATTATTATTTATATTAGTGTTATTAAATTTTAAATTATTTGTTTAATGTATTCTTAATATTATTTATTGTACATAGAATTTAATTATCTTAGAAATATATTTAAGAATGACATACTTAATATATAAATATTTGATGACATTAAAAAAAATACCTTTATTTATGTTTAAAATAAAAAAATCCTCAAATTTTACTTATAACCAAGTAATGATCAAAATTCGTTTTAACAACAAATAGGGAAGATATTTCAAAATTATTTTTATTTGTATAAGAAAATGCTTTAAAAATTGTTACATTGAATTCAAATTTTTAAGTTGTTTCCTTTTTATAAATAAATTAATCAAATGTTTCGTTGACGTTAAAGGAGCTAAGTAATTTACTTTGACAAATGGTTTGAATAGATGAATGTTATAACCCTAAATTTTGAAAGAAAAAGAATAGTTAATGCAAAGTGCAAAGGTCAAGGAGAAGAAGCGAGGATGCAGAACAGAATGATAAAATAGGAAAAATCCAAAAAGAAGAAGGTCAAATAGGTAGACGGTTTAATAATAATATAGTTCCAGAAAAAAAATAATTTTCTTGGGGTCCTAAGGTCACCGCATCCGTAATTAATAAGTAATAACTCTCGAAGTTATGTATAAGGAATCCAAGTCCCTGTTCAAAAGTGGCAAGCCGCGTATTTAATTATTTCTTTGGTTTAATCATTTTCAAATTAGAAATATTTATATTATAATAGAATTAATTTTCATAGTAAAAATAATTTTTATTTACAAAATTTAAACTCAAGATATTATTTAAAAGAAATTTACTTGCACTCAAACATGATATCTAAAATAAAATATTAGTTTCACTAGTTTGGTTACTTAATCCCACCACTGACTATTTTTTATCATTTAAATTTCCGCTATTAAAAAACCATAAGTTCAATATCAATTTGCTTCCTAAGATGTAACCAATGGATTAACGTCAGCACTGAGGTTCGCATATTCCATTACGTTTTAGTGTCCTTAACAGTTGAGGAATAAAGTTTTAAAAAAAAGAAAAATTTAAAGGTTAATATTAATTGTTTATATTGTTTGAAAAAATTAAAACCCTATTTAACTATAGGATGTTTTTTTGGTTGGTCAAGGGCCCTACATACGCTTTGATATTAAGTTAGGAACCCCAAAAATACATCCTAAGGTCAAACAGAATTTTGACTATCTCGAACGGCGTGAATGATCAATATCAACCCTTAAGAAATTTCTTTATTTCCCCAACTTCGTTTCCCCAACTGGAAACCAAACGGACAAGTAGTCCATCCCATATACATCACTTACAGACCACCATTAACAAACCAATTAGCCACCTAAGAGCAACAATGTGCAACATCTTAATTTAAAATTTGAGATAAATTAAGGTTTTCAATATTAAATTAATTAATCTAAATAAATTAAATTTCTTAAATTCAATTTTACTTTAATCCTTTATTTTCTTTCTCACTTTTATTTTCTTTTCCCAAGTTCTCTCACACTCTTTCTCGGCAGCTCCCTTAAAAATATAAAATGTTAAAAATAATTTTTTATTAATTTAAATATTTTTGTTCTAGTGTTTATTTAGTATTAATTGTAATTTGGTCAACATATCATCAACCGATATATCATCTACTTATTTTAGGTATTACCTAATTTAAAAGTTATTAATAAAAATTTTTAAAATATGATATTATGTAACTTTGACATGATAATTATCCTAATAAAAAAGTCTTAAAAATTGAGTTTCATTTAAAAAGCTTTTTATATACCAACCATTTGGATAATTAGATGGCATATTAATGATGATATAAAGATTTATTAAAAAATTAGTTGTTATTAATAACCATCTAATAACAGAGTTTAATTTTAAAATATTAAAAAATTTAATAAGAATGAAAATGCAACAAAAATTTTATATAAACAAAAACTAATATCATTTTAATTTTATACGGTCTAAAAACATATTTCACGCTAAAATTAAACTATTGATTCCTAAATCTGAGTCTTTTTCACGAAAGCAATGATAATATATCTATTATGTATTTGTTAAAAACATAAGATAATTTTATAACATTAATAATTTGCTGACAAGTTTGGAAAAGTACTAAAATGTTTTTTTAAAACAATTTATCTGCTGTTTCTTTTAAAGCTTTCTTTGGTATCATAAGTTTTTGAATTTATATTTCAACGGAACAACAATTTTTTAGAGATATAAGAATATGTCTTATATTTTAGAAATCTGAAAGGTAAATACTTGTGTGTTTATATTGTTTAAGATATTTAAGAATAGCTAAATTAAACTTGATTTTTCTTATTCGTTGTATACCAAATGTTAAATATACTACTTAACAAAAAATGATAAAAATAATTATAATCTCAAAATATAAAATATAAATATTTTTAATCATTAAAATATAATTTTAATTAGTATCGTTTGTTTTGCTTCATAAAATAACACTAATTAAAATTATATATTTCAATTAATAATATCGTTTAAGCACTCAGCCAAGCTAAATTACCAGCAGCAAAAACAAATATCTCAACTAATCAGCATGAATAACAAGAGATTTTTAAACCTGTCCAACATCGATTACACAGTATGAAAAACCAAGAAAAACAAAGTTTTTATTTATAAGTTATATTAATGTAATTTTTTTGTGATTTTTAAGGTTTATGATTAATATTAATGTGTTTTTTTAATTTCAAGGAAAGTTTAACGTAGTTTCTAAAAAACATTTATTTATGTATTTATTTGAGTTAAGTTATAGAGAAGGTTTTCTTTATTTCTTGGAAAGATTGTATTAAGTGGAGGTTGAACTTAAGAATTTTTAATAATTTTAGTGTTATCAATTGAGTTACAACTCAATAATTTTTATTTTTTATCTTATGAAAAGGCTATACAAAATTTTAAGAAATAGAAAAAAAAATTAGTTAAATAATAAATAAGCACCCATAGAGTTTGACAAAAACAAATTAATCTCATATGACTTCTTCACTTTCTCACACATCTATTCCACACCTTTCTTTTACCTATCTCTCTAATTCATCAAACAAATTACATATTATTTATTTGATTTCTTTCCTCCCTTTATTTATTTTATTTTATTATGATTTAAAAAAATTGTAAAACCTGAAATTTAAAGCTACAATGTACTGAAAACTCTCATCCTTAGGTCGGTTGTAATATTTTCCATCCTTTCTTTTAATTACACCAATCTAAAAAAATTGGGTAACAAAGTTTTAATCTCAAATTGGTTTATGTTTCCGTTTCCATTTTTAATTTTAATTATAAAATCATTACCTTCTTTTTTCTTTTCAAAAATTTATATAGGAAAAAAATGAAAGTAAGGAAAAAAATTATTTTCAATATTTTTATATAAGTTTTTTTAAACTACAAATAAAATAATAATTTTATAATTAAAACTTAAAAAAATAAAAAACGTAAACTAAAAAAGCCTAAAAGTTTCATTCTGCCATTATTGACAAAAACAAAACAGACTTTTTTGACGTAGGTATTGGGAAACCAAGTTTGGTGGCCTCCGAACCACCCATTTATCAGTACAAATTAGTCATAACCTTCTTCCGTACATTTTGTATGTTCGTTCACATGATGTGCTCACCCTTCTCTTTGTCTCAAATTCAACTATTACCAACAAATCCGTAATCCATAATAATTTGCTTTCCGTGAACAACGACCTATCAAATTTTTCTTTGCTTATCTTTTGACTACATGTGTTTTTAAGTTGATAGGTGCCTTTTTAAAAAAGTTTTAATTTGTTTATTTTATTAGTTTTAGGTTAATTTAATTAGAGATGTGTCAGCTTAATCTACTGTCACAGTTTGATTGACACATATGTCACTTTGAATGAGAATAGGTCATACTGTCCCTTAAATGTATGAATTAACTTATTTAAGGTTTTGTCTGACTAGTCTATTTAATCAGGTAAAGACTTTTTTAAAAACTTATTGATACGAGGTGCTAACCAATTCCTGAGATATTCGGGGTGGCATTGCGATAAAGCTATGTCATCAGATTACCTATCTACAAATGGCTCAGATGGTGTATTTGAGGTCTAAGACTCATGGCAACCATGGTTCCAAGATTATGACCTTGATCCTATCCTAACAGCTAGACAATTAGTCAGAATTGGTATGGGCTACATGTCCTTACAAACGCGGTAGTTATAGTAAGTTAGGAAGAATGTCAAATCAATTCCCAAGCTAAGGTAAACACTATAAATACAACTCATTTGTTACTAAAGAGGCATCTGATCTAATCTGAGAGTTATCTCCGTAATACTATATTTCCTGTAATACCGTACTGACTTAAGCATTGGAGAATCTTTTGTAGGTTCCCCATATAACATCCTTAATTTTTAAAATAAATTCCAATAAATCAAATAAAATTTCGTAAATAATTCAAATTTCCAAAACAGAATTTGAATTAAACAATTACAAAATCAGTTTTACAAAATCCGACCGGCTCTTTTAAGTTTACAATAAAAAAATAAAGCACTCGGTAATCTCAGGAGCCGGCCAAGGCTTCTACCAAACTACACTTCGAGCAGCAGAGTGACTTCTCATATCATGGTTGGGCCCTTCATTCACTGTAAAAATGATAACAGTAGGGGGTAAGCATAAACATATCAAATAACAGTTATTGAATTGGATTAAAAGTCCAATTAATAACTATATTCATAAACAAAACCGATCACAAATCATTCACAATAATTATATACTCATGTTGCTCACAATAACAACACTGAGACATATATACTCATCATAAAATAGCATGTTATCTCAATAACACATAAATCAGTGTATGCACATGCTCAATCAAATGGATCCATTAAGTCTTTTACACATACTTAATCAATGATCAACCAAAATGGGATCATTATTAACTCTTTCAAATTTTGTGTTGCAACACTGGCTCCCCGAGCCATAATTCAGCTCCTCGCTGATCCGACCGTTTTACAGGTACCAAACCGCTCTGCGCCCATAATGTAACACCGAGTACCACTCCCAAAGTGATAGCGGTCATCTACTCAGTGCTACGGGCCGGCCTTGAGTCACACTCAAAGGCGTCCGTGGTATATAGGAACCACCACAGGGTCTATGCCTTTATCAGGTCGTCCACAACTGGACCGGCATCACAGGCCTCCTGCAGTCCTGTGTGCGTTTCAATACAATTGATATATCAAACAAATATCAATCATCAATCATATATCCACATCATCAACTCATATCATATCATTCCACTCGGCATAATAACCAACATAGCATGCAATTATATACCATGAAAATTCATGAATATAATTCATATCATAATCATCAATCTCATGCCAACATCCTCAATATCATGAACGACAACATCACATATAAACTCAATATGAATGGAAAGTAATTAACATAAAGTATGTTATTCAATTGGGGTCTCATTTCATACATATATCACATATAACACATCAATAATACCCCAAATCCATTCATAAACCATCTATTTGAGATGTACGCTCCCCCTACCTGGAATTAAAGAGTTTCAGTAGCTTTAAAAGCTATAATCCAGTCACTACTCCAGAATTTCGACTGGAATTGCAGTCTTGTACCAGTTCCAAGCCTTCGTTGTAAAGAGAAGAAATGAAGACTTGATGTTCTTCCTCGTTTAATAGTTCCAGTAAAGATTGGAAATAAGAGAATTTTAGATGATAATTTCACTTTCAAAAGTTCTTCCATTAATCCAGCAATGGAAGTATTTATATACATCTTTCACGTAGAAGAAACATGAATGAATTGAAGTATTCTGACACACGTCTCTTTAAATGATAAGAAAGGATTAAGATATTTAATGAAAAGGGGACAGCACATTAAAAAGGGTCCCATACTTAGAAAATATCTGAAAAGTGAAGCTGCTAGAAAGTAGTAGAACAGATTTACGTGGAAATCTTCAGTAATTAAAATAGTCGTTAATTCCGACTCGGTTTTCAGCTTATTCCGACTCAGTTTCCGCATTCTGGGCATCTCTTTCCGAGAGGATTTATCACAGCCCCTGTCCGCTCGGAATTCCTTTATTCGGAGGAAATTCACTCGGAATGGTTTCTTCTCATGAAACACTCGGCTTCCTTTCCTCAGAAATGACCTTTTCACAATTGTCTTATTCGGAAATACCTTAATCAGGCATATCTCACTCGGATATACCTTTTCCCGAGTCAAAGTCTCCCTCTTGTGTCACTCGGAAGTCTTCCATTTCAAAAGATCACTCGGGGTCAAGGACAATCCCGAAGATAAAACTGAGCACAAGCTCTCGGTAATCATTAAATATCGACCCAAACACAAATTAAATGAAGGGTCCACTTCTCGGGAACAAACCACTCGGAATTATTCACTTAGAAACACATTCATTCGGAATTAAAGTCTTTCTTTATCCAGAAACTCTTCCTGGAAAGACTTACCCAGAATGTTTCACTCAGAAGTGTCACAGAGACACTTCACTCGGCAAACCATCCACCCAGATATACTCCACTCGGGAGTTTACTAGTCGGAAATATCTTTCCGAGAAGTACCTCCACTTCTCTCAGAAACAACCCATTCGGAATCATTTAGAAATTCTTCTTTAATCCCTTTTTAAATTATTTTTCTAAAAATCATAAAAATTGGGATGTTAAACCCCACCAGTGTGTTCCCTCGACCTCGGTGCGGACAAAGAACGTCAATTCCATCCTTAACTTCAAGAACCTAGGATTCCCACTGAACCTGGGTATAAAATACTGTACTCCACTGAGGCGGTGTAAAACTGAGAGCCTGAGAGGTAACTATGGTTAAGGTCACCAATCTTTGACCCCGGTCAAGACAGTCAACTCTTGACCCCGGTTCCTGTATAGAACACTTATTTAATTAAATACGTTAGATTTGAGTTTTTGAAAAAAGTATTTCTAACTTGTTGAAATATAATTTTTAATATACTATACATATGATATCTTTTAGTTCAACCTTTGAAGCTTAAAAATTTATATGTAGGTTGTGTCTAAGATAGACCAATTGATCTATTTAATACATGCTTATTTAAATAGTTTGGGCCTAGAAATATAGCTTATGTTAAGTTAGATCTTTGTATATTCCCACCCCTATTATGAAAAATTGATTGACTGGTGAGTTAACTTAAAAATTAAGAAAAATATTTAAAATATTACAATAGAATTATAACTTTAAAATATATTTTGATATTTCACAATCAAACTTTTCTCTGAAAAATAACTTTTTTTAAAAAAAAGGCAGTAGACTTTGGTTAACACAAATTCAAACTAAAAAGATACAAGATATAAAGATTTGGCACAACAAATTTATACTAGTTTATGTCCAGTAGCTTCAGACTTGAAGAATTTTTACTATGTAAAAACGTCTTTTTACAAACACAGCACAACTCGTGCCTCAAGTATTCTTGACTCTAGTCATTTATAGCTTAAACCCAAGTATTCTTTCAACAAGTCACTCTTGGTTCAATACTCAGGTATTCTTTCAAAAGCCTCTACAGGCCAACAATGTTTCCCTCAAGAAATAAGACTGACAACACACCAGACTTTGACAAAGGTTATGATTTGAGAGTGTGTTTGTGTCTTTGGTAACTTAGTGTACAATAGAATGAAACTTAAAATACAAAAGTAGAAAACAAAGACTAAGTCTGCAAGAAGTAGAGATACAAAGAAGTCTTTGTCTTTAAAACGAAAGTTTTGATTCAATCACTTGTGTTTTTCAGTTTGTTGCTTTTATGTCACTTATTTCTCTGAGTCTGAAGTCTCTTTGTATTTATAGGCCATTAAAGATAGTCGTTATAGTTCCATTGACGAGAAATAGTTGTTTGAAGCATGTAGACTTTGAGAGTTGAGAAGAAGACAAAAGTCTGAATCAAGGATCTTTAGAAGTTGCACTAAAATTGAGTGTCTTAAGCATTATAGAGCAAAAGTCCTCTTGTTGGGTATCAACTATCATGAACTTTTACAAAACAGGCTTGGTTGACCTTCTGAAGCATCCTGACTCAAGTACTGATTAGTGTTAACTTTTCAATTAGCACAGAGTAACTTATTCAGTTTCTTCTCCATGCAAGCCTTGGTTTTCCAAAGAGTTTGTCTTCTTGTTCATTTCAGTGATAAGAGCCGTTTTAGTTTTGAAAGAAACTAGATTTGAGGCATCTTCAAAATATCTTTGTGTAGATCAATGTAAAGTCATAATAATGTTCTTATATACCAAGAGTTTGAAGTTGAGTTTGAAGTTTGATTGCTTGAAGAGATGTGTATGCTGAGTATGAAGAGTGAAATTGATGAAGAACTTGACTCAACAGTCCTAAGTCTGAAAAGACACACTTGAAGAATTGCCTTGTTACAGACTTGGATAAATTTTGATTTGTCCCACGCAGACTTGGTCTTAAAATCTTTTGCATTGCTCAATGTAAACTTTAAATGATTGACTCCCCCTTTTATTTATAACATATGCATCACATACTTAAAGACAAAACACCCCAGTTGGTCTCTGTCTCTGTTACGGTCGGACACTTAGGTCCTCCGTTTAGTTAGTTAGTCTCTTTGATCCACCACGCCCATCAATGTCGGACAGTTAGGTCCTTGCCGTTAACAGATGCCCAAAGTCCGTTGGAAGTAGGTGACGTGGATCGTTAAGTGCCAAGTGGGACATCCATGTAAGCATCAAACGACGTCGTTCCCATTTGACGCATTATAGAATCAAAACGATGTCGTTTAGCTTTAGTAGAACGTCATCGTTTTGTTTGGTCATAGTAAACGACAGATAGAAACATAGGGGCTCATTGCCTTCTCTCTCGTTAGCGAACCCTAATCCCCCAATTCTCTGAATTCTCTCTCGAATCATAATACCCTAATTTCCCCTAGTCTCTGAATTCTCTTTTGAATCGTAATATCGTAATTTCCCCATTCTTCCCAAGTGTCTCACGTGAAGCGAAACCCCAAGCCCCAATTCATCGGTGTTCTGAGGGATCGTGTTACAATTTTGTCTCTTCTATCGTGTTACATTTTTGTTGTCAATGATGGGAGATAGTGTTGAGGTTAGTAAATCCTAAACCATTATGTTTTTTATGATGTTAGGGTTTTTTTATAATGTTAAGGTTTTGTGCCTTTTATTGAGTTCAAACATGTTTTGTGGGTTGTTTGGTTTGTTGAGTTCGAAAATGTTATGCGAACATGTATTGAGTTGTTTTATTTTTCAAACATGTATTGATTTGTTTGAGTTGTTTGAGTTGTGTTAGTGAAGATGGTTTTGTTGCTTAGGGTTTAAAGTTGTTTGAGTTGTTTTATTTTTTGAACATGTGTTTTTTATTATGCCTCTATTTTACGTTTATTATTATGCCTCTGTTATTGTTATGTTTTTGTCTACTGTCATGCTTCTATTAGTTTAATGAAGATGTTGATGTTTATGTGTTAGTTGTTCTGTTAGTGCTATGTTCAGTTGTTCTCTTTAGTGCTTAGGGTTCACTTCCTTCTCTTTAGTGTTTATTTGTAAAGGATGAGGTTCCCTTGTTTTCCATCCAAGCCCAATTTGTTTAGTGTGAAATGGAGTTGAATGGCAGGCCCTTGTATACCATCCAAATTCAATCTATTTAGTTTTTTTCATCTATTTAGGGAGCATTCTAATCAGTTTAGGGTTTAGGGTAACAACTTAATAAACTTGATTTTGTTGTTAATTTAGGGTAGGATATTCAGATCAAGCTTCATATTGGAGGTAGGTTTGTGGTTGATGGTCATGGGAAAAAAGGCTATAAAGGGGGTAAGTGGAAGAGTGGGAGAAGTTGGACCCTGATTATCTAGACTTCTTTGCCTTCATTAGGTTCGCTGAAAATCGTGGCTACTGTAGGATAAAGAAGATTTATTGGTATGACCCCAAATTTGAAATGAATGAAGGGTTGAATGTGTTGGAAGGGGACTCTGATATATTAGGCATGGTCAGATGTACCAATGACAACCAGAATGTAATGGAGGTATATTTTCAGCATCCAGTTGATGACATAGTATTGATGGATGTAGATGAGGGGAACCCTGTTGAAGCTAATAAGGTGAAGGTGATGGTTAGGGTGGATGATGAAATTGAGGATGTAAGTGCTAAGAGTATGGAAGAAGATGTTAGAGGCAGCTCTAGGATCAATGAAGAAGATGTTAGAGGGGGTGTGAGACCAATGTTGAAGGTTTAGAGGATGAGGATGAGGATGAGGATTGTAGTAAGAAGAAACAAAAAAGAAAGGTTCAGGAGAATAGGAAGTCAGCTATTCCTACCATATTTGACAGTGATACTGATGATGAGGATGTAGTTGAAAATGGGTTGAGTAGTGAAGGCATTGATCGAGGCTCTGATGACTCATGGGCTTCAAAGAAGTTGAAGACCCCTCAAGGTTCAGATGATAAGGATGAGGAAAGAGTGGTCTATCCTCAATACAATGAGAGAACTACCTTTGGCCATATAGTGCTTGAGTGTGAAATAGAGTTCGCTTTACTTGCTATCTTTAAACATGTAGTGAAAGATTATAATGTACATCTAGGTAGGGAGTTTCAATGGGTGAATAATGACAAGGTTAGAGCCAGGGCAAGGTGCAAGGGCAAGCATTGTGGTTGGGAAATTTTTTGCAGTCTGAACCCAATTAGGCAATCATATCAGATTAAAACCTTCAATGACCATCATACATATGTGAGGGTTTTCAAAAATTCAGCATGTGACCAGCAATGGGTTACAGGGAAGTTGGTGAAGTATATAAGGAGGCATTGTAATATTACACATTCAGGGGTGTATGAATTGTTTAGGGAAAGGTACAAAGTGAAGCTGGAGGATAAGATGATTTACAGGTCAATGAAGAGGTCCAGATAAGTGATTAAAGGCAGTGAAAAGCAACAGTTCGCCATGTTATGGGACTATTACGAGGAACTATTGAAGAGAAACCCAGGGTCAACAATGAAGATGGAGTGTGAGCCACAACCTGAAGGCCCCCCAATGTTCAACAGGTTATACATCTGTTTAAAAGGGTGTAGAGATGGATTTATAGAGTGCAGGAGACTACTAGTGGAGCTTGATGGGTGTTTTTTGAAAGGATACTATAGAGGGCAATTGTTGACAGCTGTAGGACAGGATGCCAACAATCACATATGGCCTATTGCTTATGGGGTTTGCCAGGTTGAGAACAAAGATAATTGGAAATGGTTTCTGGAGCTGCTACATGCAGATATAGGTGACTACAAGGAGAGGATGCTTACATTTATGAGTGACATGCAGTAGGTATATTTTATTAAACCCCCATGCTCTAGTGGTTTTCAAACAGTAATACATTCTAATAACTAATGCTTGTATTTTTTTTGTGTTTTTTTATAGGGATTGATACCAGTACTGCAAGAAGTTATGTCTGGTGTGCCACACAGATATTGTGTGTGGCACCTATGGTAGAACTTCTCTAAACAATGGAGAGGGAAAGAACTTAAGGGAATCCTATGGCAGACAACTAGGTCAACAACCCCAAATGAGTTTGAAATATATATAATGAAGATTAGGCATGTGAATGACAAGGCTTGGATGTATTTGGCTAAATTTCCAAAGGAGGCATGGAGCAAGGCATTCTTTGATGAAAATTGCAAAGTGGATAACATCACAAATAACAATTGTGAGGTGTTGAACTCTAAACTTGTGCATGTCAGGTGCAAACCTGTTGTAACCATGCTGGAAGAGGTAAGGACCTACCTCATGGTCACCATACGTAACCACAAGCTTGTTGTTCAAGTGGCCTCAATACTCAAGAGAGAGGGTGAATTGAGTTTTTAAAAATTTAACTTGGAAAGCTTTTGAAATTGATTCCTTTTTGCAAAAGATGTTCATATGCAAGAGACAACAAATGTAGTGCGGGAAACAATGTAAAAGAATATGCAGAAATCACTTAGACAATTTATCAAACACTTGGTATGCAGAATTTTAACACAAGTTATTCAAGCAAGTTTAAGAGAAGCTGTCACAATCAACAATAATAACCCAGCCAGATACAGTATGTTAATGCAAGAGAGTAAGGAAGAGAAACTTGCAAACCGATTTAACGAGTTCCACCAACCCGGTGTACGTCTCGCTTTCAAGTAACCCACTTGAAGGATTTCCACTATTAAAGTTCAGAGATACAAGCTATGAGCAATTGCAGTTTCCTAATGTCCCACATTCAAGAACTCAATCCTCACTAGCATAAAGGCAACCCACCCAATCTCTCAAACTCTCAATACCCAAAGGTTGAACCCCAACCTTTGTGACCACTCAACCTAGAGTGAAATTTAGTGTTTGATGTTTGTGTTTACAAGTAATTAATTCTCTCAATAGAGTGGATAAGTAATTGAAAGCTCTCACAAATCTAGTAGCTCTCAAAGAAGAGAGGATATACAAATTTTCGCTCAAAGTTTCAGAACAATGAAACTATACACGAAAAATTGAACTCACAATGCACAAATGAAAGCTTTGATTGATTGCTTCTAGTAGTTGTCTATTGTGCTTGAGTTGGAGATCCATTTATAGAGCCTTGGAGGTCTTCATAGCCGTTGCACATCATGGTTCCAGTTTGTCTCTGCGTATAGTGGGTTTTGGATCTATGTTTCCCACTTAAAGATGTCTTTTTAGTGATGTTTCCCACTACTTGAATCGATTCAGAGCATTCTGACTTGACATTTTGGGTTTCCAGTAGGTGTGAATCGATTCAAGCATTGGTGAATCGATTCAAAGCATTCTAACTTGGCATTTTTGGGCTTTCAAATTTGTGTGAATCGATTCAAGCTTTGGTGAATCGATTCAGGCCATTCTGTTTTGAGAATTTTGGGACTTCCAGGCCTCTGAATCGATTCATACGTGTGTGAATCAATGCAAGCAATGTTGTTGGGTGTTTTTCCATGCTTTTTGATGTTTCCTTGAAGCGTTTTGGGTCATGGTTCCTTTCCTTGATCCTTATGAATTACTTTCTTCTCTAATCGTTTGGAAGCATGTTCTTCATGGTTTCTTGGTGTTTGATTTGAACTTATCAAATCCTTTTGTATATGCATTTGTTTTTGATCCATGAATAGTGTTCTTCTTGTTCTTGTGCACTTGTCATTATCAAAACCTATTCACAACATGCAAATACAAAGCTAAAGTTAACAGGACATGCTGGGAAGTTGACCCCAATCCAGCAGAGTACGCTAGAGAAGCATAAGTCTGCAAGTAACAACTGGACAGTTGTTTGGACACGTATCTGATCATTATTTAATTATTATTTAATTATTATGTAATTATTGTTTAATAATTATTTTATTTTCTTTTTGTTATTACCCTGACTAGGTGATGGTGGGATTGAAAAGTACGAGGTCAGTTGCTTCCCAGAGAGGGTATTTGTTAATTTGGGAACACAGAAGTGCACATGTAGAGTATGGCAACTGACAGGTAAATTACAGGTTTATTGTTTAACTGAAAAGGTATCTGTTAATTGGGGTATATTTTATTAACTGATGGGTTGCATGTTAATTGAAGGAATGTCATGCAAGCATGCTTATACAACCATAGCTCACAAAGGAGAGAGACCAGAAGACCATTGCCATGTTGGCTTGATGATGACAGCTTGGGATGCAACCTATCAGCATTATATCGAATCAGTACCCGATTCAGGGTTTTGAGAGAAAATAGAGTTTATCCTACCAATTCCACCAACAATTCAGAGGACCATTGGCAGACCCAAAAAACAGAGAAGAAAAGTGGATGAGAATACCCAAGAGTCAAAAGAGAAGGATGCAACTAACAACGGGGAAAACAACTATAAAAGAAAGATGAAAAGAGACTGCAACCAGGAAAATATGGTGAATGTGGTGAAGTTGGACATAGGAAGCTTTCATGTCCAGTAGCTAGAGATAGGAGAAACGCTGAACAAGCATAGGATGCCAACCCCACACCACAACAGACCCAGGTTGCCAACCACACACAACAACAGACCCAAGAAGTTAACCCCACACCACAACAGACCCAGGAAGTTCTTGAAGTCATAGCCTCACAGCCCATGTCTCGGACAGATACCATCACACCTGTTAGGAGGAGTCCAAGGTTGGCAGCTTCTGTAACACCCCTAATTTCGTTATTTCTTATTTAAAATAAAATTTCAAAGGAATTTGATTATAGTTCTTTAGAACTTTTTGATTGTTATATAATTTAGAATTTTTTAGAATTTTTTTATTTTTTTATTTTTTTTATTTTTATTTTTATTTTTATTTTTATTTTTATTTTTTTTTAGAATAACAAAAATACCCTTAACCTTTCATCTTGATCCGGTCCCAACACCGGCCCCCAAGAGCATGGTTTTAATGCCTTGCCAGATCAGCATTTCGAACAGGAGAAATACGTTTCAAATCCTCTATGATTACTCTTATACGGAGTACATACCGCCAAGGCATGTTACTCCGCCAAGGCATGTGACTCTGCCAATGCTTGTTACTCCGCCAAGGCCTATTACTCCGCCAAGGTGGAAAGTATTAAAAAGATTGTACACATACATAAAGCATTTCCAATGCACACTACTCCGCCAAGCCATAGGCTCAATACAGGCGGAATACCAAAATTCCCATACTGCGAAGCGAGCCCATATTTATAACCCCGGCACGAGATTGACTTTGTCTTGAGAGGTTGAAAATGGGAATCAAGCTGTCACGCATAAGAGGGAATAACAAGTAAAATAATGAAGCATTAACGCTTTCCAAGTGAGTGGAAATACCCACTACAGTGATGGTGCTTGTGAACGGCGCAGGGATCCACTACCTTTCTTGCATTATGCCCGAAAACAAGGAACGGGTCCTACCAATAATAGAGCACCAGTAACAGGTATATAAACCTCAGTAAAAAGGTATAGTGGGGGATCCCCTAATTCTGAATCTTACACTCATACTTGCATAATTCTCTCAGATTTGCTTTCTAAGTCTAACAGTACTTCAAAATACTGACTTGAGCGCCGGAGAATAATTACAGGTACAACCACCAATTATGTCAAGGCAAAGGAGGCTATTCCAGGCAGACAACTACACCGCCGCAGAGTGCATTGTACTACGCGCCTAGTATACAAGAGTACTCCATATTTGTATCTGTATAAGGCCCTCCTCACATCAGATTTTACCTTACATGTACATTTTGAATTGTTTGACAATCATACCTTTACACCCCCTGTAAAGAACAGTTCACATCTAATAACCAAAATGCCACTGCCGACATCATCGTTTACATCATAGCTTACATCATCGCTTACATCATCGCTTACATCATGAATAGTAAAATAAATAATTAAATAATCTTAAATAGTAAAATTTTCTTCCTATAAATAGATGGCTCATTTACAACATTTCCACACCAAAAATTAGAGAGAGAATCTAGAGAGATAGTGCGTAAGAAATTAGTGGAGAGTAAATTCTTTTGGTAAAAAGAAGTTTTGCCGGAGGTGTAAGGTAATAACTTTCTTCTATATTCTTTTTATAATTTTAGTTTATTTTTTTTGCACTCTTAAACCATTAATATACTAGTACTATTATGAATAAGTTACTATAGTAAAAATAAATTACCACTGTATTATTTTTACTATTTACAGTTACTATTCAAAATTTACTATTTATTATCACTATTCATAATTTATCATTTACTGTTATTATTCAAATTTATCATTTACCGTTATTATTCAAAATTTATTAGTTGTTGTTATTATTCAAAATTTACTATTTACCGTTACTATTCAAAATTTACTATTTACCATTACTATTCAAAATTTACTATTTACTGTTACTATTCAAAATTTACTATTTACTGTTATTGTTCATGATTTACCATTTACCACTATTATTCAAAAATTTACTATTCACGATTTACTATTTACTATTACTATTTAAAAAATTACTATTTACCGTTACTATTGATGACTTACCATTTACCGTTACTATTTATTATTACTATACACATTTACTATTTATCATTCTGATAGCAATCTTAATTTTTATCTTAAGCTTATACTGAAATAGATTGGTATTAATATTTCTAGAAATTGGAGGCGCAAAGCAAATCTCTTTTGGGTAACAATTCAAGGTAAGGGGGAGTGAGATAAGAGTATAATATGAAAAGACATAAGAATAATGGGAGGAGTCCCCTACTCCTTTTAAATTTAATAATATTAATATTTTAAAATATTAACTTTTTAACTTAAAATTTTTAATAAATTTTAAATTAAATATCTGATTTAACTAACTCTAACCTACCTATGCAAGGACTTGGACTTTTATAACCTATATAAACTGGACTATACCTATGCAAGGACTTAGACTACTATGACCCATATGGACTGAACTATACCTATGCAAGGACTGGATTATATGAACTTACATATACCTATGCGAGGAATTGACCAAAAGGACTCAAATTGACTATATTAATAATCATTAAATTTTGCATTATGATATGTATTAATGATATTTAATTGATTTGATTATGATTGATTGATTGATTGATGATATTTAGTTATAATTGATAATGCTTGATTTTGATTGATGATTTTGTAATGTGGAGTTTGAGCATATAGCGAGCATGACGGAAAGCTAAAATTCAGTAAGAATTTCTTACCTTACTCTTTAAATTTTTATTATCTTTTATTTCTTCTTAGAAATTATTTTTATATTTAGAATAAAAAATTAGTATTTATTTTAGAAAGTAGACATTTTATGAAAATTAATTAAGATAATTAAATTTTGAATTAAAGAAAAAATTTTGTAACTTTAAGTATTTACGGTTAATGATTTAAAGATTATTCTCTTTTAATAAAATAAAATTTTTAAAAAGAAAATTATTTTATTCCAACTTAATAACTAAAGATATTTGGAAATAATTGAGATTTCTAAATTTGATTTTGTTAAGATTTAATTTGAGAAAGATTATGTAAAGTTTTATATGAGAAAGTTTTTAGATATTTAAGGCTTAGAAACTCAAATTTCAGTGAGATTCAAAAACTGTACCAAATTTATTTCTGTGGGACAGAAATTCAGAGAATTGAGAAAATATACAGTTTATTGAAATGATATTGTAAACCTTTAAGGGATTTAATAATTGAGTTTCTAAAAGCCTTAACCAACTCAATACGTGAGTAGTTCATGCATCATGAATCATTAAAGTGAAATAAAATGATATTGTCTGGGGACGGATTATAGAAACCGAGGATACATTAGAGGAGGCTTAATTACGAGCCTTGGGATGAGAGGGTGTGAAAGGGTGCTTCAGGGGACTGGGGTAGCTCCCTAGTGTCGGGTACTTTCACAATAAAAATTTTCTCAATTTGACTAGTCTCTAAGTGTTTCCATGCCAGTTGAGCTGTTCATATTATTATTATCCGGACTTATGGAACAGTGTAAACTCCTGGTTGGCCCAGTACAAATTAAAATTTAAGGGCCCACATATATAGGTAAGTTATGATGAAGATATTGCATAACATTCATGCATTCATAATTGATTGTGTATGTGATTGTGATTGATATTATTATGTATTGGTTTGTGAAAACCCTTTGTTGCTTATGTCTTAATCGAGAATATTATATTCTGTTTCTCACTCTTTTCTCCGTGTTTTTGTTTCACATGTTTTAAATTGATGGTTCAGAGGGAATGATCGAAGAATATCGGCAGTAAATATAGCACGTTCTAGAAAGGGAGCTCGGTATGAATACCGTGGTCCAATGAATAAATAATGTTAATAAGTAACTGCTTCTGGGCCATGGAGTTTCCTCTCTTTCTTATAATGTTTAATGTTTATTTTCTTCGGATGAATGTACAAATACTTTATAAAGTTTTAATAATATTGAGGTATTTTAGAAATAATGTATATAATTTATTCCGATAGTTTCTTTTTAACAATCATATCTTTAGTAAAAAAATTATGAATTTTTATATATTTTATTAAGGTGTAACAGAGGGTGTTACAGCTCCTGGCAGGTCTCCACAGCCTGCTCAGTCAAGTGCCACAAGTTCACCACCCAACAACCAATATAATTGAGGAGGAAATTGTCATTCAAAAAGCCAGGAGCCATGGTTTTCATAGAAACCCCCAAATGCGAGAAATGATTATGTTCATGTTCTTGAAAACACATGTTATGAGAATAGTTTTATGAGAAATGGTTTTATGTTAATTCCAGGTCCTGTGATGTATGAGATTTCTAGGTCCTCTGTTGTATGACCCGTGAACAAAAGCTTTCATGTATTTACTTTATTCAGGTCATTCGTTGTATGACTTGTTTAATGTGACAATGGTTTTATGTATTGAGCAGTCATTTTATGTTTTTAGTGGTTACTTTCTAGGTCTTGTGATGTTTAATTATGATTCAAAAGTGGTTTTCTGTTGTTACTTTCCAAGTCCTGTGATGTTTCAGATATGGTTTTATGATGTTGCTCTATATCTGGTTCATATTACATATTACATAATTAGTGCAATATTTGCTCAATTCATCAAGCACAATAGACTACAATTAATGGAACAAAATGGTAGCCAAAAAAACTAAAATCAACATCATGTAAATATTTTTGGCCAACTCATCATGTACAATGACTACAATTAATGGAACAAAATGATGGCCAATTCATCATAATAACTAACCTTATTAATTCCATTAATTTCATTAATACTATTAATTCCTTTTCAGTTCCAGCTTACATATTTGCTACATAAAATGGACCTCAATGCTACAAACTCAAATATAGGACAACTCAAAACTTAAACATAATACTTATGTACATTAAAAGTAGGATCCTCATTACAAATTGGATAATTATAACCAACAACACCATTACACTTTCATCATCATAACCAACAACCCCATTACAAAAAAGAAAACTATAACACAATGAGTAACAAAAAGCATCTTCAACTTTAACAGTTCTTGCTGGGTTTCCATGAACCCTTTCTTGACCAACGATTCCACTTAGGCCATGGCTTCACAAACACCACTATCAACATCATATTTCTGCCTTGACATCACATACTCCATCTCTGTTAGCTTACACATGAGGGTATTCCTCCATTCTTCCTCGTGGATTGCAAAATCCCCATCCTGGACCCAAGCAAAAAAATCACATTTGCCTCCACAGAGTCGTGCACATCTCCAAAAATTGTTCACTGTGTGGGACACACGCAGTGCGGGAGGGTCACCACAACGGCAACGGAGACGACGTCGAGATTGGCTAGATGATGAGGACGATGACCCCTGGGTGGGGTTTTGACTCCTCCCTTCCATGCTGATTAAAATGCGAGAGATGAAGAAAAGATAGAGAAAACACAACAGAGGAGATGTCAATCAGGAGAAGGAAGAAGAGATAGCCAAAACGCGAGTGAGAAGGACAAGGGGAAGAAGATGCGATCTTGTAGGGAGAGAGTCTTGGAAGGAGAAGAGGGAGAAGAAGAAGGAAGGGTCTCAGAAGGAGAAAAGGGAGAAGGAGAAGGGAGAGGCTGAGAAGGAGAAAGAGAATGGGTAGTCTGAGAATGACGAAAGGAGATAAGGAGAATAAGAAGTGAGACACGTGAAATTTAGTAGGGTTTCCATAGGCAAAAGCAACGTCGTTTGATGCTTACATGGACGTCCCAGTTGGCACTTAACGATTCATGTCACCTACTTCCATTGGGCGTTTGGTACTGTTAACGGCAAGGACCTAAGTGTCCGACGATGATGGACGTGGGGGATCAAAGAGACCAACTAATTAAACAGAGGACCTAAGTGTCCGGCTGTAACAGAGACAGGGACCAACTGGGGTGTTTTGTAACATGTTAAATAACACGTAGCCAGACTTTATTTAATAAAAGGCTTGAGCGTGCGTTATTAATAAATATTGGGGTCTTTAAATAATATTTAAAATATTTAAAATCCTTTATAAAATAGACTTGGTTCTAAAGTAAATATATTTTAAAATATTAAATACTATATATTATTAATATATTTAATAAATTTCTCGTGAATATATCTTGAAAATGAGAGACTAATTTTTCGGCCTCAGTTGGTTATAGGGTCTCCTCAAACTTACAATTTTCGAAATTCAAACATAAGACCACATTATCCTCTGAAACCTTGATTCTTAAGGATCCAATAAACGACCACCATACCGACAAATATCGGATAGTTAATTAATTGTTTAATAGACAATATTGAATTATTCATATATATTTTCAAAATCGTATACTATAACTTACGAGATAAAATCTATCAACAATAAAATAGGAAAAAAAATAAATCAATAGCACTTTCTCAATTTCTATTTTTAATCATTCTAATAAGCTTATATAAGGGTATGAAAAACTTCTGTCCATCATCGTCTCTTCACTTCTTGAAGAATGTATACAAAAGATGGTAAAAAGTTTTAGTTATATTGTATTCTTCCATCCTATATTCAACCCTAAATTTTTTTTCCACAAAAATAAATAATTTAGAAATTTGAAAACATCTCATGGGTTCATAAACTAAACCAAACAATCAATAAATTTTAAATAAGTCAAACTTAAAAAAAAAAAATAGTTGATAAAAAACTCAACTCAAACATAACTTAAGTAAAATTTTATTAAATCCAACTCTCCCTACTAGCTACCAGTAAAGAATAAAATACAGTGGAGCGTCTAACTGGTTCAGAGTAGATGGATCAATTTATAAAACAACGCTGAAAATGGAAAAGATGAGTAACCATAACGAGGACAGGAGGCAGGAGCATACAGATTGATTCTCTTACACGACTTTCATCGAACACCTATCACTCTCCAACGCTACGTGTCCACCTCCCCATCCATCCCAACTTCTTCTTATCCCCTCAACCAAACCAGCACCCCTAACAACAATGAACCGCCTAGCATTTCCAAAATCCCTCGCGCAGCGTTGCAGAGCCATCCACAACACCACATGGAAGCAACTATGTAACCCTTGCGAAACGCAGGTGGAAAGTGCGGGTCCCGTGGCCTCTCTCCTCAAGTCCCGTTCCGTTATACGGTTCCGCGGCCCCGACACCGTCAAGTTCCTCCAGGGCCTCTTGACCAACGATGTACGGAGGTTCGGTGAACCTGTCGGTGAAAGAACCGAAAACTTCCCCACATCCAACGTCCCTGCTGCTTCGGTCCCTCCTATCTATGCTGCGTTGTTGACCCCGCAGGGAAGGTTCCTCTACGACCTCTTTCTCTATAAGCCTCCCACGTGTAACACCAAGCTCGATGAAACCGGTACTGGCCCTCACTCTAACCATGATGAACCCTTTCAATTGTTTGCTGATGTGGATGCTTCTGTGTTGGATGAATTGTTGCAAACCCTCAACAAGTGAGTTCTCTCTTTCTTTTCGCTTCCCATTGCTTTGATTCATGCTTAACATCTAACAATACTTGTAACCGGTTCATCCTTTTTCCTACTGGTTTTAAACATTTTAACGACAGTGGAACCCTAATGGCTTCGGCACTTCATGGCTTCTCTGATATGATTCTTGTTTTGTCATGCTCATAAATAGTGTCAACTATAATAGCTTAAAGGAACTCAGAATGTGATCTTAATCTATTAGTTCCAGTGTTTAATGTTCTCAATTCGATAAATCAATTCCCCTATTATTTATAATGCTGGTCAATTAAACTTTAAAATCAGACAAGAGAAATTTGTTCACATCAGCAATGTTCTAAGTGTAACCTATGCATCCCTAATCTGAACTATGGTATACTAGCTTCATTTAATTTTACACATAACATAACAGAACATTCCTTTAACCTGTGATTCTGTGAAGATGATATTTGTTATAGAATTCAAGACCTCAAGAGGGTTACTATATCTTCCAATTCTAGGAAGAACTGAGAATCCACCCCTCACATTAAGATAAGATCCCAAGATTTGAACATATCCATCAACAGAAAACACTTTTACACTAAAGGGCTCTAATAAGTAGCCTTATGCTTATGCTATCTAAATATATATCTGAAGTTTTATCCTTAAAGTTCACAAAATCATTTCTAAAAGTTCATCATGAACATCCGAAAATGTCTACTTGCATCCCTATTATTTCCCTCAGGATGGTACATTTGTTTGCTTAACTAGTGCCCTAACATTTACTTTAGAGTTATAGTTGGTGGACATTGAATGGTATAGAATAGAGCTAAACGTTTCCCTTGCAGCAAGGGTGTCCTTTTGTCATTCTTAACTGTTCTTATGCTATGTTGCACAAGTTCATGTTATCAAACTGATGAGCTAACCATTGGCGTGCACAAAGTAGATCATTTGGCTGTGATCAGAGTAAACTGGTTCATACCTCAATTATGTTTTTCAGTTGCACCCAATCTTCTTCCTACTCTTATTGTTTTATCGGTTCTTATTTCTGAGCAGCCTTAACATTTTAGTGCCGCAGATACCGGTTGAGGTCAAAGGTTGAGATTGAAAATGTCTCGAGCAATTTCTCATGCTGGCAGCGGTATGGTGCTGGCCTTCCTGAGAAGTCCTCACATGTAGAAGAACCAGAAGCGGCATCTGTTGGATGGGGTGCAGGTGTGGACCGTACTGCAATGTCATCTTCACACGGCAGTGATCATGGGTGGCAATGGTTTAAGGATCCCAGATTGATCTGCCTTGGTTTCAGAGGGATTTTCCCATCCAATATAACTCGTTAGTTATCTGTTTTTTGCTGCTAATAAGATTTTGTCTATTTATCATTGCAATCTTTTATATAATTGTGACAAATCTGTAGACATTTAGTCTAAATTCTTAAAGACTCCCCCTCATCTCGACTTGTTTCAGCACCTTTAATTGAGGCTGACAAAGAGACTGATGAACAGAATTTCCTTCTGTGGAGAATAGAGAAGGGGGTAGCAGAAGGATCGACCGAGATTCCAAAAGGTGCATGTTTGTTTTTTTGTAAAATCTCCTCAGAAGAATTTTTTTTGATGAGTTTCATGTCTCAATTATCTTGATTAATTGACCATGTCCAGGTGAGGCTGTACCGCTTGAGTATAATCTTGCTGGCCTTAATGCGATTAGCTTTGACAAAGGTTGCTATGTGGGCCAAGAACTCATAGCTCGTACACACCACAGGGGGGTTATTCGGAAGCGTGTAGTTCCTCTAAGGTTTCTTGATAATGATGGAAAAGGTAATGGTCCAGGGACTATTTGGCTTCTTTAGTATTGTTTATCGTATCATATAGTGACATATTCTGAGCCATTCCTCATCTGCTATTCCAGAAATAGTAAACAAAGTCATTCCAGGCTCAGAAGTATTGAACACGGCATCCAGCAAAAAAGCTGGTATAGTGACTACTGCCCTAGGATGTCGTGGTCTGGGGCTCTTGCGGCTAGAGGAAGCTTTCAAGGAGTCCGTTGCCTTGTCCATTCAAGGACAAGAGGATGTGAAGGTTGTCGCTAGTAGACCAGATTGGTGGCCTTCTGAATGGCTTCAAGATCATCAACAGCACACTGCTTTTGCCTAGGTTGCTGAATGCATTCAAAGGGAAAGTATTTATGAACAATTATCTAGGTGAATGAATAACCTGTACCGGGGAGCTAATGTACTCATAATGCTCCAGGACTCCAGTGGGTGAATAGTTCAACTGTGAAGACGGGATGGTGGCAGTTGTGGATTTTCTTGTGGAATGAGTTTCATTGTGGTTGAGATGGTTCGTCATTTTTCTTCCTCAGAAACCCCGACCTATAACAATTTTGTGTTTGTTAAATCTGCAAGGGATCGTATTTTTCTCTGTACCTGTGCAAAACCGTGCCGTTAACAGATGTTTCAACCATACATGTTGTAATGATGTTTTAACAAATAAAGCAGCGGAAAAGCGATACTAGCATTAACAATGTCGCGA
Organism: Clitoria ternatea; assembly: GCA_037962975.1. Classification (NCBI taxonomy): domain Eukaryota; kingdom Viridiplantae; phylum Streptophyta; class Magnoliopsida; order Fabales; family Fabaceae; genus Clitoria; species Clitoria ternatea. The sequence continues at coordinate 12,299,834 of CM075670.1, forward strand.
GTTGGTAATCCTTTATGGCAGTGGTGGATTTTCTTGTTGACTGAATTTCGTCATGGCAATGGTATTTTACCGTTTCTCCTACTTAGAACCTTAACGTTAAAACCATTTTGTGTTCATACTCAACATAACTCTAAATACTGCATTTGCAACTTTAGGGGGCTTACAGTTAGATCAGAGCAAGTGCAATAGCGTGGGTCAATTTTGACCCTTTTTTTTAATGTTTTTAAGGTAATGCATCTTCTTATGATATTACTCTTTTTCTTTTTGTTTTTATATATCATATTCAGGCTTAGGATGGATTTAGACAGATCATTATAGGCAGCAAATTTTTTCATTATATATCATATTCAGGCTTAGGATTTAGACAGATCATTATAGGCAGCAAATTTTTTCCAGCAAAAATTTAATAGTAGTGTATTTTTTGAGATTTAACTCGAGAGTAAACAAAAACAACTTCTTGTTTAATTTAATATAATGTTTACAATGAACAATTGAGAGGTCTTTTTTTTTTTTTTATCTTGGGCTTACGGGAATATTGTAAAGTGACATTAGATATAATTTATTAAACATTTTAAATTACTAAAAGACATATATTAAATATTTTTTGTAATTTTAAAATAATAAATGTCTCCTTTTAATAAAAGAATTATATCTTTAACTTCCTAAAATGTGTCATTATTAGAATGTGTCATTAGCACCAAAAAATGTGTAATTAGTTCTCAGAATACAAATTTACATATTGGTAGTAGTTAAATGCTAATGGAAAATTGTTAAAATTGAGTGGTCACCTTCCGATTGAGTTGTGTAAATGCACAACCAAACAAGTGTTTTTATTAATTACCATAGAGAATCCAAATACACAGCATACATTTTCCTAGCAATTCTTGGAAGAACCGATTTATGTTTTTATATTTTCCAATAGTACAAGCGTTATATGTGTCGGACTAAACATAGCTCACGGTAAATCGAGTGTCATGCAGTACCACAAGAGTTGTGCTGATAGAGATCTCATTACCACAGGAATCCCTTCGATTTACAATAAACTGAATAAAGAATATCCTTCAACATCCCCATGAAACATGAAACCCAGCTATTAGGAAATGTTTCAACGCCTCCTAATACCAATAGAAAGTAGTAGATGATTATTGAGCAGGGAACACACTCAGCTCTTGAATCACATCCACCATGGTTGGTCTTTGATCAGGATGCTCATGAGTACACTGTATTGCAAGCTTTGACAGCGTTTCTGCTTCAGATTTAGAATATCTTCCCCTAAGATTTGTGTCAACAGATTCATCAAATCTGAAAGACTCAACTGCCATCCTTATTGAACTACCTATAGCCTTCTTTCCAGATAGAACTTGAAGGACAATAACCCCAAATGCGTATATGTCACTCTTCTCAGTAAACCGTCCAGTAGTAATGTATTCTGGAGCTAAGTATCCCATTGCAGCACTCACTTTCAGTGCTGAGAAAACAACATCATCTGCAAGAAGCTTGGGTAGACCAGCATCCATGATCAATGGCTTGAATTGATGGTCCAGGAGAATCTTTTCAACTGATATATTCTGGTGAACTATTGTAGCTTTGCTTGCTTCGTTGCTGTGCATATATCCAATACCTGGCCATAAAAGAATAGCAAATATCAAACAGAAAGAAGAAATAGATGATATCTATAGTTCTATAATAGTGTCTTTTTTTTTTTTTGAATCTAAAGTATCTCACAGCCAAAAGCCAAAAAACGAGTCCCTTTGATGAGTTGAGATTCGAGTTTGTTCTATACACATGGTAGATTTGAGTCTCTGACAATATGTTAAAAGAACTCAATCTATCGGCTAATTGTGTCATGCTTTCTTGGCTATCTATACTCATATTTTATGCAACATGCCTTCAACCCTAAACCCCCAAAAAAGTAAGGCATTTTCAGGTTTAAATTGTTTGAATGACTATATTGTAATTCCTAGTCTCCTTCAATGTCCTTTTCTGCAAAATAATTATTGCTGGAGGTTTTCTGTCTGTTGTAATTCAATTGCAGAAATGACATTGCTGGAATTTTCTTTTTGGCTGAAAACTCTTTCTGTTGTACTATGTGCTGCTCAGAGAATATCTGTCAACATAAAACTTAAAAATAATATCCCTAGCTATATTGTTGTTCTCTAATCAAAATGGCATTCCATTTCCCCCACTAGGGTGAGTCTAATGGTATACGGGGTTTGACTTGTTTACTTAAGATTATATTTTCAAACTTAACTTCCCTTGTAAACTAAAAAAAATGACATTTCATTTCAGTAACCACCACTTTCATCAGGGTAACTAAAATTGGCAGCGATTACCAAAATGAAATACCAATTTTAATAAGAGAACAACACCAACTATATCTATGGTATTACCCAGTTTTGTGCTGAGAGTAACTGGAAACAACTAACCCTTTGCAATGCCCTTGATGATGGATACCCTCTTGGACCACTCAAGCACATGGTCACTTCCATCTTCTATGTCAAGATATTGAGACAGGTTACCCATGGTGGCAAAGTCATAGATAAGGAAACATTCACCTCTACTCCTTGAGCAACAAAAACCTCTCAGCCTGGCAAGGTTTTCATGTCTCAAAGAGGTTAATAAGCTCAAACCCTTTACAAATTCAGCCTCCTCAGTTTTGCAACATGTCACACTAATGCTTCTGATAGCCACAAGAGAACCATCTCTGAGAACTCCTTTATAAACTGCTGAGAATTTGCTCTTGCCCAATAAATTTGCTTCTGAGAGGTACTGTGTTGCAGATTCAATTTCATCCACATTAAACCTGAACTGGTTTAGATATTCACTAGATAATCCACCACCATCAGAATTTTGACCATTACACAATGGATCCCATCCACTATAGTACTCAATATTAACAAATGCAGATGGACTTTTTCTGTAGAACTCTTTAGGCTGGTCAGGACTAAGTTTTCCTTCAGAAGGAGAATTTGATGTGTTACTAATCCTCTGCTTTTGACGACGGTATCTGATGAATGTTAAAAATCCAGCACATATGAATGTGAGAGTAATGATTATAACACCTGCTGTGATGACAGTTTGAGGAAACCTTGTTGACTTTGAGCAGTGGGTATGGTTACAGAGCAACTGGATATTTGCAGGCTCTGGGAGAGCCTTTGCAGTATTACTATTTTTGGGCTGGTATTGATCTGAGGTATCAATGTGGTTAACGTTTAGATCTTGATCTTTGTTGCAGGCTCTCAAAGTAGAAAACCCAACTCCACATAAACCTGGGTTGTTTTCACCTTGGAATCCTTCCCCAAGTCTCCTCAATGCTACATTTTCATTTTCGAAACTTTCATCAGTACATTATTTATTCACTATACTAAAATGTAACAAGAGAAATACAGGGAAAATTTAGGTGTGGGAGAAGGTAGAAGGTTTAGTAAAGTTTGGTACAAGGAAAGGAGGATAACGGCATACCAGAAGGAACAATTCCTGATAGAGAATTGTTCTGAATATCAAGAACTTCCAAATGTTCAATATGTGCTAGTGTTGCAGGAACGGTACCGCTGAAGTTGTTGAAGCTCAAATTTAGCCTGCTTAGCTTCTCCAAGTTTCCCAAACTTAAAGGAATTTGACCAGTTAATTTGTTATATTGCAAAGCAAGAGTACTAAGCTGCTTCAAGGAACCCATCTGTGTAGGTATATTCCCCACCAATTGATTATCCCCCAACTGCAACACTGAAAAGAAATAAAAAAAGAGAAAAAGAAAGAAGTGAACTTCGATCAACACACACAACATAAACCAAGTTGGTTCAGTTAAAACACTTGGAACTTATTTCCAAACCAAATTAATTGGGTGAGATCTCAAAGTAAAATGTTCAAGACCTTTGTCAAAAGTATTTCCGCATGTGACTGAATGCAAAAGTACACTTTCCCCTTTATTGAAACATAATCAGTGTGTGTTTAATAACCCGGTTAGACAGAAAGGGAGTTACAAAAAATGCACTCTAATGGACAGTGATAATCTTACACGCTATTCAAGATATCATCAAACTCAATTTGATCAACGGATTAAAAACTTGATTCTGATCAACTTCGATAATCCCAATTGAGAACTAATGGACACTCATTATTGTCAAGGACAGGAAAGTGTTCAAGTAGGGAAAAAATTTGACTACACCCAGTTGCAGTAGTATTGGTAACTTCTTGATCAACATCAACATAAACTCACACTAACCATTAAAAAACTTGATACCAAAAGACAATATATATTGTATAGTACATACTGGTTACTACATACCTTGGAGACTAACCATGTTGCCGAGCTCAAGAGGAATAGTTCCAGTTAAACTATTCACGTCGAGATAGAGATCAACCAGATCAGTGAGATTTGTAATCTGAAAGGGTATCTCACCAGAAAGGTTGTTGTAATGCAAGTACAAGCCTGACAAGCATTTGAGTTCAGCCACTGCTGGTGAGAGCCAACCCGAAAGACCCTTTCCTTGCAAAGATATGTTAGCCACTTTCCTGTGTTCGTTACACGCGATCCCTTCGAAGAAACCACTGCATGGATCACCATCACTGATCCACGAGCTAAGGATCTTTCCCTCAGGGTCAAGAGAGGATTTCAACTCCATCAGTGCTCTCAGCTCTGCATTCCCAAGAACCATCTGAGGAGTGGCAAATGCTAGAAGCAGGAACAGAGAAAGCAAGATATGAACGGAATTCATGGTTGGTTTTTGACTGAGAATTCTGAATTTTTAAGCAGAAGCAGAGAAAGAAAGACACCCTTATGAGTTTTTATCTTAAAGAATCGAACTTTTGTTTGGGGTCTAATGTAAACATGTTGGTTTCCATATTTGATGTTGTGCTTAATAATCACCTGTGCAAAAGATGTTTGGTAAAAACATTATTTAATAATTAATATTGATTTTGTTATTGTTTGTGTGAAATATTGTTTTATTTGTTAGTTTTGGATAAATAAATGGAAAAGAAGGTAAAGATTTTCAAATAGGGTCCATAATTAACTACTACCTCCGGTTCTAAATATAAGCAAATTTTAATGGAATTTTTTGGCTCCTTAATATAAGCAAAATTAGACTTTTTCAATGTCATTAAATGCTTGTTTACTAAATATGTCCTCATCATATATATTTCTAAGGCCACTAATTCTTTATTTAATAAATGATACTAAGGGTATTTTAGAAAATTAAATAAAAAATTAAATCAAATATATGGTAGCATTAATGTAAATAACTACCTCTAACTACTATTCTTAATATGTGTAAAATTAGGTATATTTACTTTTAACTTATTTTTTTGAGTTGATGACAGTGAGAAGCAGGTTGGTTCACATTTGATGTGTATAGTATGATAGGTTTTGGGGGGGAATAGGATTTTAATCATTTAATTTGGTAACACTTATGAATTATGATAGTCGGCGGGGATGGCTGCCCCTACTTGTGAAAACAAAACATCCTGTATCGTGGAATTAAAGACTGAATAATGATGTGGGTATTAAGGACCCACCACCTTTGACTATTTCAAGTAGAACCATGAACACTATTTATCCAAGAAAATATTTACATGCCCTTTTAAATTTTTAATTTTTCTTTTAAAAATAAGATAAAGTTTAAATTTTTAAAGTTTTTCATTTGTAATTTTTTTCTATGAAGACCATTCGCAAATTTTAAAAACATTATAATCATGTTTAAGGGTTTTACTTTTAAATAAATTTATTAATATTTAATATGTTGACTGTTGAGATAAAAATTAATTTTATGATTTCGTATTATGTGGATCTGAGGATCATCTTTTAAAAAAATTAAAGTATAAGTATAATTGTTGTAAAACTCACTGATGTTTTTAAATAAGTGTTTTTTATTTACAAAGTATTTGAAATGAAACCAAATAAACGAAACTTAATTAAAAATAAAAAATTCCGAAACAATTTGCAGTGGACCACTTGAAAAGTATCAAGGGAAAATTAATGTAGTGTTTGGGTTCAGTGACATGAGAAAAAAACAATTTACTATCAAAATTAGTTGTCTTGGCTTCCTGAGAACAGTTAGCAATTTCTTCCTCCAAATAAGATTTTTGAATAACATAAATTAAAAAGTAATATACGTGTTGCCTTTTAAAAAATAATATTAGTAACGGTAGAATGTTACTTCAACAAAATAATGGCGATACGGGGAGAAATTCTTACTCACTTTTGAGGAGAACAATTTCTTCTTAAAAATCCTCAAATTTTGTATACTGCCTCATATGATTTTGTTATAAATTCACCAGTGTGATCCTAAAATAAAATATATATTTTTTATAGTCCTTCAACAAAATATAATAAAAAACAAAACCATATAATACAAAACAGAATAATTTATTATTATCAATATTGTTTATAAAATAAAATAACTTATTAACATATTTAGGGAATATCTTACGAGAATATTTACCATTTCAAAATTGTAAGAAGTATAAATTTAAAATTATACATAAACTTTCAAGATAAAAAATTAGATAAAGGTCACATATCCACTTTAATGTATATATTTGTTAGTGTAAACTTGATAAGGTTTTATTTTTACATATGGTATATAGTGTTATTTTGAATACGGTGACTAAGGGTACATACCATCTAAGAAAGTGGTGCCTCTAACACAGACGCCACACCCTGAATGTCTACCCTTCTAACTTTCTTGCTCTAACTATTAGACAATCATTGTGACGTTCTACGTCAATTTATATTTATTTTTACCCATTTAATTAATTTCACAATAAATTTTCTCAATTAATTAATTTAGTTGTACCTTAATTCAAAATAATATTTATTTTCACTAAACAGATTCAAAATAATAATTATATGGCACCTCAAAACTTTAAAACCCAATTAATCTCAAAGGAAATCAAAATCTAGAACAGGGGTCTGACGCTGCGCGCCCGCCCCACGCGTAGCGTCAGCCCAAGCTGCGCACCTCATGCTACGCGTCAGCCTCACGCGTAGCGTGGGCATGACAGTAGCAGCAACAAGTGATGATACACATTTTAGGCCAAACGGCCAACTTCTAACCTACCCAATTGGCCCGTTTTATGTCCGATTGCCACGAAACTTCACAGGCCACATGTTTTCCCCATTCCGGAACTGTTGGTGCCGCCTGTTTGCCAAAATTCCAACGTATGCGCAAGTTATGCACAGAATGTAGTTTGACTCAATTAGGTGCAAAACTCTTACGCCAAACATCCTAAATGGATTCCAATTGGCCCAAGGCCAATACACACAGATTCTAAATGCCCTAGGGAGCCTATTGGTACCTACCGGGGGTCCTGAAACCCATCGGGTCTCCAAATCACCTATTCAGTTCCTTCAATCTCCTAGTTATTCATTATATGCACAACTTCCTAATTTAATCAAATCATCAATCAAACATCAATCATATCACACACACACATCAATCATGCATATGACTGAACCTGCCCATATCATTTTGTATTCACACAAGTTGGCTCCGTGCCACAGTTCATCAAATCATACATCATACAACTAACCACCACAATCTTTAATCAATCATCATCATCAGCAATTCATCTAAATCATCATCATATCCATCATCATCACACCATATTAATTTAACACTTCCACACGCATAACATAATCAACTCATCACACATAACTAACAATCTATTACTCCACTACACATGGTTTACTATTTACTACATATATACTTATATATTACATTAACTCATTCATCCTTGGCATCAATCTTCTGCTTGGTGCACCTCCACGGCATTAGCATCATCCCTGTCACTGGTCACTAAAATGAAACAACAGTAAGGGTGAGTGTTTGGCATATCATAATTAATCTAAGACAGAATAATAAATCTAACAATACCTACAACTTGCATAGTTAATTAACTTCCACCTTCCTGCACTTTTACACATTCGAGGATACAAATACATATGCATCTATCTCAGCCTTTTTATCTTTTCTTCCTAAACTCAAGTCACATACAATCATACTCAAATCCATCACACAAATGATTTATCATATATCATCCAGTTCATATAAACATCAACATTCATTATCGATTCACATTCCATCATCATACATGAATCATTAATTCACATAGTTCACAACTGACTCACATGTACCAGACTCTCTAGTATCTGGATACCTAAGGATCGGCCTTCAACTGGGGATCCTACTTGACACCCTGTGAACCCTATTTGGTCCACCGAGTCCTGCTTGACTCTCCACCTCAACCACTGGGTCCTACTTGACCACTAGGTAGCTCAACTGGGTACAAAGACCACGGGAGCCAGAAACGAGGGGCTACACATACCGTTGGCCGTCCTACACCACATAATCACATAGCACATCACATCATCATGGCATATCATCAATATACAACATATATAACAATGTCAGAAGCTGACATGTATCATCTCTCAGGCGACCTACTTGTCAAGCCCATCATCATAAGCCATGTTATACAATTATATACTCATCATCTCATTTATTCACAACACTTTTATCAAATCATATGCAACAACATCACTAATTATCATGCCACACATCGCTAACATTATTAAACTTCACAATCTATCAGATGGTACTTATTCATAAAATTTTACATATTCATTTCCTTACTTTTTCACTCGTACTTATTTAACTTAGTTACTTTCTTTTCAAATAACAACTAAATCATAATCCACATGCTTGTAAAAAATTATATTAATCATTTTTAACTACTCTACATCATCTATAATATTTTTCTAAATATTTCTAAGCCTCCCGAAGTTATCATATATTTGAATCCTAATTAATTATGACCCAAACACCCCCTCTTACCTCGATTCCAAGCTTCCACAATCTGCTCGAGGTGTCGGTTGCGTCTTTTGGGTACTTGATTCGCTGCTCCTCTTTCAAATTCGACTCCCGCTTCGTCACTCGTTCGACCAACGCTCATTACGACACCTACGGTTACCGAAACACCAAACCAATTAGTACATTTCCGTCCTCATGCCTCTAAACTCATCATTCAAGCTTCTAAACTTATTAAATTGCAGAATCAAAACCACCCCTAACACATGCAAATTCGGATAGGGAAAAAGGGGAAGGAGGAGGAGAAGGGGAAACCCGAAATAGAGGTTGTCAAGTGTTATACCTTGCCTCCCAATGCCCAAAAATGTAAGGAATTGAAGCTCCCAACAAGATCCAAGCAGAATCGCCTCAGAGGAGAAGAAAATGGAGAAGGAAGAGTTCTGCAATTTTGTTTTGCATGTCTTTGTTTTAAGCTGATCGCGGCGCTGACACTATGCGCCAGTATGACATTACGCGTCAGCTCATTAATCCGCACCTGACGCTACGCGTCCCAGCCACGCTACGCGTCAGGGTCTTGATGCCATTTTCCTTAAAATTCTATTTTCCACTTAATTTCTCATATATTATTATAATTTTAATCCAAATAATACTTTTATTTATTTCCCATTTATTTTCTAATATTAAAACATCAAGGATGTTACAACCACCACTCATTCTTCTGCATTTATAGAGCGATTTGTATAAAAATAAGTGGTTGATACTCTTCTTATACCGTGCTTACTAAATGAAGGAATTAACCAAATGTACATCACGCCAAACTTGAATATCATTCTTTCAAGCACTAAGTCATTAGGGTGTCGTGCTGGGTAAGGGGTGGCTGAGATGATGACGATGAGGGTGATGGTGATGAACAACAAATGTTAAAAGTTTATAAAACTAAAAACAAAAAATAAGAAATCATTTTTTCTTGTTTTTAAAAATGACTAAAAATCATTTTGAAAATAGACAAAAACTTACTTCAGCACCATTTTTACCAAATAAGTTTTGTTTTCAAATTGACTTTAGAAATCAAAAACCATAAACTTTCAACCACCTCAAGCGGGCCCTAAAATATTGCTAAGGACAATAAAATATAATACTTAGTTAGACTTTACACCAAGATTTTTTTTACGTCAGTTAGGCTAACAACTAACCACTTGTTACTAATATATAAAGCTTTGAATACTTGTTTTTTATTTTATTTTAACTAGGTTTCATATCTTCTTTTGTTTCAAATAAGTGGTCCCTACTTTCATAATTAGAAGTGTTTTAAGTAGGTACCACTTATAGTGTCACCTTAACTCAATTAACATGAAACTAATAATTGTTTGTATGTCGATAAATTTAAAATAAGGCTAAATCCCTAATCAGGTCCTTTATCCTTTGATTTTATTTTAACTAGGTTTTATATCTTTTTTGTTTCAAATAAGTGGTCTTTGCTTTCTTAATTAGAAGTGTTTTAAGTAGGTACCTACTATTAGTTTTACCTTAACTCAATTAACATGACACTGATGCGGTATGTTCACAATGGTGATAAAAATCACATATGACAGTAAGGCATTATGCCCTGACTTAGCAAAGGAAACGCCTATTTTAGACCAAACACTCCATGTAACTTTTCTCTGAAATTAATCATTATTGTGTAAGAGGTTCATGCAATTTGGGTCCCATCAGATGATGTTAGTGTTGAATGATCTCTAGTATATGTTGTCTTTGTTTGTATGGCATGGATTTTTTCTTTGTTTCTTTTTAATTGCTTCCATCTTAAAATTCTTAATTCTTTGCAATAATTGATGAAGTCAACACTATGAAACATAACCGAGGTGTGATGTCAAGGAAAGAAAAGGGTGAGAATGTTGAGCTAGAAACTAAGGGAAATATGCATAAATGGGTAAGAATGTTGCGGAGAAAAGAAGGAATTAATGCAATAGAAATCCATTGACATGATTGAGATGATGAACACATTCAAATTTGGGGAACATTCATACAGTTACAGAGGTTAGGGCCTATGAATGTTAAAGGATTTGTTAGGGCTGAAGTATCAAATGAAAACCATGTCCTTTAAGTGTTTTAGTTGTTTCAAGTAGGTCTTTAAACTATTATATTTGTTTCAACTAGGTCTATCAATTGTATCATGTTTAACTGCCTCTTTTGGATGTGATAAACAAGTTTTAACACATGCAATAGAAGTGTTGATTCCATGAGTGGATTAGACTTTTTGTGTTAGTGTAAAATCACCACTTTCAACCACATGAATTGAAGAGTTCTCTTCCTTTGTATGGATGAGTTAATGTAAAACCAACATGTTAGAACCTCTCAAAGATGAAGTCCCATACAAAGTTACTGATGTGCAATTATTGCCTTGATAATGTTTAATAAATTTCATAGATTTGCACTAAATTTGGAGGGGATTTGAGATTTGGGAAAGAATAAGAACCCCTAATTTATAAAAATGGAAGGCAACCTTCAAACGGTTATTTTGTAACAGATACAACATGCAACTCAAGTTTTGATGACACTAAAGTGGTGTATAAGGTTTGAATCATTGATATGACATGTCAGGCTACATGTTACTCTAGTACACCATGTCAGTTTCATGCTAGTTAAAACCGAGCAACGGTCGGATGTGGTCGAATTCGGGCCAAAGATGGTCAATCCAACCAAAACTGAAACTCTAGTAAAATGGCCCATTTTTGACCATTTTAAAGCTCAGATTTGGCGGATCTCGAATCTGTCGGGTTCGAATGTATAGTTGGATTATTCAGTTACATTTTATAATTTTTTAAATATTATTTCAAATAGAGATTTGAAGATAGAAAACAAATATGGAAAGGGTAGAAAGAGAAACGTATTTGTACTGCATAGATCTAAAAAGTAAAAAAAAAACAGATCTTGAAGCTAGAAACATGAATGCATATGTGCATACAACAGATCGATCATGGAGGTGGTCACGGTTGGTGGACGACACTGACAAAAATAGACGGCGAGTAGTTTGAAGAGACAACACCACAATAAGGAAAACTAGTGGCTGGGAAGAGATGTTTAGGAAGAATGGAAAAAGAAGAAAGAGGAGAAGGGAAGGGGTGGGGAAAAAGGGAGTCGTCGGAGATAAGGAAGAGAGAAGGATAATAATAAAAGAGGGAAAAAGTATTTTAGGGTTTCTTATTAATTAATGGGTCACGACTAGTTATGGCCTTTAAGAGGATATATTTTCGGTTTGATACAATTATCGTTGGGTTTAATTTTGCCTATCTGTTTTTGACCATGCTTAACTATTTTATATCGAATTTTTTATTTTTTATACCTGAAACCCGAACCAATCATGACCATTATTCGATTTTCATTTTCAGACTTAACGGGTCAGTTTGCTTGGTTCCACTCCATCCTAATGCTAGTGGAATTATATGAAAACTAATGGAAGGGGTGTTACTCGAAACAATTATAAAAGATGAGAAACTTGTGCGGAAAAAAATGGGAGATCTAGTTGGAAAAAAACCAAAAAATGAGAGACTTAATTAGGGATTTAAAAAAAGGAAACTACACTTACATATGGGATACACTCATGGCATAAAAAAAACAAATAGAAACTAAATTAGAAGGATAAGAATCCCATAAACCAAGCCAATCCAAATGTAAAAAATCATGTTTAACTAACCAATGGGCAAAATAATTAACTTTTCTTCTCATATAAAGCTTTGAAAGCCTGAGTAGATTATTGTTTAGCTTTCAAATCTCAACTACGTTCCAACCTCTTTGACAAAGTTTTGCATGGGGACCAACCTTTTTAAAGTCCTCTTTGACAAAGTTTTGCATAGGGACAAAAAGTTAACTAACTGCATGTTTCTCACTTTCCTGCTCTCTCGGATTCTCCTTGAAACTAAATAAACAAATAAATTATACTTTATTAAAATTCAAATCAAGAAATATTATTATAGATAATAAAAAGTCATCAAATTTTAACGTACTCAAAATTTTAACTTCTTGAATATGTATGATTAAATTGAATTTTTTTGAATCACATGACAAGTTATTAATAATGAACGTTCTTAAAAACATGTATATCACTGTTAAAATAATTATTTATAATAAATACATATTAACATAAAGATAATATAGTAATTGATTTATCCGGTATAAGGTGACAGACTCATATCATGTTTATGTACTCAATATCTTACATTAGTCCGCTAAGGATCCCATATTATCTCCATAAGTCTAATGGGCATCTCAAAGTCTTTTTATATTCGGTTCAACACATCGGTATCTTGTGTTGTGAGGTGAAATAAGGTGTCACCTACAAAGACACTCGAACGCTCAAATCAGTTTGTTATCGATAATAGAGCTTAAGCGTTATGCTTAGGTGAACGTACCTCATGCATAATAAATGAGTGATATTTATAGGAATTGAGTGACGATTCTGTCTTATATGACCTATGTCGATATTTTTCTATAAAGTATGAGGAAAATTAACATACGTTTAGAAATTCTTGATGCATTTGTAGGTGTTGACTGGTATGACCTCAATGTGCCCCTCAATCTCTATTTGATACTAACTCGTTAACGATACTAATTATTAAAGATTCTACAAGGGAGTGATGATGTGGTTATGACTGTCAAGACAAATCAAGTTGAACTAGCCTATAAAATGGGCGAGCTTGGATTCTAAAAAGAGTCTAAATTAATATCGGGTCTTTTAAAACTCGGACCACATGTAACCCGTAACATTTTTTTAATTTTTTTACTAACATGAAAAAAACTCCTCTTTATATTTTTTTTACTTAAATTAGATCTTGTAATTGATTTAGAATATGTAAACATTTTGGTATACTTTTAGTTGTATTTTTTGTAATTATTTAAAAAAAACATAAAGGTTTACCAAAAGCATGTAAAAGCCCAAAAAGTCCACGGACTAACATGGGTCAAGCCTTAAAACTAAATTTCAAATTCAAAATAGGCCTTTTTGGTTTGATTCGGAAAAAGCTTGAACCCACCATGACCCAACCACTGTTTTAACAACTCTAATCGTGGTGCATATATTAATACTGAACTTTATGTGTAGCTATCAGTATATGTCTAACGGTACTAGCATCAATAGACCTAAATCACTAATATATTTTATAATAATTTAATTGAAATACATTGAGAAGCATCATCATTATATCAATAAAAATATGGAATTTTATAATAATAATTTTAAATTCCACTTCTAAATTGGTTTTGAATTGGTAATTCACAATAAGAAAAAAAAAATTATACCATAATATATTACCGATAATATATTCCAATATACTTCCTCTGTTAATAATATACTAAGTAAGTCTTTTCAATACTTACTAAGTTTTTAATATCTAATTTATGTTTTTCTAATACGTAGTAATTTTTTTTATGTAATTCTTTAAAATAAATTATTTTTAATTACGATCAAATTTATACCAATACAAAAATAATTGTTATTTATATTTTTAATTAGGTTATAACTCACCAGAACCCAATGAATATTAAAATCTACATTTGTTTCATAAATGAATATAAAATTTATTATGATTACTATTATAGAATTGATATATTAGGACAGGTTCAATAGAAACGTGGTAGTTGCATCATCAACCTATCCATTATCTATAGGGAGAGTTTTTATTTTCCCCATTAAAACATATTTCATTATATTCGGGGTAAAATTAACGTACTTAGATAAAATAAATATGAAACTATGAACATCATCAATCAAATCGCACTTTAAAAAGTAGGTTCCCTTCATTTTCTAAAATACACAAACTAAGAGCCTCACGACAAGCATTATTTCTAACGAAGTTTTGATTCATAAAAGTTTCAATTTTTACACGTTTAGTTAATATTTTTACCATCACATTATTTATTATTTTATATTTTATTTTGTCTTTGTTGATATTTTATTTTTCTTTAAAAAATACTGCATATAAATATTTAAGAGCCTGTTTGGTTTTCCAATCTGCTTGGACAAACTCTGATTTGACCAACCCAAAAATAGATCCTACGGTTAAATGAAATTTTAACTGTCTCAAACGACGTAAAATTTAATATCAATATTTAGATTTTTCCATTTTTCCAACCGTAAATCAAACATATTTTAAAATAAGGTGCAAGTATCAAATCATATTTTTCTTCTCAATGGTCTATGTGTTTTTTTTTCTCGTCAAAAAGAGTTACTTGTGAAGATCAAACTCTGTTTTTTTTTTTCTCTTTAGGTATGTTGCCTGCTGTGGTTATCATTAGGACAATGAAAATGATGTATCTGATGGAAGCATGATGGAGCCCTTCATAATCCCTCCACCATTCTCGACATGATTGAGAGAAAAGAATAACCATGACTTTAAAATTTCAAATTCATTTGTTTTTACAGAGCACAACTCATCAAACTCATTATTATAATCTGATACTGTATATTAATAAGGGGCGGCTCCTTTTATTTTGGAATTACATATATATGTACAACAGAAATACTATCTATTAGAATACTTTCTTATTGCTACACATTTGATTGTTTTTAAATAAGATTTTCAGTTTCAAAATTGGTAAATTAAAAAATATATATTGTTAGACAAACAAAAAAAAAGTTAACTTGATATGAAAATAATAAGAACACTTAATTAGGATTTTTAGCTTTTATTTAAATAATCAAGATTAAAAACCAACAAACTTTTAATTTCAATATGATTATGTTAGGAATTAGTCAAATAAAATCCCGTTTTATTTGGGATTCTTAGTTTCGTGCCAGTTAGAGTTCTTATTTGTCGTATTTTCTGTTTTGCTTTCTGATGTAAAGGCTATTTAATAGCCTGATGTTTTCCATCCAACAATATAACATTTTTCCCTTTCAAATCCTTTTTCTCTCTCAGTCACTTTACAGTTAGATTTATCATTTGGTATCAGAGCCTCGTAAGGGGCTCTGTAGAAGCAGCAGTCTTCTCGTTTTTAAGCAACGGCAATGGCTACAGAGGGTACTTTTGTTCAACCAGCAGTGCCAAAATTTGATGGTCACTACAACCATTGGGCGATGCTTATGGAGAATTTTCTTCGATCAAAGGAGTATTGGGTTGTGGTGGAAAATGGAGTTTCTGCAGCAGCAGAAGGTGTCACTTTGTCTGAGGCACAGAAGAAAATTTATGAAGAGCAAAAATTGAAGGACCTTAAAGCTAAGAAC
The DNA here is from genome assembly GCA_037962975.1 of Clitoria ternatea. Taxonomy (NCBI): domain Eukaryota; kingdom Viridiplantae; phylum Streptophyta; class Magnoliopsida; order Fabales; family Fabaceae; genus Clitoria; species Clitoria ternatea. The sequence goes on from CM075670.1 coordinate 12,315,860, forward strand.
TATCTGTTTCAGGCTTTAGATCGTTCAATTTTGGAAACTATAATCAACAAAGATACATCAAAGAGTATTTGGGACTCCATGAAGCAGAAATATGAAGGAACAACCCGCGTAAAGCGTGCTCATCTCCAAGCTCTGCGAAAGGAGTTTGAAATTGCTCACATGAAGGAAGGCGAATCAGTGAATGAGTACCTTGCTCGTGTTCTTGTCATTAGTAACAAGATGAAAGCCAATGGTGACGATTTGAAAGAGGTTGTTGTGGTAGAAAAGATTTTAAGGTCCATGACACCAACGTTCAATTATGTTGTGTGTTCCATTGAAGAATCCAAGGATACAAGTCTACTATCGATTGATGAATTGCAAAGCAGTTTGCTTGTGCATGAACAACGCATGCATAATACTGTCCATGAAGAACATGCTCTGAAAGTAACTCAGAGCAACCAAAATGCTGGTTTTGCTGGACGAGGAAGAGGGCGTTGGAATTTTAGAGGTAGAGGTCGTGGAAGAAGCAGGCAAAATGTTGATAAAGCAATAGTGGAATGCTATAATTGTCATAAGCTCGGACATTTTTAGTGGGAGTGTAGACAAGGGGTGGCAAATTTTGCAGAAAGTCAAGAAGACAGTGCTGAAGAACACATATTGTTGATGACTTATGTTGAAGCAAAGGAACAGCAAAGGACAGATGTTTGGTTTCTTGACTCTGGGTGCAGTAATCACATGTGCGGCAAGAAGGAATATTTTTCTGAGTTTGATGAGAACTTCTCAGACTCAGTGAAGCTGGGAAATAATTCAAGTATGGTGGTTAATGGGAAAGGCAACATTAGACTTGATGTAAATGGAGTTATTAGCATTATCTCGGGAGTTTTTTATGTTCCGGAGTTAAAGAACAATTTGTTGAGTCTGGGACAATTGCAAGAGAAAGGGCTAAGCATTTTATTTCAACAGGGAAAATGCAAAATATATCATCCAGACAAAGGTTTGATTATGCAATCTAATATGTCATCAAATCGGATGTTTATCTTGCATGCCATCTCCTTGCCTATAGCACCCACTTGTTTTAACACAGTTACGGAAGATACAGCGCAGCTGTGGCATTGCAGGTTTGCGCACTTAAGTTTTAAAGGCTTACAGATTCTGCAACAAAAAGGAATGGTGGAAGGTTTACCACTGTTTAAGCCGCCCTCTAAGCTATGTAAAGATTGTTTGCTTGGGAAACAACATCGAGATTCGTTTCCTGTGAGAAGTTCTTGGAGAGCTTTACAGATTCTTCAACTTGTTCATGCTGACATTTGCGGACCAATTAAGCCAGCCTCAAACAGCAAAAAAAGGTATTTGCTTACTTTTATTGATGATTTCAGCCGAAAAACTTGGGTTTATTTTTTGGCAGAAAAATCAGAGGCTTTTACTGTTTTCAAAAGCTTCAAGTTACATGTTGAGAGAGCTACAGATATGTCACTTAAAGGGTTGCGCACAGATCGTGGTGGTGAGTTCACATCTCAAGAATTCAATAACTTCTGCTATACGCATGGAGTGCAAAGACAATTGACAGCTGCATATTCACCGCAACAAAATGGTGTTGCAGAACGGAAGAATCGAACAATCATGAATCTGGTTCGCAGCATGCTATCTGAAAAGAAAGTCCCTAAAACCTTCTGGCCAGAAGCTGTGAATTGGGCTGTGCACGTGTTAAATCATTGTCCAACGTTAGCAGTGAAGGACAAAACACCCGAAGAAGCCTGGAGCGGCATCAAGCCATCAGTCCAGCATTTCAGAGTTTTTGGTTATGTCACTTATGCTCACGTACCTGATAATTTGAGATCTAAACTAGATGATAAAAGCTTGAGGTGTGTTTTACTCGGAATTAGTGGTGAATCCAAGGCATACAGGCTTTATGATCCTATTTCACAAAGGATTATAGTAAGCAGAGATGTGGTTTTTGAAGAAAATGAAACATGGGAATGGAACAAACAAGAGTCAACCGAGTCAGCTGCTGCTTGCGAGCTAGAATGTGAAGATGATGACAAAGTTGTTTCAGAAGAATCTCCTGTAGAAGAAGATGTTGATGATGCACAACTGGAGGAGTCTCAGGCCATTAATCAAGAGACTTCTGAAGGTTTTATGGAAGGGAGGAGTAGAAAGCACCCAACTTGGTTACGAGACTATGTGTCCGATGAAGGGTTGTCTGATGAAGAGGCTGTCTTTTACTCAGCATTCTTTGCCTTGTATAATGCTGGTACTGACCCACTCAATTTTGAAGACGCTGTGAAGATAGAAAAATGGAGAAATGCAATGGATATAGAGATTGAGGCCATTGAAAAAAATGGCACTTGGGAATTAATTGATCGGCCAAAAGGAGCTAAAGTAGTTGGAGTAAAGTGGGTTTACAAGACTAAACTCAATGAAAAGGGAGAAGTTGACAAGTTTAAAGCAAGGCTGGTAGTGAAAGGATATGCACAGCAGTACGGTGTAGATTACACAGAAGTTTTTGCTCCGGTAGCTCGCATGGAGACTGTGCGGTTGGTAATTGCATTTGCAGCACAAAAAGGGTGGGCTATACATCAACTAGATGTGAAGTCTGCTTTTTTACATGGCGAATTAGCTGAAGATGTCTTTGTTGAGCAACCTCGTGGTTATGTGCAGAAAGGGAAAGAAGAAAAAGTGTACAAATTAAAGAAAGCTCTTTATGGACTTAAACAGGCTCCTCGTGCTTGGTACAGCCGCATTGAAGCATAGTTTGTTAAGGAAGGTTTCAAAAAATGTGAATATGAGCATACTCTTTTTGTTAAACAAAGCAAAAGGGGCAGCATGCTCATTGTAAGCTTATATGTTGATGATCTTCTGTTTACAGGAAATGACGATCTTCTGTTTACTGAGTTTAAGAACTCAATGATGCTTGAGTTTGACATGACTGATCTTGGAAAAATGAAGTATTTTTTGGGCCTTGAAATCTTGCAGACATCAGGAGGAATTTTTATCTGTCAAGGTAAATATGCTGAGGAGATATTGCAACATTTTGAGATGAATCAAAGTAACTCAGTCCAAACTCCAATAGTTCCTGGTTTTAAAGTTTGTAAAGACGAAGGAGGACCACAGGTGGATAAAACTTGCTTCAAGCAAATGGTGGGTTGTCTTATGTATCTTACTTCGACTCGTCCAGATTTGATGTTTGCTGTAAGTCTTTTGAGTAGGTATATGGAGAATCCTACTCAGCTCCATTTACAACTAGCAAAGAGGGTACTAAGGTACATACAGGGAACTACTGAGTTTGGAATCTTCTATAAGAAGGGAGGAAGTGATAAACTCATAGCATATACTGATAGTGACTATGCTAGGGATGAGGATGATAGAAAAAGCACAACTGGAAATGTTTTTCTTTTTGGATCTGGAGCTGTATCATGGTGTTCTAAGAAACAACCAATTGTAAGTTTGTCAACCACAGAGGCAGAATTCATCGCAGCGACATCATGTTCCTGTCAAGCTATTTGGCTAAAGAGGTTACTTATGACACTTGATCAAGCTAAGCAAGAGTCCATAACTATTCAATGCGATAGTAGTTCTGCTATCAAATTATCAAGAAACCCAGTAATGCATGGACGTAGCAAACACATAGATGTTCGTTTTCATTTTCTTAGAGAGCTTGTACAGGCAGGAGTAATAAAACTGATTCACTGTAACACTTCAGAACAGGTTGCTGATGTGATGACAAAGGCTCTCAAGTTGGATGTCTTTTTGAAGTTGCGTACAATGCTTGGAGTTTGTACAAAGAACAACGTAAACTAACTTCTTTACATTAAAGAATTTAGTTTAAGGGAGGAATTGTTAGGAATTAGTCAAATAAAATCCCGTTTTATTTGGGATTCTTAGTTTCGTGCCAGTTAGAGTCCTTATTTGTCGTATTTTCTGTTTTGCTTTCTGATGTAAAGGCTATTTAATAGCCTGATGTTTTCCATTCAACAATATAGCATTTTTCCCTTTCAAATCCTTTTTCTCTCTCAGTCACTTTACAGTTAGATTTATCAGATTATAGTACTAGATTTATTAAGGTTGTCGATTCTCATTTGTTATGTTATATGTATATATGGAAGACTCCGATGAAAAAAAATGTCAATATAAGAATTAAAAAAATGAACATTAACTTAAATCAAATTATAAGCTTAGATTATCCCTAATTTTAAAAAAAAAACATACATTTTTTAACTTTTTTAAAAACAAATCTTAACTAGTTATATAAATAATATTATTCAAAAGGATATTTTGATTGCATTAATTAATCAAATTCATAGGCTACAATACTGATTTTCGAATTGTCTTCCGCGGGGTTACTCCATTTTTCTTCTCGTAGTGGGAGAGGTGGGCACTAGCTCAAGTTATATGATTCTCATTTATCATATTAACATTTTTTTCACCATATATATGAGAATTGATCAACTTACATTTTTACATTCATTAAAATTATTTAAATCTTACAGTTTTATCTTATTATTTTAATCATTGTGACACAATATTATTTAATGATAAGTGAGTGATAAGTATTTATGACTTTTTACACCGGTTATCTTTTATGATCAATGTAAAATGGTTATCTTTTATAGTTGGTTTAAAAGATATTTTTTTACTGGTTATAAAAATAATTGTTAACAAATATAAAAAATATTTTTATTCTAGTTATAAAAATAACCATTTTTAAAAAATAACCGATAAAAATATTTTTTACATTAGTTATAAAAATAACCGGTTATAAAATAATTGATGTAATAAACTGATGTGAAAAGTCATTCACAAGCAATCAATATCTACCAATCATTAAATGATATCCAGGGAAATTGAGTGTAACATGATCATTAACAAGAATAAATCAAAGCATTAAGATTTAAATAACATCAATGGTTAAAAATTAGTCTAATAGTGTAAGAATTAAAATAATACAAGTTGATCTTTCCTCTTTTATATATATATATATATATATATATATATATATATGAAAGAGGATCGAGAAGATAAACAAGGGCTAAGTTGGATCTTGATCGGTCTTTAAAGAAAACTAAAAGGAAATGATTAGAATAGAGGCAGGGTCGCATTGCACCAACAAAAGGGAGAAGAGAAGATATACAACAAGATAAATTTTATTTAAGAAGAAAGGAAAAAAACTTACAAAGAATATCACAGACCTCCTCCCACTAAATTTTCTATCTTTCTTTATAATGGATGTCCAAAGGGTTCTTTACAACATAGAGGATCACACCTTAAATAGGCAAAGAAAATATTATTTTTATAATACCAGTTGGCTTTTCATTCTTTCAACAGTACACTATTAATAGTACATATTAATACAAGAATACGAGCATAACAATGTCTGATTTATTTAGATTATTGAAAACTTTATCTTCAACAAATTTCATCCAAGTTTATGTCAAAGCAATCATCAACATTTTGGTAAAATTCGTTTAAGGTTGTTGATGAAGTCTCTGAGCCGAGTTCATTCTTTTGTGAGGAAGGTTCAACTTCTTCTTGTTAGAGATTTTTTGCAAAACTTTCTCTAGATTGACAACATGTTATTGTTGTTGTAATTTATGCCATCTGATTGAGGAGTTTGCAATTTTCTAGGTCTATTATTTTCAATAGTTAAGGATTATTTTTTAAAGCATAATTTGACTTCTTCAAAGTTTACTTTAAAGGCATCAAATTACGATCATCATTTGACAAAAACGCCTCTCTGCAATCTTGGCAGAGTGTTTGAATTTGGTTTATCCTCATACTAGTATTGTCAAAAGAATACTCATGCCAATAAAAAGTTGAGAAAAACTATAGATCAATTGGGATCCCTGCAATCTTTAGTTTTTATCATTTTTTTTAAATTATATCCACCCAGTAGTTATAGAGGAAATATTTCTTTGATTAGCTTAAAGTAGTCCCATCATTAGAAAAGCCGGTTTGAAAACTCATTAAGTGTTTCTTTTGAGATAATTTAACCAAGAGCGTCAGTTGGATTTATTTTGAAGGCAATAGACATTCTTCTAGGCATCAAGATAATCCTGATAATTATATCCAATCAGATCAAAAAGTTGTGAAATTTTTTTAAAGTTATTGGGATTTTTTTTATCAATGGTAGAACTCTCAACATATGGATGGTTGAATGAGTTTTGTTTAATAAATCTTTTAGGTCCTTATAATGCTTGATTATAGTGGAATTTGAATCCATAAGTATGAATTCATAAAATTACCCAGTTTTAGTTTTGGTTGATGGTCTAAAATGAAAGTTTTTAGGAAATATTTTCTCAAGGACTTTGGATGGATTTCTATCCTAGAATTCTGGTTCGATTTGGATGACTGGAAAATATTTCCCAGTTGGGATTTGACCTTTTTCTATTGGGTTAGTAGTATGTGAGACAACTTATTTTTGTTTGGGTCATTGATGACTATTGGTTGTTTGGAAAATGTTTTGATTAAAGAGACAAGCGTTTGTGTCTCCTCATCCTTGTCTTCATAGGCAATATCTATGTAACACTCCCTTATATCCACGAGACATATATGTATTCTTCTTGCCTTAAAAAAAACTTTTAGAAAGATATACATATTTATCACTCTTTATCTCGTGTATACCAAGACGTATATACATCTGATTTCCTTTGAATATTGAAAGTAAAAAAAAAACATTGTCTTTCAATATTTGTTCATATTGACAAAACAATCAATAGAAATCATAAGTGATAAATCGTTACAGTATTATATCCGAATCAGAAAGTTTTTCAAATTTTAACCTTTACCTTGTTACAATTATCTAACTTGATATTATAATAAGGCAAAGTAAAACTAAACTATACCTCTACTACAAATGTGACCAATCATTTCCTAGTCCTTGAACCATCGAGTTTTGAAATCCTACTCTTGTCATATCTCTTTATCTATCTGATTGAGGATGAGACCACTTTACCCTCTTGTAATATTATATCCTTCCATCTTGAACCACTAGCTATATATCACATAACATATATTTTGGACACAAAATTCAAACAAGAAGGAGTGAGAAACAGAATATAATACTTTACAGATAAGACATAAGCATAAGGGTTTTCACAAACTAATAAATTAATATCATTCAAAATCTCGTACACAATTAATTATAAATATAGGGTTCTCACACACATAACATTCATACTTTTATTCACAATCATCCATACAGAATATCATAATCACATGTATGACATGTAATGCTTTTAATACTATCTCATTCAGTTTATGCATGTGGGCCCTTAAAGTTTTAGTTTGCACTGGGCCAACCAGGAGTTTACACTGTTTCATAATTCCAGATAATAATAACATAAATGCCTTCATGGCATATGAACAGCTCAACTGGCGTGGAAACACTTAGAGACTAGTCAGACTGAGAAAGTTTTTATTGTGAAAGTAACCGACACTAGGAAGCGACCCTAGGTCACCTGAAGCACCCTTTCACACCCTCTCATCCCAAGGCCCACAATTAAGCCTCCTCTAATGTATCCTCGGTTTCTATAATCCGTCCCCAGGCAATATCATATCTCATTTCTCTTTAATGATTCATGATCCATGAACTACTCGCATATTTAGTTAGTTAAGACTTTTAGAAACTCAATTATTAAATACCATAAAGGTTCACAAAATCATCTCAATAAACTATACACTCCCATAAGTTCTTCTTTGAACTTCTGTTATACAAAAACAAATTTAGTACAGTCTTCAAATTCAGATCTCACCAAAATTGAGTTTCCAAGCCTTAAATATCTCAAAACTTTCTCTTAAAAAAACTTCACATATTTACATAATCTTTCCAAATTTGAATCTTAACTAGATTGAGTTTAGAAAACTAGACTATAACAAAATATCCTTTAGTTATTTCATTAGGGAAAACCAATTTAAATTTCTGATTTCTAAAAGAAAATATATATTTTTAAATCATTAACTAAGAATACTTAAAACTATAAAAAAAATTTAATTCAAGAATTAATTATCTCAACCTCTGATTTTCATAAAATAGCTTCTTTCTAATACTAGATTTTATTCCAGAGATTAAAAATAAAGTTAATAAAAATTATTTCTAAGAAGAAATAAAAAACTAAAATAGTGATAAAATACTTTCTCTTAGAATAAAAATTTAAAGAGTAAGGTAAGAAAATTCTTACTGAGTTTTAACTTTCCGTCATGCTTGCTATATGCTCAAACTCCATATCATAAGGTCATCATCAATCACAATCAACTATTGTAATATCATCATTCACAATCAAATATCATCAAATCACAAATATTATTAATCACAGTCTAGTATTATAAATCACAATATCATTAATCAAAATCAAATATTATTAATTATAATCAAATCAAATCAACTAAATATCAATCATAAATATAATTCAAATTTTAATGGTTATTTAGATTAATAAGATTAATTTTAAGTCTTTATAGTCCATTTCTCGCATAGGTCTATGTAGGTCCATATAGTTCAATCCTCGCATAGGTATAATTGAGTCCATACAGGTCATAATAGTCTAAGTCCTTGCATAGGTTCAGTCCAGTTCGCATAGGTTATCCAGGTATTTGCATAGGTATTCAGATCAAGTTACACAAGATACTCAATTTAAAATTTATTATAAATTTTTAAGTTAAATAGTTATTATTTTAAAATAATAATATTATTAAATTTTAAAGGAATAGGGGACTCCTCCCATTATTCTTATGTCTTTTCATATTATATTCCTATCTCACTCCCCCTTACCTCTTGTATCTTGGTTCGTTATGGAAAGCCCGTGCGCGCCTTGTCTCTGAGTTCTAAAATATACCAATTTCACTTTAATATAGTTATAAGATGAAAATTAAGATTTCTACTTAAAACAGAAATGATAAATTTTGAATAGTGAATAGTGAATAGTAAATTGTAAATAGTGAATAGTGAATCATGAATAGTAACAGTAAATAGTAAAACGTAAATAGTAACAGTAAATAATAAAACATGAATAGTAACGATAAATAGTAATACATAAATAGTAAATGTAAATAGTAATAGTAAATAGTAATTTACTATTTGAATAGTGATTTACTATTCATAATAGTGATTTACTATTGACATAGTAATTTACTAATAGTAACTCAAAATAATATTATATCCAGTATAATAATAGATTTCTTAAATGATATGAAAATAAACCTAAGAAGTATAAAAGAGAGTTATTCTTACCTTATGATTTTGGCAGAACCTTCTTCCAAAAATTTTATTTCTCTCTGTTACTCCCGCCACTATCTCTCTAGCACTACTATATTAAGAAAAATTAATCTGAAATTGTGATTTTTTCTTCAGAAATCCTTCGGTATTTATAGCAGAAAAATTCACTATGCATTTGAATATTTTATTATAAAAGTACTGTACAATTTTTGAAATTTTTGTTTCTGGTTACTGTGCAAGTTTGAAATTTTCGTTCATGCACAGTTTTGCATAGTAAATGTCGACTGAATTATTAAGCCAAATAGTAACCATTCACTCGATATTTTAAATATTCAAAATCGATCCTTTTTAAAATTTAACGATATTATATCAGTTCTCACTAATTTTATGATAAGTAATATAAAGTTTAAATTTTAAAAATCTAAATTTTCTGTTAATAAAAATTTATTAGTACGTTTTTGATTTTTTTACGATTGGTAAAAATCAAGATTTTACTCAAACTGATAATTTTTAGATAAGTCCACTTGAAATGGATTTTAAAAAATTTTCTTATAATTTAACTTCACTTTCTCGTAAATATTTTTAATTTTAAGTAACTTTATATGAATTTAAATTTTTTTAAAATATATTATTTATTAAAATATTTCAAAATTTTCAAAAAATTCTAGAAAATCATAAATATTATGTAGATCAAAAAGTTCTAAAGAACCATAATCTAATTTTTCAAAATTTTATTTTAAAATTCTAATAAGAATTAAATCACAAATATGTAAAAACATAAATATAAAAATATAAAATAAAAGTTGTGAATAATAAATATATTTAAAATTCTTAATATAATTTTATTAATCAATGAATACTAATTAAGTCATTTTAAAATTCTCATTCACAATACATAAATATTTTTATTTTATTATTATTATTATTATTTAAAAAAAATAATTAAATATAAATACCAAAATTTCATAAAAAATGATAATAATAAACTAACTTATAGTAAGTATTTCTCATGAAAGATATATTAATATCTATTTTCTATTTGTGTTGAAAATAGGATGTTACAATCTACGTATAGGTTTTCTTTGGCAAATGGGTAAGGCCTTGTTCTTAAAGGGCTAGTAAGGTATTTGATCTGTCCTGAACCGGGGTCTAGAGATCCGGACTCAAGTCAATCACAAATAGTATGCAAATACTGTGCAGAAGACCGGATGTATGAGTATCCGGTGTAAATATCCGTTGTCCTTGAATGAGGAGAGCGGATTGGGCGTCCTGGAGATCCTTCACACCGACCTAACGCGTTGAAGTGGGCGAATGGTGGTGTCACCTGCAAAGATTCTCTGACGCTCAAGTCAGTGATGATATTCCAAGTAAGGAATGTATTTTAGGGAGTAATCGTTCATGGATTTTTTTGAAGATCCATCTCTTCATTAATGAAATGAGTTCATATACCTGATTGGCTCGTTTTACGAGGACTCATTAGTGGGGAACCACTAACTCCCATTAGCATTATTTTATTGCGCACTTACCTGCATAATTGGGTCAAGTGGCTATTTTATATTGAGCATGGAGAATATAGACTAGGATTAGGGAACAAGTTGACCATCCCCGTGAGCAGAATTTGGCTCGTAGTGCAGGGAATTATTGATCGATCCCTGTAGCAATGTTCCTTGTCTTTAGCACAGTGACGTGTGTGTTGTCCGGTGTCATGGTGTTATCCTGAACAACCGGTATAGGGAGAACGCCTGATACGGAATTACAGTCCGGATGTATACCGATGACACCGGTTACACGTTGATGTCTTGACAAAGACGTTGAAATATGTCTTGCAGATCGGATACCGGTATTGAGACCGGATCATATGTCCCCTAGCTTGTGTGAGGGACTGAGTGGTTGTTCACATAAGCTACTCAACCTGCGAGAGGTCTGAATATCGGTAAGCTTACGCGTATAACAGTTCCTTAGCATTTATTATCATTTTGTAAAGAACCGTTCTCAGATTAAAAGATCCGGTGTGTTGATGTTGTCACAACGGATTTTAGACAAAGATTCGTTGTATGAGAATTTCAAGAGTTTATTGGAATTGAAAGCTCTTGAAGTTCGTGTAACGGCTGTAAAGCGCGAATTGCGTTGCATGATTAGACATTAAATGCTTTTAATCACGTGGGCAAGCAATTATTGTGTCTGAGATGGAAATCTCAATAACCGTCATTTAGGGCTTAATGGGCCTAAAGTCTTCGAAACTTTTGGGCCTAATGGATAGGCCCTTCGTCGAATTGCTATTGTTTTGGCGCCCATGAATTTGGAACGGTTGTGTCGTTTCACTTATGAACCAATGCATTTAGTCGAGAACGACACAACTTCAAAAGTGTGCAACCGAACCTTTTCGTTTCTTTATAAAAGAAACACTTAGTGGATTCTGGGTTCCACTCGCTTTTGATTTCTTAACAACATTCTGCAAAAATTTCGTAAGGAAGTTCGTCGCTTACTCTACGAGACCTTTTTCATTTTTCATCTTCATCATCATTACCTGAGGTAATTATTTCTTCTTCCCCTGTAAACCTTGTCTTATTTTGGGTCTGCTATTCCTGCTTGAAGAGAATATGGTTCATTTAGGGGGAGAATAATTTCTCGCAACCCTAATAGTCATGGGGAAGAATCCTTGTGATTCTTCCTAGGGCTGAGTCATGTCGCTCAGAAAGGGGATCTTACTCACTATGGAAAGTGACTTTTCCCTTCTCAGAGTCGTCCTCTGATTGTAGTCGCTTTGTAAAAGATGAAGTGAGTAATGATTATCAACTTTCTGACGACATAATTTCTTATCGTAGATTAAAGAATTCGGTCTAGACGATTCAAATGGCTACTGGAGAAGGAACTTCCGGAGATAATGCCATTGTGAAGACAACAGAAGGTCTTTACAGCGTTGCTATTTCAAGGTTGAACTGGGAAGAACTTCAGGCTAAATGGCCTTTCTGCTGGGTGTCTAGTGAATTTAAGAACTTGGCCTCTCGTCACGCAGATGAGGAAGGACCCCGGATTCAACCAAGGTTCACACTCCATATACGGAAGAAGAAACGAAAAGGTGGTATAGGGTATACGCACCACTCCCAACAGAACGGATATGCCACGTCGTCCCAAATGACCGTTCTGTATATATGTACGATTTTATCTTTCATTACCTGGGAGTCCGTTTCCCTTTAACCGAACTTCAGATGGGTGTGCTGAGGTTTTTAAATTATGCACCCTCTCAACTTCATCCCAATGGATGGGGCCTCATCCGTGCTTTGGAAGTTTTGGGTGAATATTTCAACTTCACGCCTACTGTAGCGATGTTATTCTACTACACTCAGGTAGTTCGGAGGGCGAATAAGCAAGGCGGTGTTGGTCTGGTGACGCTCTGGACTCTCTGTTCTTTTGTAAACTTTGAGTCTTACACCGATTCGGCCAAGGTTGATGGAAAATGTTTAAATCCTATTTCACCCGGATATCTATTAAGAAGAATAAACCGGTCTTTTGGAAGGATGAAGAGGGTGTTAACAAATTTCCTCTGAGTTGGACCCATAAGCATTTTCTCTTGAGCTCCCACGCATATTACGCTGATCAATCCGAGCTATCTCCCGAGTCGTCAAAAGTGTTGTTCGCACTTGAAGCACACACTACACGTCGTAACGTATTTTCGTGTAGGCGTCTTTTAAGTAGTTCAAGCGGAGTCCGGGATGAATATCTACGTAATACTCATTTTATTTCACTTTTTCTCCTTTGTCAAATATATTGAATATTTTGTAGTTGCTAATATCTTGTGTTTGTTCATGCAGGTGAAATAGAACAAGAGACTCCGGAAATGAATAAGTTGAAGGGATTCAAGGCGGCGGGTAAATCCATTGCCCGCGAAAATGAAATCAAGCCCAGGCCCTCCACCAAGGATCGTCCTGAGTTAATCATCCTGACCTCGGATGCTGAAGGGGATATTCCGCTGGTTGAGGGCGGTTCCTCCGATGTTGGCGCAACCACGGGTCAGCCCTCAGTCACTGAGAGAAGGAGAAAAATTAAGAATGACTCTGTGGGGGGTTCGTCCAAGAAGCATAGAACTTCGGAGGATAAACCTGTTGAAACCTCGGAAGTAGCTGGTGCTTCCTCCGGACTTAATAAAGGAATTATTACCGGGGTTTCTGGGTCGAAGCCGACCTCCTACCCGTCCACCTCGTTTCTCATCCCCTTCCTCTCATACCGGGGATCTACTCCAGCTACTCTTCCACAGCCGATGTACGAACTCCGACCTACGCTCAGCACTAAAGAAATTAAGGAAGCGTGTGAGGCCGGAAGGTGGCAGTTAGCAGAACTTGCTGGAATGCTTTATTCATTCAGCGAGTTGGCTGACAATTTCGATAAGGTTGATGAGCTGAGTGATAAATTAGAATAGCTCAACCTCTTATCAGGGAAAGACAAAGCCACAATCAAATTAATGGAAGACCGTCTTGCCAAGTCTAAGGAGTTTGGAGACATCATGAATAGAGAGAACCTTAAGCTTAAAGGTGACTTCAAAGACTTGGAAGGCAAGCTGGCAGAGAAGGAGGAAGTTCTCAACAAAGCAAAGGAAGAGCTCCGCAGCAGCCAGGCTAGGCAGGTTGACCTCGAGGATAAAAGCAAAGCTGCTACTGAGGAGTGGTCCCAAAGGGAGAAGAAGCTTTTTCTAGAGATCGAAGGACTGAAGGCTAGGAGAGCGGAGTCCGAAGGATCGAGTGGGGAGCTGTCGAAGTTGCGGGAAGAATTGGCTATAGCGAAAGCTGAGAAAGAAGAAGCAGTTGACATATGCAGCCAGGCTGTTGAAGAATCCTTCGGCCTAGCTATACGCCAAGTTTTCTACCGTAACCCCACTGTGAAATTTAATCTCTATAGAATGAGTCCGTACTATGAATTCCATGGAGGAAAGTTAGTCACAGTGGTTGATGGTCGTCATGAAGATCCTCCGACGTCCCTGTATGGTTTGCCTCCTCTTCCTGAGGGTCAAACTATGGGACCAGATTTCGTCTTTCCTGTGTCTGAGGTTCCCTCATCTGAAGAAAGAACTGAGGCTCCTGGAGGGGAGATTCCTGTAGAAGTCCCGAAGGAAGGGACACAAGAGCCTGGTGCTGAGAAGGCACAGAAAACTGAAGAACAGATTCCTCCTCCGTAGTTTTGTTTTCATTTATATGTAAAGTTATGTACCGGGATCAACTCCGGCTTTAAACTATTATGTGTAACGTCGTTTTCAATGAATGAATTTCATTTAAGAAATTTGTCTTCATCGTTTCATGTATATTTAAATCGTTGTTAATCCGTTCTGTGTAATTAACCTTGAGGTCGGATTGAAATAGCTGCCTCAGAAGATTAAACAACAAATGAATTTAGAACGGAGAAATATATACATGTCCCCAAGTATGTTTAAGAAAAAGGTGCCTGTCTTTAGGGCAAGATCCTTGATTCTTTTGGGGAAAAGATGGGTCGATCAGCTGTTTAGTAGAGTAGTGTAACAGGACGGATGACTGTTCTTAATTCATATTATCCTCACTAGAGAGAACAATATTGTCCACCGTAAGAATATTGTTCCAAGTTTGGGGAACTGCAAAGGTGTAAGAAAGTGGTGTTTGAGCCTTCCATCATAAGGATGATGATGGGAGTTTGTCTATGCCAGGAGTTACGTCATTGTACCACAGAATAGGTGATAAAGAGTATCTGTCCTGGGAGAGTACCACTTGAGAGCAAAAGTGCGGATTAACTTTCAAAATCTTCCATCATAAGAATGATGATGGGGATTGTTTGTAATCAGGAGTTACATCATCGAATCACTTTATAGGTGATTGAGATCGTCCGTCTTGGGGATGTGTACGGCACCAGGAGTTACATCGTCAGACCACATAATAGGTGATTGAGATCATCCGTCCTTGGGATGTGTACGGCGCCAGGAGTTACATCGTCAGATCACAGAATAGGTGATTGAGATCATCCGTCCTGGACAAGTACACAACGTCAGGAGTTACATCGTCAGATCACAGATTAAGTGATTGAGATAATCCGTCCTGGAGACATTTTTTCAATCGTAGGAGTACGGATTGTGTGAATGCTTCTCAATTTTCAAAAGCTTCCATCATAAGTATGATGATGGGAATTCTTCGTACCAGGAGTTACATCATCGAATCACAGAATAGGTGATTGAGATCATCCGTCCTGGGGAGATGATTGGAGTTATTCGTACCAGGAGTTACATCATCGAATCACAGAATAGGTGATTGAGATCATCCGTCCTGGAGACATTTTTCCAATCGTAGGAGTACGGATTGAGGTGGATGCTTCTCAATTGTATGGATTGAGTGTTCAATTTTCGTATCCAAAATCAGATATCAGTAGTACTCTACTAGCCCCCTAGCTGATGTGAGGAATTAGTAGATTTGCTCATATGAGCTATATCGATTATAGTTCGTCTAGATTTTGGAATTGTACTGGTGTGTAAATATCCGCTCTGGGAACAAGGTTCCGTTGTGATGAAACGCTTGAGGGCGGATTAGAACAATGAGAATCTTAGAAGTTTATCGAATTTTGCAACCCTTGGTATTCGGGTAATGGTGGCCACGTTTCTCATGATTGGACATTTAATGCCTGTAGTCACGTGGGCGAGCCATTATTGCGTTAAATGCGCATGTCTTAATAACCGTCACATAGGAACTTGGTGGGCCTAGGATTTGGGTTTAATAGGCCCATTTAGAAGGCTCTGTGACGAAACGATGGCATTTTCGTGCCTTTGGGTTCAAAACGACAATTTTGATCCACTAAACAGAGAGTCGTTTGAGAGTAAACGACAGGTTGCTTGAGTCGGTATTTGAAAATTTTGATGCCCTGAAAAAGGCATATTTGGCAATTCTAGTAGTCACTTCTTCTTGCTCCCTCGACGAACCTCTGTAAAAGTTTCGAGAAGATTTTCGTGTTTGCCTCTGTGAATTTTAATTCACTATCCTCCTTCATCCTTAGGTAACCATTCTCCTTCCATTTTTTGTGTCTTGTTTCAGTATCTGTAAATGTCTAGGAAAGGTTTTAGCTTCAGTGGTGTTAGCCCTAGAGGAAGAGGAGGAAGGGCTTTAACTCGAAACCCTACAGTTCGTGGTGGGAGGATCCCAGTGATCTTCCAATTGAAGCCACAATACCCAGAGAGGGAGGCGTCACCATATCAAAGGCGAAGGGTGATAATACCCTCTTCGGAATCCTTCTCTAGTGAGAGTGCTGAGAGTGCTGATTTGTATCTCTCTGACGATGTGGATTTTTACCGCAGCGTGAAAGCTTTTACAATGGCGGTGAAGAAAATAACTGGGGGAAGGTCATCTGGTGGGGAAGCACCCTCTCAGCAATATATAATGAAGACAGCTTCCGGACTGTGCAATGTAGTTGCACACCGGATCGACTGGGTGAAATTCCAACGGAAGCGCCCATTCAGCTGGGTGGCTGAGGAATTTCACGAAACAACATCTGTCCACGCTCGAGAGGACGGAGCGGAGCTGGAACCACGTTTTACGGTCTTCAAGAAGGATGAGGACAAGTTTCAGTTTATGGTGCTCGCTCCGCTTCTGTCAGAACGGATATGTCATACGCCGGACGAGAGGTCCTTGTATATGTATGACTTTCTGTTTTTGAATCTTGGCGTGCGCTTTCCCCTCACTGATTTTCAGATGGGGGTTTTAAGATTTCTAGATTGTGCTCCTTCGCAGCTTCACCCCAACGGATGGGGGTTGATCCGTTCTCTTGAAGTGCTTGGGGAGCACTTCAACTTCCAACTGACGGTAGCTATGTTGTTCTATTTTTCCCAAGTAATCCGTCGTGCAAATAAGGAGAAGGGGGGAGTGAGTTTGATATCGCTCCGGACTCTCTCCAAGATTATCAACTTTGAGGCGTATACCGACTCAGCCAAAGTTGATGGTCATTCATTCAAGTCTTACTTCACAAAGATCAACGTCCATCCTGACGAACCAATTTTTTGGTTGACTGAAGATGAGATTCCGAAATTCCCAGTGGCTTGGACGCATGAGCATTTCTTATTGACCTCCCAGGCGTACTACACTGAGGAGGATGAACTGAGCCCATCTTCAGTTTCTGTTCTTTCAGCCCTTCAATCCTACACCGCCTCGCACCAATTTTTCTCTTGGAGGCGTTTATTAGGATCGTGGTCCACCCGCGAGGAGTATTTACGTAATTTTCCTGCCATTTTTCATGCTTTATTATATCATGCCTTGAAATCTTTGATCTCTAACCGTGTTATTTGATTTTTCAGTTGAAACTGAAACTGTGTCACCAGAGATGGAAAAGCTGAAAGGACTCAAAGCTGGAGTGAATTCCGTAGTAGCTGAGAATGACATCCAAGCAAAACGGAATTCGAAGAAAGCTACAGCTGAGACTATAATTTTGACTTCATCTGCTGGTGACGATATCCCCTTGCTTGAGGGCGGATCTGAGAAACCGGCCTCTGATGTTGCGGTTGTGAAGGTCGGAGAGAAAAAGAAAAGGACAAAACGTGATTCCTCCAAGACCTCGGACCGTCAACCTTCTCCCAAGAAACCAAAAACTTCAAGAGGGGCTGCTGATCCGGAGCTTTCTAAGGGAAAGAAAGTGGAAGGGCCCACTCCGGATGCCCCAGGCGACGCGATCACTTATGGTGCAAAGCCAATAACGACTTATTTTGCACCCAAAGTTCCTCGCCCTCTTGAAAGTAGCTCCGGTCTTGCTCAATACCTGGTATACGAGGGTTCCGTTCCTGAGGGCGTCCCTAAAACTCCGTACAAGCTGAAGCCTTCATTGAAGAGTGAAGAAGTAACCAAAGCTTGCGATGCCGGACAGAAGCACCTGGCAGAATTATCCGGTCTTCTGAGATCGGTTCACGAGCTTTCAGAAGAGAATGAGAGGCTCAGCTTGTTGGTTGGCAAGGTTAATGATCTTAGCGTTGCTGCTGCTAAGGATAAGGCAAACATCCTCCATTTAGAAGGTAGATTAGAAGCTTCCAGAGAGGAAGGACATAAGAAGGATGAAGAAATTGCCAGACTGAAGTATCTTGCCAACGAGTTGGAGGTCCAAGTTCTTGACCAGAAGAAAATCAATTCCGACCTCCATGGTAGCCTTTGTACAGAGAAGGAACGTTCTTCGAAGATAGGAGAGGACCTGAAAGAAGCTAAGATCGTCCACTCTCAAGGAGCAGAAGATTGGTCGCGTAAGGAGAAGGAGCTGCTCTTCAAGTTGGCGAATTCGACTGACGAAGTCAAAACCCTGAAAGCAGACTTGGCTGAAGCTGTAGATATGTGTGATCAAGCAGTCAAGGAATCTTTCGGGTTGGCAGTTCGTCAAATTCAATACCGGAATCCCAAGGTGACTCTAAATTTGAATGGTATTGATCCGTTCTATGAGTTTCACCAAGGGAAACTGGTGGCCATTGTCAAGGACCGTCATGAGAGTCCGCCTAACACTCCATATAGGTTTGCTCCTTTACCTGAAGGCCAATCAATGGGACCTTCTCTCCTGAAACTCAGAAGTACAGGAACAAGCTCTGGCGCTAATGAAGGCAAGACCGGAGATAGAGGCAAAGGGAAGGAAGGAGATACATGTCAGAAAAGCTAGTGCCTTCCCTATTTCTTTTTCTTTTTATTGATTCAAATTTGCTGTGTTCCGGGATCAGCTCCGTATTATTATACGAATTTCTCCATGTAATTT
The DNA here is from genome assembly GCA_037962975.1 of Clitoria ternatea. Taxonomy (NCBI): domain Eukaryota; kingdom Viridiplantae; phylum Streptophyta; class Magnoliopsida; order Fabales; family Fabaceae; genus Clitoria; species Clitoria ternatea. The sequence continues at coordinate 12,334,764 of CM075670.1, forward strand.
TCATTTGATCAATAAAAGAACCATTTGCCTTTATATGCTTGTTTAGTAGAAAACAACTTTAATAGAGGGATTGCATGTATATTGAATCATTCCGGATTTAAGTAATGAAGATCGGATAATAATATAAAATCTTCATTTCGGACTTGTACATGCGAGATGAAGAACGGATAGGAGTATATAACTATCATTTTTCATGTATAGGCGTTTTGATAGCCAAAGACTTGATTTGACAGGAAAGATAGAGTATTCTTTTGTCAAGTATGAATAATTTGATATATAAAAGCCTGGTAGAAATCGTATCTTGTTTTTTGAAGATCAGGCTTTTTGGTCGTAAATATCATAATAAGAATAGCCGTTGTGGGTAAACATGTCATTGTCATGAGAACGGCTTGTAATGCAAATCTTGAGGGGGAATGATTGTGAGAATGTTTCATTAAGAGTTCATTTCTCAAGATATTCGTTAAACTGTTGATGCTGTCCCCCAGTATTATTAGGTGATCAGTACTTTGAACAAACTCTGAGTGAGACTTTCACGTGAGAGTTCTTAAGAGTGAGGACTTCGAGTAAAAATTCCTCTAATTGTTAATTCTAAATGTAAACATTTCCGACTGCAAGGTTTCGGGTGAATATGCCTCGTATTGTGGCGTACCCGAACGAATTATTATTAGGTCGGAGTTCATGAGTCAAGTTTCAATTGAAGAATTGATGACTCAGAATTTAAAGCTATAAAACTTCTAAATAAAGAACTTCAAAAGAGAGTATTAATTTGGAGTTCAGTATAACTTACTTGTTGTGTTTGGAGTTCGGTTTGATCCTACAATCCATATCATATTTGGCGTTCGGTTTAATCCTACTAACCGTTCTTCAATCGGTCTTTGGTTTTACCTAATGACGATTCTTCACCGACGTTCGGTCAATCCTACTAGTCGTACTCAGAGTTCGGTTTAATCCTACAATTCGAGCCTTCAACACGGGGTTCAGATCAGGGCTAATCCTGAACCTACTGCGCCCGTTACTTGGGGTTCAGCGTGGTCTTGAAGAAGAACCAGCTTACTGCGCCCAAGCCTTCAATACGGTGTTGGGTTCTACCCTTTTACCGTTCTTAGAATGGGGTTCGGTTCAATCCTACAACCCATTTCCTGAGGTTCGGTTTAATCCTACAGCCCAGGTCTTCACCGGTGTTCAGCCAAACTTACTAACCATACCCAGAGTTCGGTTTAATCCTACAATCCGGGCCTTCAGTTTCTTACACATACTCGAGGAGTTACATCGTCAATTACAGAACGGGTAATTGAGATCATCCGTCCTGAGTATGCTCTTGTATTCTGCACATATTCGAGGAGTTACATCGTCAACTACAAAATAGGTAGTTGAGATCATCCGTCCTGAATATGCTTCTGTACGCCGGATAAACTGAAAATCACAGCATAAGAAAAACTCGAAAGAGTTAAATTGTTGTGAGAGGTTCTTATTAAATCAAAAATAAGAATTACAATGAAAGCGTAGCTGTGAAAATAATTTCTCCAGTATTCAGTTTATAATGAGGATAGGAGAGTATGTATCGTTCCAGCAGCTAGCTATAATAGATGCGCAAGTTTTAGGTGTTCCACTTATTTCAGATTGGAGTGCCATCAAGGTTCTCAAGGCGGTAAGAGCCTTTGCCAGCAACCTCGGATACCCTGTATGGGCCTTCCCAGTTTGGGGCTAATTTGCCTTGATGAGCAAATTTATTCCCTACACTTGCTTTCCTCAAAACCAAATCTCCGATGTTGAAAGTCCTTGATTGGACTCGTTTGTTGTATCGAAGAGCAACTTTGGCTTTGATAGCCTGATCTCTGATGAATGCATCTTCTCTGAGTTCTTGTATGACATCCATTTCTGATGCCAAGTTAGCGTTATTGTTTTCTTCAGAGAAGTATTTGACCCTAGTGGAAGCAATTTGCAATTCCACGGGTATCATTGCCTCTACCCCATATGTCAGGCGGTATGGGGATTCATTGGTGGAAGAATGGGGCGTTGTTCGATATGCCCATAAGACGTGACACAACTGGTCTGTCCATCCGCCCTTGGCCTCACCAAGGCGTTTCTTTAGTCCTTTCAGCACCTCCCTGTTGGCCACTTCAGCTTGGCCGTTGGTTTGGGGATGTTCGACGGATGAGAATATTTGGGTTATTCCTAACCCTTCGAGTAAATTTGTGAATTTTCTATCCGTGAATTGGGTGCCATTATTTGTGACAACCCGTGCTGGGACCCCGAATCGTGTTATAATGTTTTCATACATGAAACGACGAGTTCGGGCTGAAGTAATATGTACCACCGGCTCTGCTTCAATCCACTTAGTGAAATAATCGACCCCTACAATGAGATATTTGATGCCCCCAGGAGCAGTTGGAAAGGGGCCCAGAATATCCAATCCCCATTGGTAGAAGGGCCATGGAACAACGGATGTGAAGAGTTCTTCCGCCGGTGTGTGGTGAAGATTAGAGAATTTTTGGCAAGCGTCGCATTTTTTGACGAAGTCAATGGAGTCTTGCTTCATCGTGGGCCACCAGTATCCGGCCCTGAGGATTTTTCGCATTAAGCTTCTTCCTCCGGCGTGGTGTCCACATTGTCCTTCATGCACTTCTTCCATTACGTCTTGCACCTCATTCTCTTTGAGATAAATCAAATAGGGCACGGAGAGCGCCCTTCTGTAAAGATTACCATCGATCATAGTGAAGTATGGTAATTCCCTCCTTATCCTTGTCTTTTCCTTCTCATCCGTAGGTAGCTGTCCATCAGCCAAATAACGGATGTAGGGGGCCATCCATGTGTCTCCATAAAGGGAGTTTGTCATTATGGCATTTAGAGAAGGGAAAAGAGGAATGCTGGGCGACGTTAGTGTGCTTTGAACCAGCGTAGTGGTGCTACCTGGTCGTTTGGTGCTTGCTAATCTGGAGAGTATATCCGCTCTAGTATTCTCTTCGCGTGGAACATGCTTGAATTCCATTTTCGAGAATTTCTCTCTCAACTCCTTGACACAGTTCAAGTATAATTGGAGTTGAGGTTCGCGAGCCTGATAATCTCCTAAGATTTGTGAAATCACCAGTTGTGAATCGCTGCAGAGCGTCGCCTCAGAAGCTCCGATGTCAATTGCAGCTCTCAGTCCGGCCAAACAAGCTTCGTACTCAGCTTGGTTGTTGGATGTTTTGAAATTAAAGCGAAGGGAGATTTCCAGGTGTACTCCGTCATCACTTTCTAGAACTACACCTGCTCCAGAGCCTTTTTGGTTTGATGAACCATCGACGTAAATGGTCCAATGGACACGAGGGGAATCTGGATCAGTCCCTGTCATTTCCACAATAAAATCAGCTAGGACCTGAGCTTTAATAGCGCTTCGGGGTTCATAGGCTATATCAAACTCAGAGAGTTCAATAGACCATTTGATCATCCTCCCAGCGAGATCGGGCTTGAATAAAATAGAGCGGAGTGGTAAATCCGTTCTCACTATAATTGGATGGGCGTGAAAGTACGGACGTAGTCGTCGAGAGGCCCAAACAACAGCGAGGGCGGCCTTTTCGATTTTTTGATACCGGATCTCAGCACCTTGTAAGGTTTTGCTAATGAAATAGACCGGTCTCTGTCCATCAGGAGTTTCTTTTATCAAGGCAACGCCCAAAGCTTCATCTGAAATAGCCAAGTATAGGATGAGTGTATCCTCGGGGTCAGGCTTTATGAGAATGGGAGGTTTGGACAACACCTCCTTAAGCTCTTGGAATTCTTTCTCTTGTTCCTATCCCCACTCGAACTTCTTGGACTTTTTCAGTATTTTATATAGAGGGAGTGATCTGTGAGCCATTTTAGGCATGAACCGTGTCAAAGCTGCTACTTTGCCATTCAGGGATTGGACTTCTCTGAGATTCTTTGGACTCTGCATGTTTAGAATCGTTTGGCACTTCCCTGGATTGGCTTCAATACCACGTTGAGTTAACATGAAACCCAAGAACTTCCCAGCAGGGACAGCGAAAGTGCATTTTATTGGGTTTAGCCTCATGTTAAATTCTCTCAAGCGGGTAAATACTTGGCGTAGGTCTTCAATATGATCGCCTCCAACCGGTGTCTTGGCTATTATATCATCGATGTACACTTCAACAAGCTTGGTATGCATACCCTCAAAAACCTTGTTGATCATGCGTTGGTAAGTGGCCCCATCATTTTTCAGGCCGAAGGGCATAACTGTATAGCAGAAGACACCGCGATCGTTTATGAAAGCTGTCTTTTCTTGATCCTTTTCGCCCATCGGAATCTGGTTGTAACCTGAATAAGCATCCATGAAACTCAGGTATTGATAACCAGAGGAATCATCTACCATCCAATCTTATATTAGGAAGAGGATAAGGATCCTTTGGGCAGCAACGGTTGAGGTCCACATAGTCAATGCACATTCTCCATTTACCATTGGACTTACGGACCATCACCACATTCGAAAGCCAAGAGGAATAACGGATTTCTTTGATAAATCCGGCCTTCAGCAATTCCTCAGTTTGCTGGCAAGCTGCCTTCTGTTTCTCTGGGCCCAATCTCCTTTTCTTTTGGGCAACCGGTCTCGTCTCTGGATAGACGGATAATTTATGAAAGCAGAAAGCAGGGTCTATGCCAGGCATATCGACTGCAGTCCATGCAAAGAGGTCTTTAAATTCTTGCAGGAGTGTCAGTAGTCGTTATTCCATTTCTGTATCTAGCTTGTCATTAATATGGGTGATCTTTTCTGGAGAATCTCCCAAGACGATGTCCCTGGAACTTCCATCCGGTGTGGGCTTTAATGGGTTGGACGGATCAATGTTCAAATCCGCCCTAGGGTCCAGGTCGACAAGGCTTACCGATCCAGCGGCCGCTCCAGCATCATTGAGTTTCCTCTTTTTATTGGAGGCTTCCAGCTTTGTCATGTTGAGGCTTAAGTTGTAGCAGTACCTGGCCATCTCTTGATCACCCCGGATAGATGAAACAGCATTATCCTTGTCAATGAACTTGACAAGGAGATGTGGGGTTGATACAACTGCCTCCATTGCATTTAGTGTGGGGCGGCCTATGATGCCATTAAATGGTGATTTGACATCAATTACCAGCACTCGGGATTTAACCGTTCTGGCCCTTGGTTCGCCTTCAAACGAAATAAGGGTATCAAGATACCCTTTAGTCGATTGCTTTACTCCATTGAAAGCTGTTAGTTCCTGCGTATAAGGCTGTAAGTCTGAGTCTTTAAAACCCATTCTTTCAAAGCAATTGTAAAAAATAACATCGCAGGAACTTCCCTGGTCAACAAGGATTCTTCGGACATCCTTGTTGGCTATCATTGCAGTGATGACCACAACATCGTCACCATCAGGAACGGTTGGGCCAAAATCCTCATCGGAGAAAGAGATTGTTGGAGCCTCAATCCCACCTCTGTAAGGGCGATTGTCTTTGACTTTCCCTTGCACAGACAGAATCATTCTATGATGATTCTTACGAGCTATAATTGAAGCTCCTCCTCCAGCGAATCCTCCAGTAATTATGTCAATGACCTCACGCCGGCCTTGACGCTGTTGCTGAGGCATGCTATCTTTGTGTGCTATTTCATCAGTCATCACACCCTTTTGTTTCTCTGAAGCAGAGAATTTTCTGACCGGATTACGGTTATTGTCATCCCCGTCGTCTGGATCCCTTTCTCTTTTCTCATTCCGGTCTACTCTGTCAAAGGATTTTTCTTTGAACAGGTATTGCTTTAGTTTGCCTTCTCTAATCAGCGTCTCAACCGCGTTCTTTAGAGCTTGGCATTCATCAGTGGAATGACCATTCTATTCATGAAAATCACAATACTTACGGGGATTTCTTGGTCTTTTAATAGGGGCTGGCCTTCTAACGCCATAGATGCTAAAAGCTGGCCATCCGACCTCTCTCAAAATCTGAGATGGCTTGGCAGATAGTTGTGCATAATGGCTGAAGGAATTAACATGCCTTTCTCGAGGTCGAGGAGAGTGGTTATTAACTTTGGGATTGGTGAATGGCCTCTCCATGCGTTCTGACCTCGCTTTCTCCTTACCCTTCTGGGTTTGGGAAGATGGTGTTGATGGCTTTTTCTTTGCAGCTATGGCTTCCAAGTGCATCTCTATACTCACGTACTTTGAGGCTTTTTTCCTGAACTCCTCAAAAGTTATAGGAGGGCTTTTCGCTAATGAGAGAGCAAAAGCTGATCCTGGCTGCAACGCCTCAATAACGATATGCAGCTTAATAGACTCTGTGAGGTTAGGAACCAGGGCTGCTTCCTTGTAGAACCTCTTCAAGAAATCTTTTAAGCCTTCGTTTTCACCTTGCTTGATCTGAGCCAAGGTATGAGATGTCCTGGGAACATCTCTAGAGATGACAAAGTGAGTCTTAAAAGTAGCTGCCATTTCAGCCCAAGAATCTATGGATCCAGAAGGTAAACCTTTAAACCATCCGAGGGCCTCCTCAGATAACGTTTGAGGGAACATTCGACACATCACATCTTCATCAGCCCCCAAGTACATGGCTTCAAACACATAAGCATCAAGGTGCTTAGTAGGATCAGTTTCACCATTGTATTTTCCGATGGAGAGTGGCTGAGTAGTTTGAAGGTGCTTGGGGATGTGGATGCTCATAAGTCTCCTTGAAAAAGGAACTTTTAGCTTGTAAGACACTGGGGATGCTGTCGTTGACTCTTTCTTCCTTCGGGAAGCTTCATCTTCAGAATCACGAGTCTGTTCTCTCCCCTCAAACGTAGGGATATTTGAGTATTGGAGAGTGGTGGATTTTTCACCATCAGTTGTATGGGGAGTGTGTCGTGTACGAGATGATTCCTTATCCTCGCTTTGCCTTCTTTCTTTTCGCAATTCAGTGAGTTCCCTTTGGAGTTGACTAATCAGCTCATCACGAGGATCAGGATTACACACTGTTACTATCTTTTTTGAGCTGCCCCCATGAGAATCAAAATTGAGCTTCCTGAAGACGTTGGGGTTGGCTCTGCCTTCAGGCTGATTCTCCACGAAATCTTGTGCTTCGCCTTCCATTGTGGATTACTTGCCCTTTCAAAGGATATGGGAATAACTTTATCGAGTCCCACTGGGCGTGCCAATGATCTGTCCTGAACCGGGGTCTAGAGATCCGGACTCAAGTCAATCACAAATAGTATGCAAATACTATGCAGAAGACCGGATGTATAAGTATCCGGTATAAATATCTGTTGTCCTTGAATGAGGAGAGCGGATTGGGCGTCCTGGAGATCCTTCACACCGACCTAACACGTTGAAGTGGGCGAATGGTGGTGTCACCTGTAAAGATTCTCCGACACTCAAGTCAGTGATGATATTCCAAGTAAGAAATGTATTTTAGGGAGTAGTCGTTCATGGATTTTTTTGAAGATCCCTCTCTTCATTAATGAAATGAGTTCATATACCTGATTGGCTCGTTTTACGAGGACTCGTTAGTGGGGAACCACTAACTCCCATTAGCATTATTTTATTGCGTACTTACCTGTATAATTGGGTCAAGTGGCTATTTTATATTGAGCATGGAGAATATAGACTAGGATTAGGGAACAAGTTGACCATCCCCGTGAGCAGAATTTGGCTCGTAGTGCAGGGAATTATTGATCGATCCCTGTAGCAATGTTCCTTGTCTTTAGCACAGTGACGTGTGTGTTGTCCGGTGTCATGGTGTTATCCTGAACAACCGGTATAGGGAGAACGCCTGATACGGAATTACAATCCGGATGTATACCGATGACACCGGTTACACGTTGATGTCTTGACAAAGACGTTGAAATATGTCTTGCAGATCAGATATCGGTATTGAGACCGGATCAGTATTGATAAGGAGAGCATGGTTAGCTTTGGTCTATTTCCTATTAGGGATGATCTCGGTTGGCTTCTTTAGGTTGATGTATTTTAGTTCTAAGTAGATGACCTAGTTTTGTCTGCTTAATTATGGTTAGATGACCCATAATGGGTCGATGACCCTAAGGATGGATTGGTTAACCCTAAGAGGGCTAATTAAACTTTCCTGCCTCGCGATGAGGTCATACTAGATGTCATTTTAGGCATGAATCTACTTTCCTTATAAGTAGTCATGAGTAAGGTAATTAGGAGGAGTTTAAAGTGCCCTCGAGTATATAATTTAAAAATAAAAAACACTTAAAATAACTTGCCATCTAGGAAAGTTTGTTTTAATGCTACATTTTTAACATTTTTTGCAAAATTTCTTTTGCCGATTTACAATCCACTCTTATTAAATTTTTTTATTTAAAACAAGATCATATTTGAATTTTGAAATGTAAAGAACAATAAATAAAAACTGTTTCTTAACAACGAAATAATTTTGTTGTCTAAGGATTCCAACATTTTAAAGTACAAACAATAATTTGTTTCATATTATCAGTCATTCGCTTGAGAATGTCATCATAACCTATGTTAAGGCATTTGTTTCAACAATTTTAAAAGCTTAAGTATTTGGAAGATAAAGGCATGGAAGATCCTTTACCTGGAGCTTGATTTGTTTGATAATATTTTCACGGACATCAATCCAAGGTGTAGGGTTTTTCTTAAGCCTCTTTTGTAAGGGCTTAATTATGTTGTTTAGACAACCTAACAATCTTTGTAATTGAGTTTTTTTTTCAATGATTTGATTTAGGAATTTATCTGTAAATTATATTGGCATTTTGATTAGGGTAATCGTTCCTTGGTGTATAATGTGTCCAAGGAATCTGGCTTTGGTTTGGGATAACTTTATTTTTGTTTTTGACACTATCAAACCATTTTTTTATGATTCTAACAAAGATATTAATTTATTTAAAGTGTTGGTCAATCGTTTGGGAAAAGATGAATGCATCATCAATATACACAATAGTAAATTTTGAATATGGATTGAATGTCTTATTCCTAATCCTTTGGAATTCTAAAGGAAAATTTCTTTAACCCAAATGACATAATATTCCACTCATATTGTCCAAAAGGAATAGTAAATGTTTTTATTGCAGTCACTATCCTTCATTTGAATTTGTCAATATCCTAACTTCATGTTGAATTTTGAATTTTTTTTGGCTGAGTAAAAGCGATTCAGAAGATCTTTTTTTGTTAAGGATTGGACAACGAATCCATTAGAGTGTTTGGTTGAGAGGTTTATCGTTTATCGCTAAACAAGGACTTCCTCTTTCAAGTTTTGCTTGTTTATTAACATAAAAAGATGAATATGACCATGGACCTTTACTTTTTCTAATTAATCCTTTTGTCAAGAATGAGATCTTTAATTTCTTTTTGACAATACTAGAGTAATTCTCTCTCTTTCTTTTTTCTCTCACTCGCACATACTATTGTTGGAGTTTTATTTGAACTATCAAAATTACAAAATAAATATAAAAAATCATATATAACTTATTGATAAACATAAAAAAATATATAATTAATTAATAAATCCTTTTACCAATCAGATAATATATTTTCAAAGTTTGATTTTCTATCATATACCATTTCATAAATTTTTACTAAATAAATTTCTCATGAGAAAAAACTCATTATAATTTATTTGTTTATATGTGATTAATAAAAAAAATAAGAGGGTTAGGAAAACACTTTTACCAACACATTTTTTAGATTAAAATATAAATACACTCTTGTAAAATTTAGGGTTTAGGGGAAAACCCTTTAAAAAACAGTGGCTACTTTTAGCTCGTCAAATGTTGAGGGTGACTTAAAAATGCCTTTGTCATTAGTGAAGTCTATTAAATGCTGAGGTGACTAACGTTTGAGTCACCTGAGTACTATCGCATAATTATCATATGTTAATTATATATATATATATATATATATATAGTGGTCAACATCTATGCACTGCACAAGATATAAAGGGTATTTTTTGTATCCAGATAATTATACTAGCAAGTTAACCATGTCTTAGTTAAAAATTTTAAACTAATTTTAACTAAAAAGAGAAAGTCCATTTTATATAGGCTAGAGTGTTTCATAGTTTAAACAACTCATATATAAAAATTAGCTTAAATTGGCTGGTTGAACCCATTAAAACTAAATTTGCGTGACTCGGTCATTTTCTATTGAAACATTAAGTTAAACAGGTCTTAATAAAAAAAATAGATCATATATAAACATAATATGCATATCCTTATATATAGTCTTTTGTCCACATGAGTAATACATCCAATGTTGAATTTCAAAAACACTAATTTTTCATTCTTATATAGAGTCTTTCATTTGTGCCAATGAGTAATTTGCTTGATGTGGGGCTTGTTTCCAAATATATCATTTAAGTAGTATATCAGTTAAAGAATTCACAAATGTTATAAATAAAAAAGTTGACAATGTGGTAATCTCACTTTATTGGTGTTAAGAGGGCATGAGTTCAGATTCTAGGTTTCATATTTTGTCAATTTATTTTTTCATATAGTTTCTATAAATCTAAATTTATACATTTAACATGATGAAAGCATTGCATGAGAGAATGACACATACCAGTACTTACCATGAAATGCAGACTTAATTGTATGTATTATAGATATATAGTTTCTAGGAGCATCGTTTACGATTCAAAAGTTTAACCACTGAAAATATTTCAATATCTTTATTATCAACTATTTCACCAAGCCTTTCAAACACCACCATAAAACAAAAAGTGACTTATCCTCAGTCTTGACCTTGACAATTTCAACACCCTTACTCTCATTCCTATATAAGCCAAGTTTAAATGTCTTATCTTACAGTAACTTTTTAAAATCTCAACACATTCTCTATAAACACTCTCATATAGAGTCACTTGCTTGATGGTTTCTTCATTTAGCTTCCTTGATTTTGGCCTTTGAAGATTATCCCTCACAAAATAGCTATACCTTATTTTTAGGATTTTGGAAAGAGTTCTTCAAGTTCAAGATGTAATATTCTAGATTTGACCATATAAAACTTCTTCCATCTTGTTGATCAATTTCAAACTTAAGCATTAAGTCTCTGGTGCTTCAAGTCTTGGCTTTGATAAGTTTCACTCTTTAGACCTTGGTTAGCTTGAAGTCTTCATATTTGAACTTCTCAAACTTTTTATAGCTTCATTATCATTGTGGAGCTTAATCAAGTCTTGATTCCTTGATCATGGAAGATAAGGTCTTATAGCTTGAAGTCTTCATATTTTACCACATTTTAATTGAGACTTGATCGGATTCAGCTTTTAAATATCACTAAGTATCATGCATTTGTAGAAGTGATATTTGTTGTGCTAGTCTGATAAGTGTTTTTAAAACACTATTTTTCACTGTTTAATTTGTTTAAAATAAAATGTTTGCTGTATCATTTTGTCCAATTTTCATAATTTTTGTTTTCTTTTTACTGTTTCTGTTTAAGTGTTGTATTTTGTATGAATTAATTTAAATGGAATATTAAAAAAGTATTTTTTTAGAATTGGAATAATTATAGATTAGTGCTAAAATTTAGTACTTCAAAATTTTTAAGAACTTAAATCATAATCCCATTTCTATTAAATAAATTTTTATATATATTCCATTTAAATTAATTGAAGTGATTGTTTCTCTTAAAATGCAAAAATCAAATTAATTCAATAAATCCTCCTTAGCATTTTCACGTAAATTAGCTTCTCATTGGACAAGGAATTAACGTTTTTTTTTGTGCAGCTTGATACATCATGAAAGCTTGAATCTATTCCTAATTGAAGCATTAAATGAAAGTGAAATGCATAGCTGAATGAGTCCAACGTAAAAGCTAAAGGATGGAGGCAAAATGTTGAAATTTTTCTAAAGCTACTTGGGTCCACCATGCAAATTATTCAGCCATCCTTCATTCCAATTTCTCAACGTGAAATTACTAGTGTTTGGGCAGCAATTGGACACTTCAAAAGAAGACCACACAGCCACCAATATTCCACTCCATTATTTTATCATTCTTTACATAGCCAAAGACAAGGAACTCACGGCAATGCTACCAAAAATGCAAGACTCCATGTGCCTAATTTTATATGCATTCATATCATTATTTAATCTAATAATTGAGTCATCAATCACAGCTCCATTCTCACGGCTGAATTGGTCTCCATTTCCATAATATTTTAGTTAATTTTATTACATCAAAGTGCTTTCCTCATTATACCACTTGGCAAGGCAAAAGGCAAGCTCTTTGGTGGAGAACCAATTCACGGCCAAGACATTAGCAAAAGGACAAAACCATTTCATGTACATGCATCACAAAAGAATGAAATGGACAAGGAAAAGGGACAGCTTTCCAACGTAAAAATGCTGCTGTATTTGGACAGCAATGGATTTATGCATGAGCTGACAGTAAACAGCAAAGAAAACAGCAAGAAATGGACAGCCTTTTCACGTGAAAATGGGACAGCTTTGCAAGATAGTTTTGAATTAATTTGGTAGCACTCACCAGCAGAGAATGGGTTCCCATTTATGAAGCATTATGCCAACGAAAAAGGAAATAAAGAGGAGGCAAAGTGGAAGCATGAGATGGCTGGACTTGGAAGAAAGAATAAAATATTCTTACCTGCAGCATTATAAATGGGATGTTCAGCAGAAAATACAAACCGGACAGTAGCAGAGAGAATTTTGTGCAGAGAGTGAGTCAGAAAATTAAACAAAAGAAAAACAGTGTGCGTGTAGTGTGGAATTTTATTTCTTTGTATTGTATTTTTATTTTGTGAAATAAGAATTGAGAGGACAGTGAAATTGAGCGGTTAAATTAGTATACGGTGGAGGGATCCAGAACAAAGATTTACGGTGGAAAATTTACTAGGCTTTTGGAGAAACCCGTAAGTTTTATTTACCATGAATTGTATGTTGTATTTCCTTTTCATTATATGTATGAATTTATACCGTATCATGTGTAACTAAATTTTTATCTTGGGAAAACGGGGGTACGATAATATTTTACGTTGATGTTATTTCGACTTAAAGTAAATAAATTTCTGTTTTCCATTTAGTTCAAATTTTACTTAATGCTTTTAGTGATTCCTAACAAGAGCCTAAATGGTAAAACTATGTACTTACGGGTATATTAGTAAGTTTAGGTAACAAATAGAATCGAGAGATTTATTTTTACCGGAAAGCTTTGAACTAAACCTAAGATTTTTGAGATGCTTTTTGTGACCTCGGTAAAACCGTGAAAGTAATCAAAATTCTTTTGAGGAAGTAAAAATGGGATTTTCATAAAACGATAATGGGCCTTTCTTAGGATTAAGCAGCGCTTTCTGTAAGTTAGGTACATTAATAGGAATCCGAGAGGAAAATATTAATTGGCTTTTGGAAAATTCGCCTTGGAAAACTCAATTTGATTTTTGTTTATAAAAAGTTGAAATTGTCAACGTAGAATAATATCTTAAACCCCCGGAATCCCGAGATACTCTCTACTCTGTTTTTCACCCACGGTAAATTTTTATTTTTACTGTAAGGTAAAAAATTTTACTGTTAATTTTTATTTTTCACAAATACTAAAAATTGAAAATCAATTGTGTGGATAATTAAATTTTGATATGCCGGTATTTTGAAAACAGTCCCTGTGGAGAACGATAATCTTTTATATTACGCGACATAACCCGTGCACTTGCGGGCCCTGTCAAGTTTTTGGCGCCGTTGCCGGGGACTGTTGTCCCTTAAATATCGGCAGTGTTAAAATTCGATTAGATCATACTTGTTAATATTTCTTTTTATTTTTATTTTGTTTTATTTGTTTGATTTATTTCTTTTTGTATATTTGTTTGTTTTTAGTATTTATTTTATTTGGTTATTTTGTATTTTGTATTCTGTTCCTTTTTCTTTTACTGTTACTATTTTTGAATTTCTAATTAATTGTTCTGTTATTTTATTTTGTTCTTAAATTTTTTTATTTTTTTTACTCTATTTTATTTTACTGTTGTATATTTAGTGTGATATTTTTCTTGATATTGTTCTGTTCTTTGTATTTGTTTATTGTTGTTTTCTTTTTCTTTTATGTTATTTGTTTCATTTATTTCTTTTTCTGTATTTTTATTTTAATATTTTATTCTGTATTTTTATTGTTTATTTTATTTTGTTTGTAATCTTGTATTTTGTTTATTATTTTACGTATTTGTTGTTGTTTTATTTTTTATTTTTTGTGATTATTTGTTTTATTTGTCATTTATTTTTATGCGACGAAGCCGTAGTGTCGATCTAAACTTAGGATTTGACCCTGAGATAGAACGTACCCTTAGAGCTTTAAGAAAACAACAAAAACAACAAAAACAAGAAAAAGAAAAACAAATGGCAGACCAAAACAGAGCCTTAAGAGATTTTGCTGCTCCAAGTACAAACGGAAGAGGATCTAGCATCCTTAGACCCACAGTGGAGGCTAACAATTTTGAATTGAAGCCTTCACTACTCTCTATGGTTCAGCAGAACCAATTCGGAGGATTACCCTCCGAAGATCCAAATCTTCATCTTCAAATCTTTCTTGAATACTGTGACACCTTGAAAATGAATGGAGCCACCAATGATGCCATTCGCTTGAGACTCTTCCCTTTCTCCTTAATAGATAAAGCGAGAGCTTGGTTATACTCTCTTCCCGAAGGGTCCATCACAACTTGGGAACAACTATCCAGTGCTTTCATCAATAAATGGTACCCAAGAAATAAAACTGATTTGTTAAGAAAACAAATAATTAATTTTGCACAAAAAGATGATGAATCCTTGTATGAAGCCTGGGAGAGATACAAGGAGATGCTGAGAGAATGTCCTCACCATGGGATAGAGAGGTGGTTGACAGTCCATATTTTCTATAATGGACTAACTTCCACGCAAAAGATCTCTTTGGATGCTGCAGCTGGAGGAGCCTTCATGAGCAAAAATGTGGATGAAGCCCATAACCTGATTGAGGAGATAGCCCAAAACACCCACCAGTGGAATTCTGAGAGAGGATTACCTGCTAAAACACCAGGTAAGTACTCTGTTGATGCTCTTTCCCTACTTTCTGCCCAAGTTGAAGCATTAACATTAAAACTTGATAAGATAGGGTCAACAGGTGCTGCTAAGGTTATTTGCGAAGTTTGTGGTGTTTCAGGACATGGAGCTACGAATTGCCAGTTAGCAATGACCCTTAATCAAGAACCTGAAATGCATCAAGTAGATGCTATTGGAAACTATGGTGGAAATTATCAGAGTAACTACAGACCTCCACAAGGTCCACCTGGCTTCCAAAACAGGCCATTCCAAGGTAATCAGAGTAACTACAAACCCCAACAAGGACCCTATATTCCACAAAAATCAAAGCTAGAGTCCTTGATGGAGACATTTGTAGCTACTCAACTTAAACAAAATGATGAATTCTCTGATGCAATAAAGAACTTAGCTTCAAAGGTGGATTCTCTGGCCACCCATAACAAAATTTTAGAGAATCAAATCGCCCAACAAGCCTCCTACTCTCAAAGAGCACCAGGTACATTTCCTGGAAAACCTGAAGCTGGACCGTCCAACCATACCATGGCTATCACTCTTAGGAGTGGTACTCAATATGATGGACCCGTTGGCAAGACTACAAAGGGGGAAAAGAAAATGAATGAATCTTCATCTCATCCAGTGATTGAAGAAGAAACCACAACAAAAGAAGGAGGAGGTTAAGCCATATCAACCTCCTATTCTATTTCCTCAGCGCTTGGCTAAAGCAAAATTGGACAAACAATTTGGTAAGTTTCTTGATGTTTTAAAGAAACTGTATATCAATATTCCATTCACAGATGCTTTGCAGCAAATGCCTACATATACGAAGTTCCTGAAGGACATTTTGTCCAACAAAAGAAGATTGGAGGAAGATGGTACAGTGGCACTTACTGAGGAGTGCAGTGCTCTAATTCAAAGGAAGCTTCCACCCAAGCTCCAAGATCCAGGTAGTTTCTCTATTCCTTGTATGATTGGTGACATGAATATAGATAAAGCATTATGTGATTTAGGAGCGAGTGTAAGTTTAATGCCATTATCTGTTGCTGAAAAATTAGGACTGGGTGAGCTAAAACCTACTAGGATGTCTTTACAGTTGGCTGATAGATCTGTCAAATATCCAGTAGGAATTTTAGAGGATGTTCCTATTAAAGTAGGAAAATTTTTTATACCTGCTGACTTTGTTGTGCTAGAAATGGACGAAGATTCTTTGATTCCTATTATTTTAGGACGACCATTTTTAGCAACTGCAGGTGCTGTGATTGATGTAAAGAATGGTAAGTTGTCTCTGACTGTTGGAGACCAAAAAGTTGATTTTAACTTGAAAAATGCTTTAGAAAAACCTTTTAATAATGATGTTTGCTGTAGTGTGGATTCTGTTGAACAAGTGGTAAAGGAAGAAACTCTTCCTAATGACCCACTTGAAACTGTTTTCATGATTGAGCCTGTAGGAACATCTGATTGCTCTGAGGCTCCACTAGAACATGATACTGAGGTCATGGGTAACAAAGTGGTAAGACCCAATGTAGAGTTAAAACCTTTACCAGCTTCATTAAGGTATGAGTTTCTTGGTCCTAATTCCACATATCCTGTGATTGTTAATGCTGAATTGAATCCATGTGAAACTGAAAAACTTTTGAAACAACTTAGGTTGTATAGAAAGGTAATAGGTTATACAATGGATGATATCAAAGGAATTAGCCCTTCTCTTTGTATGCACAGGATTACTGTAGAAGATGAAAGTAGGCCCACAGTAGAACCACTTAGGAGATTAAATCCAAAAATGCAAGAAGTGGTTAAAAAGGAAATTTTAAAATTACTTGATGCTGGAGTCATATATCCTGTTGATAGTAGTAAATGGGTAAGTCCTGTCCATGTGGTGCCTAAAAAGGGGGGAATAACTGTGATTGAAAATGATAAACATAACTTGATTCCTACTAGGATTGTCTCTGGTTGGCGCATGTGTATTGATTATAGGAAGTTAAATAGCGCCACGAAAAAAGATCATTTTCCTCTCCCTTTTATTGATCAGATGCTTGAAAGACTTGCAAAACACTCTTATTTCTGTTATTTGGATGGGTATTCAGGTTTTCATCAAATTCCCATTCATCCATCTGATCAAGAAAAGACTACCTTCACTTGCCCTTATGGGACTTATGCTTATAGGCGTATGCCTTTTGGTCTGTGTAATGCACCTGCGACTTTTCAAAGGTGTATGCAAGCAATTTTTTCTGACCTTATTGAAAATGTGATGGAAGTCTTTATGGATGATTTTTCAGTGTATGGTTTGGATTTTGATAACTGTTTAACAAATTTGTGCCAAGTCTTGCAGCGTTGTGAAGAGACCAATCTGGTCTTAAACTGGGGAAAATGCCATTTTATGGTAAGAGAAGGAATAATTCTTGGACATTTGGTGTCTGAGAGAGGTATAGAAGTTGATAAGGCTAAGGTGGAAGTAATTGAAAAATTGCCCCCACCAACAAATGTGAAAGGTATTCGGAGTTTTCTTAGACATGCAGGGTTTTACCGTCGGTTCATTAAAGATTTCTCCAAAATCACAAAGCCTCTTACAACTCTTCTAGGTAAGGATGTGCCTTTTAATTTTGACTCATCTTGTATGGAAGCTTTTTGAAGGATTAAGCAAGCTCTAATCTCTGCCCCCATCGTACAACCCCCTGATTGGGAACTCCCATTCGAATTGATGTGTGATGCGAGTGATTATGCAGTGGGGGCTGTTCTTGGGCAACGGAAGGACAAGAAGCTTCATGTAATTCATTATGCCAGCCGGACGCTGGATGATGCTCAAATAAATTATGCCACAACTGAGAAAGAACTGTTAGCCATTGTCTTTACTTTTGATAAATTTAGATCTTACTTGGTGGGTTCACATGTTATTGTTTACACTGATCACTCTGCCATTAAGTATCTATTGAATAAAAAGGAAGCAAAACCTAGGCTGATTAGGTGGATTCTAATATTGCAAGAATTTGACTTAGAAATTAAGGACAAGAAGGGTACTGAGAATCCGGTCGCTGACCACTTGTCTAGATTGACATCCGAAAAAGAAGAAACAGATAATATTCCTATCAATGAATCTTTTCCGGATGAACAACTCTTGAATCTTAGTATCCAACGTGTTCCTTGGTATGCTGATTTTGTAAATTTTCTTGCATGTGGTATTTTACCTCCTGACCTTAGCTTTCAGCAAAGGAAAAAGTTTTATGCAGATGTCAAACATTATTATTGGGATGAACCCCTCCTATTCAAGCAATGTGCTGATGGTTTGATTCGAAGGTGTGTTTCACAAGATGAGGTCCATGATATTTTGAACCATTGTCATTCTCTTTCCTGTGGAGGACACATGAGCACCTCCAAGACAGCAGCTAAAATATTGCAAGCTGGGTTCTATTGGCCACATATTTTTAAGGATGTACATAAGTATGTTCTAACTTGTGATGCGTGCCAAAGAACAGGTAACATTGGTAAGAGACATAAAATGCCATTGAATACCATTTTAGAAGTTGAATTGTTTGATGTATGGGGTATTGATTTTATGGGACCTTTTCCTTCCTCTTTTGGAAATCAGTTCATATTAGTAGCAGTTGACTATGTGTCAAAATGGGTGGAAGCCATTGCTTCACCCCATTCTGATGCTAAGACTGTTATTAAACTTTTCAAGAAAATAATATTTCCAAGGTTTGGGGTCCCAAAATATGTTATAAGTGATGGAGGGTCTCATTTTATTGAGAAAACTTTTCAGACCCTTCTAAAGAAATATGGAGTTAGGCATAAGGTTGCTACACCTTATCACCCACAAACTAGTGGACAAGTTGAGGTATCCAATCGGGAAATTAAAAACATTCTTCAAAAAGTGGTTAATACGTCACGTAAAGATTGGTCTATTAAGTTAGATGATTCTTTATGGGCTTATAGAACCGCATACAAAACTCCCATTGGAACCACACCGTTTAAGCTAGTTTATGGGAAGCCTTGCCATTTACCTGTTGAGCTAGAATATAAGTCTTTCTGGGCTGTTAAAACTCTTAACTTTGATCATAAAGCTGCAGGTGAACGTAGGTTGTTGGAATTAAATGAGCTTGAAGAGCTCCGTTTAGATGCATACGAAAATGCCAGAATTTATAAAGAAAAAACTAAACAATGGCATGATCGTCACATCCTACGGAGAACATTCAATCCAGGTGATATGATTTTACTGTTTAATTCCAGATTGAAGCTTTTTCCAGGTAAACTAAGATCCCGGTGGTCAGGACCATTCAAAGTAACAAAGGTTTTTCCCTTTGGAGCTGTCGAGTTATGGAGTGAGAAATCTGGTACATTTAAGGTAAATGGACAGAGAGTAAAACACTACTTGACAGGTCAACCAATACAACAAGCAAGTGACTTGGACTTGTTTGATGCTCCTGATGAATAAATCCAAATGGTGAAAAGTCTGGCTGAAGACTTAAAACTTAGCACTGATAGGGAGGTAACCCTATAAAAATTTGTTGTTTTATTTTGAATATGAAAAAAAAAGAAAAGAAAAAAAGAAAAGAAAACAAAAACTAAGCCAAATCCCGGTTTGGGGTTACTCCAGGTAAGTTTTCTTTACCTTTTATCATCCATTTTAACATTGAGGACAATGTCAAATTCTGGTTTGGGGTGGTAGGTAAGAAAACTTAACTGTTTTGTTTACATTGTGTGATTGTTATTTTATTTTGCATGTGTGTTTTCCTTATTTTGTTTGTAATCTTATAATTTACCATGATTGCATGATAAATTCACTTTGAACACGAGGCTAAAGTATCTAAGGACCCTAAAATTTTGAGTAAATTTTTTAAAAATTTAATTGTTTAAATGCCAAATAAATGTCTAAATGAACCTTATGTGATTAAAATTTTCTTTGAAAGGACTTTCCATGGTGAGACTTGAGCCAAAATGGGTTATCTATCAAACAAATTTTCAAAACCCATATTTTTTTGATTGAGTGAATCTCGTAGTCATTAATATTCTAGAACTTGTTTTTCAACCGATTCAAAATGGTTTTTGATTGTATGTCTTAGGATGATAAAGGCACAATTAGGTCTCATTCTTAAGCCTCAGAATGTTTGCACAATTTGACCCCTAGTTACCCCTTTTGAGCCTTAAAGTGAAAATTTTTCTTTGAAGCCTTTCATTGACTGATGTTCTCTTAATGGTGAAAAAGTTGGAAATCTAGTGGAGCAAAGAAATAAAAAGGACTTAAGAAAAATATGTATGGAATGTAAACAAAAGCAAGAAAAATAAAATCAAAAGGATGATATTGAATGAATTACAAAAAGTCCATAAAAATTCAAAAATTTGCTCTGTTAGTTTCTGAAATTATGATGGAAGTTTGAATCATTCATGACTGTTTAAGCCCTTTTGTACTCCATTTTTCTTGAAATTCCTACCATGAAAATACGACCATGGCCCCGTTACAACCCTTTGAAAGACCTTTAGACTTTGACATGCTTTCTATCTAAACTGTGGAGTTTCTGGTTGATCAACAAGCTTATGGTAATATTTTCGACTATGATGATTTGAGTGATACACAAACCATGAAACACTAGAGTGAAATTGTGAGAAGAGTATCTCAAGTCTTGACATTGAAAATTGACTCACATAAGAAACTTAATTTGGCATTTGAATAAATCTGTTTCTCTATTTTGGATTCCTTAAATTACTAAGCTAAGTGTTTTCTGTTTCTTATCGTGTGAATATGGTGATTGCTTGAGGACAAGCAATGTTTTGGTTTGGGGTATTTTGATAAGTGTTTTTAAAACACTACTTTTCACTGTTTAATTTGTTTAAAATAAAATGTTTGCTGTATCATTTTGTCCAATTTTCATAATTTTTGTTTTCTTTTTACTGTTTCTGTTTAAGTGTTGTATTTTGTATGAATTAATTTAAATGGAATATTAAAAAAGTATTTTTTTAGAATTGGAATAATTATAGATTAGTGCTAAAATTTAGTACTTCAAAATTTTCAAGAACTTAAATCATAATCCCATTTCTATTAAATAAATTTTTATATATATTCCATTTAAATTAATTGAAGTGATTGTTTCTCTTAAAATGCAAAAATCAAATTAATTCAATAAATCCTCCTTAGCATTTTCACGTAAATTAGCTTCTCATTGGACAAGGAATTAACATTTTTTTGTGCAGCTTGATACATCATGAAAGCTTGAATCTATTCCTAATTGAAGCATGAAATGAAAGTGAAATGCATAGCTGAATGAGTCCAACGTAAAAGCTAAAGGATGGAGGCAAAATGTTGAAATTTTTCTAAAGCTACTTGGGTCCACCATGCAAATTATTCAGCCATCCTTCATTCCAATTTCTCAACGTGAAATTACTAGTGTTTGGGCAGCAATTGGACACTTCAAAAGAAGACCACACAGCCACCAATATTCCACTCCATTATTTTATCATTCTTTACATAGCCAAAGACAAGGAACTCACAGCAATGCTACCAAAAATGCAAGACTCCATGTGCCTAATTTTATATGCATTCATATCATTATTTAATCTAATAATTGAGTCATCAATCACAGCTCCATTCTCACGGCTGAATTGGTCTCCATTTCCATAATATTTTAGTTAATTTTATTACATCAAAGTGCTTTCCTCATTATACCACTTGGCAAGGCAAAAGGCAAGCTCTTTGGTGGAGAACCAATTCACGGCCAAGACATTAGCAAAAGGACAAAACCATTTCATGTACATGCATCACAAAAGAATGAAATGGACAAGGAAAAGGGACAGCTTTCCAACGTAAAAATGCTGCTGTATTTGGACAGCAATGGATTTATGCATGAGCTGACAGCAAACAGCAAAGAAAACAGCAAGAAATGGACAGCCTTTTCACGTGAAAATGGGACAGCTTTGCAAGATAGTTTTGAATTAATTTGGTAGCACTCACCAGCAGAGAATGGGTTCCCATTTATGAAGCATTATGCCAACGAAAAAGGAAATAAAGAGGAGGCAAAGTGGAAGCATGAGATGGCTGGACTTGGAAGAAAGAATAAAATATTCTTACCTGCAGCATTATAAATGGGATGTTCAGCAGAAAATACAAACCGGACAGTAGCAGAGAGAATTTTGTGCAGAGAGTGAGTCAGAAAATTAAACAAAAGAAAAACAGTGTGCGTGTAGTGTGGAATTTTATTTCTTTGTATTGTATTTTTATTTTGTGAAATAAGAATTGAGAGGACAGTGAAATTGAGCGGTTAAATTTGTATACGGTGGAGGGATCCAGAACAAAGATTTACGGTGGAAAATTTACTAGGCTTTTGGAGAAACCCGTAAGTTTTATTTACCATGAATTGTATGTTGTATTTCCTTTTCATTATATGTATGAATTTATACCGTATCATGTGTAACTAAATTTTTATCTTGGGAAAACGGGGGTACGATAATATTTTACGTTGATGTTATTTCGACTTAAAGTAAATAAATTTCTGTTTTCCATTTAGTTCAAATTTTACTTAATGCTTTTAGTGATTCCTAACAAGAGCCTAAATGGTAAAACTATGTACTTACGGGTATATTAGTAAGTTTAGGTAACAAATAGAATCGAGAGATTTATTTTTACCGGAAAGCTTTGAACTAAACCTAAGATTTTTGAGATGCTTTTTGTGACCTCGGTAAAACCGTGAAAGTAATCAAAATTCTTTTGAGGAAGTAAAAATGGGATTTTCATAAAACGATAATGGGCCTTTCTTAGGATTAAGCAGCGCTTTCTGTAAGTTAGGTACATTAATAGGAATCCGAGAGGAAAATATTAATTGGCTTTTGGAAAATTCGCCTTGGAAAACTCAATTTGATTTTTGTTTATAAAAAGTTGAAATTGTCAACGTAGAATAATATCTTAAACCCCCGGAATCCCGAGATACTCTCTACTCTGTTTTTCACCCACGGTAAATTTTTATTTTTACTGTAAGGTAAAAAATTTTACTGTTAATTTTTATTTTTCACAAATACTAAAAATTGAAAATCAATTGTGTGGATAATTAAATTTTGATATGCCGGTACTTTGAAAACAGTCCCTGTGGAGAACGATAATCTTTTATATTACGCGACATAACCCGTGCACTTGCGGGCCCTGTCAAGTTTTTGGCGCCGTTGCCGGGGACTGTTGTCCCTTAAATATCGGCAGTGTTAAAATTCGATTAGATCATACTTGTTAATATTTCTTTTTATTTTTATTTTGTTTTATTTGTTTGATTTATTTCTTTTTGTATATTTGTTTGTTTTTAGTATTTATTTTATTTGGTTATTTTGTATTTTGTATTCTGTTCCTTTTTCTTTTACTGTTACTATTTTTGAATTTCTAATTAATTGTTCTGTTATTTTATTTTGTTCTTAAATTTTTTTATTTTTTTTACTCTATTTTATTTTACTGTTGTATATTTAGTGTGATATTTTTCTTGATATTGTTCTGTTCTTTGTATTTGTTTATTGTTGTTTTCTTTTTCTTTTATGTTATTTGTTTCATTTATTTCTTTTTCTGTATTTTTATTTTAATATTTTATTCTGTATTTTTATTGTTTATTTTATTTTGTTTGTAATCTTGTATTTTGTTTATTATTTTACGTATTTGTTGTTGTTTTATTTTTTATTTTTTGTGATTATTTGTTTTATTTGTCATTTATTTTTATGCGACGAAGCCGTAGTGTCGATCTAAACTTAGGATTTGACCCTGAGATAGAACGTACCCTTAGAGCTTTAAGAAAACAACAAAAACAACAAAAACAAGAAAAAGAAAAACAAATGGCAGACCAAAACAGAGCCTTAAGAGATTTTGCTGCTCCAAGTACAAACGGAAGAGGATCTAGCATCCTTAGACCCACAGTGGAGGCTAACAATTTTGAATTGAAGCCTTCACTACTCTCTATGGTTCAGCAGAACCAATTCGGAGGATTACCCTCCGAAGATCCAAATCTTCATATTCAAATCTTTCTTGAATACTGTGACACCTTGAAAATGAATGGAGCCACCAATGATGCCATTCGCTTGAGACTCTTCCCTTTCTCCTTAATAGATAAAGCGAGAGCTTGGTTATACTCTCTTCCCGAAGGGTCCATCACAACTTGGGAACAACTATCCAGTGCTTTCATCAATAAATGGTACCCAAGAAATAAAACTGATTTGTTAAGAAAACAAATAATTAATTTTGCACAAAAAGATGATGAATCCTTGTATGAAGCCTGGGAGAGATACAAGGAGATGCTGAGAGAATGTCCTCACCATGGGATAGAGAGGTGGTTGACAGTCCATATTTTCTATAATGGACTAACTTCCACGCAAAAGATCTCTTTGGATGCTGCAGCTGGAGGAGCCTTCATGAGCAAAAATGTGGATGAAGCCCATAACCTGATTGAGGAGATAGCCCAAAACACCCACCAGTGGAATTCTGAGAGAGGATTACCTGCTAAAACACCAGGTAAGTACTCTGTTGATGCTCTTTCCCTACTTTCTGCCCAAGTTGAAGCATTAACATTAAAACTTGATAAGATAGGGTCAACAGGTGCTGCTAAGGTTGTTTGCGAAGTTTGTGGTGTTTCAGGACATGGAGCTACGAATTGCCAGTTAGCAATGACCCTTAATCAAGAACCTGAAATGCATCAAGTAGATGCTATTGGAAACTATGGTGGAAATTATCAGAGTAACTACAGACCTCCACAAGGTCCACCTGGCTTCCAAAACAGGCCATTCCAAGGTAATCAGAGTAACTACAAACCCCAACAAGGACCCTATATTCCACAAAAATCAAAGCTAGAGTCCTTGATGGAGACATTTGTAGCTACTCAACTTAAACAAAATGATGAATTCTCTGATGCAATAAAGAACTTAGCTTCAAAGGTGGATTCTCTGGCCACCCATAACAAAATTTTAGAGAATCAAATCGCCCAACAAGCCTCCTACTCTCAAAGAGCACCAGGTACATTTCCTGGAAAACCTGAAGCTGGACCGTCCAACCATACCATGGCTATCACTCTTAGGAGTGGTACTCAATATGATGGACCCGTTGGCAAGACTACAAAGGGGGAAAAGAAAATGAATGAATCTTCATCTCATCCAGTGATTGAAGAAGAAACCACAACAAAAGAAGGAGGAGGTTAAGCCATATCAACCTCCTATTCTATTTCCTCAGCGCTTGGCTAAAGCAAAATTGGACAAACAATTTGGTAAGTTTCTTGATGTTTTAAAAAAACTGTATATCAATATTCCATTCACAGATGCTTTGCAGCAAATGCCTACATATACGAAGTTCCTGAAGGACATTTTGTCCAACAAAAGAAGATTGGAGGAAGATGGTACAGTGGCACTTACTGAGGAGTGCAGTGCTCTAATTCAAAGGAAGCTTCCACCCAAGCTCCAAGATCCAGGTAGTTTCTCTATTCCTTGTATGATTGGTGACATGAATATAGATAAAGCATTATGTGATTTAGGAGCGAGTGTAAGTTTAATGCCATTATCTGTTGCTGAAAAATTAGGACTGGGTGAGCTAAAACCTACTAGGATGTCTTTACAGTTGGCTGATAGATCTGTCAAATATCCAGTAGGAATTTTAGAGGATGTTCCTATTAAAGTAGGAAAATTTTTTATACCTGCTGACTTTGTTGTGCTAGAAATGGACGAAGATTCTTTGATTCCTATTATTTTAGGACGACCATTTTTAGCAACTGCAGGTGCTGTGATTGATGTAAAGAATGGTAAGTTGTCTCTGACTGTTGGAGACCAAAAAGTTGATTTTAACTTGAAAAATGCTTTAGAAAAACCTTTTAATAATGATGTTTGCTGTAGTGTGGATTCTGTTGAACAAGTGGTAAAGGAAGAAACTCTTCCTAATGACCCACTTGAAACTGTTTTCATGATTGAGCCTGTAGGAACATCTGATTGCTCTGAGGCTCCACTAGAACATGATACTGAGGTCATGGGTAACAAAGTGGTAAGACCCAATGTAGAGTTAAAACCTTTACCAGCTTCATTAAGGTATGAGTTTCTTGGTCCTAATTCCACATATCCTGTGATTGTTAATGCTGAATTGAATCCATGTGAAACTGAAAAACTTTTGAAACAACTTAGGTTGTATAGAAAGGTAATAGGTTATACAATGGATGATATCAAAGGAATTAGCCCTTCTCTTTGTATGCACAGGATTACTGTAGAAGATGAAAGTAGGCCCACAGTAGAACCACTTAGGAGATTAAATCCAAAAATGCAAGAAGTGGTTAAAAAGGAAATTTTAAAATTACTTGATGCTGGAGTCATATATCCTGTTGATAGTAGTAAATGGGTAAGTCCTGTCCATGTGGTGCCTAAAAAGGGGGGAATAACTGTGATTGAAAATGATAAACATAACTTGATTCCTACTAGGATTGTCTCTGGTTGGCGCATGTGTATTGATTATAGGAAGTTAAATAGCGCCACGAAAAAAGATCATTTTCCTCTCCCTTTTATTGATCAGATGCTTGAAAGACTTGCAAAACACTCTTATTTCTGTTATTTGGATGGGTATTCAGGTTTTCATCAAATTCCCATTCATCCATCTGATCAAGAAAAGACTACCTTCACTTGCCCTTATGGGACTTATGCTTATAGGCGTATGCCTTTTGGTCTGTGTAATGCACCTGCGACTTTTCAAAGGTGTATGCAAGCAATTTTTTCTGACCTTATTGAAAATGTGATGGAAGTCTTTATGGATGATTTTTCAGTGTATGGTTTGGATTTTGATAACTGTTTAACAAATTTGTGCCAAGTCTTGCAGCGTTGTGAAGAGACCAATCTGGTCTTAAACTGGGGAAAATGCCATTTTATGGTAAGAGAAGGAATAATTCTTGGACATTTGGTGTCTGAGAGAGGTATAGAAGTTGATAAGGCTAAGGTGGAAGTAATTGAAAAATTGCCCCCACCAACAAATGTGAAAGGTATTCGGAGTTTTCTTGGACATGCAGGGTTTTACCGTCGGTTCATTAAAGATTTCTCCAAAATCACAAAGCCTCTTACAACTCTTCTAGGTAAGGATGTGCCTTTTAATTTTGACTCATCTTGTATGGAAGCTTTTTGAAGGATTAAGCAAGCTCTAATCTCTGCCCCCATCGTACAACCCCCTGATTGGGAACTCCCATTCGAATTGATGTGTGATGCGAGTGATTATGCAGTGAGGGCTGTTCTTGGGCAACGGAAGGACAAGAAGCTTCATGTAATTCATTATGCCAGCCGGACGCTGGATGATGCTCAAATAAATTATGCCACAACTGAGAAAGAACTGTTAGCCATTGTCTTTACTTTTGATAAATTTAGATCTTACTTGGTGGGTTCACATGTTATTGTTTACACTGATCACTCTGCCATTAAGTATCTATTGAATAAAAAGGAAGCAAAACCTAGGCTGATTAGGTGGATTCTAATATTGCAAGAATTTGACTTAGAAATTAAGGACAAGAAGGGTACTGAGAATCCGGTCGCTGACCACTTGTCTAGATTGACATCCGAAAAAGAAGAAACAGATAATATTCCTATCAATGAATCTTTTCCGGATGAACAACTCTTGAATCTTAGTATCCAACGTGTTCCTTGGTATGCTGATTTTGTAAATTTTCTTGCATGTGGTATTTTACCTCCTGACCTTAGCTTTCAGCAAAGGAAAAAGTTTTATGCAGATGTCAAACATTATTATTGGGATGAACCCCTCCTATTCAAGCAATGTGCTGATGGTTTGATTCGAAGGTGTGTTTCACAAGATGAGGTCCATGATATTTTGAACCATTGTCATTCTCTTTCCTGTGGAGGACACATGAGCACCTCCAAGACAGCAGCTAAAATATTGCAAGCTGGGTTCTATTGGCCACATATTTTTAAGGATGTACGTAAGTATGTTCTAACTTGTGATGCGTGCCAAAGAACAGGTAACATTGGTAAGAGACATAAAATGCCATTGAATACCATTTTAGAAGTTGAATTGTTTGATGTATGGGGTATTGATTTTATGGGACCTTTTCCTTCCTCTTTTGGAAATCAGTTCATATTAGTAGCAGTTGACTATGTGTCAAAATGGGTGGAAGCCATTGCTTCACCCCATTCTGATGCTAAGACTGTTATTAAACTTTTCAAGAAAATAATATTTCCAAGGTTTGGGGTCCCAAAATGTGTTATAAGTGATGGAGGGTCTCATTTTATTGAGAAAACTTTTCAGACCCTTCTAAAGAAATATGGAGTTAGGCATAAGGTTGCTACACCTTATCACCCACAAACTAGTGGACAAGTTGAGGTATCCAATCAGGAAATTAAAAACATTCTTCAAAAAGTGGTTAATACGTCACGTAAAGATTGGTCTATTAAGTTAGATGATTCTTTATGGGCTTATAGAACCGCATACAAAACTCCCATTGGAACCACACCGTTTAAGCTAGTTTATGGGAAGCCTTGCCATTTACCTGTTGAGCTAGAATATAAGTCTTTCTGGGCTGTTAAAACTCTTAACTTTGATCATAAAGCTGCAGGTGAACGTAGGTTGTTGGAATTAAATGAGCTTGAAGAGCTCCGTTTAGATGCATACGAAAATGCCAGAATTTATAAAGAAAAAACTAAACAATGGCATGATCGTCACATCCTACGGAGAACATTCAATCCAGGTGATATGGTTTTACTGTTTAATTCCAGATTGAAGCTTTTTCCAGGTAAACTAAGATCCCGGTGGTCAGGACCATTCAAAGTAACAAAGGTCTTTCCCTTTGGAGCTGTCGAGTTATGGAGTGAGAAATCTGGTACATTTAAGGTAAATGGACAGAGAGTAAAACACTACTTGACAGGTCAACCAATACAACAAGCAAGTGACTTGGACTTGTTTGATG
The DNA here is from genome assembly GCA_037962975.1 of Clitoria ternatea. NCBI lineage: Eukaryota > Viridiplantae > Streptophyta > Magnoliopsida > Fabales > Fabaceae > Clitoria > Clitoria ternatea. The sequence goes on from CM075670.1 coordinate 12,363,579, forward strand.
CTCCTGATGAATAAATCCAAATGGTGAAAAGTCTGGCTGAAGACTTAAAACTTAGCACTGATAGGGAGGTAACCCTATAAAAATTTGTTGTTTTATTTTGAATATGAAAAAAAAAAGAAAAGAAAAAAAGAAAAGAAAACAAAAACTAAGCCAAATCCCGGTTTGGGGTTACTCCAGGTAAGTTTTCTTTACCTTTTATCATCCATTTTAACATTGAGGACAATGTCAAATTCTGGTTTGGGGTGGTAGGTAAGAAAACTTAACTGTTTTGTTTACATTGTGTGATTGTTATTTTATTTTGCATGTGTGTTTTCCTTATTTTGTTTGTAATCTTGTAATTTACCATGATTGCATGATAAATTCACTTTGAACACGAGGCTAAAGTATCTAAGGACCCTAAAATTTTGAGTAAATTTTTTAAAAATTTAATTGTTTAAATGCCAAATAAATGTCTAAATGAACCTTATGTGATTAAAATTTTCTTTGAAAGGACTTTCCATGGTGAGACTTGAGCCAAAATGGGTTATCTATCAAACAAATTTTCAAAACCCATATTTTTTTGATTGAGTGAATCTCGTAGTCATTAATATTCTAGAACTTGTTTTTCAACTGATTCAAAATGGTTTTTGATTGTATGTCTTAGGATGATAAAGGCACAATTAGGTCTCATTCTTAAGCCTCAGAATGTTTGCACAATTTGACCCCTAGTTACCCCTTTTGAGCCTTAAAGTGAAAATTTTTCTTTGAAGCCTTTCATTGACTGATGTTCTCTTAATGGTGAAAAAGTTGGAAATCTAGTGGAGCAAAGAAATAAAAAGGACTTAAGAAAAATATGTATGGAATGTAAACAAAAGCAAGAAAAATAAAATCAAAAGGATGATATTGAATGAATTACAAAAAGTCCATAAAAATTCAAAAATTTGCTCTGTTAGTTTCTGAAATTATGATGGAAGTTTGAATCATTCATGACTGTTTAAGCCCTTTTGTACTCCATTTTTCTTGAAATTCCTACCATGAAAATACGACCATGGCCCCGTTACAACCCTTTGAAAGACCTTTAGACTTTGACATGCTTTCTATCTAAACTGTGGAGTTTCTGGTTGATCAACAAGCTTATGGTAATATTTTCGACTATGATGATTTGAGTGATACACAAACCATGAAACACTAGAGTGAAATTGTGAGAAGAGTATCTCAAGTCTTGACATTGAAAATTGACTCACATAAGAAACTTAATTTGGCATTTGAATAAATCTGTTTCTCTATTTTGGATTCCTTAAATTACTAAGCTAAGTGTTTTCTGTTTCTTATCGTGTGAATATGGTGATTGCTTGAGGACAAGCAATGTTTTGGTTTGGGGTATTTTGATAAGTGTTTTTAAAACACTACTTTTCACTGTTTAATTTGTTTAAAATAAAATGTTTGCTGTATCATTTTGTCCAATTTTCATAATTTTTGTTTTCTTTTTACTGTTTCTGTTTAAGTGTTGTATTTTGTATGAATTAATTTAGATGGAATATTAAAAAAGTATTTTTTTAGAATTGGAATAATTATAGATTAGTGCTAAAATTTAGTACTTCAAAATTTTCAAGAACTTAAATCATAATCCCATTTCTATTAAATAAATTTTTATATATATTCCATTTAAATTAATTGAAGTGATTGTTTCTCTTAAAATGCAAAAATCAAATTAATTCAATAAATCCTCCTTAGCATTTTCACGTAAATTAGCTTCTCATTGGACAAGGAATTAACGTTTTTTTTGTGCAGCTTGATACATCATGAAAGCTTGAATCTATTCCTAATTGAAGCATGAAATGAAAGTGAAATGCATAGCTGAATGAGTCCAACGTAAAAGCTAAAGGATGGAGGCAAAATGTTGAAATTTTTCTAAAGCTACTTGGGTCCACCATGCAAATTATTCAGCCATCCTTCATTCCAATTTCTCAACGTGAAATTACTAGTGTTTGGGCAGCAATTGGACACTTCAAAAGAAGACCACACAGCCACCAATATTCCACTCCATTATTTTATCATTCTTTACATAGCCAAAGACAAGGAACTCACGGCAATGCTACCAAAAATGCAAGACTCCATGTGCCTAATTTTATATGCATTCATATCATTATTTAATCTAATAATTGAGTCATCAATCACAGCTCCATTCTCACGGCTGAATTGGTCTCCATTTCCATAATATTTTAGTTAATTTTATTACATCAAAGTGCTTTCCTCATTATACCACTTGGCAAGGCAAAAGGCAAGCTCTTTGGTGGAGAACCAATTCACGGCCAAGACATTAGCAAAAGGACAAAACCATTTCATGTACATGCATCACAAAAGAATGAAATGGACAAGGAAAAGGGACAGCTTTCCAACGTAAAAATGCTGCTGTATTTGGACAGCAATGGATTTATGCATGAGCTGACAGCAAACAACAAAGAAAACAGCAAGAAATGGACAGCCTTTTCACGTGAAAATGGGACAGCTTTGCAAGATAGTTTTGAATTAATTTGGTAGCACTCACCAGCAGAGAATGGGTTCCCATTTATGAAGCATTATGCCAACGAAAAAGGAAATAAAGAGGAGGCAAAGTGGAAGCATGAGATGGCTGGACTTGGAAGAAAGAATAAAATATTCTTACCTGCAGCATTATAAATGGGATGTTCAGCAGAAAATACAAACCGGACAGTAGCAGAGAGAATTTTGTGCAGAGAGTGAGTCAGAAAATTAAACAAAAGAAAAACAGTGTGCGTGTAGTGTGGAATTTTATTTCTTTGTATTGTATTTTTATTTTGTGAAATAAGAATTGAGAGGACAGTGAAATTGAGCGGTTAAATTTGTATACGGTGGAGGGATCCAGAACAAAGATTTACGGTGGAAAATTTACTAGGCTTTTGGAGAAACCCGTAAGTTTTATTTACCATGAATTGTATGTTGTATTTCCTTTTCATTATATGTATGAATTTATACCGTATCATGTGTAACTAAATTTTTATCTTGGGAAAACGGGGGTACGATAATATTTTACGTTGATGTTATTTCGACTTAAAGTAAATAAATTTCTGTTTTCCATTTAGTTCAAATTTTACTTAATGCTTTTAGTGATTCCTAACAAGAGCCTAAATGGTAAAACTATGTACTTACGGGTATATTAGTAAGTTTAGGTAACAAATAGAATCGAGAGATTTATTTTTACCGGAAAGCTTTGAACTAAACCTAAGATTTTTGAGATGCTTTTTGTGACCTCGGTAAAACCGTGAAAGTAATCAAAATTCTTTTGAGGAAGTAAAAATGGGATTTTCATAAAACGATAATGGGCCTTTCTTAGGATTAAGCAGCGCTTTCTGTAAGTTAGGTACATTAATAGGAATCCGAGAGGAAAATATTAATTGGCTTTTGGAAAATTCGCCTTGGAAAACTCAATTTGATTTTTGTTTATAAAAAGTTGAAATTGTCAACGTAGAATAATATCTTAAACCCCCGGAATCCCGAGATACTCTCTACTCTGTTTTTCACCCACGGTAAATTTTTATTTTTACTGTAAGGTAAAAAATTTTACTGTTAATTTTTATTTTTCACAAATACTAAAAATTGAAAATCAATTGTGTGGATAATTAAATTTTGATATGCCGGTACTTTGAAAACAGTCCCTGTGGAGAACGATAATCTTTTATATTACGCGACATAACCCGTGCGCTTGCGGGCCCTGTCAAGTTCTAAGGACTTGCACACCTAATCTTAACCCAAACTCACAAGATCAAGTTAAAGCATCCTTATGTTATAGAGCATAATGATGGATCATACTATGTTGATACTTTAGTATTCTTAGTATTACCTTTTGAAACTTATTCTAGAATTACTTTACTGACTTAGGCTAGTTTTATTGGTTTGGGCTTATATGGGCATTAAATTAGTAATTATAGTTAATTGTTGTATTTTAGAACTTTTTACCTCTGTTTATTATTTAGCTTTTCAGTGATTCTTATGACGCTGGAAATCTTACTCAAAGAGCTTTAAATGGATACCTCATTCGCTGAATTTGGAGTTTTAAGATGAAAGTTACAATTATTTAAAGTTGGTCACTTGATTTTGTTACAGGAATTACGAGAATTCAAGTGTTCATTAATAGTTTTCATTTAGAATTTGGGCTTAATTGTGTTTTGTAACAAATTAAAATTTCAGAACTTATTAGTTTAGGTTGAGAATTATGTTTAGCCTATTTGCCTCCATATAAATACTTGACATTGGAGGAATTTGAGACACATTCTTTTACATGCTAATTACAGTTTTAATTCCAGATTTTGTTTTTCTCTCTTCTCTCTTGCGTTTTGTCTTTTGTTTATGTTTTCCATTACACTTGAATTCAAAACCATGCTTGTGTTTTCAAACGTGATGGATGAGTAAACTCTTAAATTGATCTATAGTTTTGAGCCTGCAAAACAACTAGATAAACATTTATTTGTCTTAATCCAATTTGATCATCAATTATTTACCTTCTCAATCTCATCACAACCATTTATAATTCAAACTCGGATCATTTTAATATGATTCCGGATAGTTCACACTTGTTGAATTTGTTATTAATGTGATCCTAAAAGTGTGTTCGCATAGTTTAAACTTTTGAGATCATATTGAGCAGAATCTTATCGAATTTTATAAAAATGTGTTCATATATCTCAATAATAATTTTCAATCTCATTTATTTTCTTCCCTTTTGAAATTATAAAAAAGATGTAAATATGAGAGGGTAAAGAGTTAGATAATGATATAACCACCATAAAGTTGCCAATAAGTGTTGCACTTTGAAGTTAATTCTCTAGAAGATAAGAATCATGATGAAGAATGAAAACCGTCTCTTTGAGCTAGAAAAGGGTGATGAAGATCCTTGATTTGATAGTATATAAAAGCTCAGGTTTTTCTTGTCACCATCTTAAAAAATTGACAAGTTATTTTATCAAGGATGGCATTTGTCATTGATCTCCTTCAAGAGTGCATGTAGTTTCTTCTTCTCAGCATTTTCAACCTTTATTCTTTCTTCAATTCAGTCATGATAAAGTTGTTTGGGTTCACTCTTGACGTAGAAGAGACAACTTGAAAACTCAAAATGAGTTTCATTAGAGCAATCATAGCTTGAGTTGTTCCTCTTATCAGCTTCACTTGAGAATAAGAGACAAAATTGTCTTCATGAGGCTTTGTAGCTTCTTCATACTTAGCTTTTCTTATTTGTGCTAAATAATCAGCTTGTTGGCATTGTGAATTTTTCATGACACCAACTCAATAAGTTTAGCTTCTAGTGTAAACTGTAACATCTAAATTTAATTATTGGATTATTGCTCAGATAATTAAATTGAGTGTGTTAATTTATTCTTAGACAGTTAAGATAATTTTTAGAATTTACTGGGGTAAGTTTCGAGTAACTGTTAGTTACTTGGTTGGTTTTAAAAATTAACTGAACGCTAAAAATGACTTTCATGCCCCATCTAATTAATTCTCAATTGCACTTTTTAATTCCCTCTCTCACTTTCGTCTCGTGCATGCAAATAGAAGAAAAATAACTTTGCCATTTCCCTTTATCTTCCGCGGCAATCTCCTTCACACCCATCATTTTCTTCTTCTAATTTCATCAAATCAAAGCAAGATATAAGCTATATTTCTCTTCCTCTTCACGTGGCAGCCATTGTTGTTGAAGAAGGAAGCTTCAATTTCTTGATTTCTTGGAGGTAAGTGTTGAACCCATTTTGCTAATTTCGAAATTCTTGAACGCCACTTTCAATTCCTTCCATTTTCTTGAATTTAGAATCGCTTGGAGCTATTTCTTGTGCCCGGACATCGTTTTGTTGTTAGGCTTTTGAGGTTCCGCCATTGTTGGCAAGTTTTGAAGGAACCCACGACTTCTAGTTTTCCAATTCTGCGAATTTGGGTATTACTGATGATGTTTCTATGAATTTAGAAGGTTTTAATTGAGTTATAAATTATGGACAGCTTTGGGACTTCAAGGTTCTTTGATTTCTTCTTTTCCAGTAAGTTTTGGAACCACCTAATGCTTTGGTTTTGCTCTATTTCGTGTTATTGAATTTATTCTCGTGGTTTCCATAATTTAAGAATCATTCTGAAGCTTGGGTGAATATCAAATAGTGTTAGGATCCTTTCAAAATCGAGAGTTGGAAGTTGTTGGCATTGATCGGTAAGTTGAAATTTACCGGATATCATACAAATTGGTGATTTTATCCTTCGAATGCAATTGCGATAGTGTTTGGGTTATTAAAAATAAATATTTATGGTTTTAGGAATTATTGAGGTTTCGTATTAGTGATCGGATAGTGTTGAAACGCTTTAAGAGCTTCTGGAATCATCAATTCCAGGTAGGGGAAACATTTATATTTTAAATGTATGGTTTATGGACGGGTTAGGGGTATATTTGCATGTTTATAGGTAATTAAATTATGATGTTATGAGAATTGATGATAATTATGATAATGTGATTTGTGTAGTTAATTACTTGAATAACATACCCCTTTGTTGTATTATTATGAGATTTGATGAATTTGTGATAAGTTTGATTCCATCCATATTTGTTGTATCATTAATTTGCATGAGGTTGCCATGAAATAATTGGTTGGTTGAATTGATTAAATGTTGGAATGATATAGCATGGGGTTGCTTGTTAATTGAGTTACCATGATGATGAATAAATGAGGAATTAAAATGATAAAATGATGTTTGAATGACATGATATGGCACAAATGGAAAAAGTGACCTAGGGAAGGTCAGGAACCCTGTAATGGTGATTTCAATCTTACAGATTCTTAGACTAGGTTCTGTGAAATGATAAAATGATGTTTGAATGACATGATATGACACAAATGGAAAATATGACCTAGGGCCTGTAATGGTCATTTCAATCTTACAGATTCTTAGTCTAGGTTCTGTGAAAGCCCGTGATTACCGATGGAGCTAGAGTTAAGTCTTAAGACATCACTAGGTGACCGATATCACACAGGAAGGGCTAAAGAAGTGAGACTGGTATGGAATCTATAGTTGAATCCCATTTGTTTAGTCAGATTCACATGCAAATGGGTTGACATATAGTATTTGATTATTTTAAAGCTTTGGATAACTTATGTGGTGTGATTAATATATTGAATATATTATGGAATAAGAATTATGTTAGATGATAACGATTTATGTTTGGAATAATGATATACTGATGTGATGTGTAGATTTGGATAGGTTGAAATTCGATTCAATAGCTATCATTTAATATATAATATGCTCACCCTTATTATGTGGTTATCTTTTTAATGGGTTTGGACTGAGATAGTGATTGGTGAGGAGTCACCTAGCTTGTGCAGGAGATTGTGTAAATATATGTATATACAGTGTACGCCTTTTTGGTGGTCTAGCCTTGGTCGGCTTGTTAGCTTTGTTTTGGTATATATATATATATATATATATATATATATATATATATATATTGTATAGTGGATTTTAGGTAGCTGATGACTTCATTAGAAGTCTAGATTATGTTTTGAATATTTGGATTTATGTATAGGGGATGATGTTGATTTATTTTGACACCCTGCTGTAGTTGACCATGGATGGTCCCATACAGATGGCATTTGATGCATTGTGTCCAGGAACTGCAATTGGGTATGCTTGATGCATTACATGATGAATATGGGTAGGAACTGTAAATTGCATTTGATTGGTATACATTGGAAATGGTTAAATGATGTGAAGTTGGAATTTTAATGGTTTATAGTGAGAATTAGGCATAATTCATGAACTGGATAGACCATAATGTGTTTCGTAAGGTTTAGATACCGCTGGATGGTTCTGGTAGGTCATATTTATGCTTTAGAACTTGTGTAAATTGGAATGGACCAATTCCATTGAGATTTGAAGCCTATGTTGAAAGTTATAGCCTAGAAATGGTCAAAATGCATTTTTGTACATATCTTGGTCATATATAGGAATCTTGGTGATCGGACTGCGCCAACAACTCCAAAATGAGGAAAATATAGTGCCCTTGAAGTTTCGTAGCAATCAGAGTTGAAACGGGCAAAATAGGTAGGCGGAAAGTTGGCTAACATGTAAAATTTTGCATTTTGTGCTTATGGTAATCAATTACCAGAAGCAAAAATGCACTATTTTAACTTTCTTTTGCTTTGAAACTTCACCTAACCTTCACTCAAACCCTTTAGGATTAATTTAATCACTGTTGGGACTTATGGGCGGTCAATTTAGAGTCATGATAAATTGGAAAAAAAATTCTTTAGATTTTTATGATTACTTTGAGCATAAGGATGTTTTATAAACGATTTATGTTGCAAGTTAAGAAGCGAGAACAAAGTGAGTTTCAGATTTGAAATTTGATTAGGATTCAACTTCAACTTCCAAGACATGTAAAATAGAGAAATGAGGCTAGGAAGACAGGTTCACACAGAATTCATTTCGCACAAGTACAGTATGTTCAAAAAGAGCTTAAACATGCCTTCCACTAAAGGCTTAGGAAAGATTTGAGTAACTTTATACAATTTTTAGCTTTCAGAAGAAAAGACAACTAATATCTTTTTCAAAACATTTTCTAAAAACAAAAAGTATAGCATGTTGGCAAAGATTAAAAAAAACTTATAACAAGCTTAACCAATTAGCATGAGTACAAGAGTATGAGCTTGAAAGGAAAGAGATAAGTATCATAGATACATGATGATATCATCCATTAGGCAAGAATAACTGGACATACCTCATAATACTCATAAAGGCACGGGATAAGGCATTGTAGTGCAATTAATAGGTAAAAAGCTCAGTTTCATGCCTTGGATTTTGCATTTCATAATATTACACCTTACCAAGAATGATATTACATACAACATAACTTAAAAAGTTTGCGAAATCTCTGTTTCTGGATGGTCATGTTGAGCTACTTTGTTCCCACAAAGTCCAAACTTTGCATCCGCGCCAAACTCAAGTACTGCATCAAACCAGGTTGATTTAAATCAAAACTGGGAATGACGCACACATCAATATATTATGAAATTTTACCATGATAAGCTTTCTAACAAGATAAATTTTACAGAAATTGAATATTTCTAGTGAAAGATATGCACAATCAAAGTGGACAAATGCTACATCAGGATTCAAAACAGATTAAATCTGGTATATTTTTTTATAAATTATAAAAAAAATATTTATAAATAATACTGCATCACATTTTAAAATAGTAAAAAAGATAACAAAATTCCTTTTTTAAAGTATTCGTCAAGTGGCCAATGGTTCCGGACATTTTCCTCCATAATTGATGATGAGACTGCACCCCAAGTCCCCACTCTAACTTCTTGTTGGGCTTACGCTCTACGGGCCCAATAATAATTGTTCAAAAGATGACCCAAACGACGTCGTAAAGAATCATGTGAATTAGGAAGAAGAAAAAATTAGCATACCCCCATTTATTATCATCACACATTCATTCACCCATTAGAAGAGAGAGAGTCAAGAGGAATCAGACGGTTTTCAATTGATCGGAAACTTGCCTGAGAAGACAAGACCCGACCCAGACCCGAAAAGAAAATGGGTAAGGATCTAAGTGACGACCAAGTCTCTTCAATGAAAGAAGCTTTCACTCTCTTCGACACCGACGGCGACGGCCGGATCGCGCCGTCGGAGCTCGGGATCCTCATGCGCTCCCTCGGCGGAAACCCCACCCAGGCTCAACTCAAAGCCATCATCGCGGAGGAGAACCTCAATGCTCCCTTCGATTTCCCTCGGTTCCTCGATCTCATGGCCAAGCACATGAAACCCGAACCCTTCGATCGCCAACTCCGCGACGCCTTCAAAGTCCTCGACAAGGACTCCACCGGCTTCGTCTCCGTCACCGAACTCCGCCACATCCTCACTAACATCGGCGAGAAGCTCGAGCCTGCCGAGTTCGACGAGTGGATCAGGGAAGTCGATGTTGGCTCCGATGGCAAGATCCGTTACGAGGATTTCATCGCCAGAATGGTCGCTAAGTAAGAACAACGAATCCTGCAATTGGAATCGTCTTTTTAAGTGTTTTCTCTTTCTTTCTCAACTGTTTTAGTATTGCTTCTGTTTGATCTGTTTTGTTTCTTTTGAGTGGACCAGTTGATTAACCATGTTATGCTTTATTTAAATGTTGTGTAGCTAACCGAGGGTGATTTTAGGAAACGGTGGCTATTCAATTTGCCCTATTTGTTTGGGTTGATTTCTATGCCGAGATCTGATTCTGAGCTAGTTTATAATATGCTGTAATTCAGACCAAGTCGTGGTTACCCAAATTTGTGTATCTAAACCGTGTTTTTAATTTTGAGTGAAGTGGAATGAGGAATTTGAGGGCGTTGGTACAATATTATCGAAGAATGAAACCCTAGCCTGTGTAAAATTCGTGCACTATGTAAATATATGCATGCCTGCGGGATTTCCTATCTTTCTTGATTGACGTTTGAAGTTCGATGGTATTTTCTTTTTTCCCCTATTGCTGCATATTTTCTAGTTGCTTCTGGCTTTTCTTTGTAGGGAAGATTATTTTTTTATATGGAAGTATATGGAAGTGAATATGTAAAATATTTTATTTTTGAAATTTAATATCTGGAATGTTTCACAGATTGCATAAATACTTGAATAGTTTAGGGTTTTACCTGTACTACGGTGTGATAAACCTATTTGTATGGCATAAACAGTGGCGTATACCATTTGGATTTGATGGATAAATGTTGCTTGAATATACATTTGATTGCTGTTATATTTTTTTGTATTTCAGTTGTTTTAGTAGGTTCTGAACATGAAATTCAGGTGGAGGTTCCTTATATGATTCATGATATTTGTTAGTGTTCTTGTGAATGTGACTTTGTGGAGAATTGTGTCTAAAGTAAACTACTCTTTAAGGAAATGGTCTAGTGGTAAAGTGGCATGCTCAAGCTAATCCCTCCAAATGACTCTTTTTGAAAGGCAGAGCTATTATTTCCTGTAACAGGCTTTAAAAACTGATCTATGAATGTTTGGTTGAATTAAATGTTAAATTATTCCCATATTTATAATGCTTATTGCAAATTTGCAATCTCTTTGGCCTAGTGCTAGAGTGGCATAGCCAATTGCCATACACGTACCCTATGATGTAAAAGGTGTAGTGAATGATACTGTCAGTCTGAGTTAAATTTGAAGAATAAGTATTATAAGTTCATAACAGAGCTTGTGAGCTGTAATTCGTAAATATAACATTTGTAGCATATTTCAATGCGGGTTGATATGTTCCACCGGGACAGTCTGGTAAGGCTGGATATTTTAAAGTGTTTGCATGTGGAGTTGTTGATGTGTGATCTTGATATCAGTTGTTATGGGGAAATAAAATATTGGTTGGTGCAGAAGAGAATCCATTCCTTAAAGCTTGGCTGACAAGAGGTAGAACCTCCATTGAGTAAGGGAGTTTTGGGTCTAATGCAGTAATTTTTGACTCATGCCTTGCATCATTATTCTGTAGGTATGGTAGTCTCAGTTGGTGTGTCATCTTTGTTGATTATGAATGTGCAAACCTTATTTGTTTCATAGTGATAACTTCATTAATATTGAGCTTATAGCGCCTGTTTGGCAATGGCCAACCAAACTAGGGTTTGGCCAACAGAAAAAAGGTCTATGGGCCTAATGGTAACGTGCAAGATCAATATTAACTATTAGATTTTCTGTTTTCACCGCTTTATTTTTAAAACTGATTACCAAACAGATTCATAGTAGACTAGTAGTTTTGAACTAATGTCCATGTAAGTTAAACTTCAGGCTTATACTTTTGACACCAAATGCCAGGATATAAAATACTGAATGCTACAAATTATCAAAATAGAATAAAAAATTCATTCATATAGTATTGAACTTTAGAAATTGTTCAAAGCAGACACTTGAAACCATCTTAGACACTTCCCAAACATTTCTTGCATGCATGGTCTGTTTGTGTATCATGGTGTTTTATCTAGCATTGTGGCCTTCCATTTCTGGTACTGCTCATGTTGTGTGTCCTGTTTCTTGTATTTTTGCGGTACCTTGCCTTTCCCTTTGGTGCCGATTGCAGCTCCCTTTGTTAGAACCTTTTATTTTATTGTGGTTACCTGTTGCAACTCCCAAACCTTTTTGACTTGCTTTGTATCATTGTTTTAAGATATTGGATTTTCGTTGTCTTTTTGTTCATAAGCTAAGGCTGAACTTTATCATGTTTATTTGGATGTGAGCGTTATGATTTTATGGCCTTTTGGACGTAGACTTCCTAATGATGTTCGAGTTGATTCTCTGAACATCAAGGTCTGTTGCTCGAATAAACTAGGATTTTTGTTTTATTTTTTTCCGAAAACCTCAATCGTTTTAGGCAACGAAAAATTAATCCAAAGGAAATGGAAGATTTTATTTTTTTTTTGTAATTTTTGCGGTTGTATACAATGGGAAATAGTTCAGGTGAGATTTTATTTTTGTAGGTCTCACTAATAAAATTCCCTAAGGCTAGTCATTTGGACAGAAATTGATGCCAAAATTTTTGTTAGAGAAATGGACATTAGGCAGAAAGAGTCGTAGGAAACACAGGTGCAGCAGCATCTGTGGTGACCGTAATTCATTGGTGACTGGTGTTGCATTCATGCAGAGAAGTGAGGGTTCAACACCATCACACTATGTGTAGGGTTCGACAACACCGGATGTCGTTGGCGACTTCCATGTTTTTTTTATATAGATGAATATCTACTTGAAGTCAATAAATTATTTGGACTATTTTCAAATATTATATTAAGTCATAGGAATATTATACTTAATTTTAAATGATATATAATTCTACCACTATATGTTTCTATAGTTTCAGATTAAAAATATAATTAGATATTTTGATCAATATAAAATACTTACTTTGATAATGATAATAGTATCATTAACAAAGTCAAAACTATCTAAAAGTACTTTTTTAAATTAAAAGACAAAATTGAAAGTGGAAGAGAAACCAGTTTTCTTTGGTACTATTTAAATTTTATATGAAATTGAATTATAAAGAGTTTTTTGGATTTTATACTTATATATGTCGACACATGGTTTAGACTTAAAACATATATCATAAATTAATTCTTTTGTGAGAGAAACTAAGGGGGTGTTCTGTAAACGAATCTTTTTGCTATTCCTAGGTAAGTTACGTGAAGAGTTCTAACAACATGGACGAACATTTATAGGAGGGAGATTGTATCGATTGAACTTCCAAAGATAAAAGGTTAAATATTAAACATTTCAAAGACAAGACACTTATGATCATTGATGACAGACATAATAAGAAATTACGGGTTGGTTAGTCGGGCTTACAAAAGTGTTGTGCCAAGAGACCATATAAACCTGTTGGGTTCCCAAAATATTAGTAACACCACTGATTACTAAACAACATTTATTATTTCAATATTACCAAGATGCAGCAATGATATAATAATGGATATACCATTAATTTGAGTTTTTTTTAAATAATGTATATTTTAAAAAATATTCGGGAAATGATGTAGTTTAAAAAATAATTGTTTGTCTGGAGTAGAAAACTATGCAAAATATTGAAAAGAGAAAATTGTTCCAAAAAATTATCTATATTAATATATAAATATTTAATATATTAAATATTTAATAAATAAATATATTTTAAAAATATATTATATATTACTATATATTAACATATTAAATACATTTAATATATAAATTTATCAACATATAATATATTAACGTTTAAATGAATGTTAATATATTAAAATATATAATTATATATATATATATATATATATATAATTTATATATTAAAATATTTTAAAATCTATATAAGTTTTTTTATTGAATATATAAATATCTAGTAAAAAAAGAAGAGTTATATCTAATAACATTCTTTATCTGACAACAAGGAAACATTTGTCCTAGTGATTATCATATTAAGTTGTGTTTAATGGGTTTTAGATTTGACTCTTAGTATAAACAACTTTTGAGAACATGATTTAATGTTTTCTACTCAAAAACAATTATTTTTTAAACTATACCATTTCCCAAATATTTTTTTAAAAAAACCCATTAATTTTCATTACCAAATCGGGAAATGCACAACACTAAGTTATGGAACCGCAAACTATCTTCAATTTTTTTTTTATGGAAAAACATTTCCAGAATTCTCATTCCGACGACCGGTCCTTTATTTTTATTGCCACCTACGTTCAACACGCCATGGATCTGTTCCTATTAATGTTACTGGTTTTGAACAAAGGAAGAACTCTGTGGAAAATGTTTCATTTGCCTCTATGGTTTACCTAGATGGGGTGGTTTGTTGTTGTGGGTAGTGCCCATCGCTTTCTCTACATTCGTTATTCCTTGACCGATGAACCATCAAAGTTCCTTATGTGGAATCCAAGATTGAGAAAATATAGTGCTTGAGGACCCTGTGTTTATGACTCATGTATTTGCTATGATCATTAGAAACAAAATTACATGATTCTTAATCTTTTCAACGATAGTGCCACTGCCAAGTCTCTTGTGTATAATGCAAACCAACAATTTTGGTCTGCTTACAAGGTTATTCCTTTCAAAATCACGGACTTCGTTTCAAAAGGCTGTGTCTTCACATGGCTTCCTGTTCTTTTTGGTTTCCCTCACCAACTCCCCTGTTGAGGGTATTGTTTATCAACCTGTGATTTCCATTTCCACCAAGTTCCTCTTCCTCTGTCTACTAGATATCAAGAGTCCATTTTGAAAATGCTTGAGGAGCGTCCAAGTTGTTTATGTTATCCATTTTAAAATGTGCATTTCGGTGTCAATGTTTGGGAGTTTATAATCTGTGGTGCAAGTTTTCAGGGGTGGAGGCTTCTCGCTACCAACTGTGTGGTCAGTTTGACATCTAGGAGAGTTCAATCATAACACTTAATGCTGGTTTAGTTTGCAAATAAGGAAACAGATATAAAACTCTGTTTGAGTTTAGGAATTTTTTTTATAGTCAAATTGATGTTTAATCAATCAAACGAGAAATGAAACAATATATTAGTGTTCATTGTTCAATTTTAATTGTAGGATTTTATTTAGATTTACCTAACATTTAAAAAAAAACCCCTGATTGTTTCGAGGTTTGACTCAGTTATGTTGATGATGAAGACGGTCTTGTATCAGATCAACTTCTTCAATGGGACCAATACTATGTGACAAACAGTAAGAATAGTTTAGGAACGCTGGTCTTCAACAAGCCTGACACATTGGACTTTTATCGTGAACATAAAGAGTCTCTTGTGGATCTAATTCCGAGTTACTAGTATTTTGTTGGACAATTTTTAATTTTTTTTTCATTTCAATTTTTGTGTGTTTCGCTTCAATTAATGCAATTTAATTTATGACCTCGTCCTCTTTCTATGTAGACTAGCACACCTCAAATAATAGCTTTTCCTGTTTTGGAATATGATACGGATCGGGCACCTATTAAGCCTAAAAGGATAGTAAAAAGGTTCATTTGGCTAAAGGACTTTATTTAGACTTTTTATTTATTAGGCCCAATTCTAATTATGGTAACCCATATTATGTAAGTCCCTTTATATGGACAGAACTTTATCTGAATGAAGACAATGAAGAGTTTACTTTTTTTAAAAAATAAAATTTAGTCTAGTAGTAATTGTAGTAGATTTCCCTAAATTTCTCTAGTAGCTAAGAAATTGTGGAATATAACCTATCATCTGGTGCTTTCATTGCCCTTATGCCTCCCAAACCTTCTTCTTCCAAGGACCTAGAGGACCTTCTCTATGCCATTTCTGATAAACTAGGGTCCTTACACACCCAGCTAGAGGAGCACCAACTCCTTCAGGATATTCGCCATCATACACTTCAGACTACAATGGACAGCCGCCATGATGCTATGACTACCTTTATGGGTGGTCTATTGGAGCAGGTAGCTTCCTTACAAATGGGACCTCCTTTTCCAGGACACCTACCTTAATCTTCTCCTACCCCATCTTAACCCGTTACAACAGCTTTTCTTGCTTCTACAAATAGCCCGGTTGTTATTCCCTATACCATTCCTTTATCCACTGCCGTTTCACCTTTTTCTATACCTAACCCCAGTCGTACTTACTCTCCTCCTATCACTTGCACTATGCCTGGTCCCACTTACTCTACCAAACCCATCACTTCCCCCCTAGGTTTTCCTCCCTCCCCTTTTGCAAACTTCGCCCCAAATGTTCCTCCCTCACCTTTACACCCCCTAAACTGGATCTAGCCCCCTTTGATGGTTTGGAACCCTTGGATTGGCTCTTCCAAGCTGAGCAGTTTTTTATGTTGTACCAAGTTCCCCCTGACCTCCGCTTACCCATGGTTGCCTTCTGCATGAGGGGCGATGCTCTAAGTTGGTTTAAGTGGATGTACAACAACCGACAACTCACTGATTGGAATACCTTCATTCGGGCCTTAGAACTACAATTTGGACCTTCTACATATGAGAACCACCAAGCCGAGCTTTTTAAGCTTCATCGAATATGTTACTTAATTGCTTTCTTTCAAGTTTACATGCTAAGATTAGACATGAACTAGCTATCCTTCAACCCATCTCTATCACCCAAGCTATTGGCTTGGCCAAATTGGTTGAATCCAAAATCAAGGATTCTAAACCTCGTTTCCTTAGGCTTGTCCTACCCCAGACTTCTCCCCTTCCTAGCTCCCCCCCTAAACCACCCCCACCCAGAACTCCTACCAATCCCCCCTTCTTACCTATTAAACGCCTCACCCAGGCCCAAACGCAGGAGAGACGTGCCCTGGGTCTTTACTACAACTGTGATGAGAAGTTCACTCCTGGTCATAAATGCACTTCCAGCCATTTTCTCTTATTACTATCAGATGAGGACCCTTCTCCCAATGAACCCATTGAACCACTTAGTCCCAACCCTGACTTCCCTTCACCAGACATCACTCCTAACCCACACTTGGAAGCCATAAATTTTCACCTTTCTCCCTAGGCACTCACAGGCCAACCTTTCCCACAAACCTTAAAATTTTAGGGTTATATTTCAGGCCTACCAGTAAGGGTTCTCATTGACTCCGGAAGCTCTCATAACATCTTGCAACCTCACATTGCCTCACACCTTACACTCCCCACCCAACCCATCCCCATTTTCCCTGTTATAGTGGGAAATGGCACTACCATTAGTTGTTCAGGCCCCTGCCCACAGGTTCTATTATCTATCCAGGGTCATGACTTTTCAATCTCTCTCTACCTCCTCCTAATTGAAGGAGCTGATGTTGTCTTGGAAATTGAATGACTTCAAACCTTAGGACCTATTACCGCAGACTTCTCCATTCCTAGTATGACTTTCAACCACCATTTAGCACCAATCGCACTCACTGGTGAACTCAAAACCTCCCTCATTCCTATAACCTACAGTCAATTTTGCCAAATGCTCCACACTGATTCTGTTGCCTCTTATCATCTACTGCTGTTTACCCCTTCCCTGGACCCCTAACCCCCCTCGGAGACACTTGACCTTTCTCACCCTTCCTTAACTTCCATTCCTTCTCCTATTTCCCACCTCCTTCTTTCCCATGCTCAAATTTTCACCAAACCCAAAGCCCTTCCCCCACCCAGAACCCATGACCACCACATTCCCTTGCTGCCTAACTCTCAACCTGTAAATATTAAACCTTATCTCTACCCCACACCCAGAAAACTACCATGACTAACCTCATTCGTGATATGCTTCAACAAGGTATTATCATCCCCAGTAAAAGCCTTTTTTCCTCCCTTGTCCTCTTAGTTAAAAAGAAAGATGGCACCTGGCACTTTTGTATGGATTATAGGGCACTGAATGCTATCACTGTTAAAGATAGGTTCTCTATTCCTATGATTGATGAACTACTAGATGAATTGGGATCTGCTATAATCTTTTCTAAAACTGACATTCACTCTGGCTACCACCAAATTTGCGTTCATCCACCTGACACCCATAAGATAACTTTTAGGACTTGGGAGGCCACTACGAGTTCCTAGTCATGCCCTTCGGGTAGCTAATGCACCCTCCACCTTTCAATCTGCAATGACGGACCTTCTACACCTCTATCTACGTCGGTTTGTTTTGGTTTTTTTTCGATGATATACTTATTTACAGCACTACCTTAGAGGATCACATTAGTCATTTAAATTCAGTTTTAACATTACTTGCCACTCACTGTCTCTTTATAAAGTTATCCAAATGTTCGTTCACTTCTCCTAAAGTTAATTATTTGGGACACATCATTTCTCTTGCTGGAGTATCCCCTGACCCAGACAAAATTCAAGCAATAACTGAATGGCCACAACTGTCTTCCCTTACGTCTCTCATAGGTTTTCTAGGCCTTGTTGAATTTTATCATTGTTTCATTCAACAGTACGCCACTCTCGCCGCTCCTCTCACCGACCTGCTTAGACATTCAGAGTTTACATGGAGTTCGGAGGCCTCGGAGGCCTTTACAGTGTTAAAAAATAAAATTACAATAGCTCCTATTTTAGTCTTACCAAATTTTTCTAAGCTGTTTGTCCTTGAAACAGATGCTTCAGCGATAGCAGTGGGTGCTGTCCTAACCCAGGGAGGTCATCTGATTGCCTTCTTTAGTAAACGCTTGGGCCCTTGCATAGCAGTTGCCTCAACATACGTCAGAGAGGTGTTTGCTGTAACAGAAGCCACCAAAAAGTGGCGTCAGTATCTCATTGGGGTTCAGCTCTATATTTTGACTGACTAACAAAGTCTAAAGCACCTACTTTCTCAAAAGTTCCAGACTCCAGAGCAACATAAATGGGCTATGAAATTGTAAGGGTATAGCTTTGAGATCTTTTACTGGCCTGGCCCAAAGAAACGGGTTGCGGATGCTCTCTCCTGTCAATTTTCTGATCACCCCCTCCTGCTATTTACCCTATCATCGGTGGTTCCCTCACTTATCGCCTCCCTGCAGTAGTATTACACTCAAGATAATGAAGGACAGTTGTTAGTTCAAAAATTTCTAAACTCTGTTCAGGATTCCCAGTTTAAGAAAAGTATCTTGTGGACTAATGAGAGAATATTCGTACCTGAATATTGTAAGCTCTATCAGAAGCTCCTCACTGAATTCCATGCCACACCAACAGTAGGGCACTCGGGTGCCAAGGCCACCTTGGCTCGGCTAGTGGCATCTTTTTCTTGGAAGGGCATGTAGAAAGATGTCAAAAAGTTTATTAGAGAATGATCAGTTTGCCAGGCCTCAAAATATGAAACAACTAAGAAGAAGGGCTTGTTGCAACCCTTACCTGTTCCCACAAAACTTTGGAAGGACATTCCATGGACTTCATCACCCATCTCCCAACTTCCAAGGGCCACACCGTTATTTGGGTTGTGTGACCGCCTCTCCAAATCAGCCCACTTGTGGCTTTACCAACCCATTTCACTGCTGAGAGCTTAGGCCAACATTTCTCTGAAGAAATCTCTAGGTTACACGACACCCCAGCCACTATTGTCTCCGACAGGGACCCTCTCTTCCTCAGCCAGTTCTGGAAGCAGCTATTCAAATCACAGGGAACCATATTAAAATATAGTACAGCCTACCACCCCGAAACCGAGAGCCAAATTGAAGTATTAAATAGGACACTCGAGGCTTACCTACGATGCTTTTGCGGGGAACACCCAAAAAGTTTGTTTCGTCTTCTCCATCTCGTAGAGTTCTGGTACAACTCATCGTACCACTCAGCCATAGGCATGGCTCTCTTCTGGGTTCTTTACGGGAAATCCCCCCCAACAATCACTGATTTCATCTCTGAAGTGGTCACGGTGCCCTCTCTGTCAGAGATCCTCGAGGAACGTCGATCAGTTCTGCGACAAGCTCGTGACTGTCTGCAACGGACTCGCCAAAGCATGGCTGCCCAAGCTAATCTCCACCGGTGGGACGTCGTCTTCAACCCAAAGCATGGCTGAAGGACTTTATTTAGGCATTTTACTTATTAGGCCCAATTTTAATTAGGGTAACTCATATTATGTAAGTCCCTTTATATGGACAGGGCTTAATTTGAATGAAGGCAATGAAGAGTTTACTTTTTTTTAAAATTTTAGTCTAGTAGTAACTGTAACAGATTTCCCTAAATTTCTCTAGTAGCTAAGAAATTGTGGAATAGAACGTATCAAAATATTTATTTACTTAATCGGTTTTATTAAAAGGCATGATAGAATATTACTTAGATTATTAATGAGATCCTAAGATTCAAAGTTTTGATTAGAAAGAAGATGTGTGATTATCAACACGAGAATTAAGGGCCCTCATTACAAGAACGAAAATTGCATTAAGAAAAACATAAGCTAATTACATCGCTGGAAAAAATTAATGCAAGGATTCAACTGCTAATGTATATATCCAAACTGATACATGTTGATTAAGGGACTTTGTGAACCACGTGTGCATTCTAATTTGCATTGTTAGTGAGCTTTTTTATTATTTATTACAAGGGTATCGATTAGTTCAGAGTGAGCCATGTTGAGTATATAAATATCATTAGGAACCCCATATATCACGTTTTCTGAACAAGCACTGGATTCACATGGAAGTACAACACTCATTCTCCAACATGGACGTGGGGTTTTCAAAGTAGGTTGGGAGCAGTATAACGAGATTAAATAAGAAGTTTGACTTGGATCACAAGTTTAGACGTAATGCAAAAATGACAATGGTTCAACTCCTTTATCTAGTAACAAGATATTTAAGGTGTGATTATTATTTAATTTATTTACAAAACGTATCCTATGATAAAATATACTAGCATGTTATGGCCTATTTTTTGTAGGCCCGTGATTATAACTATAACGATTAACCTTTGGATCTATGATGTATCAAGGACATTTAACTAGTAAAAAGGTAAAAGACCCCCATAGAGCCAACGAACGCGAGAGAAGTGTCGATATTCAGGTAGCAACAAAATAAAAACTTAACAATAAACTAGATATTTTTTTTTATGTACATACTAACAAGCTTGAATCTATTATGAATAATTATGGATGTCCCCCCTAAAGTTTTGATATTTATAAATGTCCCCCTCTCACCTCCTATAAATACCCCCTTCACTCATTAATACAAGATAACTTCTTCTCTTCAATTTTACTACTCTCTCTTTACTTCTCTTACTCTCTTAACTTCATCTCCTCTTCTTCTAAGAATTCATTCCTCTTTATTATTTTGTCCCAATATTTTATAACACGTTATCAGCACGAGGTTCTGACCAACTGAGATCTAAGGTAACATAGAATTTTAATTTCTTTTCATAATTTCATTTCAATTTATATTATATGTATATATATATATATATATATATATATATTATAATAAGTTCCTGAAGAACTTATATTTTGAACATCCCTATGGGATTTAAAAGAATTCCTGAAGAATTCTTGAAAATATTTACTGATAGTTCCTGAAGAACTAGAAATCAAATATTTTGTTATTTTATCGCATTTTAATATGTTAATTAATTATTATAATATTTATGTTTCATGTTCTTGTTTCATATAATTATTTTTGGCATTTCTTCTACTTTTGTATCTACTTTACTTAATTATTGTATCTACTTTAATTTTATTTATTTATTTATTCCATTATAGTGCCTTTATGTACTGCACATTCACGTTGCTTACCTGCTCTTGCATTATTGTGAACATTCATGTTTTGCTCTTGCAAATACCTACTCCAATAATGTTATTATAATAATTAAAAAAAAAGAAACCTTAACAAGGATTAGCCAAGATTCAAACCGTGAACCTTGGCCTTGAAAGAAAGGTAGCTTACCATTAGGACACTTGATACAATTCATGCATTTATGCAAACTAAATTGTTATAACACTAAGTTACCTAGCAACATTTTTTTAATAATCATAATAATTTTTTT
Organism: Clitoria ternatea; assembly: GCA_037962975.1. Taxonomy (NCBI): domain Eukaryota; kingdom Viridiplantae; phylum Streptophyta; class Magnoliopsida; order Fabales; family Fabaceae; genus Clitoria; species Clitoria ternatea. The sequence continues at coordinate 12,385,480 of CM075670.1, forward strand.
TTTAAACTTGTTTAATTAATTTACATTCTTTTACTCTTATAATAAAATAAAATTAATAATTCATCATTGACTTGTTACCATCATTAGATATTTATAATTAATAAATTTATTCATTTGAAATATATCTAATATATTGTTTCAACTTCTTATATAGAAATAACTATGTCAAATATTACCAACCTTGAGTTCGTGGCTCTTGACATATCTGGAAAAAACTATCTATCATGGACATTGGATGCTGAAATCCATTTAGATGCAAAAGGTCTTGGAGACACCATTAAAAATGGAAATCAGGCATCTAGTCAAGATAAAGCTAAAGCCATGATATTTTTACGCCACCATATCCATGAAGGGTTAAAAAATGAATACTTAACAGTTAAAGACCCTCTTGTTTTGTGGAATAATCTAAAAGAAAGATACGACCATCAAAAGGATATAATTCTTCCAAAAGCCCGTTATGAATGGATGCATTTACGATTTCAAGATTTTAAATCGGTAAATGAGTATAATTCTGCAATGTTTAGAATTACTTCGAGATTGAAATTATGTGGAGAACAAGTCACTAAAAGTGACATGTTAGAAAAGACATTCTCTACTTTTCATGCATCCAATTTGCTCCTGCAGCAGCAATATCGCCAAAAGGGCTTTACAAAATATTCTGAATTAATTACTTGTCTCCTTGTGGCTGAGCAAAATAATGAATTGCTTATGCAAAATCATGAATCTCGTCCAACTGGAACTGCTCCATTCCCAGAAGTGAATGTAGCAACACACGATCATAATACTCATGGTCGTGGTCGTGGCCGTAGCCGCGGTCGTGGACGAGGTAATGCTCGGGGACATGGTATTGGTCGTGGATATGGTTATGGCCGTGGTCATGGTCGAAATGATAAGAGATCATCATTCACATGGAAAAATAAAGAACATATGAAAAAAGGGACAGATGCTCAAAATAGTGAACAAACTAAAAATATCTGCTATCGTTGTGGCATCAAGGGACACTGGTCTCGAGTTTGTCGCACACCAAAGCATCTCGTAGATCTATACCAAAAATCCCTTAAAAATAAAGGGAAAATAATAGAGACAAATTTTACTGGTATAGATGATGATTTCTCTGACTTTAGTGTTGATGATTTTCTTACTCTTCCTGAAGAAGAAATTGACCACTCGGTTGGAGAAGGGAGTGCCCCCAAATAAATTATTTTTGTTTCATGTAATTTGTTTTGTTGTAAATTTTGTCTTTATCAATAAAATTTTGTTAAATATTATTGTTAATTATATTTTTACTCATGATTTTTTTTATTTATTTAAATGAAGAATGAATGCTCATGTGAATGATGAAGATATATGTCTCGCAGACAGTGCAACAACTCATACCATTCTCAAAAATGAGAAATATTTTTACCAAATAGTAAAACAAGAAGCCAATGTTAATACAATATCTGGTAGTATAAATATAATTGAAGGCTCCGGCAGAGCCAGTATTTTGTTACCTGGAGGAACAAAATTGCACATTGAAAGTGCATTATATTCTAAGAAGTCTCAAAGAAATTTATTGAGTTTTAAGGATATCCGCAGAAATGGATATCATATTGAGACCACAAATGAAGGAAATGATGAATATCTATACATTACAAAGTTAATTTCTGGTAAGAAATGTATATTGGAAAAATTGCCTTCATTTTCCTCCGGTTTGTACTACACATATATTAGTACAATTGAAACAAATGCTATAGTAAACCAGAAGTTTACAAATAAGAATGACTTTGTTATCTGGCATGAACGATTAGGCCATCCTGGATCAATTATGATGCGAAAAATAGTTGAGAATTCAAATGGTCATTATTTGTTCAGCAGACAAATTATGCAAACTAAGAATTTCTCATGTGCTGCTTGTTCTCAAGGAAAATTAATCATTCGGCCATCACCAATGAAAATTGGGAATGAACCACTTATATTTTTAGAGCGTATACAAGGTGATATTTGTGGACCAATACACCCTTCATGTGGACCATTTAGATATTTTATGGTTTTAATTGATGCATCAACTAGATGGTCACATGTTTGCTTATTATCAACTCGCAACCAGGCGTTTGCGAGATTACTAGCTCAATTAATTCGTTTAAGAGCTCATTTTCCTGATTATCCAATTAAGAAAATATGCCTTGATAACGCTGGTGAATTTACATCTCAATCATTTAATGATTATTGTATGTCCATTGGAATTGATGTTGAACATCCTGTAGCACATGTTCATACACAAAATGGACTTGCTGAATCATTGATTAAACGTTTGAAATTGATAGCAAGACCATTGTTAATGAAATCAAAACTTCCAATTCAACTTGGGGACATGCAATCTTGCATGCGGCAGCACTTATTCGCATCAGGCCTACAAGTAATCATGAATATTCCCCTTTACAATTGGTTCATGGTAAAGAACCAAATATTTCCCATTTAAGAATCTTTGGAAGTGCGGTATATGTTCCTATCTCTCCTCCACAACGCACTAAGATAGGATCTCAAAGAAGGTTGGGAATATATGTTGGATATGAAAGTCCATCCATAATAAAATATCTTGAACCTTTAACAGGTGATTTATTTACAGCTCGTTTTGCTGATTGTCATTTTGATGAATCTATTTTCCCACCATTAGGGGGAGAAAATAAACAGTTGGATAAAAGGATTAGCTGGAATGAAATATCTCTCTCACATCTTGATCCTCGAACAAAGCAATCTGAACTAGAAGTTCAGAAAATAATTAGTTTGCAAAATTTAGCAAACCAATTACCTAATGCATTTACTGATCCAAAAAGAGTGACTAAGTCATACATACCAGCTGTTAATACTCCAATAAAGATTGATATCCCTGAAGGACAATCTAAATTTGTAAATGAGTCTGAAGCTAAAATAAAACGTGGCAGACCTGTTGGTTCTAAAGATAAAAATCCTCGAAAAAGAAAAGTAAATAAAGAGGATGGTCGAATTGAGGATATAAAGACACCAGTAGAGTCTCCTGACATAATCAAAGTTTCAAATCCAGAAGAAACTAAGGTACCTGAAATTGATACAAACAAAGAGATCTCGATAAATTATGTCATGGATGGTATACAATGGAATCGACCTGAAGTCGATGTTGATGAAATTTTTGCATTCAAAGTAGCTCTTGATATTATAAATGATGATAAAAATCATGAGCCAAAATCTGTTAAAGAATGTGCACAGAGAAATGATTGGCCAAAGTGGAAAGATGCAATGCAAGAAGAGTTAAACTCACTTGCAAAACGTAAAGTTTTTGGGCCTGTAGTCCAAACACCCAAAGGTGTAAAACCAGTTGGGTACAAATGGGTCTTTACGAGAAAAAGAAATGAAAACGGTGAAATTGTACGATACAAAGCAAGACTTGTTGCACAAGGATTCTCACAAAGACCTGGTATTGATTTTGAAGAAACATATTCACCAGTGATGGATGCAACAACTTTTCGATACTTAATAAGTTTGGCGATTCGTGAAAAGCTTGATTTACGCCTCATGGATGTTGTTGCAGCATATTTATATGGCTCACTTGAAAATGACATATATATGAAACTCCCTGAAGGATTTAATTTGCCTGAAGCATACAAGACAAATCCTCGAGAAAATTATTCAATTAAATTGAATAAATCTCTTTACAGACTGAAACAATCTGGACGTATGTGGTATAATTGCCTCAGTGAATATCTGTTGAAAGAAGGATATAAAAATGACCCGATTTGTCCATGTGTTTTTACGAAAAGATTGGGAAAAGAGTTTGTTATAATTGCAATTTATGTGGATGATTTAAACATCATCGGGACTCCTGAAGAGCTCTCAAAGGCTGTAAATTGCTTAAAAAAAGAATTCGAGATGAAAGACTTGGGAAAAACAAAGTTTTGTCTTGGATTACAATTAGAATATTTGAAGGAAGGAATTCTAATGCACCAAAAGACTTATACCGAAAAGGTGCTAAAACGGTTTTATATGGACAAATCACACCCATTGAGCAGTCCAATGGTTGTAAGGTCACTTGAAGTAAGCAAAGATCCTTTTCGACCTCAAGACAAAAATGAAGAACTACTTGGTCCTGAAGTACCATATCTTAGTGCAATTGGTGCACTAATGTATCTTGCTAGTCATACAAGACCTGATATATCATTTGCTGTTAATCTGTTAGCAAGACATAGTTCTTTACCCACGAAAAGACATTGGAATGGGATTAAACACATATTCCTCTACCTTAGAGGTACAATGGACATGGGTTTATTTTTTCCATATGTATCTAAGGCAAACCTAATTGGTTATGCAGATGCGGGGTATTTGTCTGATCCTCATAATGGTCGATCACAAACAGGTTATTTGTTTACATGTGGTGGTACAGCAATTTCATGGAGATCCATAAAACAAACAATCACAGCAACATCATCTAATCATGCTGAAATCTTAGCATTACATGAAGCAAGTCGAGAATGTGTTTGGTTGAGGTTTATGATTCAACATATTCAAGAAACTTGTGGCTTACATGCTGGAAATCTACCACCAACAATTTTATGTGAAGATAATGCAGCTTGTATTTCTCAGTTAAAGGAGGACTATATTAAAGGAGATAGGACAAAACATATTTCACCAAAATTTTTCTTTACTCATGATCTTATAAAGAATGGTGAAATAAATGTCGAGCAAGTCCGATCATGCGAGAATCTAGCAGATATCTTTACAAAATCATTACCAACCAAAGTCTTCGAGCAACTAGTACAGAAGATTGGTCTTCGACGTTTACATAAGTGTTCTGATGAGGGGGAGAATTAAATACTTGTAATTTAATTATTTTTCATGAATGTACTTTGTAAAGAATGTTGTACTCTTTTTCCTTCACTAGGTTTTTATCCCACTGGGTTTTTCCTAGTAAGGTTTTAACGAGGCACATTCTAAATATGGACATCCAAGGGGGAGTATTATGAATAATTATGGATGTCCCCCCTAAAGTTTTGATATTTATAAATGTCCCCCTCTCACCTCCTATAAATACCCCCTTCACTCATTAATACAAGATAACTTCTTCTCTTCAATTTTACTACTCTCTCTTTACTTCTCTTACTCTCTTAACTTCATCTCCTCTTCTTCTAAGAATTCATTCCTCTTTATTATTTTGTCCCAATATTTTATAACAGAATCAAACTTTTTGTCTTCGAAAGAATATCTCATCATAATTCAAAAGTTCCTAAGTCAATTCATAAAACATCCCCCCTCATTGAAGTAACCAACGAGTTTTGGTCATACCCTCGTATATGGTGTTGTCCATTTTTCTGAGTGTTAAGTCCATTGTGACAATGACAATCTTAACATTAATTATAAAAAAATTCTTTATTCATTTGTGAATCAATTATGGTCTAAATGACTCATTGTAGAAAGGGAAACTATTATTTTTCATGTAGGAAGGAAGCTAGAGCATCACTGTATCTATCAGGAGTCTTTGTCTAAATTGACTAATGGTAAAGATCTTAATGTATATATTTTCATCTCCCAACTATATCATAAATTTTATCATTGCTTATAACTAAGTACAATGGAAGGTATGGACCTTTCTAGATAATTTCCATGTCTTCTCACAAGTCGTTCTTATTTAGTTTATTTACAATTGTATCTTACACTTGTCTAGCATGTTGTGGCCTATTTTTTTTAACCCATAATCACAATTATAAACATTAACCCGATGAATATATTATATATTAGATAAGAAAGATGAGAGGAGTCAATATTCAAGTAGCCTTATATCTCAATAGTCAATTAATATAAGGACCTCTGTCTGAATTGACTTATGGTAAGAAACTTAATATATATGTTGTCAACTCTTAAATATTCTATAAATTTTATCTTTGCTAATATAGCATATATCCACAGGTAATTTTTTTTATATAGATTTTCTGTAAACTACATGAATTATTTGGACATAATTGTAAAATTCTATTTTTCTATGTTGATGTCATAGTAAAATAATCAATATGGGAAACACTTTGACCCATTATTCCAAAGTTATATAACATTTGAAGCGTGATATATCTTTCATACTCGAAAAACAATCTTCAAAGCTTGACTTATCAAGTCAAAACAACATTGACCCAATACAAAATGTTGTTGATATTTATTTTTCTCCCTATGCAGTGTCTCTTGAAGATTATGAGGGTTTTTAAATTCCCCAAATTCCACTATGTTTGCCATTTAGTCTTTATTATGTTTTTTATATCACTTAATATTTTGCAATTGGTTATAGCCATAAAATAAGACCAAAAAAGCTTACTTGACTATGTTAGGTATCAGAGTATCAGAATAATATCACACGGCTAAAATAGAGATAAGAAAAGAGGAACTGAACACACAATATTTTACGTGGAAAACCCTCAACAGATAAGGGAAAAACCACGGATAACATCAGAGAAATATTTTTACTAAGTGGAAGAAAAATTATTACAACTTCTCTCTATCTCACAAGGAGAGAACAATGACACACTTTCTCTCAATAGGAGAATACTCACTAGGAGAACCTCACAGGAGAACACTCTAATTTTTTCTCTATGAACTTTTCTCTCTAGATACTAGGTGTAACACCCTCTGTTACACCTTAATAAATTCTAGAAAAATTCATATTTTTTTTAAAGATATGATTGTTAAAGAGAAACTATCGGAATAAATTATATACATTATTTCTGAAATACCTCACATATATTATTAAAACTTTATAAAGTATTTGTACATTCATCCGAAGAAAATAAACATTAAACATTATAAGAAAGAGAGGAAACTCCATGGCCCAGAAGCAGTTACTTATTAACATTATTTATTCATTGGACCACGGTATTCATACCGAGCTCCATTTCTAGAACGTGCTATATCTACTGCCGAAATTCTTTGATCCTTCCCTCTGAACCATCAATTTAGAATATATGAAACAATGACACGGAGAAAGGAGTGAGAAACAGAATATAATATTATTGATTAAGACATAAGCAACAAAGGGTTTTCACAAGCCAATACATAATAATATCAATCACAATCACATACACAATCAATTATGAATGCATGAATGTATGCAATATCTTCATCATAACTTACCTATATATGTGGGCCCTTAAATTTTAATTTGCACTGGGCCCTGGGCCAACCAGGAGTTTACACTGTTCCATAAGTCCGGATAATAATAATATGAACAGCTCAACTGGCATGGAAACACTTAGAGACTAGTCAGATTGAGAAAGTTTTTATTATGAAAGTACCCGACACTAGGGAGCTACCCCAGGTCCCCTGAAGCACCCTTTCACACCCTCTCATCCCAAGGCTCGTAATTAAGCCTCCTCTAATGTATCCTCGGTTTCTATAATCCGTCCCCAGACAATATCATTTTATTTCACTTTAATGATTCATGATGCATGAACTACTCGCGTATTTAGTTGGTTAAGGCTTTTAGAAACTCAATTATTAAATCCCTTAAAGGTTTACAATATCATTTCAATAAACTGTACATTTTCTCAATTCTCTGAATTTCTGTCCCACAGAAATAAATTTGGTACAGTTTTCAAATCTCACTGAAATTGAGTTTCTAAGCCTTAAATATCTAAAAACTTTCTCATATAAAACTTTACATAATCTTTCTCAAATTAAATCTTAACAAAATCAAATTTAGGAATCTCAATTATTTCCAAATATCTTTAGTTATTAAGTTGGAAAAAAATAAAATAATTTTCTTTTAAAAAATTTTGTTTTATTAAAAGAGAATAATTATTAACCAAAAATACTTAAAATTACAAAATTTTTCTTTAACTCAAGATTTAATTAATTAATTCTCATAAAATGTTTTCTTTCTAAAATAAATACTAATTTTTTATTCTAAATATTGAAAATAAAGTTAATAAAAATAATTTCTAAGAAGAGAAGATTTAAAGTAAAAATTTAAAGAGTAAGGTAAGAAAATTCTGAATTTAGCTTTCCGTCATGCTCGCTATATGCTCAAACTCCACGTCACAAAATCATCAATCAAAATCAAGCATTATCAATTATAACTAAATATCATCAATCACATCAAATATTATTAATCACAATTAAATATCAATCAAAATCAAGTCAACAAAGCATTATTTATAAATATTATAATTCAAAGTTGAATGGTTATTAATATAGTCAATTTGAGTCCTTTTGGTCAATTCCTCGTATAGGTCTATGTAAGTCCATATAATCCAGTCCTTGCATAGGTATAGTTCAGTCCATATGGGTCATAATGGTCCAAATCCTTGCATAGGTATAGTCCAGTCCATATAGGTCATAATGGTCCAAGTCCTTGCATAGGTATGTTTGAGTTAGTTAAACCAGATATTTAATTTAAAATTTATTAAAAATGTTAAGTTAAAAAGTTAATATTTTAAAATAATAATATTATTAAATTTAAAAGGAGTAGGGGACTCCTCCCATTATTCTTATGTCTTTTCATATTATACTCTTATCTCACTCCCTCTTACCTTGAGTTGTTACCAAAAAGAGATTTGCTTTGCGCCTCCGATTTCTAGAAATATTAATACCAATCTTATTTCAGTATAAGCATAAGACGAAAATTAAGATTAATACTTAAAACAGAAATGGTAAATTTTGAATAGTGAATAGTGAATAGTAAATCGTGAATAGTAACAGTAAATAGTAAAACGTGAATAGTAACGGTAAATAGTAAATTGTGAATAGTAACGGTAAATAGTAAATCGTGAATAGTAATGGTAAATAGTAAATTGTGAATAGTAACAATAAATAGTAACAGTAAATAGTAATTTACTATTGAAATAGTAATTTACTATTGAAATAGTGTTTACTATACAGAATAGTAACTTAAAATAATATTATTTCCAGTATAATAACAGATTTCTAAAAACGATATGAAAATAACCCAAAAAATATAAAAGAGAAGTATTCTTACCTTAGGATTTTGGCAGAACCTTCTCTCCAAAAACTTTTTTTCTCCCTCTCACTTCCACCACTATCTCACTAGCACTACTATATTAAGAAAACTTAATCTAAAATTGTGAATTCTAAAGAAGAAAACCTTCGGTATTTATAGGAAAAAAATTTACTATGCATTCCATTATTTTAATATAAAAGTACTATGCATTTTTGAATTTTTTATTCCAGGTTACTGTGCATCTTTTGAAAATTTCGTACATGCACAGTGTTTTACATAGTAACTGTCGGCAGAATTATTAAGCCAAATAGTAACCTTTCACTCGGTATATTTTAAATATTCAAAATGAGTCCTTTTTGAAATTTAGCGATATTATATCAGTCCTTACTAATTTTATAACATGTAATATAAAGTTGAAATTTTAAAAATCTAAAATTTTCTGTTAATAAAAATTTATTAATACGTTTCCAATTTTTTAACGATTGGAAAAAATCAAGATTTTTCTCAAACCGATAATTTTTAGATAAGTCTACTTGAAACGGATTTTAGAAAATTTTCTTATAATTTACATTCACTTTCTTATAAATATTTTTAATTTAAGTCACTTATATGAATTTAAAATTATTAAAAAATATTATTTTATATAAAAAAATTCCAAAATTCCAAAAAATTCCAAAAAATCATAAATAATACGTAGATTAAAAAGTTCTAAAGAGCCATAATCTAATTACTTCAAAATTTTAATATAAAAATAAAAATAGGGGTGTTACACTAGGAAATGCTTCTAGTATTGATTTTGGGATGATAAAACAAGGTGTATGCCTTGGTATTTATACGGAAAGATAGAACTATGCATTACAAGTTTTTCAACAAAATTAGGTACCATGAAATACTAATTTTCCACAAAATTAGGCACCACTTTGAATCCTTTACATTTGCCAATTTTGTCTACACAAAAGTGGCTTTAAATCCTTCCAATTTTGACAATCTCCCACTTAAAGTCACTTTTGTGAACTTTTTAAATCTTTCTCTTCTTTCCATTTTCGTGCTGCATTACGTTTCTAATAAGCCATAGGAGGACCTGCACCATTTGAACTTGTTAGTATTGATCGGTTTTTTCATAACATCAGCTAGGTTCTCTTTTGTATGAATCTTCTGTAGATCCACACTCCCTTCCTCCACTGCTTCTCGAACAAAATGATATTGCACCCCTATGTGTTTTGTCCGGGAATGAAAGGCTGGATTCCTTGCAATGTGCAAGGCACTCTGACTGTCACAATACACCGTAATCTTTGGTTTCTTGTGCCTGAGTTCTTCCAATATCCTTTGCATCCACATTGCTTCCTTGCATGCCTGAGTAGCTGCCATATATTCTGCTTCTGTAGTTGATAAAGCTATAACAGATTGTAATTTAGATAACCAGCTTACCTCTCCTCCTACAAGTGTAAACACATAGCCTGTAGTAGATTTCCTTTTATCAAGTTCACCTGTAAAATCAGAATCAACATATCCTCTGATAGTGAACTCTGATCCTCCAAAACACAATACAACACTTGAGGTTCCTTTGATGTATCTCAGGATCCTTTTCACAGTATTCCAATGCTCTTTACCAGGATTTACCATAAACCGACTGACCATACCAACCGCTTGAGCAATATCTGCTCTCGTACAAATCATTGTATACATAAGGCTTCCCACTGCTGATGCATACGGTACTCGAGACATTTCCATCCTCTCTGCTTCACTGCTAGGACTCATACTTAAGGATAATTTATAATTGACAGGAAGTGGGGTAGAAATTGGCTTACAATCTTACATATTGAAGCGCCGTAAAACTTTCAGTAAGTAGTTCTTCTGAGAAAGCCAAACCTTCCTATCTTTTTCTTCTCGGTAAATTTGCATCCCTAAAATCTTGTTTGTTGGTCCCAAATCCTCCATATCAAACTCCCTAGCCAACTGGGCCTTCAATTTCTGGATTTGATCTTTGTCGGGACCTACAACCAACATGTCATCCACATACAATAGTAAAATGATAAAATCATCAACACTAAACCTCTTGTAGTATGTACAATGGTCTAAACACAGTCTGTTGTATTTGAGGCTCATAATGAAGGAATCAAATCTCTTGTACCAACATCTTGGCACCTGTTTTAGACCATACAGAGATTTGGTTAACCTGCAAACCAAGTTTTATTTTCCTTGTTCTTTAAAGCCTTCTGGTTGGAACATATATATTTCTTCTTCAAGTTCTCCATGAAGAAAAGCAGTTTTTACATCCAATTGTTCAAGATGTAAATTAAATGAAGCACACATAGCTAACACATAGTATGAGTGCCATCTGTTAGAAGACAGTATGCATCGTGGCTTGCCATCACATAGTATGAGTGCCATGATGGTTTCCTTATCTGACGTGTTGATCATCGAACTTCTTCATCATTGGTCTCATCTGGTTCTTATTCTTCATGCTCTGGTTCAGCTTCAGAAGAATCATCTTCTCTAGACTTTTCATCTATCTAGACAGTTGTAGCTTCTTTAGAAGTGCTCTTATTTTTCTGCTCACCTTGCAGTTCATTATCTGTAAAAAATACATCTCTGCTGAAAATAACCTTGCGAGCAGTAGGATCCCACAGACGATACCCCTTAACACCGTCAGCATAGCCCAAGAATATACATTTCCTGGATTTTGGATCTAGCTTTGTTCTTTCCTAGGTGTTGTACATTACATACACAGGACAACCAAATACATATAGAGAAGAATAATCCATTGGTTTTCTTTTCCATACCTCCATTGGCGTCTTAAGACCAATAGCAGTTGATGGTGATCGATTTATCATGTAACAAGCAGTTTTGACTGCTTCTGCCCAGAAAGACTTGGCTAGACCTGTAGTCTTCAACATAGCTCTCGTCCTCTCCAAGAGACTTCTATTCATCCGCTCTGCTACACCATTCTGTTGAGGCGTATGTGGCACTGTAAATTGCCTCTGAATACCCTTTTGCTTGCAGAATGCTATAAATTCACCATCTATATATTCTCCTCCATTGTCTGTCCTCAAGCACTTGATTTTCTTTCCAGTTCCAAGCTCTACTCTTTCTTTAAACTCCTTGGATACTGGAAACACATCAGACTTCTTCTTGATTGGGTACACCCATAATCTCCTGGAATGATCATCAATGAAAGATACAAAATATTTTGCTCCAACCAGGGACATTTTTGGTGACTCCCATACATCAGAATGAATTAAGTCTAATATGCACTTGCTTCTAGCATTAGACTTATCAAATTTTAATCTATGTTGCTTACTAGTCACACAATGCTCACAGAAAGGTAAATTTACCGATTTGAGCTCGTGAAGGAGATTACGTTCTGCAAGGATCTTCAAGCCACGTTGTGACATATGGCCCAATTTGTGATGCCACATCATTGTCATTTCTTCTTGGCTGGTTAAAGTAACTAATGCATCTGCTGCCTGTAGAGTATCTCCCAGAAGCATATATAGATTAGCAGCGACTTTTTTTGCTTTCATCACTACTAGAGCTCCTTTCACCACTTTCAAGATCCCACCTTCAATATGGGTCTTGCAACCGAGGTCATCTAATTGCCCAATGGACAAAAGATTTTTCTTTAGTCCCTTCACATGGTGTACTCCCTGAATTGTGTGAACAGTACCATCATACATTTTTAATTTGACAGTACTAACCCCAGCAATTTCTAAAGCATGATCATTTCCCATGAACACGGATCCTTCTGAGATAGGTTCATAAGTGCAAAACCAATCTCGTTGTGAAGTCATGTGCCATGTTGCTCCCGAATCCATTACCCATACGTCAGTGAGCTGTCTTTTGCTTTTGGAACCAATCGTTGCTTCGCTGTACATAATTTCTCTATCATCAGAGGTACTAGCAACACACCCTTGAGATGTACTTGCTCCAGAAGATTTCTCTGGATTTTTCTTGTTGTACCAACAATCTTTCTTCAGGTGCCCCTTCATGCCACAATTGTAGCATTTGAAGTTCTCCTTCTTCGAGACTTTGATCTGCCATGATTCTGGCTCCCACTGGGGCCACGCTCCGTTGATCTTCCCCTCGTCATCGTCAAGGCTTCTGCTTACTTTGAACTTTCTTTACTATCTTCTTTATTTTTGCGCCTGGATTCTTCTTCAAGAATAGCTCCAGCGACATCATCCAAGTGCAAACGACTAACAATATTATTATTTGTTATATTGATGATGAGCTGATCATAGGAATCTGGCAAGCTCTGAAGCAAAAGTTCAGCACGCTCATTTTCTGGTATTGAAAAGTCTGACGCTGTAAGCTGAACAAACAACGTATTCAGATTGTTGATGTGGTCCGTTACTGATGTGGACTCACTTATCCGAAGAGTATACAACCTCCTTTTCAAAAATATTCTATTGTGAAGTGATTTCACCTCATACAGTTTGATGAGGGTATCCCAGATCTCCTTTGCAGTATCCTTCTCTATAATACTTGACAAAACCGAATTCGCCATTGCTAAGTGCAAGGTGGAAACATTGTTGTCATCCATCTCTTTCCATTTTTTGTCGGTTATACCAGCGGGTCTACCTTCAATTGCAGCTGAACAATTTTCTTTTCTCAAAATAGCCTTTATCTTCAATTTCCACAGGGAGAAGTTACTCCCACTGAATTTCTCAATCTCAAATTTCGTCGTCATTTTTTTGACTAAACCGGTTTACACAATTTCACCGTAAATAGTACAATATACATGAATAGTATTGTATATTTTTACCGTACACCAAAATAATTCCAGTATACGTTAACAATCACTGTAAAAGTATACAACCACACGTATGAATAGTAACTATGAATAGTACCCTATGAATAGTACCATATGAATAGTACCTTAGCATCAACAACCAGTGGCTCTGATACCACTGTTAGGTACCAGAGTATCAGAATAATATCACACGGCTAAAATAGAGATGAGAAAAGAGGAACTGAACACACAATATTTTACGTGGAAAACCCTCAACAGATAAGGGAAAAACCACGGACAACATTAGAGAAATATTTTTACTAAGTGGAAGAAAAATTATTACAACTTTTCTCTATCTCACAAGGAGAGAACAATGACACACTCTCTCTCAATAGGAGAATACTCACTAGGAGAACCTCACAGGAGAACACTCTAATTTTTTCTCTCTGAACTTTTCACTCTAGATACTAGGAAATGCTTCTAGTATTGATTTTGGGATGATAAAACAAGGTGTATGCCTTGGTATTTATAGGGAAAGATAGAACTATGCATTACAAGTTTTTCAACAAAATTAGGTACCATGCATTACTAATTTTCCACAAAATTAGGCACCACTTTGAATCCTTTGCATTTGCCAATTTTGACTACACAAAAGTGGCTTTAAATCCTTCCAATTTTGACAGACTATTACTTTTCAGTTGTCGATGATTACGAAGATTCCCTCTTAGAAGTATATGAGGAAGACTTTGGTTATTTCACTTATGATGATAGCCTAGGTACTGAATCTAGTTTTTTAGTTTCTTAATTTTGCATTACTAACAAAACATATATAATAATTAAATGTTTACCCTTTTCCACATATTCCACCATTACCGTAAATGGATCAATGAATGAATCAGGGCTGGGGATAGGTATTATAAAACAACCCCAATCATCCTCACAGTAACGACACATAGATATTTAATTTATTTATTCAATTTTTTAAAATAATGTGTAACTTTTAGTAATTAAATATTTAGATTATTGGGTTATTAGGGACTCTTCATACAAGTGTCAATATTTCAAAACATTAATGTTGTTTAATGAAAGTCTATCAAAGTCTTTATGCAATACCAAAGTTTTTATTGTGTTGTATAGAAGGAAAAATAATAGTCTCCTTCCTAAAAAGACCCCTATTGTCTTATTGATCTACATTCAAACCTTGACCTTAGAAGTAAACATTTTCTAAAGAATATTAGAGTCTTCAATGCAATATTTTTTTTTACTTTAGTGATAGACAAAATTTATTATAGGATTAATTTTAGATTTGGTCCTCTTATCTTTATTCTTGGTGGTAAAACTTTTATTACACTGAAAGTCTTACGGGATGTCAATTCATTAGATTTTGAGATTGTGTCATTGTTAAAAGAGATACTGGACAATCACAATGAGTTGGCCAAAAGCTTCAGGTATGCAAGAGATCATTGTTATTGCATTAACGACAGGTTTACTGATGTAAAACTAAGGCTAACAAGGGAGCATTTTGATGATGTTATGACTTATAACCTTCTTTTTGATTCCGGGGTTGTTGTTTTAATTATTGGGGATATTGGCAAATCAATTATTGATAAGGACATTGTTCTTGAGACCAAGTCAAAGATTCCCAAGCGTGTTGATGCTCTCCATCCTTTATATCTGGCCCTTCAATATCCACTGTTTTCCCCTTATGCTGAAGATAGTTACATAGTTGATACTCTAACTGCTGACTCAATCAAAAAGAGGACAAGTAGGAAAAGGTCAAAGATAACCATGTAGAAATTTTTTGCTTTTAGGATTCAGGATAGACACATAGAAGAATCTATTCTTTTGTGCTCCAAGATATTGTTTCAATAATTCTTAGTGGATGCTTACATGGTGGTTGAATCTGAGAGACTAAGGCTCATTCAATTCAACCAACCAAAGCTAAGAGTGGATGAATATAAAGGATTACATGAATGTTTAGTGGGTAGTGAGATAGATACTGCAATGACTGGAAAAAGAATAATTCTATCAGGTTCATTTACAGAAGAACCCAAATACATGTTTAACAATTGCAAGGATACTGATCCGGTCTAGATACCGTCCCTAATGTTATGACGAAAGAATGACCTCTTAGAAGAGCAACCGGTGTCACAGTTCAGACAGTGCCACACCGGATATCTGTTGTCCCTTCATCCGTTCTCATTTCATCAGATGTCACATCTGTTCCCGTCACAAGGGTTACTTCACCCGTTCTTATCTCCACGTCGTGTATAACCGTTACCCTTCTGACACACTCTGAATACTGAGCCACATTGATTGACACACTCCACACGCTATCAGAACCAAGGGGCCCACTTTCATCCAACGATTCATTTCCTACGTTCAACTATAAATAACATGTTCCTTAACACATGCAAGGTTACGTTGTCCTATCCCATATCTTACTATTGCATTGCTTAAGTATTCATTGAGTTTATTGCACTCTTCTAACTTGAGCATCGGAGAATCTTCGTAGGTGGCACCACCTTTCGCCCCCATCAACGCGAAACTCTGGTGTGAAGGATCTCCAGGACAACAAGACCGGTTTCTCCTACTGATAGGCCGGACTACAATACCGGATACCCACTGTACCGGTGTACAAACCCTAAAACACCTACACATTTATGGTTGGTCTCACACCGGATCTGTAACGCCCCGAAACGTGAATTAAAATTTTCGAGTAAATTTTTTGCTTTTTCGAAAGATCATTTTAAAAATTATAAATTTAATTCAGAGTTTATATAACAATTAATAATAGAGGAAAAATTATCATACATACTAGTCGTGAATAATTAAATTCAAGAAAATATTTAAGTAGCGGAAACGATTGTGAAGATAATGGTACATGACATATTATATTTATTACAACCCATAAATTCAAAGTTCAGGTAATAAAACAAATAGACATCCATCATAGCATCACTCTGCATTCTGCGTGTCATTCACTGTAAAAATTAATGTAAGAGTGAGACAGAATATAGAATAAATATAGAATAGATAAAATTGCACAAACACAATCAACAATTCATAATGATATGATGAATATGCCAAACAAGTCCATTAATAGATCTTTAATTAGTCAAATGATGTCATGCTGGATCCATTTGGTCTTGGTGGGAATACTGCAGTAAAAGTCTCATAGAGACACAAATAGGGCTTTAGCATATACCATGAATCCCTATACTTCATGGCGCTTAAGTACCGAAGTACACAATATCATAAGTAGGACTTCTGCATAAACCATGAATCCCTACACTCCATGGCACACAACATAATAGGGCTTAACTCATCATAGAGTAACCCCCCACCAGGGTAGGCAATCATGGAACCCCTAAATTCCATGGTGCGTCTGAATGCTTATGATGCATGAATGCCTTTAATTCTTTTAACATACCATGATATCCATATTTCCAAAATCTCTTGGATACTACAAGTCCTCAAGGGACACAATACACATAATAATTCACAAAATCATGGATTTACTGTTTCAACCACATATGTCAATAACCACAAGGCATTCATGTACATATATATTAATTATGTCATTTATAATTATTCACCATCACAATATACAAACTGTGTGATACTCAACAACATTTATAATAATTCATAATCACTCAATAATTTAATAAATAATTTTTATACATAGAGAAAATATCATTTTCTTTCAAAATAGCCATTCTAAGTGACTTTCAGCATCCCCAACAGCAACATACATTAGCAAAACAGTCATAACATGGGCAAATCAACTCCTTTTTAGGTGATTCCACTTTCTATAGCTCAATAATACAATTATCTACAACTTTCATGAAGAACACAGTTTCAAATTCCGAAAAGAAATATTACTTATTCATGAAATACCACACTGCCTCAAGGTGAGTTTTTCAAAACGTACATATGTTAGTAATTTCAGTGTTTCTGGAGTTACAAAAATGATTTTTGCATGAAACCAGTTCTAAAATACTCTTAACATAATTATCTACAACTTACATGAAGACACAAACAGCTAATTCATACCACAAAATTTCCAGTATTGAAAACAAGATTCGGATTTTCAAAATTCCAAAATTTCAGAATTTCAGCTTGCACTTACTTCAGTAATTTGAGCATAACTTGAGCTACAAAAATTATTTTGATGTGAAACCACTTTCTAAAAATCCACAACTTAATTATCTACAACGTTCATGAAGACATCCAAGGCTGATTATGCATGTATAATTCCCAGCATATCAAAATATGCACTAAACATGAAGCAAATCTTTCACCCGGACATACAGTAGTATTTTGGCTATAACGTTTGCTACACATACTCAAATCAATTGGTTCAGGTCTCAAAATTCACATAACATAAATATTTACAACTTTCATGAAGACACTGATTACTAATTCTTACCACAAAATTCCCAGTTTTAAAAAATAAGATACGGGTTTCAAGTTCACAGATTTACAGCTTGTACATACTTCAGTATTATGAGTATAACTTGAGCTACAAAAATCATTTTAATGTGAAACCACTTTCTAAAGATCCACAACTTAATTATCTACAACTTTCATGAAGACTTCCAAGGCTGATTATGCACGTACAGTTCCCAATAAATCAATATATACACAAAACAAAGGATAAATCTTCCACAGGAACATGCTGTAGTATTGTGGCCATAACTTTTACTATACTTATTCAAAGTACTTGATTCAGGTATCAAAATTCAGATATCAAAAAGATATACAACTTTCATGAAGAAGTCAGAGTCAAATTCACACGTTTTCAATATCAAAAATGAGCAACAAGTTACGAATAAATTCTGGAATCCTAGAATCAGCATACAATTCTACCCATTTCACAAATATTCACAACCCTGTCCCCTCTTACCTTAATGGAGGTTCCTAAAGTGGTTGAAAGTGTTGTATTATTGTCCTAGCTTCAGATCAAGAGTGAAATTGATGGAGAAAGTGAAAGAAAATAAGAGAGAGACTTCACTAACTTTAGCTTGTTCTAAGAATTCAGACTTGGGAACAAGATGTAGTGTTGATTTAATGATGTAAATGACAAGTGGGGGACAAGATTTTCATAATGGGATTGTAGTGGGATGTTAGGTGCATGAATTATGGTGATAATGGAGGTTTTAGGTGAGAAAAATGAGCTGGATTGTTGACCATTTCCGCAGCCTACATAATGTAGTTTGTTTGATTGAAGTAAATATCAATTCTGACACTATTTTGGTATTTTAGGCATATCTCTCTCATATCTTAATGGATTTTAACAAATGTGGTCTTGTTGGAAAGCTAAGACAACGAGGAACAACTTTGTAGTTTACGACTTTTTCAAATTTGGACTCTAACAAGGTATTAAAATATGTACAAAATGATATGATTGAAATAAAATATCAATTCTGACACTGTTTCGGTATTTTGGACATATCTCTCTCATATATTAATGGAATTTAACAAATTTGGTCTTGTTGGAAAGATAAGAAAAAGAGGAACAACTTTGTAGTTGGACACATTTCCAAATTCGGACTCTAACTAACCATTAAAATGTGTACAAGATGACGCATTTTGAGTGGAGTATGTGGCAATTTGATGAGAGTAATTGGAAAAGCCAAGGAAATTAATAACTAAGGAAATAGGTAATAAATTATTTGATTAACTTTTACCAAAGGTATAAAGTTAAAATTATTTACCATGGTAAAAGGTTAAATTGAAGATGTTGTCCTAACCAAAAATTTATGTAGAAAGTTGAGATAAAATGGATAATATCATTGATGGTCTAAATCAAAATGATTATACATGAGAATAAAATTTTTAGGATGTTACAATTCTCTCACCCTAATAAAAATTTCGTCCTTGAAATTTAATCATTACGCACTCCTCAGTGAAACAATTCTGGATACTGTGTCCTCATAGCATCTTCACGCTCCCAAGTCAGAGTTACATCAGTTCCTTGTTTCCATGCAACTTTTACCAGTGGTACATTCTTGTTCCTCAAGCGTTTATTCGATCTTTCTAGAATCTGTGTAGGTTCTGTGGAGATGGTCAGATTTTCTCTAACTTCAATATCATCGGCAGCAATCACATGGTTGGGATCTTGTACGTACTTCCTTAGCTGTGATACATGAAATACATTGTGCAGATTTGCCAGGTGAGGGGGAAGTACAATCTGATATGCCACTGTACCAACCCTCTTTAGGATCTCATATGGTCCAATGAATCTCGGACTCAATTTCTTACTCTTCAATGCTCGACCAATCCCCTTGTGAGGTGAAACCTTCAAAAATACATGCTCACCAACTTGGAATTCAAGTGGTTTCCTCCTCTTATCATAATACTGCTTCTGTCTGTCCTGAGATGCCTTCATCTTTTCTCTGATCATTTCTATCTGTTCAGTAGTCTGCTGCACAATTTCAGGTCCTAACGCCAAACTTTCACCAGTTTCTAACCAACAAAGTG
Organism: Clitoria ternatea; assembly: GCA_037962975.1. NCBI lineage: Eukaryota > Viridiplantae > Streptophyta > Magnoliopsida > Fabales > Fabaceae > Clitoria > Clitoria ternatea. The sequence goes on from CM075670.1 coordinate 12,405,648, forward strand.
GCGTTCGACACTTCCTACCATACAATGCTTCGAATGGAGCCATACCAATACTGCTGTGGTAGCTATTATTATACGTGAATTCAATCAATGGAAGAAACTGCTCCCAACTACCACCATGTTCAATCACACAAGATCGCAGTAAGTCTTCCAAACTTTGTATGGTACGTTCTGACTGTCCATCTGTTTGGGGATGATAAGCTGAACTCAATCGAAGCTTTGAACCCAATTCCTGATGCAAGCTTCCCCAGAATCGGGAAGTGAATCTTGGATCTCTATCTGACACAATACTTGATGGTACACCATGTAGTCTTACGATCTCCTTCACATATAACTGTGCCAACTTTTGTAAAGAGTTCTTCATATTCATTGGGAGAAAGTGAGCAGACTTTGTCAATCTATCTACAATAACCCAAATTGCATCATTCCCTGAACGTGTTCTTGGTAACCCCGACACAAAGTCCATTGAGATGTCATCCCATTTCCAAACAGGAATCTTTAATGGTTGTAGTTCACCAGATGGCTTCTGGTGTTCTACCTTGGCTTTTTGACACACCAGACATGAAGCCACATATTCAACTATCTCTTTCTTCATCCTTGGCCACCAAAAGCTTTTCCTCAGATCTTGATACATCTTAGTTGATCCAGGATGAATGCTCAACATACTTTTATGCGCTTCTTCTAGAATCGTCCTTCTCAGATCAACATCATCTGGTACACAAATTCTATTCCTGATCCTCCAAATTCCATCTGATCCTTCTTGTAGTCCCATATCTTTTCCATTCGCCTGTAATTCTCTCAACTCCTGTAATGGCAAATCTTCTTTCTGTCTTTCACCTAATAGTTTCAGGAAATCATTGGTTATTTTCAAAGTCCCCAAAGTCATACTCCTTGAAGATTTTATCTCTACACCCAAGTTCATGTCTCTGAACTGTTGTATCATCTCTATTTCTTTTATCATCAAAGATGCCATATGAATGAACTTTCGGCTTAGTGCATCTGCCACCACATTTGCTTTTCCTGGATGGTATTTCAAATCAAATTCATAATCTTTAAGAAATTCCATCCACCTTCGCTGCCTCATGTTTAATTCTTTTTGATCGAACAAATACTTCAAGCTCTTGTGGTCACTGAACACTTCAAACCTGACTCCATACAAATGGTGTCTCCAGATTTTCAGAGCAAATACCACTGCTGCCAATTCTAGATCATGCGTCGGATAGTTCATCTCATGTGGTCACAACTGTCTAGAAGCATAGGCAACCACCTTTCGTTGTTGCATCAAAACACATCCTAAGCCCATTTTGGAAGCATCACAATAAACCACGAAATCTTCTTGTGGGTTAGGTAAGGTTAAGACTGGAGCAGATGTAAGCTTCAACTTCAGTTCTTGGAAACTTTTCTCACATTCTGACGTCCAAGAAAAAGGTTGATTCTTCCGGGTTAGCCGAGTCATTGGTAGGGCAATTTGAGAAAACCCTTCAATGAATCTCCGATAATAACCAGCCAATCCCAGGAAACTTTGTATCTCAGTGACTGAAGTAGGTCTCTCCCAGTTTACCACAGCTTCTATTTTAGAAGGATCCACAGATACTCCTTCGTTTGAGATTACATGGCCTAGGAATTTTACCTCTTTCAACCAGAATTCACATTTTGATAACTTTGCATACAACTGCTTCTCCTTTAAAATCTGCAATACCACTCGAAGATGCTTTTCATGTTCCTCTGCAGTTTTTGAATAGATCAGAATATCATCAATGAAAATGATGACAAATTGATCCAAGTAGGGATGAAATACTCGATTCATGTAATCCATGAATACGGCTGGGGCATTGGTCACTCCGAAGGGCATCACAAGGTACTCGTAATGACCATATCGTGTTCTAAAGGCTGTCTTTGGAATATCCTCAGACTTGACACGAATCTGATGATACCCCGATCGTAGATCAATCTTGGAAAACACTGCAGCACCTCTCAATTGATCTATCAGATCATCAATTCTGGGCAAAGGATATTTATTCTTCACTGTCAATTTATTCAGTTGACGATAATCTACGCATAACCTCATGCTTCCGTCTTTCTTCTTAACGAGCAATACTGGCGCTCCCCATGGTGACACACTCGGTCTGATGAAATGCTTCTCCAGCAACTCTTCAATTTGTTTCTTCAGTTCTGCCAGTTCAATTGGTGCCATACGGTATGGAGCTTTAGACACTGGTTCTGCTCCTGGAATTAAATCAATGGAGAATTCTACCTCACGTTCTGGAGGTAAACTTGAGACATCTTCAGGAAATACTTCAGGAAATTTAGAAACAACCGGCATCTCGATTGCTTTAGGTTCACCATCTTCTTTGTAAAGAGTGAATAAAGCAAACAATTGACTTTCACCTTGTAATACATAGGTCTTGAGGTTGTCAGAATTTAGATTTTCTGATGGAAATATCACGGTCTTGTTGTGACAGTCCACCAAGACTCGATTTATCGATAACCAGTCCATCCCCAGAATCACGTCCAGATCCTTCAAAGGTAAACAAACAAGATCGATAAGAAAACGTCTACCTTCTATGAGTATAGAACATTCGTTACACACCTTAGCAGTTCTAAGTTGTGTACCGGTGGGAGTAGAAACAATCAGATCATATGTTATAGGCTTCACAGGTAATTGAAGGTGTCTAACACACTCATCAAAAATAAAAGAATGTGTAGCACCAGAATCAAATAACACAGATAGGATTGTACCATTAATGTCACACTTACTTTGTACGAGGTCATCAGCTTGGTCTGCCTCTGAACCGCTGATGGCATAGACTCTCCCAGCTGTTTGTTGCAACCTCTGATCTATGGACTCCCTGTTCTGTCTTGGAGGTTGGGCAGTACGTGTGTCTTCTCCTCGGCCTCTCTGATAATTAGAGCCTCTTGGTTCACTCATAGTGTTCCTGTTGTTGTTTTGATTGTTCTGCGGACAATTTGGACTGATGTGTCCTTTTTGGTTACATCGGAAGCAAGTGACCTCTTCAAGACGTCTGTTACAATCACGTACATGATGATTACCTCCATACTTAAGACACCTCATGTTATTACGTCTATCAAAAGATGACGATGATGATGATCCGCCTCTGGAGCGATTTGAATAGAACGATCCTCTTCTTTTGAAATCAACTGACTGAGGTTTCAGTTGTCTATTGGCCTTTTCATGTGCCAGTCTGGCTTGATGATTCTCTTCAAAAATTCTGCATTTGTTGATCAAAATGGGAAAACTCTGAATTTCTTGGTACCCTATCGCTTCTTTGATTTCCAGATTCAGTCCGTTCTCAAATTTAACACATTTCGATTCTTCGGCACCAGCCTATTGAAAAGGAGGGTAAAAGAGAGATAGTTCTTCAAACTTTGTAGCATATTCTCCAACGGACATCGAGCCTTGTTTCAACTCCATAAATTCCAGCTCCTTGCGACTTTTCACACTTGCTGGAAAATATTTCTCCAAGAAACAGTCTTTGAAGTTGGCCCAGATCAAGGGTCTGTCAGTCTCGATCATACGGATTCTAGCATGAATCCACCAGTTCTCTGCCTCTTCCACCAACATATAGGTGGCATACTCCACCTTTTCGTATTCTGTGCAGGGCAATGCTCGAAAGATGCGCTCCATTTCCTTGGCCCAAAGATATGCTCCTTCTGGATTATAACCTCCTTTGAATTGTGAAGGCTTTCTCTTCAGGAAGTGGTCTAACCCATGGAGTCCTCCAGTGCTCCTTGGTTGATTTTGTCGTTCTATGGCTTCAGCTAAACGGTTGAAAGCTGCTGCCATATCGTGGTTGTTGTTGTTGTTGTTTCTTGCCATCCTATATTCGTAGTTTGGTTTATACCAATTCTAAGGGATAATATATCATATATAAATACTATATAACTATCATTATTCTATAGTTTATCAGTTAAGCAATCAATCATATCACACATTTATCATATCATCAAGCGGTAATCAAAACAAATCTTTTTACAATTAATCAGTCAGGCATAAGTCATATAGTATACATTTAGCATGTTATCAAGCAATAAATCAAACATTTTACATATTATGTCGAGAAATAGTACATGTCATAGCAATTGGTCCTGAATTTTTGAAAATGCTCTGATACCAACATGTAACGCCCCGAAACGTGAATTAAAATTTTCGAGTAAATTTTTTGCTTTTTCGAAAGATCATTTTAAAAATTATAAATTTAATTCAGAGTTTATATAACAATTAATAATAGAGGAAAAATTATCATACATACTAGTCGTGAATAATTAAATTCAAGAAAATATTTAAGTAGCGGAAACGATTGTGAAGATAATGGTACATGACATATTATATTTATTACAACCCATAAATTCAAAGTTCAGGTAATAAAACAAATAGACATCCATCATGGCATCACTCTGCATTCTGCGTGTCATTCACTGTAAAAATTAATGTAAGAGTGAGACAGAATATAGAATAAATATAGAATAGATAAAATTGCACAAACACAATCAACAATTCATAATGATATGATGAATATGCCAAACAAGTCCATTAATAGATCTTTAATTAGTCAAATGATGTCATGCTGGATCCATTTGGTCTTGGTGGGAATACTGCAGTAAAAGTCTCATAGAGACACAAATAGGGCTTTAGCATATACCATGAATCCCTATACTTCATGGCGCTTAAGTACCGAAGTACACAATATCATAAGTAGGACTTCTGCATAAACCATGAATCCCTACACTCCATGGCACACAACATAATAGGGCTTAACTCATCATAGAGTAACCCCCCACCAGGGTAGGCAATCATGGAACCCCTAAATTCCATGGTGCGTCTGAATGCTTATGATGCATGAATGCCTTTAATTCTTTTAACATACCATGATATCCATATTTCCAAAATCTCTTGGATACTACAAGTCCTCAAGGGACACAATACACATAATAATTCACAAAATCATGGATTTACTGTTTCAACCACATATGTCAATAACCACAAGGCATTCATGTACATATATATTAATTATGTCATTTATAATTATTCACCATCACAATATACAAACTGTGTGATACTCAACAACATTTATAATAATTCATAATCACTCAATAATTTAATAAATAATTTTTATACATAGAGAAAATATCATTTTCTTTCAAAATAGCCATTCTAAGTGACTTTCAGCATCCCCAACAGCAACATACATTAGCAAAACAGTCATAACATGGGCAAATCAACTCCTTTTTAGGTGATTCCACTTTCTATAGCTCAATAATACAATTATCGACAACTTTCATGAAGAACACAGTTTCAAATTCCGAACAGAAATATTACTTATTCATGAAATACCACACTGCCTCAAGGTGAGTTTTTCAAAACGTACATATGTTAGTAATTTCAGTGTTTCTGGAGTTACAAAAATGATTTTTGCATGAAACCAGTTCTAAAATACTCTTAACATAATTATCTACAACTTACATGAAGACACAAACAGCTAATTCATACCACAAAATTTCCAGTATTGAAAACAAGATTCAGATTTCCAAAATTCCAAAATTTCAGAATTTCAGCTTGCACTTACTTCAGTAATTTGAGCATAACTTGAGCTACAAAAATTATTTTGATGTGAAACCACTTTCTAAAAATCCAAAACTTAATTATCTACAACGTTCATGAAGACATCCAAGGCTGATTATGCATGTATAATTCCCAGCATATCAAAATATGCACTAAACATGAAGCAAATCTTTCACTCGGACATACAGTAGTATTTTGGCTATAACTTTTGCTACACATACTCAAATCAATCGGTTCAGGTCTCAAAATTCACATAACATAAAGATTTACAACTTTCATGAAGACACTGATTACTAATTCTTACCACAAAATTCCCAGTTTTAAAAAATAAGATACGGGTTTCAAGTTCACAGATTTACAGCTTGTACATACTTCAGTATTATGAGCATAACTTGAGCTACAAAAATCATTTTAATGTGAAACCACTTTCTAAAAATCCACAACTTAAGTATCTACAACTTTCATGAAGACTTCTAAGGCTGATTATGCACGTACAGTTCCCAATAAATCAATATATACACAAAACAAAGGATAAATCTTCCACAGGAACAAGCTGTAGTATTTTGGCCATAAATTTTGCTATACTTATTCAAATTACTTGATTCAGGTTTCAAAATTCAGATATCAAAAAGATCTACAACTTTTATGAAGAAGTCAGAGTCAAATTCACACGTTTTCAATATCAAAAATGAGCAACAAGTTACGAATAAATTCTGGAATCCTAGAATCAGCATACAATTCTACCCATTTCACAAATATTCACAACCCTGTCCCCTCTTACCTTAATGGAGGTTCCTAAAGTGGTTGAAAGTGTTGTATTATTGTCCTAGCTTCAGATCAAGAGTGAAATTGATGGAGAAAGTGAAAGAAAATAAGAGAGAGACTTCACTAACTTTAGCTTGTTCTAAGAATTCAGACTTGGGAACAAGATGTAGTGTTGATTTAATGATGTAAATGACAAGTGGGGGACAAGATTTTCATAATGGGATTGTAGTGGGATGTTAGGTGCATGAATTATGGTGATAATGGAGGTTTTAGGTGAGAAAAATGAGCTGGATTGTTGACCATTTCCGCAGCCTACATAATGTAGTTTGTTTGATTGAAGTAAATATCAATTCTGACACTATTTTGGTATTTTAGGCATATCTCTCTCATATCTTAATGGATTTTAACAAATGTGGTCTTGTTGGAAAGCTAAGACAACGAGGAACAACTTTGTAGTTTACGACTTTTTCAAATTCGGACTCTAACAAGGTATTAAAATATGTACAAGAT